>OZ001352.1:5472157-6830168 GCA_963924055.1 Drosophila limbata
AAATTCAAGGTTGCAAGTTCCATAAACTGGTACTGATACCCACATCATTACGCCTCCTTTGAACGTGTTGCGATGGCTCAGGAAATGCTATTCTTTTCGAAGATCATGGTAGTAATAGTTGTTACCATCTACTTCGTCTAAATAAAATTTCTTTTCGTCGGAAAAGACAACGCGTTGCGACGTTGTGCCATTCCTTCGTCCAGGTCATGTGCTTGCAAGCAAAATGCAGTCGTGAAGCTTTACGTGGATGATTAAATGGTGTTTTTTTTTTAAGTTTCAATCTTATAAGATAATTAGTCGACAAAATCACACGTTTTACAGTTGATACACTTGCTTTAATACCACAAATTTCTATAGTTTTGGGTGCTGAGAGGTGGGAATTGGACGCACTTCGAGCAATATTTCACCTGTCCGTCGCAGTGGTCGCGTGTTTGACTCCGTTTTTGATATTTTTGTCGTATTCGGCACTGTATCTTCAAAAGTTGATCTCAACATTTTGGCTTCTTCCAATTTTTTGATCGATTTTGATATGGCCAAGACAACTTTTATGATAGGGCTCGATTTGGCCTCTTTCGTACTCGGACAATTGCTATTCATGGCTAATTTTTCATTTAATATAAAGAAAATATATTAATTTACTAATTTGCAAACAAATTCTGTCGTTATATCGCCGAATTTTGATCACAAATTGAAAATCATTCAGCTGAACCTATTCAGTTGAACCAAAAATAAAGCAATAATTTTGTTACTCTTTCAGAAGGAAAAATAAATAAGCAATAAATATTAAGTTTATGAAAATCATACTTTGGCATCTTATTATTAAAGAATCAGAGAACTATAGAAAAAAAATTTCATGTAAAACGGAACATTGGTTTAGGAATTACAGCCCAATTCCTACCCCGGTAAGCATGAACCTATTCAGTTGATCGGCAGTGTATGTATATATATGTATATATGTAACCTAACCTAACCTAGTCATGTAGTTAATTGGACAACATAAAAAAAAACACATACAACAGTGGCCATAAGTATTTTGACACCACTTGAAATTGAAAGGACATTTCAATTCCTTTTGAATGACACAAAACTTTCCTTGACCCATTGAAAATTGTTAATTTTGTAAACGTCTAGTTTTAAAACTTTTCAAACAAAAAATGTTTTGATGCCAAAAGTTTTTTCAAACAATTCTAATAGTGAAAATTGAAAATTGCTAAGTAGCCACATTTTCCTCCTTTTCATTCAAAAGGAATTCAAATAACCTTGCCATTGATGCAAAACTTTACATGAAGTAAGCTCGAATTATGAGTAGAATTAACTAAAGTCAAAAAGCATACCGCCCCCGCGGTATATTAACAAAAAAAATACGACTTATATTTTTTTAAATTTTATATTTTAAAACTAATAAAAATAATGTTTATGAGATTTATGTCAAAGCAATTTCTTAACTAACTGTACATACGGTTTGGCAAGTAATTGTGCTAACGTAATTCTCCAATTTTATTTCGACAAACTATTATTATTTTTTTTGTTTTATTGTTGCTTATGGCTCTAAGGAAAAGTGAATCAAAAATAAAATAATGAGACCCATAAGATTAAAAAAAAATTGTTTTTTATCATTAGATCAAGGGTGTATGTCAATTTAATATTTTATCAAAACACTTACTTGACACACTGTATGTAAGTGCACAGTTAAATACAAAGTAGGCTTACAAATAATTTCAATAATTCGTTGTTCGGTGTTCGACATTCAAAGTTACTTAAAAAAAACATGCTTCAATTTGTAAAAAAGGCACTGTGCGGACTACATAGACAAAATACATACATGCAGACACACGTATATGTATGTCTTTTTCTATCTGTAGATTAAATGCGATCCACAATACCATCGTCTAAATCAAAACAAGTTCCACTTACGGTACAAAAATCGCAAGCAGAACGCAAAACGAACGAAAAGTCAAAGCAAACGCAGCAGCAGCAGCAGCAGCAACAGCATCAAGTGAAGCAGAGAAACAGACAAACAGAGCTACATCGTTAGTTTTGTTGGAAGACTGGAAGGTTGGAACAGCGACAGCAACAACAACAATAGCGAAGACTGTAATTAACATTGAGCAACAACAACGATAGACGGCTGCATTTGATTCAAAAAGTCGTTAATTTAATCAACAAAACAACAAAAATACTGTATGTACTCGCGTGTATAAGTAAACAATCAATTTTCGCAGCTGACAGGAAAATTGCAAAATTAAAGCTGCGCATTGTGTGAGAAGCGCAAAGCAACGATCTGTTGATCAGTTGTACGCCAGCAAGCGACCGGAGAAGAAGCAAAAGCTGAATAACGGAGTGTTTGCAGCAGCACTGCTAACGGAATTATTTATAGATTAACATTTGCATTTCACAACTGTGTAGAGTGCCCCAGAGAATTGCAAGTACTTATAGTGACGCTATGACGACTACCTTTAAGATCAACGGCCAGCCGTACACGGGTAGGCTTCAAATGAAATAATAAACAGTGCTCGACTTGGAGCTACCCTGTTTCTTATTCGCAGTGAATCTGACCAATCTACCGCCTGATATAACACTCAACACCTTTATCCGGGAACATGCTCAACTCACGGCCACCAAATTCATGTGCCAGGAGGGAGGCTGCGGCGTCTGCGTGTGCGTCGTGCGCGACGGGAAGCGCACCTGGAGCGTCAATTCGGTAAGATATTTTACTCCAATAATTATAGCCGCTACTTTTTTTGCCTTTTTTCTTTTCTTTTTTGAACAAGCGGGTCAAAACTAGAAAATTACCAAAAAATTCGAATAAAACAAGCGTCACACGTTTCACAACAAAGTGAAGTTTTTCGTTTTTCAGTGCACACCAAACGATAAGACAACAACAAAATACATTCGGATTAGCAAAAGCAAAACGATGCAATTGTTTTTGTTTTGCCAGAAACGAAAGTTGACGAAAAGCGAAATGTGCAAAATGGTTAGTGTAATTTGCAATGTGTGCTAAAACCTTACCCGAGTGTATTCTCACACATTCCCCTATCCTATGTGCAAAGCAAAAACAAATTTGCCTTGCGTGCATAGGCGCTGAGCACTTTTCTGAACTGCACGCAGATCTAATCATTCCAGTTCAGATTTTTACCATTGCCAAAATTTTACGGATTGAATTCATTTGATATTCGACTAGTGAGTTTCGGGATAAACCGATGATTTTTGAAACAACAAATTACTTTTTTTTAGATACTTACAGCGGTTTTTTAATATATTAACATTTCCTCTTATTTTTGTTAATTATCCAAATTAATATTATGCAGATCGGATAAGTATAACGATACTTTTTTAAGCTTTAAAACAATTGTATAATTTATTTAAATTCACTGATCAGTATCTGTAAGTCGGTGACTCGACTTCAGCTTGCTTACTTGTTATTCATTTGTTTGCATTCACAGTGCCTGACGCTCTTGAACACCTGCACCCAGCTGGAGATCATAACGGCGGAGGGACTGGGCAACAAGATCAGCGGCTATCATCCCATCCAGAAGCGTCTGGCGAAGCTCAATGGCACCCAGTGTGGCTACTGCTCTCCGGGATTCGTGATGAACATGTACGGGCTGCTGGAGGGCAACGGGGGTCAGGTGACCATGTCCGAGGTGGAGGACGCGTTTGGAGGCAACATCTGCCGCTGCACGGGCTATCGGCCCATCCTGGATGCCATGAAATCCTTTGCCGCGGACAGCAACATTCAGCTGCCAGAGGAGTGCGTGGATATGGAGGACTTGGGCGCCCGGAACTGTCCGAAAATGAACAAACCCTGCGCTGGATGTTGTCCCAAAATGGGAAAGCTCTGTCAATGCGGCTGTCAGCGGACATCGTTGGACTACGAGGACGGTAGCCAGTGGCATTGGCCCAAGAACTTGGTCCAGTTGTTCAAGGCCCTTGGCCAGGTTGGCGAGCAGGACGAATTTATGCTCGTGGCAGGCAACACCGCACATGGTGTCTACAGACGCTCCCAGGACATCAAGCACTTCATCGATGTTCGCGGTGTCTCGGAGCTACAACAACACAGCATGGATGCGAATCAGTTGAAGCTGGGGGCCAATCTTAGCCTCAGCCAGACCATGGACATCTTTAAGACCACATCGCAGCAAGCTGGCTTTGAGTATCTGAAGGAGCTGTGGCAACACTTGGATCTTATTGCCAATGTCCCTGTTCGCAATGTGAGTTGCTCCTTTCGCCAAGAATCAATCACCTCGATCCTGAGTTTTCTTTCCTTGACTGCTTTCAGACTGGCACGCTTGCTGGCAATATTGCTATCAAGAAGCAGCATCCGGAGTTCCCTTCGGATGTCTTCATCTGCTTTGAGGCACTTAACGTGAGTGTCTTGGCCACGAATAACAGCAAAGACGAGCAGCAAATGTTGTTGTCGGATTACTTGAGCTCCAGCGATAGAAAACTGATTCTCAAGGCTTTCCTGCTGCCTTCTTATCCCAAGGATAAATTTATATACGATTCTTATAAGGTAAGGGATATAATATATATAATTAAAGTGTGTATATTCTAGAATCTAGATCATCATCATATATTTCTTTGTCTGTTCGTCCGTCAGTCCATCTTCATGAACAGAGTATCATCCTTACACTCCCACTTTTGACTTTGCAAAATAATAAAATGTCTATGGCTTGCATTATAAAATTTAGGGACTGAGTGTTTTCAAAATTATAACATGCCCTCTCTCGCCCCTGCCCGCTTATCCGGAAAATGTTCACCACTATCTCAGTTTTTGAAATAGAACGCTTCTGTCGATGGGTAACATTTCATTTTATTATTGTGAGTCATCCCACTTAATCGCATCAAAATCGAAACTGTAGTTATGGGTGCTTTCAGGTTTTAGGCAACGCAAGTGCTTTAATCTATGCTAATCATTCAAAGCTACTACTACAATGCTACGTATATTCTATAGTTGCAGACTCGACTTAAGCAACCCTACCACCTGACGAATTCCCTAACGAATTCACTAGCGAATTCCCTCACAAATTCCCTAACGATTTCACTTTTCTCCTGCAGATCATGCCACGTGCCCAGAATGCCCATGCCTATGTGAATGCAGCTTTTCTGCTGGAACTGGACGCGGAGTCGAAAGTGAAAATTGCTCGGATCTGCTTCGGGGGCATTCGTCCGGACTTTGTGCATGCCAAGGCCATTGAGGAGCTGCTGATGGGACGTACTCCCTTTGAGGGAACTTTGCTGGAACAGGTCTTCAGCAAGCTTCCAACGCTGCTGCAACCAGATGAAGTGTTGCCGGATGCCTCGCCCGCCTATCGATTGAGCCTGGCCTGTGGATTGATGTACAAGTTTCTGTTGAAGCACGCGCCCGCGTCGGAAGTCAGTGATTTATTCCGAAGCGGTGGCCAGCTGCTGGAGCGACCGCTCTCCTCGGGAATACAGGTGTACCAGACGCACAAGAAGAGCTACCCCGTGACCGAGCCAGTTCAGAAGGTGGAGGGCATGATCCAGTGCTCCGGCGAGGCGACGTACATGAACGATGTACTGACTACGGCGAATACGCTGCACTGCGCCTTCGTGGGTGCCACCAAGGTGGGCGCCAGCATCGAACAGATCGATGCAGCAGACGCACTTCGTCAACCCGGCGTGGTTGCCTTCTACTGTGCCAAGGATGTGCCGGGCACTAACACCTTTAGCGATCCGAATTTCGGTTATGAGGCGGAGGAAATCTTCTGCTCCACTCGGGTCCGGCACTATGAACAACCTGTGGGCGTGGTGGTGGCTCTGAACGCGGAGTTTGCGAAACGCGCTGCGCAGCTGGTGAAGATTAGCTATGGCCAGCTGGATCCGTCACTGTCCGTCAGGCCCAGCTTGAGTGACGTGCTGGACGCGACGCCGCGAGAGGAATCTCGCATTCTAAGCGTGACCAGCGAGAAGCCGGGCAAACTTCAGTGCACGGCAACTCCGGACAAGAGTGTGAAGGGCGTCTTCCAGATGGGACTGCAGTATCACTTCACTATGGAGCCACAGACAACGGTTGCAGTGCCGTTCGAGGACGGCCTCAAGGTATTCTCAGCCACCCAGTGGATGGATCACACGCAATCAGTGATTGCCCAGATGTTGCAGCTGAAGGCCAAGGATATACAGCTCCAGGTGCGACGCTTGGGCGGAGCCTATGGCGGCAAGATATCACGGGGCAACCAGGTGGCCTGTGCCGCCTCCCTGGCTGCCCACAAGCTGAACCGCCCGGTGCGGTTTGTCCAGTCCATTGAGTCCATGATGGACTCGAATGGCAAGCGTTGGGCTTGTCGCTCCGACTACGAGTTCCATGTCCAGGCCAATGGCAAGATTGTGGGACTGCAGAACGACTTCTACGAGGATGCCGGCTGGAATGCCAACGAGAGTCCCATCAATGGACACTCCACATTCACGGCGGCCAACTGCTACGACTTTACCGACAGCAACTTCAAGATAAACGGCAACGCTGTGCTCACGGATGCTCCGAGCTCGACCTGGTGTCGAGCTCCCGGGTCCGTTGAGGGCATTGCCATGATGGAGAACATCGTGGAGCACGTCGCCTTCGAGGTGCAACGGGATCCGGCCGAGGTGCGGCTGCTCAACATGACCAAGGGCAATAAACTTATCGAGCTGCTGCCGCAATTCCTCCAGTCCCGGGAATACGAAGCACGCCGCAAGGAGATCGAGGCCCACAACGCCTCGAACCGATGGATGAAGCGTGGCCTCGGCCTGGCCGTAATGGACTACCCAATATTCTACTTTGGACAGTATCCGGCAACGGTGGCCATCTACCATGTCGATGGCACCGTCGTCATTTCCCATGGCGGCATCGAAATGGGACAGGGTAAGTTCGTCAATCTTTTCCAGTCCTTTTACACATTTCTTTACTTTTGGCAGGCATGAATACAAAGATTTGCCAGGTGGCAGCCCACACACTGGGCGTCGACCTGAGCTACATCAAAGTGGAATCCTCGGACACCATTAATGGGGCCAACTCAATGGTCACCGGTGGAGCCGTGGGCAGCGAGAGTCTCTGCTTTGCGGTGCGCAAGGCGTGCGAGACTCTCAACTCGCGTCTGCAGGCCGTGAAGAAGGATAAGGCCAGCTGGCAGGACACGGTGCAGGCGGCATATGCAGCCTCGATCAACTTGATTGCCTCGGACCATTACAAGGAGGGCGACATGCAGAACTATCATGTGTATGGCCTGGCGCTGACCGAGATCGAGCTGGATGTGCTCACGGGCAACAATCAGATCAAGCGTGTTGATCTCCTCGAGGATGCCGGAGAGAGTCTCAGTCCCTACATCGACATTGGGCAGATTGAGGGCGCCTTTGTCATGTGCCTGGGCTACTGGCTGAGCGAGCAGTTGATCTACGACCGCCAAACGGGCCGTTTGCTGACCAACCGCACCTGGAACTACAAGCCACCTGGGCCCAAGGATATTCCCATCGACTTTCGCATCGAACTGGTGCAGAATCCGCAGCCCAGCAGCGCTGGCTTCATGCGCTCCAAGGCGTCTGGAGAGCCACCCTGTTGCCTGGCCGTCAGCGTTATATTTGCCCTCCAAGAGGCCCTGCAGTCGGCCAGGAAGGATGCCGGCTTGCCCCGGGAATGGGTCCGACTGGGTGCACCCACCACACCCGAGACATTGGTACTCAATGCTGGACATGACGTCAAGTTATTCAGACTTAAGTAATGTAGTAATATCAATAATGTACATATTATACAAAAGGAACTCACAATCATCTGAACAAATTAAGTATTGCTATTATACTAACTATGGTAATGGTTTCGGGTAGATAAAGATGGTAAGATAAAAATGAAAAATGATTGTCTGTTTACTGATTCACTGCACGAATAAATCTTGTTTATACCCTGCAAATTTTCAAAAAGAGGCGAGCGGCAGCATTGACTGTAATACATTCCTAAAAGTGAAAGTTATGAAGAACAAGTATTTTATTAATTTCCAGAATGTTAGCAGTCAACAATAATTTTATGAATGAAATGAAGTAACTAAATATTAAATGAAATATCTGTATAAATATAAATACAAATATATTTGAATCAGCAATAAATAGAAACGGATTAATCTGCAGCGTCATGTGTCAATTTTCTGCAAGCTTCGAATTTATTTCATTTACTCGTACTCTTACTGACGGTATTTAACTTTTGTCTTGAAATTTGTCTATACTATATACTTTATTTTCACGCAAATTTAGTTTTCAGTTGATGAAATTTGGGCGAAAGGTTGCTCGTAATTAAAGTTGTAAAGTATTTAAACTATTCAACATCATAAAAAAAAAGTTTAAAATTTAATGGTTTCATTACATTTTATATCTTCGATGCAAAAAATTTCTGTTGAGTATATATTGTATATAAATAAGTTCTCACACTTTAACCTTATATAAGTGAAACAAACATTGCAAAAGTATTATCAACTGGAATTGGAATATTTGAAGGTATTGTTTCAGATAAGAGTAATCCTCCGTGATGAGTTTAAAATTTAAACTAGGGGACGGTGCTACAGTCGAGCATACTCGACTGTTGGAGACCCCGTACTTACTATGCAAAAGCAAACACTGCTTAAAATAAAATATTAAAAGTCGCTACAAATATTTAATACATATTTAATATACATATATATTTTCACCCAAATATATTGATGATATATTTACATTAAAGATATTATAAATGATTGAGTAAAGCACATCATCAAATTTAACAGACGCTTAAATAAATTGATTTAAGAATTAGAGAAAGCGAGACAGCGATAAGTGCATTTCCCACATCTCTTAATAATAAACCAAAAAAAAAAAAACAAATATTGACATTGAATTAATGTAAAAATACAACATTCATAAAAAATGTCAGTAAAACTTAAATAAGTCTTGAAAAAAATTGCTCACTCTGGGAGTTGAACCTGCGACTCCCGACAATTACAAATTTGACAGGAACTTAGCATCTTAGGCCACTGGAGACCGCCGCAGATAATTGCCAAAATGCAGATTTACAGCGATTCTTTGAAAATAATTTTTGACGTAAAATTATATAATTTTTTGAAAACTGCAAAAAAGGCACTTTTTGCATTATAATGAGAGAAAAGTGCCGGTCTTGCAGCTTTCAAAAAATTATAAAAAATATTAGCGAAGAGATATTTGAAAAAAAATGTAGCAGTCACTATTAGATTTGTTTGAAGAAACTTTTTGCATCAAAACACTTTTTTTTTTAAATCGAGGAAAAAAGTTAAAAAAGTAGACGTTTACAAAAATTCAAAATTTTCAATAAGACGTTTCCATTGATGCCAAACATTACATGAGCTAATTCCAAAATTTGAGTAGAATTAAATTTAAAGAGTGCCAAAAAACTTTTGGTCACCGCTGTATCTTAGATACAGTTTATAAAAAATTTAAAAAACGGCCCTAAAATTAAAATGTAAAATACTTTGGAATTATTATACGTTTGGAAAAAAAATACTTTTTGTTTGATTAAATGAAAAAATAACATGAACTAAAAAATTTGTTTTATCTTTTTTAGTAAATTTGGCTCATTTCTTTTTATTCTGGCTCAATATGATTTTTTTAAGTGGCAACCGAGCCAACACCCTTTTATAATTGAATTACATTTAAAAACACCTTTGCGGATCATCTACTAACAAATTAATTGAATTTGAAATATTAAGAAAAAAAAAGCTTTGTCCGTGTCGGAACTCGAACCCGCAACCCGAACTAAGAATTTATGCAAAAAACGAAAGCTATAGACACGGCGCCACTGGTGATCTTAAAGGACAATTATCTACTTATAGATTTCGTTGTTACTGGACTGTAAGTCAAATGTAATTGTTACTTAGTTGTGATTGTTGTTGTTATTGTTGTTGCTGATAAGGTATGACAAATAAAGGAGAATTTAGATGTTTAATATCTTCACTGTTTATTATCCGATCGCGATGAAATTTTCAGCAAATATGAAGGATAATATTAGCTTTGTCTATGCTCAATTAGGAATATATATCTTTAATATTGTTCTTAAAATTATGATTTTCTAATTTGTGGGCGCTTAAGGGGGCGTGGCTAAAATCTAAAACAATCTCGATCTGCTTACAATATAGACGCACCTGCATACCAAGTTTGGAATCTCAAGCTCTTAAAGTCTCTAAGATCTAGCCGCTCTTACAGACGGACAGACGGACATGGCTATATCGACTCGGTTGTTGATGCTGATCAAGAATATATATACTTTATGATGTCTACCACGCCTCCTTCTGCCTGTTACGCAAATTTGTTTTTGTGACAAAGTTAATAGACCACTGTACTTTTTCTAAGTACGGGGTCTAAAAAAAGCAACGCAAACTCTAGTTTATTTCATTGTTGATGAAGTTTTTGCGCAGTGTTGTTGCTTATCGCTGCGAACCCGTTTAGCTTTTGGCTAATTATTGCTAATCAGGTTTCAGCCGGGGCTTTAAATAGAGGCGAGTGGCCAAAACTGCGGCACTTGCCAGTTGCCATTTGCTAGTTGACCGTCAACGCAGCTGAGATGAGTATCAAGTTCAATGTGAATGGCTTTCCATACGAGGTGCAGCCGGCGGACTACGCCGCGGACATCACCCTCAACACCTTCCTGCGGGAGCACCTCCACCTGACGGCCACCAAGTACATGTGCCTGGAGGGCGGATGTGGCTCCTGCGTCTGTGTCATTCAACGCCGCCATCCCGTGACAGGTGATATCAAAACTCAGGCCGTCAACTCGGTAAGTTGCAGTTGCTCAGGTGAATGTGGACTATATCTGAAAGAAGCTCTGCTTTTCAAGTGTCTGATGCTGCTCAATACCTGCAATGATGTGGACATTATAACCGACGAGGGACTGGGCAACAAGATCAGCGGCTATCATCCCATCCAGAAGCGACTGGCGAAACTCAATGGCTCCCAGTGTGGCTACTGCTCTCCGGGATTCGTGATGAACATGTACGGGTTGCTGGAGGGCAACGGGGGTCAGGTGACCATGTCCGAGGTGGAGGACGCATTTGGGGGCAACATCTGCCGCTGCACGGGCTACCGTCCCATCCTGGATGCCATGAAATCCTTTGCCGCGGACAGCAACATCGAAGTGCCAGCGGATTGTGTGGATATCGAGGACTCCTTTGAGCTGATGTGTCCACGTACGGGACAGTGCTCCAGTGGGAGTTGCTCCCGCAAAATGCTACGGGTCCAAGACAACTGCAACTGGCATTGGCCCAAGACGCTGACTGAGCTGTTCGAGGCCCTCGACCAGGTGCCCATTGGAGAAGAGTACATTCTGGTGGCGGGCAACACGGCACATGGCGTTTACAGGCGTCCGAGAACGATCACGCACTTCATCGATGTCAACTTGGTGCCGGAGCTGAAGCAGTACAGCATCGAGTCCGACCATCTGCTGCTGGGCGCCAACATGTCGTTGACTGAGGCGATGCAGGTGTTCCAACAGGCCGCGAGTCGCGCCGGTTTCGAGTATTGTGCCCAGTTGTGGAGGCACTTCAACCTGATCGCTAACGTGCCAGTGCGAAATGTGAGTTGAGAGTGCTGGCCATAAATCCAGATGATCCAGTTCAAAACTCGTTTAGCCAGCGATCTCGCTTTCGATGAGAAAGTGACAACGTGTATTGAAAGTGATGACTATTCAACCAACTCTTTGCTTTCAGAACGGAACTCTCGCGGGAAATATTTCCATCAAGAAGCAGCATCCGGAGTTCGCCTCGGATGTGTTCATCACATTGGAGACCCTTGATGCCAAGGTTCTGGTGCATGAGAATGCGCATTCTCAGAGAGTGATGAGTCTGTTGGCTTATCTGCAAGACACCACTCCCAAACTGGTCATTGGTGGCTTTTTCCTAAAATCCTACCCCAAGGACAAATACTTGTTCCACTCCTACAAGGTGAGTTCAAAGTAGTGATGATAGTCAAAATTGTGAGTCGAGTTTAATATCAAAATGCGAAAATAAGCAAATATTGAAATTAAATTAAATTAACTTACTTTTAAGTATATTTATACCCTGTGCCCATTGAACATGGTCAGAAAGGGTATATTAGATTTGTGTGATGTATGTATGTAACAGGCGAAGGAAGCATATCCGACCCCAAAAAGTATATACATTCTTGATCAGCATCAACAGCCGATTCGATTGAGCCATGTCCGTATGTCTGTCCGTCCGTCCATCTGTTTGGCATCCTGACCAAATTTGGTTGAAAAAATGCAAATTCGAGCGGCGTTAAATATTTATGTTTTATATGTGTTTAATATTTATTGAATTTCATCACTAAGTTTAGCAACACGCATGTTGCAACATTACGCAATAGTTTGCAACATTGTGAAATTCATGTCCTATGCAAAAGCAACATCGATCGCCAAGTTGACTGTCGCGACGATAGTCTAGAACAGGGGTGCCCAAAGCCAGCATACGAAAGAGTTCGCACCAATACTTATAAGCAAACACACCAATACAAAAAAAGGAAATGCAAACTTGAAGAAAAGGCAACAACAAAATCACATTGAAATTGTTGTTGCTCACTTCTCTTGCGATCGCAAACACCAATCAAAGAAGAGAACATAACCGGTTTTGGTTCTACGCATTGCACACACTCGAAAATGTTTGCATTTGCTGGCATTTTGTATGCTCAACGCCGTGCATGTATACGATATTTTGTTTCATATGCTTTGAGGAATTACAAAAACAATTGAGGCCGAAAATCAATGGAACGAGCAAAAGCTGAGCACCCCTGGTCTAGAAACATAATGTTGTTTGACGAATTTGACTAACACGCATTGAATGTTGCTGAGTCTCGGTCTGTCTTGTTGCGATTCTTGAGCTGTGTAGATCGATGTGCTGTGCCGTGCTTAATTTAAATATTAAATCATAACGTTAAATTAATTAACTACTGTGTTCTTATTTCGGGCCTGGTTTTTCAACAATATGCTTACATACATATTAGTAATTCTATTATAACAAATATGCTACTTTATGGAGACTGGCACAGGGTATCTAACTGTCGAGCAAACTCGACTGCAGCAGCGCCCACTTGTTTGACTTGTTAAGATGCTAGGCCAAATACATATCAGACCAACTTCAAACTTTCATTACTTTGCCAAAAGCGATCCGATTGGCCTTAAAATGCATTCTTCATTAAAATTTTAATAACATATATTAAATAAGTTTTTGCCTCAATATATCGATTGTTTTTTGAATTCTAATTTAATTAAGGTTTACACAAAAGAGCTACGATGAGCGAAATCCAGTTAGCTGTCGATTTTACATGAAAATCTATTAAATTGAATCAAAACAACTGAGCTTAAATACTAGAAAATCGCTTCCGTGAAAATGGTCGCTTTCTCGGTGTATTTTTACACTCATTAAAACGATCAATTCAAACTATTTATCCTTCATTAGATCCTTCCTCGGGCTCAGAATGTGCACGCCTATGTCAATGCTGGATTCCTCATAGAGTGGCAAAATATTCAACGTCACACAGTCGCTTCGGCCCGACTTTGCTTCGGAAATATTCGTCCTGGATATGTGCACGCCCAGAATGCCGAGCAGTCGCTGGTGGGTCGAGATCTTTACGACAGCGCCACAGTGGCCCAGGTCTTCGCAGAGCTCCTGACGAGTCTGCAGCCCGTGGAAATGCCTCCGGAGGCCTCACCAGAATACCGGGAGAAACTGGCCTGTTCCCTCTTCTACAAGTTCTTGTTGGGTTCAGCGCCCAAGGAAGTGGTTCGGGAGCGTCTACGCAGCGGTGGACAGTTGCTTGAACGGCCACTTTCCTCGGGCAAGCAGACCTTTGAGACCATACCCAAGAACTATCCAGTTACCCAGGTGGTGCAGAAACTTGAGGGTAAGTCCTGAATACACAGAGCAAAAAAGTCCAGTGTTTTGTACTTAAATCGTTGTATTTTAAACTCGATTTCTGACTGAGATTGAAAATACTAAATTCGAGTATGTTTATCTTATTTTAATAAGGCACAAATTTTAATTTTTTCTAGTATTGTAAACTTAAAGAACGCAGTCGATTTAACTATGTAAACTTGCTTTCCATACCGCAGACATAAAACAAAATCGTTCTTCAAATAAATTTTGAGCAACATAGAAAATAAACGTATTCATACACGTGTATGTTATAAACCTTCAGTCAGTAAGCCAAGACTTACTAAAGAAATTATCCTATTAAGTATTATCTTAACTTCTAAGTGCCCGTCAAACTGATAGCAGAAAAGCATGAACCATTTGGGAATTGTAAGCAAGCGTATTCAAAAAAGATATAAGAACTCGCTGTACATAAATCAGCGAGTCGAACCTGATTTCTGAACTTAAAAACATTCATACTCATTTCTAGTAAATCGAGTTTTACTTGATTCTTTGTTCTTATTTCAAGATAGATGGCACTCGATTAAATTCAGTTTACTATATTTCGGTAATTCGTATTTAAATCAATTATTTTATTTATTTTCTGTGGTGTCCTTTTATCTCAATGTCTTATTATTTATTCCTTTTGCCATAGGTCAAATTCAATGTTCGGGTGAGGCCAAGTACATGAACGATCTGTTGACTACTTCCAATGCTGTGCACTGTGCCTTCGTCACGGCCAAGCGAGTGGGTGCCACCATCGAACGAGTCGATCCCAGAGCTGCCTTCGAGTGCAAGGGTGTGGTAGCCTTCTATACATCGAAGGACATTCCTGGCGACAACAACTTTTACAACTCGACGCTACTCTCTGTTGAGCCCGAGGAGATCTTTGTCGCTGGACCTGTCAAGTATTACGATCAGCCCCTCGGAGTCATCGCAGCTCTGACCCACGATGTGGCTGTCTATGCAGCTACCTTGGTGCAGGTGACCTATGTCAATAGTCAGGTTAAGATCTACACGAGAATGAACGAAGTGCTCGCGGATAAGGCAAAGGATCGCATTTTCACAATGACCAAGAAAAGTGAGGAAGTCCCAAGGCCCATGCCAGAGGCAGGCGATGTGATGGGCCGCGGCATCTTAGAGCTGGAGTCGCAGTATCACTTCACCCTCGAGCCACAGACCACGGTGGTGGTACCTCTCGAGGAGGGTCTTCAGGTGTGGTGCGCCACGCAGTGGATGGACGTCACTCAGGCCAGCATCTCGCGCATGCTCAAGCTGGAGGCGAATGCGGTGCAGTTCCATGTGCGTCGTGTCGGCGGCGCCTACGGTGCCAAGGTGACCCGCGGGAATCATGTCGCCTGCGCCTGCGCTCTGGTTGCCTACAAGTTGAATCGACCTGCGCGTTTTGTGCAAACCATTGAGTCCATGATGGAGGTCAATGGCAAAAGATGGGCCTGTCGCTCCGACTACGACTTTCAGGCTCGTGCTAACGGCTCGATTCGACTTCTGACCAACAATTACTACCAGGATGCGGGTTGCACTCTTAACGAGAATGTTGTTGACTTCCTGACAAGGCCAGCACTGCCAAATTGCTACAATCTGACCAGCATGAACCTTAAAATAAGGGGAACAGCAATCAGAACAGATGCGGCAAGCTCCACTTGGTGTCGTGCTCCAGGATCAGCAGAGGGTGAGTTTACAGGTCCTTCATTCTAATTAATCCCTTTGATATTCACCCTCTTTACTTCCGATTCCAACAGGCATTGCAATGACGGAGACGGCACTGGAGCATATTGCCTTTGCCTGCAAATTGGATCCGGCGGATGTACGTCTTGTCAATCTTCGGCCAGGCAATAAAATGGTGCAGCTGCTACCCCGTTTCTTGGCCTCCACGGAATATCGTAAAAGAAGAACTGAGATCAACTTGTTCAATGCCCAGAATCGATGGCGCAAACGAGGACTGGGACTGTCCTTGATGGAGTTCCCAGTGACTGTGAGCATTGCCCTGTCCTATCAAGCGACAGTGTCCATTTACCACGCCGATGGCTCAGTGGTGATCGCTCACGGTGGCATTGAGATCGGTCAGGGCCTAAACACGAAGGCGGCCCAGGTTGCCGCATTCATATTGGGCGTTCCTTTGGATCGGGTTCGGGTGGAAAGCGCCAATACGATCACGGGGGCGAATGCCTTTGTGACAGCTAATTCCATGACCAGCGAAGTTATTGGGATCGCTGTACGCAAGGCCTGCAACACTTTAAGCCAGCGACTGGAGCCGGTAAAGCGGAGGTTGGGCCCGCAAGCCAAGTGGGAGCAGATTGTTGAAGCTGCCTTCCTTCAATCGATCAGTCTGATCGCATCGGAGTCATTTAAAGCGGGCGATCAACCCAATTATAGTGTATTCGGGTTGAGTCTCAGCGAGTTGGAGCTGGACATTTTGACGGGCAATCACTTGATTCGCCGCGTGGACATCCTAGAGGATGCCGGCGAGAGTCTCAGTCCCAGCGTGGATGTTGGCCAGGTAGAAGGCGCCTTCGTCATGGGATTGGGCTACTTCCTCACGGAGCTGTTGCTATACGACCGCCAGACGGGTCGCCTTCTCACGAATCGCACCTGGAACTATCATCCACCGGGTGCCAAGGATATACCCATCGATTTCCGCATCGAGCTCCTGCAGAAGAGTCCTAATCCCGTAGGTTTCTTACGCTCCAAGGCAACCGGGGAGCCAGCCTTCTGTTTAGCTGTCGGTGTGCTCTTTGCCATGCAGCACGCGATTCAATCAGCCAGAGAGGATGCCGGACTACCCCGAGAATGGATTCGCCTCGGGGCACCCACCACTCCAGAAACTGTCGTGCTATCCGCTGGAAGCGAAGTTCATCAGTTCGCACTGCAATAGAACTACAATAGAATACGAATTTGAATTGCTTACACATAAATGATTTTCTTTATATTCCTATTATCTATTTATCACCTATAAATACTACCTGTTATCAGTTTATCTTTACAGACCTGTGTTTAATTGCAACTCGCACAGTTGTTTGAATACTTAATCTGGCAGCTACATATATGAAATCGGTCTGATTTCAGCCAAGTTGATAAAAATATAAAAAAAATTTTTTTAAGTTTACTTATGATGTTAAAAAAACTTAAAATTTTGACCAGAAAATGTATGCACTTGCAATTGTAATATCGCAGAGTACTGTCCAATCCCAGCAAATATTTTTAATCGCCAGAGAGTCTCAGGCGACTCGCATAGAAGTTTCAGGCGACATCGCCTTCTCATCGCTTTTTGATCTCCTTTTGTTACAGAGTGAGCCACTTCGTGGATAACTTAGTAAAAAACTAGTCGGCGGGGCTACAGTCGAGCGCACTCGACTGTAGGAGACCCCGTACTTATTGTAGAAACTTAAATAATATTTATAATAAACTTAGATTCTTATGCATATAATAAAAATTTGTCGCCGCTCGAATTAGCTTTCGATAAAGTATGTTAACAGATTATAAAAAAAATTTTTTTTTTCAAATCTGATTATGCTGGGAGCGAGTTGAACACATGACTCCGGAATTATCAATCGGGAACTTAGACCTCTAAGCCACACTCGCACTGTGGCAAATTACAAATATGTTAAGATGTGATTGATTTATGCAACATCCTTTAAAAATTGAATAACATTTAAAAAAACCTTTGCGGATCATATGTTAACAAATAATTTTACTATACAAATAAATGATACTAAAATTTTGAATTGATGCAAATACCAAATTTTTAAAAATATCAAGATAACACAAAATTAAAGAAATATTATATATAAAAAACAAAATATTAAGAACAAAAAAAAATGTGGAGCGTGAATTCGAACCCAGGACTCCAAAACATAACTGAGGACAACGCTCTACGCATTGCGCATTAGGAATGTCTATCTTTAAATTTTGTGCTTATAATTAAGATTTTCTATTTTGTGGGCGTTTAAGGGGGCGTGTCGAAAATCTAAAACAACAAGAATATATATACTTTTAATATTTAAAAAAAAACTAACTAAACTAAAATAACTGAATTCAAAATATTAAAAAATATTTTTTGTCCGTGCCGGAACTCGAACCCGCAACCCGAACTGAGAACTTGTGCAAAAAGCAAACGCTCTAGACACTGCGCCACAGGCGATCTTAAAGGACAAGTATCTAATTATAGATTTTGTTGTTAGTCAAATGTAATTGTTATCTAATTGTGATTGTTGTTATGGCAAATCAACGAGAATTTAGTTGTTTAATATCTTCGCTGTTTATTATCCGATCGCTATGAAATTTTCAGCAAATGTGTAGGATAATATTATCTTTGTCTATGCTCAATTAGGAATGTCTATCTTTAAAAATGACCTTATAATTAAGATTTTTCAAATTTGTGGGCGTTTAAGGGGGCGTGGCCAAAATCTAAAACAAACTCGATCTGCGTGCAATATAAACGGACCTACATACCAAGTTTGGAGTCTCTAGCTCTTATAGTCTCTGAGATCTAGGCGATGACACAGACGGACAGACGGACAGACGGACATGGCTATATCGACTCGGCTGTTGATGCTGATAAAGAATATATATACTTTATGGGGTCTGCCACGCCTCCTTCTGCCTGTTACGCACTTTGTTTTTTGTGACAAAGTTAATAGACACCTGTACTTTTTTTAAGTACGGTGTCTAAAAAAAAAAAATTTGGTATTTTTATTTTGTATTAAGACACGCTGAGCGCTAGCCAAAGAGCTTTCTGTGTTGGTCCAGTTTTAGAACAACAGGGGAATCGAACCTCAAAATTCAAACAATCGCCTGGAAGATTCATCTTCTATTAATCTCCTGCTCGGCTTGCAGAAGACTCTTTTCGGCGATGGGCGATTGTACAATCGCCAAAATGTTTGCTGGGATTGTGCTTTAAAAAGCTTATACTTATAAATCTAAATATTCTACTATTCTATAACTTTTGTAATAAATAACATAGCAAAATAAAAAGAATGAAGAAGAATAAGACTAAAAATTTAATATTTTTTAGTAAATAGGCTTGAAAATGGTAAGTAAATTAACTTCAACTATCACTGCGGACGGCAGTCCGCGCTAGTGACGAAAGCAGCACGAAGGGTGCGAAGGCGACTAGCATATATACACAGGAAGAATGGAAGATTTGCTATGACTGTCCGATCAGGTCGAGTTATATACCGATCGAAAGGTATTAATTAAACTTACAAGTGTGCATACTAAGACTTTTGAAAACTCACCTGGTTCGTGAGATAAACAGGTGTAAGTGGGAGGGGCAAAATTTACATTATTGGAGCTAATGGGGCCGTTGGAGCCTTTTTGAATTTTCGTTGAATTTTTTACAATTCTCATCAAAAATACGCGTCGAATGACACCTCGATCATCAAAATCGGACAACTGGTTCAAAAAATAATTAATTTTGAAATTTTGAGTCGCCTTCCGAAAATGAGATGAAAAGTCAGTATGTTTGTTTGTTTGTATCAAAGCGATGATTTAGCTTAAAAGTTTGAATGAGGACTTGTTCCCGCTCAAAAATCTAGAAACGTTTGTTCTACGACTTTTTCGAAAAATCGCTAGTTTAGCGGGAAATCGCTAAAAACCGCTAAAACTAAAAACCCCCATAGTGTCCAAACTATGAAAGCTACAGATATGATCTATATGTCGTTGGAAAGGTACTTTGAAGGGCTCTTAAGCATATGTTCAAACTTTTTTTCTAAAGTACACAGGTAAAAAGCTAAAGGTGAAAAAAGGTAATTTTTTCCACATTTTGGCGGTTTTCGAGAAAACGCCGCTAGCGATTTTTTTTAATTTTGAATATGTTTGAGCTTTTAATATTTCGCGTTTTTTGATACATCATGCATAAATTTTTGTTGATTGGTTTGGAAGATATAACCTATTAACTGAATATATACGTTTTACTTTGAATTGGAAAAGGACAGCAGCAACAAAGTGTCATAGCAGCCAGAGTTTGAGAGTGCTGATAAATTTTGCGCTTGGCATGTTGGCATGTGTGTTAGTAAAGAGAAACAGTGTTGCCAGACAGTTTCTTTTTGCTTGTACAAACAATAAACACCGATTGACAAAGTTACACTGTAAAAAAATATTTCAATTGTCAAAACTTCCTATGTCTTATTAAAAAATTTCTGATATCTTATAAAAAAACCTCTTTACGAGGTAAAAGTCTAGTGACGAAAACATTTTCATGCCCCAAAATTTCTGATATCCAATTTTGTGACGAAAAATATTACATTTTACACATGAATTATTAAAAAAAAAATTTTGTCACTGGCTCTGCGCAAAAAAGTACTACTAGTATATACTGGTATTTATTAGTTATGAAAAATTTAGCGCAATGTGTCCAGTGACAAAATTTTTTTTTAATAATTCATGTGTAAAATGTAATATTTTTCGTCACAAAATTGGATATCAGAAATTTTGGGGCATGAAAATGTTTTCGTCACTAGACTTTTACCTCGTAAAGAGGTTTTTTTTATAAGATTCCCATATACATATAATTAAGATAAAAATTTACAATACGAATGCTCAGTAGTGAATGTCAACCAGTCAGTGCGAAGAGAGTCATGAATAAAGATAGAACTAGTCGGCGGGGCTACAGTCGAGCGCACTCGACTGTAGGAGACCCCGTACTTATTGTAGAAACTTATATAATATTTATAATAAACTTAGATTCTTATGCATATAATAAAAATTTGTCGCCGCTCGAATTAGCTTTCGATAAAGTATGTTAACAGATTATAAAAAAAATTTTTTTTTTCAAATCTGATTATGCTGGGAGCGAGTTGAACACATGACTCCGGAATTATCAATCGGGAACTTAGACCTCTAAGCCACACTCGCACTGTGGCAAATTACAAATATGTTAAGATGTGATTGATTTATGCAACATCCTTTAAAAATTGAATAACATTTAAAAAAACCTTTGCGGATCATCTGTTAACAAATAATTTTACTATACAAATAAATGATACTAAAATTTTGAATTGATGCAAATACCAAATTTTTAAAAATATCAAGATAACACAAAATTAAAGAAATATTATATATAAAAAACAAAATATTAAGAACAAAAAAAAATGTGGAGCGTGAATTCGAACCCAGGACTCCAAAACATAACTGAGGACAACGCTCTACGCATTGCGCATTAGGAATGTCTATCTTTAAATTTTGTGCTTATAATTAAGATTTTCTATTTTGTGGGCGTTTAAGGGGGCGTGTCGAAAATCTAAAACAACAAGAATATATATACTTTTAATATTTAAAAAAAAACTAACTAAACTAAAATAACTGAATTCAAAATATTAAAAAATATTTTTTGTCCGTGCCGGAACTCGAACCCGCAACCCGAACTGAGAACTTGTGCAAAAAGCAAACGCTCTAGACACTGCGCCACAGGCGATCTTAAAGGACAAGTATCTAATTATAGATTTTGTTGTTAGTCAAATGTAATTGTTATCTAATTGTGATTGTTGTTATGGCAAATCAACGAGAATTTAGTTGTTTAATATCTTCGCTGTTTATTATCCGATCGCTATGAAATTTTCAGCAAATGTGTAGGATAATATTATCTTTGTCTATGCTCAATTAGGAATGTCTATCTTTAAAAATGACCTTATAATTAAGATTTTTCAAATTTGTGGGCGTTTAAGGGGGCGTGGCCAAAATCTAAAACAAACTCGATCTGCGTGCAATATAAACGGACCTACATACCAAGTTTGGAGTCTCTAGCTCTTATAGTCTCTGAGATCTAGGCGATGACACAGACGGACAGACGGACAGACGGACGGACGGACAGACGGACATGGCTATATCGACTCGGCTGTTGATGCTGATCAAGAATATATATACTTTATGGGGTCTGCCACGCCTCCTTCTGCCTGTTACGCACTTTTTTTTTTGTGACAAAGTTAATAGACACCTGTACTTTTTTTAAGTACGGTGTCTAAAAAAAACTAACTAAGCTAAAATAGCTGAATTCAAAATATTAAAAAAAAAAAATTTTTTGTCCGTGCCGGAACTCGAACCCGCAACCCGAACTGAGAACTTGTGCAAAAAGGAAACGCTCTAGACACTGCGCCACAGGCGATCTTAAAGGACAGGTATCTAATTATAGATTTTGTTGTTACTGGACTGTGAGTCAAATGTAACTGTTATCTAATTGTGATTGTTGTTATTGTTGCTGATAAGGAATGGCAAATCATCGAGAATTTAGTTGTTTAATATCTTCGCTGTTTATTATCCGATCGCGATGAAATTTTCAGCAAAAGTGTAGGTTAATATTATCTTTGTCTATGCTCAATTAGGAATGTCTATCTTTAAAAATGTCCTTATAATTAAGATTTTTCAAATTTGTGGGCGTTTAAGGGGGCGTGGCCAAAATCTAAAACAAACTCGATCTGCGTGCAATATAAACGGACCTACATACCAAGTTTGGAGTCTCTAGCTCTTATAGTCTCTGAGATCTAGGCGATGACACAGACGGACAGACGGACAGACGGACATGGCTATATCGACTCGGCTGTTGATGCTGATAAAGAATATATATACTTTATGGGGTCTGCCACGCCTCCTTCTGCCTGTTACGCACTTTGTTTTTTGTGACAAAGTTAATAGACACCTGTACTTTTTTTAAGTACGGTGTCTAAAAACTCGTTGGTCGTAAGCTTTATGAAAATGTCTATTGAAGACTTAAAAAAAAATGACTCAAAGGATTTATATTTGTCATTTGTATATTATACGCGCTCAAAAACATTCATTAACTACCCGACAATTACAGATAATGTAAAAAAATCTACACAAATTCCGCATATAATATAATGTTTGTTTAACGGTTCAAGTTTTTCAGTTCTTGGAGAGTCACGCGAGAGAAGGGAGAGCTTTTTGTGAATTTGTTTAGAAGCGTAATCAAAACAAAACTTTGTTTGAATAAAGAACAGCTACAACACATCGCGATAAGCCGGTGTCATGTGGAAGAAGAGCGTGAGAGAGGGCGGGAGAGACAGGCAGGGAGAGCAGGAGAGGACAAAAGTGTATGAGAAAAAAACGCGAATCAATAGAGAGCGAAAAAACGGCAATTATAAAACCCAACGAAGTGAACATGCTCTCTCACACTTGAACTTGACGAAAAGTGGAACTATTTTGAGTGTGAGAACTAATGAGTGTTATTCGTCAAATAAAAGCGATAGACCGTGGGCCGTAGGCTACAGAAGAGTTAAAACCAGCGTTGGCCGAACATTAGAACCACAGATAATTCTATACAGTGTGTAGTTATAGTGTATTTAATTGTTTCTGCGCATTGTGAAATACATTCCAGAACAATTTTATAACAATCAGCAGCATTTAAAGTGATTTCCGATTAAAAACAAACATAGATAATGTCAGAAAGTATTACGATCAACGGAGATAGCTATGAAGGTAAGTGAATATATATTTTTATTTTACATATAAAAACAAAAAAATGCTGATACATTTAGAAACTTATATAATCACGAGGGTATAAAGTGATTAAAAACTGTTAGAAGTGGATTGTAGGGAGGAGAAGAGGGAAAAGTCACAAGTGGTAATAAATTCGAGAGTGCTAGACTCAAGATACAACTTCTTATGTGTTCTACCTACCTCATAATCACAAGCAAACACAATTCCGCTCTTCAATAACTAGTTTTGTTTTTGATGTCATTAAGGGAAGATAAATAAATAATTATATAAAGTTGAAGGCTACTTATAAATCTACCTGTTACATCATTTTGCACAATGGATAACGCCTTTTTTGCTTACTTCTAAACAGACAACTAAAATCACGCAAATTCTAATTTGTTGCTCGATTCAAGCTTGAAAGAAATCTTACTATAGAAATTTGAGTGTGCGGTCCGGTACAAGATGAATTTATAAGAAGGTGACATATTCGCTCTCTCTCGGGGCCACGTCTGTCAGAGAGAGTCTGACGTGCGAGAGACGACAGAGATAGATATATAGAAAATTTGTTTTGTTTGTTTTCTATACTGCTCACTCATTTTCGTTTTATGCGCTGTGAAATATATAAAATCAAAATAAAATGCAATGGCATGTTTGTCTTGTTGTTCCTGTCGCATTTATCCACATTTGTCTCTCTTTAATGACTCTGGGAAGACAAACCAAACGATTCGAGCGACATATTTTACACATACGGGAAATTTTTCACAGCATTAAATACAACCGCTTGCTACGACGTTTGCTTTCGCACTGACAGTCGTCCCCGAAAAAGGAGGGAACGTCAAACGAATACACCTTGCACCACCTTATATAATTTCATCATGGTCCGGTAGCTCACTGGTTAGAGTCGCCGACCTGTCACATATTTAGAACTTTCAATTTGAAAAAACTGGGTTCGATTCCCCCACTTCATTTGTAGTCAAGAATGTGTTTCTAAGTTATTTGGAAAGAAATGCAATAATACATATATACTTACCGTCATTAAAAAAAAAAATAAATAAATTTAGTACATATACTTTTTTTTTTGAATGCAGCATTGGGCTCTACTTTCTAAACTTAATAAGTTAACCCGCAGTATTAAGACATAATTAATTATTTTTTGCTATTTCATAACTTCTTCAGTTAACTTCGCAACCCTGCCAGCGGACATCAGCCTGAATACGTTTATTCGGGAGCATGCTGGTCTCACGGGCACCAAGTTCATGTGCCAGGAGGGCGGTTGCGGTGTCTGCGTTTGTGCCTTGAGCGGAGTTCATCCAGTGACGGGAGAACTCTGCACATGGGCGGTCAACTCATGTCTGACGCTGTTGAACAGCTGTTTGGGTCTGGAGGTGACTACCTCGGAGGGATTGGGAGACAAGCGCAAGGGGTATCATGCCATACAGCAACGTCTGTCGAAGATGAATGGTACCCAGTGTGGTTATTGCTCGCCGGGAATTGTGATGAACATGTACGCATTGCTCAAGTCCCAGGCCGGTAAGGTGACCATGGCCGAGGTAGAGAACGCGTTTGGTGGCAACATCTGTCGCTGCACTGGCTACCGTCCCATTCTGGATGCCATGAAGTCCTTCGCCGTGGACAGCAACATTCAGGTGCCTGCCGAGTGTGCAGACATTGAAGATCTGAGCAAGAAGCAATGCCCCAAAACGGGCGAACTCTGTGCCGGCAGCTGCAAGAAGGGTCAGCAAAAAACCGTCCAGGTCTATGCTGATGGGAGTCGTTGGTATTGGCCCCAGACCCTGTCCGATCTCTTCAAGGCGCTGCAGGATGTAGCCAAGGAGCAGCTACCCTACATGATCGTGGGTGGTAACACGGCTCATGGCATCTATAGGCGCAGCGCAGAGATCAAGGCTTTCGTGGACGTCCGAGCTCTGAAAGAGCTAAGGGGTTATAGCGTGACCGACAAGGGATTAACTCTGGGCGCCAATCTGAGCCTCACTGAGACCATGGACATCTGCCGTAAGCTGGAGCAAACGGCCGGGTTTGAGTACCTGTCGCAAGTCTGGTTGCACCTCGATTGGATTGCCAATGTGCCAGTGCGCAATGTGAGTCTTAAGTCCCCATTAAGCTGGCACAGTTTCACTTAGTTATCGTCTGTTTGATAAGACCTAGTCCAGTGTTATCTAATCTTAAGTATTTGTACGAGTGTTTTCGATATTCCAACTGTCTAAAGCATTTGTTTTGACATTCATCTAGGTCGGCACATTGGCAGGCAACCTGACCATCAAGCATGCCCACCCCGAGTTCCCCTCGGACGTGTTCATTGTACTAGAGGCATTGGACGCCCAGGTGATCCTTCAGGAGTCGGCAGATAAGCAGCAAACTGTCAGCTTGGCCGTCTTCTTGGCGACCCCCATGCAAGGCAAGCTCATACGTGGATTTGTGCTGCCCGCCTTGTCGAAGGAGCAAGTGCTCTTTGATTCATATAAGGTAAGGTAGTATCTTTAGTTAATTTGTCTACCTATGCTCATCTTCCTGCTTTGAATAGATTATGCCCCGTGCCCAGAATGCTCATGCCTATGTGAATGCAGCCTTTCTGCTGGAATTTGATGCTGGTTCGAAGGTGAAGAATGCTCGCATCTGCTTTGGTGGCATTCGTCCGGACTTTGTGCATGCCAAGGCCATTGAGGAGCTGCTGGTCGGACGTAATCCCTTCGACAACGGCTTGATGGAGCAGGTCTTCAGCAAGCTGTCAACCTTGTTGCAACCAGATGAGGTCTTGCCGGATGCCTCCCCGGCTTACAGACTCAAGTTGGCCTGCGGGTTGCTCTACAAGTTTCTCCTGAAGGCCGCAGTGCAGAAACAACAGGTCCTGGCCAGTCGTCACACCACGGGCGGCTCCTTGCTCAAGCGTCCTGTCTCGAAGGGTCAGCAGAGCTTTGAGACCTTCGAGCAAAATTATCCGGTAACGAAGCCGACGGAGAAACACGAGGGCCTCATTCAATGCTCGGGTGAAGCAACCTATGCTAACGACCTACCCACCCAGCACAACCAACTGTGGGCGGCCTTTGTGACGGGTAAACGAGTCGGTGCTCGGGTCACCAAGGTGGACACTTCGGCTGCCATGGCGCTGCCTGGCGTGGTGGCCTACATCGACGCCAAGGATATACCTGGGCCCAATGATCTGGGACCAAATGTAAAGGATGAGTATTTTTTTAAGGCTGATGAAGAGCTGTTTGCCACAGGCCCCATTAAGTTCCATAGTCAGCCCATCGGCATGATTCTGGCTACTTCCAATGCTCTGGCCCAGCGCTCCGCGGAGCTGGTTCAACTGAGCTACGAAGGCGGCTCTGAGGAGGTGCTTCCCAGTCTGAAGCACGTCCTGGAGGCGGCCGTCGCGGGTGATCGCATCAAACATCCGGTTAAGTCGTTAATCGACAAGTTGGAGTTGCTGGAACCATTTGAGATCCAAGGAAGTGGCAAGCTGGACATGGGACTGCAGTACCACTTCTTTATGGAGCCACACACGACAGTGGCGCTGCCTTTTGAAGGCGGACTTCAGCTGTACACCGCCACGCAGTGGATGGACCTAACCCAGGATGTGGTTGCCAAAGTCCTCAAGCTGAGAAGTACCGAGGTCCAGGTGAAAACCCGTCGCATTGGCGGCGGCTATGGAGGCAAGGCCTCACGTTGTAACTTGGTGGCCGTGGCAGCCGCATTGGCCGCCCATAAGCTCAATCGTCCCGTGCGCTTTGTCCAGTCCCTGGAGTCCATTATAACGACCACAGGCAAGCGCTGGGCCTTCCACTGTGACTATGACTTCTTTGTCCAAGGAAACGGCAAGATTGTGGGATTAAACAGTCGATTCTACGAGGACGCCGGCTATCTGGAGAACGAATCACCGATGGGCCATGCATTGTTGCTTTCGAAGAATTGCTACGAGTTCAGCGACAACTACAAGCTCGATGGCTTCATGGTACTCACGGACTCGCCCACCAACACGGCCTGTCGTGCCCCCGGTTCCATCGAGGGCATCGCCATGATCGAGAACATCATCGAGCATATTGCTTTCGAAACTGGACTGGATCCGGCGGATGTGCGTTATGCCAACATGTTGCCATCTCACAAAATGGGCGACATGATGCCCAATTTCCTGAAGAGCACCCTCTATCGAGAGCGACGGGCCGACATCATTGCCCACAACAAGGAGCATCGCTGGCGCAAACGCGGACTTGGCCTCAGCGTCATGGAGTATCAGATTGGCTACTTTGGACAGTATCCGGCCACGGTGGCCATCTATCACAGCGATGGCACCGTTGTCGTCTCCCACGGAGGCATCGAAATGGGTCAAGGTAGGCTAAGATCGAGAAGGGAAAGAGTATACTTTGATCCCTCAACTTGTCTCCTCTTCTCCTCGTTACTTAGGTATGAACACAAAGATCGCACAGGTTGTAGCTCACACTCTGGGCATTAACTTGGAGCAAGTGCGCATTGAGACCAGCGACACGATTAACGGAGCCAACGCCATGGTCACAGGAGGTGCTGTGGGTAGTGAGACCCTCTGCTATGCCGTGCGTAAGGCCTGCGAGACCCTAAACTCCCGACTGGAACCCCTCAAGGAGGAGTTAAAGCCTGCCGACTGGCAGCAGCTCATCAACGAGGCTTTCAATCGCAAGGTCAACTTGATAGCCAGCGATCAGTGCAAACAGGGCGATATGGAGCCATACTCCGTGTGTGGTCTGGGTCTGATCGAGGTGGAGTTGGATGTGCTCACAGGCAACTATCTGGTCAATCGTGCGGATATCCTTGAGGATACCGGCGAGAGTTTGAATCCCAATGTGGACATTGGCCAGATCGAAGGTGCCTTCATGATGGGTCTGGGCTACTGGACATCCGAACACATTGTGGTGGATAAACAGACGGGCGAGTGTCTGACGAATCGCACGTGGAACTACAAGCCCCCCGGAGCAAAGGATATTCCCATTGATTTGCGCATCGAGCTGCTGCCCAAGAGCCCCAACAAGGCGGGCTTCATGAGATCCAAGGGTGAGCAATCAATTCACCTCTTCCCCTGTATTAATTAATGGCATGGTTTTCTTTAATCTCCAGCTACGGGTGAACCAGCGATTTGTCTGGCCATTGCCGTGGCCTTTGCCCTACAGCAGGCGCTCCAATCCGCCCGAGACGATGCCGGTCTGCCCAAGTCCTGGGTCACTCTAAATGCGCCCATGACACCCGAGCTGCTCGTGCTGCACGCGGGCACTGAGCCCGGCCAGCTCCGGCTCAGCTAAGGCCATGTCCCGATGACCCCAGGAAGGAGACAGCGCGTGAGAAGCGGCACGTGGCCACAAAAGCGCCGATGGGTTTGCACCGATAAGAAAGTATGCTTAAGCATCCCTGTACAAGTACCTTCTGTATATCTATGTATAACCAACTAAGTAGAAAACAAGGTGTGTGTATTTTTTTTGTTTTTGCGCAATAAATTAGTAACTTATCCGAGTCAAATCCAAATGACATTCATTGTCGCGGCTATCGTCCAATTGGCCAAGTGGCCAAGGGCATTTACATTTTCCTGTTCTCTCCTCCTACTCTTTTTTCCCCTGCTTAATGCTTAACACCTCAACACCAGCAGTGCACATCCCCCCACACTCGGAGTATGTCCACGAGTCGTGGATGGAGCTCTTCATTAATTTTAAAAGACATTATTCTAAGGAAATTTTATGCCACACGAAGCGTTAAGTGAATCCTCTGTCACAACGGGGGTTTAACCTCGAGGGTTGCATGTCAAT
This sequence comes from Drosophila limbata, assembly GCA_963924055.1. Lineage (NCBI taxonomy): Eukaryota > Metazoa > Arthropoda > Insecta > Diptera > Drosophilidae > Drosophila > Drosophila limbata. The sequence continues at coordinate 5,501,271 of OZ001352.1, forward strand.
TGACATCAGGGGCAGGGGTCAATTCTAATATGGTTATATTTTTTCTCTCTCTTACTAACTAGGTTATTAGTGAGCAAAAGCATAAATTGAAATAATAATTATATTGGCGTTAGTTTTACAGGATTCTTTTTCTCAGAAGACAATATAAATTGGTTCCCATTGCACACTGAACGGAACCACCACGCCTTCACCTCCCCCTCTCCATCTGACTATAAGAAAAAAGTGTAATATATTTATATAATACTAGGGGGCTCCGCCCCATGCTCGCTTCGCTCGTCAACCCCCAGCTCGTTTCGCTCGCAACATTGTCTTTAGTTGCCCGGCTTAACAAATTTATATAACATAGCATTTTTTTTAAAAAAACGGAAATATTTAACATCCGCTTTGCGCTGCCTTAATGGTTTTTCCTTGCAATTGAAATTTGGCAAATAAGTCTGATTAAGTGATTTGGAGGGAGAAGCTAAATTTGGCGGGAAAAAGCTAAATTTGGCGGGAAAAAGCTAAATTTGGCGAATTAGTCCAAATTTAGCAAGAAGAGTTAATCTGAGAGTTTTGTTAGGATATCTCCGATTGCATCCGATTGTTCCCATGGCAGCTATATGATATAGTCATCCGACTTTGACCAAATTTGGTGAGAATGTAAGAAAAAGTCCCAAACATACATTCTGTGAGTTTGGTTGAGATATCTTAAGAAACAAAAAAGTTTTCATACTAAAGGTTATTTTGCATCCGATTGTTCCTATGACAGCTATGTGGTAAGGCCATCCGACTTTGACCAAATTTTGTCAGGAGGTCAGAAACAGTAACAAACATGCAACTTGTGAGTTTAGTCGAGATATTTAAATAAACAAAAAGTTTTTCATACTAAAGGTTAATTTGCATCCGATTGTTCCTAAGGCAGCTATATGATTAAGTAATCCGACTTTGACCAAATTTGGTCAGGATATAAGAGACAGTCCCAAACATACAATTTGTGAGTTTGGTTGAGATGTCTTTAAAAACAAAAAAGTTTTTTATACTAAGCAATCCCGTGACCTTTGACTCTGATTTGACCCCCTTAGAGGTCGAATTTCGCAAAACGCCGTCTTATTGCACGATGAAATTGTCTCTATGTTGTGTGAAAATTTCATCTTTCTACGATTAGCCGTTTGGCCTGCACGTTGATGTGTCAGTGAGTGAGTCAGTCAGTCAGGACAAAGAATTTTATATAGTATATAGATTTCAATGTAAAGCTGGAGACTTGAAATTTGTCATGAATCTTAGTTAGGCTAAAGTGGAACTCAGTGGAAAAGTAGAATTTTTTATAATAAATGAAGATATTTCAAATGCATTGGCCAAATTCTATATATTTATACCCGTTACTTATTTAAATTTTAAAATCAATAAAATCTATAGTATCGTAGAGTGTTCCCGACCAATAAATATTGTCAAAATCCCCAGTAGTTCCTAGAGCAGCTATCGGCACGGCCCTATCTCGTGGGCATAAAAAACTTGAGCTGCTACTGCGCTGCTGCTCACGTACAGTAGAAAAAAGCAGCGAGCCTTCGTGTGGCTTCGACAATGCGACTTGGGCTCTTGTTGTCTCGCTTTTTCAGCAAAGCGAAAACAAAAACGTTTCGGCTTCGGTCATTTTCCTTCACTGTAAAACGTTTGAGTGTCTGCGTGCCGATCACTGCCCTAGAGTAATAAAACTTTTGGCAACTTCTTATTTATTTATTTATTTGACTAGTCTTATAAATTAAGGCGCTTCTTCTATCATATGTTATAGTTGTCAAAACCGAACAGATATCAGCTCTGATATTTGCAGATTTTGCATTAATTGATACTAGAGGTCTGCATGAATTCACTCAAAATTTGAGCTCAAAAGAATTAATTCGAACGATGTCGAATTGAGTGAGTGTGAGTGACATTGAGTTCTAAAATGACAGGTCCTTATCATAATGAGTGCAAATGAACTAATGTGCTATGTGAGAATAATGAATATGAAATAGCCGGATTGAATCGAATGATTCCTAATTTTAATTTTCAAATGACTGCATTTTCGCAAAGGAATAATGACTTTGATTGTTTGGGTTGGTGGAATAAACAGAAAAGTATTTTTTCCTTATTGCACAAAACAAGCTGCTTATAAATATTTATAGTTCCAGCTAGCAGCGCGGCTCCTGAACGAGTGTTTTTAGATTCAAAAAACTTGATAACGGAAAAGCGTTGTTTTATTGCCAACAACACACATGTCAATAAAATTATGTTTTTGGATTCAAACTTAGATTAAAAACATCTTATTAATAATAAGAATTAGATTTCGATTTTATAAATTTTATTTATAAGTATTAAGCTGTTTATTGCACATCATTGATTTCTTTCTTATATTTATTACGCACATGAAAACAACAGCAGAAATACGCATGCAAAAAATAAAATATGAAAAGTAAGTCGAAATTCGAAAAAAAACTCGAATTAACTCAAAACAAAGCAGATTTCCCACTCATTAACTCCATGTCACATTTTTAAACGTGTGCGACAGGGTCTGACACAAAGCTTCAAACTCAATCAAAATCGTTTGACTTTTCATTCGACTTCTTTCAATTCCTGTCGAACATGAATGCTTCGAACTTTGTTTTAGCTCATTCATGTATAGTAGACCTCTAATTGATACAGATAATTTCATTGCTCTGACAACTTCCAGCATTGATAAGTTATTTATTTCCTGGCAACCAATTTCAGAAATATTTCAACTATTGCCAATCTTTAAACAGATGGAACACGAACATAAGGCTAATTGTGTTTTAATTTTAAAGACTATGACCAATTCAGCGATGCGTCCATTCAGAGATGCCAAATAATGTAGGAAAAAAGGAAATAAGCGAACAAACGAATAATCGAATGAATAAAATCAGCGCACACGAAAACAAATAGATAAAGCCCCGTGGCAAGGACAGACGGGGAGGGGACAGACGGGGACATCCTCGATAATCATAGGATGCATTTGCATGTAAACATGCTTCCGGGATGGCATTGGGTGGGGAGAGAGAGAGATAGAGGGAGATAGCTGAATGCTGTCGGCATGCAAATGAAAACATTAGCGGCACTCTCACATCCGAAACTGTATGAGATACAGATACGCTTACAGATACAATTGCAGATGCACAGCTGTGCAGATACAGATACAGATACAAGTGACATTCGTCGCACTCTCTCTCTATCACACACTCTCCCTCTCTCTATCTGTTGTCTGTCTGCCAGCCGGGCTTAAATATATATTTCAATTAAAATTTTACACACGAATAAATGCAAAGCCACGCCCAACACATTAGACGTTGCCCATCCCATCTCAGTCCCTCCCGCCTCCTGCCACTCCCTTTTTCCCGGCAGCTTGTCCCTCATTTGTTTACGAGCGTCTGAAGGCCAACATCAGCTCGGCAGGACAGGCAACAGACACCAGACAGCATTCCACAAAAACGCCACTAGCACATGAGTCCAGTGTCGACTACGCGTCCAGGGATCAGTTCAAGCTGACACTGGAGGACTTTAAAGTAAAATGGAATACTCGACAGTAAGATACTCATTTATGGCAACGCTGGTTGGGACTAGTAATGTAAATACAAACTGTGAATCGAGTTTAACATCGAAATTTACAAATCGACAACAAATGAATCGAACTATCGACATGTCTATCAATAAATCGATTTTTACAATTAATTGTTTAAAACAAAACGTAATTGGAAAAACAAAGTAAACGGGTAAATTTTCAATTGAAAAGTTGCTAAGTCGAAAATCAGATCAGCTGTAAGCTTTCATAACTTGCCAAAACTGAACAGATTTTCAATAGGAATGTCATGGCTTGACTTCTAAATTTTTTCTGCTCAATAGTTTTATTAGATTCGTTTGATTTGATATTTATTTCCAGAATGTGAAATTGAGCCAAATAGTCTCACCTTGTGTTTATCAAAAATTCAAAATTTTAAATCTCAAGTTTTTACATTTAATTTAAACTGATTTTCATGAAAATCTATGTATTTTCACATCCCTTGTAATAAAGAACTCGTTTTTGAATGTTTTTAATTTATTTTTGAGTCAAAAATTTTATTAGTACGGACTTTAATAAAGTTACATGATAATTATTGATGTTATTTTTAACAACACGATATGAAATACAAATGTATTTATATAATGAATGCGATATAGATCTCAGCTCTCGTGTTTGTTTGTCATATATTCAGTATATAATATACATATATATATTTAATTAACTCTATTGATAGTTAAAATAATCAAAGAGTTAAGGTACTTGAAAATCTCTTCGCCGTAAATCGAGTTGTCGATTTATCTATGTATTTTCACATCCCTAGTAATTAAGAATTAGTTTTTGAATGTTTTAAATTTATATTTGAGTCAAATATTTTATCAGTACTGATTTTAATGGAGTTACATGATACTTATTGATGTTATTTTCAACAACACGATATGAAATACAAATAAATATTAGTTTATATAATGAATGCGATATAGATCTCAGTTCTCGTATTTGTTTGTCATATATTCAGTATATAAATGAGGAAAATGGAGATAGTGACAGGTCACAAGATGTGGTTGAATCGTGTGGTGATTGTGTTTCAAGTGTTCCTTGTAACATTTATAAGCTATTCAAATTCCTACAAATACAAAGCTGTTGTGCAGGATGACGATGTATTCCGCAAGTGTGAAAATCAACCAAGTAACGTTCTCGATGTTCATGGCTTATTTGATATATCAGAACTAAATACTACACCGGATTTTTACAAAATATTAATATCAGGAAATTCAACTTTAGTATGGGATATTCAGCCTTCAGATCGCATCCAGGTAAATCAAAGCGGAGTTTTTCTATTATTTTTAAATTTTATGGACAAAGAATTGTGCTTCCAGGTAAAAATTCAGTTATATAAATTTGACCGGGGCTCGTGGCAACCAACTTTATATACAATATATACACCAAGTTTTTGCCCTATTATGTATGATAAAAACCAATATTGGTACCAATCTTGGCTTCAACACTTAACAAACTTACAGGAAGTAAAGGACAAGTGCCTAAATGTGCCAGGGGTAAGCTCTTGAGGAACTTTTGAGATAAAGTAATTTAATTCTTTGCCTATTTGCAGACCAAATTCATGCATAGACCATTTGAACTGGAATTTTTATTTGAAACGCATCTTAATAATTTAAGTGGTCTCTACAAAGTTGAAGTTAGTTTAAAAGCATTTGATATGCTGAACAGGATACGACCAACATCCATCTGTTTTTGTTTCCATTTGGAATACGAAACAGTCACTGTGGACGGCAGTTTACGCTAGTGACAAACGCAAACATTTATTATTAATTTGATAATAATTATTATTATAATAAGAGTGATCTTGGATATGTACTAAGTAGTTATTTACTTTCTGGGCTTTTCAATGATGCTCTTGTACCCCTTGATTACTTGTCCAAATATCGTAGTCGACATTGAAGCAGTTGCTCTAAGATGTCCGCAAAGACAGATCAGAAAGTGGAAAGGAAGATGGATTGACGCCAGGAGCCGAGTATCCTTGCTGCCCAGCGCTGCTTGACAACCCTGTGAATTGCTGGGATATGAAGGAGAGGTTTCCATTTCATGCACGTCCTGAACTTGAACTTGCAACTGTTATGGCATAATGTGCTCCAAGCTAGCAATGGGTGGTTCACTTTTAAAACTGAAAACTTCAAGCGGTTTCGAGTTCTTTTTGCATTCCCATTTCCTGCACCATTGTCCACGGTCCCCCTCTCTGTGCTCTTTGGACATCCTTTTGGCTGCTTTTGTCTGTGTCATGCTTTTCAAATTCTAAGCAAATTTGTCGTCTGGGGGCGCCGGGCGCAACATTTTATGAGCGTGCGCGCGATGCAGGTCCGCAGATACGGCTGGGAACCGTCTGCTCTGGATGCTGCAGCAGAAACTGGAGCAAGTGCAGAGATAGAGAGAGGGAGGGGGAGGGGGAGACTGTCCATGTCTGCCTGTGGCACACACACAAAGATGTCCTGGTGTGATTTATCGTCGACGCTGCCTCGGATAATGGCCACGTATTATAATAATGCCGCGCCAGGCGTATGCTTATCGCTGTCGAGGACGAGGACGAGTACGAGGACGCAACGTCAACGTCTAGACGTCCTGCGGTGCAGCCATCGCCATCGCCATCGCCTCTCGTCCTGGACAAGGATTTCGCATTTGCATTTGCATTCCGTATTCGCATACGTACGTATTGGACGCAGTTGCGCTGCATGCAGTTTATTAAATAGAAAAACCAAAATTAAGTACATCATTTTAGTTGAGTTTCTTGTTGCCTCTGTAGAAGTGTGTGTGTGTGCAGTGCGTGTGTGTGTTTTTGTGTGTGTCTGGCGCACATCCTTTGGGCAACATAATTTACAGGCCCTGCATGAAAGTCGTTGTTGAATTTTACGCCGCAACGAATGTCTTTCTGCAACAGACGGACTTTCTCACAAATCGTGAGCCAAATACATAAACTTCTGCAGTCTCGCCTATACATATATTATATATATATATATGTATACCTACGTGTATCCTTTTCATATCCTTTTGCCAGACAGCACAGACACACATATGCCATATAGAATTTCAAATAGTTTATAATACATGTCATTAAAATTGGTAGATGCCAGCGCATGTCCTTGGCGCTATTGTTATCCTTAAGCATCTCCACTCATTGCTGCTCACTCAAAAAATGTATGGAAAGCGATCGCTTCAAGTGTCTGGCCAAACAAGGCTAGTTAAATCCAACCCAACCCTGAAGGAAACCTTAAGCTTTAGTTTAAAAGTTTAAAGTTTATTCAAAGATGCAACGCTAGTACTCATAGCTCGTATCAATGCCATGACTTCCAAGCACAAACTTCAAATAAATAGGAATATCACAAAATTCCGACTTGACACTATATAATGGTCGAGTGCGAGTAGCTCCGATATCTATATTCTGCCACAGACTTGAACGTAAAGCTAAAAGTATCAAATCAAATATTATGTGTAAAAGCTTAAAATGTAAATAGAGAATAGAGAACTTACCCAATGAGTTGAAAGTGGCCAAAGAGGCTAAAGCTCTAACGAGCTGTTGGTTTAAGGTCATTTCATTTGCCATTTTCTGAAAAAATGCAAAACGATTAGTTCGTTTTCGAATTGTATTTAATTTCAAAATAGAAAATGATGTTCTGCTTTGAGGCCCCCACTTTTAGATTATAAAGGCAAAGCTTTATAGATTTAAACTATCATTAAAATAAAAATAAAAACTCGCCAACAATTGGCCCGCAGCGGGTTTTAATTAAATTTAAGTCCAAATGGGACTTCATAACCAGTCGCTTCGTTCGTAATTAAATAAAAAATGCACAATATTCGATTTTTCAATAACAAATCGGACTCTCAGAGACCGCCCAGAGACCGCGAAATCAAATGAGTGCAAAAAGGGATACTGATGGAGGCCAGATGGATAAGCGATGACAACGATGGCAACAACATTCCTGTTAACGTTAACGGTAACGGTGGCGATAGAGCCAAAGGACAACGGCAACGACAACAACCGTAACTCAATCTGCAAATATGCAAAAAGGAATAACCGACCAAGCAACCAGACGCACAGCCGCAGGACAATGATATCACGATTCGCTAGCCAAGGAAAAAAAAATATATATTTGAAACAATGGAAAGAAAGGCATCCTTGGAACAGCTGTATAGCTATGTACTAGAGACCAGACTCTTCACAGTGGGTAGTATAGTTCATATCGAGCTTATTTATGTAGCCGTCATATTAAATGTAATAATAATAATATGTATAAAATAAAAATAATATATCATACAGTTATAAATATTGTAAATCTTTTAGTTCAGCTTCAGGCTCACTTGCCTCACTAATTTAAACAAATATTATTTTAGCTGAATTTCAATTAGATTCTAATGCATATTTTTATTATATGTTCGTTTATTATGAATACAGTATATAACTATTGTTTTGTTTCCCTTAAAGTTCAATTCATGACTGAATTTGAATGCAAATGCTATTTCAATTATTTTTCTGCCAAATTCACAGAATTGCATTTTTGAATATTATTTAAATAATTTTATGCAGTACTGTTTTAGTATTTTATTCTAATTATTTTCATTTAAAAATATTTCATATATCTATTTACAGAAATATACATATATGCGGTATCAACTACAATACGTCTTGGCAACTGAAATTGGCCAATGATTAAATTGATTTGCCTTTACTTTAATGCAGTCATCACCACAGAATGCATACAATTTTCAGGAAGTTCGTTTCCCCGTGGTCCCGATTCCCGCATTCATCAGCCAGCCACAATCCACAATGCCCGTAATCATTAATATTGAAACTTTCTGAGCGGTTTCACCTGCGGCAATGTTGTAATTAATACAAAATGCTACGGTCCTTCACCATCCCCATTCCCATCCTCATTTGTGGCACGCACACGAGTCCGAGCCCGTGCCCAGGGCATTCCAAAAGTTGAGCACTTGCCCCAAAACTCAATTTGATAAAAAAAAAAATGAGAGAATTTCATTTACGATTGCCATCTCCCGTTGTCAGCGCCGTGTGAGTGGACAGTTGGTCTCTGGCCTGAGCCTGAGCTGTCCCTGCCTTGCCTGTGCTTTCCTTTCCATTCCTGGCCGGAACCGAGGCCCGTGCCAATTGTTGTGTTTATTAATTTAATTTTGACAGTCGCGTTTTCGACTGTGCCCCACGTACGTCACGTAGCTGCCTCGAGGCATCCACAGCAGCTGTGGACAGTTGGGCTTTCGCATTGGACAGTTTCCATTTTGTGGGTAAATGCGGTTAACCATAATGCGATGATTTGAAGCGAGATGACTCAGAGATAGCTACTTAATTGGTTGGCCAATCACAGAATTGAACTGAAACTCTTACAGATTTGGTAGCTGGAATGGTTTTACTTTCCATATATCATAAATAAAAAAGATTGTTTTCTTGTAATATTTAGAATTCTATCCATATTGATTTATATTACAATTTTTAAAGCTTTAATTCATCTTTGCAGATTTTTTTTATAAAGTATAATTCTTGCTGTTCTCAGATTATTTCTCTAATAACAATCTCTCTATCCCATTTTTAGAATAAAGACTAAGTAATTCCAGTAACTTGGGCTAACTAGTTAGAATCGTGTTCTTATATTCAGAAGTAAAAAGTGTTGTTTTTTTTAGTTAATATCCTAAATTCAATTTATATAATTTTAATTCTTTCGTTTTGGGTTAGATTGTTCTCTGAAATCTCTTTGCATCTCCACGTATTATTATTATTTTATTCTTATATCATTTTATTCCGAGTTATATTACAATTCTACCAACTATTTCTTCCACTTTGCACAGATTGTGTCTTTTAAAAATGAATAATAATTTCCCTTGTCTAGTTTTGATTTCTACAATCTCCCTACCTTATATTTGGAATATATACTATGTGATTCCAATAACTTCAATTCAATTCTCTCAATTCCGAGCTATATTACAATTCTTAAAACTATTTCTTTCGATTCAGATACAAAAGCTATACCTCGTAGATCAGATTGTTTTCTTCAAATTCTCTTAACTCTTCCCGTTCCGAGTCCCTAGTCCTCTGCATGCAATTCCACAGATTGTTTCTTCTATTTTATCTATAAAGACTATTAACTTGGACTACTTCCTAAGGCTATCCATGTAAATAATACAATATCATGTACGACTTTAAGCACGTGCCATCGGTTCCTCGTCCACGCATTCATTTACTAATCAAATGCTAAGTGGTTATTCATAATCATGCAATTCCGACAGCCGGCGAATCATTGATTTGCCCCCTTGAGATATTCATGCGAAATGCTCAATAAATCAGCAAAGCAAAGCTAAGAATAGACAGTAAATACAGGTTTGGTTAAACACCACAATGCAATTCAAATACACTTTCAAAGCGTTCGAATGTGTTTTGGAAATAACAAAAATTAAATATTTTGTTTTTAAATATTGCACTTAAAAGCTGGAATACTAAATTAATATTCCATTTAATTTTTATGATCTTGAAATTAGGAACTCAGTTATATAAGTGTATTAAATTCAAGCATTTGGTTTTCTCTAAATTAAAATGTATTTTTTCTTTTTGCATTCAATAATATCACGATTTTATCATTTACAATTTATAGTTGACAAACTGAAGGACAGTTTAACAGTCAGTAATTTTTGTGTAAATTTAAAAATCATTTAGCATTGATTGGACGGCTTTGAGGTAGGTAGATACCAGATACCAGTTAGCAGTTAGCAGATACAAAATAGCAAATAGCAGATACCGGTAACAGACACCAGTTAAAGTCAGGTCCAACACTTTTAGTTAACAGCGCATGTGGCTGGGACATTTGTCAACGGCAGCGACGTGTCGGCAACTTCAACGCCAACGCACGAGACGTCAACTAAATCACGTTTTAAATGTTGCTGCCACCGACAATCCGACAATCCGCCAACTGACGAAGTTGTGAAAAACAATAAACAATTTATGCGTTTGGGATGTCTCTCTCATTCTCTCTCTGCCTCTCTCTCTCTTTCTGACTTTGCTTGGTCTCCTCTCGTTGCCCCTCGTTTCAAGTTGGCAACATGCAACGCATGCCAAGCGCCTTTGCATTTGCTGTCAATTGCGCTGTGGCAGTGGCACAAAATAGTGGCTGGGGCAACAAGACTGTAAAAGGCTGTCAGATAGAGACAGGGGGGCAAAGGACTTGTAGTCGTATTGCATTACATTTGCTTGAGAGAACTTCAGAGAAGAGTATTTGCGAGCACTGAGAAGGGGGAGGTGAAGGGGAGGGGGGCAACATTGTGGACTAGTTTTTGATTCGTCTGCGCTGCGTCACTTTGTTGCACATTGTTGCACTTGAACTTATGCCCCACGGTTATATTCGGGGGCTAATTATTCGCCAGGCACTTGGCAACTTTGTTGGCAGCGCTCGTATAAATTACAAAATTTGCAAACAACAACAGCAACAACAAACAATGGCCAGAACGACCCTCGTTGAAAGTTTAACAAGTGTTAACTTTGCCATTTCCATTTTCATTTTCATTTCTTTGCTTTTCATTCATTTGGCAGATAAGCGCCAAAGCGAAACGACCCAGCGAATAATACAATAAACCCCCTCAGGGCGAGGGGCCAAGTGGCAAGTGGCAACAAGGACGTGCGATTTGTGGCAGCTGCTGTTGCTGCTTGAGCCAAATAATTTTAAATGACCGCAAGTGTATAATTAAAGTGCAGCGCATAATAACTAAAATCTCAACAGCAAGTAACAACAATAACAACTGCTCTACAGTTGCAATTAGAAATAAAAGTTAAGGCAATCAGCTTTGCCACAGCTTTTCCCCTACGTCTATTTACGTCTTCAGCAAAAGTATCCTCGCCAAAAAGTTGGCTGAGCATTACAGTTGTAACTCAGTGTAATTAATTATTTAAAAATAATTTTCTTTTGTTACTTTATTTGTTTTATCAAAACGAGCTTAACTAACGTTTATTCAGCTCATTACTTTTATCGATTGCTGATTTCATTCGCTTTAATATTATTTTTGATTGTTTTGATTCGAAAATTTAAGTCTTATTCGCATTCAATTGGATCTGTTCGTTGGTTAGGATTCAAATTAAGATTTAAATTATTTTTTTTAACTTCAGCTAAAAACGGCCTACAAGAATTTATTTATATTTAAAAGTTAAAATTATTTTAATTTAACAGATCTGATAAGCATACATTTGTAGTATGTTTAAAATTAAAGCGACACATCGCTGTTAATTCAACAGATCAAAGTGTTCAGCTGATGTTAGAAAATATTACTGTTAGCTATAAAGGGGCGATTAACATCTGCTGTTAAGGGGGCTCACTGTTAGTGCACTGCTTATTTTCTGTTATGAAAACACAAAAATTAATTTACATTTAAAAAATAATACGAGTAACGTGTATAATTGACTGTTGCATTTTAAATTAACAATTAAAATATCGTATTTTTGTCTCTTTTTGTTTGCTCTCAATTTATTTTTTTAATTTTGAAATAAACGTACTGCTAGTATGATTTTTTAGTTTACAAAACTTTATTTGCTTCACAAAATCACTGGAATAACGATAATTACTTGCAGAAACATATATTGCAAAAATAAAAGTCAGAATTAATTATTGGCATTTGTTACAAATTTGTGATTTCAATTTCTCGTTATTGTCAATTGTTTAACCAGTTCCATTCTCTCTTTCTCCCTCTCTATGAGCTCATGGTTAACTTCCGTTTTCGTTTCCGCTTTTGCTGTGCTGCTTCGTTTGTGATCCATTTGAGTCTGACCAACAATAGCTGAGTTTCATGTGTATTTAAAATCGTTAAAAATAATCTGGAAATTGTGAATTTTTAATGCATTTCATGTCTGCGGTGGTCTGCTGTTCATTCACAGTCTACAATCCACAGTCCACAGTCCAAAAGGCGTGGCCCAAAGGCAATAATGCCGTCTGATGGGCGTCTGTCTGGTCATCAACAAGAACAACAACCGCACAAGTCGCAGCTGGAGGGGAAGATTGATATGGAGATGGAGCAAGAGGAGGGAGTGTGCCTGAGGCTGGTAGAGACCCAGTGGGCAGGATCAACGACGCTTCGTCGTCATCATCATTTGCATTTATTGTTTTTGTGCCTTTGTGTGCGAAAAGTGATCAGTGATTGCCTTGCACTTGCCATATAGCAACCACAGAGGACAATACAAATACTCATGCATACACACATACATCCATACATACATATTTGAATATGCCACACACAGAACGTGGCATGGTGGCATGCCCCATTGCTTTGCGTCGCCTGTTGTGCATTGATTGTACAACGGAAGTGTTGTGGCGGAATTAAAATAAATAAATGCATTTCATTTCCACTGGGAAAGCCTGCAGCTGCAGTTTATAGGCAGTTTATAGGCAGATTTAAGTCTCTGACTTCATATGTTGCATATTTAATACAACTCTTTAAACTTGCCAACAGCTGCAAGTCAAGTCTAATCAATAATGTGGTATCCCAAAAGTATGCTACATTTCTATTTGTAGCCCCATTGAATAAGGAAGAGAAACAAGCAGCTGTCTATCGCATTAGTTCAACCACCTCAATCACCACCTGAAATCAGAAACGTATCAAATCGTTGGTTGCTTTGATGTCTCATTAGTCCCGCGGTTGCCAGGTGATGAACCCGAAGTCGAGAGTGGCAACTTAAAGGATACGAGACGAGTTCGAATTCATGTTCGTTTAACCATTAGGGGCACACACGCAGCCCAAGTATCTGCAACTGTATTGATATCATATAGGCCATTGATATCCAAACATAATCTGATACTTTTCCTCTTTGTCCTGGGGGGCAAATGACGATGGTCCAATGGTTTCAAATAACCTATTAAGCTTCCTTTTATACACATATATTCTTTAGGCAGTTGCCCCATTAAAGATTTAAGAACTATTATAAGGCCCGGTCAGACTGGCATTTGCAACCGCACTTAAATTATGACAGCACTTAATGGTAATATTAATTACGATAAATACGCCAATGTACTGGCAACCGTCATTAACATCGGCTGCCATCATTGAGTGGAACTTTTGGCCGCCAGAATGTTTGACCGGAATGTTCGCGTATTCTTCACTGAAGTGTTGTGGCATCACTTGAATATATATTTGCATATTGGCAATTAAATGTTTACTCTGACTTTTAAATTGATATCGATACATGCGTCGATACACACATTAAAGACTACAAAAAAGTGTCGCTGTTAACGTTCATTTAACAGATCTGATTAAAGAGTACATTTGTATGTTTAAAAGTAAAGCGACGCATTGCTGTTAAGTCAACAGACACAGTTTACAGCTGATGTTAGAAAATATCACTGATATTCTGAATTATGAGCGATACACATTAATATCTGCTGTTAAGGGGAACACTGTTAATGCACTTGTTATCATGCAGTGCGCACTAACGCTGCTGTTATTTACTAACAGCCACTGTAACACATTACTGTTAAATGTAACACGAAATTATAAAAGAAATGTGACTATTGAATTAAACTTAATTTCTTTGACATTATGTGTGTGCGTCAAGTTAGCAGCTTGAAACTTGAAATTTGACATGAGCCTTAGTTAGACGAATTTCGAATTTTTTTTTGCAAGTAATTTCAGAGCTTGGACTCTTTTTGTTGCACATTGTCCCTTTTCCTGAGAGCACTCCATCAAAATTGCGTACAACTGCCCACAAGGGCTTTCGTTTATAAATACCCATAGCAAATTTCTTACCTCAACAACAATTACAACTTTTTCCTTCATTATTTTGGGATATTTCTTCAGTTTTTTTTGTTTTGTTTTGTCGGTTGGCGAAAACTTTCCACACCACAACAAAGTTTTCAATGTTACGGCATATTAAATAAAATGTATACCAAAATGTGTATATATGTAAAAGTGTATACAGGGTGACCAGAAATAACGGAGACAAACATTTTTAGCTATAATTTTACTAAACGAGAAAAATTTAGCAAAGCAAAAATTAGTAAGGATAGAGTGGATCACTAGTAGTAAGATTCTCAGCCGGATCTGAAATGGTCTCCTCCAGCTGCCATGCACAGGCCCAAACGTGATCTAAAATTGTTGGCCATGGGCCGCAGGTCCTCGGGACACAGTCGGTTCCATTCCAAGAGCAGCGATTGCTTCAGCGCCTCCAAACTTCTGTGAGGCTTAGCACAGGTCCTGGCCTCCAATATCGACCACACGCTGTAGTCCAGCGGGTTGGGATCCGGCGAGTAGGGTGGCCATTCAGCAGACGAGATGAAGTCCAGAAAATGAGTTTTGCACCAGTCTTGCGTCATTTTCGCCTTGTGAGCCGGCCGGAATCCTGTTGAAAAGTCCAGTCCGCATCGCCAAAGTGCAGTTGGGCCCAAGGAATTACCACGGCTTCGAGAATGTCGCGGCGGTACACTTCTTGGTTTCTTTTAACCCCTTGATCCACGAAAACCAGGGGTTTCTTGCCGCTGGCGCAAATGCCGCCCCAGACCATAACGGACTTCGGATTTTGGCGATGTTTGACAATGGCCGACGTACTCGGAGCCTCTACGGACCAGATCCAGTCGTTTTGGTGGTTGTGGGCCTGCTCGACGGTGAACAGCTTCTCATCTGTGAAAAGGATGCGCTCCTATCGCCGACCTGCGGCCCATGGCCAACAATTTGAAATCACGTTTGGGCCTGTGCATCGCAGCTGGAGGAGGCCATTTCAGATCCGGCTGAGAATCTTACTACTAGTGATCCACTCTATCCTTACTAATTTTTGCTTTGCTAAATTTTTCTCGTTTAGTAAAATTATAGCTAAAAATGTTTGTCTCCGTTTTTTCTGGTCACCCTGTATAAGTTCATAGATATATGAAGAAACCTTTATTTATCATAGAAATGAAAGAAGCATTCCGCAATATTTTCTTCTTTTTTTTGAGTAACTTTTGTATTTTGGGTCTAAAATTGTAGTTGTTTTTTTTGTTTGCAAGCGGGGTAAAATGCATTAGTTGTTGTTGTTGTGGTTGTCGTACTAGTAGCAACTGTAATTGCTATTGTTGTTGTTGTAAGGACTTTCCGCATTTACTTTAATGCGCAGACAAAGTGGCAAGAAAAGTTTACGAGCCCGAGTCCCTCAGTCCTCCCTCCGCCGTCCGCCGTCCTTCGTCCTCATCCCTTAGCTGCAATCTAATAAAGCAGGTACAACATTTCGGGCAGTACCTAAATTCCAACTTTTACTATGGCTAATAATGCCGCATAAAGTTGCCACAGGTTGGCAACGCTCTCACTTACATGTGCATACCCTGCAGCCATACAAAGTTGTGGGTATCGGGCTCAAACAGATATTCCCAACCGAAGTTTATCTTGTGGTGATCCAACATTTGTTTCATTCACTTCAAATACTAGATGATATGATTTGAAAGTTTGTATTCCCAGGGTATCTGTTAGTTGAGCAGTTTCCGATTTCATTTTCTTCGTTTTGCATGAAGCACTCATACAACTTTGTGGCTGGCTTTTATGGTTAGGTTCTTGGCCATGGCTTCCACACGAAATTATGAAAGTCGGCCCAACAAATTGGGAGTGTGCGTGACTCCTTGGGGTCACATCAACATGTATTTGTGCTAAAAGTGTTATTAGATTTTAGTTTCAAGTCAAGTGTAGTTTTTCTCACCCTCTCTCTCTCTCTCTCTTTGTCTCCCCTTCCTTGGGAGTGTCTAGCCTGGGGGCGTGACTCATATGTTGTCGCTGGCCATGTTCAAGTCCAAGAATTAGTCCTTGTCCAAGTCATCGTGTTTGTGACTGCGCCCAGCCTGCACTAAAGTTTTATTCGACCAGCATAAAGCAAAAGTGCTTTCGAGTTGACTTAACATATTGCCAGCTTTATGGCACTCAGAACGTGCCATCGCTCTGGATCCTGGATCCTGGATCTGGAACGGGGCCACAAGTGCACAAGTCTTACAAAATAAACTTTAAAGTGTGTCAACATTTAACAGTGTCATAAAGATAACCGTCTCACTCGACAACTCTAAACCAAATTCATACATAACATATGTAAAGGGTTTCCTTATTGCAAGCAAATGATTGCAGCATCTTTTGGTTACTTGGACAATGTTTAAAGCCAGGGATCGCAAATAATAGTTACGATAAACTTTTATTTTCAGTTTTTATTTAAAAATCACAGTATAAAAGTTGGTTTTAAATTGTTGTTAAAAAAAATTTAAAATAAAAGTAATTTTTAAAATTTTTATAATAAATATTGAAACTAAAAATTATTTTTTCAATTTTTTTTATTTTTATTTAAAAATATAAACTCAAAGTAATTTTTATGATTTATACTATGAAAAACTATTTAATAATTTATATTTTTAAAATTATAGTTATTACGGTCGCTGCTTAAAACTATGTTTTATTTAATAAAATTGAATGAGCTTTCACATGAAAAACATGGGCTCCATACACTGAAGAAAGGTAATTTGAGTTTATTATTTTAGCAGATTTCATCAGTATGTAAAGAATTGCATTCTTGCAAGCAAATGAATGCAGCATCTATTGATTACTTGGAAGAATGTTTTCTTTGATTTCAGAAAAGGTGTTAATTACTAGACGATAAAAAAGTTTCGTATAAATGGTAATGCAATTTATTCAAAAGTTACAATCAATTGTTAATCTATATCCATTTTATTGATGGACTTTGTAGGCTTAATTCTTTTTAACAAATATTACAAAAATTGTGGAAAAATTCTCAGAAAAAATATGTGAGCTCTTTTATATAAAACCATTTTTATGAAATATATAAATGTATAGTAATTTAGTTTTTCGATTTCATTATTTTCTACAGTAAGACTCAGCAAATAAAATTTTAGCCGAATAACTTAGTAATATGTTGCTTAAAACAGATTTAAAGCCACCGCCAAGCAAAACATTTTAATTGCAAAACTAAAAGTTCAGTCCAGACGCCAAAACTTACTCGGACTACAAAATGTCAATCATAAACAGAGAGAGGTTCAAAAGCCTGTCTGGCAGTTGGAAAAGTAATTTTAAACATTCATTGGAATTTAAAAACGTCAGCGAAGACAACAAGCAAAAGAGCGGCAAAAAGTTGAAATCAAAATCAATGCAATGCGTTGACATTCAGCCAAATGGCTAGACACTGAAGTCCTGTGGAAGTGTGGAAGTGGACAACAGTTCAGATTCAGTTGAATCAATGCCAAAGGACATCGTCTGGTTTTTTTTTATTTATTTGTCGCATTGACACGTCAGTGTCATTAAAAACACGAGACGACGAGCAACTTAAAATTAAATAAAAATGTGATTATGCATCGTAAATAACGCAATGCAGACGACAACAAATTGAATGGGTTTTTCCTTCTACTATTATATATTTTATGCTCGATTTTTGTACCCATAAAATAGACATAGACAAAGGCAGCTATAATAAAGTTATAACGAACCAAATGATTATAGGTATATTACCACCTTTATAATGTATTTGAGCTGACTGATAAATACTTCTATTGAGTGCTATGGATATTGAAAATGGGCTTTTGATTTTCAGTCTTCTGTACTTGCATTTATTGGCAACTACTCTGAAATAATAACAGGATATTATCTACAGTATAATAAAAACAAGTAAAAGTGTTAATAACAAGTAAAAGGGTATACTATTAAGGCCTGTTCCGAATTCCGAACGTTTTCAAAAAGTAAAAACGAAACGAAAACGAACGTTTTACTATTTGGTGTTCCGAACTCCGAACGAAATTAACTTGTTTTTACTTTTCGAACTCGGTTTCAAAAACGTTTCGATAGCAGTAAGTCATCGACCTTATCAGCTGTCAATGAAGAGGGATTCAGAACAGCTCGGTTTTGTCATTGATGCTCGGTTTTGTTTTTCTTGCAATATTTTATAACTGCTTACAAAAAATTCTTTTAAAATATACTTCGACTATTTAAAGTTGAAGTAGTAATGTTAAATGATTCTTAAAATGTTCAACATTATTATAATTTTCAGTTTATAATTTTAGGTATTTATTTTAATGCTTTACATGGCACTTACTTTTCAAACCGGTGACTCTAAAGCACACGTTTTGAAAACGACAATTATTGTCTATTTTCGGAATTCGGAACAGCAATCAACTTGTTTTGTGGCAAATCGACTCGTTTTCGGAATTCGAAACAGGCCTGATTGTATTCGTTACAATGTTCGGAACAGGGAGAAAAAAGTATCTCCGACCCTGTGAAGTATATATATTCATGATCAGCATCAATAACCGAGTCGATTGAGCTATTTTTTTTACTATTTTTGCTGCCATTTCAATATTCCAATGCTTTAAGCTTGTGCTAAATTCAAGGAATCGCTTTGTCCCGTCCACAGTTTTCTCTATCGGTTTCAATGTACCTGTTAAATGGCACAATTTGGTCCTTGTCCTATGCGGCTTATACACAATTTGAATTACGTATGCGCTAATAAAAATTCGTTTGAAGTTTTCACTTTTAAAGTTGACAAATTTACATAGACTCAATGCCAGGACAGACACTTCCCTGTATGACGCACCAAGTTTCCTTCTAATTAAATTAAGAGTCCTGTGTCCTAAGTCCTGTCTACTGGGCGTGGCTGCATATTAAATTGTGACAGCATTGCGGGCGTCAAGGCGTTAATGGCATCGAATTAGGCACGACAAAATATTAATAGCCAAAAGCCGAGTGCCTCGGCCGGAGGTGTTGGCAATTCATGTTTACAAGTAATTAAGCAATTTCCCCTACAAAACGGCCTTCTTTGATGTCAACTTTTTGGGCAGATAAAGATATGATATTTCTATTACTAACATCACTCTTGTCATTGGAGGAGGTGGATTTATTTTTTGTGCTTATGCAGCCAAAATCGCAACCACCAATTTGCGCTTTTTGTGCTGTCAACAACGCGTCGCGTCTTCTCAATGTGAATTTTGGAGAAGCTGCCTTTTCTAGACCACATTTTACATCTGCAACTAGAAATTCCTCTCTCTCGCTGACAGTTTGTGGTTTGATGCAGCACATTTAAATGTCATTGGTAAAAGGCTTGCGATAACAAATCCTCGACTGAGGCTTGTGCTCGGTCCTCTGCTGAGACTGCAATAAACTTGCAGCTGCATCTCAATTGCAGATTTTCTACTGCAACTAAAAAAGAGAACGGAATTTCTTTTTAGGTTACAAATCAAGGCAAATCTTTTAAAAAATTTGATGGAGATTAAAGAGCACATGAACCCAAAGTGTTGTTTTGAATCTTACTTGAATTTAATACACCAAATTTTTAATTTTTTTTAATTGTTTTATTTTTGTTCTTGATAATAAAAATTTATAAATTTTATAAATATTTTATGATATTAGTACGCTTATAAAATTAGGTATTTTTAATGATTTTTTTATTGTTAAGTGCATTTTTGATCACATAACAAGAGTTTCAATTTCGAATTTTGATTTTAAAGTTGCTCGCTAACTGAAATCTAAAAAGTACATTTATTAATCGCATAACATTTATTAATCATATAAGCTCAATTATTAAAGTTAAAGACTATTCAAAAATATTATTTTATTAAAATAGTTTTGTTGAGTAACTTGCAACTTTGGAGTTCCCTTTTAGTTTCATCATTTTCCGTGTTAGCAAAAGTTGTGCGTAAATCACGAGACTCATTAGGAATAAATCCCAGTGCTTGGAAGTAGTGCATGAACCTGGACAAGGGCAAGGACATCAATCATGCCAGGAGAGGCAGGATACAGAGTTAAGCGGATAAACTCGTAATACTTTAAAGCCTCTGCCAAAAATGGCCTGCAAATGTTTTGACAAAAGCATTTCCGGATTCGCTCGCGGACAAAGTCAGATGCAAAGCGGCAGAAATTGATTGATTGATGGATAAAATGAGATGAGATGAGATGAGATGAGTTGAGTTGAGATGAGCAGAGGGGGAATTGATTTGTCGTGGCAAGTTGCTTGGTCGCATATGAATGGGAAATGTGTGCATGATTAATGAGTTCTTCATTAAGCTCGTTAAGGTGACAGGCCCCAGTTCGCGTCAGAGGCGCCACAACTGAACCCTGTTGCTGTTGCCAGTTCCAGTTTCAGTTCCACAGCTAAAAATATTCGTAATAGAATGCCACGCGTTGAACCTGTCCTCGTCCGTCCGGCTCACAGAATGCTCCTCTGTTGCAACCCACTCGTCCTGCGCCAAATTGGCAACGTTATCCTGCCACTCACATTGACACTTGCCACTTGCCACTTGCCACTTGCCGCATGTGGCTCGTTGCTTGCCACGTCGCGTCGTGAAGCGAGGTCTCATTGATTTGGTGGCGGCTTTTTTCCGTCATGAAAAATGAAGTGCAAAGCAAAGCAAAGCGGCGGCAAAACAAAATCAAATATTTTGCTTTGCCCAAAAAATAAGAAAACAAAACTAAGGAGAGAAGCGAAATTCATAAATTGGGTTAAATCCTTAGAGGATTCACCATGACAGCGCGAACAAGTGGCACGCGGGCTGTTGGCTGTTGGTTGTTGGCCTGGCCCTGACACTGACATGCTTCGGTCGGTGGTTGCTTGATTACGGCCACTTTTGCCACCCCTAAAAATAAAATGAAATTACCCGCTACCCGCTCCAGTTTAAAGCAGCCCTCGTTCTTATTATTATACGTATTTTTAATACCCGAGTTTGCTTTGCCTTTAAAATACTGCGGGTTGCTCCTTATGCAATTCGGATTTCAATTGCCCAACAATGGTGCCTAATTTACACTTGGTGCTGTGTACTCAGCTCTCTGTTTTCTGCTCTCTGTAGTCCCTGGTGCATTGCCATGCCCTGGGGCTGCTGATTTCCATAATTAAATCATATGTACTTTGCATATCCGCCAACTACTCGCATTGAGCTCATTAACTGTTTGTAATCAAGCCCAGTCAAGTAGAACAACAACAGCAACATCAATATTATTTCACAATATCGAATTCTAATGGGAGAAGCGCATACATTTCTCTTCATCTAGAAGACATCAAAGGTGCCTTGACTTATGATGAGCGCCTTTTGGGAAATTTAGAAAATTTGTATCATTTAAAGACTTCTACTTCACCTTGTTTCTCTTGAACGTCCCTCTTCCCACTGCAACTTTTACCTTTTATATATACTCTAATATTTGCCTTATTTACCAATTCTTTCTAACTTCAGTAGTATTGTCTTTCTCGTAACTCCTTTCCATTTTTTAATTTTCACCTCTAGTTCGGTTCTTAGTTTTTTTCCCTTTCTCTGTCTTAATTTTGCCAAAACTCCTTTTGAAAATTAAATTAAAAATTTTCCATACCTAATTTTCATATACTGAATTTATAGTTTTATTGCTCTTTAAACTCTCTTTCTATCTATGTATCTCTCTTTTTATCTCCCCCATTCACACTTTTCATTTTCCCTCTTTCTTTCCATAAAACTTGTTATGTAATAAATTGTAAATAGTTTTCTAATCTGAATAAGTGATTTTTAATCCGACAGATTTCCATTTTTCTTAAATCCAATTTATTTCCTCACCTACTCATTGTCTCTCTTTTTCCCTTTCTCTATTTCGTTTTCTAAACATTCCCCTAACTTCTTTCCCTCTCTTTCGCTCTAATAAACTTGTTGAGTATTTACTTGTAAATTGTTGTTCTTTTCTTTCTATCCTTATGTCTCTTTTTCCCTATCCCTCTTATTGAGAATTTGCTGCACCATATTTGAATTTAAAATTAATAATCTAACGTTTCATAATTCAGTTAAATCCTTTCCCTTTGTCTTTGGCCTCTTTATCCTCTTCCTTTTGAAACAAAAAAAAGCTTTATCTTCTTTGTGAGTATCTGAAAATACTTTCTTTAATTTTTAGATTCAACTCATCTGCTTTTCCTTTCTATTTCGCTCTCTCCCATCTTCTTTTTATTTGCCCCTCTCCCCTTCAATGTATTTTATTACACAAAGTGAAATTTAATGCATGCTCGATCTTGTGTCCACAATTAATAGCAAAGTTCAAAGTGCAATTGCCGTTATCATTATCCATTTAGCCAAGTCGAACACGCAAGGCTGACAGACAGAAAGATAGACGCTGCGCAGTCCCAAATGGCTGTTGGCATGTCATAAATTTACGGTTTAACTTTTAACCAATTTACAGGGGAATGAAGCAAGCAGCGGGAGCAAGGAGCAAAAGACGCGAGAAGCGAGAAGCGAGACGACATCGCATCATGTCCCATATTGCAAGTGTAATAAAAAGCAGCTGTGTGCCAAACACACACTCACACACACACACACCAACACACATAGAGTCAAGTCAAGACGCAAGTGTTTGTGATAGAAGAAGAAGAGAAGGGCGAGCATTGCGGGCAACTCAACAAGCATCACGTGCAGCCCACTTCCGTTTCCGTTGGCTTGTTTTAAACTTTTGCCATGTGTGTGTTTGTGTTTGTGTGTTTGTAAATCAATGCAAAGACTGCAGAGAGAGCTACTGGTAAGGAGGAAAGGAGGGGAAATCGGTTGCAGACAAAGTACGTTGCTTACACAAAGCTTAACAGCAGCGAGCGACAACGCACGACGCACAGTTGGCGGTCTCCATTGCCAGATATCAGATACGGGTGAACCCCCCCCCCTCCTGTCCCTGCTCCTTGCGCTGCCCCGCTGCGAAGCCAAAACAAAAGCAGTGCATAAAAAAAATGTAAAAATAAAAATAAAGCTCTCGGAGCTGTCGCATCCACAGACACAGACACAGCCACTCATTAAGCTGATTATATTGTTATCCTTTTTATGATACGTGCAATACGTGAGCGCATATGGCAGCGTCGTCAACACTCCCCTTTACCCCCTTTACCATCATCTCCTCTTCTCCCTGTCTTCTTATTGTCTTTCACTGCTCATTTTTGCAAGTGTAATTATATGGAGCAGTAAGTAAAAGCAACCGCGTTAAATCCCATTTATGCACTCCACACGCAAATCCCGCGAATTTATGTGTCCTTCAAACTTATTGAATGCGGGATTCTTCAGTACACATATGTTTACTTATTCGTAGGGCCTAACAAAAAGCCAATGTAGCTAACTTTTCTATAGACTTTACTCTGCATTACTTATAGATTAAAAATGTTTCTTTGATATTGAAATAAAATCCAATCAAAAAATTCCATCTTGGTAATGCCGCTACAAGAAAATTCATCCAAAATTACTTATGTTTTAATCAATTCAAATGTTCTATAAAATTACAAAAAAAACTAGTGGGCGGTGATACAGTCGAGCATACTCGACTGTCGGAGACCCCGTACTTACGATCGAAAAGCAAACCTTAAAATAAAGCAAGAATTTTCCCAATCTGTGAGTTATTCTGTCAGTTTCGTTCAGATATCTCTAACAACAAGTTTTTCATACTGAGACTTAATTTTCGACTGATCGTTTCTATGGCAGCTATATGATATAGTGGTCCGATTTCAACCAAATTTGGTCAGATATCTCAAACAGATACCTCAAAATTGTCCTTACAATTAAGATTTTCTAATTTGTGGGCGTTTAAGGGGGCGTGGCCAAAATATAAAACAAACTCGATCTGCGTGCAATATAGACCTACATACCAATTTTGGAATCTCTAGCTCTTATAGTCTCTGAGATCTAGGCGTCAATACAGATGGACCCCGTCTGTCCGTCTGTATTGACGCCTAGATCTCATGGCTATATCGACTCGGCTGTTGTTACGCCTATTTTTTTTTTTGTGACAAAGTTAATAGACCCCTGTACTTTTTTTAAGTACGGGGTCTAAAAAGTAAATACAGCATTGGTCCCACACTCAAAATTCTGTTCTGTTCAATAAAAAATGATCAGTGAATGTTGTTTCCTTTTTCCAATTTGAAACCTACACAATTTGAAAACTTCTCTGTAACCATTATCTTATAAAAAAAACCTCTTTACGAGGTAAAAGTCTAGTGACGAAAACATTTTAATGCACCAAAATTTCTGATATCCAATTTTGTGACGAATAATATTAAGTTTTACTTAAAAATTACTACAAAAAAATTTTTTTGTCACTCGGCACTGCGCAAAAAATATATATTTATTAGGTATGAAGAAATTAGCGCAATGTGCCGAGTGACAAAAAAAATTTTTTGTAGTAATTTTTAAGTAAAACTTAATATTATTCGTCACAAAATTGGATATCAGAAATTTTGGTGCATTAAAATGTTTTCGTCACTAGACTTTTACCTCGTAAAGAGGTTTTTTTTATAAGATATCAGAAATTTTGGAGTAAGATATCAAAAGTTTTGAAAATTGCAATATATTTTGATGGTACAATTTTGTCAAAATCTAACAGAACTCTTAAGCTCTGGCTGCTACGACACGTTGTTGCTGCTGTCCTATTCCAATTCTAAGCAAAACGTATATATTCTGTTAACAGGTAATATCTTCCAAACACATCGAAATTTTACAAACTACAATATATTGAAGATTAGAAAAAATCATTACTTGCGTTTTCACAAAAATCGCCTTAATGTGGGAAAAAATACCTTATTTCACCTGTTGCTGTTTACCTTTTATCTTAAAAAAACACTAAAGGTATTCCTAAGAGCCCTTTAAAATACCTTTTCAACGATATATATATCACATCTGTAGCTTTTATCGTTTGGATGATATGGGGGTTCCAATTTTAGCGGTTTTTAGTGATTTCCCGCTAAACTAGCTATTTTTCGAAAAAGTCGAAAAACAAAAGTTTCTATATTTTTGATTATAAAATGATTTATCTGCCGCAAAAAGAATTGACCACTTGCAAGCAGTATCTTTCCACATGCACTGCAAGCAGTGTACATACTGCATATGTACATGCAGTAGTGTAAAGGTGTAAGGTATATTCAGTTAATAGGTAATATCTTGCCCAAACGAATTTTGACAGATATGTGTTATATGTCAAAAAACGCGTAATTGAATTCTCTACAACATGCAGTATATTTAAAAGTGATTTGATGTGTAGATTTTTCTTAAATCGCCAAAATGTGGAAATAAATACCTTATTTCACCTGTAGCTGTTTACCTTTTTACTTAAAAAAAAAACTTTGAAGGTATGCCTAAAGCCCTTCAAAACACCTTTCCAACGACATATAGAACAGATCTGTAGCTCCGTTCGTTTGGATGCTATGGGGGTTTCAATTTTAGCGGTTTTTAGCGATTTCCCGCTAAACTAGCGATTTTTCGAAAAAGTCGTAGAACAAACGTTTCTAGATTTTTTATCGGGAACAAGTCCTCATTCAAACTTTTAAGCTAAATCAACGCTTTGATCTATACAAACAAACAAACAAACAAACAAACAAACAAACAAACAGACTGACTTTTCATCTCGTTTTGAAAAGGGCACCAAAAATTTCGACATTAATTATCTTCTGAACCAGTGGTTGGATTTTGATGATCAAGGTGTCATTCGACGCGTATTTTTGATAAGTATAGTGAAAAATTATAAAAAGAATCTAAAAGGCTCCAACGGCCCCATTTGCTCCAATCATTTAAATTTTGTCCCTCCCACTTACACCTGTTTATCTCACGAACCATGTAAGTTTTCAAAAGTCTTAGTATGCACATTTTTAAGTTAGATTGATACCTTTCGATCGGTATATAATTCGACCCGATCGGACAGTCATAGCAAATTTTCCATTCTTCCTGTGTATATATGCTAGTCGCTTTCGCACCCTTCGTGCTGCTTTCGTCACTAGCGCGGACTGCCGTCCGCAGTGATTATTATGTGCAGTTCTTCATTTAGTGCCTGTTCGGAATGAATGTGGAGCTTAACAATTAAATATATTTTTCCTTTTTGAGATTGGTATTTTCAGCTCTATGCAAATTTGTTGTAGGAAATGAAGAGAAACCATTTCATTCCATTGTCTTTGGCAGTTTAATAGCATAATTTGGTAAATGGTTAATTCATCATAAAAGGGAAACAATAAAGCATTAAATGATGCAAATTAAAAGATTAAAAAAGCAAAACTTTCATAAATTAATTAAGTTAAGTCGAAAAAGGGGGGAAGCCCAAAAACTCTAATGAAAATGCAATACAAGAACTGCTGCGACAGACAAAAGGAGCGCATTCAAAAAATTATTTATTTTAAAATATAATAGAGAGGATATATATATAAGCAAATGTAATTTAAATATGAATTTAAGTAAGCTTTGTGCATAAAGGGAAAGCCACTTGTCGTGAAGCATGACGACATCGTCCTGGCAGGACAACACTGCGGATACGCAACGTGGCCAAACAATGAGGCATGTAAACAAAACTGTTGCCGCTGCGGGCATTAAAATAGCTAGAGAATCGAGCAGAGTGTACGGGGAAGGGGGAGGGAAAGTCGGATGCCAGGCTTGCAGCCAACAACATTTTCATAATCATAATCAAAATGGCATTCACAACAAAAGCAATGCAAATACGAGTAAAAGCGACAACAGACGCGTCGCAAAATGTAACCAAAAATGCGATAATGAAATGCAAAAGCGACAACGAAAACAACTTTCGAGTGGAAACTAAAAGCAGCAACAACAACAGGGCTCTGCATAATGCAGTTCAATTTCAATTGTTGTCGTCCAGAAACAAAAAAAAAACAAAAAGCAGAAACTGCGAACAGGATACAGCACAATCCGGTCTGTCAGCATTGGGCTTTCGGCTGTGTGAGAGGGGAATGGGCTTCTCAATCCTCCCACCGACATCATTGCCGCCAAATTATGCTAATTAGATTAAAGCATAATTTCATGCAACTTACTCCCTCACTCCCACCCTCTTTGCGTCCTTTTCGTTGTTATTGCATCCTTCAAACGTTGTTTTTGGCCCTCTCATCGGCTTATTGCTTAAGGAAAACCCTTTCGACACTATCGCTATAATTATATATATATTTATACTAGTGAACATGGTCATAGTTTCCAAAAAAAAATATACTAGCTTAGAAATTTGGAGATAAACCCAAAATGAAAGCCAAAACAGCAATTCCAAAATGAATTGAAAGAAAAGAAAGGAATGTATTCTTAACGAAAAATAATAAACGATTAAAAATATAAGACAAAATCAATTAGTAAGCGTCAATAAAAAATTAAATACTCCGAAAAAAATCAAGACTTCCCTTCTTAAACAGGGGATATTCAAGAACAAACGATTTCAAAATCTGACTGAGTTCGGTATTTTTGAAACTGAGCACAAAAATATCATTTTAAGTTCGTTTTTCGGGATACTTTAATTACGTTTTGGTATTAATTTAAGTCAGTAAAAGTTTGGATCATACTTTAATACATAGCTTAAGTAAACAAACAAATTTAAGTCAACCAGTTTTTAGATTTGGAGATAAAATAAAAATTAATTCCAAAACCAAAATATAAATATATAAAATTTAAAGAGCACTAACAATTGCAATTGAAGTTCTTTTTACTCGTATTAACAAAGAAATAATAATAATAATAAATGAATTAATTATTCATTTACAAAATCCATTAGTAAATATCTAGAAATACATTTACAGTTTATTCTTAAATTATCATACTAATGTTCATCGTATTTTTTTTATTGCTTGATACTTATAAAATTATTATTTTCTGCAAGCTACATGTAATAGTGAAAATATATACAGTCGAAATTCCCTATCTCGAATCACCATTATCCAAGAAAAAATTTTGAAATATGGCGATCTTGATTTATAAAAAAGTTTATGGAAACGAGTTCAATTAATTAAAGTTTGACCGTAAGTAAATATTTTTTTTAAACCCAATATCGCTTTTTATAGTCGCTAGCAAGCTTCAGCAGTATTAAAGTCAAATGTTGAAAGATAATTTCGCCTGATTTTTGAGTTGCTCATTTATAAATCAGTACCATATATAAAACGAGAAGAGGATGTTAATCCAAGCGTAAATCCACAATAACCCTGCTTGCCACCTTAAAGACCTCACCAACTGTTGGCCAATTATGTGAAGTCCCCAGTGAGAATATGGAGCGAGATCACATTTCCCAAAATACCCGGTTCCGAGTAGCGTTCAACTCAACTAATGCACTTTCCTGGGCTATGATTATTAGTTATGATAATTCCACTTTGACGGCGCAAAAGGAGTTGACACCACCGCGACCAAGTCAAGATGGCACAGGGGCGTTAAAACCACCCTTGGGCACAATGTAACCGAGTCAAGGTCTGAAATCGAGAGACTTTGTTTTCTGTTGCTGTTTCTGTTTCTTCTCGTTCGTTTTTTTAATGCTTCAGTCCCAGGACGCACATCAAAAACTGTTGCGTATTTTACAGTGGACTCAACATCCGTTGTGTCTGGCTGTCGTAACTGTTTTGTCCTTTATTGTTTTCCATTTGGGGTGCGAGTACGTCGCATTTGCACCTTCAATTAATATTACGAGAGGGGGTAGGAAAGCGTCCTCTGCTGTGATTTATGAGGGTGCGAAGGCAAAACAAAATTAAGCCACGACAACAAACGACATTTGGCGTCAGCATCTTATGCATAAACCACCCCCCAACCCCCTCTCTCTACTCTTCTCATCCCACCTATCTCCTCACTCCAAAGGACTTGAACTTTTAATTAAAAGTCACTTTTGATTTATAAACGTGCGCATTTAAACAAACAAAGACAAACACGATAACTTGATAACTTTGCTCAGCAATCAGTTCAATTTCTAAAACAAATTCATTAGCTTGCCATATCACTTCAGATGTATCATCATTTTTAGACGCCGTACTAAAAAAAAAAAGTACAAGAGTCTATTAACTTTGTCACAAAAAAAAATGTGCAAAACAGGCAGAAGGAGGCGTGGCAGACCCCATAAAGTACAGTCAAACTTCTAGGCAGTGACCTTTTATACCCAAAATAAGATAAGATATTTGCCAGTTTAATGAACTT
This sequence comes from Drosophila limbata, assembly GCA_963924055.1. NCBI lineage: Eukaryota > Metazoa > Arthropoda > Insecta > Diptera > Drosophilidae > Drosophila > Drosophila limbata. The sequence continues at coordinate 5,530,683 of OZ001352.1, forward strand.
TTTAAAAAATTATATTATCTAGAAACTTCACTTTTTCATTTAAATAATATAAATATGAAAATATTTTATTGGAAAGAATCATTAAATAATTTTTTTAAATTATGTGTAGTCCTGTGAAACCGAGCATCAAATAGTTGACCTAAAAGGCGTCTGTTAAGTCAAGCCATATGTGGTTTTAGTTTTTCCAAGCAAGTGACTTTCTTTTGGGCTCTCTTTGAAACGCTGCCACACGCTGAAAGAGCGTAAAGTAGATTTAGATTAAGGTTCAAATTAATGACTTATGTTCATGTCTTATTTGGAACTATTAATAAGTCATACTTTTAAAATTTTAAAAAACGAATAACACATGAGAAATTGAAATTCTTAATGTTACCTAATACAATAATATTTTTTAAATAATATTAAAAAATAAATAATATTAATAACAATAAAAAATATTTATGTTGCTAAAATTAAGACACACAATTCTGTGAAAAGTATATCCGATCTAATCTTTCTTCCTCTTGCTTTATTATTGTGTTGATTCATTGAACAGTTTTACGGCACAACAATTTCGAGATGACTACTTTTAACCATTGTTCAGGCACTTTGGTAACCCTGGCAATGTGCCGTTTGCTTCACGCAATGTTGCCATATTGTCACAGACGCACGTGACGCAACGCGACGCGTCGCGTCATGTCATGTCCTGTCGCATCGTGTTTATGAAGTGGGGTGTCCAGTGACGCGTGTGCTGTGTATAATCAGGATTTGCATGCATCAGTTCCAATCGTAATGGCATTATGACAACGAAATACATCAACATTGGCTGAGGAGAAGGAGAAATGAAGACGATCACTCGAGAAAGAGAGAAACAGAGAGAGAGAGAGAGAGAGAGTCAAACCATTCTACCAGTTGCAGTTACCAAGTGCGTTACCCAGAGCAATTCGTTGCAGCTCCTTTGATGCGTAAAATGTTTGTGGCAACGCGACAACCCTGACGACCGTTGCACATGGCCAGGGTAGAGTACAGTACAGTACAGGGTACGTTGCCTGGTCGCGTGTACGTCTAATAAGCCTAATGCCATGGGGGAACCCGCAATAGGTATTGGTATTGGGAGGTTACGGAAATGAATAGACAATATTGGCAATATTTTAAAGTGCAAGGGAACAGAGTCAGGGGCAGACACACGACACACGACCCACAAGCGTCTGTTCTCGTAAAAACACTTTAATTAAATTCATATTTGGCCTGAGAACAATCGTTGATTTATCGGGGGAGGCTTTTACCAGAGGGGCGTGCGACATTTATTTCCATCGAGAGACAATTATTATTAATAATAAATATTCTCTTGTTTGCCAGCATTTATCTAATTGTATTTGTGTGTTTGTATGCTTTGGAATAACTTTTAATTGCTAGCAACAATCAAGTTGTTGCCACAGGAAAATCCTCAAAAATGTGCTGCATAAAACTGTCGCTAGGTGTCGCTTTATGTACTCAACAAAGTTTCGAATTGTTGGGACGTTAATTTGACACTTGAATTTGAATTTGCGACTAAAAACGAACTACGAAAAAGTTTTATGACAGCAGCCTCAGCAGTTGGTCAAAAAAAAAAGAGTTTCCATTCCATTTGCAGCTCTTTAAATGTGAGCACTTATGTTTGGCAAAACTTTTTGGGCTGAATATATTTCATTTATATGCTCTTGAGGTTCCAAATTTAAGAACAAATATTTTTGATATATATAAACATGAGTTGAAAGTATTTTTATCTTCCTATGAAAAGCACATAAAAGCCATACGAATTCAGGTAGTTGAGCTACCCTGAATATGTCAAAAATTTTATTAATAAATCTATATTTATAGATTACAGATTTAAATATAATTTTCACTATTTTATGTTTATATCAGTGATAGCAGGATAGTATAAATAGACTTTTTGGTTAAGTGTTGATTACACTAGTTTACAGCCAAAATGCAAAGTGAACCAAAGTATTTTTTTCTTATGGACATTGGCCCGCTAAATACGAAAACGGCACTTAAAATTTTTTTCATGGAAGCGTTTTCGAAATATTCGAGTTTTTTCGAATTTTCGAGGTTACTCCAACACTTTTAAGTATATTTCCATTTCTACAGATCCGATTTGACCGAACAAGGACTTAAATCAAAGGTAAGTTAATTCTCTTCAACTAACATATCGTCCTGGAAAAAATAGAAATCACAAAGATAAAATTTTTCTTAAAGATTTAACGTGAAGCTTAAACTGTTACAAAGAAAATAAAGTATTGCTCATTAAAATCCATCGATAGATGGCAAAGTAATGCAAAAGTGAGTAATCTTATTTTTAGCGGTTTCCGCATAAGGCACTTGCAATGTGCAAGGGAGTCGGCAGGTTAACAGAGCTGTTAACATAGCTGTTAACATAAATAAGGGAAAAACGTGACAATCTAAAAACATTTAAATATATATTACTTCGCCATCTGTCAATGGATTTTAATGAACAATACTTTATTTGTTTTAAAACAGATTAAGCTTTACGTTAAATGTTTATCTTTGTGATTTATATTTTTTCCAGGACGATATGTTAGCTTTCGAGCTCAAAAAATCGCAAAAAACGCCCATTTTCGAACTTATTAAAATGGCTAGCACCTGAACTGCTGAACCGATCTTAATACTTTATGCAAGAAAGTTGAAGAGAATTAACTTACCTTTAATATAAGTGCATGCTTGCAAAAATCGGATAATTAAAAATGGAAATATACTCAAAAGTGTTGGAGTAACCTCGAAAATTCAAAAAAACTCAAATATTTCGAAAACGCTTCCACAAAAAAAATTTTAAATGCCATTTTCGTGTTTAGCGGGCCAAACTCCATAAGAAAAAAATACTTTGATTCACTTTGCAAAAAAAAGTTTTAATTTTGTAAACTGGTGTTATTATACTTATAATACAACTTCATTAAATGTCATCATTACTTATGAATTGATCAGTTATTTCAGTTAATTTTTCAGATGCTCTTAAAACTGCAAATACATAATACAAATTATTGCCTTTTTGAACTGTTACTTTATTATTAAATGAGCACTTGACTAAAATTAATGTTTATAGTAAAATTAGAAACTTAATATGATAATAAATTATTATAAAACTATATATAAATTTAAATTTAAACTGAGGGCCTAAAAAAAAAGCAAATTTAATATTAAAAGATGTAAGAAACATAAAAATGAAAAACTTAAATGCTAGTAACCTTAAATTCCATTCCATATTTAACTGAATATATTAAATTTAAGCCCTATTCATAATTAAATCCCTTTAATTACTGAGTTAAGCTTTGAGACGCTTTAAATAATACCAGTATGTTTCAGTGCTGTTAATCTGCAGTCAAGTTGAATATATATCAAAATACGTTTTATACCCTAAAAGTCATCTCAATAGAGAGATACATACATCATCCGATGAGCTCCACCTACTGCATATGTGTGTGTGCTCGTATTTGCATAAGTTGCCAGTATGTAGAATACGTAGAATATGTTGCAAGGAGAGGCGACCTATAACCCGTAACGCGCAGTTCGGAGGTAGCATCATGGTCATCATTATTCAACTTCTGGGCTGTGTCCTCAGTAAATAGCAGTCACTTTACGACCTGTACCAGGGCTGCACTCGCTCCGTAATGGGCGTGGCCGTAAACAGCAACTGCTGCTGCCGTTGCATGATGCGCTCGATGCTGTTGCACGTGCAAAGCATATTGAATAGCTCTCGGCTGCAACATGAGCAGCTAAGGGGAGTTCTTCCCTACTGGTTTTATTTTTTGAAAAATGGTCAAAGTTGTTTCTGTTGCACATCTCCTTTTGGCCAACTGACAGTGCCGCCATTCACCTATATGGCCAAATCTTTTGGGCCATAGGTGGATAATATGTACATACATACAAGTAAATATATGTATACGTATGTATACTCACTCTTAGCGCTGGCAAAGATCACGCGCGCAGTGTGCTTAACCCAGTTTCGGGCTTACTGCACGTGAGTCCTTGCTAATCATTTGTCTTCCTTGACTTGCCAGCATTTTCCACTTGCCACTCGCTCTGAAGTTTCCATTACGCACTGACAACTGATTGCCAAGTTTATTATTGCTTCCGCTTGCTTATGAACTGCCAAAGGTTCACCATTCCATTCCATTTCTTTTCCTCCACTCTCTTTTTTGTTTCCCGTTTTTCCCTGCAACAATTTATCAACTGATAATGCCCCTTGGGGAGAATTTCATGTGACCTCAGTCGGATTGCATTTCATATTTTTTTTTGACTTGAATATGTTGATCAAAATATGGGAAAATAAATATTTGAAACTAAAAAAATTTTACATACATAAATTTAATAATGGGAAATGAGCTTTTAAAAAATGGTACCTATAATAATTTTGTGAGTGTAACAGCCATAGAGGGACAGAGACTGTAAAAGTTAGATTGTCCAAAATTGGTTCTTTTATTTTATTTTATCTTTCCATTTGCACAATAATAAAAAAGAAACTAATTACAGGGTATCGTCTAGTGGTTCAAATATTAATTTAGATGTATTTATTCTGGACTGAATTAATATTTAATCATTTTTCAGATGTTGATTGATCATTTGGCATCTGAGCCATAGGTTTTATTTCATATATCATACATGTAACAAAGAGTGTTGTTGCATCTAACTGGCAACGCCAAACAACGAGAAGCAGCAGTAAAACTAGGTGGCAGACCGATCGAGAGGATGCATCGATAATGACGGAGGTAGCGACGATACAATAAGATATTCAGAGAGAAGTCGTGATGCAATCAAGTTGTAGTTGTAAAGTTGAGCAGATATAAGTCCCGAGTGCACATTATTACACTCTCATTACATTATATTTTATAATAATCAACCATTGGATTTAATAAAACATCCTACATGCATACATAAATCAAAATCCGAATTGTTAGAGTTGTCAGCCAACAAACAAAGTACGAAAAGACCCTATAAACATTTTTGCCTCCTTTGGTGCTTATGTAAGTCAACTGCATTGAACTTGACACAAGTTCGTGCAACGTTCAATGGATGCATCAAGTCACAAAACGGTAGCATTTAAAAGTTGTAAAACCTCAGCGAGCACTTAACACTGCCACGCCCACACACACACACACACTGAGGGAAAGGGAGGTGGAGAATGGCAAACAGTGAGAGCCAGAGCAATTGAATGTCAGTCACAAAAATGCAATCACAGTTTGACACAATTTTACCGAGGCGCCACTTCAACACGTTGCAACTGCAATATCTTTACACTGCGGCAGCCAAACAAGAGAATCAACCAACGCACGAACGACAACTCTGCAAACAACACAATGACAACTCTTTAACACTGTAAGGTTGTCGTTGTCGTTGTCGTTGACGTCCTTGTCGTTTGCTACGTAGCTCATGTCGCTGCATTTCACCTATAAACCGCGAGTTTTATTGTTCCATCATTGTACTTGTAACAATTCGAGTTACAGAAAGTACTCAATCAGATAAATACTCTTCTAAAACAAAAGTTTACAATTATTATTTGATACCACAAGCAATTAGTTTTCTGTTTACCATAGCATGAAAATGTTATTAATAGTGGGCATGTAAACTAAATGCTGCTGTTAAACATAACATGCAGTTGTTATTAACAGTATACGAAAACATAATTAACAGCATGCAACCAGTAGGCTGTTAAGCACACAGTATTAACATAAATATGTTACACAGTATTAACATAAATATGTTATAAACAGCTGCCTAATAAAGCCTATGCTAACTTAAGGGTATCTACAAATCCAAGGAAATGCATTATTTTTGACTGTGTTATTGTTGCTGTTTTTGTCGTTATCGCTGCCTTCATCGTTGCAGCGCGTGCTCGAGTGCATTTACACACACACACAAACACATGCAAACAAACAGCACAACTACAAACATATTCCATTGCTGAATGTGCCGAACACACACGCACACACTCAGGACATTTTAGTTGTTTGATTGCGTTTTTATCTTCGCATTTCAGCAACGTCTGGCAACGCTGCGGGCCAAAGTGCAACTCCGCAAACTGCAACAAGCTCTGATGATATATTTTACAGCGCCAACATTTTACTGCAAACATTGAGCAAATTCACTTTAAACGTCAATCGATTTTCATTTAATTTTTACGAGCATTTTTTTGTTCGTTCGTCTTTTGTATGTTTGGCCCAGCTTTTGACTTTCTCAATTGCAATTGCATTCTCGTATACGTACATATGTATACCCTGTAACCACAAAAAAGATTCAAATTTCAAATTTGGTATAAAATACATACTTCAAAAAGTTTGTGTATGTAATTATACTTACATACTTTAATTTTGTTCAAGCCCAACTTATAAATATTAAACCTTGTAAATTATAAATGTGAAAAGTAATAATTTTCTTAAAAAAATAAATTTCTACTCATGTAAACAAAGTCTTTATTAATCTGTGCTTCTGAAAATATTTCTGCATCTGTGGCTACAGCTACAGGGTATCTCCACTTTGTTCACTCTGCACTAGAACATTTACTACTTGTTATCCCCAACATTTTACTTAACGCACATATTTTGCGGTGTAACAAACGCAATCGCGTTTATCCTTCAAACGCTTCTTCTTCCTCCACGATTCATTGCCTGTGTGTATGTGAGGGGATTTACATATATATGTATGTATGTGTGGGTGTATTTGAAAGGGTCTGTCAAATTTAATTAACTTTACGTTTATTGAGATAGACTTGCTTGCAATGCAAATTTGTTGATAAGAAATTGTCAGATACTTAATTTGTCAGCGCTTCGCTGAATTGCGACGTTGATTTAAAGTGATTTTGATGTACATTTTGGGAATGGGAATTTTTAGTTATGGCACATAAATATCTCAGATATAATTAACGAAAATATTCACGAACAATTTTCAAATTCAAACAATATTTCTGTTATTGTGTAAGTTTTTCTTAATTTTTATTTTATTTCATGTTTTTGATTTATTTAACTTTAATTAAGAGCCGTTGCCAAAATAAAATAATTTTATATTTAAATGATTACATTTATTGAAATAGATTAAATAATGAGATTTCAATTTAACATAAACAATTTATAATCCAATATTTAAATGAGAAAGTGTTGAATTTTAATATTTGCACTTCGAATGGCAGTTTTTCTTGCTTTGTTGAGTTTTTCATTTTTAAAGAGTGTGAGAACGCCTTGAAGCATGCTGTATATTTATTAAACGAAATGTCAAAAGTAATTGAAACACGTAGGCAGACCCCAACCCCTTATCCCCCAGCCCACTATCCCTCATCCATCTTGTTAACTCTTTTACTCATGTGCTACATTAACTTTCGCTTTTGTGTGCAGTTTGGTCAGGGAGGGGCTGGGTGGGTTTTTCTCTAGGAGATGAGGTGGTTTGCATGCTTGGCCCATTTTCAGAGAGTCATCTCATGATTTACGTCGAATCGGCTTTAGTCAAGCAATCATGTTGTGCACACACACACACATAGAGAGAGTTTAGGCCATTACCAAAAGCCAATAGCCAAGAGCTCGACAAGGGTTTGGAACACAATTATGGGGGCCAAAGGGCTTTCAATTTCACTTGGCTAGCTTTAGGTAAACAGCTAAAGCTACAACGAGTCTGGACATCGTCCCTGCCGTTCTGTCGCTTTCTTTGCGGACTGTGGCAGCGGTCAAGTGAAGCATGCAACAACCGCAAGCGGCACGCAAACGCATCAAATCAATGAAAGTGGCCACTGCGTCACGATTTGCACTTCATTGATTCCACAATCCACAGTGCCAGGGCCAGAACTAAACTGACTTCTCAGCCAGTTGCCCAGTTCTCCAGATGACCAGCTGCCTGGTTGCCCCAACATTGGCTCACCCAAAAAGTCAATGAAGCTGAAGCTGAAGCTTGTGGCGCTACTTGAAGCATTTTCATTCCAATCGCCTTTTTTCTTTTCTTGCTCCATTTGGCCGCAGCGAGTTTATGAAAATGAAAATTGCCAAGAAAATGGAAAATTCTTCATTGTGGCATGCCATTTTCATACATTTTTGCTCTCTTTGCCTTGCACGCCATCAAAATGCACTTGTATGAGCTTATTGAGCAATGCACCTACCTCCGACCCCCCACCCCCTTCTCTATCACTTTCTTCCCTCTGGAATTCATCTCACTCGGAAAGCTCAATATATACATGCTTGATTTAATGTGAATACAAATCGCTTATCAGCTGAAAAACAGCAGAAAACGAAACAAAAATCAATATTCTAGTTCTATATGCCTATATTTTAAATATTTAATTTTGTTATTATCAGTACACATATTTCAAGATTGAAACGAACTTTAAAATATGAGAAAGTTTGGTACTAAAAACAAGTGCGTTTTGGAATAAGTTTTAAGATTTTTGTGTACTTAAACTACTACGATCTGATCTTTATCAGACTAAAATGGTTCCCAAAACATACTTAAAGTATCCAATGTAATTATTGGAAATTCCGAACTCAGTCAGTTTTTTGAGAACGTTTGTACTTAAATGTCTCCTCTTCAAGAAGGAATATTTTGCCTTTTTACACCCGTTACTTATAAAAATAAGTAAAAGTGGATATTGTATTCGTTGCAATGTATGTAACAGGGAGAAGGAAGCATCTCTGACCCTATAAAGTATATATATTCTTGATCAGCATCAACAGCCGAGTCGATATAGCCATGTCCGTCTGTCCGTCTGTGTGAGCGCCTAGATCTCAGAGACTATAAGAGCTAGAGCAACCAAATTTGGCAGACAGATTTCTATAAGCCCCACGCAGATGAAGTTTGTTTCAAAATTTTGACACGCCCCTTTCCGTTTTTAAGATATTGGGATTTTTTAAACGGTTAACCTTAGCTACTGTTATTACCTATCATCCTACTAAATCGCAATAAGATCGGACAAATAGAAAGGTGGTACTGGCTGATTAAAGCTTTTAAGCAATTAAAGTGCCTAAAAGCATGCAATAAAAACAAAGTTTAATTTATTTAGGTAAGTAACGGGTATCCTATGGTCGGGAGCTCGACTATAGCCTCTCCCACTTCTTTTAAATGTAGTTTCCTAAATTTTCAAAAAAATATAATAATGTGTATATTGAACATATAATTTGGATAGCATTTTTAGAATCACAGCTTAATTTAGTTGATTGCTATTGTGGAATCTGAATTATATATATTTGCTATAATATACAACGGCGCGTTGATGACGATAGACCACAGCTAGAGTACTTTGAGAGCATGCCTATGATAGCGATAGCAAGCATTGATATAAATCCGGCAACTGAACGATCAGCAGCATTGCAATTCGATTGCTCCGCCCAAATGAAATTAGCACCGAGAATACTTTCGTCCAATTTAGATTGAATGTAATCGATTGTCTTTTGATCCAACTGACGCTGACGCATTAATAGCTTGAACAACGGCATCGGAGAGAGGCTCGAGTAACCGCAAAGTACAATAGCAAGCCTGTAATCGGCTAGGATTACTTTATAGGTAACCTTCGGAATGCCTGACGTGTCGCCGAAATACAAGTTGAAAATACTATTCTGAGTATTTTTATCCCAGGGAAATGACACTGACTCCTTGACAGGCGTACGTGATTTATCATATGTGCTAATATACTCCAAATCGAGTACCAGCTCACTATCGGCGCTGTCCGGAACCGTAACATTCAGGCACTGTAAGACATCCTCATTCGGAACTCGGCCTATTTCATACCAGACGCCAGCCAGCTGTAAGATATTGAAATTTTATTCAAGTTAACATAATTGTAGAACATAGATCAGGGATATTAGAATCATGAATCATACAAAACAGTTCAAAGATCATTAATCATAAGCGGAAATCAAATATCAAATAAAAAAGCACAATTGACGAATAAGAGTCCATAGATTTACATAGACTATAAATCACAGATCCAAGATCGCAAAATATAGATCAAAGATCATAGATCATACAAAATCAGAAGCTATATTAAGGATAGCAAATGACGAAATATAGTCCATAGATCATACAATATTAATCAAATTACAGATCATAGATCACAGATCAAAAATCACGCAATATAGATCAAAGATCATATATCATACAAGATCAGAAGTTATATTAAGGATAGCAAATGACGAATTATAGTCCATAGATCATACAATATAAATCAAATTACAGATCATAGATCACAGATCAAAAATCATGCAATATAGATCAAAGATCATAGATCTTGCAACAGAGATCGAAATCAAAGATTATAGATTTGAATTTATTACGTTTTTGAATTTTGAATTAACTTACGTTTTTGAGCATCAGGGGCTGTTGAGGCACATCTTTATGGCAGTTAAAGTTCTTACTAAATGGCGGCAGAGTAAGCTGAGATTGAACGCTGTGCATCCAACAGATTCCCAATAGCAGAAGTACATATATTTTGATCTCCATTCGTAGATCCGCGCTCTTCTGAATCCGTTTAACAACTGAACAAAGCATAATAACGCCTGAGGGTAAACTATTTAAATTGCTTTGCTTATCAGGCGAAACGGGAAGTGAGAGAACATTTGTATATTTATTCAAGCAGCACATTTTAAAACTGATGTACACGATCTAACTGCGGGAATCCAACAGTTGAGCACAATTACTCGCTATTCATATCAATGTCTTATCAATAAAAAGAATTATTGTCATCGAAACTAGACTAGAACCTCTCGATTCAAGATGTAATCTCATTAATTTTCATAAAAAATATAATTAATCTAATTTTGGTTGGAGAACTAACCGTATAAATAGTATTTTTATAAATCTAATAAAAGAACCGAAAATAACTGAGTATCAATCAGCACATATTACCTTATCGCCTCTCTCTCTCTCTTACCGTTGGGCTACTCACTAGTTTCCTCTTCTTGCTCGTCATTTCATAGTAACTCCAACAATTAGTTACTTTTTCTTTTTGAAAGCGGCTACTAATAAAATATTTAATGATTTGATCGTTAGAAGAGTTTAATTTGCAAAAATCTTACACATGTGTCGTTTATGGTCACTTTATTCAAGATTTATAACAAAGCGACCAATATAAAATAATTAATATAACTAAAAAATTATCTAAATATATTCACAGTACTTACAAATACATATGAATATCAAAAAATAAAAAGCCAACTGCTTGTAAAAAAAAAAACAATAAATTTATAGCCTCTAATCACTGTTTTGTTGTTGTACACTTGTCCATATTGTACCATATAGTAAAATTCTTAGAAAAAAAATTACATCAACTAGGTAGTCCAGAAAGTTGAAATGCGAAAATGGATAGAGATTCTTTAAAACTTTTGAATACCTGGCGAGCCAGCATAAATTTCATTTTTATATTAAAATATATACTACAATTTTATTTTAACTTTATTTTGATTCAGTGAAAGCAAAATAATAAGAACATTATCTTAACTTTTTGATTCCTTTAGATCTTTGGAATCTTTTTACCTATAATTAATTTAATTTAAAAAAAAAGCAAAACAATTAAAAGAGAGTTTTAATTTAAAATGCGTATAAAACCGAAGAATATTACAATTTTTAATATTAAAAAAACGGCATTAAAGATGAATTCAATCTAACTGCAGACATTTCTGAACTTGGTTTAAATTTTGTCGAGCAAGGACACAACTCATTTTGGCCACACTGCTGCATTGGCGGATTTTGTTTGCCGAGTTCCCTGCTTAAAAATGCAACTCTAACCAAAGGACTAAAGCAAAAATCTGGCAACTTTGAGCGCATACTAAAAAATGAAGCACGCTGCAAAAAAGAGAGAAAAAGGAGAGAAGCCGACATGGCAAACATGCGAAACTATTAAAAACATGTCTTTGTCCTTTGGCTTTGGATGCATATAATGAAATTCCTTTGCTGGGACGTTGCCACTTGGCGTTGCCTTTAGTATCAATCTAGGTGAAATATTAACAAGCGATTCCGAGTTGTACTCCTACTGCTCGTAGTCGTAGTCGGAGGAGTCTGCAGTTCCTTGATAGCAGGCCGACGTCTGCGACGGCAGCTCATAAAAATTCCTGGTGACAAAGCAGTCCCCCTAAAAATATAATGGAATGAAAGGAATGCCAAGCTAAGACTGAAACTGAGGCTGGCTTAAAGAGCGAACAGACGCTGAAACAATAGACTTGAGTTGACTTAAATTGATTTCCAGACGCGACGACGCGACTCGTCGTTTAGGGAAATGCAAACTTCAGTATCCTTCAGGTTTCCCCGCGCAATACTCAGACCGTGAAGTTACTAGCCTCGGCACCTTGATTGCAAGTTATTTGCAATTTTGTGCGAATTTCGGTGAAGAAACTACAACAGAAAAATTATATATAAAGTGAAGCTGAGTATTGGATTGAAAACTACCCTGTAATAAAGCTTGAAATGTGTGCGCTTTCCAACTGGTAAATATAAATGAAATCGTTCACGTTAACAAATCAAAGAAACATCCAGATAATAATTTAATTTTGTTCTGGCATAGGACTCAAACAAACTAGACATAAATAACCTAAGCAATCATGATTGAGAGAAAATAGCGGCAAATGAACTAGGGAATCAATTCGATAACTCCGAGTAAAGTTGAAATTTCTTTCGTATTTTCTAATATTTTCAAGGCATGAAAAATAGTAAAAATCATATTTTTACTTCAAAAATAATATAATTAGGGTATTCAGAAACTATGGCCGTGTTCACCAGAACTAATCAATCAGTAATCATGTATTTTGTTTGTTCGATAACAAAGCATCACATCACAGAATTTCAGCGTACTATTTTGGTGATAAATTTTCAGTCATCATACATCACAAAATTTGAAATCATGATTGCTAATCACTGCATTTCACCAGAATAATCATGCAAATTTCATCGATTTTCTGTTGTCGATTTGTTCTGGTGAACACGGCCTATGACATTTGTGTTATGTGCTAAAGTGATAGATGTTGTAATGACAATTAGTTAAATCAGTTAAATAACTACGGTTCGAATCACACAAATGACAATATTAATGAATTTCCCTTAGGACACATTTTAAATCTAAATAAAGTGATAAGAATTATTTTGATTAAATTGATTTTTTTACAGTTGCAGAAGTATTAAAAAGACAACAACGAAATAAAGAGAACGTCTGAATCGCTTGCTGTATACAAAACAGCTGTTCATTGAAATTAAACTCATTGAACTGGCGATTTATCTCCAAATACGACAACAGAAACTTAAAAAGTTCACTCCTAGCTGCAATGTAATAAATTTATCACTTTATCAATTTATCATAGTTTCTGAATACGCTATATATAAATGTGCTTTTAAAAGTGTAATTGACAAATAATGTTCAAAAATGCAAGATCACTTCTAGGAAACAGATCAAATAATACCAGATTTCAAAAAAATTTAAAAAAAAAAAGACGGGATTAAATTAATCTCAATAAGAGGACCTTAATTTTTGAATATTTGTTTTCAAATTTACATATTTTAACATTTTCCAAATTTTTTTGTAAACGGTATTTCGAAACGGTATCATAGAAAAATCCGGTAACCGTTAAGTAAGCGGAACTGAACCCGAAATTCGCTTCGGTTTGATATGCTAAAAAGTCTTGGCATTGAAAAAGTTCTATCATTTTTTCTGATCTAAGACAGCATGCTTAAAAAAAAACTAGTGTTACTTTTCACTTACAGGGTACTTTCATAGTGAGCAGTCTGTCAATACTAGATACAGTCCAGCTCTCCTTATAACATTGCACTTGAAAAACTTGAGTGTGCACGCGAAATTTCGCAGCAATTTGCCAGGACTTTTGGAGCTGGAAGGACATTCTTCAACTTTACTTGCCGTCATGCAGTTGCTCAATTTGGTTACAGATTTCTTTTCTTCTTATATTTTTTTTTTTTGTTTTGACTTAATTCTTGTTTAAATCATATTGAAATTGCCACTTTATTCGAGTTGCTCAGTGAACTGATGACAAAGCAGTGGGAACTGTAAATGTAGTCGAGATTAAAACATGCTACGACTTTTCTTTGTTGTTTAAATGAGATAAAAATACTAGAAAAACTAAGCGTGGTAAATATTAAAATGAGTCAAATTCGAGATTGCTTTGTCTTATCTGTTCTGATAGGTACGAGTATCATAGGTTCATTATGATTTCTAATCATCATGCTTTATCAGAATTCTGTTGACTGTTTCTTCAGGCCTCATTTCGCCGACTCATTTATTGGCCATAAAGCGACCCAAAATGCGCGTAGATTGTTTCATTAGGTGTCCGCAATAAACTGACTCGACTGTACTTGACTTTCTTTTCTTCTGCAACAATGAAAGTCGACTGAAGGTAGCACTTGAAGTCATTTGGCCCTGGACATGGAGCCAACGACAAGTGCAAACTTTTTAAGTGAATTTTTGATTAGATCTGCACAAAGTTTTTGTCGTTGGCAACAAAACGGCACAGGATGCATTTTGTTTGGACTCAGCTAAAGAGAGAGTGAGAGAGAGACTGAGAGAGAGACTGAGAGAGAGAGAGAGAGGGCAGAGGGTGTTTGCCCTTGCTCAAGTTAAAGTCGCCAGTTAGTTGTGCTCTTTGTAATTTGCGCAAAAGTCTATTTATTTGCGCAGAGGATAATAATAAAATATGCGCTGCAGATAGTAGAACACAAAGTTGCTCGACAACACACACACACACACACACAGACATTGGCCAGATGGGCCAGGGTGCAATTACTAGACAGAGATGGAGACAGAGATGGAGTTAGAGAGACTGTACCTGAATCTACCCAAAAACTTTCCGCAAATAGTTCACAGTTTACAGTTTCTAGCGAACTCTTTGCCTCCACTTTTTCTCACTCTCCATCGAGTTCAAGTTGTGTTTTGTGCAAAAGTTAATAAAATTATTTGCCACCGACTTTGATAAATATGACGCAAAAGTCCTTCGGAATTCCATATAAATACAGTTGCATTTCCCACGTTTACAAAATGGCGGCTGCTGCAACTGAGATGGCGGCAAAACAAAATGTTTACTTATATTTTATTGTTCAAGAACTTTTATGGATAGATCTTTAAGTTTAATAATTGTTAATGGATTTTAAAAGAAAAATGTTAACTAAGAAATATTAGCTACAAAATGGTAACTAAAAAATGTTAGCTACAAAATGTAAACTACAAAATGTTAACTAAAAAATGTTAATTACCGTAAAGTAATGTACACGAACTTTTATCACTAGTTTTTTAAGCATTGTTAAATTATCATAATAAATGCTAATGGATTTGATTTAAACTTTACTTATTTCTAAATTAAACTAAAAATATAAAGTGTTTACTTTTATTTTACAAGAGCTTTTATCGATAGATCTTTAAGTTTAGTTGAATTATCATAATAATTGTTAATGGATTTGATTTAATCTTTGCTTAACTTGTTTTTTCCCGTACTTCTGTCCATCTCTTCCTCAATCAACCTCGCAACTGCACAAAGTAAACAGTAAAGAAAATGTTATTAAAGCCAAATAAAAAGAAACTGTAAAAATCGCACCCCTATGCCTGTTAGAGTGGGGGAGGGGAGAGGGTGGGGAGTGCCACGATTTTCCACCAGATGCATTTCATGTGTGTAGTTATTATTCATTGTCGTGCTTCAGCAAATATCAAATAAAGTTTTTCCCGACTGCTTCTGGGTTTTTCTCATTTCTCGTACTTCTTTTCAAGGAGTATATTTCGCTATACGGTTTTTGCACATATGAGCAGGGCGTGTTTTTCTTTCGCCATGAAGGGTTTTTATATTTTTTGTTTTTTTTTTACTTCGTTCTCCTTTTTTTTAATCGAAGCATTTGTTGCGTGAAATTGTCGTTAGGTTTGTTATTGTGCGGCAATATGTTCGAATTTAAATTGAGTGGGTTGATTTTGCTTTCATTATACCCTATATTTTATGGAATCTGTCTAGAAAGTATTGCCAATGCTTCAAGAGCAAACCTAACTTATTTGATTTTTATATTTGTAAGCAAAACACTCAAATTGGTATAGTAAAGATTAAGTAAATAAGAAAATCATAATAGAAATTATTATTTTTATATTATATCCATTTTTTATTATTAGCCAAGTAAATATAACACAAGTGTAAATATCTCCTCATAACAGTTTTCAAATGTATAGTTCCCATTATGATATATCACTGGAAATGCGAGTCATTAAATGCTCATTAATCACAATTAAATGAGCTGACTTCGAATACTTGCACATACTTGGCTAAAAAAGGATTTGGCATTTCATCGATTTGCACAACTTCTTTTTGGTGACAATAAATCTCAATTTTGTGCAAATTAGACGACGATATGGCCCGACGAGCAGACAACAAACAAGCCAAGGCGAAGATGAAGCCAACTGATAGACTGATATAGTGATATATGTATTTACCTGCACTCCTCGCCTAAACGCTTACCTGGCACTTGTTGGGGAAAGGAGGCTGTCATGTCTCCCACATATCAAGTGCTGCTATAACTCAACTCTAACCTGCTGATTTCGAGGGGAAGAAACAGCGCCGCACTGACATTTGCTCAATTTATCGTTATTTTTGTGCAAGCAAAAACAAAAAATCAATTTTTGCCTATGATAAAACTCGAAACGAAATGGACCACAAGCCCAAAGGAAGAAGGGAAGCCCCGTAGAAACAGTCGTTTAAGCTATACGACTAATCAAATACCCTTGCTAATTAATTAAGTTAATTAAATTATAAACTGTTTCTATTCAAAACCATTTGGATGGCTGTATTTATTTGAAAGACTTGTAAGATTTTTCTTATTAATCTATTAATTTCTTAAGCTTCCAAAAAATAATAACACCCTTTCTTAGGGTATCAAAATTGGCTTTGAGGCTGGCAAATCGAACTGTACTCGTTTCAGAGCTGTTGGGGCATTTAAGTGATTTATGTCTTGGAAACTGTTTTTGAAATGTGGCTGAGATTCCTGAGCCAATGTGAGAGAGCGAGAGACCTAGGCCAGGCTCATGAGTTTCGAATTGGCATTGACTTTCGACCAAGTCGTCGTCACCGTCACCGACACCGTCAACGGAGTTGGCCAAAAGTCAAGAGAACGCCATACGCAAAACTGTCCAAGTATACAAATTGCCCTGGCATGAGTTATTGATGATGCAGGTCATGAAATGAATGACCGCAGGGACGTCGCACCCCTCTAACTGCCCAACTGGCCAAATGCCTAGCTGGCCAACTGACTAACTGACTGGATGACTTTGGAAGTGCTCTGTAACAAATGTATAACGATTTGAATGAAATGTACCCAAAGAAAAGATTCAACTGGCCGCCCAAGTAACTTGGCTAATTGCACAAACTTTTATTTAAAGTGCACTTGAATCTGTTTTAATTAAGCTTCAAAATGAGCTCAAATCTGTTCATTATGTAGGGTAATGAGATTGAGATTGAAAGCGAGCTAACGAACTAATAGAAAATTTAATTTGCTTCAAATAATGAGATTAATTCTAAATTATCGTGCTAGTCGCTACATTGAATTACGGGATTTTATTATAGCTATAAAAATTACAAAAATATATCAAAACTATATATTATAATATATTTTATTTAAAAAACTGAGCTTTTTGCTTATATTAAAAGTAATGGGTGTTTCCAGGATCGAGAACGCGACATTTGTACGTCTTTTAATGAAAAAAATGGCAAAAGTTCTCTCATGTGTTTAATGCTTTTTTTCAACACTATTTTCATGATAAAAGACAAGCTTTGAAGACTTGCCGTTTTTTAATTATTTAAAGAAAACAATGCATCGCGAACGTGACGAAAAATTGAAGTCATCTTTGACTTCCTCTTGACAAATGCAAAAGTCTGCGAATTTGGAAGAAAATACTCTTAAAACATAATAAAATAATGTAGTTTTCCATTTTAGAAATAATTTTGATACTTTACTATCATTTTATTTATTTTACAAGATTTATTAGTAATTTGTAACGCGACATCGCGAACGTGATAAGATTTCCACCTAGTTTGTGCCAAGAATTTGTTCATCAAATTATATTCGACACATCGAAAACAACTTATAAAACTTGTTTTAAATTAAACTTTCAATATATTTCTAAAAATTAAAATGGTTCATGTTTCAATGTTACTGTCCTCCTAAGTGTAATCGTTAAAATGCAAACGGTCTATTTTGGAAGTCAATTTTCAAGAAAATAAGCAAAAATATGGAAAAAGTGAATTTATTCAAATGTATAATCTATCAGGCATGCCACATAAATCTCTTTCACTTGAGTTTCACGTCAATTTCATTTCTCCGTGCCACAGTCTCAATCACCTGCACAATTTTTGGTGAAACGAAATCATCGCTCAATTCACTGGCGTCGGATGCCATGAGAATAATGTCACATTTTTTTGTCCGAATTTCAAAATTAAGAGTTGTCAAGTAACTTTTATTATTTGTCGCGCCAATAACTTTTAAATTTTTTTAGGCTATACAATATCAATTATTAAATAAATAAATTAAATAATATTAATTAAAGAAGAAATAAAATAAAAACCTACTTTTCAGCAATAATAAACTTACAAAAATTGCTAAACAAACCCTTGGGAAATTTAATCTGAGAAGGGGCCAACCCTTAGCAGCCTAGTACGAAAAGGTTGATGAACATGCTTAAAAACCTAAATCACACGAATTTCTGTGGCACGGAGAAATTTTCGAAGTGGAAATGCTTTTTTCTGAAATCACTTTCACTAGTGTTTTTTGTGGCATGCCTGTATATGTGCATCGTATATTGCTTAAATAAATAACTTGAATACATTTTTGGAAGAAAATTTCACAAGATGTGAGTTTTTGATCAATTTTACGTTTTTCGACGTGGTGGACCATTTTCTGGAAATGCCCATATACAGTTAAACTTCCATAACTCGAACTTCTATAACTCGAATTTCTCTCTAACTCGAGCTAAATGAGTAACAGTAAAATTAATAAACTTAAGTCGAATATCTCCATAACTCGTACCTTTTCTTGGGATAATGGTGATTCGAGTTAGGGAAGTTCGACTGTATAATAAACAAACAAAATATTTTAAAAAAGTAAAAAGCAAAATATCTATATTAAAAGTACACACTTATTCTTGTAGTAAAAAGCCGCCAATCAAAATATCCAACATCAATTTCGGCTCTTCTCCTTTCACATATACTATGTGTGACAAACCCCTTAAATTACACCCAAAAGCATTGACCTACTTATAACGTATTAAGATATGCACTAATTTATATACTTCAGTTATTAAAACGAATTCCACATCCTAAGGACCAGACCGACAAACAGACTACCCCAAATATTAGGAGATCATAACTCATGTCAGCCATAACAAACTCATATACTAAGTATATTTATGTAAAGCTTTTATCACAGCGACCAAATCGTGTAATTTAATGTTGTGCTAATTTCTGGTGTGGCCAAAAGTCAGACAAGCCAATGGGCCAAGTCATTTATTTCAGGTGAGAGTCGTGACATTTTTGTGGTCGGCACCCTATAACTGCCCAGCTGCGACACTACCACAAACACAAACACAAACTGTGGCTCATTTCTTGCTCATTTCCGTCAAGTGTTGGCCAAGAAACACGAACTATTTACAAATGACCAGACATTTAAGCAAAATGCTTCCGGCCTGGTCAAGTTAAATGCCTGAAAATTATGCTGTCTCAACATGAAAGGGCAGAAAACGAAGGGGAAATTCAAACACTGACTGTGACTGTTTCACCGAACTTCAGATATCCTTAAAAAACTGGTTTTTAAGAAAATAAAAGAATATTTTTAATTGGAAATTAGAGCTATATTCATTTTAAATATAAATTAAATAATTACAAATATTAATTTATTTGTTTTACTTATTTTAAATATTTTTAACTTAAATTTGACTTAAAATTAACAATTAATAAATAATTTAAGTATTAAAAATGTTATACAATTTGAATAATAATAATAATAAAAATTTGAATAATGAAAACAAATAATTCTGTTAATAATAAATGTTAAAATATATCCATATTAATAATGAATTATTTAATTATTATTTAAAGATAATAATAATTATAATAATATTCATAATAAATACAAATATAATAAACTACTTTGATTTCTGTATTTTTGTAGCATGCCGCATGATCAAGTTAAGAGTTCTCTCTTTTAAGAGTGCTGTTCAAAATAAAAACGGTGAGCTATGTAAACATCCAGAATATGCATGGAAGACTCTCAGCACGCTCGGGTGTCACCGTGTCAATTGGCCTCTCCCGACCTCTCCTACCCTGACTACTGCTGGCCGTTAATTAAGTTACAAGGACTAAGAAGCAGGGCGATGATACAATTTCACAAATTTCCGTGCAAGGCGACACCAACAATCAACGAACGGTAGTCGCCTCGACATAACCAAACAAATGTCAAATGCTAAAAGCGGCCCACGAGTTAATAAATTGTCGCCGCCGCACCCTCTGATCTGATCTCGCCCGCCCCCTCTCCCTCTCTCTTTACCTTTAGTTCTGGCAATGTTGTGCCGTAGCGACGATAAAAGCCAAAATGAATGGTCAATATATGAAACATAAATAATTTTTAGGGGTTGGATTTCCCATTGGTTTTCGTCGTTTTGCGTGTTTGACCAACATTTCCGTTGCGTTGTTTGCATTCAATTAACCAAAACTGACCGAGTTCCCTCTCTCTTAACTATCTACATAAATACATATGTATGTGTATACGTGCAGTATGTGTGCTCTGATGAAACTGCTAATTGAGTGGCTTGACTTGACACATGAAAACAATCCAACTGTTTAATGAAACATGATTGAGAAAACATAACCATTCTTAATTAACAAGTATATATTGATAATATTGTTTTGAACAAAATATTAAACCATTTTATCAGTTATAATTTTGAGCTTCACACACAAACCATACAAATGCTCTCTCGACTCTTTTACTAATGTATGTAAGTGCAAGAACAATAGTTGCTTTTATTTCTCTTTCTTTTGACTTTTGCATATGCACGGGCAAAACAATTTTACTCTCTTGATTAGTAAGGAAGAAGTTAGTGAAAACGTGTTCTCTTCAGCGTGCAGGTTAATGAAAAGAGAACATATTAATTGTGAATGCATATGCATACACATGCAAATGCGCTGCGTACAATAAAGTGAACGTTTCAAGAAAAGTTTCCAATTGACAAATTTGATCTATGAAAATTATGGATTGGGAAAGAGAGAGAGAGAAAGAGGCAAACTCAAAACATGTAAGATTTGCATACTTTTTCTTCTATTATGTATAAGCTGACAAATAATAATCCAAATTAACTTGTACATTAAGCTAAAAGAAAATTAAAGTACTTACACTTAGTTCATTAATATTAAATCGGAATTATATTGTCTGTCGTCCTATAATTCCCAACTCGTTAGCCAATCACACAGTATCATAGCCCAAAATATCCACTCGCTGATCCATTCCGCCATCTATCGGCAAGGGGCAGAACATAGAACTCTTAAGTAAGTATACATAAACATAGAATGCTTTTTCAAGAGTAATCCCGATTATGCCTCCCACATTGAGAGAGCAAGAGATGTGAGCGAGCGAGACAGAGACAGTTGAGTCTGACTTGGCCTGTTCGAATAATAATCTTGATTTTGTGGTCAATTGAATTCTTAACTTCCTAAGCGCACAGAACACAACAAGAAGACAGGAAAAGCAACAGCAAAAGCGAAGGAACTCGACAAGATGCGAGTATCTTGAGGGCGTGCAACATGGATGACAGTGCAAAGTGGGCTTTAGGGGGATTGAAAGGGGGCGTGGTGCCAATTGTGGTGCTCAACAACTCGCAACGGAAAATGACTGACCAGAAAATGTGTGTTGCCTACTTATTGGCCATTGATTTTTGAAAATGGCTCTTGGCTCTTGAATGCGGTCCAAAAAGATATTTGCCGTATAAATGATGGCCAGCTGCTTGTTTAAGTTAACAGAGGCGTAGTAGAGTGGGAGGTAGAGGGGGAGAGGGGTATAGTAGGCTACATTACAAATAAGTATTAGCCAATTTTATGCCTTATGCTCTTTATGAACCATAGCTGCTTGAGTCTGCTGCTTCACTGAACAAGATTACACTGCCGGAAACAGTCTTTAGCCGCAACAATTTCCCAAAAGCATTTTCCTGTCACTTGTTGTTGTTGCTATTGTTGCTCACACGTTTGTTTCGTGTACGAACATCTTTATGGGTAATTAAAACTTTTCCTCATTTTCGTATCGATTCGATTCGATTCTGTTTTGTTTTGTTTTGTCTCAACACCAATTAATTGCACTGCAATAATGCCATTATTTCTCTCCTCTCTTTCGCTTCCTCTATCCCTGTCTGTGTCTGCTATCCGTAAACTATTCCCATCGAATAGTTTGCCGCACGTTCGAATATGCATTGTATCTTCAACATTATTGAAAAGGATAACTCGACGAGCTGAGTCTGAAGTTTCCACTTTTGCATTCCATTTTGGCCAAATTATTTTGGCTGGCAATGTTTTGCGCTGAATTAAATTCGCAGTCGTTTCAATTTATTTGCGGTTCTTTTACGTATGTTTTTTTTCCTAAAACTTTGGATAATTGAATGAAATTTATTGCAGTTGCGTGTTGTAACTTGCATTAACTTGAAGCAAACTTGAAAGTCGTTTTATTTAATCTATTTAAAAAAAAAAATTGTTGAAATTTTAGAAATTTTCCATTGCAGATATATGGGTGTATTATTGCTGCTCCTTAAAAATTTTTTAAATTTTAATTAAAATTAAGAAAAAAAAACTGGCTTAAGGATCTGTAACAAACTGTATTTAGAATAACTAATTTCTATTGACATAAATCAGAACGATAGAGATATGAAGAGATAATTTAACTAAGGTATCTAAATTTATATTTTGTTCATTATCCAAAAAGAGAATTTATATTTGGATTACCAAGCGTACGTTTGCAATATTTAAAAAATTATCCATAGACGATCAGATTTACATCGATTTATTACTTATTAGTTGTTAAGTTAATATACAATTATAAATACAAATTTTTACATTTAAAATAATAAAACATTTGCTACTTTTACGAGTATTTCAAAATAAAAAAATAAAATGGAATATATGTTAACATAAGTTCCTTTGTGCATTACTTTTGTAGCCAGAATATGTTTATTCAAGCGCGCAATGCGGCTGTCTATTTATATTGCCAAGTACAGACTGTTCTACTCTTCTATGCCAAGCCTATGTTAATCTCAATTACTTACAGAGTATGTTAAATTCGAATGTTATGTTATTTAAAGTGTATGTTATACATTTACAGTGCATGTTATGTATATGCAAATAGATCTGCTGTGTACATATAACAGCGATGTGCAAATAGGCGATTATTACATTTTATTATTATCTAAATTCCCACTCCTGCTACAGTTTAATTTAATAATAATACATTTTTTTAAAATCAAAAATAAATAATATTCTGTAATATTTACTTAATGATAATAAAAATAGCGCTTTCCATAAGTAAGTACTTCAAGAAAACTGTGCGAAATTCATCATTATCTTAAAGGTTTATTATCATCAGACAACTTGAGGCTGCTGTTGAGGTGAGAGAGGGGAAATCCTTGAGATTGTAACTGTAACTAGCAATTGGGCTTATAGACCACACGTGGTCTCCCCCATTGTGAGATGGCGAAAAGCAGCTTTGCAGCATTATCTGTTGGCAAATGTTAACTGCAAAGCCTTTACACAAATTTTCAAGAATTAGCGCCTTGCTCGAAGCATCAACTCCCCAACTGAGTGGGGAAGTGGGGAGGTGGGAAACTTCCGGCTTGTTTGTTGGGGAGCTTAAAACTACGGCCTATGCGAGAACTCGTACAATGCCTTACGCACACATGGATTGGCCAAATCAACATCATCAGGCAAGACAAATTGCGCTTTGGTAGACTCCAGACTCTAGACTCCAGTTAATACGGCTCCTTCGATGTCCTGGGCCCTCTCAGTTCTCCTTCGGGCGAATGGAACAAAGCGAAAAGAAAAATCCATATTTTATTTTGATTATTTTCCGTCAGGTGTCTGGGCAGGTGTCGATTGCGTTTCGTTTGTGTACGAGTGTGTGTGTGTGTGTGTGTGCGTGGGGGACAGGGAAATTAAATTTAGACCCACAGATTTTCTTTCAGTCTTTTCTTTCAACGTCAATCAATTTGCTACGCAGCCAGACAAAAACAAGCCCACAAAAATGTCCCCAGTAATGGGAAAAATTATTGAATTTGTCAACGACTGCTGCAGGCAGTTTTTCCTTAAATTTATAGATACCCTAGCATTGAGTATTAAAATATATTTTCATTTAACTTGACTGTCCGTATAGTGAATATATATTCTGGGTCACGACAACACAATGATTCGATATAGACATTTCGCTTTCATTCCCTTATTACCAATTGAAAAACTTTGTTGTTTTTTGAGATATCCCAACTAACCTGATAGACTAAGTTTAGATGAAATCGGTTTACTAGATCATACAGATGCCATAGGAATAGCTTTAATTTTTTAAATTATATCTTAACTAAACTCACAGATTGTGCATTTCATATTTTCTTACCAATTTCACAACCAATTTAGCTTCTTACTACAACAATTCTATTCAATTCAGTTCAATTTTGACCTTGAGCATAAGAATATGATTTTTCCTGAGATATCTTAATTATAATCCCAGTTTGTGAATTTTCAATTAAGAACAATCAGATGAAAATTTTATAGAAGGCTCTGCAAGTGAATCAAATCTTCGGCGTACCAAAGATAAACTTTTTTTCGTATTTGTTGTATCTTCTTAGCAAGTTTTTGGATATGGCTTAAAGCAGGCGAACAGCTTTAAACTCGAGATTAATGCGTCTTTCGTAGGTGTCAGACAAACAAAATTATGGTTGAAAACGATTTTGTACCTTGCAGTCATACATCATCAAGTTCGCAGCTTGTACAAAGAAGGGGGAGGTGTAGGACGGGGGGTTGGTATAAAGCCACCCTACGCCTTAAGTGTAACAACCCTCAGCGGTAACAAATTTGTTTGCGACGTTTTTAAATTTCCCAAACACACATATTGCAAATGTTCGTGAAGCTAATGTAAATCGTGTGTGTGTGTGTGTGTGAGTGTGTGTGTGTGTGTGTGATAGGGGGGTTGTGGGGCGCAGGGTGTGTGTGCAGCACCTTATTTAGTCAAGCTCCCGTGCTCGCAGCGAACCGAAGTGATTTGTTGACAAAGAAATTTTTTAATAATTCACCAGCCAAAAAATCCCATTCAGCATAAGTGATGATGTAATTTTGACTAAAAATTGAAAAAATCTCCAAACGTTAAACGCAGGCAACACTCGTCGACGTCCCCTTGACGTAAAATATGTTGCAACAATCTGTGTGTGTGTGCTGGTATGTGTGTGTGTGTGTGTGACGATGATGAATGTTGCACGCATGCGTTGCACTGATTTTACTGACAGACTGACGCACCTTCCGACGCGTCCTGTTCCAAATTTACTTAGCCCTCAATACGCTTTCCGTAAGTGATCCACGGCGAAAAAGTTGAACAAGTCTTCAGTTGGTAACTGGGTTCGATAGACAATAAAACACATTTAAAAAAATAACATAAAAAGAAACAGTCATAAATTAAACGCATATCGTCCAAGTTAAGGCCACACAATTTAATGATTGTCTAAAGTTAATCCAGTATTTAAAATGCAATCCAGCTTCTGAATTGTTGTCATTACCTTCGGTAGTTTAAGCTAACAAAAAGGGACATTATTATAAAAATGGACAGATAACTGGAGAAATTACTATATTTCAATATTTATAATTTAAATGAACAGTAAAGATTTTTAAACTATATTAAATACGTCATGAAAAAAAAATTAATTATATAAACGTCAGTTGTAATTATTGGCTTAAATATGCAACTTAAGCAATAAAATGTTACCTCTAGTTCAGAAGTCTTATTCCTTGGACCTGACTGAAATTTAAGCTTTGTTTTCAAATCGCAAAGAATTAATCATATAATTTGATCGTTGTTTATAAGTGATCTGTTAAGCTTATAATGTATAAATATTGCTTTTAACATTTTAAGCCTTACTACTATCACTGACAAGGGTGTCGACAGGGGGGGCGGGGGGAGTTTACATTATTCCTTTGTGATCAAAATAAGCATAACTGCGCTCTTTCTGATCATAAATGTTACTGTTGTCGGTAGTTTAACCGCGACTCCTCTTAAAGAGTCGTCTAAGACTCGCCTTTCTAATTAAAATTCGAGTTATAATTTTTATCATTAAAAAAGGCATTGAATCGAACCCGAGTCGCTTGCACTAGAGGTGGAGAACTATCGATAGTCGGCGCCATCAATAGCCGACGATAGTATTTTCAAAACCATCGATAGTCGACTATAGTGCTATCGATAGTCGACGGTAGTCCCGGACACAAAAAATACATACAGTTTGTCAAGAAACACTTTACACACTGAAAAAACTTAATTTTGTTTGACTTCACATAAGAAAATAATAGCTTTTTATATGAATTTGCAAAACTTTCCTTAACCATTTAAGTACCCATTGAAAATATCGAATATATTGTACTTTTCAACTTTTTCAACTTTATTTTGATGCAAAAAAATTTTCAAAAATCTCTTCTCTAGTATTTTTTGTGATTTTGGAAAACTGCTAACAAGACACTTTTTGTATGAAAATGAGGAAAAGGGGTTAAAATAGTAATTTAACAATTTTTAAACTATCGATAGGACTTCGGGAACTGTCGAAAGTGGGTGGCTCGATAGCTCGATAGCGCCCAGCCATCGATAGTGTCGATAGTGCTATCGATAGTTCTCCACCTCTAGCTTGCACACTTGCTTTATGGCTGCTCAGCCCGGTACGCCACTGAGCTCACGAGAACACTACTGTTAATTAACATATTTGAGTGAAACTATGCAATAATGCAATAAATAATGAAATATATTTCGAGCATATGCAGGAGTCATTTTCGAGTCTTCCTCTGATCGCCAATAAGATTAATCTCTTTTTAATCATCAAGGGGACTCGAAAAAGACTCCACATTGAAAAGCTGCCGACGCCCTTGATCACCGATCAATTTAATTTTTTTTTTTTTACCAGAAAATTGTCTTTGAGAAAACAATACAGAGCAGATCGGTCCAAAAGGAGCAACCAAAGCTCTAAAAACTTCGCTTAGTGTAGCTATAGTTGGTCTTAAGATACAATACACCAATACAATTGCTGCTAACTTAATTTTATCCGAGTGCAACAATAGTGTAAATTGATCTACATATGTAAATTTCAAAAGCGCAAAACGCTCACACGCTAATATCTTACTTACATAGCTTACAAGCGATTCGTTGGCGAGCCTTTTGTGATACTTTTTGCGAGGCAAAAAAAACGTAGCAAACGATAATCTACTGATCTTGAAATTGAATTGAATATGATATTTTTTTGATCAAATACGTGCATATATGCGTACTTGAAGCTTCTTAAATATATCATATTTCACAGTGCTATAAAGCACTTGTGGATTTGCGCAGCTTACATTTGAAAATCATTGCTAGAAGCTTTGCCAGATATTCACCCAATGTTATTTCGATACTCCTTGACTTGTCTCCCTTACTATCGACATTTAATGAAGCGCATGATGTCTGTTTGCTTTTTTTTGGGGGGAATCTCATAATTTTACCAAGCAAATTGATAGTTGACCACAAGTTGTAATGGGTCCATGGTCTCCCCAATCCACCCAATGTGCCTCATTTCTGTGGTAATGCGCATGGCTCATTAGTTTTTGCCTAATTTGCGATGCAGGCCGTTTTGGTAAAAGCAAAAGCGGTTTGCTTGCTAATGGAATTCAATCAATTTTCATTTATTTCGATTACGAAATTCGCACCACCAACACAAAATGGTCACTACTTCATTCAGCCAACTCCCACCACAATCTCATCCGGAGTCTTCCGTCCGTTTTCGGGGGTTCGGCCAAATGGGCACTGAAAAATTTCTTAATTATCCTGACGTGCAGCCTGCTCGATAGGAAGAAGGACTTGTTTTGGTTGACATGCTCCATCAGCTCTCCTTCCACAATTACATTCTGTATTCCTAATGTTTGTTGGGACAAAGCAAGACAAATGAGGCGAACCCATCAAAGTTATATGTACCGAGTATTACTTACAAATAATTTATAAAAAGTACAGCAGCGAATTGTCGATTATATAATATACTTTCCATTTAAATTTTGTGGAGTTTCAAAAGCTTAAAGAGACTAACATTTTCTTCCTTTCATTTCCTCACATCTTATATTGGTTTTTCTATTATTGCCATATTGCATATTAAATGCGACTTGAAAACAATATGCCACAAATATCTGTCAATACAACAATACAATACAAATGAAATGAAATAAAATATTCGGAAAACTTTCACAAAAAGAAGAAAAAACCAGTGAAAAAGGTTGAAGCATAATCTGCTTATCGAAGGACTGCAGCCAGAAGGACAGACACTCCTCTCCACCTTATCCCCACCACCATCATTTTTTTCTCATAAGAATGATGTGAAAATATTTGTTTTTTTAATTTTATTCTTTCTTTTGTTGCAAATGAAATGCAAAAACTGAAATTAAATTTTTCTCCCCTTCTGCATTTGCTTTCCTTTTTCATGTTTATCGCACCAAAAACAAAAAAATAAACAAACGAACGGGTTCAAAGTTTGCACTTCAATATGAATGAATCAAAATAAAAAGGGTCCGACAATCACCTGTCCAAATCTCAATTTTCATGCAATGCAAATAATTATGTAACCGATATTTGGATATCCATAAAAATACAACAAGTTCATTAAAAGCGCAAGCAAATTTAAAACACCAAGAAATGGAAACATTTTTAACGAAGTTGATAGTTCTATACTCTTATTTATTTCTAAAAATATATACAGGGATGCCACAGAAATCGCAAGCGAAATTGAATTCCGCAGAAAGCAATTCCGCACGGAAATTTCCGAGGTGCCACAGAACTTCGAATGATTTAATGTTTTTTAGCAATTTCACCAACCTTTTCAAACTAGGCTGCTAAGGGCTGACACCTTCTCAGATTAAATTACCCACAGGTTTGTTTAGCAACTTTTTTAAGTTTATAATTGCAGTACAATAGGTTTTTAATTTTTTTGTAATTTAATTAAAATAATTTAATTTATTTATGCAATGATTGCTTTTGTTTAGGTGAAAAAATTTAAAAGTAATTGGCGCGAAAAAATGAAAATTACTCGACTACTCTAGCAATTGTCTGCCATTGGTCTGGCAGCTCTTCGTGAAAAATGTTTTCACAAATTGCACAATAAGTTAAAGGTTTATTTCGGTAAAACTTGATTTATCTCAAAAGACTTATTTTTGTAATGCTTAATTGAAAGAAAACTGAAGTGGTTCCATATATTTTTTTTAAATACCTTACTTCGAATTCTGACTAAAAAATGTGGCATCGCTGACCCTGACTTCGAAGATCTGAATCGGACTAGGTGGCAGCATCGGACGCAAGCGGATTTATCGCTAGTTCGTTCCGCATAAAATTATTCAGCGAATTGAACTGTGGCACAGCGAAATGAAATTGAAGTGAAATTCAAGTGAAATCGAGTTCTGTAGCACCCCTGATAAAGTTAATTTCAAAAAGTTTTACAGTAATGTTGCTAAAATATTAAGATAATACGGAGAAAATTTATGTTCAGTTATGCTTATGTTCATTTACAGAGTATGTTATTCTCGTATGTTATGTTATTTACAGTGTATGTTATATATTTGCATCGAGCTGCTGTGTACATATAACAGCGAGATGCAATTAGGCGATTATTACATTTAATTATTCAAATTTAAGTGAAATTCAAGCCAAAGCGATTTCTGTGTCAGCCCTGATTATCTAAATTCCTATTCCTGCCACACTAATAAACTCTTAAAATCTCCGAAGTCGTTTAAAAATTTGCACAAAACCACAAAAATATTTTTAAGATAAAACAAAATTTGTACAGTCATGTGAGCTTATTATAAAATCAATGTACCCGCAGTTGATTCATTCATTATGCAATTGCAAGTGCAGGAAGAGCCCTGGGAAGAAAAAGAAGAAGGTGGAGCCAGCAAATCTGCAAGTTAAATCTTTCTGGCCATTGGCAATAGTAAGCACAGGATACATTCGTACATATATCGAAGACGACCACGTTGCGAACCCGAAAACAGTTGAATAGTTGGAGACGCAGGTTTTACCTTTACCTCAATTATAATGAGAAAAGCAAACGAATTGAGAATAATTTTCAATTCACTTGTTCCCCACCTACATTCGTGGCATTTTGGCAGCGATCTTGCGATATTATTCCCTTTTCGAGTGCGCCCTTTGTATTCATTATTTACACACATATGCATACATATATTCGAGTATTCACAATTGTATTCATTCCAATTCATGTGAAGGCCTCTGGCTTGGTTCAAAAGTGCAGTCTTTGAGTCTTTTGGGTGCCTGATAAAGCTGTTAATCTTTTTCGGAGATAGGCGTGGCCTGTTGGCCAAGTGGCAAGGACCAAGTTAACAATTGCTGGATTCTCCAATCGGTTTTCTAGTTAACATAATATTAAACAAGAATGCTTTCTTCGAGACTTCTTTGTTCGACTACGAGATACCCTGGTCAAATCTTGTGATGATTTTCGACATTTTAACATTAATTGAAAATTGCCAATTTGATATGAATTGCGTTTGCAGAAAATCGATGAAATTTGTATGACTGTTCTGTTGAACAATGAACATTTATGAACAATCATGATATCAAAATTTTGCGATTGTGATGATTGAAAATTCATCATCAAAATGTGATGCTTTGATATCTATAAAACAAATCGTTATCAAAAAAAACAAAATTTAAAATTAAAACAAACAAAATTAATAAGGAAACCACTTTGTTCATATTATTTGGGTTTGCATTAAAAAAAAAATACAAAGAAGACGTTAGACTCTGCGTATTTTTAAGGAAAATGATTAGGAAAAGTGCCTTAAATTTTCTTATATACAATATAAAATCCGCATACAATATTGACTTATTAAATCAATTTTTTAAATCTGCCCTTTTGCTGTGTTGATTTCCAATTCATTAAGCATTTTGCTCCAAAATGTTTAAGTTTAATATGTTATTTTAACAGCTTTGACAATAAAAGAAATGACCACTTTGATTTTGCCTTAAAATTCCATCAATGCGTTCAGCAGAAGCCTACCAAGAATTTTTTGATTAGTGATACATGATTACTGATTGAGTAGTTCTGGTGAATGCGGCCATTAACTTCCTCATGAGACATCTGAACTTTAGGGAATTGTTTAATTCAGTGTCAAATGATTTATTGACATTTAATCTTTATTCATCATTTAAGAAAGGTTTTCCGGAGCCTGAATATAATTGCAAACATTTTTGAATAAGTTTGACTTTCAGCTGGGGCTTAGATGTTAATGAATGGGAAGAATATTTCAATCTTTTCTCCTTATCTGAGCAAAAGTGAAATTTCCTGATTCTGTACATTTTAATCGAAAAAAAATCTTCAAGACCTATGTAAGCATTGAAAGACTAGAATAAAATGTTGTTCTTTCCAAAAAAAGAAAGTAAAGAAATAAGCTAATAAATATTATTATGTAATAAAAAGAGGTAATATAATGTAGGTAAAAGAACATCAAAAGAAATTTAAGTCACCATTGAATCTTTTGTTGCCCAAATTAAATCGACTTTACGTGCATATCATGAAATACAACCAAAATAAAATAAAAAACAAAGCAGACAAGGTGCGAAATTAAATTACAAATCGTTTTAGCTGTTTGTTTATTTGTGTGCTGATCGTGGAATTGTTAACAGCTCAGAAATGCAAACAATTCGAAGGTGAAACTCGCACAGTCATTAATTGGGCAGCTGCAAACATAAAATTGGCGGAAATTCAGATATCAAAATAAAAACAGAAAAATAATGAAATGCAAGAAACTGTGGAAGCTTTATTTCCGATATTTTAGATTCCCTACAAAGCGATACGAATCGATTATAATCGATAAAGAAGTTTATGTCTCCATCGTTCCAGTGTTTTGTTGCTCTCTTTGAGTCGAGAGAACAGTTATGCTTGGTCCCGGGTATACAAATTTTTCTAATTCACAAGCAACAAAGTATTTCAATGGGGAATTTTCATATTAATTAATTTCCATTTCCGTTTTGTTATCATGCGTACGCCGATTTTTACCTTTATGCAGACTAAGCAATTAATCAAGTTTAATTACGCCAACGTTGGGAGGGAGTTAGGCAACCACTGAACCCACCCAGAAGCAGCAACAGCCCCAGAGATTCTAGGCAACGTCGGCCGCATTAATCACTTGAATATGCTAACATTTCTCATGTGTTCGTGGGCAAATGGTCATGGGGAGGAAGAGGGGCGAGAGGGGTTGTAAGATAAGAGTCTCAGAGAAAGGAACTCGCACGTAAACAATGCATTTAAATATTTGCACAGCTAAATGGAAAATGGTTCGTTGTCAGATCATTGTTTATTAGAGCTAAAATCGCCGTATAAATTTTAGCATTTCTATCAAATCTATTTCAAATGCCTTGGCGCCCATTTAGCGTCCACAAAAAAGCTTCTTTGTCTGGCTTTAGCGGATTCATCAACCACCAGGGCAAAAATTTTTATACGTACATAAGTAAATGCATAAAACTGATGTTAATATTATAATACTCCTCATTGAGTAAGAGTATGAACTACAATTATAACTTTAAGTTTTTACCCTCTCAATTAATCGCATTAAAGTAAACAATTTTAGCATATATCAACAGAGCACATATGTATTTATTATGCCTTAGGATCCACTTAATGTCCACAGCAGTGCTTCTCGCTTTAGCGCGTTCATCAACCAACATGCTCCATGACAAAAACCTTGTTGCTGTGCATGACTGGAAGTGTATGTAGTTGCGGTAGTACAAAAAATAAATAATTTGATTATCATAAACAAAAAGGTTACTGCTATTTGTCAGCTAGCGCGAAATTTGAATGAAATTTTTTCAAAAATCAATTTAAAAAAATTGAGAAACAATTTCAAAAAAAAACAAAATTCAAAATTTTAGTTAGCTCGTTGCGTGCGCCACGGTAGACGGACAAAACTTGTCGATTAATTTTTTATGAAAAATAGTTTTAATTTAATTAAATGCATTAAACATTACTGAGAAAACAATTTTTGGCTCTGTTTTAATCAATTTGGCTCATTTTTTGTTTATTATTGGCTCAATCTGATTTTTTTAAGTGGCAACTGTGATCATAATACCCTTCAATGAATATTATAATACAAGAACTTTAATCTTAATTTAACTTTAAAAATAATAACTGCTAAATAAGAATCGTTTATTAATTAAATAATTGGTAGATATCAAATTTATTGCTTCGTTTAAAAGTTTGTAACAAAATTGTTGTGACTCCCATAAATGTATCATCTGATACAATGACCTTCAAGTTTTTGTCTAATTGGCCGTAACATTGTACATTCGAACAATTCACAGCTGCAATTTAACAACAATGAAACGATTTTTTGGTGTTTCAGAACCAATTAAGCCGATCTTTATGTGTGCAATAAATAGATATCATAACATATGGATTCCTCCGTTGAACGCTTATTATTTCCCCACACAAATTCCACATGGCTCCACATGTCTGTCAAAATTGCCAAAAGCAACAATAATAGCAACTACAATAACAACAGATGTTCGGGAGCTGCGCGAAAAGGTAAACGAGTTGCGCTCACGAGCGGATCCGAAGGCAACAAGAGAGCAAGAGAGCAATGTGACGGCTTGGATATGTGCTTGTGTGCATGTACTTAAGTGTGTGTGTATGTACATTTATGTAGGAGGCATGTAACACTGACTATGACCTCAAACCACCCACAGCTAGTATGTAAATGTGTCTGTGCTGGCAGCGACGCTAACAGTGGCAAAACTTTAACAGCGTCTTTGCATTTTTGAGCAAATATTTTTGCATGACTGACGTCAGTTGTTCCAAAATGTTGTTGCTGCCATTGCTGATGCTTGTTGTTTGCTGGTTATTGGTATGACTTCAGATGTTGTTGTTGTGCCCACAAAAGGTGCGCTTACAATTTTCTCCACTTTCTACAAGAAAAATGTGAGAAATCAAAAAGATGCCACCGATTTCTTTGTGTGTGTGTGCCTATTTGTACATACACATGTTTATGTATCTATGTATGTTTTGTAGGTATGCTTGTGTGGGTCTAGCCACAAAGTTCACTGGGAAAGCAACTTGATACTGAGTTTGTTGTTGAAATAAAAATAGACCGCAATTTATTGATAAAATCAATCAAAATGAAACGCTGATAACTTGCTCTCCATTTTAACTCAAACAATGGCTACTCATTCACAACAGATGGCTGCCTGGAACCCAAAGCAGAACATCGTCGTCGGCATTCAATTGATGCAAAGTATCAAAGTGAACAAAACATGCGTGCCTTCAATGGCTGATCGGCAGCGGGAGTGCGGAGCTTGACAGAGAGTCCAAGACGTATTTTCATGCTGAAAACGTTCGATATATTTGTTTACAATTTACAGCAACTCTTTAGAACAACATACACAGAGAGATAGTGAGTTATGGAGAGAGAGAGAGAAAGAGGGCTCCATTCTAAGCACCAAGAGAGCTGTAGTGAGAGTGAGTATCTGTGTTGACCGCTTATTGTGATTAACTCTCTGTACTTGTGTGTGTATATTTGTTGGGGGATGACATCACCGCACGCTGCTGTCACAAAGTTCGCACAGTATAATTTTTTGCTTCTCTCATCTTGAATTATGTCTCTCAGTGTCTCTCACCAAGACGCAAACACCTTTGCAAAACGTATGCGGTCTGTTAGTGTGTGTATTTGCGTGGAGTACAGTGGCCTGACGCATGTACAGACAAACATATGTATGTATATTAGTTAAATAATTTAAACATTAAATTTATATTTATTTTAATAGTTGCTGTTAATCTTTGCAACTGTCCAAATGTGTATAAATTCAAAAGTTTATTAAAAGCTTTCATGTCCAACAAGTGACTATGAGTCTAGCAACACTGTGCGCTGTGCTGTAGGCGCAGCAACTCAAGTGGATTTGTTTGTTGACCAGCAAGCCGAAAAAGAGAGCCAGAGAGAGCGAGAGAGTGAGAGCGGTTGTGCTTACGCCAACGCTGACTTTTCATTTTACGCGGTTGCTGTTTATGGCTGGCGCATGCAACTGTGTGTGTTGCATGAGTGTGTGTGTGCGTTGTGGCGCTCGCTGCCTTAGACCTGGGGGTCTCTCCATATTCAATCAGTCGTTCGGAATTCGCGAAACAATGCGGTCGCAGTACGAAGATAGTGCTGCCGTGTCCACGGACAACAAGTACCACACTACCTACAGCTACAATCATAATAATAATAATAACAATAATTACCATAAAGACTATAATGGCAATGGCAATGGGATACCCTATCACGCGCGCGAAAATTCGTTGCCTTTCAGCTATGGAATTGCCACAACGTCGACACCGCTGAGGAAAACGCCAACGCCAACACGAGCTGATAGTTTTCTCGACGTTGATTTTGGCATGAGCAGCAGCAATAACTACAACAATAATAATAATAATAGTAATACTAATAGTAACGGTGATATGATAAAGCCGCAGCCACGTTTAACGAGCCCTTTGCTAGTGCGCAAAACACTCGGCAGCCGTGCGAATACAAATGGTACTACAAATTCGAATTCGAATACGAATACAAATACCATATCGAATACATATCATTATGGAGCAACAACAACAACGCCGCCACGCGCTGACTTTGAGCAGCTGCTGCGCGAGAGACGCGACAAAGTGTTTAGCGAGTATCAGCGTGTGCGTGAAAAGGACCGCGTTGTGGAACGTGTGCCGCCTACGCCGCCGCAGCGTCGTCAGAGTAACGGGCAGAGCAAATACAATTATGATTTTGAATTCAATTTAAATTTGGATGATATTTATGAGCGTAGTTCGTTGCCAGCTCCAGCTCCGTATCACACCAGGAATATTGAGTTTGGACAGCAGTTGGGCCATGGCCAGGATATGGATGTACCTGATGGTGCTATAAGAGGCAACAGTAGGCGCTTGGAATCCACAATTGTGGAACGCAATTATCACACAATTAACAGCCACAGCAACAACAATTACAGCAACAACAACAGCAACAGCTTGGAACGACCTCCAATGGAAGTGACACACAAACGACAACAGTTGGAGCAGCAGGCAGCAAACATTTATGGTCAGAACCAGCTGCATTTGGAGACAGAGACGCACACGCGCAGTCGTCGCGATTTGTCGCCCATTTATGCCACCAGCACAAAGCACAAAGTTGCTCTCGGTGCTGCAGCTGCAGTTGCTCCAAATACTAGCAATGGTCAGGCGGATTACCTGTTAACGCCCAGTCCCACAAGCAGACCGGAGACGCCCGCCTTTCCGGTCACACCACGCACGCCATTTGGCAGCAGCACCATCAGCTCCATCAACTCCACCACCAACACCACACAGCGTGCTTCGCCCACCACAGAGTCCATTTACCAGGCCATGGGACCTCGACAACACCTCAATTCGGCGCCATCTCCGACATTTGAGGTGGCTGCCGATTTGGTGAAATTTGCCCGCAACTCGGCCAAATTCTGGTACAAGGCGACCTTGTCCCGTGAGGATGCCATCGCGCTGTTGATGAATGCCCCACCGGGCACTTTTCTGGTGCGTGATTCCACCACGTATAAGAATGCCTATGGCCTGGTTTTGCGTGTGGCACAACCTCCAGCGGGTAGCCAGGAGCTGGTGCGTCATTTTCTCATTGAGCCGACGCAACGTGGCGTCCGATTGAAGGGATGCGCCAATGAGCCCGTCTTCACCTCCCTGTCGGCCCTCATCTATGAGCATTCCATCAACCAGCTGGCATTGCCGTGCCTCCTACGCATCCCGGAAGCGGATGTGGTGCCCGCCCTGGCAGCGACGACGCCGGCACAGCAACAGCTGCTCACCCATGGAGCGGCTACGAATGTGCTCTGGCTGTTTAGCTGCGACACGGAATCCCTGACGGGCAACGAGGCCATACGCAAGGCCATTCGGGTGATGTACGACCAGCGACCGTTGCCGTTGCCCACCGAGGTGCACTTCAAGGTCTCCGGCCAGGGCATCACCTTGACGGATAACACGCGCAAGAAGTTCTTCCGTAAGCATTATACGGCCGATGTGATTTCGCACTGTGCCATCGATCCCGAGAACCGCATGTGGACGAATCCCAATGAGTCGGACAAGAAGACCATCTTTGCCTTTGTGGCACGCAGATCACACAGCTCCAAGGATAACCAATGCCATGTCTTCTGCGACCTTTCCGTCTCCCAGCCTGCGGCGGCGATTGTCTCGTTCGCCAATCGTACACTGCCTACCGAAAAGCAGCGCAACTATGTGCTCTGAGGAACGACACCTGACCTGACCCACTTGGAATAGCAGGTGAGGTCAAGCCGTTTAATGGCCCATCAATATTCAGGATAATTACTTGGGTGCGGCGTCCTTGTTGGGCTATTAAAATACAGTAGGGCATCTGTACAGTAAACAAGCAATTTTACAGTAGTCAAATTTTGTATCGATATAAATGAGTTGGAGCTGGAATTCCAGATAAAGTTTCACCTAAATTGCACACTAATAGAAACGATCCCTTGAAAACCCAATTGTAGTTCAAAATTGTATTTATTTTTGTAAATATCTATACCTATAAATTCTAGAATATACCAATCATAATATGTTCCATATATTATGACCAAATTTCATGTGAATAGAACGCCTTTGCCATAAAGATCTCATAGGAAAATTCGTTTGAAAAATGAATTTTAGAATAAAAACTTACTTATAATTGTAGATATTTCTATCAAATTCCACTTATAATATTTTCCAACTATCTCAACCAAAATACTTATAGCTCTTTCAAAAACATTCGTTTGAAAAATGAGTTGTAGAATGAAAATGTTTTCAAACCTATCTCGATGAAACTCATCAAATTCCAGTTGTATTACCTTCAATCTTTCCTAGTCTAATTTTATCAAAATCCACAAATTTAAAAAAAAAATAGCTTAGATCAGATGCAAACTTTAATTATCATTGAATTCAAGCTTCAGTTAAAAAACAATGCCTCTATAGGAATAATCTAAAAAAATTTTGGTTTAAATGAACTCATTTATTCTATAATATCCGATAAAAGTTTTTGGTTCTATCATGTAAAGTATTCACTGTACATGCAAAAATTCCATCATCTTTGGCGTCAAACGGAAAACGAATAAAACTGTTTCAGTTTCTTAATGCTACTTTGGCTTTTCCCGTGGTTCTTACGCTTTTCTGTTTGTATATTTTACACAACGTCCCGCCCCAATTCCCCTTCACTCGTCCAAATTGCCTGTTTGTTTGTTTTATGGTCTTCATATATGTATCTTATACGTATGTATGTATTTGCCGGACCATATAAAAACTGGCTAACATTCCTGATATTAGTTTTTCGCAACGGAAGTTTGTGTCATGAGTCAGTTGCCCAAATGTTAAACGATGTAGAATAGAAACCGAATTGATTTTCAATCTAAATCTGTGGGGGCGTGTGCTTAGATTAAAAATGTATATTCGTATCTTACACGGCAGCTAGTTTTGGCCCACAACATTTACACATATGTCCATATATTTATCATTATTTATTTTTTTAAATTTGATTAATCTTTTCCACGTCATGGTCATGTGCTGAGGTCGCCCGATAAGACTTTCTGTTCTTAACTGTGCATTGCCATGACATAAGAATATATACAGATACTTAGATATTTATTTGTAACTGTTAGAAGCATGCATCTCTGAATCCTATAAGGCTTCTTTATTTGAGAGATGTTCCCCATTAAATGAGATTTGTTTGTGCTAAACTTAATGATAGGGTATTTCGTAGTCTGGCAAGCTCGACTGCAATATTTTCTATACTTTTCATTTTGTTATCAACCGGCAAAAATTTGTCATTCGTTAACCCATATCGCTTTCAATTGAATTTATTTGTATATGAGGGAAAGTTATAATATATAAAGTTTCCATCGGTTAATCGGTTACGGTAGTATTTCACTTGAACACATTTTTAAAAGAGAAAGATTTTAACTAATTGGATTTATTTCATATTATAAAGATCTTAATGCAGATTCTATGGAACATCATAAGTCTATTGTAACCAATTTAGCGAAATACGCTCAAGGCATCAAGCTTAAAATCTTTGGAATTTCTTCCAACTAAATAAACAAATAGATACAGATACATTTGAAAAATTTTTAAAATTAGTCGGAATTGTATATAGCGCAAAAGTTTAAATAAATTCATTCGGAATACGTATTTAGATGAGCGTCAATTGCGCATTTCAGAAAATCAAAAGAGATCTTTGAAAAAATGTATTCCAGACGTGTTTTCGATTATAATTTTTCTCTTTCGTTTGCTTCCAGCTATTTCGCAGAGCTCTCAATAAAAAGAAACTAACAGTAAATATAACTGGAATATTCTAAAAATAAAATATAATTGTAAAACGATTGAAGAGCAATCGAATCCGACGTCAGTTTGTTCTCTTTCTCTTTCTGTTTTTCGTTTTTTTTTGCACTGTTTGATCTGCAATTAAGTAATTAAAGCTTTATACATAGTATATAGATTATAGAGATTAAATGAACTTTTGATACTGATTTTTAATTTATGTTATTTTTGTGTTCGTTTCAGGCGAATTCTCCCTTGAAACTGGCCAGTGTTGTACAACGGAGATAAATAACATGGATATGTCACTTAAAGAGCACGGCAATTGTTAATAATAAATAAATTAAAAATAAACGATATCTCCAATGTCAAAGTGATGTCAGTTAAAGGCCATGTGTCGCACACACACACACACGCACACTTGAATTAGCTTAATGCACAGTGGAGCAAAGCACATTGATCATAAATATAAAATTATGAAAATAAGTCATCAATATATTAACATTTTATGTGCTAAATAATGAAATTGTGTATATAAAACAGAAACTAATTTTAAAATTTAATTTCTTAAAATATTTTCTTAAATTCATAGTAGAGTTTTGTGTTTTTAGTGTGCTTTGTTTTAATAACATTGTTGTGCAGTGTAAAGATTTGAACGATTTTTGTGGAATAACTAAAATATCTAAATATCTTTAAAAAGTAATATAATTTTCGGACGAAAGGTAATCTATAAAATAATTTTTAATTTATATACAAATAATGTTAATCTACGATTTTCGAAAGAAACTAATTTGCAATTAGTAATTCTTATGCAAATATTAATTTCTTAATAATTGAGTTAGGATTAAGTTTCACTAATACAGTCAAATTATAAATAAAGTGCAATGATGTTGAAGATAAAAATATGAATTCTTAAATGCGTCTGAAGACAGGCTGACAACTCTAAACACATCGGTAGCGGTATCTTAGTGATGGCCCAATGCAGAGTCGCCAGAATGCAGATTTTAAAAACAATTGTCAAGTACCAAAAATTGGAAAAACTTTAAAATTTTATTGTGCATATTAAAGTAAAATAATAATAATAATAAACTTTCTAAACGACTTGATGTATACTTACTTGTTATAAGATACAAAATTCGTTTAGATAGTTAATTATTCGATATCATAACGATGAATTTGGGGAGAATACTTTTGATGCTTTTCACTTCAGTGCCAGGTAAATAGACAATGTACAATGAGGAGATATACGGTAGACACTACCACGGTCATTATCATGATGGGAAACCCGATAACGAGAAAAAGAAGAAAACTGATATTGTAGCCATGCTGTTTGGCAATGCCAACAGTTACCACATTGGCCGAGGCACCGATTAACGTTCCATTTCCACCGAAGCAGGCGCCATAGGAGAGTGCCCAGAGCAAGGGCTGCAGGGGCAGAGCCATGGTATCGTTGGTCGCCAGTTTAATGGTGAGCTTAAGCATCAGCGTCGTTATGGGAATGTTGTCCACAAAGGCCGAGAAAATAGCACTAAACCAGAGCACCAAAAAAATGCCAATTGTCAATTGGTGGTCCTTGTCCACATTTTTGATAATTGAGGTGGTTATGTCGCTGATACAGTCGACAAGACCCATTTCGACGAGTGCCTCCATCAGAACAAAGAGCGCTGCGAAGAAGATTAGAGTCGACCACTCGAAACGCTCAAGGACCGAATCTACATCCGGCTTATCGGCCAAAATGAGCAGGAGTAGAGCTGCTAAAATCGCCGACCAGCTCAACATGATTCCCTTCAAGTCGGGAATGGAGCAGAAGAGGAAGAGCATAATGCCAATTCCAAAGGTTATACAACATTTGATCAGCAGAGGCCTGTCTCTGATCTTGTGTTTCGACTTGATTTCCTTGAGTGTTTCCTCAAAGACAATGCTTTGTTCCAAATTTGGACTAGAGGATTCTTCCTTTTTCAGTCGGGCCTTGAGCAAAGCGATTTGTCTGAGAAGGAATTGATTGTATTGTGCATCCCTGTCATTGGCAGCTTGCGCCTCAAGCGCCTCAATGGAACGTCTCAACTGATTTTGACTCTTATGGAGTTTGTGGCGCGTCATGAAGTAGATCATTAGGAAGGCCAAGAGCATGGACAACAGGACACCCGGGAACATGTGCAGCGTAAAGTTGCCAAAATTAATGCCAGATTCAATCACAAATTCGTTAGTTGCAATTATGACATTTGGCGGATCTCCCACGGGAGTCAGTGTTCCACCAATATTCGAGAAGATCGCAACACTGATGAGAACAATTTTTGTATTTATTGCCAATACCTCGCAGAGCCGAATTGTTACCGGGACCATTAGCAGCACGATGGTGACATTGTCCAGGAAGGCCGAGAGAAGGCCCGTGAACATGTACAGATAGAAGAGGAGACGCCAGATCTTTCCCTTGGACAGCTGGTAGGCGAACACGGACATATAGTCGAAGACACCCGTTTCCGAGATGATCGACACCATGATCATCATGCCAAAGAGTAGCATCAATGTTTCCATATCGATCCAGCTGATGATCGTCATCAACGTTGGTCTTTCGTTCAACATGCAGAGGACTCCAATGGCGCTCATTGCCACCATCAAAGCGGCGAATGTCCGATCCGTGATAACGAAACAGATCAACACATATAGGAAAATCAGCAGGAAAAGTCCCAGCCAAACACTGACTTTATGATTCATGGGATTCGGATTGATTCTGACGGCCAAGGCAATCGGAGAGCTGTGCTGACTTAAAAGTGTCACTTGCAATTTCATGTCGGGATCGTTCCATGAACTGATGCTTTTCCCCAGTGACCCAAATATCGTATTCTCTAGCAAGCTTTTTAACTCTTCATCCACTGGAAACTTGTGCTTCACAGTGCTCAATTTCTCACTTGATTCATCGATACAGATTTGCCACTCCCTCGATTTCCACATGGTCGAGTTCGTCATGATATTAAATATCTCCACGGCAACTCTAACGAAATTGTCACTCTCCGTTGCCTGATTGGGATGCATTGTCTTTATATTATCGATATTGCCCCTGATATCAACACCTATAAATTCTCCGGTCGGTTCCTCATGCACGGTTATCATTTGTTTTTTATTGGGTGGAAGGGGTACAACTGTTTCGTCAAGCTCATGTGTTGGCGTTAGAATTATGAACATTGTAAAGATCATCCATACTATCAACAAGAAGGCAATCTTAACAATCGTTAAAATCAATTTTCGCAGCGCTCGACGTCGAAGCTGTTCTTCGGTTAATCCCTCGGTGTTGTCTTCGAAGAAGGAGCGACGGGCAACGGATGCACGGTACGCCATGTGAACAAATGTACTCTGGAAATTCAAATCTTTTTAAAATGACCCCACCAAACTCCCGTCTTCCCTCCTCTCCTCTTTTTCCTCCACTTCTTCGAATATCGTGTAAGTATATTTTTTTTTAATTTTTTATTTT
Source organism: Drosophila limbata (assembly GCA_963924055.1). Classification (NCBI taxonomy): domain Eukaryota; kingdom Metazoa; phylum Arthropoda; class Insecta; order Diptera; family Drosophilidae; genus Drosophila; species Drosophila limbata. The sequence continues at coordinate 5,573,693 of OZ001352.1, forward strand.
TTTAACGATGTAAACAAATACGGTTGCTTGATTGAAATGTATTTATTTAGAGTTAGTAGAAAAAGCCAAATCGCCATCGCTGGTGATCCTAATTTGGAATATAATACAGCTGTGTTCCACCTATCTATAGAGTTTTTGATGAGCATTGCTTTCGAAAGCATCGCAATTTGATTTTTTTCAGCATATTTGCAATTTTTACTAAATTTTGATCTTTAAATATGTTTTATTCAATTACAAATTCATTTTAAATTTAAAGTTTTTAAGCAACTGCGCGAAATGTCAGAGATCTAGTTTTTTCAATCTATTTTCAAATTATCATAAAGTGACTGTCACAAAAAGTCTAAATTTTATTTAAATTTTATACAATTTATAAACTCATTAATTTGATGTGTTTTTAATTAATTTAAATTAAAAAAAATCAAGAAAATTTATTTAAATTAAATAATCGATTTTAGGTTACTTTTGCGCTGATAGAAATTTGTGGAACAGACCTAACATAGTTAAACTTCATTAACTCGAACTTCTATAACTCGAACTTTTCTCTAACTCCAGTTATATGAATGGCAGTAAAATTAATTACCTAAAGAAAGATAGCTCTATAAGCCAAATATCTCCATAACTCGAACCTTTTCTTTGGATAATGGTGATTCGAGTTAGGGAAGTTCGACTGTATTTAATTTTTAATAAATTTTCAGTGCTTTCAGTATATAAATATAGTACTATTTAATAGTGCCATATATTCTACTAATAATTGCCAAACGAATAGTTCAAATAACAACTATGACATTATATTTAATGGACTGCACAGCATCTGTTTATAATATGCTGTCTTTTTTTTGCAAGTTGACGAGTTCTAATTCCAAATGAAAATACAATGGGAGAATGTAAATATAAATAAACACACATGTAACAATTGTTGTGCTTGTCGCTTTTGCTTAACAATTAAGTGACTGACTGCTATATAGGCTTATGAAGTTGCATTGTCATATACAATAATAATAAGAACAATACATACAGTTAGTCAAGAAAAAGTTTTCACAAATGAAATCTACGAATAATATTTAAGGGAATATAAAATATTTTATTATATTATGTAGAATAGATGCTTTTTTTAGGACAAGTTAAAAAAAAAGTAACAATGCGTTTAATTTTTTATTTTGTCAAAAAAATTACTTGACTTACTGTATGTACGTGTCAGTTCGCCAGCCAATGTTTACGACTTTTTGCACACACACAATTGTTTTGTAATTTAATCTTATCGTTTGACAACTACTAAATAGATATAATACCCTATAACGATTGCTGAAAGGGTATTTTTTAAAATGGCTAAGGTTTGTGCAAGATCAAACTGATTGTGGTTCCTCGCTGGAGACCACCATTTAACTACAGTGACTCACAGCTTATTTGATCCAGTGCACTTAGAACTATGAATATGAACCTAATTAAAATATGAAATATGTAACAAATAAAATGAAAATATTTGTTTTAATTTAAAACAAGAGTTAATAAATCTAAGCTCATATTGTTTTTATTTAAAAATATAAATGTGCTATAGTAGTGGATCAAATAAGCTGTAAGTCACTGTATATCGATACTAAAACGAACTAGATCAAGGATAATCTGGAATCAATTAATTCACTTGTTCAGTTTTGTGACTCATTCGATCAAATCTAATCTGAACGATTCGTTAAAAAATTTGCGATTGGATCAAAATGTATTAGAATCGAACTAACTATTTATCTGTCAATTTGCTTCTTTTTATTTATTTTTCTTCCCCTTAATGCTAATGGGTTAATGCAGTTTATTATACAGCAACAACAACAGCAGGAGGCAAAGCGTGTCAAGTGAAATGAAAATGCGACTGGCGGCGACCTTGAAATCAATTTGTGGCATGGTGACGTCATGCGTCAACAATAACAAACTGGCACAACGAGAAATGAGACGAGAAAAAACAGCTGTTTACATATATATGTACATATGTATAAATATTTATGTGTACCAATAACAATACACAATACCATTAAAATAGAATGCAACGATGAATTTTAGGCAATTTCTATGCATAACTCAAAAGCCGTTTTGCACCCACGAATTATCTTTAGATATTCTTTCATTTTTCTTATTTTGTCTCAGACGTGTATTCGAATTTTTGGCTTCGGCTAATTTCCTCATTTTTATGGCCACAGAAAGCGAAACCGGTTTGTCATGTTGTTCTCTGGCTAATAGAAGTGCGAATAATTAAGCAACTTAAACTAAAAAAAAAAACAAAAAAACAGCAGACAACGTTGAAATATGCGTGCGTGCGTTGGCCCGATGCCGCAAATCTCTCATGTTCATGTAGATTTAACCTAGAGACTTTCAACTTTCATGAATATTAAATCTATGCATTTTCTATTACCATCTTTAGTTCGAATAAAAAATTTTAATGATTATAATATAAAATTATTTTTTGATTTTTATCAACAATAATTCCCATTTCTGAACTAAGTAAATGAAACTTAAATTATTTTTACATTTTTATTTAGAATTTATATTACGGTTCTGTTTTCTCATTTTTTAATGGTATTTTTACATTTGCATAATAAAAATGGAATAAAAATATATCCCTGCTTAAGGATTCTGAAAGGATGGTACAATTAATACACTTCCCCACCATTATGCATGTTCTAGGAACTGGATCTCTTTGATCCCAGATTACCTTCGAGTTCGCTGTGTACAGGGCTTTAATGCCATTATTCGACAATGGCTCCTGTACCAGAGCTAGCCCAAGGTGACCTGGCTAGGGCGGCCGAGGCCGCCTTCGCACTGCGGATGTTAACCTGTGCATCGCACTACAACGGCGGCTACATTTTACATGTCGGAGGGCGGGAGTTTCCCTCGTCATCGCATGGCTTCAAGGTGACGTTCGCTCCTACCAGACCAGCTGCTGTTCCATATCCTCAGCTGCAGCGGGATCCGGTGTTAGATCCACCAGGTCTTCATCATCGGCCAGATCCTCCAACAGCACGGTCCCCATGCCATCCTTTTCCGCCGACTTTTTCAATCCGCTTACGGGTATTTTCCCGTAGCGGAAGAAAAGCTGGTGACCTCTCGACACTATGTCGTCTCTGGCCATCTCATCGATGACAAGCACCAGCAGGGCTCCTCCTCCTACCTCCTTCCTTGAGATGACTCTCCATGCGTCGGTCTCGATCTTGTTCTGTTTACTCAGCATAACCAACAAGTCATCGGTTGACCGGTCCGCACTTCTCGGACAGTAGAGTGTGATGTTATGGGGTGACGGAATGTCAGCCGCCATCCTACTGGCAAGGGGTACGCCCTTCCATGTCCGTAGCTTTGACGCCACAGTTATCAGCCAGTCTGCCGAGTTTTCGTCTGTGCAGTCAATTACCAGGTGGCCCACCCGGAAATGAATGCCAGCGAATGAAACGGCAGTGTCCGACCCTGTCAGTATAAGCTGATCCAGGATGGCCTCCTGAAGCGCGGACAAGTCCCCGCGACTGAGAATTACCTGGGGATAATCCGCAGGCAACACGGCCACTTTCAACTTTTTTGCTGGTTCTGCTGCAGCTGCTGCTGAAGTGCTGGGGCGCTCATCCAGGGCTTCCCGCTGTCCTGACTCTGGAGCCTTTTGCTGTGCTCCGCAAGCCGTAAATACTCCAGGTCTTTGAGTAGCAGCTGGCCCCACCGCGCGCACCATTTTGGGGGTGTTGGTTGCCGGTGTCAGCGCACTACTCGACCTTTTGTTGGCCGGTGTCCTACTTTGGGCTGTCGCTGGTCTTCGCTCTTTGACCCTGGCTAGCGCTTCCTCCTGTGACATCCCCTGCTTGAGATACCGGATATACCATTTGACCCGTGATCCACAGAGATTGCGCCTGTGGGGGTCATCTAATCCACCCGGCTCCCCTCGACCTGGCAGGAGGTCCTTTTTCGGCGGCGGGCGTTGTTGTCCCTGCCGTCTATCTGCTGCTAGCGCAAGACGCATCGTATGGGATGCTGCTGACGTGCTGGGGCGCTCATCCAGGGCTTCCCGCTGTCCTGACTCTGGAGCCTTTTGCTGTGCTCCGCAAGACATAACTACTCCAGGTCTTTGAGTAGCAGATGGCCCTACCGCGCGCATCCTTTTGGGGGTGTTGGTTGCCGGTGTCACCGCACTATTCGACGTTTTGTTGACCGGTGTCCTACTTTGGGCTGTCGCTTGTCTTGGCTCTTTGGCCTTGGCCAGCGCATCCTCCTGTGACATCCCCTGCTTAAGATACCGGATGTACCATTTGACCCGTGATCCACAGAGATTGCGCCTGTGGGGGTCATCTAGTCCACCCGGTTCTCCCAAACCTGGCAGAAGGTCCTTCTTTAAAGGCGGGCGTTGCTGTCCTTGCCGTCTGTCAGCGGCTAGCGCAAGACGCATTGGTTGGGATGGTCCTACCGTGCACCTTTGCGCGTGTTGCCGCGATGCCTGCAGACTTGACTGTCTGTACTGTGCCGTTGGCACTCTCACGTTTAAAGCCTGAGCTTGGCTGTGTGGAGGGTGGTCTACCACGTTGGAGGGCCGCTCCCTGTCGAGGTGACGGTCCTCAAAGTGTCTAGCAACACTTTCCGCAGGGAGATCCTGCGGGAGCTTGAAATTTTTCCATCTTTTATCCATATATGATCCCACGAGTAGCGCGACAATGGTGACGTCCATCCGGGCAGAGGTCCGCATGCTCGGATAAGGCTGATTAGAACAGACGGTCGCCACTTGCCTGAGCCCACCGTTGGCGACTGAGCTAGTTGTTGACCCGGGCCCCCAGCCAGGCTGACTCTCAGCACGGTACGAGTAACACTCTTAGTCCGGCCCGGAGTGAGATATGGGGAGAGAATGGGGTAGGTAATTGTGAGGGAGTTGAGGGGTGTGTGAGGCTGTGCTTGAAAGGCGGCAACACAAACGCCTTGTCAGTACGATGATCGGTATCGTACCCGCTGTTTGTCCGGGACTGCTTATTACGAGATGGTCTCGCTATTCGCAGCTAACCTCCCCGAGGGGTGGCCGTTCGCTATCCGCAACCTGCGACCCGCCTGGTGGCCTCAGCTGAGCCCCCTCCGAACCATCTCACAAGTTCTTCGGAACAGGAAATTAAAGTTATAGTTAAATAAAATAATGTGTTAAAATAAATATTGCTTGTTGATTTTTATCAACAATAAATCCCATTTTTTAACTAAGTAAATGAAATATTAATGAATTTTAAGAATGGAAAGTAAATATTTAAAAATATTCTGTTTGCATATGAATTCTTAAAAAATCAAAAATTTAAGATTTATGTGATTAAATAAAAAAAAAAATTAAAAAATTTGGGCTTTTTCAGAATACCTGATCCAATATAAGTGTATCTGGGATTTCTTCATTCATTCAGATAATTTTTTACTGCCTTGAAACTTTTAAGCTCATAATTGTTGTATTATTATTTTTTTTTTTTTTGTGTATCTCATGTTCTTTATTTATAAATGTAATTAGCAGTGAAAGTCGATATCTACATTAATTTTCTTTAACTATCAGGTCTTGAGAAGAAAAAAAAGAGAAGAAATATAACAACAGATTTAATATCCTGAATTTTGCAATCATTTTAATACATTTGGTTGTGGGTTTGCGTGTAGAAAAGTGAACATAAAATCAACGTCTTTTCAAACGCTGCAGTTAAGTGTATCTGAGTGTCTGTCTGTGTGTTATTATATGATATATCTACATAGCTACATACATTGTTTTTTGTTTACATCAAATTTAATTAAACATAATAAATACATATCTAAGCATTTAATATAGTATATTCATATATATAAATATATATATGTATAACAGATAATACATCCACTTGTTACGGCTATACAATATCGGGCCTCTCTCTCTCTACGAAGAACAGAAGTTGTCCAACAGATTTAACAGTACAAGTGATACAAAAATACATAATGAATAACCCAATCACAGTAGCTAAATACAAGTGATGTCAATCCTTCAATCTTCCACTTGTCGTATTACAAAATGGGTTTAGTTTTTTAGTTTTAGATACAAATTTCGCTAGATTTTCACGAGCCAATGGCCACATTAATTCGATTTAGCGGAATACGGACTGGTGGAGCCCACCGAGGGTGGTGTAGGCGTGGCGCCACTACGTATTCCATCGCCTTCGCAAACATATTTGCCTGCAAGTAAACGACATTTATTACACGGTGCTACAGCCAAAATTATCTGGGTTGCGACATAGCGTAGGTTGTAGATATAGTTAAGTGTAACATGGTGGCATACTAGAATTTTTTGGGGCACATCAAAATTTTAAATTACTGTTAAAAAAACTGTTTTTTTGAGGATGATAGAGTTAAAAATCCTATGTCTTAAACTATGCATCCTACAATAAATTGTAATACGTCGTTGGAAAGTGAAAAGAAAATCTTTCTAACGGTGCACAGTGGGGCCATTGCTCATTTTACTTTGCAAAAATCATAACCGTTGAATCAAATGAGATAATCGAATAATTTAAATGGCATATAATAGATAACTCTTCAAGCTATGAAATGCGCGTTTAAGAAATGTACCACGCCCCCTAGATACTTACTTAGAGGATATCAAAGTTGAAATTTGTGAAATTTGTGAAAAAAATAAATTATATGGCACCTAAAACAAAATTTTTTTTAAAAATTATGATTTTTTTTTGGTTTATTTTTAAGGTTTTTATATTTAAAAATTACTTTCAAAAAGTTTAAATAAAAAAAAATTTTTTTAAAAAATTATATTTTATTTTTCGGGGTGAATCATCAGAATTGCATATATCGACCTAATTCCTATGGCTGTATGTGATATAGTAGTCCGATTTCAACCAATCTAACATATTATGAATCTGGGATAGTCTTCTACATCCAGACCAAATTTGGTTCAGTTCGGAACACTATATCATATAGCTGCCGTAGGAACAATCGGACGAACTATGCAATTATGCCGCGTGTTTTTATTGTGAGGTGGCATTAGTTTTTTTGATTTCACGTAAAGGGATGGATCCGGACGGGTATAAAACTATATATATATATTCAGAGTAATAAACACTGAACCGTTTTTAAGTTAGTGTACTGCGGAACAATGCGGGACTCGCGAGTTATCGTCTAAACGCGCATTTCATAGCTTGAAGAGTTATCTATTATATACCATTTAAATTATTCGATTATCTCATTTGATTCAAAAGTTATGATTTTTACAAAGTAAAATGAGCAATGGCCCCACTGTGCGGTGTATTACACTGCAATGTAAAAATATATGAATTTTAAAAGATTTTTGCGACATTACACTACTTTGAACGTAAATTAATAAATTAAATTTGAAGAAAGCAATAGACTTTTGGTAAGCAGTTTCAAAAATCATTTAACTGAGCTATTCAACTTTATAGAAAAAATACTCCGTTTTGTTAACTACGCAACTACAAATGTAAAATGGGGGGAGGGGGGAAATGTGGCAATAATGGCGCGAATATCAACATATTGAGCAATTTTGTTTCAGAAAATCTATTATAGCTTTGCTAACTATTGTCCGATTTAAAAAATAGACACACGTTTTACTCGTGAAAATGTGTTGTTTTTAGATAATAAAACAAGTTGAAGGGGTTTCTAATGAAGTAATGTTCAATAACATCACCAGTCAAAATATGTAAAAAAAAAAAACAAAAAAAAATTGGTTTACATAGGAAATACTCTAATAAGGGATTTGAATCAAGTATGGCACGTCTAAATACCTAAGTTTCTTTTTTACAAAACTGTTAAAAAAAAAGAAAAAACAGTGAATATGAGCGTATTAGTGAGCGCATAAAAACGTTTTTTTTTACCGTAATATAAAATTTCGATGTGCACCAAAAAATTCAAGTATGCCAAAAAAAATGTATCTATCTATACCTACAACCTATGCTCTGTCCCATCCCAGAAGTTATGTTTTGATTTTTTTTTGTAGCACCGTGTTATTTACAATTAACAAAATCTTAATTTATTGTACACACCTGAGACAAATCGCCTTTTGACCAACGACAAGCGATAGCCACTGCCCTGTAGCTCGAATTCGATGCCCGATAAGGTGGTGCCCTCACAATTGAACTGCGTGGCCAGCATTGCCGGTGTGGAGGGTCCATCGTTGAGCTCGAGACGTGCACGGAGCGTTCCAACTCCTCCGTCCTGTGAATTCTGCGATATGTCCGTAAAGTTCCACACCAAACGATTCGATTCACCCAACCTTAAACGATGTAGACAAATGTGAGTTTCGGAAAATACGTTTGTGATAGATCCCACAAAATTTGAAATGCAAAAAATAATAGAAAGAATTTAAAATAAGGTAAAAATAAATATGAAAGAAGAAAGACAACAACTGGGAAATTAAATAATAAAAACAGAGTAATTAAATGAGGAAAATCTAGATCTTTTATACTATAATGCAATAGTTAGCAGTGAATTTTCAGACAGCGGTTGAATATTTTTTTGAAAAAAAAAAAAGTTATTCATTTTTATTTCGTGCTGTGAATCCTTTTGAAATAGTAAAGGTCAATTATACAATAAAATTCAATGTTCGACAAAATGTTTCTTTGTTGATTGAATCTGTCAGTATGGACGGCAGTCCACGATAGTGACGAAAGCATCGCGAATGGTGCGAAAGGCGACCAGAAATAAGGGAAGAATCGAAAATTTGCAGCACCTATCGGATTAGATCGAGTTAAATACCGATCGAAAGGTATTGCTATAAATAACAAAAGTGAATGAATTCTTACCTCGTATAGAGGTTTTTTCGAAGACATTTAGAACTCAATCAGAATATTATTACTAGAAGATAATAAGTGCAAAGGCTCATCCTCATACATATATCCTCATTTTTGCCTTTCCAATAATTTTGTATTTATCTTTATTTCGTAATTACAATTATCCCAATTTTGATAACCTTCGTTTTCTATATTTATGAATGTTTTGCTAAAATTCCTATATGAACTTGTAGTTATGCAACTGCTTACCAGGACGAATGTGGCTTCGACTGAACATTGCGCACAGAGCCATTGACTGGCACAGAGAGTGTTACATTCAGGAGAGGTGAAGCACTGGCCATGGCATGATTATTGTACTTGTAGTCGACTTTGAGCGCTGTATAGGTCGATTCGCACTTCCAATAGCTGACCAGCTGAAAGGGACACGAGCTGGCCCCCGGCTTGGTGCGCACCTGATACTTGAGAATGTCCACGTTAAAGTATGAGGCAGTCGGATTCTTCTCCGCCTGCCGACGCAACAACGCCGTCAACGCTGGCATATTGAACTCCAGTACCGTACTCATCGCGCTCGACTGTTGGCGATCTCTGTGAATGTCATAATGGATATACATTTGGAGTAGTGTAAGACTATAAGGAGTACATTTTACTTACATCTGTACCAGAGTACCATTCGGCACGATGTTTTCCAGATTTTGTACTTGCTTAATGCGAAAGCCCAGCTTGGCTGGATTTGGATTATTGGCTAGCAGACCGGCAATGCCGGCTGGGAATGATAGCATCATATCACCGGATACCTTCACCTGGCAACGCGACTCATCGCTGCCCCTGAAATAGGCGTGTATAATCTCATGGAATGCAACCGCCAGCGGTATCGTGTCCGATATGCCAATTGTCAACGGCGACGGCCCACGGGATGAACCCATGCCGCCAATGGCGGTGCGAAACTCCAGACTCCCAATGCTGTCCGCCCGATTCATCGCCGAGGTCGGTGCTGGTGCTGGACTCATGCGTCCACGGCCCACACTTGATGCGCCTGCTGCCGCTGACGCTGCTGATGCCGCCGTTCCAATAGCAATCATATCCGAGCGACGGGATGGCGGTCGCGGTATGACAATGCTGCTGCCGCCAGCGGATGTGGGTGTTGGTATCTGACGACCCGGTGGCTTGCTCAGCGTAGCAGAGGGTGGCGCCGAGGAGCTCATCTCGCCCAACTCTGAGAATATATCGCCCAGATCCGCATAACGATTGTGACTTGCATTGTTTGCATTGTTATTGGACAGCGTCGGACTTTGCAGTGGCGCATATGGATGAACGCTCGCCGTTGGCGTCGAAGCATTCGAAATCTCGGGCGACTGCTGACGCGAAACGGCTGCACCGCGAGCTCCTCCCTGCAGCTGTTGGCTGTGATGCTGTAAACAGTTTGATAATTTTTCATTATTTTGCATTTCATAAACATTTAACAGCTATTAAAAAATAAGAAAAAGAGTGTTTTATTAAACGAGTGCTCAGCAGCTAACAGATTGTTAACATTAAACATGCCGGCAGTGCTGTAAACGCACTGCGCTAACAAGGTTGCCATATCTAGTATATCAGGGATGCCACAGAAATCGCAAGCGAAATAGAATTCCGCAGAAAGCAATTCCGCACGGAAATTTCCGAGGTGCCACAGAACTTCGAATGATTTAAGGTTTTGTAGCATTTTCACCAACCTTTTCGAACTAGGCTGCTTAGGGTTGACACCTTCTCAGATATAATTACCCAAGGTTTTGTATAGCAACTTTTTTAAGTTTATAATTGCAGAACAATAGGTTTTTAATTTTTTTCTTATTTGATTAATATTATTTAATTCATTCAGGTAATAATTGAATTTGTTTAGCTGAAAAAAATTTAAAAGTAGTTGGCGCGAAGAAATAAAAATTACTCGACAGCTCTAGCAATTGTCTGCCACTAGTCTGGCAACTCTTCGTGAAAAATGTTTTCACAAATTGCACAATAAGTTAAAGGTTTTTTTCGGTAAAACTTGATTTACCTCAAAAGACCTATTTTTTAATGCTTAATTTAAAGAAAACTGAAGTGGTTCCATATATTTTTTGTAAATACCTTACTTCGAATTCTGACTAAAAAATGTGGCATCGCTGACCCTGACTTCGAAAATGTGAATGGGACTAGGTGGCAGCATCGGACGCCAGCGATTTTAGCGCTAGTTTAATACGCCTAAAATTATTTTGCGATTTGACCTGTGGCACAGCGAAATGAAATTGAAGAGAAATTCAAGCGAAAGCGATTTCTGTGGCACCCCCGTATATTTTTAACAGAAATGGTACATAATCATTGATCTGTTTTCAAAATGGTTCTCGTATCAATATAACAGACACAAGAGAGTGTACATTTTTAACAAAATTGGTACTCTTTAAATTTGGCACCAAACATTTTGTTCTTCAAGTGGCAGTCTTGGACGTTAACATTGATAATAGTTATACCTTTTAATTTATTTGGTACATACTAAACAAAAATGGTACCTACTTTAAATTTGTTACAAAATATGTGTTGAAAGTAACAGCCCTGGCTTTCGTGCTATTTGGACAGGTTGCCATTGTTAACTCACCGCAAATACTCCAGTGGGTGATAGTGAAATGTTCTCCACCGTAGCTCTTAGCTCATCCACGCTGGCCGAAATGGGCGCCTGTCCATTGTTTAGCGGCTTAATCTTGACATGAATTCGTCGTTTATCGTTATCCGAATCCGTATCCGAGTCGGAGTAGAAGCTGCCAGCTGCTAAATTATTTGAACTTTGAGCATACAATACAAAGCTGACAGTGAATTTGGCTTACATTTGTCGTGTCCCTCCTCCCAGGCGATTTCCTTAGCTGGCTGTATGCTAAATCCTTCTTCATCCACCTCATAGCCACCACCACTGGCATTGGCGCCACCAGCAGCCGTTCCCGTGCCCGCTGTTGATGTGCTCGCTGCCCCAGTTCCCGAAGTGCTGCTGGCATGAGCCAGACCATTGCCACTGGCTCCAGCTCCGACTCCCCCACTGCCGCCCATGCTGCTAACTCCCGCGGAATCCACACTGCCCTGGGCCGAGGTGGCAGACAAGGCAGCCAAGCCGCCGCCAGCACTGCTGCCACTGGAGTTTTGAGTCTTCATGCTCCTTCCATGATCATCATAGTCCAAAAGTGTATTATTTGCCCGATCCACGCTGGAAAAAGAAATAAACAATTAGAGCTGATATGAATTATGGGGAAAGTGTGGAAACTCACCTGGTCAAACGCTCCTCCTGTTTGTTTTGGTCAGCGGTTTCGTTGTCTTTCTTCTTCTTTGACTTTTTGGTTTTTGCCTTGTCGCGTCTACTACGCAAAATGCCCGAAACTGTGCAAAGAGTTATCAATTTACGACATGAGATTCTATCTTAAAGATACACAACATTACAACAAACATTTTGTAGATACATTAAACTAACTTTGCACTTTAAGCTCATACAATCTTCAATTTGAAGTTAACGTTATTTATGTTAATAAAATAACAAATATCAATTTTATCTTTTTAAAGTGCAAAAATAGAGTACAGTGTTAGACAACATCAAAATATTTCAATTGATATAGACTTAGGGGATTCACAAATGAACTCAAACACCGCCATAAATTACATCAAATGAGTAGATGAATATGTTAAAAGTTTGTGAGAGAAAGCTAAATGCTTGGGTAAATTGTAACAAATCGCATACATGCATGAGGTGTATTGAAAATAAATAGTGTTGAGAATAGTATTATTGTTTTTGGGGATTCTTTTTGTTTGAAGGGTTTGTTTCGCTTTACTTTCATTTTACTGGCATTTTAATTTACCCTGAGAGTTCGATGTAAATATATTTAAAAGTGACGTTGTACGTCTGGACGTTGTTGCTGTTGTTGTTGCCGTTGTTGTTGTCGTGACCCCATTGTTGCCCACTGCAGTCTGTTGATGTTGTTGTTGTTGTTGATGCTGATGATTAAGATGATCTTGCTCGTTTAATGATTTCGATAACTGTTGTTCGCTTGTCGTTGCATTCATTTGCTTTCGACCAGTTACACTTGCAGTCGGTGTTAAAATCTCATGCGTCTCATGTGGTTGCTGTTGTTGTTGTTGTTGCTGATCTAAAGTTTTGATTACAATTAGTTTGATCGGTGGTGCATAGATGATCGAGTTTATATTGAATGAGTTCTCGTTGAATGAATGAATGAAGGTGTTTGTGTAAAGCGTCGTGAATTATGTTAAAACACAAGCATGTTGTGTAGTGTAGTGTGGATTGTTAGGGCTGTTAATATAGTGTAATTGTTAACCTTAAACATTGGCTAAGTGTTTGAGTGTACAAATTAAAACATAAACAATAAATCTACACATAATTTAAGACAATAACTAAAATAAATATTCCGTCATATTTACAACAACAAGCATTAGTTGAAAAGCGTTACACTTTTTATAGTTTTGTAGAGAGGAAACCTTTTGGCATACATTGGGATGAGCAACAGGACAGGGATCATATCATATGATGCATTTAGATGTAGTATAAATGATAATAGTTTTCTAGATAGACAGATTATTCCATTAATACAAGAATCAAAAATACCAAAGCATACGAAAATAAAAACAACGAAAAAAGACTTGTCACCTTATAAGAAAATTAAGAAAGGAAAAAATAATAAAATGAACCTTGATTATCCGGATGCTCAGAGTTAGGGGAATTTGTGACATTGTTGGTGAAATTGATGGTGCCAGTTGCTGTTGTACTTGTTGTTGTTGTTGGTGTGTTGTTCGTGTTCGAATTGACGCTTGTTACTGTTGTGATGCTCGTGTTGTTGTAATTGTGGTTGTTGCCACTGTTGCTGTTGCCTGCCATACCGAAATTTCCAGAGACACTGCTGGCATTTTGCTGCTGCTGCTGTTGTTGTTGTTGTTTGCTGGCCGTCGGCATGAACCAAGAACGCAGACTCTTTACCGTTGAGGTAGTTGCACTTGCAGACGATGTTGGCGCCCCGAGAGTCTCTGGCGAGGTGGGTCTTGGCGATGACAAACTGCCGCCAGTGCCCAGCATTGCATCATCCGCATAGGGAATGCTGCCACTTGCCCCGCTGCCGCTGCCCAGTGAAATCCCAGCCAATGCATCGCCAGCTCCGGCGCCACCTCTCTGGTCCATGGACACCAAACTGCCCGAAGCGGCTGCTGCGGCGCCGCCAGCACGCAATGCCGCCTGTATGCTGGTCGCCGAATTCGAATTGGATGCCGTGGCAGAAGTCTGCTGTGGCTGCAGACGCGATCCACCCGAGAGTGACACAAACTCCAGTTCGAGCATTTCTGCAAATAGGGAAATGGTTAAAGCTGTTAAAACTGATTTAATCAGGGAACGAAATGAACAGTTATGGAATCCAATTTAAATAAAATATTTTAATGTGAAGGAAACATAATCGAATAACATTAAAAAAGTATAAATTTATGCCATAATCATCGAACTCCGCAAAAAACTTTAATTTATCATGTTAACTAATTTGTATTTTTTTTAATTATTATTGTAAATAACATACAATTTTTAATTCCAATTTTAAAATAAAAGTTTTAAAATAAAAATTTTGAAATTTTAAAATAAAAATTACAGATTAATTACAGAATTTTTTTAACATTTATTTAAAGATTTCAAAAACCTAATGAGATTTATTCATTTAAATTAATTTATATTTTAAATATTATTAAAAAATAACTATTATTTTTAAAGCAACCATATCAAATGTGGAAATTTATTGATATTTCGCAATTCTTCTTTTAAAACTCATAAAAGTAACAGATCCTGCTTTCAACATGCGTTACTTACCAGGTTTCTCGAGACCCGTGTACTTGTTCAACACGAACTGCTCGAGCAGCTTATCCACGGACATGTCCACGAATTGGCGCTTGAAGTCCGAGTGCACTTGTCCGACCATGTCGTGATTGTTTTGCAGCATTTCCAAGTACGTGGATAGAAACTCCTTCATCTGACGCAAATGCACCTCCTCAATCTCTTGAAAGCGCTAGAAAAATAAAAAAAAAATACATTAGATAATAAAATTTGATAAAAAGTCAATAACTTATTTACCTTGCAAGTTTGTGTCATGCGTCGCTCGAATTCGTTTTTAATGGGATTATGCTTGTCGAGCAGCGCCTTGTAGTCCTCCTGCAGTTTCTTCAGCTTGCTTTCCAGTTTCTCGGCATCCTTGTGTGAGCCGTTATCCTTGCGCAGCTTCTCCAATTCAAGCACCTTGCTGGCATACAAATCTCGCAGCTTTTGCACAGCAACCGTTGATGTTTGTATCGCTTGGACGCACTCCAGTGTCTGGGACTCCTCATCCTTGACGCACTTGTGCTTCTTGTGCAATTCATCGGCATATTTGGCCACGTCCTTGACCAGCTCCGTTAATTTCTGCACCATTTGCATGTGCAACGTGGACAACTTCTCGGCCGAGGTGCGCAGTATTGTCCACACGGGAGCAAACGTGCTGTTCAGTGTGCCCGTGCTGGCCTTGTGGGCCAACTTGGACATCATTTTGGAGTTCTGCTCCTCAATGTTTGACTTTTCGCGCAGAAACTCCGACAACTCCTTGCTGGCCACCAGACCAAACTTCATATTATGATACAGCACATCGAATCCATTGTTCTTCTCACCCTGCACAACGAATATTATGATTAGTTAATGATTTTAACTAAATGATTGTATTAACTTACCCAAAAATAATCATTAAAGTCCACCGTCATTTTGAATGCTTATTATTAAATGCGCTTATTGAAATATTTCTAGGCTTTGCCTTTGGTGTGTGTTTGTGGTGATGTTGCAGACGTCTTCTTAGCTATATAATTGACTTGGTTTCCCGAACTCTATGCCCTAAAGGCTCAGTGAGCACAGTGTCACAGCTGGCAGGCTGGCAGGACTCATCATCATTGTCAGTTGCGCCTTTAGCACGCATTGATTGGAGACGCTTTCCGCTGCGACTGCAAATACAAATTGAAACACTAAATTATATTAAATTTGCTTAAAATTACCTAAGCGTCGAACTCCAAAGTGAGAAGTAAATTACATCAACTTGATCTTTTATTTTTTAATGTCTGCATTTTTATTTTAACTTGATTTTGAAACAGTCGAAAAATACAAATAAAACAAGCGTGAAAATCTTTAGTCGAGCTCCAGACCATAGCAATAATTTTAAAGGAAATATTGTAAAACAATTCAGAAATTAATAAAATTAAGTTTTCTGCAAATCTAGACTATTTTTTGTAAGTATTAATACATGATGTATTTGAATTGTGCACATTATCTTAAATCTAGAGTAGAAATTCATAAATTTAAGCGACGCGTCTCCTTAAAGTTCGGCCTGAACCTTGGCCATTTCCTGGTCAATGCGCTCGTCCAGAGCACGTGTCAATATGGTGCAGCAATCCTTGATGGCATGATAAATAATATTCTTGATTTGCAGCTTATCCTCGTGATTGGTATGCGAATGCGAGAGACGTCTGAATTCATGGGTGAGATGATAGCAGTGCGTGATGTTCTCCGGTGAAACGAAATCCTCAGCCACCTTGATGCAATTGTGTAGGTTCTGGACCTGATGTGGTGCACCCGCTGGTATAAAGACTGCATCGCCCAGGCACTGGACAATGGGATAACCCTCAACGCCATACTCCTTGAAGAGACGTGCCCGCAACTTATCATCGAGATACCAATTCTGATCGTGTATGGGATCGTGATCCGGCTCGAGGCGAAAGCCCTTTTCCAATGTCACACGATTCAGTAGATCGCGTATTTTGTCCGCATCCCTGGCTGGGAATATGTGCCACAATGCGCCCGGCAACACGTCCGGGGATTGGCAGCGTGCTCGGGTGATATAATCACAGCCGCCCAAGGCGATGGCACGTTGTGTGGCCGCCAGTTGTGGCTTACTATCCTCATCCGTTGGTATGCCCACATAGACCATGATATTAACGGCGTCCGAGATGTCCAGATGTAGGTTTGTGGTGCCCTTATCCGGATGGAGCGCCGAGCCATAAGCATTGTACATCTTTGGACCCAAATCGGGTGGCACAAACATTTTGGGCAAACAACTGGCAATGTTAAGATTCCCAGTGCGCAGCGTATACTCGGGCATGGGCAGACCACGCATTAGATCCGCAAAGCGCGTTGGCAAGATCTCAGCAAAATCATCGCCTGGCGGCCAATCCTTGAGCTTGAGCAGCATGGGTTTGCCATTGGCATCGAGCAGACGCTTGTGCATGCACTGAAATCCCTCCCAGAAGTGACGCATCGGTTGATTGGGCACCAAATTGCCATTGAGGCAGTTGATCAAATCATTTGGCTTATCACCAAAGTCACGACAGAACGCCTGTGGATGCCACAGATCCAGATTAAGTGAACGCGCCACTTCCGATATCATTACGGGTTGTCCACATTTCCACACCTCCTGGTACAGCACACGATTGTCCGGATGCATTGGGTCCGTGAGACGCAACAGTTTCCCATCGCAGAGCCACTCGTGTGGAACTCCCGGCGCCAGTTGGGTTGAATGTGCCAGGGTCATGGCACGTGGTGGAAGGAAACGTCGCAAGCCCGCGAGTCCCTTGCGCAAGAAGTTAATATGCTTGAAATTGTCAAAGGCGCTCGTTATGGGATCCTTGCCAAGTCGCTCCTTTGTCCAGACACGTCCGGGCACATAGTCAATGCCGTGTTGTCTCGCAAATTCCAATTTCTTGGCATGCAGCTGCTCCAGACGCTCTTGCTGCTGCAGCGTTTGTGCCGTTGCCAATGAGGAGGCGCTGGTCTGTTGCATCAACTGCGACTCCTTGATCATATCCTGTATGAGCTGTGTTAGCTGCTCGTCCTCGACCTGCTGCTTGCTCAGCAGGCATCCACAAACCTGCGGCACCTGCCACAACATGCGCACCTCGTGCAACAGTCGCCCAAGGACATTTAAAGCATCTCCGGCAATAATCTGAGTCAACATCAATTCGGAGAGCGAGTGCTGCTGTTGCTTATCATCGTCGGTGCAGAGCAGCCACTGGTATTCATCGTGTCCACGTTGCGTCGTTGCGTCAATGCGTCGCTTCACCTGCAGCCCCTCCTTGCGATCCTTGAAGCAATCGATGCACACACCAAATCCGCACTTGTTGCACGTCCAATGGTAATTGAACAGCGTCGTATCGCACACATCGCATATCTCTCGTATACCCTGGACTGCCTTCTTCCATGCAATTGTCCCATCTGGATTCTCGTGCAGCTTCAACGCTTCCGCCTCCTGACGCCACAAATAGCAAAACTGATCGCCCGCATGAAGTAATATATAACGGCATACTTGGATGTCCATATATCCAGCTGTCGGCGCTGTCTTTCCATCTGGCTGCCAAATGCTATAGTCATCGCTTGTGGGCTCCTGATATGGATTGGGAAATCCAGCAACGCTCAATTCTCCAGCGGCATTGTATTGCAAGCGTCGAAACTCATAGAAGCGACAGTAGATGTCATTGTTGTTGCTGTTGTTGTTATTACTTGGTGTGGACAGTGGTGTATGACGACGTCGACACTCGCGGCACTTTGGTATGGACGCCACTGTAGTTGATGATTCCTGTAGCTTAAAGCATGGCAAATGCTGCAAAAAGATGGCACAACTGCTGCGATAACTGTCATCGAGCTGCTGATCCTCAATACTCAATTCAATGGCATTGCTTTGTTTTATCTGCTGTTGTTCTAGTTGCGGTTGTTGTTGTTGTTGTTGCTGTGAATCCATATTGCATTTTTCGCTTGCCTCATCTGAGCATTTTTCCAAATTAGCACGCTTGCTGCTGCAACTGTTGGTGTTGGTTTCATTCGATATGTGTATCTCGATTATGGATTTCGGCTCCGACCGTGATGATAGCGATGTTGTGGACAAGGCGCGTTTGCGACAATTGTCGGCAGCAGTTGATGGCGGCGTTGCCAGACTTTGATTTTCGGATGTTGTTTGCGACATTGAACTGTGCACGCAAGGTGTTCAAAGAGAAAGAGAGAGAGAGAGAAAAAGCATAATATGAACATCTCATAATTAGCCAAGCTTATTACAATTTGCGTTTGTAGCCGGCTTTGTTTTGTACTTGGTATTCGTTTCCTACACGAACTATGTATTCATTTTTATTTTTCCTGCGATCGTTATCAATATTATTTATCAAGCAAAGCAGCTTCATTGAGATGCACACACACATACATATGTATGTGTTACAATTACCATTCACTTGCACTTTTCAAAGAAAATCATTTCCATACAATATTATCATTATCAGTAGCAATATATCAACAACTAATGTTGTCTCTATTATTATTACCTGGCACAGAAGAAAACCGTATACAAAAACAGACCTACAAATATCTCAATTAAATTCAACATCAAATAAATAATCATACAATTGTTTATATAAAAGGTCTCAGCCAGTCATACCTCCAAATAATTTATCATTAAATTAAATAGGCGTATATACAAATTTAGACACGTACATAAGTAATTTTGTGTCTGATAAGTTTAATACATTAATGCAAACACCCCCAATATAAAAACGATCGTATTAGCCATTATCACAAGTACATATTATAAATATAAATATGTATGTGAAAAAAGATTAAAAAAAAACTCACTTCCTACTGTCTTATCTTTAACCAACGCTTTTGTTGGCAGTTAACAAAATTTAAAAAATACTGTACATGTGTATATGTATGTGCTTTGTATTTAGAGACCAATTAACAACATTATGATGATTTTTTCCCCTCTCTCCCTTTCTCTTATTCTTATGCGCTTGCAACAAGTGTCAGTGTCATTTGCAGTATATCGATACATTGGGACAGTTTTATCGATAAAGGTGTGTTGGGGTCAGGTCAGATTGGTCTTTAATAACCGTTTTGGTTACATAAAGCAGTGGGCTAGGCACATGCGATGTCGGTGAAATGAACCTTGGATGATTTAGCACACTCATACACTGTCACACGAGCATACATAAATGCCCTTGTGGCACTTGCGATAATGTTTTGGGCGTGAACCACAACAAAGTCGCTGCAGCTCATCTTATCGATGTTTTGGAGCTGAATATACATACGTGCATGCACACTCACACAAACACACAAACGCAAAGAGCCTGCAGCAAAAAGAATTACAAAAACAAGTGAACCTTATAAAGCTTCGCTTGCATTCCACTTGTACTTGTCCTCTGCAAATAAATGAATCAATTCACTGTCTGTACACTCTTCCATTGACCTTTCAAATTAATTGAATCCAATAGCGCAACTGTTCATTTTACATGCGGTTTTTTTTTTATTTGTCGCTTGTAAATGCGTTAAATCAATAAAAAAAATAATAATAATAGCATCGACAATAACAATATGTATGTGTGCGCTAAATGCGTAAGAACAAGTACTAAATGCTCCATTTTTGTGTATAAGCATGACGACATTTGTTTCTCTTCTCTCTTATATCTCGTAGTTAAAATATTGTTTAGGCCGTCTGATAACACGCACAATTGCTACCATTTTGAACGAAACCACTCCAGCTGCACGACAACACTGGCTAGGGATTACTACATCGGCACTCACCCCCACCTTAACATTTTGTTTTGTCAATGAGTTGAATTTTTTGCACAACTAATTTCAGTTCGTTTATTATAATTCAACTCAAGCTTCTGAACAATTTGCGAATACACTTTAGATTTAGACACTCATTTAGCAACTGCCCATCAGATATGGGGGCTTTAGAATTTTTATCAATTTAAATTGTGTACTTAATATAACAAACACACTAATACACATAAGTTGCCCACACACATTCAGTTGAACGCTCTAGCGTTCCAGCATGCCAAGTATGCATATATATGTATGTATGGACGCACATACATACTAGAGGTCTGCATGAATAGCGAAAAAAACATGTTCGAATGAACAATGCGCAAAATGCGTCGAGTGAAATTGAATGCGAAGCCAAACATGTTTGAGTGTGTGAGTGCGCTCGCATAAGACTCGGCCGCACAACACTCAAACGAAAAAAAAACGAATTGAATGAGTGGGAATGAGTGAAAATAAGAGTTTGCGTTTTGAATGCACTCGAATGCCAAACTGGCTTTTTAATTGTTGTTGTCTTGTCGTGTGTAAGGAAAACGACGAAAAACACAACAACAAAAACAAAACAGAAACAAGAAAATGCGTGTGCAAAAACAAACAGTCTCGTCTGTTTCTTTTCTCCGTCCTTTTCTGTTGGCCGATTGCTTCCCCTAAACGAAACGAGTGCACAGAACAAGATGAGTAACTCGAGTGTCATCGGCTTTGCCAAATTCTTCATTCCGTTTTACGCTTTATTTATTCGCACCCATTTTACTGAGTGCCGTATGGAATGAAGCAACACGACCTCATGTTGATGCTCAATCGTGTCGTTGTGTGCCTCGAACTCACTCAACTCAATTCAATTCGAATTCATTCAATTTGGCGTATGTTGTGAGTGAAGCCATGCAGACCTCTAATACATACGCAATTGTGTGGTGGATGGGGCAGAATATAAATCAAGCAATTTTCACAGAACAATTAATATGCTTTTGACAACGATTTCAACTTACATTTTGCTCTTGAGTATTACCAGCACACTTGCACTTTCAATTTATAATATTTGACATTTAAATTTCAGACTATATCTATATAGATATTTAGCTTTTCTGCATCAACGCGCACATACACTCACATAATAAAATGAAGCTATCGATGGTTAGTAGAGCTGTGTCGTTTCGTTCTGAAAAAGTTCAAATGAACGGGTCATTAAGATGAACGAATGAACTTATTCAGTCAATCATGAACTAAATCGATCACTTCGCAGCTGGTCTAGTGATGTAAAAAACATCGATTTATCGATGTTGCATGGCGATTCATCGATGTTTTGCAAAAACTTCGGCTTAATATCACAATTTTGCGTATTTATCGTCAGTTGTCTCATCTTATATACGCTATTTTTGTTTCGCGATTCTTTATAACAGTGATTGCAATGCCAAAGTAAGTAAATTTATTAAAATTGGTCAACCGGACTATAGCTACCAGAAGGCCTTGTCTATTCGTATTATTCTCACCAAAAAGCCTTCTTGTGGTTTATATATACTGTTACTACAAAAGCATAAAATACTTTTTAAGCTAAAGATTGCTACGAAAGCATAAGTTTTTACTTGTTGTGTTACTTTTAAAGCTAAAAACTGCTATGAAACTTAAAAGACTGCTATGAAAGCACACGTTTTTAAGAATAAATCACCTTTATTTAGCTAAGAATAAGTTTTTTTTTTTTAAATTAAAGTTTTGAAACCATGAGACATATTGTACATCTATGCATCGATGTTTCGACCCGATGTATTAACCCAACATCGATTGTTAATTTTGAAAACATCGATGGACATCGACATCGATGTTTTCACTCAAATTTACATCACTATGACCAACTGAATAACTGAACTAAATGACTGATGTAGTTCACGACTGAAAAATTTACGATTGAACTTATTCAGCAAATTTAACTAAAAATCTCAACTCTATCGATGGTACCATCTATCGAAGCAACGATGTTATCCTTAGAGTTGGGATTGCAGCACCGATTGTTATTGGTTATCGGTAGCAGTTGCTGGTAGTGATGGCAAAAAAATTTATTAATCGATTATTGCAATCATATGATTAATCGCATCATTGCGATTATTAATCGCAATTAATCGCGATTAAGGGAAAATAATCGATTAATCAAATGATTATTTTAATATGAGCCAAATTTCGCGATTTTTGATGTTTTTCACAACTAAAAGTGTAATGCGAATGACAAACACATTAATGATTAAGTAAGACTTTGTTAATTTAAAAGGGAATTTAAAAATAGTTGTTTTGACTGGCGAGGGCTCGTTAATCTATTTCTCTTTGCTGTTGCAGTAGCACCCGCCTCTGAGAAAAGGCGCTCTTCTGCTCCTACCAAGAAACAGTATTGACAAGCTATGACATACAGCTTTAGGTATACAGATCGCATGTTCTCCCAGGAGTTGACAACGTTCCGTGCAGCACTAAAGGTTTCGGCGTTGCACTATTGTTTCGTCGGTTTTGGAAAAATATTTCCATACTTTACTAATTTTTGGCATCATGATAAATGTTTGTAGCTTTTTGGTTTGCTCGTAAATATGAAATTAGTGAAGCGATTATTTTGGCATTTAATCGATTATTCATTCAATTAATCGCAACCCATTATTCGATTCGATTTAATCGAAAATTTGCACAAATTAATCGATTATTGCACATCATTTTATTAATCGTGCCATCACTAGTTGCTGGTCCCATTTTCTACTCTCTAATTCTTATTCTGGCGGCGAAAAATTCGAATGTGCATTTATTTGTTAATTCAATTTTAATTTAATAAAGTACAACTTCATTAAAGTACAGTACGCTCTAGCTGAAAATATGTTTGTAATGTCAAAACTCCTTATAAAAAAAGGGTTGCAAACTAGCTCGTAATTATTTTGTAAGGACATTTTTAAACCATACAAATTAAGGGTGTTTTTTTTTAATAAAATAATGTGGGTAAAAAGTTTTAAGGGTAGAGGGTATTTCATATTTCACATGTTTTAGTTTCGCAAGCGCTACGCTCCGCTAGCATTTTTTCTGTGACATTTCAGTTGTATGGG
Source organism: Drosophila limbata (assembly GCA_963924055.1). Classification (NCBI taxonomy): domain Eukaryota; kingdom Metazoa; phylum Arthropoda; class Insecta; order Diptera; family Drosophilidae; genus Drosophila; species Drosophila limbata. Next base: position 5,597,137 of record OZ001352.1, read on the forward strand.
ATAGGTTCACAATTGGTTATTTTCTTAATGCTCTTATCCAGCTCAGTGGATCTGTTATACTGTGATACATTAACATGATACTTTCGCCCTCACTTCTAGGTGCAGTTGAACCGCGTCGTTTTGACATGGACACTACAAATAAAACTTAAAAATACGAATAACTTTACCTGTGAAGCGCAAAGCGTCATAAAAAACTTCGATATTGCTCGACCATCGATAGTTCTCCACCTTTATATTAGAGATGTGTTTTGTTTGTTGTCTCCGTTGCCTCGATGTTTGCTGAACACATAAAATTTTTTTGAATCGGTTTTTTAAATCTGTAAATCTCATCTGTAAAAGAGATTGTATAAAACAAATTTCTCATAATATTTTGATATTCTTTCTTTTCAATATTTTAGTGGGTCGTAATTATCAGGATTCTTTATAAAACATTCAATAGGGAATTACCAAACACCGATGGCTCCGATGTTTTGCAAGCATCGATGACATCGATGTTTCACTCGATGTTTCGTCACCTCTACAACAACACTAACAGCTGTTCGCTGTCCTACAATTAATTGGGAAAATGTCCTCAACATTAATTAAATGTTTAAATTTGGCGAAAGCTGTGGGAACAGTCACGTTCAGAAACGTGCTTGCTACGTCACACAGCCATTTGACGGCATTGAGGTTAGTCAAATAACTTGAAATATAGCTTCAACAATTGACCGACTCGTGTTTTGTTTATATAATTCACAGCCCGGCAGCTGTCGGAGGCCTTCTGAAATGCGGCATGCACACCACCAGTCCAGTGCGGCAGGAACGTCTAATGGAGTTCTTTGATGATCCCAAGCACTGGAGCGAGACCGAGGTAAAAGTTGGTCGTGCCTGGAAAACCGATGAGCTCCGAATTAAGTCCAACAAGGAGCTGCACCAGTTGTGGTACATATTATTGAAGGAACGCAACATGTTGTTCACCATGGAATACGAATGCAACGACAAAATGGAAGTATTTCCAAATCCTGAACGTATCGATAAGGTAAAAATCTCAATGGAGAATTTGGAAACTGTTGTGCGGGAGCGCAACAAGGCTTATCATCTACTCGAAACTGGTGAGACAGGCGAACGTCCACGGAAGCAGGTGGATAACGCATTCGGCCTGCGCTGCACATACAAATCGTGTGAGCATGTGTTGCCGCCCTTCATGAACACAAAATGGATCAAATCAAGGCATTTGGGTTACGGCGGACGCGCTGTCCACAAATTCCTTCTGCAATACCGGGAGAAGCTGTACAATGTTAAGCGAAAGGCCAAAAAGTCAGTACACATCTTGTCATGGACTAATACGAATTGCATTGTTTATTAACATTATATATTTATTTTAGTCGCTCACGCAACGAAGTTATGATGATGCTGAGACGCAATCCCAACATTGACTTGCAAATGTTGAAACGCAAATTTCCAGACGTTGACGTCGACAAGCTCATTAGTAATGATAAAACTCGTGGTCATTTTGTACCCAAGGTGGATGTCTAAAAATCCCTTTTGTTTGTCACATTGAAATAAACGTAACTTTAACATTTATCTAGTCGTCAAATTTAATTTTAGTGCCCGCAAATACTGCTATTTTTGGTTTAAGTTTCTGTTTAGCAATCCAGGACGGATGCATACAACCTTCGCTACTTTCAGCAGCAGGAGCAGCAGCTGGTAAAGCTGATGAAGACGTTTCTGCAACGTTGCCGTCCTCAGTAAACTTTGTTTTCTTTCCTTTGAAATTTGTTAAAATTGGCTTTTCGTTGATTCGTGTTCTGATGTTATCATGTCGGTTGGTCATTGGCTTGCGCCTCTTTTGATCCGGCTGATATTCGTCATTATCCGTGTCACTATTATCATCCGACATAACCACAGCCGTCGATAGATATGGTTGTCCAGATTCTGTGATGAAGAATGGATCAACAACATGTGTGGGTTTTTCCTTCTCCTCTCTTTTAGGCCTCTTCTCCTCTTTTTTAGGCCTCTTCTCCTCTTTTTTAGGCTTTCTCTCCTCTTCTTTAGACTTCTTCTCCTCTTTTTTAAAGTTCTTCTCCTCTTCTTTAGATATCTTCTTCTCTTCTTTAGACTTCTCCTTCTCTATTTTAGAATTCTTCTCCTCTTCTTTAGACTTCTTCTCATATTGGACTTCAGATTCCGGTATATTTGACTTCTCGTCTACCTTCTGTTTGTTCTCAACACGTTTCTGTTTGGTCTCTTGAGATTTCTTAGCTTTAAGAACTTTGTCGCCTTTTTTCGGCGTATCCTTAATGGAAATCTTGTCGACTTTTATTACTGGCTTTGCAGATTTATTCAATTTTTCAATTTGACAACTGCCTGCGTTTGTCGTAATTATTTTTGTTTCAGACTCGTCGGCTTCCCCTCCATCCACTTCGCCTTCTGGTTTATTCTGCTCCAACCATTCTAAGCGTTTGCGCGACTGCGACTTCAGTTCCTTGAGTTCCTTACGTTTACGTCGCTTGTCTTCGGTGCGTTCTAATTTCAGGCGACGCTTGCTTGTTTGCAATATCTCTTCCCGCCAATTGGCATTAGGATCACTGCTCAAGTTCAAGGTCTGCTGAAACTTAGAGACCAATCCCTGCATGACTTTGTTCAGCCCCAGCATGGCAATGACAACTTCATCCGGTGTGGCGCGGCCATTGGTTAAAACTGCATGGTGCTTCTTTTCGTCCTTCAGCAGCAGTGACCGCATTATATCTACGCTTTTGAGTGACTTCAGTTGTGCAATATATTCCACATTCTTACGTTGACGTGCCTTATTTACTTCATTGTCCGGTTGCTTGATTAACGCTTCCTTCACTTTGCGCAATTTTTGCACCACCTTCGCAATTGTTTGCGCGCGTACTTTTTGTATAATTTTTTTGTTGGTTATAACCTGTTGGCATTTGATCGTTATAATGGATTCGTTTGACAGCTGTTCGAACTTACCAAATTGTTAAATTCCAATTTATTTAGCATTGTTGTACTTTTTTGGAAAATAGCATGCTTGTTCATCCGTTGATTTGTTTTTGTTTTTGCTTGAGTTATCGATTACTTTCCGATTTCGATTGCTTTTATTTCAGCTCCGCGACAGTGCTGTAAAATTGGCTCTGACACCCGAGATTGACCAATACTTACAAATACGGCAATGTAAAAAATTCTTTCTACGAGAAAACATAATAAACTCGTAAATTAAATATACTACAAATATTATAACATTGGTTGTTGGTAAAAACGCTATAGTGTTATCTCGTGCATAAGTTAAAAGTTAAGCACGTAAAGTTTAAATTGACGTAAGAAGGAAGAAAAAAAACAAGGAGGAGCCAATTGAAGCGACAGTAACAAAGAAGGTCCGGCAGCATACATACGTACGCATACATGCGTACATTACATATGTACATAGATAAGCTTGCACTCCAAATTACATGTCCGCCAAACGGCAAACTTTAATTATATACAAATTAAGAAAGTGTTTGTTATTTCTTGAATTTCAATAGTGTGATTAACCGAATTGCTGCATTAAGGGCCATGCAACGCTTGAGTCATTGTCATTTCTCTTGGTATGTGCGTGTGTGCAAATAATGTGTGTGTGTGTGTGTGTGTATGAGAGGCAAAGAAAAATTATAAAAGGCTGAGCCTATCCAAAGTGATTCTGACTCATATTAATTTATACCTAATTATGAACTTAATTTACTTTAATCATTTTTAATTAATAATAATTTATGTACAATTTCCTTCATTTGCAGTCGCCGTAGCTCCAACAGTTGCAGCTCTCATTTTGAGTAGGGCGAGGAACACGCACACTAATACAAACAAAAACACACACACCTACACACATACTCCCCTTTATAATACATAGACTGATTGCAGTTGTAAACATCGAAAATCACTACGGCTAACCGAACGAAGGAAGACAAATGACGGAATACAAGCTAGTTGTTGTTGGTGCAGGTGGTGTTGGCAAATCAGCACTAACCATACAACTTATTCAAAATCATTTTGTGGATGAGTACGATCCCACAATCGAGGATTCATATCGAAAGCAAGTTGTTATTGGTACGTTTCTAATCATTACAGCAACGATTACAATCTTTCATTTTTTAATAAAACAAAATCATTGTTTTTAGATGGTGAAACATGCTTGCTGGACATTCTAGATACCGCCGGCCAAGAAGAGTATTCTGCCATGCGTGATCAGTATATGCGCACCGGCGAAGGTTTTCTACTGGTGTTTGCAGTGAACAGTGCTAAATCATTTGAAGATATTGGCACATACCGCGAGCAAATCAAACGTGTCAAGGATGCTGAAGAGGTGCCAATGGTGCTTGTTGGAAATAAATGTGATCTGCCCTCATGGAACGTGCAGAACGAGCAAGCAAGAGAGGTAAGCATTTGTGTGATCTGACTAAACTTTCAAATTGATAACACCATTAATCCCATTCTCGTACATCATCTGCAGGTGGCCAAACAATATGGCATTCCATACATTGAAACGTCAGCCAAGACGCGCATGGGTGTTGATGATGCATTTTACACATTGGTACGCGAAATACGCAAGGATAAGGATAACAAGGGTCGAAAAGGACGCAAAACGAATAAGCCAAACCGTAGATTTAAATGTAAGATGCTCTAAGAGGATACGCATTGGTATTTTTTTCAATATCGCCTGTCCTGTATGTGTGTGTGTGTGTGCCTGTGTTAGATGTGCGAGAAAGATTTAAATTGTACGTCGTGTAAACAGGCAGCCTAATGCCAAAGTTTATAATTTTGTGGTATTTTGCATTATGGCTTTTAATTTACGCACAAAAATGCATTTGCTAACACACAAACAAACACACACACACACATTTGCGCGCGGTTGGTGCAATTGTTTGTGGGAGGAAGAACAAAATTGTAATTAATTTAAGCAACTAAAGTTTTTATCGTATGTCAAATAATTTTGTGCAGATTGTGTGTCGTTTGAAATGCTATGTGGCGCCCCATTTAAGATTATTAATTATGCATTCACCGTACATGTATAAATAACTAGAAGTACTATTTGTAACTGCCTTGTTTAAGCTGTTGCTATTCTAGTGACAGCACATTTGGTTTTCACAACCACTTGTTTTCAGTGAGCACGATATGAAATTGAATATTATCAATAAATAGGATATTTGATTGGTTTTCCATTTTTTTAGAAGCTACATATTTAAAACCGCTTTATTTTCTGTTAGTCTCTCACACACACGTACACGCACAAAAAGAATTCCATTAGAAATTTCTACAAAAAAAAAAAAAAAACAAAACAAACGAAAATGTAACGAAAAGCTCACTGTCTGTTCTTATATATTTTTGTGGTGCTATATGAAAAAAGAAAAAGAAAATCAGCATCAGATATCAGCACAAAATATTGTATGAGTTATTTTAAACGAATCGACAATTTTATTATTTCTACTTATATGTACAACTAACTGAACTGACAGAGATTAATCAGTTTACTAGCTTATGCGAAACTCTTACTCCAGAATTAAATGCAAATCAAATTGTGTCTATCAATATGCATACATAATTAAAACAAGATTATGCACTTAACTCACATGCATACAACATAAAGATGTATTATTATTTTTCAATTTATGATTAACGCGTTTCGCATAAGTTAGAGATACACACATACATACATATGTACGTGCAGCAGATGTGGCTGCAATTAAAAAGCAGACAATTCATATACATACATACATAGTTTGCTTTAAGCTTTTTATACATGCATAATATTTAATTTTTTTGTATTCATTTTTGCCATACAAAAAGATAAATAAATCAATTGTGTGTACTATTTAAAACTCGAATCACTTGAAGCGGGTGCTGTTACTTTGTATCGATGTTTATTTGTATTAATCCAGCGATTTGTATTAATCCAGCGATTTAACTCAATTATAAATATTATAGAGTGCACCGTACATATTGTTGACTTTCAAATGGTACATAAGTGATCTGTTCTGAATCAATTAAGATTTACGATAAAAAATGGAATTTTGAAAGTTTATTGAATAAATGATTGTATTGACTGCAGAATAAAATATAAACAAAAATATAGATCGAACACGACAGGCCAAATCGCATTATCGGAGGAACTAAGATTCAACTCTTTGAATTTCCCTGGATGGCTCTGCTAATGTATAAAAAACGTAAGTTTCAACCCCGTGGTAGATAAAATTTCTTAATAAAAAATTGACAAAAAAAATAAAGAATCTTTTTAAGAGCCTTTTTTTTTGTCATTTTGCTTAATATTGAAGCTAGAATTTTAAAAATTTCACATCATTATTTTATCTAATCTTTTATTTCTTATGTTTATTAATGTTGTATTAAAGTTGCTTAATTAACAAATAAAAATTTACATTTAAATTGCGCGCCAATGAAGATGGGAAACATCGATAGTGGATACATTCGATATTTTCGAGGTATTCTAAACAAAAATTCGATAGTATCGTTTTTTACCAACATGTATTTATTCAAATACCAGAAGTATTAATTTCAAAGTAGTTCAGACTTTTAAAATAATAATTCACAGTTCAAATAGAAAACTAAACAAAATAAACTTAAATTAATTGAAGATCCATGTAATAACTAAGATAAAAACATTTCAATACTCCAAAGGATTTGTTTCCTGGGGAGAATGAGCCGCTAACATATATTGGTGTAGCTGCAATATCGCGACTACTCTTGGGCTTTATTAAAATTCGTACATAATTTGACAATTTCCAGACGCCAGCACCAATAATTTTGTACTTTCGCCAAAACTAATGATGCAAAATGGAGGGCTACTATCGTTAACTATCGAAGTCGAAACATCGATAGTGTGTCTTGTAGAAGTCTTGTAAAATTAATTATTCCTCTTCGTTCTCTTTTTTTTTTAATCTGTAGATAGAGCCGGAGATTATGTTGAAACTTAAAATCATCAAACAAATCGATGGAAACGCTAGTGATGTAAAAAAACATCGATGCATCGTTGACATAGCATTCAGTCGTCAGAAACACCTAAAGTGCTTTGCGCACACTCTCTATCTAATTGCGCGATCAGCGAGTCTGTTAATGAATGCATAACTTAAATAAAAACAATTGTTACCTTTTTAAGCAGAGTTCCAGAGTTGCTACGAAAGCATAAGTTTTTATTTGTTATGTTACTTTTAAAGTTAAAAACCGCTATGAAACTTAAAAGACTGCTATGAAAGCACACGTTTAAAAGAATAAATCACCTTTATTAAGCTAAGAACTTAGTTTTTTTTTAAATTGAAGGTTTGAAACCATACATCGATGCATCGATGTTTCGACCCGATGTATCAACTAGAGATGGGCACGTGTCGGGTCGAACCTCGGGAGCCATGGGCCTTGTACAAAATTGTCGGGTTCGGCCCGAAAAATCTCATTTCGGGTTGGGCCGGGCTCGGGCCTAACTTCAAGGTCCGAAAGCCCGGAACACACCAAAATCTATTGCATTTTAGAAAGATAAAGTTCACGAATGACTAATGTTACGACTCGGCTTTTTTCCAGGGGGCAACGCCGGCTAGCTTGGTCACCTCAGGGAGGGTTTTTAACCAATGCCCGCCGAGCCGCACAATCGCAATCATCGATTCGCACTCTCAACGATTACAAAACTAAACACGACACAAACATCGCAAAAAAAAACAAATATCGGACACACATATCGGCGGTTTCGGTCTTATACCGCAGCGTACCCACCCTACCTGTGGCGGCAACTTCAAATTCAAATTTAGTTGCGCCACCCAACAAAAATGTTTTCTGACGGCTATCCTACTCCATGACGATGCAATCCCCCTCCCACAATAAATTCTTTACTCACTCATTATTTTCATTTCAACTTATTAATATTTATTTACAATTAAGCCCTAGCATATTTAATTTTATTTTAACAAATTTTGTAAATAAATTTCTATTAATTTATCATCCCTGACCTGTTTTGAGTTTTTATTTATTTGTTGTTGACCACTTTAATGACTCCTTTTTTTGTATTGTTACTATTTGTTTAATCTATTAAATCACGCTACAGGGGCCTAATAAACCTGCAGAGCTCTTTGGTAAATATATAGGGACCTGTAGGGAAGAATATATGTGTATGTATATATGGCGGGACCGGTGGCAAAAATTAAAATGAACCAATAAATAAACACAAACAGATCAAAATGAATAAATAAATAATTGAAAATAAATAACAAACAAGAAAATAAGCAAAATAACAATCAAAACGAATTTTAAATAAATGAAATAAATAAATAAATAAGGAACTTAAGAATAATAAATAGCGCAATAAATAATAAATACACAAAACAAAATGAAGGAATGACTTTACGTTAACAGAAAAATATCGAGAAAATGATAAATATAAATGAGTAAATAACTAATAATAAGCAAGGATCCGCCGGTCCAACGACGAAGGAAAAGTAATGTGATACAGCTCACCCGAGATTGACGCAGCTGATCGCCGAAATGCGTATATTCAAAATAGAACACGCACTGCAGGGGTCGCTGACGTCACCGCCTGCCGTTGCAACAGGTGTAATGCTGTGGTCGCTGTCGTTGTTATCGCTGCTTCTCTTGTGTTTGTGTGTTTTGGTGGGGGTGTTGATTAAACGTTTGTATATTCGGTAATGTTTGTTGTGGTGTTTGTTGATTTAATTGTATTAATTACTTTAATTATGTATATATAAACATGTTCGTTTGGTTTTAATTTTGCTTTTGTTTTGGTTTGTTTGTTGCTGCGTTTGACTCTTTAAAATAAGCCAGTTTTGCCAAAGTGTGGCTGTTTATTATATTGTTGTTGTTGTTTAACTTTCGCAACTTTATTTATTATTGTCAACTTGTGACAGTTTGCTATATTGTTGTTGTTGCTTCTGTATGTTATGCACTGTTTGGGGGTAATGTGGGTGTGTGTACATACATATGTACATTTATATGCCAAATTTAAATGGCGTGGTCATTACACAGCCACAATAATAACATAAACAAAAAAACGCCACTGCACTAGCAAAGAAAAACCAAACAACAAAAACTGACACTCGAACTATGTATGTCTCTGAATATTTTATATTCATATATATATTTGCGTAAGCCGCACTCAAACGAAACTCGACGGCTTGAACTCCCAACGCCTACGTCTGCGTTCGAGTTCCAAAAACACACTCCCGCTTGCAGAAAAATCCACCTGTTGCTATGCCAAATTTTCGTTTGCTCTCTCTCCGCATACGCAACGGCTTCCCAAGTCAACGGCCGATCGCCCTTGGCATTGACCCATTTAGTTGCATTGCGAGCAAGCCGCCCACGCATACACAAAAGCTCACTCTCTCTCTCACGCACTCTTATACGCGCGCTCTCTCATTCCAAAATGGCCCACCTATTGGCATATCGCATAAGATACGCATCTTTTTCCTCGCCGACTGCGGTCACACTGACTTTGTTTACGAGAATTTATCGGCCTGCCAGACCCAGATGCAACACCGGCACGAAGATTTCAGCCCGGCCCAACAAGGAAAGTGGCGCAAATATTCGTCTGCCTGGGACTGGTGTTTGTCTCGAGCGTTGCCCCAATTCTGCCGCGCCCAACGTAGGCCCACGCCCACACTACATCATCAACTATCGTTCGCTCCTCTGCCCATTATTGCCGGATATCTTTGGAGTGAAACACTCCGACCGGACGCCCTTGCTCATCTTCCAGCTCGTACATGTTCGATCCAATGGCCCTCACGACTCTCGCTTTGAGGAACTTTCGAGCAAACTTTGCATTGTATGCCTTGCTAAAGTTGCTCAAGCTGAAGTTGCGCCTGAAAACTTCCTGGCCCGGAACCAAGTGCAACTCGCGTGCTCGCTCATTGTAGCGTAGGCTGCTTCGCTCATACGCGACATGAAGCTGTTTCTGGATCTTCTCCTGGATCAACCTCTGCCTGTCTGCCCTGCCTAACGACGCGAATTCGTGTTCGCACAGCGACTTCAGCTTGCGTCCTAGTGCGTACTGTGCTCCGTTCAACATCAAATGTTGGCCAAACAATGCGAAGAACGGAGTCACCCCAGTCGCTGTGTGGACGCTATTGCGCAAAGCCACCTCAATCTCCGGCAGATACAGGTCCCACTCCCGATGGTCAGTCTCCAGGTAAGCCCTAATCGCCGCCAATACCGATCGATTAACCCGCTCTGCTGCGTTGCTTTGTGGTGAGTATACAGCGGTTCGCAGGTGGTGGATTCCATAAGCTTGGGTCATCTCCTCGAAGATCTTGCCGGTAAACTGTCGGCCATTGTCCGAGTGGATCACTTCCGGGACACCAAACTTGAGGAACACCTCCTGCACCAGAAAACTCACCACGCAGCTCGCAGTCGCGTCACGCATGGCCTTCAGGAACGTGAACTTGGTGAAATGATCCACCACTATGAAGATCCATGCGTGACCCCGCTTCGATCTCGGATATTTGCCCAAAAAATCAATATAGAGCTTCTGGAACGGTCTCTCCGTGACCACCTCAGCGCCTATCCCAACCTGCATCCTAAAATTTGTCGCCTTCGTCTCTTTACAGAGCCCGCAGTTCCGAACAAACTCCGCTACTTGGACTGCCATCTTCGGCCAGAAGTACTGCCTCCGCAAAGCATGCAGTGTCTTGGCTACCCCGCCATGTGCCGCTGTATGCTCCTCGTGCGCTCTCCTCACCAATTCATGAGTGAGAGACGCAGGCACCCACAACTTCCATGTCGACCCGTCCAGCTCTTCTTCCAGCCTATTTACCAGGATCCGTTTGAAGATGGCTCCGCCCTCGACCTTTAAATCTGGTAAGTGTTCCTCGTTTTCCTCCACCTCCCGAACTAATTCCTTGTATTCTTCAGATTGAAATTCGTTCGTTTGGAACCCTAAAGCTTCACTCGGATCAAACTCGGAACCCTGCAGATCCGCTACCTCGGCACCTAGACTTCGCGAGAGCGTATCTGCCACTACGTTGTCGACACCCTTGCGATGCTCGATCGTGAAATCTAGGGCCTGGAGCTGCAGTGACCATCTGGCCAACCTACCACTTAGGTCCTTCAGAGACATGAGCCACTTCAGGCTCGCGTGATCTGTAATGACCGTGAACGGCATCAGCTCGATGTATGGCCGGAATTTTTGTATCGCCATGATTGCTGCCAAACACTCTTTCTCAGTGACTGAGTAGTTGAGTTGGTGCTTATTGAGCTTCGCAGAAAAATATGCGATCGGTCTCTCGTGCTCGGACTCATCTAGCTGGAAGAGCACCGCTCCGACACCCGCGTGTGATGCGTCGCACTGGACATAAAATCGCTTACGGAAGTCAGCGTGAACCAGGACCGGAGCAGTTGTCATCGCTTTCTTCAGTTCTTGGACTGCCTTCACTGCCTCTTCACCTAGAACAAACTTTTTACCACCTCTGGACTTCAATGCATCCGTAAGCGGCACTGCTAGGGACGCGAAGTTTCGGATGAACCGCCTGTACCATCCAGTGGTGCCTAAGAACGCTCGAACTTCGCGCACTGATCGTGGCACTGGAATCTGCTCTATTGCTGTGACTCTTGCTGGATCTGTCCGTAATGTACCTCCGCCAATGATGAACCCCAGGTATTTAAGTGACTTGAAACAAAACTGAGATTTTTTTAATCCTATTGTCAAATTTGCTGCTTTTAGACACTCTGCAACCCGATTCAAATACACAATATGTGTCTCGAAGTCCGGTGCGATTATAAGCAAGTCGTCTAAATACACAAAAACATTGGACCTCAGTTCGGTTGGAATTACTTTGTCCATCAGGCGACAAAGACGCTGTGCCGCATTGCATAACCCAAAAGGCATCATAACAAACTGGTATAACGGTCGCCCAGGCACCGTGAAAGCTGTACACGCCTTGCTCTCGTCATCCAGCTCGATCTGCCAGAAGGCGAATTTTAGATCGACGCTGGATATGAAGTATGTCTGATCTACCCTCGACAGTATGCCTTCTATACTCGGCAGTGGGTAGGCGTCCTTAATCGTCAAAGCATTGAGCTTTCGGGCATCGAGGCAGAAGCGATTTTTATCCGGCCTTCGCACCACAGTGGTGCGGTTACTCCACGGACTGTTGCTCTCCTCGATGACTCCGATTGCCAACATCTTGTCGACCTCATCCCATACCACTTGCTGCATCGCTGGCGACAATGGATAGTGACGATCTTTTACCGGCTGCGCTCCCGCTATTAATTCTATCCTGTGTTTCTCGGCGTGCGTCTTCCCTAACCCAACTTCCTCGAATGCCAAAAACTTCGCCTTTACCTCCTCCAAGACTAACTTCTGGCTCTCCTCTAGCTCCCATGCCTCTGGCTCACTCTTCGCCCCGTCGTCCTCAACATAATGAGCTATTTGCTCCGCCATACCCTGTCTTCCATCAATGGCTGCAACGACTGGCACTTCAGAGCCCACTACATCTGGTGCTATCCCAAAGATCCGCCAAAAATCAATCCCGAGGTAAGCAGACTGTTCTAGGTACGGACACAAGTACAAAACTATGTCTCTAACTTCACCCTTATACTCTACAGGGATCACCATTCGACCAATTATGGACCGATCTTCGCCGGATGCGGTGCGCACTGTGGACACGTATGGCTTCACAGGCAAGTCCAACTCTTCTGCGAGTTCGCGACACCCTCGTCCCAAAAGACTCACTGTCGCACCGGAGTCAAGCAAGCCCCGCAGCTGTCTACCTCCAAGACTGATCTCCGCAAAAACGCGAGGATCGGACTGATCGCTTCTAGCTACTGCTTCGACTACTTGCCGCTTGAGTTGCCGTCGCCTCTTAAATCTGTCTCGTGCCTTCTTCATCTTGCGTGTCACCAGTCGCATCCCATCTAACAGCCGTTCATCAAAAATCCTATTGCGCGCCTCAAAATATGCCCTAATTCTTTCTTCGTAAGGTAAGTGCCGTATGCCTCTAAACTTATTCCCTAAACATGCCTTATTTCTATCCTTAACTAGCGCTAAACTTACTTCTTCGCGGGATTCATCCCCGGGCGCGATTCTCCCGCTCTCGTCGCGCTCCTCTGCCAGTTTCCCGCACAGTCAGGGCACTGGGGACAATAGGTATCGGCTCGGCCGCAGCGATAACAAAATATCTTGCGCTCCTTGGCCATGCAGTTGCGGAACTCGTGATCTGGCGATTCACAGTTCCAGCATCCTGCCCTACGCTGTGCTCGTTGCATCACTCGCGCCTCATCTACCTCGAGCTCCGGAAATTCTGGCTCCTCTATCGGCACGTCGATTTCGTTTGCCGATATTCCGCCCCTTGGTGCTCCGAATCTCGGCGGTGGCTTAGCCTCAAACGCCGGTCTTGGATTGCGTCTGCCAAATGCCTTTTCAACCTCACTGCATTCGTCCCGCAGCTGATCTATGGTGTACACTTCTAAGGCATACACGTAGCGAGCCAGATCGTCCCTCAAACCCTTTTTAGCGATCTTGATCAGTCGAGCTTCTGGCAACGGCTCCCGCAACCTCGACGCTAACTTTTGAATTGCATGAATAAAGTCGACGGCACTCTCGCCACGCCCCTGTTCCCGCTGCATGAGCTCGTGCATTTTGTCGTGCTCGGTCTGGGTGCCTCTAAAACTCGCAATTAATGCTCGCTTGAGTGCCTCCCACTCCTCGACTTGGTGGCGTTTAACATGTAGCCAGTACCACTCCCGAGCTCTGCCCTTTAACAAAATGTGGAAGCAGCGGAGCACTTCTCGCCATGGACACCGATACTGATGTTGCAAAAACTCGACTCGAAAGATGAAATCTTCCACTGAGGACTTGTTGCAGTCACCATCAAAGGACACATCCCACTTCTCCACCTTGACCCAGGATGATCTCGACGGCCCACCATCATAGTCCTGCCTTCCCGAACTCTCGCTACAAAAATCATTGGCTCTCCTATCCTCGACTCGCCAGTTGTCACGGTGCGCAAAGGGATTTCGCCAACGGCTCGATCTCGGGTCCACCGGCCTATGCTCGCTTGAAAGCACTTCAGGGACTATTGTTCGTGGAGACACTGCCTCGAGATTTGGCGGAGCCTCGATAGATTTCTCCGCTCCGGCTGTGTGCTTGGGCTTTGTGCCTTGCTGTGCCCCAGATACTGGCCCTACCTCCTCATCAAACGCTAGCAACTCCTCCTCTGTCGCTTTTTCGTCGAAGACCGGCAATTGTGGACGAGCGATGTCGTTAATGGCTTTCATAACTTCCATAAAACCCAGCCTCATCTCTTCTTTGAGGACCTGACAGATGCCTTCTGATTGGGACTTTAGGAAAGTTAAATGCGCCTGTGCCAACATAGCGTTTACTGCAGATACTTCTTCCGATTTGAGTATCGGTTTCGGCAGCTCTAACGGCGGCTTTTCTGCCGCTGACCGCGGAGGAGTCCTGCTTAACGGCCCAAACCCTGCAGCACCCTGTTCACTCTCCCAGGACGTTTCCTGATCTTGCTTCTTTTGCCGAGTATTATACCCATGGGCCCCTTCTCCGGTCCCAGGCATTTTATTTATTTTTTTATTGGCAGAAGCAACAAAAAAAAACTAACGAAGACCGTGCTAGCACAACAACAACAATATAACGAACGTGCAGCAATAATAAATAAATATATTAGTTAATAAATAAATAATGTAATGTAATAAATAATGATACGAAAAAATAATAATATAAATAACAAAAAATATGAATAAATAATTAAATACGTAAACTTAATATATAAACAATGAACGATAAATAAATACTTAAATACCTAACAATAAATAAATAAATAAATATCGAGCACGAGTAAATATCACAGTATATAAATAATTAAATATTGATTAATAAATAAATATCAAACAATAAATAAATAAATAAACACTGAATAATAAATAATCACTACACAATAAATAAATAAATAAATATTAAAAGGTAAATAAATAAATAAATATTGAACAATGACAAAAAAAATAAATACTTAAATATTGACCACCAATTAAATAAATAAATAAATAAATACCTAATAATAAATAAATAAATAAATACTGATCACCGACTAAATATTGCACAATGAATAAATATATACCTATTGCTTAATAAATAAATACCAAACAACAAGTAAATACATAAACGTTGAACAATAAACAATGGTCAAACAATACATAAATAAATAAATATTAAAAGGTAATAACATAAATAATTAATGGGCAATAAGAAAATATAAATACTTATACAAAAATAAAGTTTTCCAAACAAAACAAAAATACACGAATTATGAGGAGGGGATCGCCTTTCGTCGGAGATAGCCGCCTAAACACTACGCTAACATAATGTTCGATAGGTGTCCGATACAACAAAAGAAAACAAGAAAAAAAAACAGTCACGTGAGTATTGTCGGCTGCACAGACCATCAGCTGAACTGATGATCGGCAGCCAAGAATACTCCGTTTAATCAACATTACTTTACTTTAAAAATACTTTCTTTTAGTTCCACCTGCCCGCGATGGGATAGAAGTCCATGGTGCAGCGCGTGTGAGAATCTTACTCTTCACGGGTCACCATGGCCAACTATACACCACCTGGCTGCCTACCAATGTCCACGATGCAGCGCGTGCGAGGCATTTCCTCGTCACGGGTCACCGTGGCCATCGGCACATATCAGCTGGACAGGCGGAACCAGAAAATACAAAAAACAAGGTAAGTTACTTTACGACAATTACGAGAACATTGAACGATTACAATCATGATTACCCCACAGGTCGACTCTTCCACGTGCAATTGTAGGTGAGCTTTCATGCCCCCTACAAGTCACCGCTTGGAATCGGCCCGTGAAGTAAAACATGCCTTCGAGAGTACTCGTCTTATGCTTTATTTTTTTTTTCTGGGCCGTATGCTACGTCGTCGATCCGACGACGAGCTCCATTTCCAGCTTGGGCGCCATATTGTTACGACTCGGCTTTTTTCCAGGGGGCAACGCCGGCTAGCTTGGTCACCTCAGGGAGGGTTTTTAACCAATGCCCGCCGAGCCGCACAATCGCAATCATCGATTCGCACTCTCAACGATTACAAAACTAAACACGACACAAACATCGCAAAAAAAAACAAATATCGGACACACATATCGGCGGTTTCGGTCTTATACCGCAGCGTACCCACCCTACCTGTGGCGGCAACTTCAAATTCAAATTTAGTTGCGCCACCCAACAAAAATGTTTTCTGACGGCTATCCTACTCCATGACGATGCAATCCCCCTCCCACAATAAATTCTTTACTCACTCATTATTTTCATTTCAACTTATTAATATTTATTTACAATTAAGCCCTAGCATATTTAATTTTATTTTAACAAATTTTGTAAATAAATTTCTATTAATTTATCATCCCTGACCTGTTTTGAGTTTTTATTTATTTGTTGTTGACCACTTTAATGACTCCTTTTTTTGTATTGTTACTATTTGTTTAATCTATTAAATCACGCTACAGGGGCCTAATAAACCTGCAGAGCTCTTTGGTAAATATATAGGGACCTGTAGGGAAGAATATATGTGTATGTATATATGGCGGGACCGGTGGCAAAAATTAAAATGAACCAATAAATAAACACAAACAGATCAAAATGAATAAATAAATAATTGAAAATAAATAACAAACAAGAAAATAAGCAAAATAACAATCAAAACGAATTTTAAATAAATGAAATAAATAAATAAATAAGGAACTTAAGAATAATAAATAGCGCAATAAATAATAAATACACAAAACAAAATGAAGGAATGACTTTACGTTAACAGAAAAATATCGAGAAAATGATAAATATAAATGAGTAAATAACTAATAATAAGCAAGGATCCGCCGGTCCAACGACGAAGGAAAAGTAATGTGATACAGCTCACCCGAGATTGACGCAGCTGATCGCCGAAATGCGTATATTCAAAATAGAACACGCACTGCAGGGGTCGCTGACGTCACCGCCTGCCGTTGCAACAGGTGTAATGCTGTGGTCGCTGTCGTTGTTATCGCTGCTTCTCTTGTGTTTGTGTGTTTTGGTGGGGGTGTTGATTAAACGTTTGTATATTCGGTAATGTTTGTTGTGGTGTTTGTTGATTTAATTGTATTAATTACTTTAATTATGTATATATAAACATGTTCGTTTGGTTTTAATTTTGCTTTTGTTTTGGTTTGTTTGTTGCTGCGTTTGACTCTTTAAAATAAGCCAGTTTTGCCAAAGTGTGGCTGTTTATTATATTGTTGTTGTTGTTTAACTTTCGCAACTTTATTTATTATTGTCAACTTGTGACAGTTTGCTATATTGTTGTTGTTGCTTCTGTATGTTATGCACTGTTTGGGGGTAATGTGGGTGTGTGTACATACATATGTACATTTATATGCCAAATTTAAATGGCGTGGTCATTACACAGCCACAATAATAACATAAACAAAAAAACGCCACTGCACTAGCAAAGAAAAACCAAACAACAAAAACTGACACTCGAACTATGTATGTCTCTGAATATTTTATATTCATATATATATTTGCGTAAGCCGCACTCAAACGAAACTCGACGGCTTGAACTCCCAACGCCTACGTCTGCGTTCGAGTTCCAAAAACACACTCCCGCTTGCAGAAAAATCCACCTGTTGCTATGCCAAATTTTCGTTTGCTCTCTCTCCGCATACGCAACGGCTTCC
Source organism: Drosophila limbata (assembly GCA_963924055.1). NCBI lineage: Eukaryota > Metazoa > Arthropoda > Insecta > Diptera > Drosophilidae > Drosophila > Drosophila limbata. Next base: position 5,614,836 of record OZ001352.1, read on the forward strand.
CAAGTCAACGGCCGATCGCCCTTGGCATTGACCCATTTAGTTGCATTGCGAGCAAGCCGCCCACGCATACACAAAAGCTCACTCTCTCTCTCACGCACTCTTATACGCGCGCTCTCTCATTCCAAAATGGCCCACCTATTGGCATATCGCATAAGATACGCATCTTTTTCCTCGCCGACTGCGGTCACACTGACTTTGTTTACGAGAATTTATCGGCCTGCCAGACCCAGATGCAACACTAAATAACCTAAATAACTAGGCTTGCTAAGTTCCAAATTGGAAAAGATTTTATTTTTAAATAAATTTGACTTTATTATTATTTTTATATTTCGGGCGGGTTTCGGGCTTTATAACAAAAGTTTCGGGCGGGCTTGGGCCTTTTTTCCATCGGGAATTTCGGTCTCGGGTCGGGCCGGGCCTGAACAATGAGGCCCGCGCCCATCTCTAGTATCAACCCAACATCGATTGTTAATTTTTTAAAACATCGATGTTTGCACTCAAATTTACATCACTAGGAAACCCCTTAATTTTTGCTGATTCACACAAAGAACGAACTAATTGAGCAAACCAGCAAGATGAACGATGAATAGCGACTCAGTTTAGCTCACTCGGTTAGATTTGTGAGTCTGTCGATTAACTTTTTTCTCAATAACGTCGGCATTGCCTGTTTTTATTGATTATTGAAGTTGTTAAGCGTTATAGACTGTTTAGTTGCATAAAACATTCTTATTAATATATATATCTTAATTGCACCGTAAGTATTATCCCAGGGACTTTGCTGAAATTCAGTTAGCACTGCAAATTTGCGCATAGAATGCGGCCGACGCCGCCAGTCGCCATCTTTTTTTTGCAATGACGCCTCGCAGGAGAACAATTCATTTTGGATTGTGAATTGGGTGCGAAAAAACAGTTTAATATTGTGTTACAAATTGCAGGAAACAGAAACATGAACATGGATGCCAGTGCTGTTGAAAATCGCGAGAAGGAGCGCGATCGTCGGGGTCGAGGTGCACGCGGATCCCGGTTCTCAGATGCCGATGGTAACAATGGTAACGCCGTCGGCGGAGGAGGCGTTGGCGGCGGACCTAATATCGCACGGGACAGAAGTCGTGAAAGACGCAATTGCCGTGTATATATTTCCAACATTCCGTACGATTACCGCTGGCAAGATCTGAAGGATCTGTTTCGTCGAATTGTCGGCTCCATTGAGTATGTACAATTGTTCCATGATGAAAGCGGCAAGGCGCGCGGCTGCGGCATTGTTGAATTTAAGGATCCAGAGAATGTTCAAAAGGCAATGGAAAAAATGAATCGCTACGAACTGAACGGCCGTGAGCTGGTCGTCAAGGAGGATCATGGCGAACAGCGCGACCAGTACGGACGCATTGTGCGCGATGGTGCTGGTGGTGGAGGTGGAGGCGGCGGTGGTGGCAACGGTGGCGGTGGCGGAGGTCGCGACCATATGGACGATCGCGATCGTGGTTTCTCCCGACGTGACGATGACAGAATGTAAGTATTTTTTGCCACTGACCCATGTATTTCTCAATACACTAAGATGTCTAGCGAACCGAAAAGGATAATGAACATTGCTCTGATCCAAACACTCAGTTGCAGCCGATTTTGCGTCAAAACAAAAAACAATTGCTAGTTTTACGGTTATTTTGAGTAAGGTATTCCCGTGGAAATTTACTTTATATGGGAACTTTTGTTATCACTCTTCAGCTGGAGGACTAATTTAGTATATCTGGGACGCGATTCTACTTTGTGCTGACTATTTTGATTCGAAGAGAAGAGTCTCATAGTCGCTCTCATTCAATCCATTACAACGTATGCTGTTGCCTTCTATATTAGTTGTACAACGTCGGTAATATTTGTTCAGCAAGTGGAAAATTCTAGGACATTTATCTCAAAAAATGGAGTATATTAAACTTAACAACGTTTTTAGACAAGATTCTTACTTCATAGCCATTGGATTTGTGTAAATATGTTTGAAGAAACTTTGGCGCTTAGTTCACATATACGTACAGTTAGTCAAGTAATTGTTTGGACGAGAGCAAGTTAGAGCAAGCTAACAAAAAACGGCATCCATTTGCTTGAACTAGTATATTATTCATTAATTTCATGAATTAGTGCTCTTAATCGTGATTATAATGCCTGTTTCGAATTTTGATTGCAACAGTTTTTACTATAATTTCTATACATTTTTCGGCTTCAGCAACGGTCACTTTACAATTTGATGAATATCAAAATCTAAACCCCAAGGAATTGGTTTAATCTCGCGATTCGAAATACGCCTTATATAGGTATGAAGCTTTATTTTGGTCTGCATTAGGCTTAGCTTGACGGATTTATATTAATTTACGTTGAAAAAGTTGTACAATTATTGAATGTTTTAAAATGTATGGTATCATCTAAGTTAGTTTGAGCTTTACACGAAGTTAATACTTATCTGAAGATTAAATTGATGTGGGAAATGATTTTTCAATTTAAATTTTAATGTCATTGTAAGCTTTGTTTTTATTAGTGTAAAATGTAGACTATGTATTTTTATAACTTTAAACAGAGTTGATGCGTTCTGGATAATATTCTATTGTTGCAAAATGTTGCGTGCGCTCTTTTGGGATATCGAGTATTTGTTTTATCTCTTGCCTTTGTTATTTTTTCTCTCTGGATCTTTTGGCTTCTTTTTCTAGATCTGGGCGTAATAATTTTAACATGATGTCGAATGATTTTAATTCGTCGAATTACAATTTGTATGGGCTTTCTGCTTCGTTTTTGGAGAGTCTTGGCATAAGTGGACCTTTGCATAATAAGGTTTTTGTTGCTAATGTGAGTATATTGTATTATAAAAATTCCAATAATTGTATGTTAAACAAAAAACAACCTGTATTGAACCAAAAACCAAAATAATACCAAACCAAACCACAACTATTCATATGCATATATATCCTATATGTATGTTTTCTAGCCTGTATTCTTCGCATTTTGTATTGTAAGACGTAAGATGTTTTATTCCGTCAACACAAATTTTTTATTTTATCATGGGCTCCGTTTCGTATTTATAACCCAATTATAAAGTAAAAAAACATATTGGAACGCCTTCGTTTATGATTTCTGGGCAAGATTCGAGTTCACTTTTGAAATATTACAGATTTGATTATAATATTGACATATTGCATTTTATAATTTTTATTTTCTGATATATTTTACTTGTTGGGTTCAGAACCTCCTGACGAGACAGAGGTTGTCGTTTTCTGTCCGTTATCCAATTTTCGATATAATAGATGGGATTGGCGACATTGTAGTACAAATTCTCTAACATTCTCAAACGACCCCCTGATATCATTAAACCACACAAAATGTTTTTCAATTCTCAATACAGATTTAACTTTGAATTTTGGCATTGCAGTTTACTTCAATATTAAAAGTAAACATTTTCAAATTAATACATATGTCTTAGTTATCGGACAGAGTTCATTGCTCTACATTTATATTTTTAAATAAATGGCAATTAAATGTCATTATCATCGATAACTTGTTTTCTACCTTATTATTCATTCCTTATAATCAAGCGACCCTTTTAAATATTGTTGCGTTGTTTTTGAACGAGAAGAACAGAAACTTTAAGCTGGTTGGTATTTGTTTTTGTTTTTTCGTCGCTTGTCGCTTCGATATTCAAGTCCTTCTTGCCGAGAGAAATAGAGAGAACTGGGTTATAAATATGAAGCAGTCGATCAACTGCCAGCCTGCGTCGCTTTTGGACTAGCCAACTGGGCATGGCTGGATCCTGAGTTGCTTCTGACTTTATTTGATCCTAGTAATAGTTGCGGCCGGAGTCAGAGTCGAATCCATGTGGAGTATATTGAATATATTTATTTTAATTATATTAAATGAACAGTTGATCAAGTAATTGCTTTGACAGAGAAAAGAATTCAAAGCAATTACTTGACTAACTGTATATAATAAAGTGTATTTCAGCAAGCCCAAAGGTCACACCTTAAATGCAGTTTTCTAATATCTTTCCTTATTATTATCTCAACAGCTGGACTATAAGGTCGACAATAAGAAGCTCAAGCAGGTTTTTAAGCTGGCCGGCAAGGTGCAGAGCGTGGATCTGTCCCTGGATAAGGAAGGCAACAGCCGTGGCTTTGCTGTAGTCGAATACGATCATCCTGTGGAAGCAGTACAGGCAATTTCTATGCTGGATCGTCAAATGCTCTATGATCGTCGCATGACTGTGCGTCTTGATCGCGTTCCCGATAAGGGTGAGAGCCTGAAGCTGCCCGAAGGATTGGGTGGCGTTGGTATTGGCCTGGGCCCCAACGGTGAGCCTCTCAAGGATGTGGCGCACAATTTGCCCAACGGTGGCAATCAAAACGCTTCGCAGCTTCTCAACAATGTGCAAAACGCCCAGCAACTATCGGCTGTCACTGGTGGTCCGGTTGTTGGAGGCGGCTCCAATGCTAACAATTTACTGGGCAGCCTTAGTGGTGTCATGTTTGGCAACAATTCAGCCGTTCAACCCTCTCCGGTGGCGCCAAAGCCGAGCATGGGCAATAACTCGGGCAGCGGTGGCGGCGGACTCAATTTAAATAACTTGAATCCCAATTTGGCTGCTGTGGTTGGCAACCTGGGCGCTGCCCTGTCAAATCCTCTACTGACCTCGTCGCTTAGCACCCTCGGCCTCAATCTTGGCAACTCTGGCGGCAACGATGATGGTCTCGTGTCAGCCAGCAATGTGGGTTTGTCCAATAACTACAGCAGCGGCGGCGGAGGCTATGGTGGTGCCGGCAACAATTACAATAGTGGCGGTGGAAGTTCTGGCAGCGGCGGCGGTGGCGTCTCTGGTAATGTCGGTTACAATGCGTACAATAGCAGTGCTGGAGGTGTCTCCAATTCTAATAACAATCAGCTCGATGGCAATGACTACGGCAATGCTGGCAACCAATTGGATATGTTTGGAGGCGGTGGTAACGTGGGCGTTGGCGGTGGCAACGTTGGTGTCGGTGGCGGTTCCGGCAATGCTGGCGGCGGTCCACGCAAATCCGATACGATTATCATCAAGAATGTCCCATTGAGCTGCACATGGCAAACGCTGCGCGACAAATTCCGGGACGTTGGTGAAGTCAAGTTTGCCGAGATACGCGGCAATGATCTCGGCGTGGTCCGATTCTTCAAGGAGCGCGACGCTGAACTGGCCATTGGTAAGACTCGAGAAACCCTGCTTTTGTTCCTCACGACTCTAACCTTCGTTCTTATCTTACCCCCAACAGCTCTCATGGATGGTTCCCGTCTTGATGGTCGCACCATTAAAGTAACATACTTTTAATTCGTAGCTCTTAGATTTTAACTGAGCAGTTCGTTTGTCCAGCCAATGAACCCAAATAATTAACGTGTAGATGACATGACCAACGGCTTAGATATTTCCCACATCAGAGCAGCGGCGAGGCTGTTCGAGCGGTTTTAGTTGTAGTAACTACAAACATATATAATTGTTTAATTTTTATACACATATGTATTTACACTACTCATAAAAAGTATCATAAAATAACTGACTTTCCAAAATCCAGAAGACGCAATTCATGTAGTTTTTAAGTGATTGAATTAAACTTACAAAATGCATAACATCGTTTTATAATGCTTAGATATTGCAGTAGGAGTTGTGTGCCTTGAATAGTTGGAGTACCGATTTGGTCAAGACTTGAAAATCAGTTGTCAGTGTGGAATTTGCCTCCGAAACTATCGGCGGTTTCTTCTTCTCACTATAAGCATACTCGTGATTAACCACCTCGGGAACAAAGTTGTTGATTTCTTTCTGCATAAACATATAAATTCCTACTTCTGAACTGATAAAAAATCAGCCAATTCGATAAAATAAGTGCCATTGCGCCAACAGGACAAAATAGAGCCAGTTTTGGCGCAAAAACGCCAATTGTGACAACCGTGGTAATAAATCCAAATTAGTTGTATAATTTTAGTGAATTTTTCAAAATTCTAGCATCAAAGTTAACAAATATAACAAAAAATCCTAAATCTGAAAGTCGTCATTTTTCTGTCAGAAGCTTGATGACAAGAAAAAGAAGAAGAAACAGAAGCATAAGATGGTTGCGCCGCAAACGGTTGGCGATACATGGAGGAGAATCCAAATGGAGGAGAATCCAAATGCAGGAGGAATCCAAAGGAGGAGAATCCAAATGCAGAGCGCAGCAGGTGGAGCAATATTGCCGTTAAAGAAGCCTAATCAGAATCTGACCCGGAAACAATTGGCCACACAGAGAAGTCGGCGATTTGAGAAGTGATTTGGATTTCAGAATAATTATTAGGCATTTTCAAATCTCAGATGAGTATATTCTTAAAAAAAAATACTTACAACCCTGCCAGATACTTTCTTATTCCATAGTTACTCATAATTTGGCAAATATTTGCATGTGATACCCAAATAAAACACTCAATTGACATCGATAATATAGTTGTTAACTTTAGCTTAAAGGCTAATCGCATAATTGGTGGTTAATTGTGGCTTAAATACAAAAGAGTCCGAGCATGATTGATTATATGTGCGTGGATGTTGTTCTGGGGTTCTACTCAATGGAAATGATATTATTTACTTTGCGGTTTCCGGAGCAGCCGCTGCAGTTGCCTTGAATCGCTCTAGGCGTGCACGCGCCTTTTCTGCCCAGTCACCCTGACCCTTAGAATCGCTGGCAGCAGCAGCAGGAGCAGCAGCAACAGCAGTTGCGGCAGCACCACCGAAACGTTCTTTGCGCTTTTGTAGCTTCTCGTCACCGGCTGACGACACGTCTGACTCCTTTGCATTCTTCTCCGGCACCACACAGCCGAAACGTTCGGCACGACGTTTTAATGCCTCTTTTTGCTGTTCATCAGTTTCCTTGTTGCCATTGTTGGCTTTTATGGATGCACTTGATGACTTGTTGACCACAGGAGAGGCAGCAGCGGTCTTAGCAACAGCGGCAGCCGAAGTATTTGCATCGGCTGTAATGCCAAACTTTTTGGCCCGCAGTTCCAAGCGCTCCTGGATGCTCAACTCGCCTAGCTTCTTGTTGGCTCCTTTTGTGGCATCTTTGTTGTCTGTTTCAGAGCTTCCAGCCACAATGGGTTTGCGCTGTGGCTTTGTCGATTTTTCTTCAGTGTCCGAGACTGGATTACTGTCTTCTGCTTTGGGTGCTGCATTCTCCTTCGATGTCGTTGTCGATGCTGTGGTCAGCAACGTCAGATGCTGCTGGGAGTTGTTACGTTTTAGCACAATCTTCTTAGCTGGCGGCGATGCAATTGTTGTTTCAGGCTTCGATTGCGTCGATGGAGTAGTCGCCGTCAATAACTCTGGCAATGTTGCAGTTGATGCCGTAGGCGTGCTTACGGGACTTTTCAGCAGCAAATCCTCGTGATCATCGCCCAATAATTTGTGCTCGTCCTCATCGGTCAGTGAGACATCGTCGTCTATTCCGTCAGCAATGGCGTCGGCTATTGCGCTATCCTCCAGCGAAATGTCACCCTCAAGCAATGCCGTCTGCAGTCGGTCCTGCAACTCATTTTTATTGCCGTTCAATGGCAAGCCACGCATCTTCAGCTCGCGCTTCAGATCGGCAACCTGGTTATAATGTATATCACGTGGTTGGCTTGTTGTTGGACTGATTTGGAAAGTACTTATTACTCACCTTCATTTTCGTAACATCGCTTTCTGGCATTTTTATTGATGTTTTTATTTATTTCTTGCGGCCACAATAATTTTTGGAATTGTGTCGATTCGTTCTGAAAAAGTTCAAATGAACGGGTGATTAGGATGAGCGAATGAACTTATTCAGTCAATTATGAACTAAACTTTCATTTCGCAGCTGGTCAGTAATTTCTTTAAAAAAATTTGTAAATTTCTTAGAGAAATACAATATGAATTATATATATGCAGTTCCGCGATTTCCATGTTTCAATTTCATATATTTTTAAGTTTTGAACAATGTAAAAGGTTACTTAAGACTTCATTCACCACGCGAAGAGTCCAAGCACCAAACCAATTTTAAAATGAACATCATTGTTTTGGGACAATGAGTTGAGGTGAGAGAGAGAGAATGACAAATGCGCGAGCTCGCTCGCTCATAATTCATTCTTTTTAGTAGCAACCCAACACTACTTTTAGTTCGCTGCACCCGCCCGATTCAAACAAACTTTAAATTTTTGCCTTAAATTATATTCAAAAATCATGCTGCCTGCAATTTTCGAATGCGGAATTTTTAAAGTTACAGGAGGTCCGTATGGCGACGACAACAGGGTGTTTGTAGAATGCATGATCTGCTGCTTCCCGAAGCGTGTGTATCGTCGAGCGAACCACTAACGAGACTGGGAACTTGCACAGGTAAGAAATGTGTGGGGGGGGGGGGGGGGGGTAGGCTTGCAGGCCGCGTCCATAACAATTTTTAAGTTTCTCATCCTTATTGCTGATATTTAAACATCACAATTACCCTTGTCTGCTTTTAATAAAAATATGTATTGCCAGTAAAAATAATTGTTAGCTGCAATTTGAACAAGCGCATAATACTTGTTTTTGTCACTCCATTGCTACTACTTACAACTCACCCTTTCACTGGCTACACACAAGATAAGATGTAGTATAATATGGGTGCTGCCCAGAAATAGCAAACAAACAGCATGCGGCACCATCCGCACCGTGAAATCCACACACGACCCAAACGACAAAAAAAAATATCCCGACCGGAAACGGGAAATGATTGCAATATTATCTGTTAGCCTGATTCTAGGGCCCTGCTTTCTCTGACTGATACTAAAGTAAAGAAATAAAATGGATTGTGTTGAAAAACGAAAGTATTGCAGAGAGAGATGTGGAGCACTAGGCGCCAGATAATTTTCATTTCGACCTTGAACTGTTCTCGAGCAAATTGCATTGTTTTTGAAGTGCACCTGCACCTGTCTTTCTCTCTCTCTCTCTGTCTCTCTCTTCCTATCCCCTCTCTCGCACTTAATGCTGCGCACATATGTTACTCATATGGCGCATAAGTGCTGCCCTTAATTGGCAGTGCAGCTCATTCAAATACATATACATATAATATATTTATTTATAATTTTTCCGGCCTACGCATTAACCTTTTGTTCGTCAGCATTTAAAAGTGTTTGCCGCCCTTTAAGGCATGTTCAGTGCATTCGGCGGTAATTATAATTAAAGCGTAATAATCTCGTACTCGCAAATGTCTAATGTACTCACATACTCATACACACATACAAATGTACCCATTACTTTGGTCATTCTTTAGCCTTATACGGTTGGAGAGGGAGCTTTAATTACAGTTACAACTACTTAACGGGCACGCATACGACGATGACAAGCGCGGTCATGTCGTTGATTAATTGGCAACGACAGCTTCGGTCAAATTCTCTTTACGGGATTACGCAAGTGGATTTAAGTCATTGTCCAAATTGGCCAAAGGTCTAAATGGTCAACAATTGTCTAAATTCTTAAATCAATCTTGTGAAACAAATCCATTCGATTTCTAAAAGTTTACAAAGCTTTTGATGCTTAGCTTATAAAACTGGTTTGCTATTTATATGACAACAATTTTAAAATGGCCTAAGTGTTTTACTACTATTAATACAATAATAAATAAATTACTTACGATCAAATATAAAAGAAATTTCAAGCACTGTGAATAATTTTCCTTTATAAGAATTGTTCATACAATATGCATATATATCTATAGATATAAATACTTATATACTTATAATAAATATTAACTAAAGCTTTTACAATACGCGAAGAGCTGCAAAATGGGTTGCAATTGGTCTTATCAGAAAAACGTCATTCTAGAGACGAACAGGCGTCACGCACAAGAGAGAGCGAGCGAGCAAGAAAGGGTAAGAGAGCGTGTGAGAGTAAGTTGATAGATTGAAGATACTGAGAGATTCGTGCTCATTGAAATTGTAATCCGCAGCTACTTAATAACATATAATATTTCTTTTATTAAATTAGATGTGTCTTAACAAAAATAAATTATGTTTTGTATGTTATTAAGAAAATATGAACATTAAAATATATTTTATATTTGACAAGAAAAAAATCAATTAAATATTTTAATAAATATATAAATCACAATAATTAAATTAAAATTAATTACAAGAAGACAATAAATGTGATTTAAAAATTGTACTATGGATGGATTCATGGATTGTGAATGTAAGTAAAGAAATTCCAATGAATATTAAAAGATAGTTTTTCTTTCTTTTAATATTCCTTTTTTAAATCAAATATAATTTTTAAAATATTATACATAATTTCAACTAATTTTCCCGTTTGAATTTTTCTGAACGAAATGACGTAAATATTTCTTAGAGTGCAGAAAATGGGCGCTCTGCTCTCAGCTCAGCTCGGGCGGCCACTCGGCCACTCGCAGTATCCGTCAGATACTCGTTCTCAGTTGCGTGACGGCTGTTAGAGCGATCGGTTGTTTTCAGCTTTGTTCGGTGTTGGTTTTGTCGTCTTCGTGCGGTTCGTGTATTTGTTCGTTTGATCAAAAGACGTCATCGCCAGAGACGGACGTGTCTCTCGATTGATTTGTTGCTTAAATAAAGTGAGAATTCGAATTTACCAGTGCAAATTTGAGCAGGAGAACGTGTATCTATAAGTACGTGCTTATTACATTCCAGCGTAATGCAATATATAGTTGTCCAAAACGCCAATCAAAATCAATATTAGCAAATATAGTATTTATTTAAATACATATAAGATACTTGGTGACCTTGTGCAGCATATAGCATATGTATCTTGAAGATTTAAGTGTGTGTATCTTTTGTGTAAATATCATTAGTATAAGCAGTAGAAAGCATCTTGGTAACCTGTTGACTGCATTTTAAGCTATTGTTGTGTTTTCCTTTATGTTTTTTGTATCGTTGAAATCGTTTGCGTGATCACCTCTTTATCACCTGAGTCACTTTCGTATGGCGTTCACGCCCGTGCAATGGCTCTGGAATGCCAACCAGCTTTTTGATTACGACTCTAACTGCTCTCTCATTCTCTCTCCCTCTCTCTCTCTCTCTGTCAACTTATCTCCCACACTTGGCTCTCGGGCTGCTCTCACATTTTAGGCCCGTTACCATTTTTAGTTAACAACAATTATATGGCTGCATGACCATTAAAGGCCAAGAGACCTTTCCTTACTTCGAGAAGGGGTGTGGTGGATGTGGAAGGGGAAGGGGAAGAGGGTGGAGTAGGTGCGTGCTATCACAGGAAACCTTATGAACTCAGTGATCCCCATATAATGAAATTACAAATCAATTTAGTGCAACCTATTGCCATAATATATGACCTCAATTAATTAAACTAATTGACAGCGCGTGCCTCGCAAATCCCGTTACCCGTAGCCCGTAACCCGTAACCAGAACAAACCAAATCGCAACAATCTGTATTGTATGTATATATGCATATATACTATGTACATAGTCAGTCTAACGGTTAACGAGCTTTTTAGTTGCACTTATCGCGTTTTCAAGTTGATTTTGTTATATGGCAAATACATATATACCCATCTACCTGTGTATGTGTGTGTGTAGCTTATCTAATCAGTTTATTAAATACGAAAACACATGCGGGGAATCATAAAACAAAATATACATATGAACATATGTACATACCTAACATTGGCCGAGCAAAAATGAATAACAAACTTCCATTTGGTTGCCATACGCGATATACGGGCGATATACTTCTAAGACCAAGTGTTCTCGCACATTTATATGAAAAGATTTCTCATGACAGAAGATTTACTCTCTACATTAAGTATGTTAGCCCTACTTGAATTGAAAGCTCAAACAAATAGATAGAATATTGTATTTCGACTATGGGTCGAATAACCATACACCTTTGCCCCGGTTAACGGTCTACATTGGGATTGGCAAATTGAGCCGAATAACGAATACGAATACCTAATTTTCGTACTGGATCAAAATTTGAAATAACTGTGAACATGACAAACAAATTTGTTGTCAATTTTTAAAAGTAAAAATTTTTACAAATCAATTTCATTTAATATATTAAACTCTCCTTCCAAGAATTTAACTTAAAACCTTTTCATTGCTTATGTTTTCTAAAAAGTTCCGTCACAAGCAAGGGGAGCTACATTTGGATAAAAAAACGAATCATTATTATAGCTTACTAATTTTTCCTTAGGCAGCTAAGAGAATTTACGAGTCTGGAATGTGGATTATGGACTGTGATTGTTATTAAAACGCTTACCAGATGCGAGTACATTTAACTAAAAAAATTCATCGAATCAATCGATCTATTGAATATTTGTTTGTCGATAGCCTTATCAGCCGATTTGGTCATGGCTATATGTAGACCCAAAGAAGTTGCTGTATAAATGTAGATAAGATCATTAGCGATTTAGAGCTCGCCTGCGAGATATCGCCTATACAGCTAATAATAAATAAGGAATCTTATCAAAGATCCAGAACATATGTTTACTTTATATAGCACAAACTTTACCAATATTTAATCTAAATATCTCAATTCTAAATTTTCTACAGCAATTTAAACTCTTGAAATAATACGGAATAACATAAATGATGTTGATAAAATGAACTAAATTTCTTCTATTTTTTGTGTTTCTTTCTAAAGATGCTTTAGTTTTTGATTGTTCTAAAAAGTGAACAGTTGTGTAAATTTGATTTGTTTACTGTAACTAAACTCGAGTGTTCTATAATTTTCAGCTAGAGGCAAAATGATTTAATTTTCTATAATGGAAATTCAATTTGAAACCGCCAATGAAACAAAACAGCTGAAGCCTGTGGTCACAAAGTTGACTCTAATTGACTTTTATTCACATATTTACAAAGCTACACATACAGAGAAGTATTGCGAGAGTTATGGGATTGCTCGTAATACTTGTGGTATATTAAACTTATGATGCACAATGCGATTACAAGTGACTGATAAAGGCACAAAGAAGTCGGAGGCAGCTTCTTAAGAATGTCTCAAGAATTGTAGCAAAATAAAAATATGTACATATTTCAGAGAGTGTCTTAAAAAAAAGCTTGAGTGATAGTGAAAGAGAGAGTGAGAGAGAGCTTAAGCATTGGCAATGCAAAGAGTGTGAATGTGGCAAGCAAGTGTTCCAAGAATATTACGACAATATTCGTATCAACAAAGGCGAAACTTGATATGTAAAGTTTACAAGAGGCCAACGCAGCCCCTTCATCATCACCCCCTTTATCCCCCCTCTTCTTCACTGCACCGATAACAAAGAAGACATTTTACTTACACATGCATACAAACAATTATATAGTGTATTTTATGTTTAAATAATTTATTATGTGTATTAATTACAATACGCTTACAATTTGTGTCAGCTGTTGATAGACGATTTCCGTAAATCATACAGAATGTATTTAATACACTCTATGTACATATGTATGTATGTATGAATGTTGCTGGTCATTAATGATCGCACAACGGATTTGTAGCACTGCCGATGGTCATTTTTGTTGTTGGCAAGAAAGAGTTCCAAATTCTAAACAAACTTTAACGCCAGCCAAGCGGGCAGCCAACCAACCATTAAGTACTAGTAGCAACAACAGCAATAACAAATAAACAAACAACATTTTGCTGTTGTTTTTGCTTTTAATTGGTTTCTTTTTGTTTTTGTGTGCAAAGCTTTCTTGTTCGACGCTTTTTAAATTATTATAAACAAAGCAAATGTGGGCGCTGTTTTAGTGACTGCAGTGCAAATAATTTACTTTATAAATTACAATATATACACACAATACAATACATACATATGTGCATGTATGAATGGATGTGCTCGCCAAAGTCTGTAACCATTTCTATTTATATAAGGAGCTGATTAAGCAATTTGCCAAAAGTTCGGAATGGTCAGAAATCGGAAAACACTTGAGTGGAATTTCCACTGGCTGGAAGATTGAAGATCATTGAATGAGCTGTACAGAATAAATGTTTATCTTTCTTGATGCGGTTAACATGTGTTTTTAACATTAATCTTTTAATGACTACAACTACAACTTACTAACATCACAATGTTAGCTAACATCATGTTAGTATCAGCTTGAAATTAGTTTATTTATCCACTTATTAAATTTGTCCAAATTCCATCTCAAGGCTAATGATAAAAGAATTCAACGAAAAGAAGCAAAATATAACTTAAAATATGTACAAAAAATTCAATTTCAGACAATGAACATTTGTTTGCTGAATATCAGAAAACACATGCATATTATGCAAAAAAAAACAACAACAAAAATGAAACTACAAAGAGAGCACTTAACCCCCGTCGGGGTTCGTGTGCAGCAATTAGGCTTAATTGTGTAGCGGGTTGGCAATGACAGCGAACTTAGGGATCAGCGTCAAGATCATGGCGCCAAGAAACAATATCAATATCAAAGAGTTGCTGCACTCAAAGCTCTGAACTTTTGCTTTGTGTGGCATGCAACACGCTTTCTATACTCAACAAGAAAATTTAATTTTAAAATTTTTAATTTGAAACTGAACCTTTTATATATGTACGTATGTACATATGTACAGCTGATAATAAAATTTTATGGAACCAAACGCAAACGGTAAACGATGTTCAACATATGTATATGAATGTGTCAACATAACCGGTTTATAGGCTGTGATGTAACCTTGGATGCAGTCCGTTTGTGGGTTGATTTGTTGGGGATCATTGTATGAGTCACTAGAATTAGACCGTCATCATAAAGCTCTGAGTATACTTGAAGGTATTTTCATAGGCACACTTCACGCATATTTGTACATTGAGTGCGAGTGTGTTTATAATTGTAATTGACTGACAATCATTTTGAATGACTCACTCAACGCAAGATTTCTGTTTCCCAGAATTCGTATGAGTTTTCTGCGAACGACAGAATAAGAAACATTCAGACACTAACTGTAACTGAAATGCAAATTAAGTAAAGACTCGATTTGTAAAGATTATGTTAACCGTTTGGATATAAGATGCTGTAGGGAAATCTAGTTCAAGTTTTGGGTCAACAACTCGTTTGGTTGACGCTGACAGAAAACCCGTTTTAATTAAAAAGAAACATTTATTAGACGAAACTTTTTTAGCTGGTGAAAGTGCATTACTTATATAAGACTCACTGACAAAAACAAACATTAGGCTAAATAATGCGTAATGAATTTCACAGAATCAATTCAAGCATTTTATTCTTTTTTTTATTTTACCGTTTGTTGTCTTAAACTTTTTATTGAATTGAGAGAATTAGTTTCTCTGCCTCGCTTTGATAAAAGCTTGTGCAATTTCGTTTAGTAATGAAAATTGTGAAGCTTTTTTTGCTAGACTTTTTATTTTTATTTTGGATTGCCGATTAGATTAAAAGTTTTGAAGTTCAAGCGTTAACAGTGCGCAGTTGATAACAGTCGCTGTAGATTCAACAGTTGCTGGCAATGTTAATGCATGGCTTGCGAATGTGAAGAGAATGCGCCCACACATACATACACACAAGCAGACCGGAGATTTCCGGTTGCAATGGGATGTGGGTGTGGCAAGATAAACAACGCATGTCACTTCAACATATGCCACCAAATGGTGCAATGCAATGCAATGCTATAAACTCAAATATCACACACTCACACACACTGACATGTTGATAAATTCACGCCTCATTTTTGCTTTCTTTATCTTGACAATTTGCAGTTGGCTTTGCACAATGTCGAAGAGTCTGCGCCCTCTTAAGATAACCATCGTTGGCGATGGCATGGTGGGCAAGACCTGCCTGCTGATAACATACACACAAAACGAATTTCCCGAGGAGTATATACCTACTGTATTCGATAACCATGCCTGCAACATAACTGTGGATGATAACGAGTACAATCTGACGCTCTGGGACACTGCCGGACAGGAGGATTACGAGAGGTTGCGCCCATTGAGCTATCCAAATGTAAGTATCGCTTTACCGTACATTGTATTGTAGGTATAATGGCCAACTACTCGCTAGAACAACGCATCCACAAAAAATGATACAAATTACAAGAAAAGGTCTGAAAAATACTCTTTTCATAAAAGTATTGATTTTTAATGAATATTGTTATTTAATATATTAAAGATTTGTCCTATTTGATTTGATGAAAGAGTTAATAAATGATTTTTTATGCTGCCAAATCAATCCTTATATGTATGCAACGATATTTATATTGTTTTCGTTGTTCTTTTGCAGACGAACTGCTTCCTGTTGTGCTATTCCATCAGCAGTCGCACCTCATTCGAGAACATCAAGAGCAAATGGTGGCCGGAGATTCGTCACTTTGGCACCAATGTGCCCGTGGTGCTGGTGGGAACCAAACTCGATTTGCGTATACCAAATTCGGAGAAATTTGTAACCACACAGGAGGGACGGCGGTTGCGCAAAGAGATACATGCCCACAATTTTGTCGAGTGTTCGGCAAAGAAGAAGATCAATTTACAGCAGGTGTTCGAGGAGGCAGTGCGAGCGGTGGAGAGGAAGCCAAGATCAAAGCCTCCCTCGTGCAAAATACTCTAATTAAGTTTTATGCTTAATATTGTTATTATACGTAATTGTATTATCTAACTATATATATACATTTGTAAATGTCTGATTTGAGCGTTAAACTCGCTTGTTTCACAGTGTGTAGAAAATGTAACGATAAGTTGTAAATTTAAGTTTTAGTTTGTGTGAAATCCGTTTTGTATGTCACCAAAGTGCATTTTATTATTTAAAAACCTAAAACACAAAATGTATTTGTTTGAATTGAAATGCTAAAATAGTCTATACATATAAATATTTACGCCAAAACATACAAATGCTGAATGAATTAAAATTAGACTGTAATATTCTGTTATGCGGGATGGAACGGGACTGCACTTGCACACATACCAAATACAGCTTTTTATAGTCTCTCAAATCTAAATGAGTGAAATAATTAAAGTCAATAAATTACGTTCTTTTATTTTCAAGCATAGACATTACCTTGACGTGCCGAATGTTGCCACTAAGCACATGCGACGACGGCAACCTTATTTCATCTTAATTTAATTTATGAAATTATAATTTATTGCTAAATTGTTTCTATATGAATTAAAACTGATAACTTTTAAATTGCGCGCCCACTCCCTGTTAGCTCGATAAGTTTCAGCGCATGTCTATCGGTCGATGTATCGATAAGTGACTAGGCATGCCAACTCGTGTTAGAATGTCAGTATTTGTCGGCATTAATGAGTTTGACGATATCAACCACACTGACAATAGCAAAACAGCATAAAAAGAAAATTATAAACAATGAGTAGTGAAAAGGCTGAAAAAGCCAAAGTAAGTGCACAAATAAAGCATGTACCCAAGGATGCCCAGGTTATCATGTCCATACTCAAGGAGCTCAACATCCAGGAGTATGAGCCTCGCGTCGTTAACCAAATGCTCGAATTTACATTTCGTAAGTACTTTATAAATGCAACTTTATACATATGTTTAATGTTATTATTATTATTGTTGCTCAGGCTATGTGACCTGCATACTTGATGATGCAAAAGTATACGCAAATCATGCGCGCAAGAAAACCATCGACCTGGACGATGTCAGGCTGGCCACAGAGATGACACTGGATAAGAGTTTCACGGGGCCGCCATCTCGTCATGTGCTAGCAAAGATGGCAGAGCTGCGCAATGCTATGCCACTGCCACCCATTAAACCCCACTGCGGTCTCAGATTGCCACCGGATCGCTATTGCCTGACTGGTGTCAACTATAAATTGCGCGCCACAAATCAACCCAAAAAGATGACCAAGTCGGCGCTGGAAGGACGCACTGTAAAAACGGTTGTTAAGCCCGTCTCGAGCGCCAATGGACCCAAGCGAGCACATTCTATTGTGTCCAAGCAACAGGTGGTCACCATACCGAAGCCTGTTATTAAATTTACAACCACAACGAAAACTGTTTCTGCCATGGAGGTAAAGAACGAACCGAATTCCAGTGACATGAAAATGGAGGTGGATAGCGATGCGGCGGCCGTTGGGAGCATTGCTGGTAGCGGTGTGGCTGTAAAGCGGGAACGTGATGAGGAGGAATTCGAATTTTCAGCGAATTAAATATAAACACACACATGAATACAATGCATCCATATAAACGTACATATACTCCGGAATATTTCAACTTGCATTTTTTTTTGTGTATATTTTGAGGCTTTCGTTCAACAACTTTTACTTGCATAGCGAAGATTATAAGATTAAAACTAAGTGGATGAGAATGTATGTGCGTGAGGATGCTTCATTTAAGCGCGAGTATAATGGCACACCCAAGATCCATAATTTGCAAATACTCGGAGCCGCCGTCCTGTAGCCGATAACAACACTCCTGCAATGAGCAAACAATTAGATTAAAAACGCTGCATTGTTCAAGTGGAATACTTACGCCCAACTTGTCGCATATGATGGCCTTTTGTTTGTCGGTTAGCGAACCGCAGCGGACAATGAACTCCACAAACTGCTCCATCATCTGACCAACACTGTAGGCCGAGTAGCCAATCTCACGTACAAACTGCTCCAAACGTTCGTATTTGCCTGAGCGACAGACTTCGAGGTAGTCTTCTAGATAATGCTCCGGAATGATGCCGGACATCTCGAGCAGATCGTCTGTGTTGATAGTGTGCTCGGCACCTTTGAGGCGGTAACATGACTGTAATGTTGTTATGGCACGTCTCATATCACCGCCCGATATCTTGACAATGGACTTGTACGCATCAGGATCAATTTGAACTCCCTCCAGCTCGCAAATATGCTGAAGACGTGCAATAATCTGTTGCTCACCCAACGCTTTAAAGCGAAACTTGGAGCAACGTGATGTTATGGGCACAATAATTCGCGACACATAGTTGCAGATGAGACAGAATCTGGTGCTGCGGCATTCCTTCTCCATGGTGCGGCGCAAGGCCGCTTGAGCTGCGTGTGTCATGGAATCTGCCTCATCCAGCACAATAATCTTGAATGGCGGACATGGACGACCATCCGGACGGGTATTGCTTGCCGTGAGCTGTGCAAAGTTCTTGATCTTAGTGCGTACGACATTAATGCCGCGCTCGTCTGACGCATTCAGCTCGAGGATACGACTGCGATACATATCGCCAAAAATTTGACGAGCAGCCGCCAGAATAGTACTCGTCTTGCCAGTTCCAGGTGGTCCATAAAGCAGCATATTGGGCAAATCAGCCCCTTCGACGCATTTGCGCAGCACAGCAACCACCTCCGACTGTTCCACGACATCGTCTACGCTTCGCGGCCGACTAAATTAAATTGTGATACGAGTAATTGTTGTAGCATTAATATTAACCGAAATGTGCTTCATCGGCTGCAGCTTACTATTTTTCTACCCAGGGAGCAGGGGGCTTGCGTCGTTCAACGGGTTCATTGCCAGCTGGCTTATCTGTGGTGTTGCTGTTAGCACTGGATTTGCCAGTTTTTAAAAATGCCTGCATTTTGTTAAGTTTATTAAATTGTATTTAAAAGTTGCAACAAAAATTGGCGCGAATTCAACAGCTGAGTAAAATGTAGTGATGTGCAAAATATCAGAGCATCGACACTAGCTTTGCAAAGGCGATGTTTTCTGATATTTTTTCGATGTTTTTGTATATATTGATGAAATTCAATTAATTTTAATAAAAAAAAGGCTTTTTCCGAGTTACAAACCTATAAGTATATCTTGCTCTTCGATTTTAACTAAGTGTTTAATTTTCCATTCATTCTTTTTGACCCGATGTTAAATTTGATTTTTCGTTTGAGCTTACATCCCTAGAGAAATGTTAATGTTAAATGAACATTGAAGAGCTCAAAGCAGTGCTGGTCAGCAAACATCTGAGTGAACGAGTGAACTTGTTCTATTTATACCAAAGTTGCACTGTAAGTAAGGTAATTGATATTTTCATAAATATCAATATCGTTAATATTTTTGTATGGGATGAGTTCTCTACAGGTTATTTACTTATTGGCAATAATGAGCAAAAGAGAACAATTGGGAAGGAGCTTGTTCACCTGCTCACTTCAGTGAGCAACTCTTTTTTGTTCACTCACTCATGAGCAACCCAACACTACCCTGCTGTAAAGTGTTGACAATCGTTAGATGATGATGTGGAATTTACAAATTGAATTGTTGCTTAAAATTATTGCAGCGTTAAAACATACACAGCACAATGGACATAACGCAGCACTTTAAGGCTAGTGTCATGACGGTACGACTGCAGCGTAAGACTGAATTGGCGGCGGCAGCTAAAGCCAAGGCACAGGACAAACAACAACGCTCGGCAGCCGCAAAACCCACCGCAGGCACCAAAGACTTTGCCAAACGGGCGAAGGATGTGTGCAACGACATTACCACTCTGCGTAATGTGTTGATAGAGAACCGGACGGCTTATATGCGCATTGGTCAGCACTTGAAGAGCGCCACCCACATGACGGATGCTCAGCGCGACTTTATAGACCGCGGAACGGAGAAATTTGTGACATTGTGCACACAGCATCTGGCCAATATGCGTCGCGACTACAAGAGCGCCAAACGAAAGCCCCAAGAGCGTCAGCATATAGAAGCAGTTATCGATCTGCTGATCAGCTATCTGCACAGCGTCGAACAGGTCTATTTGGATCAGAAGAAATATCGCGTACAGCACGAACTGGAGACATATAAACTACTCAAACTGGCGGCTGATAAAAAGAAAATTCCAGTGCGTCCGGCAGGTGCCACAAGCGGCAAGGTAGTCAAGCGTCAAACAAGCAATGATGACGAAAATAGCAACGAACTGACAACGTCTTTAGATGATGTAGAGGAGACCAATGACTGGAACAACGACAGTTGGGCCGACTGGGATGAAGAGCAGGACAGCAGCTCAAAGACAGCTGAACAACAAAATCTGCGTAAACGCAACCGACGAGGTGAACAAAACAGCACAGATTCGTCGGCGAAAGTGGCACTAGACGAGGACATACAGAAGACGGAGCTGCAGCTGGAGAATGATGAGGAGCCCTTGAGCGCCGAGGATATGCAGTTGTTTGAGGCCGAAAATGTGCATATCTACAATCTGCTCCAAGGCGTCTCTGAGGAAGTCGAGCAAATCGAAAAGAACGTCGTAGACATAGCACAACTACAAGACATATTTACGGAGAAGGTAAGCACATTAATTTCTGCCAATTGTGTGCTTAATTACTTATCCTTTTAATTGATTTTTCAGGTGGCAATGCAACAACAGAACATTGACCGTATTGTGAGCGCTGTCATTGGCACTACGGAGAACGTCAAGGATGCCAATGAGCAAATTCGTCAGGCTACGCAGCGTAATGCCGGATTACGCGTCTGGTCATTGTTCTTTTTGTTGGTCATGTCGTTCTCATTGTTATTTCTCGACTGGTACTACGATTAAATTTAAGTGCAAACTCATTATTGTTCGTTATCGTACTAAAACACAATTTGTTTATTGATAATTTTCATATTTAAAAATAAAAAAAACTGGTTAAAACTAAATAAACAACCCAAAACTTAATGGCTAGCTTCTAAATCAATTCATGTTTGCTCTGTGTGTTTTATGAGTCAAGCCTTAACCCCAAAGAAATTGAAATTGTCTAATTAATTGGTGAGTAACAAGTACTTGGATTGTCGTACCCTAAAACTTTCTTATAATCTAAATATGTTGACTGACTTACAATTGTTTAAAACGATAGTAAATGTATTAACAGCTTTATGATATTCAACTAATGAATAAATATTCAAAATTACAGCTAATCTTAAATATTCTAGAATCTAGATATTACAGCTTTAATATTAAGTAATTGGTGTGTACATTTGAGTGTCTCTTTGTTCTCTAAGTGCGTGTGTCGTGTATATGAAGCTTAAACCTTAATTTGTGCATTCAAATACAGTCTGCAACAATTTTCATGTGCTGAATTTTCTCTCTCTTTGTTTGTGTGTATGTGTTTGTGTGGGTAAATGGAAGCCAACGCTACGTAGAGCAGTTGGAATAGGAAGATGTCAGCCCTGGATGGTTGTAAATAATATAATAAAGCGGCGCCAATTGTTATGGCGTATCAATAATCATCTCCAGCGATTGTGGCACGCTGCTTCCCACCATCTCCATCTCCACGGATCCGGGGCTCTCCTCATGGATGCTAACATTGCAATTGCTAAGCGGCGTCAACGGCAGCAACTCCTCGTTTGTTCCCGGTGTTGCGGGATTCTCCGTTTTAATGGACATTGGTGGCGTTGATTTATCATTCAGGAATACACCCAGCGGCAAATGGGTATTCATATGAGCTGCACATAAAAGCAAATAAATTAATTCATTGTTATTAGTTAATTTGTATTGTATATAAAAATACAATACGTGTGGAATTCTTAAGCTGGTGCAAGTGTTATGCATGCAATAAACATGCAGACAGGCTTCCATTCAATTCCATCTAGATCTAAAATCTTAAATAATTTAATTTAGCTTTTAACTACATTTCGATATGAACACTACTTATGATTAATGTTATTTTTGCTTAATCTTTACCACGAAAACTCGTAAAATGTAGAAACGTTCGTGGACAATGTTCGCATTTGTAAAACAATTCACTGTTGTGGGTGCGTCGATGTTTTCGAAAATCTTTGATATGTGCGAAAGACTCGTCGCATTCTTCGCACTGGAAACCGCGCTCTGCAATAAGACAATTTGATCGCTTTGTATCTTGAATCTGTTAAGTTTTTAACATGGAGTCAACAGCGAGTTAACAGTGAGACAAAGTGTATTGCAAGTAGGGGAGACATTGGTGCACTTCGCAGTGACAATTTGTTAGGGGTTTCAGTTAAGTGTTTGAGGATCCGGGGAGCTACACGGAATGTGATCAAACTCTAAAAATGGCATGTGTTTAAAAGTCACACAATCACCAAGCTGTCAGCACGTCTTTGCTCCTGCTGCTTTCAGACGCATAAGCAAGCTAGCGAGCTTACAAAAACCAAATGCATGCCATGCTGGTGCCACCCAGACGCACAAGCAAAATTCTGCACTAAGTCAGACTTTTTTCATTTATTGCTCACAATTTTGATTTAATTTGGATAGAAAATGCATTTAATTTAATTCAATAAAATTTAAATTTGGTGTTACAAGCGCCGGAAATTTCAGATTTTTTAGAAATTTGAAGAAACATGCCTGATTGCAGGGACTGTAATCAATATAAGTGTTTTTCAAAAAATTTTTAAATAATGATTTATTTCAAATTTTATAGATTTTCTCACAAAATAATGATTAAATTTAAGTTATACTGTACTTCTCAACCAAAAGTCCATTTTTTTTGAGCAAAAAATAAAACATAACGAATAATCATTGTCATGAGTTTTATTTTATGCTCAAAATAAAACTCAAGTTGTAATCTCGACAAAGCTCAATGTGATACTCTCTACAAGACATTTTATTTTAAAATGGATTATTATAGGTTGTCTTGGCTAGGACTAGGAATATGTATACTTTTTGACTTTAACTTTGTCTTTTCCCTAAGAAAAAGTCGAAATTACAAAAAAGTTTTTGAGCAAAACATAACACTCATGAAATAATGATTATTTTTAAGTTTTATTATTTTGCTCAAAAATAATGATTATTGGTTGAGAAGTAAAGTAAAACTTAAATTTAATTATTATTTTGTGAGCAAATCTATAATGCATAAATGAGCCATAAAGATGAATATTGATATTTTTCTCGGTGTCTTAAAGTTATTATAATAATAATCATTATTTGCAGTCCCTGGAAATTTGTTGTACTTACGCCCTTAATAAAAAATTACATTCGACTTGCTAATTTAAGCGTTTATCATATGTCAAATACTATTCAATATATGTTAAGTTTTCATTCCTTGTTTTTAAAATATTTACTATTAATTTCAAATGGAAATTACTTCTAAGAGTATGGAGTAGCATACTTTTAGGTGCGATTTAAGCAGCTAGGTATTGGTTAGTTTAAGCGTCATACTATGAAGCAGTGCTCTGCGAGGGTTGCTCGATAATTACTAAAAATGACTTGGTAGAAAGAGCGGTCAATCGACAGCGAATATATTTAAATGTTTTACCTTTCGAGCAAACAATCACGTCAGTGTAGACTGTTAGCACAACAACAAAGATTATGTTTTGCGGTTATTAGTAATCAAATTTACAAGCTACATGGCCTTTAAGGTATATACTACGGTAACTAATTATGTTATTGGTTATTTGTATAAATGAGACTAAATAATAAAGCTTAGCTAGCATCCAACCGGCACCCGGTTAGCCACCGCATCCGCATGCGTGCGAGCACCCAAAAACTTACCACCATGAAATTTAATGTGCGTCTTCAAGGCGCTCTCCGTACCAAATTGTTTACCACACTCGTCGCAGGTATGCGGCTTGATCAGCTCGTGGACGGTGAACTTGTGCATGGCCAGCTGCTTAAATTCGGGGAATCGCACCCAGCACTCATTGCACTCATAAGGCCTGCCCTTGGGCTCGTGCGATTTCATGTGATTGTCCATATCGGTGCGTTTCCTATAGCCACGCTTACAAATCGCACACACCCACGGCATGGTGGTCTGCGAATCATGGGCCAGCTGTTGATGCTTTCGCAGGGCAATGATATTCGTGAATCTCTTGTCGCAGAGAACACACTGATGGCTACCACGGAGTTTACTCATTTGCAACGTCGCACTCGACTCCATGGTTGACGACGATGGCGACGACGACGGGGACGGCGATGCTGCTGCTGTCATAAGCATTGCTGACGATGTTCCTGATGTGGCTGATGTCGGTGTTGAAGTGCCGCTGACTGTGCTACGCTTACGGAATTGCCGCAGTGTTGCAGTTGTCGAGTCCGGCTCCGATTGCTCCGGCGATGGCAGCGTTATGTGCGGCGCTGGCTGTGGCGATGGCGATGGCAGCGAGGCAATTGTAGATGGCGGTGTCAGCACCGTCGGCGGTGATGGCAAATTACTCAGCTCCTCGTAATGCTGCTGTCCCCTGCGATGATGATGTCCCGTGGCAGTCGAACCTGCAGCAGAAGAGGAGAAGAGAAACTGTCGGTTAGCAAGTGTTGTGGCAAACAGTTTTAAGTACTTACTACAGTCCTCACAGTCTGGGCAACAAAGTATGCGCGTCCTGCGTGCCTGCAACGTGCTTTTTTGCGCTTCAACAGCTACGCATGCGCAGGCAAATTCAATTAAATAGAGAGGGAAATCAGAAATTAGTGAAACGAAATGGAAGTATCAATTGTTTCGTTCAGTAATATACAGATAATGAATGGGCAATTTAGACAGATCAACAAGTTTCGAGGTGAGCTCCACTTATCTCTAGAAATTATAATGAGATAAGCTTTCGAAAGCTTATAGAAATTGTGATGAAAGATTGAACCATAACTTATTTTCATATTTCACATGCATCATATACTGCCACCTTGGTAAAAAATTCCAATTCTTTGTGGGATTTTTCGAAAGCAATAGAATTAAATAAATAACATATTTACAAGAGACATACAAGCGTGCCACAGAAATCGCTTTCGCTTGAATTTCACTTCAATTTGTATGAAATTTAAGTGAAATTCAAGCGAAAGCGATTTCTGTGGTACCCCCGATAAATAATTTACAAAAATTAATAATGAACGTGATTTTAATAAGAGTCGCCGAAGAGAATATCTAAATTTCTGAAATGTCACAGAATTCATTTTTTCTGGCATAACTTCAGAGTTTCAAAAATCAGCTTATTTAAAATTTCAAGCAGATTATAAATTAATAATGTATTTTAGACAATTATAACTTTAATTTTAAATGAATTTAATTTTTTTAAATTAAATTTAAAAATGACTCATTTACTTGCAAATGGAAAACTACCAAAATTGTTTACAGGAACGCTGAAAATATCTTTTGGCCCTTCGTCGGGTTGTTAGAGATTTGTAAAATATGCCAGTATAACAGTTGTTTGTTGATTAGTTCATATGAGGAGAAAGGGGCAAGTTCCAGAAGTTACTAGTTCGCTTGATGAGCTTGCGCTTTATAACAGAACAAATTCTAAAACCACAAAGAAGTACTAAATAACAGTTTTGCCAAAACAGCCTTTTTTAAAGTCTATTAAAAACTTTTAGGTAATTTATGTCAATTTAATCTTCTTAAAAAATACGATTTTAAATTTTTAATGTGTTCAGTGCAAAACTGAACAGAGGAAATCTAAATCCTGAGCAATTTTTATTTCACTGATTGGGATTTCTATTAAATGAAATGTTTAAGCACCACAAAAATTTATTTCTAAATGAAGAGTTTAAATGCATTTGATCTTGGAAAGCTGAAAATGCATAAATTTTTACACTCGCATTTTCAGATTTCTTTTTAAAAATGTATCTTTTTTTTTTTTAGCTTTTAACCCAACAAAAGCAGCTTTGTTAGCTTCTAAAAAGTTGGCAACGCTGCTAAGGAATACCATGAAATGAACATTTAAATCCAATCCCTTTTTTTTTTGGTTACTTACATGTCAGCTGTGACGATGCCTCTTTCACTGACTGTGCTTGTTGTTGTTGCTGTTGTGACTGTCGTTGTTGCTTCTCCTTGGTGGCTATTTGGAGCTGCACCTCCTCCAGACGCACACCCTCCGCTGCCGCATCCGCTGCGGCGAGTGGCATGTGGAAGCGCTGCAAATGCAAGTCGAGAGCACGTTGGGCGGGAAACATTTGTGAGCATTGGCCGCAATGGAATTGCTGCACCACATGGTGGCTGAGAATGTGCTGGTTACGCTTGCTGCGACCGGCAAAGGCCTGCGGGCAGTGGGGACAGTTGAAGGGCGCCACAGCCGGATGCAGTTCAATGATGTGACGACTGTACTCCAAGCTGCTGGAGAAGCGCGGTCCGTTCTGGCAGAAGCGGCACTTCAACATGGGCGGTCTGCCTCTGGTGGGCGGGGCCACAGCAGCTGGTAAACCTAATACTGTATGATTTTGTACATGTTGTTGTTGCTGTTGCGAGCGCTGTTGTAGTTGTTGCTGTAGGTGTGTTGGAGGTTGTTGTGGTTGCTGTTGTGACTGGAACGCATGCATCTCATTAGCCAGTTGTGGAGCATACGTGATGTGCAGCGGCGCCTGCTGCGGATTGCTGGCAGATGCCACCGGTTGTTGCATCTCTGGTTGCTGTATGAGTATCATAATGGGTTGTTGTTGCTGCTGTTGTGGCTGTTGCTGCTGCTGTTGTTGTTGTTGCTGCTGCTGTTGCTCCAGCACGTAATTCTCATTGTTGTCCAGCAGAGCATAGGTATCCCCTGTCATATTGCTGCTGGGTTGCTGGTAAATATCACTGGCATTTATGTAGTAAGTCGTTGTTGTTGTTGTTGCTCCTGCTGCTGTTGTTGCCGCCGAGTCGTTGTCCAAGCTATCCAAGCCGGCTACGGGCAGTGTCTTGATGGCCTCCAGTCCACCCACCGTTGACCATTGCAATTGTGTCGCCTGCTGGGCCGTTGTTTGTGCCTGCCACAGTGTCTCCTGTGGCGGCACTTGGATGAGTTGCACCTTGTTATTGTTGTTGTTGTTGTTGCTGCTGCTGCTGCTGTTGTTGTTGCTGCTACTGTTGCCCGTGGCAGCAACTGGTGTTGCTGTCGGCGCTGTTGGATAAAGTCCATCGTAGCTGACAGTCTCGGATTGCAACTGCAACTGTTGCTGTTGTTGATGGCTGCTGTTGTTGCTGCCACTTGTGGCTGGCTGCAAATCATTGAGCAACTGCGTCAGCTCCAGTTGCAGACTCTGCTGTGCCGCCATCGATCCGGGGGAGGCTTCGATATTCTCAAAACAGGGCATGTCATTTTGAAAGCCAATCAACTCGTTGCTAAAGCTGCTGCTATCAAACACCTGTTGCTGTTGTTCCTGTTGCTGCTGCTCCTGCTGTTGTTGCTGTTGGTGTTGAGGCACCACTTCTGGCTCATAGAGATTGGGCGTTGTTCTGGCACTCGCTGGCGCTGCTGGTGCCGACTCCGTTTCCGCTTCCGGTTCGTTGAGTGGTGCATAATCGGCGGGCGTCAGGAACTCATCGATGGGCGTACAGACGGGCGTGTAGAGATGCTGGTCCTGCATCTCATTGAGTATGCCATGCAGTGTGCTCTCCACATCGTTCATTTCCACCTGCATCTGCTGCTTGGCCTCCTCCACCGCCTGCAGTTTCAGTGTCTTCACGCAGTGCTTCTCAAATTCGGCCAAAAAGTCCATCGAGTTGGCAGCTGAACGTGAAAATTGCAACTCATTATGCTGCTCAGTTTCTGGCAATTTGACCAGTTGTTCTAGTGACGCCATATCATCATCATCATCATCAGCCATTGGCTTCTCTTTTCCTGTTCCGGTTGCGGCTCCATCTCCACCTGGTTCTGCTTCAATTTGTTGGTTCTCGAGTGCCACAGCAGAATTGAAGCTATCTGCTGTAGCACTCTGGCAAAAATGCTCTTCGTTTGCATTGTTGTTCACATCGTCCTCCTCCTTCTGCTCTGATTCACCGTCATCTTCACCTACATCCGCCCCCTCATCCGCTCCAGCATTGCAGAGCTTACGCTGCAGTTCATCGTCGAGGGCGTCAAGTGGAATGCTAACAATTAACTCGGAATTCTGCTGATCATCATTTTCGCAGTCTGGAGATGGAGGTGGCACTCCTGGAGTCATTTGCCCTTTGAGTTCCGTGGATGAGGTCAATTCCTCGAATTGAACTGGATTGACCACTGGCAACTGTCCATTTATTGTGGACACAGGTGTTTCCATCGACTGATCTGCTGCGATTACTTCCTGATCGACAGACTGTGGCTGCTCCTGCAATCCATTCTCCAGCTTGGCGACAGGTGACTTTTCCATTTTGCACTTATCCGATTCCGATTCCATTTCCGTGTCTTTCGTTGCTGTCGTTTCACTTGGTGTGCTGTCCTCCATTGCTGGCGTTGACAGACTTCCGTTCAAAGTGGTTTTTGAGGTCTCATCGGTGCTGCTGGACGGCGTTTCTTCTTTTAACTTTTCCGCTGCTTCATCGGGTTGCTCCTTGTCTGAAATTTCCTCATCTATTGCCAGCTGCTTTTCCTTCTCCGGCGTCTTTTTCAGTACGCGTCTCGTTCGCCTAACCGGACCGTAACTGAGCGTTGTCCTTGCCCGTCGTCCACGACGCAACACGACGTGGGATTTGCTTGGACTGTTCCCCGAGCGCTTGCGTGGAAACCGGAGTTTGGCATTGGACCCTTGTGTGGCTTGGCCTTCGACGGAGGAGGAGGAAGTCTCATCGTTGCCAAAGCCACGACACACATTCACGGATAGTTCGCTGAGATGCTCCGGCGTCGTTTGACCCGAGGAGGAAGACGTGGATAAGGCTGTTGATGCTGTAGTCACTTCCGAATCCTTCGCTGGACTCGTCCCATCCACCTGTGTGACCTCGTCCGGCGTGTTCTGGATGTCTGTGGTGCAGGGGGAGCTCGTCGAGCAGCTGGACCACGTTTCGGACAGCTGCTTTCGAGCCGCCTTCGTTTTCCAAGGTTCGTGAAGCTTCTTGTTAACTTTGCTCTGCTCTGTCGTTGTTGTTGTTTCAGTCTCAATATTGTTGGCTGGCAGGGATGCAACTCGCAACTGAAGACGCCGCAATTTGGCCAATGGCGGACTCGCTTCCGCATCAGTCGGAGCTTCTTTGGGTTCCAGTTCCAGCTGGTGAATTGTCAGTCGACGCTTGCGCTCCAATTGTGATTCCGGCAGATGCATGTAATCCTCCTCCTTCTCTTCCGGCCCATTTGGCAGCTCTTGTTGTTGTTGCGCCTGTCGCTTGTCGGGGCGACGTCTCGCTTTCCGCTCGGCAATGTCCTGGGCCAAGTCATGAAGTCGCTGCTGAACGCGCACACAGCGCCGCCGGAACTTGGCCACCATTATAAACTGCGCCTTGCACTGCCGACAAATCTCCTGGGGCAATCCATCGTTGCATGATATCTGCAATGATGGCAGGAGAAATCACAAATCAGTTGTGAATTTTCAACAAATTTAAGCTTAGAAAAATATTAAAGAATAGAACAAATCTTTGGTATCCTGGTTTGTGATGAGTTTTGTCGGAAATAGATTAAACTAGTTGATTTAAAATGTTTATTTATAAATTTTAAGACTTGTTTTTGATCAAATTTCAAAATATTTTGAACTAAACATTAAATTTAAATTTTAAATTTATTAGGTGGCTCTTTTTTAAATTTTATATTAGGAGCTTACCCCCTTATAACTTTAATAAATGCAATTGATAATACGTCCTTAAAATTTAAAGTCAATCTGAATAAAATTGAATCAGATACGAGCGTTCAAAGAGAGGAATCCCTTACGTAAACGACTCAAATTGAAACGTTAAAAGCGTATTTCTCCGATCATTTTGAAACTTGGCAGGCGTATTCAATTAATTAAAATTGTAGTGTTTGATTCTAGCGTTTTTCTTTTCGGTAAAAATTGGCCGTTTTATAGCAAGGTAACAACGGTTTTTTAGTGAAAATCCAAATTTTAACTTTGAGTGGCCGGCATTTTGTGAAAAATTAATTTTTTTTCAAATCCTTCAATCAAACACTAGTTTATACTATTCTTTAACTAAATCCATCGATATTTCTTTTTTCAAATGATCCTGTTCTCCACAATTTTGTTCACCGCAAAACACTAAAATTAAAACACACCTTTGGCGGCCATTTTGTTACTTAATTATGTAATATTATTAAAAAAACTAAGATTTTCAATCTATGTACTTTAAGATGATATAATGATCATTTAAAAAAGTGGGGTCTACCCCTATTATTATTATCCTTTTTACCCGTATATACATTTTAAATACAAATTTTATTTATGCTAAAAAAAAATCAAATACAAACTTTTATTAATAATAAATTTTATACTACAATTTAGGAAAAATTCTTCTAATTTTTTTATTTTATAAATGAATATAAATATTTTAAATTTAATAATTGTTATTTCAAAAATTATAATCGTTTTTGAACCTGAATAGACATTATAAAGTTAATAAATTCAGATCTTTTATCTTAAATTTCAATTGTCAATGCCAATTCGTGCGCTAATTTATTACCATTGGATAATGAGCTAAAAGTCATTTTTGGAACGTAACCTATATAAACTATAAACTATTGTCAGTGCCAACATCATCTGCATGTTTGTATATTTTATTGCCATATTCATGTGATGTTGGCCAAAAGAGGAGGCAACCAAGTGGCAAAATTGCCACTTGCCGCCGCCACAACGTCATCTTGTGATTTGGAGCAAATAATTTGTCTTTGTTTTCCAAATGACCGATTTCATTAGAGTAGTAGGACAACGAACCGTGTCAATGAAAACGTTGATTATGCAACAGAGTTTAGTAAAATTTTGCAAAAACGTTTAACGTTTTATTAGATGGAGTAAAAAAATTATAATTTGATATTCGATTTCATTTTTTTAAAACTTCATTTAATTATGTTTAACCACTATCTAAGTTAATAAATGGCAATTTAAGCTTTAGTTTCATTATTTTAGATTTTCTTTAAGAAAAGTTTTAGATAAATAAAAAATTTTAATGTGCTCTCAAATTCTATAGCTTAAGCTCAACTTTTTATTAGATCGACAGAATCCAGTTGGAACTTGCGTTTAATTCTTTTAGAGTTTCTTTAAATTAAGCCTAACTTTTTATTAGATTCTCAAATCTCAATTCGAACTAGTATTTCATCATTTAACGAGTGTTAATGAGTTGAGTGTCAGTTCGAGATCTTGTCATTGATTAATAATCACTTGTCAATCGTCGAGGTGACAAAGGCAGATCCACAGGGTCTAGGTGAAAGAAACATGAAGAGTGACAAATCCAAAAGCGAATATTTGATGAGAGTTCAAACTTGAAAACGCAAAAAAAAGTCACGAGAGGCCGAAATACGCGTAATCAAAAGCGATTCCACGTTTCAACGTGATTTCTGCATATATTTGATGCATATAAGGGCACATGAATGATGTACCGTATGTATAGATATATGAACTATATGGTAATTGGCAACACAAGTCCCCAAATTGGAATAAACGATACACAACACAACAACAGCTGGTATCGTTACTTATGCGTAGGTGTTGTACTCTGTGAAAGAGTGTGAAGTAGACGGAAATTGAGAATTTCGAATGCATGAAAAACATCCGAGTCTGCATAGTAAATGAGTGGCCGGGAGTGAACGACAGGGATAGATGATAAATAGAAATAGATATAGATAAATATTCAAACAGAGAACGAAAACCATGACGAATGTCGGAGAGGAAGCGTCAGAGACGTGGTCAAGTGTAAAATACATTAAAAGATGCAAATTAAACAACGGCCGATCAAAGAGTAACAACTTTTTATGGAAACATAAAAATACATATGTATATCTATCGTGAGTGAAAAGAAGCTCTCGATACGCATCTAACAAATAACTGACAAAATGTGTAAGGCTTAAATTTAAGTCTTAGCAAATCAACAAGTAAATAAAATATAATATGCAAATTTGCAAATATCAACTTGTGTGAAAATTTACCAGATTCAAAACACCTCAATTAGCAACAATTACCGAGAACGCATTGTCAATAGCCTATGTAATCAGCAAACAGACAATTGAACGGTAAAAACCCATAATAAGCATCTATCTTAGCGCGATTAGGTAAATTTAATGCCCTTTCAGAATGATCGTTTCAAAGCAGCTATCGGTACGGCCCTATCTCGTGGGCATAGGAAACTTGTTTCTGTTACGTCGCTGTTATTCCGCTGTTAGGCGAACAAAAATGCACACTAAAGCAATGCAAGCAAATGAATGTGATGGCGAAGACCACTGTTTTAAAGGCAAGGTATACGGCAAAGTTCTTTGAGCTTAAACAAAATATTCATGATATGAGTAAAACATAACTATCGATTATTTTCAAACAATAATTATTCTTACAGCCAATTATTAAATTACATTCATATAAATTTCTCCACCTAATCCAAGTGAACCCGTCTATATTACTTAACCCAAAGAGAGGGTATACAAATAGGTGCAAAGTGTCAACAAAAATATTTTCACAGGGGGAACTTTAAATAAAATGATAATTATTTAACTACATTACAGTCATCGAAGTGATATTAATTGATGGAAGTGTCGACTTTAGCAAGTAAAGTTGTTCAAATGTCTCTGAATGTCAAACAAAAAAAGGCCTTAACCCAATATAAATCAGACAAAACTTGCCAATTAACTGAAAGTTAACACAAAATGATGAGTGGAATCACAAATTTACATACTAATGATTATGCATATATAGATTAATGCAAAAAGATAAAGAAATCGTGAGATAGAGAAAGCATATATCATATTGAGCAATCCGAATTTAAAAATTGAAAACAAATCAAAAGCTATAAACCCAATAATTATGTAAAACTCGAATGTGTCTTCATTTTATAAGCATTCGTTTGAGACGTGATTTAAATTGGACTAAAAGGGAAATCGCGTTTAGGTGGTGAGAAACGTTAAGTTAATTTAAAAAAAATATTTTTAAAAATAGACATGGTAGTAAATTTAATTTTCTTCTTCCTAGGAGAACAATAAAAACAAAACTTTTGTTAATTTGTTTGAAAAGAAAATTGCATACAATGGAAATCAATTTTACGGCTAAGCTCAACTCACGGTAAGACCGTCGTAGTCCGGAGTTGTAGTGGCCGCCGGAATAGGACAAAAATTAATAACTGAAATGTTGTGAAAGCCGGAATTGGCCATAAATAAAGCCCGGCAACACGATGCAAAACAAAAGGCACAGCAAAAACAAAAGAGATAAAGGTAGAAACAAGATAATAAATCGCTTGTACGCAAACATAAATTTACATTTTTGATGATAATTCCCATTGCAATGGAAATTCAAGTGGAAACATAAGTCAACAACAACAGCAACACCTCAAAAAACCAAAATGTTGGGGATGTAACAAGCCAGTCAATGCTTAACTAATTAACAGCCGAACGGGGGTGAATTTGGGATTCATTTGTAGCACAAATTGCGACTCTAATGTAGCCATAAAAAAGCCACAGCCGACAGCAGCGACATCAAATTGTAATCAAACTGCACATGCCCCCAAAAAACAGAGGGAGATGGAAAGAGACAGCGCCACTTAATAAATCATAGCTAATAGAAGGCAGAAGGCACAGAGAGATGGCACGAGAGGATGCACGGAAACAGCAAATTAGATAGACAACCCCTCGCTCCCTTTGTCACTCAACACTTTTCCGAAATCCCTCCGACACCACCGAACTTTTACGAAACAGTGCTGGCAGCTACTCGCTACAAAAACAGGAAAAACCAGCCAGAAAATAAAGGGGAAAATTTAAAGAAAGGTCAAAATATGGGACAATTAGCTTTTTTAAAATATTTATTTTTTATATGAGTATTAATAAGCTTAGCAAAGTTGAAAGTTTGCTCCAATACGAAGTCTAAAATAAGGAAAAGTCTAAAATAAGTAAAGGAAATGGCCAAAGGATAATCGAATTACGGCTACTGTGTTAATCTAGTGTATATTATTATGTGATAATCATTTATTTTTGGCGTCACCAATGATCAATAGCATCATCTTGGTCATAAATTTTGTGCCTTTCATTACTCAACAATTTTTCAGTTTTATTTGATGAAAGAGGCTGAAAATCAATTAAATTTGCCTGATTGGAATATTTTGTGATATTTTTCCATTTAAAGTAGTTTTAAAGTGAACATTTCCATCTGTAAAAACGCTAAATCGACAACACTGATGCGAAAAGTAATTTCACAAGGGCAACGGTGAGTGGTTAGCTCTTTGTCAGCCAACCAAAGCATTAGAGGCAGCAATGAGAATGAAATTTCCGATACAGTTCGTGTACGGTTCGGCTACAATTCGGATTCGCAACGCCATTTTGCGGATGATAAACAAAACACAAACCAAGAAGACAGACAGACAGACAAACAACAATCCACTTGTGGAACTTGTTAGCTTTGACAATTTAACTTAATTGCAGTGGAAGGACGATATAGGACGGATGGACGGACGGAGCTCCAAAATAATGTTGGGAAAAAAGATGCTGTTATCTCATTCGCATGGACTCTGTCTCTTTTACTCTACGTAGTATACGAGTGGAGTGTGTGTGCGTGCTAATAGGCGGAGCAATAAAAGCCACAGCGCGAAACGTCCGAGCAGGCAAGAAATCTAAGGGAGGTGGGAGGCGATCCCACCGTTAACATGACACAAAACAGACCAGCAACAGCAGCCAGAGCGGGATTATGTGTGCGCCTGGATGCTCTACAGCTAACTGAAATGAGCATATCAAATTATTTATGGGAAACTCCATATAAAACTAAAATGTTCCAATTTAAAAGAGTACAAAATTAATAAGTTGCAAATTCAATTCAAATTTCAATCAAACAAACTAGTTCAAATAAAAAACAAATTAGATAAAATGAACTGACTCAAGTAATTTACAATTCAAATCAAATGTACTAGTTCCAATGAGTTGTAACCTAATTAAAGCTGACTAATTCAAATGATTTAGATCCATTGTAAATATTATGACGTCAAGAAATATTATAAAAATCAATTTAAAAAAATCAAAGTTGCGGGAAATCTAAGAAATGTATATAAACAAACTATAACTAACATATGAATATTTACATTTAAAGTGTATCCATAAATCCATCCGATAGATTTCCGCAGCAATTATATTTCTATATAAATTGCATAAGAAATTGTAATTAGCTAGAAAAATTCATTGAGTTCATTGTAATCGCTTCTTTATTTGTACCTTTATCAGTACCTGCTGACTGTCATGATATCTAACATGACAACCTTTTGAAAAATCAACCTTATTCATCATTAGAAGAAATCAATCAGTATTAGTAATCACACTTTTTGCACGATTTATTTTTGGCGATTTCAATACCAAAAATTTGATTTGCTTGATTGTAAAAAAAAAATTGTATCATAGTGATCAAGATTACCTGCTGAATGTCGCCATTTATTATAAATTGATGTCAATAAATATATCTTATTTTTATGGGATTCCTCCTATCGTTTTTATTATCTCTATCATATTGACAAATTCGCAGCGCACCCGACAAAACAATGGACTGAATCGTACGGAACATTAAAGCAAACCTTTCTACTTAATTTGATTGGAATATGCGCAGGAGGGCGGACGGACGGACGGATGGACGGACAGACGTACGGTGGGGTTGGATAAACGGATGTTGGGCTTGGTCACGTGGTGTGCGTCAATGGGGGATTAGCACGCAACAACAGTAATACATAAAAGTTAACACCAAGGGGGGATTTAAGCTTCTGCCCCCCTTCGCCCACCAAGTTGTAGTCTGTCAGCTGTCTGCATGCGCTTTGGTTGGCTGATTGTTTCAGATGCTTCGCCTGGATGCGGATGAGACTGGCTTGGACTGGGTGGCTGCAAAATGTCAAAAGCGGTGAAAAATGAAGCAACACGGCTTTGATGCTATCCTGGGGCTGCTGTTGCTGCTGATTCCCATGAAGAGGGAACGGGGGAATGGGCAACCCTTGGCAGCATTGGCATTAATTTTTCATTGGCGTGTGGCAGGACAGACGCTGTTGCCGGTAGCATCAGCATCAGCAGCATCAGCACCAGATCCGACAGCTGGGATAAATCCATAAAACAATTTGAGAAATTAAACAATCAAAAGGCGTTAAGTGTTACTGACTTTTGTGTGGGTTGCTCTTGAGGGGTTTGTACTGGGTATGTACTTTGGTCCTTCGCATTGGGCGTGTTGTTTGTGTTTTTGTGAAGCAGCTGCCAATTGTTGTTGCCTTTGTTTGTTTACTTGATTAACCCATAACAAAGTGGCAGCCAAAAAAGTCACCCCTTGCATATTGTCACACATCATAATGTACGCTTATTTATACAATCATAAATCAAACACATACAGATGTAGACTACAGAATTGATCATTTATAAATATGTACAATTTAATATGTTTAGTAAACATTGTTTACACACTTGCAGTGATTATTGTAATATTTTACAAAGATTCGGTCAAGAGTCGAGTTAAAAACATTTTTTTAAGATTCTTTAACAAACTTATTTTTCTTTGAAAAAAGTTACTAGATGTTAAGACTTTTTTTAGATTTACGGCGCTTAACAAGGGTAATAAATCGTTGGCGTGTCAAAGAATATTTATCCTTCTTCATATATCATTCAAGAATTTTGTAAAACATACATTGCATTTTTTCTGTTCTCACACCCCATTCATTTCAATTTAAATTTTATTATAATCCCTTTGCTATGTTTATTTCTATTTGAAAACTGCCGTTGATGTAGCTAAATCAAAAATGACAAATAAACATAATGAATGCTTGATTTTATATATTTATACTTTTTGCCCATAGATACTACAATGTAATCTATTTATTTGTAATATATAAGAGAGAATAAAGACATCTATAATTAGCAAAGTAGGTAAAATAAATTGAAATTAAACAAAGTCGTCACGACTGTTAATGTTCCACTTTTTTGCTATGTTAATTTACAGCGCTGTAAGCAGTTAAATTTACATTAACATATACTCTGTTTACACAGTATAACAGTTGCTAGTCTTTTATAGTTATTGTTATTGTTGTCTTTACATCTGTTACATTTGAATCTAGCATTTTTCCGTTTACACAGTATTTAACAGTTGAGCAATCGCTATTGCCTTGCTCTCATTATTTATCTTTGTTGGTCAACTTGTCGTTTGCAATTTCTAATTAAATTCAACAATTTGCCGAGGTCCCGTATATAAAGTTAATTTTATCTTTGGCATATTTTGCATTAACACAAGATAATTCGTTGACATGACAGCCGTCTCTCATGTATCCGAAATATTGCAATAAAAGTCATGCGGCTGACATTGGGGATTTTTTTGATGTTTGTCCGAGACAAGACAAACAAATACGGAATTTGTTGAAACTTAAATTATGCAGATAGATTCATTGTGCAATGATCAAAATATTTCCTTCGAAAGTTTTGTAGATCAGTCAAAAAGCGGCACAAGACCGTAAAGTAATATTGCATCTTACAATTAGATGAAATGTGTGAAATGTCAAGATGCATATCGAAATGTGTCAAAGTATTACTCACACTTTCTTTAGTTTTGGTGTTAGATGTGCTCTGCTGCACGACTATTTGCCACATTCCAAAACTACACAATACTTAAAATACCAAATCCACATGACTCCTAATAAACAAATAAAACTATTTATTTGCAGATCGTAGGTACCAGAGTAAGTCAAAGAGAAAATAGGCAATATTTTGCAATTACCCACGCAATTTTATCGATCGATCCGTTTCACTTGTTTATTTAATTTACTTTTATTTTCTTTTTCAGCCTCTGAAAATGTTTTTGTTTTATTTTTAGGATTAGAAACTTGTCGAAAAGCAGCTTAAAATGTATCCACCTAAACACACATAGCCCAAGAGTCATTAGAGTGAAAGTGTGTAAACACCAAGTGATCGATCGAGCTGTTAGTAGACAAAAACAACAACAGTGCACATTGGTTTTTTAGTGGTAATTTTAGCTCGGAGTATTTAATAACTTTATCCAAAAATATCATCATATGGAAGTTCAACTTACTTTGTAAACTGAAAAATTCTAGACTCAAATGTAACAGATGTAAAGACGCGCTGTTAATACATCGCTGTTAATAATAATAACAGAGGAATAAAATGCACTTGCCAATAAATATATGTTTACTTAAAAATCTCATAGTTTATTAAATATTGAACCAAAGGAGATATATAACAAAATGTTTTGCCAGCATTTAAATGTTCCAAATTTGAGCTTAAATTGACAAATGAACCACTGTGCACTGTCAGAATGGCAAACCAAAAAAGATGACTTATTGGCCAGTCTTCTGTGCAGGTAATGCAACAGACACCAAAAGCCATCAAAGTCATCGCCATTGACCTAACAACATGATGATGACACACCCGGCAACCTAACAAAAAACTACGGCGACGTCATTTGCATAATGGAAATGAGTAAAGTCCATAAATAATACTTTTTTATGTGCTGTTTGGAACGTGTTCAAGTTATACATCTGCTTCTTCTTTTTGCACAGACACTGTTAATTCACAAGATTTGCCGTTAGCAGCAACTGACAGAGACAGAGAGACGAATACAAATAGAAGAGAGAGAGGAAAGACTAGATCAAGTTGATTTCAATGAAACGCTTTCATGTCAGTTAGTAAACTGGGTTCAATAAACTATAGATTAGTTTGTTTGTTGTTTTGCATACAGGAATCTAAAAGAATATTTTTTTATTAAACATGATTGAATTTTTGTTTATAAAGATATTAGTTTGTACCCTAATGAAACTTGTTGAAGGTGAACTTATGTTCGATATTCGAACATAAATACAATCATAAATACAATTGAAATTTATTAAATACAAAGTATACGAATAATAATCTCAAGCAAACAATTAACACATTATTTTGTAGTGCCATAAAATGTTGCAAATTGCTTAGGAACCGTTGAATGGAACCGTTAAACACTGTGCTTACAGAAACATTAAATTTTCTCCTGAGTGAGGACACTTAATTGCAAAGAAACAATGCCAGAATTGGAGCAGCAAAGATCTTGGCATGAGCTCAAAAATTTCTTTGGCTGACATGACAAGATAATAATCAACAATAACTGATTTGTTTTTTTTTTTTGCCTTGGTGCCACCAATTGTCATTTATTCGATCCGATATCAAATCATGTCATGCTTCACTCAAGGCAACTGCTGTTATTAAATGACAATTTATAGTATTGTAAATATCAGTTTAAACTTGAATGATTTCCTTATCGAAATGTTAGGAAATATTTGTGATAGTCACACAAGTGTGAAGAGTTGAAACATAACAGCTATTGATGTGAATTTCACCCAGTCCAACTTTACATTCATTTATTATTTGATTTATTAAAACTATAAAAATTAAATAAAATGCACAACAACTTTCCTACAAAACTGCACACCTGTCAAGATAATACCAATAATAAAATTTCGAAGCAACAGAAGAAAAGGAGAAAAAAATTTCACTTATTTACCCCGATAATTGAGACAAGAAAAGAAAGTGAATCCGGATTTACCAAACGAAAATATATATTTAATCGAGCAGCAAGAATATTAAGAATCAATCGGGAGTTGATATATAAAATTGTAAATAACGTTTTGTCTTATTAATAAATAAAATTTGTATTTTTGTTTGAAAATTCGAACCGTATTCAATGAAACAAGAATGTGACTCAAATGAACTAAGCAAACCACATTAAAATTAAAACTAATGGTCCGTTTCCACGAGAAAAAGTTTACCCGTTACTTAAAAAATAAGTAAAGGGGTATATTGTATTCGTTAAAATGTATGTTACAGGGAGAAGGAAGTATCTCCGACCCTATATTCTGGATCAGCATCAACAGCCGAGTCCTTTCCGCCTCCGATTTGTTATCAATATACATTATCTACTATTATAAGCAGGTATTAAAACCCTAACCGAAACCGTAATCTTAAACCGGTAAAAAACCGATTGAAATTGAAAACCGTAACTGAAACCGTAAACGAAAAAAAAAATTTCGTTTGACCGAAACTTTAAAATTGAAACTCTGTAAACCGAAACAACCGTTTAGCAACCGTTTCATTTATTAGGGTTAATTTCGATTTTTTATACATAAAAACAATAAATATTTCTCATTTTTAATTTTGATTTTAATTTACTTATGTTTAATTTTGAACTTTTATTTGTGATATTCATGATCGAATTATCCCAGCACTGAATAAGCGCAAATAAATAAATTTTGTTATATGAAATATTAAAATTGTTAAAATGTAACTAAACTACATCAAACTGAAGAATATGTGAAAGAAATGTGTGAATGAAAAATTAAAAAAGTAATGTCTTTTTAATTGTTATTATTATATTATTAAGATAATTATATTTTTGCAAAAAAAAGTTTTGTTGTGATCCGAAATTATACCGGTATTTCAAAACCGAAACATACAATAACCGGTTCACCTTTTCGAAACCTTAATGCGAACATAACCGAAACCGTAACTGAAACCGATATTCGTTTCGGTTTTAATCCCTGATTATAAGCTATTATCCTTCTTAATCACAACAAAATCGGACAACAAAAAACATTTAATGAATATTTAAGTACGTTTTTATGTACAATAAGTAACTGGTGTCCTGTAGTTGGGAACTCGACTATAGCATTTTCCGCTCGTTTGAAATCTTCCATTGAAATATATCTTGTTTTTTATTTTTTCATATCATATTGGCAACTGCAAGATTGCATTTTTTGGTGCGAATTTATTGCAGGCAAATACATTCAACTTCTGACCTTTGCGGCTTTTTACATTCAAAGACAACATTATTTTAGAATGTACAAAAAATACCATAAAGAGGCAGAAATTATTTAATAAATCTTGTCATAAAAAGTGGCTATAACGAAACTAATTGACCATTAAGTGAACGAGTTTGGAATAAAAACTAAGACATTGCACAAGAATGGTATTTAAATAATACTTGTTCAGAAATTAGCGATTATCACAATAAACTTAATCGAGCGAGCAAACGATGGCTTCAATTTAATTACGATATGGAGAAACAATGATCAAATTTACAAGCCTATACTGGCATTAATGATGTATCAATTATCAGGGGTTGATATATATCGCTTAAAGAACAAAAGAGTTTAATAGTCACTTGCCTTCAACAAAATCGACTTTGTAACAAAAACACTTAGCGTGGTAACAAACATGACACAACTGTGGCACGTTTACGCTTTTTTCAAGTGCCCGATAGATGCCAGGCACTTGAGGCAATTGTTTTTGCTGATATCAGGCGTGATTAGGAGGGGAGGAAAGACTGAGGAGTTCCATTATAAATTGCACCAGCTGTTCGAATGGGGTCGCTTAAGGAAATGATAGGGGATGGACTGCTTCCGCCCAATTGAGTCGAGTTTTATGAATGGGAAAGTCAAGAGATAAACAACAAGATATAACCAGGCGTGAGAGGCGATAAATCAGATTAACATACAATATACTCGCATACTTAACAGAGAATCAAATTCAATTTGAATGGTAAGCGGAACATAATAAGCAGGGAGAGACCGTGTTTGTGTTGACCGTGTTTGTATCATTTCAATGTTATCTGTGGATACGCTCCTTGAGTTTACCCATTGTCGTCATCGCCATCAGTCATAAATGTGGCTCAAATTGTGGCATTAGTTCAGCTTAGCGGGTGCCAATGGTACGTTAACAGCTCTTAAGTGTAGGTATATGTGTGTTTGTGTATCGGTAAACGTTGGTTTCTTTTTTTTATTGAAAGTTATGTCACTGAAAACTTGTCCAGCTGTTTTGTGGCAGACTCACTGACATCATGGCAACGATAAAGCAACCCCAATAACAACAACAACAGCAACGACAACAACTCTGCCTTGGCATATTTAATTGTTTCTGTAATTTAGTTGCAGGCATAACAATTTCATTAAGATGCGCCACAGTTGATAGTGCCTCAATGCGGCAGGGAAATTATACTCGCAGATTGCCAGCTGATTCAAATTTCACATTTTCTTTAGTTGGCCATGTCCGACTAAGGCGTTTATATCGTAATTTCTTACGACGGCTTTTCTACAAATGGGCGAAAGCTAATAACTACTGTGCACAGACTTGTCTGTAATTTATATTGAAAAGAATGTAAAGAAAACATGCATTAAAATGGAATCTACAGCATATGACAAGTGAAGATCTCTGGCCTTAAAGCCTATGACACAAAAAAAAGTTGTAAAAATCTACATTTAATTTAAATTTGGATATGTCTCAAGTCTTTCTGAAGTTATAAGAGCTCAAAGCTTAAAATAAACAAAACTTGAAGGTAAAAAGCATGATAATAATGGAATTTTTTAAAATTTAGATGCCAAACAAATTAAGAGGCCAAGCAATTATCTAAAAGACATAGTTCATTGGACATCAGTTAAGTTTTGTTAAAGCATATGGAATCACGTTGTTTTCAAAAACTTTAAATTTTCCAAATGAAACAAATTAATATGTAGAACTAATTTAGAGATCAAACAATTATCTAGACACATTTTTAATCATCTTAACAATTATCTTAACACAT
The DNA here is from genome assembly GCA_963924055.1 of Drosophila limbata. Classification (NCBI taxonomy): domain Eukaryota; kingdom Metazoa; phylum Arthropoda; class Insecta; order Diptera; family Drosophilidae; genus Drosophila; species Drosophila limbata. The sequence continues at coordinate 5,657,979 of OZ001352.1, forward strand.
TTGGTATGGAAAACGGTTCAGTTTTCCTAAAGTTATGCGAGTTCGAAGTTTTCAAAGCAATATAAAAGGGTAAGTATAAAAATTATGGAACTTAGATCAAAATCAATTAAGAAGTCCAACCATGATCAATTTGATATTCCACACACAAGTCGATTAAATTTCGACAAAGTTATGAGGGTAACCCCCTACAGTTTTCAATGACAATTGCTACATTTATTGCTCAATGATACAATTCTTACAACATTTGAATTGCTGCTCTCAATTTGTATTTTAAATTAGTTTGTTTCAAGTTTTTGCCACGCAAATGACCACCATACCCACAGTTTTTTTTTTTTGGTAATTAATGTTATCTATTATTATGACATATCATCTAAGTTAATTGCAGCAATGTCGGAGCAATAGAAAGGCAGTTGTGCCTGTTTAAAACTTTGTTTTAAAAGCTTGTAACGGATATCATATAGTCGGGATCTCGACTTGTTTTTATTTTAGTTATTAAATAAATTATGTATCATAAAAATTCATTATTTGCGATAGAAATTCTTTCTTTCTTTCCTTGTCTTTAATTCTTTTTGAACTGCAAGTCCGTAAAGTTCTTTAAATAAACATCGTTGAATGGTTACAAAAAATAAACAATAACAGAATAAGAACAATTAACCATCATATAAGTCGTTTTACTTTCATTGGTTCTTAGCAATTCTCAGCAACAAGAATAGAAAATAAGCTGCCTGGGGATGTATCGAGGCGGAAATCGATACACAAAGCAAAATATGAACATACTTAAGACGAATGGGCAACGAGCGTAAAGCAGTGAATGCTGTTGGCAAAATGAAAAGTAAGTCAAATAGAGCGCAACAAATGCAAAAAGCGGCTAGACGAGCCAAAACGATAGACAACAGCAACAAAACACTGCAATAAAAAAAAAAAAATAGCTACAATGCTACCAATACGCTCACAAATGTGTACAAACGTAAGGCTTGTAAACCGGCTCTACATACAAACAAACAAAAAAATCAACAAAAATCCCAATTGTATAAGATCTGAACGAGCGCCGAAGTTTTTATGCCCTTGCAAAGTACTCGAGATACATTGAGACACAGAATTAAAATTTGGAATAACATTGAGCCAAGAGTCTGAAAAGAACAGTCTATATTATATATGTGCATATCAACATATCAATAAAATCCAACTAAAGAACACACACACACACTGAAACATCGACGTGATATGAATTGATTTCCCTATTGCTGTGTCGGTCTCGGTTCGTTAAGATTGATCTTAAGTTATAAATAAATTATATATACATGTACATTTATATTCGTTTATGAGAATTGTCAAGTAACGCTTTAAAGAATTCCTACAAGGTTAAAATTTCTTTAAATAAATATGTATTCCACAACAAATATGTTAAATTGGTTCCAATGCATATTTGAGGTAACTCAACTGTTTCAGTTTCAGTGGCAACCCACCCAGTTGACCCAGTTGAAAGTCTCAATCATTCCAACATGTATACAGTTCGTAACAAAAATATTTTTCGATGCTAACCGAATTTCATTGAAATCTGAAAGAAAACAAACAAAGACGGCTATAAAAAAGCTGCGTCATAATTTCTCTTTAGCTTCACTTTCTCTCACGTCATCTTTACAGATGTTATGTAGTAACGTTCACATTTCAATTGGATTTTTTACCACATACCACCAGCTTCAATGTCCAACAACATCATAATGCTCTTCCCAGTTGCAGTGCAAGAGACAACGGCAATAAAGCCAACATCAACAAGCGGGAAGCGGACTTACTTTTTCAAGCCAACAACAAAGTCGAGAAACTGAAAAACCGCCAGAAACTGTCAGCTGGTAGATAGACGGGCAACAACAACAACAACAACAAAGTGACACATGCATGTGGGAAACCAACTTTTTCATTCAACAACCAGCAAAAGCAACAACAGTAAAGGTAACTTCATGTCTGCGCAAAAAAAAAGCAGTCACAAGCTTGAAACTGACGAACTAACTAGCTACCCATTATTTAAACAAAACAAGAATTCATATTGAAATTGACTTGAAAGATATTTAAATGTAATTATTTATTTAAGTAGCTATATTTAAGTAGTTATATCTTACAACAAACTCAAGTCACGACAATGTCGTCGTTTAATATAATTTTCAAATTTGCCGTCAACAACTCAAAAATTTACAAATGAGCGATACAAAATAGCAAGGTTTTCAGTACCTATAGTATTGAGATTTTTTTAAATGCTTTTTTTTTACTAAATGGAAATTTAGTTGTTTTTTATTTAAAAGAGAGATTTACGAACTTTGAGAGTATCTAATCAAATATATGACTTGTTTTCAATTGTTAGTGGAAAAATAATTTAAAATAAGTGTTAAACTAAGTGTTATACTATTTTTGGAGTTTTTAATGAAATTTATAAATAATTATAATTTTGTAGGCTCAAATTTTATGTTACAAAATTGTACCCTAGTATTTTAAAATGAACATTTTAACCGAGTCCCTGAACATTGTTTAACTAGAGTCATAGTTCGTTGCTTCACTTCACTTTAGACTTCATCTCATGAGCGCACAAAAGCAACATTCAAGGTGCATTATACCCTTTGTTATTGGGTAATAGGCCCATTCAATGGCAGTAATATATTTTACTGCCTGTTTTTGTTGCTAATAACACCGTGGAAAGCGGGTTACAAATTTGTTCAATGGCACTTTGCAGGCGATTCAAGGAAAATTTCATAACAAGCACAATATGCAAAAAGCCGTAAAACATGTGTCCGACTCTCAAATAGCAAGACAAATACGGAGACCAAGTTAAATTCGCTTAGAGATGAAAGTTTTCTGCTTTTTTCGTGTTTTTTGTTAGTAAACAAACACATAGAATTGAATTGAAATGAAATGGGAACAATGCTAATAATAAAGAAATCGGCCATTGAATAACAACAATATCAATAGAATAGAGGCCAGATTCAGTTTCAGTTTTACACGCTTACACTACATAGTTTTCCGGCAGATTGGAGCACGTACGCCGGGTATTAGTCGGAAAATCTGAAGAGTGCGTGCCGACGCGCAGGTTCAATCGGCATAAATGCGTTTCATTCTCTGTCTTGACTTTTGTTTCAGCCATCTAATTGCAGCGATCAAATTGCATTCCATGGCAACAGCCCCTACCTCCCTCCCTCCCTCCCTTTGACCTGCCTTTTAACCACTTTAACAGGGGTTATATTATTCCATTTGTTTTTCCCCTCTCTTGTTTGGTTCCCAAACACATTTTACAGTTCCTGAATTGAGCGTGTGCCGTTTGTGTTTGTTTTATTGTTGCCGGTTGTTGCTTTAATTAGACACACGGCCAGTTTCGCTAAAGGTAAAATGTAGAATCTAAATGTAGAATTTGTTTGATTGTATTGGTCGACTGGGTCGGAGAGTGGAAAGGTTCTTGTTGTTGTTGTCGAATGATTAGCATTGCTAACAGCCTCGGCCTGATAACGCCATCAAAGCAAGTTTATTGTTTACAAGCCAATTTGGAAATCAAATTAGAAACGGTACTTCCAGACAGCAAATGGGGCTTGAGAATTGAGAGAATGCAACGATTGAAAATCGCATAACATTTATATAGAGTACATACAGTTTGTCAGGCAATTGTTCTTCTAAATAGAATCAGATATCTAACTCTTATTGTTAAAAATATAAAGAAAATAAAAAATATGTATGAGTGTGACAATAAAAATCCAAAACAAATGCTATATCTGGCCTTTGGGAAGTTCATCATCTTTATCTTATCTATCTAATTGAATTTTCTTAGAAGAAGATTAATTACATATACGTTTTAACTGAAGCATTTTCAACAAATCGAAGCTTTTTGTTTCGATAACTTCTTCAAAATATATAAATATGCTTGGTTTAGTTAAGGACTTCAACAAATGTCGTATAAATTTAATTGTTTAATTGGGAATCTAATCATTTAATTTTCGAAACTTAAACAAAACCAAAGTTTGGTTTATTTACTATTTTGTTCTCATTTCTATTAGTTTCAACATGAACAGAATAACTATAAATAAGCTACTGATAAGCAAAGCATTTCATATTTACACAAATAGATTCAATACGAAACTCAATCTACTCATAACCTTACACCCTTTATTATCAATGTTTGTTATCAGAATCTAACTACAGAAAATGGCAACAATGCAGAGAGTCTATTATTTTCATTAACAATTAAATCAATAAATTGATAAATAACAAGAAATACACAGATATTGGTATTGTTTAAGACAACAATTTGTCAAACAACTACAGAAATGTACTAATTATTAAACTATATATTTAGTGAATCAGCAAACATGATTAAGGAATGATTTGGTTCGTTTAATTGTTTTTACTGACATTAACAAACTAGCGCGTGCTTCATAAATTTAATTTTGCAATTAATGAGTTCTTCTATTTTAAAGCGTTTCATGAGTCATTTGTTTTTGGCATTAGTATTTCATTACTTTAATGATCACGCGGCGATCTCTACCAAAATATAAACAACAAACAGTGCGACTTGTTTACCAAATTATTCATCTGTTTACCCTGTAAGATTAATATGTCGCATATAATCATAAATTCTATCAGTCGCAATTTTCTCAATATATTATCATTTGTGTTGAATAACAATCGTATAAATGTGGTTATTATTATTGACATTATAATTAATAAAGCATGTACAGGGTATTTTGTAGTTTAAACTTCTTTAGTACAATATTGTTGTCCCTATTTGTTGTCAGATAACTATATTGGATTAGATGATAAGAGTCGTGTGTTTTCTGCTTCTGTCTTTGAAGTGTATATGCCTAGCTACTAGACAACGATAATAATTTTCGTGCCTTTTTGACACATCAATCCAATTTCAATGACCCACAATTTGTGCTAAACTGCAAATGCACTTGCTGAATGGAACTGTTATATCTTATCAGCTTCGGGATCATAAAACGGCTGTTTTAATAATGTTAAATTTTTATTAGCGAACATGTTACGACACAACTGTTAACTACATATCTACATAACATACGTATGTTAGTGTGTTTATGTGACCGCCTCTGTAACATAACTCACACCAGTTCAATGTTATGTTAATTAACAGTGCTAGAATTATGCAAGCGCCCACTGTTATTTACAGAAGCAGATAAGATTAGATTTTCCCTATTGTCACATTTGTTTAATTAAAAGAGTCACCAAAACCCACAATTAATTATATTTGTTTACGATTTACGATATTTACGACTTAGTTAAATTATAGCATCAACTAATGATCATCGTATTTCTTTAACTGTTAAGCTCAATTTGTCGAAACGATTTCACTAAATATCACAATAGAGACCCGTTAACTGTAATGTCCGGAACAATTAATTGTTGTATGACGTTTACCCTGTTTGTCAGCCACAACAATAAAAGTGCATATGTGAAATGTCTACAAATCGACTGAACAAAATATTACGTATACGATGCACGTACAAACGGTGCAACAAAAGCTCCCTTGTGCGCACTATAAAAGATGCCAAGAAAGCTTGAACACTGAAAGTTAGAGAGAAGAATATAACGAGATTTCTCAATAATAAAAGATAGGAATGAAGTAGCAGCTTTTCTCTCATTCAAAGCTCAGAGAAAATAGAAATAAAATCATCTATCAATTTGATCAGTATAAAAACAACTTGATTAACTGATTTAAAAAAAAAAAAAAGTATTAATTAACTTTTCTTGATTTGGATTTAATGGATTGGATTTTGTTGAAATTTTCTCAAATTTCACATTCAACACACGTAGCTGCCACTTGCCCTTTCACTTTACAAATCCTGAGGCAAAATGTCTACCTTGAATATCGCCATTTGTTTTATCTGTGTGGAATGACGACAAATGCTAATGATTAAGTTTTTTTTTTTAGTTATAATCGCTTGTTTTACTTGAGCAGTTGAACTCATTTCATTGCTCTCAGCACACACACAAAAAAATGCATACATAATATGCGACTAATAATAAATAATGAAAATAATTACAAGTCAAATTGTATAACGAACAAGATACATGTATGTACGTACATACGTATAACGACTTAAGGTCAAACTATTTTTCATGCAACACCTTGAGAATAAGTTCACCAACTGATTTCAACAATGCGCGCTTTGACCACGGAGGGGGAATAGGCGCTCTCCTCTCAAGGAAACCGGTTGTCCACTCCTCGGAACGTCGGCCTGTCGTCAAGCCCCCCGACAGCACTCGTCGAGTCAATTGTAATGAGTATTTATAATTGTTGCGGCTACAAAATACCCGATGGCTACTATATACATTATATTGGGCACTGTTTATGACCCGGTCTGCAACAACAACAACAGCAGTAAGTCGAATCCATTTTAATTGAGCGAAAAATAATATTGACTGTATATACATACATTACCAACTTCGTCTATTGGCCAAGTGTGCACGGTGGCGCAACAACAACAGAATCTAAGCTCAAGTTGCACTGTGCGTGTTTATGGCACATAAACGAATACGGGGGGAAGTGGAAGCAGACGACGGAGGAATAACCAAGCACGCGATGAGGTCCTAAAGTTAAGAATAGCAAATAGGCTAAGAAAAACAGGTAAACTGAAAACAAAATTCGAACGCTTTGTCAAAGTTCGAAGTTTGAACACACCTTTAAATAGCACACAACGAAATATGAACTATGTTTATGTATATATTTTATGTATGTTTACTTTGGTGCGATTTACTTTGTGTGTAATGAAAAACACTTTGTGTAGTTTAAGAAAATTGTATTGATTTCAATACTGATATGATATCATTGATATTTTCAACCCTTAAAAAGTCGCCAATTCAATGTCAATAACATTATCAAAAAAAATAACTAAAAGAATGCAAAATAACGATACCAAAGAGATGTTAATTTAATTTATTCAACACAAAATAAAAATACTTATATGGTATATACCAAACAAACAGAATAATAACAAAAGAAGAAAAGAAACAATTTAATGCTGGCAATGATCAAAGAAAGAACAAGGCAAGCCAAGCCAAGAATATCGTCAATTTGTTGGTTCGTGCCCAGTCAGTCACAATGTGCGACAAATAAATCACATTAAAAATTTAACAGAGCAAAGAGGAAACCAACAACGACAACATAAAGCATTAGCAGCAGTATCGAAATGCAGCGCAAGCAAAAAACACACACAAACACATGTATACATTCCAATGCTTAAAGTAGAGCTTTTAATGCAGACTAAGAATTTATTCGGAGAATGCTTCGGTATGTTTTTCTTCAAACAAAAAAACGAAACATAGGCAAATAAATAGAGCAGATTTTGTAATACTTGCTAATGTTGTTGTACTTACATTGAGCATCCATATGATCATCTCTTCGAGCACAGTGTCCATGCTGCTGTGTGTTCCGCTAAGCGCATATTCCACGGGATTATCACATTTACGCTTTTGTTGCTGATTACTTTGTTGTTGTTCTTCTATTTGTTGCTTTTGTGAGGCAGTTGTGGTTTTGCGTCGGCGTAATGACACAGACGGCAATTGATGTGTTTGTGTCGTGTGATTGTTATTAGTTGTCTCATTGTTGCCCTCGAACAAACTAAGCAGTTCAATATCGCCTTTGCAACAGCAACGACACACGCGCGGCATTTCCAGCCGCTCCACTTCCCCTTCTCCGTCACACGGCATATCATTTGTTGCCGTTAATTGATCATCTTTAAATTGGCGACTGTTGTTGTTGTTGCTGCTGCTGATGCTGCTGCGTCGTCGTTTGTTGGCACCCATTTCTTTATTCATTGTTGATTTTTTTTTTATTATTATTGGTTTTGCTTCTTCTTTCACTTGTGCGTTCACTTTTGTACACTTTTTCACTCACACTCACGCTCACTCTCATTTACATTGAATGGAGATGGGCTCTGCTTTCTCTATCTCTCTACCACTCGCTCTCGCGATCGATGCCGCGGCGTTGGCTTTCTTTGAGGCCTTTTTGCTGACGTTTTTGTTGTTGTTGTTCTGCTGGCGTAACACGCTTTCGTTTCGACCACGACAGAAAATACCTAAAAAGACATTCATATGAAAACATACGGGCATTTTATTAAAACAAAACAAAAAATAAACAAATACATAAATTTATTTTTTCACTGCCCATGTGTATGTGTTTGATCGAGTGTTTATATGTGCGTTTTTGTATTAGCCGGGACAAGTTTTGCTTTAGTAGGCCAACGGCCGAAAGAGATTTAGGCTTAAGTTGATCTTCTGATTTTTTGCTTACTAAGATATGGAGGTCAGCTCTGAGAAAGGTCACTTGCAACTCCCAAGCAATATTTGTAGCGTTGGCCTTTCTCAAATTTAAATAAATAAACAGGCAGTCCACAGACAAACGCACATACTACATAAACAGTAGCATATATATATATGTATGTTCGTCGTCCGACACAGAACACACTTGGGGCAAGAATTGATATTGATTAAACGAATAAAACAATAAAAAAAATCTTCACGCACACAAGCAATCGTATAATATCAGGAGGCTAAATGAAGGCAACAGATTTTCATTTCTTTAGGCACAGCACGAATTTAATTTATTTCTTATTTCGCGACTTGCGACTCAAAGCTTTACAAGACAAGAGGCACAATCAAACTGCACGCGACGCGTTTTGCTTTCATACTGAAAAGCCAACTAGATCCCAACTAAAATGCTGCACGCTCAGCAGAAATCAGCTCTTGCTCTCTCTTTTGGAATGCTCTCTCGTTTCGGCTATCGACTCGCCTGGGCGAGAGGGAGAGCGCGCACAAGTGCACATGTTCGTGTGCGAGAGTGAGAGCTGATTGGGAGAGTAAGTTGCCCACACGTTGCGCTATAAATTTCACTAAAAACGTTTTTTTCACTTATTGCTGTGGATGCAAAATAACTGCAATTTATGCAAAAAAGGGGAAACATGCCAAGTTTAACAGGCTCCAAAAGCAATAACTGCAACTCGTGCAGACAACAGGCCATTTGATGCAATACTTTGAATTTCTGCAATCCATTGCAATTTTGCTGCTCTCAAATTGCAAAAGTATGTGAGACGTGCTCTGTTTTTGTTGCGCTCCGCTTTGATGTTCAAATTCTTAGGCGCTGTTTTCTCCACTCGCGCTTTATCGTCTGTACGTTTCCAGAAAAAAGGGAAAATCGACACTTGCTTGGAGAAGGACTTTAGACTACAAAACTCTTCTAACTCTGTGTGTTTTTATACTTTAACGTTAAAAGGCAACTATTTTTAACTGTCTTTTGACCATGACCAATTTACTCACATTTTGTGGGTTGGTACCGACGCCACCGCCTTGGCGGCGGCGTTTAAGCGTTTTACGCCGATACAACTACAATTGCATTGTGACTGCTTTCTGGTCACGATTAAGCTCCACACTAAGTCAAGCCCAAATATAACTGGACTTTCTTAATATAACAATTTAAAAGCCTTTAAAATTTAGTTCCGTGAGAAAAAAGTTTTAGGATGTCAACGAAAGTGTGACCACGCGAAACAATGAGAAAATTCCCAAAAATAATATTTTCCTTGCAGCATACTTCACGTGAGATAAAAATTGCGTGCGGCTAACTTCACGTTAATGAAAAACTCTATCGACCGACCACCACAATCTGTTGGTCGTTTAGCGCCGTTTAAAAACTAAGAATATTTTCTTAAGAATTGTTAGCTTTGAAATAAGTTGCTTAATTCATTAATTAGACAATTTGATTTGAAATTCAGATTAAATAAAGGTAATTATTTTAATGAATGTTGCGAGCTCGTCACTCCTCGGAGGGTGAATTTATATTATTCATTTTTAATGAAAAAAATTGAAATTTGACGAAATCTAACAAAAACTCTATAGATAATTTCAAAATTCTAGCTTAAAAATTAGAGAAAAAGCTAAAAAAAAAAAAAAAAGACCATTTTCAAAAAGAGCCACTTGCCTATCGTCCTTTTCTGTGGTTACAAGGCTGCAAATTATCAAAACTATCGGTGACTCCTTTTCCGGTAGCTAAGGTTGCCAAACGTTTAAAAGCTGTCGGTGACTTTTCCTGTGTGTGTTTGTTTGATAGAGTTGGGATTTTTAGTTCAACTTTGCTGAATAAGTTCAATCGTTCACATTTGAGTCGTGAACTAAATCAGTCATTTAGTTTAGTTATTCAGTTCATGAACTATGAACGATAAATAGGTCATTCTGATCAGTTAGTCAGTTGTTTATGAAAGATAAACGATGTGAATAGGCTAGAACTGTATCTTTTTAGTGGAATGTGAAATGTGTTTTAAGTCTTTAATTAGAATAGACCACATATAATTTTTTCTAATTGTATTTCTCTAAGAAATTTAAAAATTTTTTTTAAAGAAATTACTGACCAGCTGCGAGATGAACGATTTAGTTCATGATTGACTGAATTTAATGACCCGTTCATTTGAACTTTTCAGAACCAAACGACACAACTCTATTGTGTGCTGGCCGCGTTTAGTGAAATAAATAAAACGGCAATTTTGCAATGTCCACGCAGTCTGCTAAAACAGTAAATCAAAAGGAATATTTGAAGAAATATCTATCTGGCGACAAGGAAAAAAAGAAGAAAAAGAAGCACAAGAAACACAAAAAGAGCTCGCAAGCAACCGTAAAAATAATCGACGATGATGCTTACGATTCGAACAACCAGGAAATAGACGAAGATTTGTTGCTGGGCGGCGAGGATGCGCCGCAAATAGTTGGCGAATACATCGAGGAGAATCCAGACGCAGTGCGCAGCAAGTGGCGCAACATTGCCGTCAAGGAACCCAAATCAGAATCTGATACGGAAACAAATGGTCACAACGCAAAGCCGTCGGAGAATGAAGCGGATTTGTGGGGCCGCAAGGCCTCGACAATGAAAATCAAACAAGAGTCATCTCCCAGCCGGAAGAGACGAAACAGCCGCTCGCCTGCCATTCAAATTAAACAGGAGAAACGTAGCAGATCACGTGACCAGAGCCCGCCAGTCGTCAAAATTAAACAGGAGAAGCGAAGCAGCTCACGTGACCAAAGCCCCACAAGAGAAGAGAGGAGACGCAGCTCTGATCACAGCCCACCTCGCAGACAACGTGACTCCGATCAAAGCCCTCCCAGGAGACGCCGTGAGGCAGATCAATCTCCGCCTCGCAGACAACGTGATTCCGATCAAAGTCCGCCCAGGAAACGCCGTGAGGCAGATCAATCTCCACCTCGCAGACAACGTGATTCCGATCAAAGCCCTTCTAGAAGACGTCCTGATCAAAGCCCGCCCAGGAGACGCCGTGAGGCAGATCAATCTCCACCTCGCAGACAACGTGATTCCAATCAAAGCCCGCCAAGTAGACGCCGTGATGTGGATTTGAGTCCACGTAGACGACTAAGCTCAGATCAAAGGCTGCCCAGAAGACGCCGCTCCTCCTCCAGAGATCGCAGACAACCAACGCCTCCCAGACGTCAACGTAGCCGAGATCAGTCATCACCGCGAAGGATTAAGAAGGAAGAGCCCCGATCACCAGCTCACGAGCGTAAAAGCCGCTGGTCCAGAGCAATGCAAAGCAGGACGCCATCGCCTTCGCCACCGCCCACTCATAAGCCGAAGACAATGCATACGTTGGACGGCAAGAAGGCGGGACTGCAGGACGCACAATCTCTGAAAAGTGAAACGGATAAGCGACGACGCGAGGAGCATCAGATGTTTGATCAAATGTCCAGCGAGGTGTCTGGACGAGATGCGGATGTAAAGGTGCGCAGCACAGGTCGCCGTGGACGACGGGCGCGCGATGCCGCTGCCGAGGATCCAGAGGAGCAGAAACGTAAGGAGGCGCACGAGCAAAAGAAGAAAGAACTGTACGATCGCTGGGGCAAGGGACTCAAGCAGCTGGAGGATCAACAGGCGCGTCATGCGGAAATGTCGCACGAGGCCGCCAAGCCAGTGGCACGCTATGCCAACGACGAGGATCTGGATCGGCATTTGCGTGAGCAGGAGCACGCCGATGATCCCATGCTGCAGTATATGCAAGAGAAGCGAAAGAAACGCGAACAGCAATCGAATAAGCCCGTGATGCCCGTCTATACGGGCAGCTATCCGGAGAATCGCTTTGGCATACGGCCCGGATATCGCTGGGATGGCGTTGATCGGTCCAATGGCTATGAGCAGCGATGGTTTAACAAGCAGAACGAACGGCGCGCAGTGCAGGATGAGGCCTACAAATATAGCGTGGAAGATATGTAAAAAATAAACACATGCACTTCAATAAAAATCAAATATGTATTTAAAAAAAAATATATCGATATTTTTCATTCAAATCATCACAGCGTTTTGCAACACTGCAACACAGTCTGTGTGTGCGCGCGCGCTAAATGCAACCCTGTGTGTAGAATAGCAGCGTAAAAGCGAATGGTAAATAGTTTTCAACGACACCTGCATGCTGCTTTGTGATTGCTTGAAAATCTTGGAAAACAGACAAAAGAAATTCCATATTTCTTGTAAATTCAAAGCAATTCTTTAGCTGAAAATCTCTTCATAAATCTCAGCTGGGTAAGTGCCGATTAACATTGTTAATAACACAAAATTCTGATAATTTAACTTGATGTGCAAGAATTTGTTGAATATATTATCCGTAAAACTGTTCTTTTTTTTGTGTCGTTAAAGCGTTACAATTTAATGTCAAAACAAAAGAGTGTGTGTGTATTAGCGCCCCGCCCCCGTTAATTAGCATATGTAAACGCAAACAATAAGAAAACAAAAACGTGTTGTTGCCAGCATTTTTTGTACAAGCGACTGGTTGCATTGTTTCTTTTTTTTTTGTTATTGTGGCTAAGGTGTTATTTGTGTTGTATTTATTTGTGTGTGTTGAATTTGATGCTTCTATTGCAACCTTCACCATGGCAACACTCGGTCAGTCAGCCGTTGCAAACCAGTTTATTGTTGTTGCTGCTGCTGCAGCTGTAATGTTGTTTTGTTGTTTTTGTTGTACGAGTGTGCTACACATTTTTATGGTCGTGCAAATTGGCGCGAAAATGTTGGCAACAGCAAAATGTATGCCATCGCATAAACTGTGTTGTGCATGAGGATGTGTGTGCAAGTTGCATGCTGCAAGCCCACTTAGCAAAACTCTCCTTCTCTCGCTCTCTTTCTCTCTCCTTCTCCTGCTGCGTGACACACTTCCGTTCAAGAAATTCATTCATGGCATTTCTGCTGGGTCCGCCCTCTTAAAGTGCATGTTTTTGAGCTTTTGCAGTGCAAAACATCGTTTATTATATGCAGATTAAATTGATTTGAATTAATATACAGTGGTCCACTATCAGTGTTGCGAGATTAGCTTATTTCAGGCTAGATCTAGCATATTTCAAAATGGAATAGCTTATAAAATTTGCAATTAACTTAGTTGCCATAAATCTAGCAAATTTTGCAGTTGATATTATGCTGGGAGCCCATAAAAATAAATGCGATTTTATTAAAATATTTGAATATCTTAACATCTCTTACATCGATGATTTGAAATCACAAATTCATAATAACATCTTATTAAATGGGAACAGAGGTGCTCAGTCAAATAAATATTGTAAAAACAAAAACTTTAAATGGAATATTAAGCATGATGTTTGTTTTTTTTATGTCATAATTATTTATTTTTAATTTTATTTAAGTGAGGAAGAAAATTATGAAATCGATTATTTGTCCTTGCCAAATGGGAGAATGTAATATGCTAAAAATCTTTCGTTTTCAAGTTACCACAATGTCCTTATTGCTTAAAATCAGAATTAATTGAATTCATTAAAGCAGTTTGGTCAAAATAAATATGCCGACTAGTGTATATACTTAATATTGGAGTGAGTCAAATAAGCTGAAAGCCACTGTATTTATAAATTCCCATATAAAACTGTCATATGCCATCACGATTGCCACAATTGGCGTTTTTACGCCAAAACTGGCTTTTTTTTTCCTGTTGGCGCAATGGCACTTTTATTTTTAAATTGGCTCTTTTCTCGTCAGTTCAGAATTAGTGTTTTTGTATAGTTTTAGGATGAGTACATATTTATTTTTATTTAATTACATAATCACTAGATTAAGGCCCATTTTTTCAATGTCTAAATATGGTGTTTGATAACTATTTAAAATATACAAGTTGATTTTTTGGTTGGCTTGAGGTCTGGAGATTTATTTTTTATTTTTCAAATTTGCCGATATATTTCGACTGCCGTCGGCTGTCGTCTTCAGGGCGAAATTTAGGGTTTTTAACAAGTCCGCGTTCGTCGGCTTGGAGTTTGTAAGCCGACGAACGCGGACTTGTTAAAAACCCTAAATTTCGCCCTGAAGACGACAGCCGACGGCAGTCGAAATATATCGGCAAATTTAAAAAATAAATCTCCAGACCTCAAGCCAACCAAAAAATCAACTTGTATAAAATAAAAAGGTCACCAAATCCAACATCTATATTGAAAATATATTTTGATGTTAAATTATAAATTTTTTTTTCAAAACTTCGAAAAATTCACTTTTTGCATGAAAATGAGAAAAAGTGCTTTTTGCAGTTTTCAAAAAATTATAAAAAATATTAGCGGAGAGATATCTAAAAAAAAATATTGCGGTTACTATAAGAATTGTTTGAAGAAACTTTTTGCATCAAAACATTTTTTTTTTAATCGAGGAAAATAGTTGAAAAAGTTGACGTTTACAAAAATTCGAAATTTTCAGTGGGTACCTGATGGGTTATGAGAAGTTTTGCATCATTCAAAAGGAATTCAAAAGACCTTTCCAATGATGCCAAACATTACATGAAAAAATTTCATAATTTTAGTAGAATTAACTTTAAAGAGTGCCAAAATACTTTTGGCCATCGCTGTATCTTAGATACAGTTTATAAAAAAATTGAAAAAACGACCTTAAGATTGAAATGTGAAGTACTTTGGAATTATTATGTGTTTGGGAAAAAAATTCTTTTTGTTTAATTAAATGTAAAAATAATACGAACTAAAAAAAATTGTTTGGCTCTTTTTTTAGTGAATTTGGCTAATTTTTTTTTATTTTTGTTCAATATGACTTTTTTAAGTGGCAATCGTGTATGCCATACACAATTTCCGTAAAATAAAGAACATATTTAGGTGGATTTGGCTTAAATCAGGTTAAGCTGCCGTATAAAATAAGTAAGAAAATACCGAAAAATTCACCAAGGTACATATTTTCCTAATCTTTGTTTTGTAAATGAGTGGCCAAAAGCTTTCATAATTGAGAGACACATCTGCTCAGTGTTTTTGTTGGAAAAGCCATTTGGCAAGCTGCGATCGTTTGCACGTGGCCTCCCAAAGCTCGCTACGCTCGAGGTCCAATCATCCCCCAAATATTCGGGTTTCGTTTGCCTTTATGTACAATCTTGTATCTACACGTACATGTGCCCTTGGCTCCCCTCCTTCGAAAGTGAAGCCGAAGCTTAACCTGAACCTCAACCCTTGTCCTTCAGTTCTTACTCGTGCTTCAATATCTTATCGTTTGCCTTGACAGTTGGCGTTTTCAGGGTGCTTCCAGGGACCCAGTGACATTGTAATGAAAATTAGAAAATTTACACGCATCTCACGCTGTGTGTGTGCTACATGCACCCCTAACAAGGTTGAGCCCTTAAGGGGTATGTTTTGTCTCAAACAAAAAAAGAAAAAAAAATCATGTGTGCAGTTCTTTCTACTTTCGCTTTTAAAGCGTTTCAGAATTCCTTTACATCAAGTTATTCAAATGTTACACATAGTTTTGCTATACAGATTGGTTGTTTTTTTTCGCTTTGGCAAATTTAAAGCCTAATGACTCATCGAAGGGTTGTTTATGGAGTTCTTATAGGGAAAATCTTACTGTCTGTTTGCAAATCGAAACATAATTGAAGAACTCTTAATATCTCCCCATATATACCTTATACATTAAATCGCAATCCATCGATTAGTTCTGTTCAGCGACTTCTCACGGCGCAGGCAAAACAATGAAATTTTCTAAGAATTTTCATGCAACACAACTGTTTTTCCCTCTTAGAACAATGGCTGAGGAGAAAAGCGCCCCGGAAATAAACTACTTCCATGTGGTTCCTTCTATTATTCAAGAAAAATATAAATTGGAACCAGTTCTGCTAATTTGTGCACACGTGCAAAATTCTAGGAAAGTCTATTACAACAATGGACTAGAAAAACAAAGGGAGATTCGGCAGAAACGGGTTTTCGGAGGGGGAGAAGTGGGAGGGAGGTTCTAGGATCATGATGCCACTCTCCACTGACACTTTAAATTAATGTTAATTTTTGGTAAAAAATTTGTCAAATTGATAATTAATCTTTGACGTAATGGGTTGCTTGTTAAGGTCATAAAGTTGTTATAAGTTCAAAGTTCTAGTTAATTTTCTTTTTGAGCTCCTACGAACGTTATCTCTTAAAAATTCAGGAACATTTTTACTACTACACTAATTATGAGAAGTATATATTTTCGTGAACTTAGGGAGTGTAGATAAGGATTATTTATTCTTGATAATTTTATATACTCTGAAAAATTCGAATATTACCATAAAGCATTAAGGGGTTACCCCCACTTGTAGCGCATGAAAATTTGTCATTTTTCTTAATTTTCTTTTACGAAAACAGCGAAACTTTTTGAAATGACTATTATATCATCTTAAAGTACATACATTGAACACCTTTCAGTAATTTTTTATTGAAAAATATTACATAATTAAAATACAAAGACCCGACAAAGAAATTGTAATTGTAATTTTTACGAATAACAATATAATATAAGCTAGTGTTTGATTGAAGGATGGATCAAAATTGTGTACAGTCAAGGCTAAAATTTGGATTTTCACTAAAAAAAGGTAGTTTTTAACGAAACAAATCTTACAATCAAACACTATATTTTTAAGCCTGCCCAGTTTTAAAAAGATCGAATCAGTAGTTTTCGGGTAATTTTGGTCACCGGCTTCAAAAATGACATTGCGAGAAAAACGCGTTTTAGTTTAAATTTCAGTCTTTTACGTAACGGATTCCTCTCTTTCAACGCTCCTATCTCAATCAATTTGGTTCAGATCGATTTTTGATGGACGTAATCTCAGATACATATTTTTTTCTAAAAAAAAAAATGCAACAAACAATTTTTTTCCAATGTTACAAGCAGGGATTAAAACCGAAACGAATATCGGTTTCAGTTACGGTTTCGGTTATGTTCGCATTTCGGTTTTCGGTTATCGGTTACGCAAAATCTTTGAATAAAGGTTTCGTAACGGTGAACCGGTTTTTGTATGTATCGGTTTTGAAATACCGGTATGGTTTCGGTTCACAAAAAAATTTTTTTTTTCAAAAAATATAGGTATATTAATATTATAATAATAATAATTAAAAATGTATTACTTTCTTAAATTTTCATTCACACATTTCTTTCATATATTCTTCAGTTTATTTTAAATTTATTTTATTTGCGCATATTCAGTGCTATGAAAGTTCGATCATGAATATCAAAAATAAAAATTGAAAATTAAACATAAGAAAATTAAAATCAAAAATCATAATAAAAAATGAGAAATAATTTTTTTTTTGAATGTATAAAAAACCGAAATTAACCCTTATAAATGAAACGGTTACTAAACGGTTATTTCGGTTTACAGAATTTCGGTATTAAGGTTTCGGTCAAATGAAAGTTTTTTTTTTCGGTTACGGTTTCAGTTACGGTTTTAAATTTCAATCGGTTTTTACCGGTTAAAGGTTACGGTTTCGGTTAGGGTTTTAATCCCTGGTTACAAGTGAAGGTAACCCTTTAAGAGTGCCTGATTACAGGGTATTCTATACGTGAGCACTTCAGAATTTCTACTGGTTTCCAATTTGCTAAAGGTTCAATTATAAATTCGCCGTGAAATCGATTGAAAATCTCTTTCGATCGACTTTTAAAGAACCTTTGCAAATGAATCTGTGGGATTGCCACATGCAGTTTCTTGGATGGGCTGAACTGCAAGTCACCCCTGAAAGGTGCCGCTAAAAATTTTCCCGGCCAAATCTATTTCAATTATTATTAAAATTTGCTATTTACATTTCTATTGAAATGAATTGCTTGAAGAAAACGGGATAAAGGCTTTTCCCTACCAATTCACGTAAATCGCTTGTCGTGAAAAGCTGGGAAAACATTAAAGCAACATAAACAAAACAATAGAGAAGGTTGCAGTCGAAAGAGAGCTCGACTTTGAGATACCCTTTGGCAAGTTATAATATAAAGGAGATTATTGCTTCTGTCTGTTACAGTTGCAGATACTTAAAGCACCCCTGTTTCAATACTTATAGGGTATAATAAGACAAGATAGGGTTCAGCGTCTATGCCTTTGTCTAGAGCTCACACACTGGCCCAGAAAGATCCTCATTTCAGTACGGCTTGCGTCTTCCCCTCTTGTCTTTCCAGTCAGACAAAAGTTAATGCTTTTATGTGCGAGGCTTTTGTTGAGCAAACTGGAATTGGAATTAGCATGAAGCGTACGATACCGGTAGAATAATAATAAACCTATAGATACTTTCCCGTCTCTAACTAGGGCAGCGGGTTGTCTTCTCTTCATTGTTCAAATATCGCGAATACATTTAATGAAAAACTATTTTTACGCTCTGCTAAATAGTCAACTAGGACTTGTAGGATATGAAGAAGATGTTCTCAGTTATTGATATCTTGTTGATAATAATAGATAAAATGGTTTATTATGTTAAAATTCTTCTAAAATGATTGGGTAATTATAAAGACTTTTTTTAAATTTACCATTAAAACTTCATCATCATTATTATTATTTCTTTATTAGGATTCCCAGCTCTACAAGTATAAACTTATTATTTAATGAGCTAGTCACAATGTATTGTTTACTTAATCTGAAGTTAAATTTTATTTTAAAACAATATTTTATATTAATTTAATGTGTAATTCATTTTGATTTAATTATTATAATTGTTTACTTAATCTAATGTCTTTAATATTTTTAAATTATTTTTTATTATTATTATTTCATTATAATTTATCGCGATAATCGCTTCCATAATTCCAAAAAAAATAGATTCTTAGAAATACTCAGAAAGTAATTAATCGCTATTCAATATTTCTATTTTTTAGGCATTTTAATATATATTTTGTATTTTTAACAGTCTGTTATATAAAGTTGATCTAGTTTAAAGTGTGTATCGATTTTGTGCCAGTTCAAATCTGAGATTTTTCCTATAATAAATATGAATTCTAAGATGGTTTAGTGAATACCAATGGGAGGTGGCTCAAAACTTCAAAATAACCCTGTAGAAAGATGTAAACAAGATATGACTCAACAACTGAACTAAAAATATAATTTTAATAATTATGCAGACATAATTTAATGATTAAATCTAATAGGACTCTTAAGTTAAGATTATTTGTCTTTAAGTTTAAAAACTCGCAGATGTTGAACAGGGAAACCCATAGAAATCAGCAGTCTTACTGTACTTTGATTCTACTGAATGAATCCGGCAAAAGTGAGTAATAAATTCTTGAGTTGAAAAGTTATAAAAAAGGAAGAAAAGGGAACATAAATGTGAGCGTCCTGTTGCCAAGCTCATTCAATTACACACTAGCACTCGCACTCGCTCTCACACAGGACACAGGATACGGCCGCGAGCGCTTTCCACCCCGCAACGTTTGGTGGGCAAACACGTAAGTTAAAGCGATGAAAATAAAAGGCAAGGAAAGCCAAAGATTTCGCGATGCCTTTGAGGAGAATACGCTCCGTACTCAGACTCGAGCCCTTTGGCCTGGGGTTAGTTTGTCTTTTGAGGGTTTCCCTTTTCTGATACCCTTGCAGAGAGTACTTTAATTTGGTCATGAAGTGTGTAACGCATTAGAAAAGCCGTTCTAGAATCTTTAAAGTGTATATTTTTAGTATAGTTAGCATATATATTAAGTGTGTATATTTTTGTAGTTAGGACAAAGAGCTATTAGATGTAATCATGTCTTGGTACAATTCCGTTTTCTGACTGCAGGCCGTACATATCTCAGAGCCGTCATTTTATCATTTAGCTGTAATAGGATCGATCGGTCCAAAAACTTTTCTAAATGTTAAGAAACTATATCGAGCAATCCCGCAGATTATGCATTTAGTTTTGTCTTATAAAATATACAACATTTTGGCTAAAGCCGTCTTATACCTGCCATAGAACCGTTCGGTCGAAAATTATACTTTAGTATGAATATCTTTGTTTCTTAAGATATCTTAACAAAACTGACAGGTTATGTGTTTGGTATAATCTTTTACATCCTGAATAAATTTAATGAAAATCGGGTAAGCAATCAGAGTTCTGCAAGGGTATTAAATGTTCGCCATACCGAAGATAAACTTTCCTTCTTGTATTTATTTTATCTCGCTTCTTATACTTAGCAGACTGGCTCTCCGGCTGTGCTGGTTGATGTTAGTGGCAATGGCAGTGGTGGTGGTGGTGATGGTTGATTTTGGTGGTGGTGGCTTTGTTCCAATCCACAATCCGCCCCGCCGCCAACATCCAACAGGAGAGCATCCTGCGAGCCAGAGCCTGAGTTTCAGGGACTCTCTGGGCATTCCGTTGCTACACACTGACACAGTTATCGAGTGCAATTCAGACAGGTCGGTTGTGTGTCGTCTCCGTTCGCGTCGCGTATTCCGGTTTTTAGGGTTTAGCTTCTTATTTATTCCTCGTACTTGGAACGCGCGTCGTTTTGTTATCCTTGTTCTGTATTGTTGATGTTGTTTAATCCTTAGATAGTTATTCAAGCATTCTATTAAATCTTGTTCTTAAACTTTTGTTACTCTCGTTCGCTTCGTTTCGTTTCCTTTTCTTAATCGCATTTCGTGTTGTGTCTTTCGTTTGTTTTTTGTTTTGGGTAAGCTTAAGCGTTTTACTTTGGATCTGTGTTGTCTGACATTAACGCTCTAAATGATATCCATTAATTACACACCAGATAATGCAAGTATATATATATGTATATAGTCATAGGCCGACTGTCTGGGCTTTGTTGCAATTGCAGACACAGAGAGAGATACGATTCTATATCTATATGTATGCAGTTCTCTTTGTATCCCCTTGGATTTGTTACATTTCAACGTTTCAACTTCCGCATTGTCAAACAAACTCGTACTATAAAAGATATATACTATATAGGCGGGTGCTGTCGACGCCGATGTCGTCTGCAATCAATGAACCAGCGCCAACACAAGTTTCATACTTGCTTCGGCACAAATTGCAATTAAAAAAAATACATATAACAAAGATCCGACTAACATATACCACGTATCCACAACTTGACGATTTCTTTCTTTGTTTCTCTTGTTTATAATTAGTATATAGTCTGTTTACAAACTGTAAAATGCATTCGCAGCAACATTTTTATAAACTATGTATGTATACTCCACGTTAACGTTAACAAATTGAAATTAAGTCTACCCTGTACTCGCTGAAATTGGGTTTAAAATAAGGCAGATTAACTGTGCCGGATAATATTAAATATATATGTATAATTAAATGAGTTTCCTTAAGTTTTTAATCTTTATCTTTGATCTATTTACTTCTAGACGACTACGTGGTCCTCCAAAACATTTACTTTAATATGACATCCAAACGTCTACAGTAAAAAACACAAAGGTAAGTACCCATTACGCTACACAGCATTAATATAGGGTATATTATTATTATATTATTAGCCGGAACACTTTGAAATATATGTATGTAGTTTTGTTGTGAATTTCAGAAATTCTGTTTCAATAGAATTGTGTAGTATGCTATATTTATATACTCTGTCTAAGAGTTGTACAAAATATTTTAAAAGTGTGTTAATCAATTATTAAATATGTAAAAAAAATTTTTTCTAAAAATTGCTAACTTCCGGAACTTAGTCCTCTAGGCCACAGAAGCCCCTTCATGAACATAGCTAAACCATCTGTAAGGGTATTTATTTATTCTTTATTTATTCTTATCTGTCTATACTGGATCCAATAGATTGGCATACATATGTATAAAGAAAAACAATGCAATGTTTTTCTCTTTTGAAATATCGTTGCACTTGACTTTCAGTATAATAATAATAAAAGAAACAATAAAAAATTAAACAACAAGCTGAAATAGACAATCTGAAATAGTCTAATCGTAATATTGATCATGTTTTAAAAGAAAAGTCAGTTTGTATCTATTGGGAAATTACTAACGCCAACAATGTCAAATTTTCACTTCGAATTAGAGACGTTTTCTCTTTGAAAATAGCCAAGGAAATTATCTCGCCAAATTGTCACTATAAACGCCCACATTGCTGTTCACTTCGTTTCTGGTATATTTTAATTTCCTGAATGATTCAAATTGAACTTTGTTTAGTAGCTAAAATTATTTATATTGTCGCTATGACGTGCAATATTTTTTGTGATAAAAGATAATACGATTTATTTACTTAGACTGATAATATACATATATACGTATGTATGTATGTGATGGATTATTATTTTATTCAGTTGTCAAGTAAAGACACTAAAGAGAGTAAGAAACTGACCCTGAACTTGAACTGAACTTGGCGCTATGGAAAAGCCAATGGCTCGAGGTTTACGTTTTGGGTCTCGTCTATTCGTATACATATGTTTGTATGTATATATTATTGAAATCGCTTAGTTGTTGAAAATGTTATTGTATTTGTATTTTTGGTTGTTGTTGCTGTGTTTTATCAGAGAGCTTTAGCTTTAATTGGTGTGAGTTGCCTGGGGCCAATGAACGTTAAGCACACGAATCAGCAGAAAAACAACACAAAAAATAGCCAAAACAACAAAAAAATATTTATATATCTATGTATTTACGAATATGGCCATAATGTTGTTTATTTGTACAAATTGCTGAGTGTCTTCAATCACATGCAAAGTGCATGTGATTTGTTGTGTCTTTTCTGAATAAGGGATTTTTTAAAATTAATTCAGGTCAAACGGAAATGTAGAGCACTTTTTCAGTCAAAGGACCAAGTTTAGCAGTTCGATTGACTGTCAGTGATCGAATCAATCTGGAATTTCGCTTCAGTCTCATTCATGTTCATTTAGTTCGTGAGTCCAATAGATGAACAATTATGAGAGACTCGTTCATTCGTTCAGTTTTGTGCATCGTTTGATCGATTTTATTTCGAGCAATTAATTTGGAGAATTTTCTAAATTGGCATTTTCTTCTCAATAATATTTGAATAACAAATAGTATTTGTAGTTTGTGTGTTTCAAAAAAACACCGTGATGTGTGTATAATAAACAAGGATTAAACGAGATTAAATAGAGTGTGAAAATTTCCAACGTTGCTTCACACTCTCTTAACGTTATCCATTGACGCCCCCATAGACACCCTTTTTTTCTTTTTTCTTTTTTTTTTGCGAATTTTCATTTAATAAACATAAACAAATCGATACGCGTCACAACAACGCCAACAATGTCTGCGTGAGTCGTCCCAGCTATGTATACACACTGTATTATATACTATGTGTATACTCTTATATACACGTTATATTTTGGACGTACACATTCGCCGGCTGTCCCCTTATAAAAGGGGGCTGCGTGCGTGGGGGTTGTTGTGTAGATTTGGCTGCCATGTTGAAAAGTTACGACGCAGAATTCCATGGAAATCCTTAAACCAACGAGCAGTAATGCTCTTACTTTCTCTCTGTCTCTGTCTGTAGCATGCTCTCGCATAATAAAACCCACGCTCCGAAATGCGTATCTACAACCCCAAGGCCAAACACAACCACAATCCCCCCATGTCCTTGATGTATTTGCCAGTCTGCGGTCGCATTTTTGTTGTGCTTCTGCACATTCATAACAAAAACAATTTGGAAAATTTATGGTCAGAGCGACGAAGATGTTATATCCTTCCACACAATGCTAAGCTAAGACTTGTTCTAAAAATAACTTTTCTTATAGAGTTTATTAATATGCTGCAAAAGTTAAATTGAGTTGCGATACATTATAGCGTACATAATATTTAGAAACCGTAAAAATGTACTCATCTACTATTTTATATTTAATAATAATACTATTTCATATAAAAATGCTGTTAACTTGCTTTAATGCATTGCTTTTAAACTTCTTTTTCACACTGCACTGCAAAATGTCCATTTAAAAATGGAAACTTTGGTGAAGATGTACCAAATAAGGCAACCCTGGTTGAGATATCGATTAATCGATAGCTTGAAGCAATTAAAAAGACTTAAAAATACGCAGACCTCTTTTTTTAATTATTTTCTATTTTGTTGCGTTTCAAATGCTTTGCATAAATTATAATGACAGCGCGCGAGAGCACGAGAGAATACACAAGTAGGTTACAGGCGTACGTACTGTCGGGTGCAGTGGGAGTGGCTACGCCCACAAGTAGGCAACAAACTCCAATTTTTGAAGGTGCCACGATGTTTCGGACTGCCTTGAACTCGACGAAGCTTTGCAAAAGGAAAGTGAAAGTCGTTGGATGGATGAGCGAAAAAAGAAGAAAGGAAACCGGTGCTTGTCACCATGAAATGGTAACGCCTACGCGCTCCTACGTAGGCGTTGGTATTTGGTGTTGTTTAGTAAATACTCGAAGGATACCGGCGCCCACGTCCTTGACAATCATTTACCACACTCCGCCACATAAACCCTTGATGTGGGCGTGTGTGCTTATGTATAAATGTATGTATGTATGTATTTGACATCCTTGGCATTTCAACGAGTATGTTCAGGAACCGACTATTCCCGATGCTTGTTCCCGAGCATACATACGACTATGTACAAGGTATTTACTTGTTCCTGCCATGTTACACGTTTTTTGTAGTTGTTGTTTTCGTTTTTTTTTTTTGCTGTGTCGCAATTTGCCATTCAAGGACATGTCTCTGATTTTCTGCAAGAACTACCATGCAAAAATTTTCCATGCGTCAGTTCGATTGTCCTCAAACGCCAACTCAACTGAATTTCCCTGTAAAGACGATTGAATGTGGGGAAAATTGGATTGTCATTCAGGCAATTCCAGCAGAATGAAATTAAGAAAAAATAACCGATAGGCGAATCTTTTCATCTTAATAAATTAATCAAAATCAGATTTGAAATTACATTTTTTATCGCTTTCGTTTCATCAGCATTTTTGTACATAAATATGGTATGTATAAAGTGTGTCTCTTAGATAATGATAGCTAATATTAAATTACGTTATTTTTAAGGCAAATTACATCATAGTATGCATGCAACAAAAAGAACTAAACCAAAAACCAAGATTGCAATTTAGTAAATATGTACAGTTAGTAAAATAGTTTTTTTGACACAAAAAAATATTCTGATATTTTTTGTTTAATTGAAAAGTTAAACCCAATTAATCTTTTTTTTGCTTGTTCTTAAAAACCGTAAGGAACTAAATAAATCGAAATGTGTACATATGTACATATGTATGTATTTTATCAGTGTCAAAACAATTAGTTGACTAACTGTACATAAATATCTACTCTTGTTATTATTTTTTTCGATTAATATAAACAAACCAATAAAGAATTGAAAACGCAACGTCAGCATTTTCGCTTGCATGGTTTTCTTTTCTTTCTTACATGTACAAACATACATATGTATGTAAATTTAATAAACTCGATATTATAGTATATTTTCAATGCTCAACTAGTTCTTATTTGCAAAAAATCAAAACAAAAATCAAATTGCCAGACAATTTCATAACAGAAATTTGCATTAAAAATAAGAACAAACAGCACAAATAACAATGACAATAACAATGTGCAAAGAAAATGAAAACAAGCTGACTGGTCCGAAGTAAACAACAAAGGTGACGTCAAAAACGTGTGGGCAGCAAAAACATATGTATATTTGTACACATATAAATATGTATGTACATAATACGTAAAGAGAGAATGAGAAAGAGCAAGAGCGGAACTTTGTAAGTGAATCTATTTATTAATCAAATGGAAAATAAAACACAAACACTTAAAGCAAAGCAAGCAACAAATGCAAAAGGGATAGAATAAAATCAAAGCAACAACAAACGTAAAAGACTGTACCGCAGCAGCGAAAGCGCCACTGCTATCCCACTGCCGCATGCCCCCAGCGCCGGCATTTAAGAAACCAAATGGGGAAAAATGGAAGTGAATGAAGCAACAGACGCAGAGACAACGACAATGCCTCTTTATCTGCGTATGTATGCATGTGCGTGTCTGTGGGTGAGCGACATGCGCTCTCTGTGTTGCTCTCTCTTGGAACGCTGCGCGCCTGCACAGCTGAACAATCAAAACAAAATCAGCAAGCGCGGGAGCTTTCACTTGCCTTGCATGTTTTTGTCGCTGAGCTTTTGAAACTTTTTTGAACAATCGGTCAAGAACGTTTGAGAAGCGCGGACACGGAACGCATCACAACACTCTTGGTGTGTGTATTAGTGTTTAGAAGCACATAGAGCAGAGTGCGATAATCAAAATAAAAGACCAGAAATTAATTTTTTGTCGTTGTACTGTCGTGCTCTGATAGAATGAACAACGAATGCAATGGGTACAAATCAACTTAAATTATTATAAAACTATACGTATGTATACAAAAAAATTGCTTTAAAAGTAGCAGTGGTTGTGCCCATAATTCAATTAGCGAGTAATTAAAACAATTCATCAAATCGCGCGCGATTACAAAAACGCAAACAAAACGCGCTTCGATCATACGAGTTTGAGTAATTTAACTTAGGTTCACCCATACATACACATACATATATGCATATTTAAACAAACTCGCTTTGGCGACGCGCGAACTAGTTTCAAGTCAGCAATATAAGCAACAGCAAAAAATATTTATTCAATCAAAAATAAAACGAGCAAGGCATGAAAATAATCAGTAGATTTGCGTAAATAAATGAAGCAACAAACAAAAATAAAAACGCTGCCAAATTTGATGAGTGCTGGAATTTAACAACAACAAAATTCTTACGTCGACGCAGACGCGACGTTCGCTTACCCTCTTACACTCACGTGTATGCAGAGAGCGGACATAGTAGAGCGAGCTTTTGCATTTGCTCACGACTTCTCTGTTCATGCTTTGATCAGTTGTTCGCAACACGCTCAGCTGCTCGGTCGAAATCACCGCAAAATTGACAGCAACAGAAAAATAACAAACGATAACAAAAGTCCAACAAAGCTTTCAAGTTGTTGTAAATTTTTGCCATAACTATAACAATATTTTACTATATATTGAATTTAACGTGTGCCATCGAGTGTCATTGTTTTCTAATATCCCAAATACATCTACATACATGTGGAGCTTTTCAATGTCATACTTCAAGTCTTACGTCAACAACAATTACTATGTATGCATGTATTATTAAAAGTACATGCATATAACAATTCTTCGAGCTTATGTTTCTCTCTGGTGACACAGGCTGATAAGATTCGCTAGCAGTCAGACGCGAGTGCGTATGTGTGTGTGTATGTTTACATATATAAAAATATACTTCAACTTATCAAATTTGATACAAAGTGTGAAATTTCTTAATGTTATTATGTGTGCTGTGCTCTTTATAGTAAATATTATACATAAATACTATTTCTGTTTTAATCGCCACATGTGTGACCCAGTTTAATAGAAAATCCAACCAACAAAAAGCGTGACCAACAACAACAATAAAATACACGATTTACATATAACAACAACAACAACAACAAAAAAGAAGAACAACTTCCTTCCCTCATTTCGCGTGCCCATGCATATAATTAAATTAATTAATGGATGGAAATATATACAATAACAATTCATCTATAAGTACGAAAAATGTTTAAATAAACACATCGAGTAAATTCTCTTCAACAATTTCAAAATTTTATTGCTTGAGAAACGTTTACGGAAATCAACAAACTTACCTTATAGACGACGATATTCAACTTTATCCCTACTTAAACTCAACTGGAAATGTTTATAGTACATCATTTTATAATACACGGTGCAGTCATATAAGGTTTGTATTCAACATTTTTAAAATCAGACCATGACAAAATAATTATTGGATTACAATTCCAAATGGGAAATATTCATCTTAAATTTTTATTGTTAGAGCTTTATGTAAACTTATGCATATTGAAAAAATAGAAAGTTAAATGATATAATTTCAGATAAATATACAAGCCCTGAAAATGAAAGACATCCAACAAGACTTTAAGCAGATTTACATAAAAGAACATGAATCATTTTTTTTTTATAGTTTTTTTCTTTTTCGATAATTAGTTTCCTATTCCATGCTCAAATTCTTAGACTTGTCAAATTTGGTAATTTATGAGCCCAAGCCAATTAAAATGTCAACTCATTCCAAACACAAAATACTCCAAATTCAGATTTGTAATCGACTTCGAAATTGTGAAATAAGAAACGTTGCAACAAAGCCGAGCTATGAACATGCTCGGATTCCGATTTGTGTATGTATATTGAGCCATAAATTGGAGCACAAAACTTGATAACTTCCTGTATGCGTCTGACAAAGGGAAAGCCAAAAACAAAACAAAAATAAGAAACAAAAATTATACCAATAATTCTTCAGCTGGAACCTAAATCAGTTAAACTTTTCGAATCTTTCCATTATATATTTGATATTTGTAGAGGTTTTTGTGAATCTTTTTGTTGCCATTTGTGCAAATAATCAAAAGGCGAACACAATAAAATTTTGTGTTTGCAAACGAACAAAAAAAAGGCGACCTAAAATTAAATTAAATTTGAAATTGATTTCAATTTGAATTTGAATTTGAAATACAGCGCTCTGAGTTCAGTGTCAGTTCAGAGCGAATACTCAACTCAAGGCCGAGTCGATCGACTCTCGGACTCGGCACACACACACACACACACACACACGAACACTCTGCTGTATATTAGATAGCCCAAAACCCATTTGAGTGGAATGCTTAAACTGTCCAAATGTTGGGCAAACACCAATAGAACACAACACACACAAATATAGATATTAGCCGCAGACCAAAACCCAAATAAATGATTACAGAGTCGCTTCTTAATAAGCCACGTTTTGTTAGTCGCCGTTTTACTCCCTCCCTCCCTCTCTCTTTGTTGGGGCTTAACTGAATCTCCTGCTGTTCAACTAATTGACTTAACCACTTGACGCACTCTACTAGAAGTTGAATTTTCTATGTACTCGTACTCGTACTGGATATATCAGTAGCTACAGCTCAAATACATCAATGACTCAACAGTTGAGCGCACGATAAGCAGCCAGCACAATACTGCAGTAATAATAAACACGCCAAAATAATAAAAACAAAACAAAACAAAAATACGTCTAGTAAATACACATGCAAATACGTGATAGCAAGTAAATGTATCAGGTGCTTATAACTGTTGACTTTGCTTGATAAATTTATGACTGATGATCCCTAAATCAACGGCATATTGGCAAATTGTGGTTAATGCTTTCGCTGAAACAATGGGAGTGATTAAAGCTAAAATATGGTGGAAATACATTATGACTATGTTAGTATTCACTGGAATTTTATTCAACAAATAAAACAAAAATTGAAATTCCTAAAAATCATGCAAATATGTAAGAGGAAAAAAAATGTAAGGTTTTTTCAATACCCTTGCGTTAAAGATATAAAAAAAGGTTAGGTAACTACATATTTGTAAAACAAATTCAGTTAAAGGTTCTTTAAAAATAAGAATAATTTTAGATTAGAACAAATTTGATGAAATTGCAGAAGACAAAACCAAATACACAATCTGTAAGACTGTGAAATTAAGAAAGATTTCCAGACATTAATTTCAGTGTCCATTTAAGACAAATTCTCGTTCGTTATGCTGAATAATAAATTGAAAATAATATGTAAGAGACATTAAAATTGTTAATTAATTACAACAATTGTAATTAGTTCTACAACAGTACAGTAGAAAAAAAACTTGGGAAATGTATAATATGAGTTCCTGTTTCATTGATGAAATGATGATTATATTTTTTGCAGCTATTGCAATTCTCTTTAATATTTCATCACTCGATTGAGTGCAAATTAATTGTATATGTATGTAGTTAAAATGGACACATCACTCGATTTATTTAACAAATTTCAATACAATTAAGTAGTATATATGCCATTTGGATACGTCTGTCATACATATAGTATATGTTTGTATATATTCTAAGTAGATAGTATATACTCTACGGTCATTGCTCTGTCGGCCTTCAACTTTCTTTATTGTGGGGCTGTTTTTTGTGGTGTTATGGTCTACGGATGCAGCAAACTTGTTTGCTTTTCTTTAAAATTTCTTAAAAAGTATAAAAATGTATCTAATATATCTGTCTGACTGGATCTGAATGTTGTGACTGTGCAATTAACGAACAGGCGAAACAAGATCTTGGTATCTTCAAGCGGAGCATAGGGTATAGCGTAGTCGATCTTATCTCTTTAAACACCACTTGAGGCGAAACCTTTTTATCACAATTCCTAGAAGACAATTATTTATTTAGATTCCGCTTCCAATTACAATTTCGCTTTTATTTTCAATCCGTTCGACGAGCTGATAAAAACTGCTATCCAAAAACAATCAGCGAATATTTCCTCTCGACTGTTATTTATATTAAATTTTGGCAAACATTTCAGAAAGTCTGAGTAAAAAGTATTTCATGTGGGCGGACATTTCCAGCTGACAATAAAAATAAACATACGGGGGTAGAAATTTCGCTTATATTTCGTAAATATTATATTCGCGTTCTGGGAATTGTTGGAAATATGCAATGTGCTTGACCTAATGCTTGTGGCGGCTTATCAGCTCTCAGTTGCCATCGTCACTGGCACGCGGCTGGACGCTGATAAGACGGACGGACGGAAAGTTGAGTCTGTAAATTCGTATGCTGATACGAGACTCACGTGTTCCTGCAATGTATCCGATTAAATCAAAAGTTATAGACACTTGTGTACGCGACAATTTGTATGTACTATATGTTTATTTTAAGAGAATTAACAAAGTCTGTCTCAATCTCCAGTTACATAACGTCTTTTAGCTTTTAGCTTTTAGGATTTCAGTATTTAGTGTTTGTCTAACATTTCAGCTGAACTGTGCTAATTTTATTATACATATACATATACATATATCATACATCATGTATGTGTATGTGTGTATTTGTATTGTGCACAAATATGTTACTAAATCAATATAAATTGATTTTAATTATTTATCTATTAGCAAAACAGCAAGAAAGCAATTTGTTTGCTGGCTCTTCTATTTGTACCCTGTATCCATTAAAGATGGCGGCTATAAACAGCTATGCCATTACCTATAAATAATGTATAGTTTACATTTCTGATAAGCCTTAAAATTTTCGATGGGATTAAGCATTTATTAAAATACAAATCTATATTTTGGTCCTGTGTACAGAGTAACTAGCAGTCGAGCATTCTCGAGCCGTTATGGCTTACAAAACTCACATTGCTATTGATTGGTAATGGAATCGGAATGAAATCAACACGAAAGTGCAAAGTGTATGAAGCACAAACAAATACATATTATTATGAGAGATGTGTGAATTTTCTAACCGATTCTCAAAGTTAGGAAAGTAACTGCACTCGTAGACGCTTCTCATTCTTAGTTCGTTGATCTGTTTATTTTTTTATTTTAACTCATTTCGTTTTGTTGATGTATTTAAAAGATTCCATTCTAATCGCATTCTTAAGTTGTGTTTATCTTGCTGACAAGTTATTCTATATTTTTTGTATAAGCTTATTAATAAAAAAATATATAAACCAGTTCTTAATAAAAGCGCCCCCGTATTCCTATTTGGTTTATTTTTACTTGGGGACCTCCAAAATTGGCGCCCTAAAAACGCGAACTAAAAATAAATCACAAGTCACTTGCCTGTCGTGTGGGCGGGGAAGGAACTTGCACTTGACGGTAAATGTGGCTACCTCAACATAGAATTCTTTGCGTGTGTGTTTGTGTTTGTATGCACGAAATTAAAGCAAACCAAAGCAAGCAGACAAAGCAATGGTGACTTGCATAATTATATAAACAAAGAAAAGCATACACTGCTCTAGAGAGTGATAAAGAAAGAAAGAGCGAGAGTGCATGCGAATAGGATCAAACAAAAATTGCATGCATTTCGAACATGTGACACTTGTGACGCCAGCAACGATTCTGTTTAAATAGCGAGTTTTCTTATGTGTCATTCATTATCTCTGTTTTTATTGATTTTGAAAAAGGTAAAACCAAACCGCCATTAATTTAGCCACTTCAAATGTCCTTTATTTATATAAAGTGGAAATTTCCCAAAACGAGAACCACGGTATTTTGGAAAATACCCAATCCAAATGTCCTTTGCTTGAGAAAAAACAATAATCAAAAGACAAAGGAACACTAATTAGAGTTTTTACTGTTCTCATGTGTGTTTGGACATATGCATGTGAATGTATGTTTGTGTAGAACAACAGCGGAATCATCTAGTACATATTCTGGTGAAATGTAAAAGCTTCTTTCTAAGAGTTGCTCATTTGTTATTGTAATATATATTTTATTTACTCACAAAAAAAAACCCGTCTAGCACCAGTCAAAACGACTGAAAAGCTTTAGATTATTTACTATATATACACGCATACATGCATATACATTTGTATACACACTCGAGCGCACGAATATGGCGACAAAAGCAAACAGTCGGAAAACATATGTTGCTCAGAGCGCAAATGTCAAGCGTGCTAGACGAGAGAGAGAGAGAGATGAGACGCAGAGCGAGAAAACACAAACAACCCACGTTCTCTGAAAGCTTTTTACAATCGTCGAGTTTTGTTTACAACTCGTCGCTCTGTGTTGGTGAGCGAGTGTAAAACAAAAGCAACACAGCGATAAATTATAAATTCAAAACAAAATATAAAAAATAAACACTTTTGACCTTGAGTTTGGTTAATAACTGTGCTCCAAGCTCGCTCTCTGTAATGGCTCTCTCAGTGCCCCTTTCTTTGTTTCCTTTCAGTAATTTGTTGATAGCGTGGCTGTCTAACTGTATTTTTTATTCTTTCTTTCCTTTGTTTATAATTATTTCATTATGTGTTGAAACTACAGCCAGGTTGCACTTTCGTTGTTTATAAATTCTCTTCAAATCTTTATAAATATCTTGTTTTTGCATGTAATTGGACTGCATATGACGTCAGATGTACCCCAAAAGCAGCTGCTTTTGTGAATTGTTGTTGTATTGTTTGTTTTGGCCCCGCCTTGCACACAATATTGTACTTTAAACCCTCCCATCCAATATCAAAAGCTTTCCACGTGCATCCCACGCGTCTTGTGTGCGGTTCTGCTTTGTTTACCCATGAAAACTTGGATATATTACATATTCAAATGTATTCATTTTGTGTCTTACATACTCTCTATTTCTAGCTTATCTGCTTTTTGTTATTATTTGTATGTTTTGCATTAGATGTTTTCTTGTTTTAATTTCTTCTTTTGCTGGCATTTCGCGTTCATTAACTTATTTGAATTTTTTTGGTACTTGTTGTTCTTGATGTTGCTTTTGAGCAATATTCTTAATGATAATTATATAGACATGTTTTTTCTCACACACTCTTTCTCTCTTGCTCTTACTCTTGCTCTTCACATGAAATCAAAATGTTTGCCTGCTTTTCGACAAAAAATGTGTAATAAATTTTCGGATTTTCGTCTTTACCCATTTATTCGTAGCTTTTGTACATACATATGTACATACATAAGCGCTCGCCGTATGTTTCCTATATACATATATGCCTATATAAATGTACATACTTATGTATTTGGCTTAATACACACATTTGTTCATAGATGGCGCTTTTGGTACGTCAAGTAAAAAATAAAACATTGTTTGGCCTTCGACGCGTTCGGCAACCTTTGACGAATATTAAACAATTTCAATTGGTCGTGGGGGGAGTTGAAGTGGATGTCTGTGGGGTATAGGAATATTGTAAAGAACCCAGAGAAACAAGCATATCATTGAGCTAAAGTAGAATTGTTGTTTTTTTTTTATTTTATTATTATTTTTATTTTGTTGTTTAAGTGCCGCTTTAGATGCTACACGTTGTGTTTGATTGTTTGAGTTGCTTGGGCTGTTGTCGGTTGACCTTGATGAATGTGGAGGTAATGTTAACACGTCCATATTCCTTCACATCCGATTGTTCGTGTAAGCAAATGTTATCAGCGCTAGAAAATAAATAAAAAAAGGAAAACGAGTTATCGCTCAGCTGGGCTGATGACTGACTGCATGGAATAGATAAGCTTGGACGCGTAAATGATATTAATTCCAAGGTCTATATAGTACTATATATACATACATACATATGTGTTTGTATATACTTGAATGTGATGATTTGCAGCTGATCTTGTATTTAAGGTAGAAGTTGGAAAACAATCACATAAATTTGATTTTGCAACAAAAACCCTATTCTTGGTTTTCGTTCTGTTTGGTTTTTTCATTTACTGTCCCCTTTTGTCATAATTTTCTTATGGAAAAGAAAAAAAAATAATAAATTCGAATGGGCCCAAAGGGTAAAACAAAGATATCTGTTTTATCTGCTCATGCTAAGGAATTGGAACCCTCGAATTCTGAAATTTGCTAACGTCGGGAACTTAGTCCTTAGGCCACAGGAGCCCACAAAAATAAAGATAAATAAGAATGCCTAAATTGAAATAATAAATTTATATTATTATTATTATTTAATTAAGTCTCTTTGTAGTTGCTTAACTTATTCTAAAATTTAGAACATATTTAATTCGTAAGCTGGCAGCAAATGTTTAGTACCCACTATTAAACATATGATTAAAGTTTTGGCAAATAAACTTTCTTTTAATTTGTTCATTCGTTTCTTTGGTTATCAGTCCAATTTGAAATGTTCTTTTAGTTCTAATTTTCATTTAAATCACAAGACCAGTCACCTGTATCCAAACATAGTCAAAATTATAATAAAAAACTCACAAATTTGTTTATTAGCACTCAAAACTTTTGTAAAGCAATAAATTAGTTCTACCTTCTTGTTTGTATAGCAGACATTCAGACATTTATATTCCAGATTCGAGATGTATTTTTGCGTCCCAAATTAGCACTATTAAAATCAACCAGAATTAAAATTTTCTTTGTAAACAAACTAATTAATATTTATAAACAGCAACAGTAAGAACAAGAACAAGAACTAGAGGCAAGATATAATCACAAATTGCCAAGTCACCTGCTTAGCGAAAGGCAAAAAGCAAAAGCAACTGACGACATGACGAATAAGCACTCAAAACGTCAACAAAAGAATAATTTTGGCATAGTTTTTGTACCTTTTATACCCAGTGATTAATCTCAAATTGAAGTTATGCATGTCTGCGAATAGAAGATAAGAATCAAGTCTCAGGGTATTTGCTAGTCGATCATTCTCGATAAGCACTCTCAATGACTTGTTTTGCTAGTTATATTTTTTTTTGTATTATTCTTTTGTTGTTTAATACTATTTTTCACTTTTTTTTTTCTTTTTATTCTTCTGTTTTTTGTTATTTTGTTTATTTAGTGCAAAAAAATGCAAATGATTTCTTTTATTTGGTTGCGAAATAAGTTTTGAACGTTATCACTCAATGCTCTAATGATAAGCTAAGCAAGAATAACAAAAAACAATCAGATGGGTTATATATTATATTCTCTGGTTATAGACCTTTTAGACTAATCTATACATAAAAAGTCGAATTAAATGTGGCATCTGTCTGACTGAACTCGGTTGTTTTTTAAATATAATACGAGTACTATATTACTTTATTAGATATTCATATTCAAATGGCACAAGTCCATCAATCATATGTAGATTTAACCAATCGGAGTTTACAATTTAGTTCCGCCTTTGATTGCAATGGAATCTGGAATGCGGCATTGCATATTTAATTTGCATTAAAATTATGATATATGCAGTTTCATTAGAATGCTGGACTATACAATTCCCTGGCTTGCGAGTTCTTAAATACCCTAACGATGCAATATTAAAGTAAAACTAATGTTATAATGTTAAATAAAAGTTGAGAAGTAAAATTGAATGATCATACATTTTTTTTTTTTTTTTTAATATTTTTGTAATAAAAAACTATAATTATAACATAAAATAAATTTTAATTTGATATGAATCAGGGTGTCGAACATCGGCTTCAGTAACGGGTTCGGCTGTATTCGCATTTAGGTTTTCGGTTATCGGTTATGCGACGGTTAGGTACCGGTTACCGGGTTTCGGCTTCGAAATACCGGTATGCTATGGATTTAGTTACTGTTACCAATTTCGAACGGTTAATTCCGGTTAACGGTTACGGTTATGGTTTCGGTTTTTAGTCCCTGATTTTAATATTTTGCTTTAAACAAATTTTTAAAACAAATAAAATAAATGTAGTTTTTTTTAAATAAAAATTTTAATATTTTTTTATACAGTTGAACTTCCATAACTCGAACTTCTATAACTCGAATTTCTCTCTAATTCAAACTAAATGAAAGGCGATAAAATTTATAAGCTTAACAAAAAACACTAAAAGTCGAATATCTGCATAGCTCGAACCTTTTCTTTGGATAATGATGATTTAAGTTAGGGAAGTTCGACTGTATTTTAATTTAGATGAGAAGGAGTTTATATAAATTTTTATAATAAAAATACCCCAGTAAAAAATAGTTATCTAATATTTGTCCTTTCTCTAGATAGTTTTAAATTGTATATTGCCCTGATTGTATCCATTACGTACATTCGAATTAAACATTATTTATGCATAATTAAATTACAAAAATATCTAATGTCCTGTTTTTTACACAATTCTCTCATTTTAGCCACTGTAAATCAACTGGGCAGTCGCAAAGTCGCGCCTGCGCCTCAGGCGCCCAACGAGGCAAAGAAAAGAGCAGAAAGTATATAAATCTGTTGGTGCTGTCGCCTCCAATCCTTTCCGTTCCTTCTCCCCTGTTCGATCTCCACACACGTGATACGCAATGACTGAGAATCAGGTGTATCCCATGTCATCGGAATTCTTTGACAGCGGCTCAAACAGCAGCAGCAATCCCTTGAAGTACGAATTGTATTCGCTGGGCAACGTGCCCACGCTGAGCATTAACACCGGCAACTACGGTGTCAGCAGCAGTTCATCGAGTGCCGTCAATACCAACAACACCAACAGCAGCAGCAGCAGCAACATTAGCAGCTATACGTCCAATGTGATGCTGAGCACGACGGCAATTAGTATACCGCGCAGCAATAATCAAAATCAGAGCCATCATCATCACCATCATCATCATCCGTATCAGCAGTTGAGCGAGACGCCAACATTGACGCCAACGCCACGACAGCAGCAACATCATTTGCACATATTACCAAGCATGGCACAGCAACAACAGTTGCAACAACAACAGCAGCAGCAACAACATCAGCAGCAACAACATCAGCAGCAGCAACAACAGCAGCAGCAACAACAACAACACACACAAGCTCTGCAACTGGGCGAACTATCAGACTTTGGACTGGACGCGCTGGACGCTGCCTCATTATCGCCCACATTGCTGCAGGATGTCAGTCTAAGCGCCGCCTCGCCCCTCAGCTCCACGCTGTACAGCAGCAGTGGCAATGCTGCTGCTGCCGCTGCGACAGCTGGCGGCAGCAACTACTATACACCGGATCTGAGTGCCAGCCTCGATTTGAATGCGGTGCACGAGCAATCGCTGCTCCAGGAGGTCGTCAGCGGCAGTGCGCTGCTCTACGAGATGACCCCGAACTCGAATGCCATGTGGAGTGACATTAGCATCAGCAGCGCCATTGTTCACACCAAAAATGAGCCATTTAATCTAGATGATGATTACATCTTTCCCAATGATAAGGCCGAGATACAGGCCAATGATTTGACCGATTTGAATGGTGGCGATTTCCTGGATGTCATTGGCACCATTGAGGATCTGCTGCCAGCCGCGAATGTAACACAGAATGTCAACTTTTTGCTATCGCCGCAATCCCATTCATCTGATCATTTGGGTGGACCGCCGTTGGAGTTGCTGCAACAGCAGCAGCAGCAACAGCAGCAGCTGCAGCAACAACAGCAGGAGCACGAGCAGCAGCAGCAGCAACATCTGGAAACACTACTGAGCCAAAGCCAGCAACAGCAACAGGATACGTATGAGCTGTTCCACAGCACACCAAATAAGCCACCGCAGCTGAGCTCGAGCTTCTCGCCGGGCAGCCAAGCATCGCAATCGCCATTGACACCGCCACCACCGCCACATGCCAGTCGCTCGCAGTATCAGCTGGTGAAGTCGCGGAACATGCAGGAGCTGCTGAAGAAAGGAATTGCCATGTCCTCGCCACCGGACCGTCACTCGATGCTAAGTCAGTCGGCCGCCCTCAGTCCTGGCGGCAGGAGCAGCGGCTTCGGCAGCATCAACAGCACACCTGGAGCCAGCAATGCGTCCAGCTCAGCTCAAAACCAGGTGGTCATCACAGCGAGTGCTGCGGGCAGTGTGCGTAAATCGTTTGGTTACCAGAGCGCCGTGGAAAGCTCACAATTGTCGCGTCTGTCGTCGTCGGCGCCAACGCATCTGGATCGGGAGCACATCTGGATGCGCCGGGAGCCGCGACAGCATTTACTATCCACCGGCTCGCTGGCCGAGGCCGAGAGCTTCTCCTCGCTGAGCACTGGCAGCGTTCTGTCGCCGGATGGCATCGACTTCTCGCAAGACGATGACGACGATGCGTCCAGCGATAACAGCGATATCTATGATGACTTTAGCAGTGACAACGGTGCGTATCGGTTAACAAATGTCAAGTTATTATTGTAGTAAACTAATTAATTAATTAATCAATTAGGCGGCTCTGGGGATGAGGATGAAACACGCACATCGACACCGAATCAATTGAGCAGCAGCAAGGGCAAGGAGCGCTTCTTCTGGCAGTACAACGTGCAGGCCAAGGGGCCAAAGGGTAAACGCCTGGTCTTCCAATCGAAGCTCGAGGATCCCCATGTGCTCAACGAGGTTACCGATCCAGTCTTTAGTCCCACCTGCTCAGTGCGTGGCATCAAAGTGTATAAGGTAAGTGTGTAAGCACAAACAAAGCTTATCCTGGGCATGCCGAAGACTTGATACCCTTGCCGAGTTCTGTATTCAATTTTGAACTGATCCTTCCTATGACAGCTCTAACATATACTTATCTGATAAATTTGTTTGTAATCCAGAGAGACATGGCAAAGTTCGAACCACTTTTTAACTTTCTCTGAAAGTTACTAAAATCGGCATACCTACATTTTTTGACAACCCAATTTTTATACCTTGTGCCCATTGAAAATGGTCAAAAAGGGTATATTAGATTTGTGTGATGTATGTAACAGGGAGAAGGAAGCATCTCCGACCCCATAAAGTATATATATTCTGGATCAGCATCAACAGTCGAGACGATTGAGCCATGTCCGTCCGTCTGATCCTGACCAAAATTGGTTGAAATCGGATCACTATATCATATAGCTGCCATAAGAACGATCAGTCGAAAATCAAGTCTTAGTATGAACAACTTTTTTGTTGTTTGAGATAACTGAACCAAACTGACAGATTATGCATATGAGATGGTCCCAACCAATATTCTATTTTATGGAAACTCTCACAGTGTATCCTCCAGTCGAGCAAACTCGACTGTAGCCGCGCCCACTTGTTACTAATTGACTTGGTCCTACGAATGTTATAGCAACTAATTTTTTTTATTTTTAATTTGAAAACAAATTTTAACCTTCATATTTTTTTTCGTAAATTTAAATTTATTTTTTTCCTATTTTTTTTTTAATTATAAAAATTTACTTAAATAACCTTTTTTCTGGAGTTCCCCAATACCAGCAGAGAATGTTGAACTTATCTTTACTGTTAAAATTATCCTAGTTTTAAATTATTATCCAAATTTTAAGTTCACATTTATGATTGAATGAAATTTCTAGTATTTTTAATTATTCATTCGAGATTTAATTTAAAGTGTGTCGACAATAAATACATTTTCAGACGTCTGCCACGCCTTATGATTATGTTACCTAATCCAATTGTTTAACAATATATAATACAATATATTAATAATTGACATTATCTAATTGTCTTTCTGTTTCTTTTTTTG
Organism: Drosophila limbata; assembly: GCA_963924055.1. Lineage (NCBI taxonomy): Eukaryota > Metazoa > Arthropoda > Insecta > Diptera > Drosophilidae > Drosophila > Drosophila limbata. The sequence continues at coordinate 5,698,069 of OZ001352.1, forward strand.
TTCTTGCAGCACAGCGGCAAGGCGCGCAAGGGCGATGGTAACGACTTGACGCCGAATGCGCGCAAGCTGCACAACATCGGCAAGGAGCTGGACAAGCTGAGTCGCACCATCAATGACATGACGCCCGTTTCGGAGCTGCCCTTCAATGTGCGTCCCAAGTCGCGCAAGGAGAAGAACAAGCTCGCCTCGCGTGCTTGTCGGCTCAAGAAGAAGGCACAGCACGAGGCCAACAAGATCAAGCTGTTTGGCCTAGAAATTGAGCACAGTAAGTGTCATAAATAATTTCCTTTACATTTTATAACTAACATGGATTTATTTTGTACTGTTTAGAGCGTCTGATGAACGGCATTGCCGAGCTAAAACAGGCACTGGCGCTCAAGCATCGCACAAAGAGCCAAGGCGAGTCCACCGAGGAGATGGATCTGCAGATACAACGCATTTATTCAACGGCATCATGTGAGTTTCGCATACTTAAATGAAATATTTACATCATATTAATTTTGTTTATTTACTTTTTGACAGCTGGCATACGCATTGCGGGCGGCTCCACCGATTTTGTGAATAAGGTTTTGGAGAATATGCGCGGCGGAATGCCAAATGGAGGCCTCGAGGAGCTGCGCAAATCATCGTAGGCCAAAAAAGCACAGCTATAACGAACCGCCCATCAAACTACAATATGTTATTAGATAATGCTCCCCAGCAAACAATAACTACCTGAAACGAAACGAAACGATTCAAGAAAAGAAACCAACCAAGAAACAAACAAACTTACCAAACAATCATTTTCGAAAATGTTCTGCTTGAGTGATAATCCTTATGATGATAACAGCAAGAGAGAAAGTAATGATAGAGAGAGAGAGAGATGTAACTGTGATTTAAGAGCCTGGCGTAGCATGCAACAGACATATGCCACATATGTAAAACTATGTGTAAGACTATTTTGTCAAGCGCTAAAGAAATTCCCTGGCAAAACAACCGAAAAGAAACGAAACAAAATGTAAAGAAAGAGGCAACCACAAACATAAACAACATAAACAAAAAGAATTACTAAAAATTAAAATATAACGTCATTTGTTTAGCTATTAGGAACATGTTATTAAGAAGGAAGCAAAGAAAGCGAGTAAGCAAAAAGAAAGGAAGAATGCGTCTTAAATTAAGCTACCAGATATACCTGTTTACAACATAAGATTTTTGAATTGATTTGTTTCAACATTTAAATTGCGAGTACTATTAACTTAAACATATTAACAATATTACATCTACATATATTCAGGTGCGATTTAACTGTTTTAATTTTTGATGCTTCTTTACAAATATATAAAATATAAATTGGTTCAATGTTTTAGCACTAAGTTTTTAGAAATGCGATACAAACTGGAGAGCTTTTTCATACATATGTATATTAATATTATTAACATTATGTTTGTTACCAAGGTTGTCAGTTTGTTTAAATTTCTGTTTGCGCCTAAGTTGAAAATATTAATTGTTTAATTCAAATATGAAAATGGAAATGCATAATCAATGTGAAATGTTATGCTGTATATGAATGTGTATTTTTAATTATACTTATTCTACAATATATATAAATGTTATATATACATTTATATATGTATATTTATGTATGCATGGTGATATAATTTTACTTGTCTTTTGTATGCTTTAATTTTGTTAATGTAAAACCAATTTGCTCGCGAATGCTTATAGGTTTTGACCATTTTAACTTTTAAGTTTTCTTATATCTTTATCATATTTTACGTTTTTCATATAAAAATACCTTCAATATATATAATATACCTACATATTAATCATAAATTAATAACTTTAAGGCACATGCGAAAAATTCAAATTCAAATCCTAAATTACTTTGGTTTCTTAAGTTTAGTTACGGGTCGCTCTTTGAAATGCATACAAATAAGTTTCAAAATACAAAACACCAAAAAACCAAAAAAAAAAAAAAAAAAAAACTACAACTTAACATCCTTTGAGTTTTATTATTATGTTCACCTGCTTTTTATTTTATGTTTTACTTTATGATTATGATTATTTTGATGATGATTATTTGCTCAGCCTCGTTGCTAATTTTGTGATATTTGTATTGAGTTATATGTGTTCTAGGCACCTCGCATCTGTGTGTGCGTGTGATTTTGATTTGAGTTCTAGTTGTACCTTTTTGTAGCCTTATAACTGCTATTTGTTGCGCAACAAGTTGTGTTCAGCTACCAGATACCATTCAAAACATTCAAAAAGGCGTTCAGTTTTTGCTCTTAAACATTTTGCGGTTCGGTTCGTTTCTTGTTTTTTGTTTTGCTAATCATTGATAAATGAGAACGAAAATACAAATATAAAGTGATTCAAGTTAAAAACTTAGGACTTAGGCACTCGTATCACCTACCAAGTTGAGCACGTGACGAAACAAATTGTACTAGCTGTTAGTTTAGGACCTGCAAAACAAGGGTAAAAGCTATAAAATTAAATATAAATGTAATTATAAAATTATTAATTAACAAATAACAAATTGGCCATCAGTTTTGTTTAGGGTTTTCAAATAAATGTTTTTAGGAGCTTGTAATCCATAAGTGATATGAATATGAATTCAAATTTACATTTACATTTACGTATACACCGACACCTACACATAGTACAGTATGTCCAGTAATTGTTTTGACAAACTAAAATAATTCACATATTGTAATTTGCAAGAATGAAACAATTTTTTGTTGGCTCGTAAAACATAAAAATTTGCACTTTGTTTAACTACTTTTTTTTATGAAAAACAAATGTGTACGTGATTTTTTCGTCAAAAAAATTTTCATACATACAATAAGTACAAGCGTCAGAAATGTGTGGAGCCCAATGGATCTTGTTTTATAGGCAACTGTAAACAAAATATCAATAAATTGTGAAATTTTTAATTTGTCAAAACATTTAATTGACCAACTGTTGTATATTTTAGTAGGAAGAAGAAGATAGTTGCTTAGATTAAGGATTAAGGGATTGCCTTTGTCAAATTGCAATTATGCATATTAAGTGTGAGGCGGCATTGAAGTAAGCACGACAGTTCCTCAGTGTTTAATTTGTTATAAATATGTGTAATGTGAATACTAAAAATGTATGATTACCACTACTACATTGTAACGAAAATGAATACGAATACGAAATAGAAATACAAAATAATACATACATTTTTAAGCATACATAATAAATGCTATGGATAATGTATTGTAAATGTGTGCTTTAAATAAATGTGCTTCATATTTAATTTTTATAAAGTATATCGAATATCGATATCGATACCAAAACAAAGGATAAACTACCTCAAAGTTAATACAAGTTTCATATTAAATAAATAATTATTTAGGAGCAAAAAAAAATGTGCGTAATGTTCGTACGGCTTACAAAATTGGTCAAAATATTAAGAATTTACTGAATAATATTACTGTGGGAACTAATAATATATACAAAACTTAAATTTATACATACATATTTAAAAATAAAACAAAAGCCTGATTCATATTCATGTGTCCATTTTATTAAACCTTATGTATTTTCAATTATATTATCTATTGGGTATGAAAATAAAGCATACCAATAATTATACGAAGCACTGTGTATCCTGCAAATTGTATTCTCTGCGATTCCAAGCCAGATGTTTATTGAATTACATTATGTATGTATAAACTTCGTAGTGCAAGGTTATCAGATAACCAAACAGTTTAAGTGGTGTCCAACAAAAATTATGAATTCTAATATTAAATAACTGTGTTGAAAATTTCAAATTGTGTATGCCTCTTAAGGCACAGGAAGAGAAAACATAATTATTGTGTTTAAAATGAAAAGAAGAACAAAAATATAATTAACATAGAATATAAACTATTTAATCATACATATAACATTATGCAAGCCAACCAACGAACAATGTGTCAGTACATGCACACATACTACATTAAAAAAATCCATACCAGAATTTAATATAAAATAAATGGCGAAAGCAACAAGAAGTTTTTTTTTGGAAGTTTAATATACATATTGCATTTGGTTTAGCAAAAAAAATGTGGAACGCTTCACGATTTTGCGTGTCATCCTTGCGCAGGGGCCATGCTAATCTTCTCTGTATCGTTCCAATTTTAGTATATGTTCTGCCGAAGCAAGAACAAGTTTGACTTGATATTCGCGCTATATAAATGACAAAGCTGCGGAATAACAACTTGGGAATTTTAAGAGCTTCAGCCAAATAAAGTTCGCCATCTGTCGACTATTTAACATACTAAATAAACGAACTGCAAGATACGGGCGCAAAGTGACCGCAGCGCTTTTGTTTCGTGATACAAATATCGATACTCTTATGGTTCCAGTCATCGATAGGCGGCACCATTGTGAAACATAAATACGCCACCTATAGTTTGATTTAAAAGTTCTTGCCGCTAAAATTGTAAAAACATTAGAAAATTTTCAAGAAATAAGCTTTAAATATTCCGCAAACACCAATTAGTACCTAGCTAAATTTAAAAAAATTTAATGGATTAGACCTTGGCTTTTAAGCGCAAATTAAAAAACGTTTACTCACATTAAAGAAACACGCGCCCATTACTTGCAGAGCTGAAATGACCAACGCCAAAAATATCGATAAGATTTTGAGCGCAAATTTTGAAAATTCAACCAACTTAAAAAAATTAATATAATGAGCTCTGACGATGAAGTGATTGTGTTGGTGGCGGCATATATTGTTGCAAAAACAATTTCATCTCACTTTTTGGTTTTGCGCACAGTTTTTTCTTCCATTTTTTCAATCGACACTAGCGAAATAATTTTCGGCAATATATTCATTCCTGTGCTGTGTATCAGCTGTTCTCTCAGACCACACACGCTGTCGATATGCCACTTATCGATATTTATTGGTGGATTTCGTTCAAGTTGCTGGATACTCAAGAAACGAAAACTTAAACGAAAATTTTCCGGCACCGTTTTTTTTTTATGAAGTTTGACAGAAATTTTTATTTTCCACGGTGCTGGATGCCCGGCTATATGCGCAATAATTACTTAAGTTGAACTTCATTAAACTAAATACATTTTAAATAAGATAAATATTATTTTAATTAGTGGTCGTCATTCCTTGGGTGGTGAAGTCGGTATAATTAATTATAACTCAAAAATTAATTATAAATTTCTGGGATCCAAGGCTAACACACGTTGGGAGACTGTCTTTTATGTGTCTTGTGCGTCTGTGTTGCGTTTACTGAAATAAATAAAAACAGGACAATTTTGCAATGTCCAGCACCTGCCAAAATAACAAATCTTAAGGAATACATATTTGATGAAATATCCTTCTGAGGAATATGAATTTCACTTTTATAAACTATTTTATTTTTTATGTTTTTTAATGAAATCGTAGCTTAATTATTTACAAAATTATTTAAACTCGCTGCTTTCGTAATATCGTACGTTCTAAATCTCGTACCTTTTGCTTTTTAGACGGTGCGAAAGATGGAGCCTGCACGCTATCCTCAATTTCATTATTATTTGAGGTGTAAGGTGTGTCGAAATTATACTTGTCATTTGAATTGGCCAATTGCTTTCGAAATGTGGCTGCGCTGTTTGAAATTCGTGCCTTTGGATGCGTCGGCGGTAGCCAAGAAACTTTACGAGCTGACGAATTGTAGAAATAGTAATGCCCACATCCACTGTCATACATTTCCTTCCAGTCTGCACTAAGTGGATATTTACGAATTAATCGCTTATAGCGACGTAGATACTTTTCATTAGCCTTTGCATGTCCAGTGGGCCATCTATTTACACAGTACAGTGTGCACGAGTGATAAATATTATATTTATTGGGGCAGAATTTAAATCCATGATGCGACTCTGTGACTCCGATGCGTTCCTTTATTCTGTCTGGCCAAAAATGTTCATTGCTGACTGAAGTATGCTTGGTAGCAGTAGTAGTTTCATTTTCATTATTTGCATATGAATGATTTTTCTCGTCCTCATCATAATTTTCGGCAATAATTTCCTCAATTGCTTCGGATTGGGACGCTTGAGCAAAAAAGCAAAATAGGATTTAAAAATCGTCCTAGTGTTGTATTGGATTTACAAATTATACCTTTTTGTTTATTAAGTAGTCCTCGGGACGCCAATCGTTGCAATAATGTGGGTGGTAAACTCATTATACAAATATTCTTGGTTTCTTTGCTTCTCAAAAATAATTTTACACAAAATATTGTGGAAACGCAACGGTGTGACCGTATCTTGAGTACAAAATAATCTCACATGTTTTTATTAGTGACGACACCTAAATAAAACGATATGAATTTTCACTTTTTTAAGTCATCGATTGAGTATCGAACATCAATATTTCGATATACATAATTCTTCTATCGTGGAAGTAATTCACGTGCGCGTGTTAAAGAAATAACAAAAATAGCAAAAATTAAATATGTTGAGAAAGCAGGCAAGACAGCGAAGAGAATATTTGTACACGAAGGCAGTAAATGAGCGTATCTTGACAAAGAAAAAGAATGCGGCGGCTATAACAGAAAAAATACAGCAAAACAAGACGCTGAACTCTAAAAACATTGCAAATGGAATTAAAGTTTACGATTCTCTTAAATTTTATGGAGGTAAGCATTGAATATTCAAAATAACTTACTGCTATTGCTTCAAGTGTGTATTTCATTGCAGAGGGCAATGGGAGCTCGACTACCATCGACGAATATCAGTTTGCTGGCGCTCAGGATCCTAAAATCATGTTAACAACGTCGCATGAACCGTCGTCACGCCTGAAAATGTTTATGAAAGAACTCAGATTGATATTTCCCAACGCCCAACAAATGAACAGAGGAAAATATCAAATAAACACACTGATGCAAGCCTGTCGGGCTAATAATGTCACAGACTTTATCATTGTCCACGAGCATCGAGGCATTCCCGATAGTCTTATCATTTGTCATCTACCGTTTGGACCAACTGCATTTTTCAATATATCCGACGTTGTAATGCGTCACGATATTCCTGATATTGGACCGATGAGTGAACAGAAACCGCACCTGATCTTCAGTAACTTTAAAAGTAACATAGCCTTGAGAACCGTAAATATTTTGAAACACTTGTTTCCAGTGCCAAAGGAAAAAGCAGAAAGAGTTATCACGTTTGTCAACAATGATGATAGAATATTATTTAGACATCACCAGTACAAATACGTTAACAAAGAAATAACCTTATCGGAAATCGGACCAAGATTTCAGCTTAAGCTGTATCAAATAAAACTGGGAACATTGGAAAACATTAAGGCATGTGACACTGAATGGGTTAATCGCCCGTATCTGAATACAAATATCAAAAATCTTGCTTTCTCGAATGAAAATGTCTTCAGTAATAAACCAAAAGTGTCTTCGTAAATAATAAACAATGTGTTAACAAATTTCAATAAGTTAATAATTTAATTTCTTTTAGCAACGTTTAACTAAGAACACAAACAAGTATTTTCTAAATTGGATTTAATCCAGGGAATGAATTTGCTAATGCGAGTGTAAACACCAGGATATCCCTCGCGTCCGCATCCGACTCCCCAGGATACAACGCCAACTATAAAGTATTTGACTCCATTTGATAACAGAAGAGGTCCTCCACTATCGCCTTGACACGAGTCCATGCGTGGCCTGCCAGCACACAGCATACTCGTTGTTATTCGTGTGCTTTTATACTTTTGATTTCGACATTCTGCAAGAGACATAATCGGAACTTTTACTTGATTAACAATAGAGGGCAATTCCCCTCCTTCTGAGGTACGACCCCAACCAACGACGGTCCCAATGCGACCTAAAAAATTAAAATAAACAATTATATACATATGTAAAGATTTCTTGTCCGTTTATGTGTACAATAAATACCTGCAGGATCGTAGTTATATCGAGGAAGACATATTGGTTTAATAATTTTAGAAAATACTATAGGTTTTCTTAGCCTTAATAACGCAATATCGTTGTTGTAGGTATCCGGGTCAAAATTCTTATGCTTTATAACAGCAGTTACGGCTCTTTGAATTGCTTGAGATTCCGATGTTATTTCCTGATCATGATCTCCAAATATTATTCGGATTTTGGATCTTCGCAACTTTTTGATGCAATGTGCAGCAGATAGAACATAGTCTTTAGTTAGCAATGATCCTCCGCAATGAAATTTTCCATCGTATATTATTCGAGCCATCCATGGATATTGATTCACTCCTGTTGGTTTCCCGCCGACAATTCTTATTTCTTCATTCGAAAATCCGCAATCTACAAATATTCAACATTATATAGAGCATGTATGTCAACTGAGTACAGGGTATCTTATAGTCTCGACTGTCGAGCTCTTCTTAAACATGTTCTCATTAAGAGTAGTCTCAAATTGAGGCTAAGGTTCATAAAAAAAAAATGTTAACTAGTTCTTCTGACTGGTTTATTTGTATAACAACCTACATAATAATTAAGTATTCCACTCACCACAATCACAGTTGGAAAGATTGTTATTTTCAACATATTCGGGCTCATCTTCGGTTTCAAATCCAAAGGCATTTGATACTCCGGAACTTATTCGGAATATAGTATCGAAGAGAAATTTACTGGTTCTCCGCGAACTTGAACTTACACTGTAAACGGAATTATTACTTTGGGAAATATTATATCTGATAAGCTGCTCGGTACTTGTGACACTTTTATCAATAGTCAACATTAGAATTACTATGCAACATATAATATTCATTGTTATAATTTAGTAAACATCTTTTTTTACGATCGATTACCACCTGATTTTCATATATTTGTACTTAATAAATATTAGTTAAATATTTTAAAATGTAAATAGTGTCACCTAAAATATGCTATAAAATGTGTTACTACGGGAACGTAGAGTACAAACCCATTAAAAATATAGTTGCTGTTCGAGAGTTTAGCGAAGAGTTTGCGATACAAACAGAGGGGTATTACCAATCTTTTTATTTGTGTTGAATACGTAAATAAGACCCTCTGTAAAGGTTCTGTAGAGTTGACAAAAATAACAATACATAATCGAATTATATAAATAATAAAGTGAATGAATAATATAAATTAATTGGCGTATAACTTATTTAAATACAAAACAGTACATTTTACTACAGTTTGATATTTAATATTATTATTCTGAATCTCAGAAGTTAGACAGATTATTGTTCAGTAAATAATTATGGCGGAGGTGGTGTGGGTGGTCGCGGAGGTGTGGGGGGTGGCTCTCGTCGCCGACGTTCTCGCTCCTCATCATCTGAAGCTTCTGGTGAGGTAGCCTTTGTGCTTTCTGAACCTGACGGAGCGTCTACAACATCGTCTTTATATCTTGTCCATTTAATAAGTGTTTCCGGTGATCTATAGAGAAACAGGAGTTTACCATACAAGTCTTCTTCCAAGCGATACTCTTTAGTCTCCCGCACCAAATAGATGTCATTGCATAATTTCAGTATTCGATCGACGAAGGGCAAATCTTCAAACATTATACGTCGATGGTTGTTGGCTATCAGGGATCGAATAACTCGGGAGACCACATAAACACAAGTGGTGTACAGACCAATAATCCTAAACAGAATAAAGACAACAATCGTGTTAGATAATATTTAAGAAGTTAGATTATAAGATTACCCAGTTTTTTCAAGAAAACTCATAGCTGAGGGAAATGATTTTTCATTGAAAATATAGAAAACGATGCCACCTTCGCAATCACTCTGTGGTAGATTAGAGAGGATATTTCTATAGTACTTGTCATCACAGAAGTCATGCATTTCCCACCACAAGTTTCCCCCATCTTGTTTCTTTTGCAGTATTACTGGGCGGTTGTGTTTACCTGTTGAATGCATAAATACAATTGTTAAATCTCGTTTAAATTCATATTTACATTCACGTATTCGAACCTTCAAAGTCTTTAATATATTTAACCAAAACTTCATTCTTCTGAACAGTTATAAATTTTGGGAGTATATCTGGCACTATCACTTTGGCTTTGCTATTTTCATCGAACAAAGTTTTGATGAGCATTTCGCTGGTCAACTCCTTGTTCGTCGTCAGAGAGTACGTGGTTTCGTGCGATAAAGACTGCGATGTGCCGCCAGAATTGAAGGACAATCGAAGCCGAATATCAATTGTTTTATCTATAAATATTTGCTTAAATATATAAAATTGAATTTTAAATTTAAGTTATGTTACGAGTACGTACCTGATTTCAAATCTGCTAATAAACGCTTTTTATCAGGTGGCAACATATTCCATAATGTCACCGAGTTGGCATCAAACTTAGCAGCGGTAACATCGACGTGGCCATAAAACTCAATATGATCAGTCGCATAAATGTCGTGACTGAAACTATTCACAAGATCATTGTAGTCTTTTTTGGAAAACTGACGTGCCGAGTAGCTTTGGGACACATAAATGGGCTCATATTGTCCAATTTTAAGCGAAATGTCCGCTGCACGAGGAACATTTGGCTTGCCAACAGTTCCGACCAAAGCAAAAAGAAATAGTGGACTCCATATGAGTACTATTAATATGAATATGATCGTACCACCGATTAAACACTTGGCATAAAATGCTTTTGGCTCTCCTCGCATAACCGGAAAATCGGCATCCATTTGCCTGTAGCAGCGTACAATGAATACGGATTGAAAGATATCTTCCATTTTGATCCATTCCATAACCGTAAGCGTTGTGTTGATGCACAGCCAGTCCAGCAGGGTCCGAAGTATATAGAGAAATGGTATTTCCATATATCTAAAAAAAATGGCTGATGAATTGTCTGCTCAGTAAATGAGTGGAAGCCGGAGCATAGGAGGATTATAAGTAATTTCAATTGTGCATCTTACACTTTGAAGGCGACGTAGTTAACCATTGAATAGCTTTTCGTAAAGACATTGCCCAAAATGCGCTTCGGGTAACCACAGCGTATCTGATAGGCTGACAAAAGCATATGCAGACACTTGATCAGATAGAAGATAACCGGTGCAGTTGCTCCAAAGCTATGCGACGTAACATAGGGCACTGCAAAGAACATCCAAATGTGAATTCCAACCACAGTACAAAAGTGGAAAACGATCTTCGCCATCATCGCCTTGCGCAAGTAAATCGCACGTTCCGCAACAATGGTGGCAAACTGGATAAAGAGCATAAATAGGAAGTTTAAGGGCACCCTATTGCCCTGTATGTACGTCTCCAGAACACTTGTGGTATATTTGCGACGATACTAAAAAAAATATAAGTATAGTGTCGAATGCCACATTCATATTTTAATAAAAGGCGAAACTTAAAGCTCTTGATTAGCACTATAATTGATGCTTAAGTTGATGCTGGACAATGGTTCGTTTTCAAGATAAGTTCTAACACTGATTCTTAATGCATTAATCTAATTTTAAAATGTAATACATTGATTTATCTTAAAATTGTTTCTTATTTGATTCAAAATTACTAAGTAGATTATTATACCCGTTACATAAAAAAATTAGTAAAAGATATATTGTATTCGTTGCAATGTATGTAACAGGGAGAAGGAAGCATCTCCGACCCTATAAAGTGTATACATATATTTTATACTAATTAACTTAAACTACTATTATTACCTATCATCCTTCTAAATGGCAACAAGATCGGACAGACAGAACGGTGGTAATGGCAGATTTAAGTTTCAAGCAATGTAAGGACCTAAAAGAATGCAATACAAAATATTTTAAATTTAATTAAATAAGTACCGGGTATCTTATAGTCGGGAGGTCGACTATAGCCTTCCCCACTTGTTTTTGTTCCAAAACATATTTATGTTATATCTGACTCTCCTTTTTAAATTATATGTACATATATCTAAAACAGCTTGAACATTTTGTTTTAAATTCAACTTTTAATATATTTCAATGTATTGAAATGGTTTATGTTACAATCATACCATCCTATTAAGTATAGTCGTTAGAATACAAACTGTCTATTTTGGAAGTAACATTTTTAAGAAAATGGGCGAAAATATAAAAAAGTGAATTTACTCCAATAGAATTGGTATGCCCATCCTTGTGATTTTTTTCTAGCGTAATTTGTTTAAATAAATAACTTGAATACATTTCTGGGAGAAAATTTTACAAGATGTGAATTTTACATCAGTTTAAGGTTTAGGCCCCGTTTGACATTTTTGTATATGACAAATATTTTTGTATAGTTTACAATCATTTTAATCCTACTCCTAGCTTCTTTTCGCTAAGAGCCTTACTTGACTTGACCTTTAGTTTCATTTTGAATATTGTCTTTTTAAATGTAAAGATTAAAAAGTTGAGCAAGAACTTATAGCAGAGAAATTCACATTACAAAAAAAAAAAAAAAAATCTTCGACATTTAGCCGATCATTTTAAAATTAGCTTTGGAGGATCTTTGCCGAATTAGAATTTCGAGACATACCACAAACTTGGGATATCCGAATAGCAGTACAAAGAAATTAATGAAATCGCATAAGAACAACAACGTATACACATCAGTCGAGAGTCGTGCTTTGTGGAGCAAAGCTACAAAGAATTTCTTGATGCCAGATAAGACACCACCCTTCTGCCTGTAGATAAAGTAATTATTTTATTTGCTAAATTGCATACACCTATCACAACTTACTCTAAACTTTTCATAGTTGCACGATAGTACTCTGATTCAATGTTCTCGTAAACATATTTATTCTCAATGCCGGGTCGCAGCAAGTCGTCCAAGTCACGTTCGAATTGAGTGCTTTCAGCACGTCTGTTCATATTTTCTTTAAGATCACTTCCAGACTCTTGCCTTGAATAAAAAGTAAATTTCATTTATTAAAATTCAAGAGAAATATTGAGATAATAAATTTGTACCTTAAGCGATTGAGAACATCATGGGGTCGCTCTTTATTACCTTCAAGAACCAAAGCAAAATATGTAGGTTTTTGGATAATAATCATTGTATAATAGGCACATGCCAAAGTACTTACGAGCTCTCTTCATTGATAGTGGACTCGTACCCGATCTTGGTATATTCCAGATGCCCTGTTTCTTTAACATATAGCGATGCCAGATGAGAACAACCAGCAGCAGGAGATCATAGACCGCCTTGCCATGCTTTATGAAAAGCTCAAAGTCCATAGTCTTTGCAATTTTGATCAACTTCTGGTCAAGCACGATTTTCTGATGCATAATACACTTGATGAATATCATTCCCAGGGTGTAAGTGATGAGGGTGACCCAGAAAGTCTTTGTTGGACGAGGCAGGGTAAGAGCGCCCCAGTAAAGGACGAGGAATGGCATTGGCAATGAGATTATGGAAGAGTTGGCTACCTGATTGATGAACACTGCCAGATAGCTGATGACCTCCGAATTGGCAATAATCGCATACCACATTGATATCAACATTTGTACAAAGTCATTATGGTCTTGTGTGGTGAATTCAGCATCGTTATTGACAAGATGAACCTCCGTCGATTCCTTAGTCGGAGCATTGATGGAATCTATCTCTTTGCTAAAATAAGAATTAAAAGGTATAGCATTAAATAAAAGAAATTTATTGACGACAAAGAATAAGAGGCAGCTCACTCGTAAAGCGATTGATTCAGAAAGCTGAACATCGCCGCAGTATTGACCATTCCCAGTCGATTCATGGTACTGATGTCTTGCAACGTCTTCTTCTCGGCCGACAGAACTTTGTGAACGAATCGAAAATTGCGGGATAACCGATTTAATCGCAATGTCACTAGCATTATTAGTTCAGTCGTAAGCTTAACTATCGGATTGGTTTCAAAGTCAATATCCGAATCGGAGCTATATTGACTTGGGCCTTTGTTTTGGGCTTTTTTATTCTTGGCCTGTCAGTAAGTAAACTTTAGTGCTAAGCAGGGATTAAAACCTTAACCGAAACCGTAACCTTTAACCGGTAAAAACCGATTGAAATTTAATACCGTAACTGAAACCGTAACCGAAAAGAAAAAATTTTATTTGACCGAAACCTTAAAACCGAAACTCTGTAATCCGAAAAAACCGTTTAGTAACCGTTTCGTTTATATGGGTTAATTTCGGTTTTTCATAAATCCAAAAAAAAGAATTATTTTTCATTTTTAATTTTTATTTATGATTTTAATTTTCTCATGTTTAATTTTAAATTTTTATTTGTGATATTCAAGATGGAATTTTCATAGCACTGAATAAGCAAAAATAAAATAAATTTGTTAAATGAAATATTAAAATTGTTAAAATGTAACTAAACAACATCAAACTGAAGAATATGTGAAAGAAATGTGTGAATGAAACATTAAAAGCCCCTTCAGACGAGCACTTTTTTACCGACACTTTTTGTCAAAAAGCTGTCCGTGTCGATCACCATCGCTCACCGATGGAATAGAACGTGTTCCATTTCCATCGGTGAGCTTCGGTTTTTCACCGGCGCTTTGAAATTTTGTGTGGTTACGCGACACGGACAGCCTTTTGACAAAAAATGACAAAAAGTGTCGGTGAAAAAGCGCTCGTCTGAAGGGGCTTTAAGAAAGTAATGCTTTTTAGTTATTATTATTAAATTATTTATATTTTTGTAAAAAAAAAATTTTTTGAGAACCGTAACCATACCGGTATTTCAAAACCGAAACATATAAAAACCGGTTCACCGTTACGAAACCCTTATTCAAAGATTTTGCGTAACCAATAACCGAAAACTTAAATGAGATCATAACCGAAACCGTAACTGAAACCGATATTCGTTTCGGTTTTAATCCCTGGTGCTAAGCCATTATTTTATTAGCGATTTTCTTTAGACGCTTACGGATAAAAGCATTTGGCGTGTGCGCATATCCTCTTTGTCCAAGAAATCGTACTCTTCATTCAAGATCGGCTCGTCGCCATCATCCTGGTCGTCGAACATATAATAATCTCCGGATCGCACTGCGTGAGGATGCAGACGCAAATCGCGCCGCTTCAGCGGTGACGAACGTACTAAATTCAAGTTCCTTAATGTTGTCGATGTGATCGGAATCTGAGACGTAGACTCGTTCTCCTCGCCCTCTTGGTATTGTGTCTGGTCACGGGGGACGACAGCTGGAACTATCGACATCGCCCGTACCCCTAAAACGAAAGCCATATGGGTAAGTATCACCTCTAGCAATCTCACCTTAGCAGGGTTCATACTGCTTCACAGACTGTCACAAACCATTGTCACAATTCAACAGTTCTGCATCTATGGCATCAAAACCCGATAAGCTCGAAGAATATATTTAGTTTGATGATCTATTAGGATTTGTTGGGTTTAGAGGTTACAGATGGAGCTCAGAGGCACTGTGACTGTAAACTGTGACAGTATGTGACTCAGTGTGAACACGGCATTACTTTTATAGTTCTTCACGTTATTGGCTTTGATAATCTCCATTTTGGTCTTGACGTTTTTCAGCATATTCTTTTCGTACTCCCGTCTATCGAAGATTTGCTTATAATGCAAATTCTCAATAATTATTGCACCACTGCGAAACAATCTTCAAGTCATAAGATCGATCATTTGGGATGGTGGTGTTCTTACCGTGATGCCAGAACCGTGTTCGCCTGAGTGTCACTTATAATGTGACAGAAGTAGTAGGATCGAAAAATGCGGCTTTGAAAGATGATGAAGGCAAAGATGATCGCGTGCCAGACCAAGATATTCTTGAAAATTAAACTGTTGGGACCATAATGATAGCCGCTAAGCTCTTCAGGTTGCTTGTCTATTGCAAGATCCGGCAGGGATTTCGGGTACTCCATAACTGCAAACAAACTCTGATAATCCTGCTTGTGCTTGATATCAAGCACATTCCCAAACACAATAATGCAGACTTTGATCACAATATTAAAAACATTAAAGGCAATAAGAATATTCCAGCGACAAATGATGTAATGGATATTTTGTAGATAGACTTCGGATCCTTGAAGTAGAAATACCAAAGCAAATATCAAGTATCCCAGGGATAGCATATCCATGCTGCATACACCTCCCAAAAATACAATCGCCAGTGTAATCCAGAGAAAGCTACAGAACACGACAGTCTTAAAGACATCCGAATAATTTCGCACGAAAGAGCAAAAGTCATGAGTCGGATTCTTGAAGTAAACATGGCCCAGTTTCGCAATATTGTGAACAATGTTTCTGTTATCACCCCCAGGGTATGAGAGATTATTTATTTGGCGCACTTCCGCCTTGAATGCCTTGCGTTGACGGGAGATGAACAGGAGCACAATGAAATCCAGCAAAAGATTTGACTTGGTTGGATCTTCTAAGAGTTCCTCAAATGGATGATTATTTGTAGAACCTTGTACTGGTACTTTGCCTGAACCTAAGATAATTCAACGAAATTTCGTATAAATTCGGCTTTACAGCCGGCTCAATTTAAAATATTATATTTGCACACCGAAATTTAATAAATGACGTCTATCTTTTTATGATAGAACGCTGTACTGGAAAAATCTAAAAATTTCATTCCATCATAGGTAAACACTCCACTTCATAGCACAAAGAACGGTTAAGAAATTCAGTCAATTTACTCAACAAATTCAAACCGTTTTGTTTTGCAAGATGGCGTCACAATGTCGCCTTCTTCATCGTCGACGAGAAACAAAAAACGTCGCGATATTTCTGTGCATTTGCAAATTATTTATGAACCTAGAAAATAACAGTAATAACTAGTGGACGGTGCTACAGTCGAGCATACTCGACTGTCGGAGACCCCGTACTTACTATTGAAAAACAAACACAGCTAAAAATATAATATAAATCGCTTTTGGCTCAGATGTCTTAAACAACAAATAAGTTTTACTTATTAAGACTTGATGTTCGACTGATCGTTCCTATGGCAGCTATATGATATAGTGGTCCGATCCAAAATCTAAGACAAGCTCGATCTGCCTAAGGAACCTACATACCAAGTTTGGAGTCTCTAGCTCTTTTAGTCTCTGAGATCTAGGCGATGACACAGACGGGCAGACTGACAGACGGACATGGCTATATCGACTCGGCTGTTGATGCTGATCATGAATATATATACTTTATGGGGTCTGCCACGCCTCCTGCCTGTTACGCACATTTTTTTTGTGACAAAGTTAATAGACCCCTGTATTTTTTGAAGGGAATATATATAAAAATACTTTAACTAAAGAATACTCACCGAGGCATAGATTAGGGGGAAAGTGTATAACATACACGTATTGTACAAATATTGAGATTACGAAGTAAAGCTGGAAAATATACCAAATGCGAGCGCATTGCATACGCTTAAGGCACAGGAGGAGAATCAGCCAGAGCACATATGTTACCGCCAGCACATCACGTCTATGGGCAATTGATGCAACCAGTGCTATAAGGGTTATCTCTAAGCCAAACTTGAAGTATCCGTAGTTTAGAAGATATTTCAACAGACAGGAGAAGTTCCGTTCGGCATCCTGTCGAGATGTTTGGGGAAAGAGAATCGTGCGATCCCTTATTTCGCCCATTGAATAGCGTATTAGATGATCCCGTAGTTTTACAACTGCGTGCAATGTCGTCACGATCATGTAGACAATATACGGTGCCAAGTAGCGTAATAATGATCCCCATGTCTGTTCAGTTTTACGAAGTCCCATCCAATATGCGAAATTGACAGTGCTGTTATTCTGAAAAATGTAAGGAGCTGTTAATCCATTCATTTGTTGAAAGAAATGTCAAATGTAAACTTACGCATGAATGGTCGTAATGGGATTCATTTAAATAATTTATTTGGTATATCATTTTCATCAGTATAAGCACAGATATCCAAAACGAGACGATACGAAAAACGACCCGTCGAAAAAGGCGATTCACGCAGACACTGATCAATGACAGGATGACCAGCCAAAGATTAAAGCAGCAGATCTCCGAAATGGCACATACGAAGGTGAAAAAGGCAACAGCTTTGATCATGTGCATTTCTAGAAATCGCCAAGCAACCAGTTTGCTGGGACGAATCCAGCGGTAAAGCGTTGCGCGAAGTCTCTTATAGCTCAATGCGAATATTGTTCGCCACGATAGTGGTCGTGAAGCGGCAGGTTTATGCTGACTAAACTGCACTCGAGTGAAGGTCCTTTTCCTGTCGGTTGAACCTGGGTGAAGGACCGCTCTCATGAAGCGACGGTGGAAATAATGCAGTTGAATCACCGTGAAAATAACTGTCAGTGTCGGAACGAGAAGGTGTAGAAATAATTCTTTGGTTCGATAGCGCCGTAAGCCGATATCAGTTTGCCTGAGATGAAATTTAAAGAGATTTCAATAAGATACGGAAGATATGAGGCGAACTTACAGAGCGGGCTGAACATGCAGATATTTCTCCCAATAGTAGTCAAAATAATCGAATTGATAGGTATAAATAATGGTTAAAATAGTCATGGCATAGAATATGACAAACATCCAATAGCCATATAAGAACTTGATCCACAGAGGCAAAGACATCTGGAAGACCATTAAAAAGAGCAGGAAAAGCGACATGTAGCAAATTCGAAACGCGGTCATAACCTTATCGATCATTGCACAAAGGAATATTAAAAATATCAGCATCCACATCCAAATACGTGTGATGAAATTTGACACACTTTCGAAAATAAATATGAACGCACGGTGTGCACGGGACTTTTCAAAGAACGTGCTCTCAGATCGCGGATGTTGTGGGCCAAAAAGCTGCTGCAAAATATCATCTTGTGCTCTATCATTATCCTCGGCCTTCTCCTTAAAATATTGATGCGAAGTTATCCAGAATATAAAAAGAAATGACGTCTTAACTGCCAGTGGAATGCAGGGCTGCACACCAATATTCCGTGGATGAACAAATCCTATTTGTTCGACATTTACTCCCCGAATCTAAGTTAAATAGTAAGATAAGTTGTTTCCTGAAATAATCAAGACAGTCGAGACTCCGACTATAATACACCCAGAATCCAACTTAAATTAGTTCCCTTAGATTTGTTTAATTCTTCTGCGATTAAGTGGAATGATTCAGTGATATATTTAGTGCCGTGTGAATTATTAGCTACTGTACACCGATTTTAAAGTCTCTAGCTCTATAAATCAGGGGTGGGCATGCAAGTGCTCCGGGAGCTATGCGGCAGCTCCCAACTTTATTCGGCGCCGTGAAGTCGCACACAAGACTCGAGAGCAAAATAGCAAAATAACAACAACATAGCTTAGCGCTGACAGCGAAGACCTTTTTTTGCTAGCACAAAGTAGGTAGACGCGAAAAATTTTGTTGTTGTTGTTAATGTTGTTGTAGTGCTCCCGAGTTCAGATTTTGGCCCCGCCCCTGCTTTAAGTGGAAGTGCTAGACGGTTTCTTATTGAAAAAAATTAACAATTTGATTTGAGACAAACTTAATCTAAAAACGGTCACATACATATGTAAGTCTGAGAGCCAAATTAGATTGTTCGAGCTCATATAGTCTTCCAGGTACTACTCCTGAATATATATACTTACTTTGGTTGGTAGCTCCGATTCGTTTAAATTTAATCCATATATATACTGGGTAATAATGAGAAACTCGGCATACAAGACAACAAAGAAACTTGATCGCATCATAGTGCGACGTTGGTTGGGAATCATCCACAGGATATTGGCCCAAATGAGAAACACGAATGTTAACCAGCTGTGATAGATAATGGACCAGATCTGCAGTTAAGAGAAAGTAGAAGTAATAAATACAGAAGTAGATCCAATAAATGTCTAGTTGTAGTAAATAAACTTGTACGACTTGCCATCATAATAATGTTTAGCAATATATAGCTATTTTTATATATGAACGATGTCACATCAGTAATCATGTAATAAAATTGTTCCAGAGTTGACGGTTCCTCCAGGTTAGATTGACTAGCATTTTTGGGCTGATGGACCTCATCAGGCACTGACTCATCGGTCGTTTGGTTAATTTTCTTCTGAATTGTGCTTAGACTTAAATTGTGTCGGCCATGGTGTACGATATTGAGTGTTATTATGAAGTAGGCACTCATCATTGCAATTGGACTGAGATACGAATCAAAGCTTAAGTCATTATTTAGCTCCAGTATTGTACCATTCTTATTCCGTTCGCGGAGCAGAAATATAATTTCCAATCCCATAATTCTAAATGAAAGTATTATTATTGTTTATTTAACTGGTAGCAAACACTACAGTCTAGAAAACTCGACAGTGAGAAGCCCTGCTTATCACAAATTTAAAAAACTCTTTGTATTTTTCAAGTACAGGGTCTAAGAATTATAAACATCTTTTAATGATCCTACTTACAATGACTACAGTCGAGAAATCTCGACTGTGAGTGACTCTGCTTTTCACAAATTTGTATTTTTCAAGTACAGGGTCTAAGAATTATAAACATCTTTTAATGATCTGACTTACAATGGCTACAGTTGAGAAAACTCGATTGTGAGTGACTCTGCTTTTCACAAAATGAATAAACCTTTTGTATTTTTTAAGTACAGGGTCTAAGATTTATAAACATTTTTAAATGATCTTACTTACAATGGCTACAGTCGAGAAAACTCGACTGTGAGTGACCCACAGCCACAGTGCTTACCACAAATTTAATAAACCCCTTGTATTTTTTAAGTACCGGGTCTAAGAATTATAAACATCTTCAAATGATCCTACTCACCGTGCCCAAATTGATTCGCCATTCAAAGAGTTATTTACTACAGGCTGTTGATATACAAGAAAGCAAATAATATGCATTGTTAGGATTATGATAACAAGCACCAGTGGATAGTGTAAGCCAAAATTGAAGGGTCGATATAGGGCCCAATATGTGCCCGCCACGATAAATACCAGGAAATACAAGCTACCGGGCAATGAGGGTCTTAAGGTGGCAGCAAAGTAGAGAATAATCATGGAAAAGATCGGAGCTGCAGAAAAAGATAGTTGTTATTACTATTTATGAGCATTTCTAAATCTAAGTTTACTTGGATTTTTTTTTACCAATATTTACATGTTTTTATAAATGATTGAATATACGCCATTATCAGAAGGCGGTTGATTTCAGAATACTTTAGCCCATGACTTGGTATATTTTCTTCAAAATTTTGAGATGTTTCCGAAGCATGTCTTTTTGAAAACAAAACTTTTTCCGATATTTTCATAAAGACAAGTATTATTAAGGCTACAAGTGTAACCATTATATCTGGTAAAATCCAGTGCAATATTGCAATAGCCCTTAAAGAAAGAAATTACAATAAACTCATTAAATTGAGTATTAAAATAGCACTAAAATTTCGCTTACCGCAATCCATTAAAATCGACGAAGCCAATTTGACGTAAAACAATTGTTATGGACGGTTTTGACTCCAAAACAGAAAATAAGAAATTCGTAAAATTAAATGTCAGATGGCCCAAGGCAAATAATCCACCTGACACAACTGCAAATATCAAGTAAAATGTTAACACAGTCCGTTGCGATTTACTTTTACTTTGCATAAGCCAAGGAGACGCCAGAAACATTGCCGAATACAAGATTGAAATAGCGACAGGACGCGCTAAGGAAGCTGAGTATATTTATAATATTAAATACTTATTAAATATATGGATATTAAAACGTAACTTACCAAACATTAAAGCTAATGGCAATAACAATCTCACGAGAGTCAGCAAAACATTCTCAGCCATTATATTAATTTTAAAATACGGATGGAGATTAATATTAAGCTATTAATGCTGAACAATATCGAATTTTTAACAATAACATAGAAGACTACTAAGTGCTCTACGAAAGTAATGTGGGAGTATCAATATTGGAATTCTTTTGCGTTGGCTGCTAAGTAAGTTTTCTACATGATTTTCATATTAAACGGCTATAATATTAAAATAACGCTTCCATTTTATTTAATAATTGCATTGTTTTGCCACTAATCATAAAAATAACTAATGATATTATTTTAACCGATATTTTGATATATAAAAACAAATGTTTTTGTGTTTCATTCACTATTCCAACAATAACAGAACTTTGCTGGCTCTAGCTATGTCTGGCCTATCGAAGTCGATAGTTTTGTTGTCGCTTTACCATCACCAATATAAGCACACGTTTGCGTTTAGAAAAATATGCAAGTTCCTGAGGTAATAATTAATAAATTATATTGTTATAAAATTCTAACAATTGTACTTTTAGTTGTCAAGTGCCCTGCGCGATTTGCCTAATCGGGTACTCAATGTACCTGTAGAGGAGCGGCAGTCACTATTTCACAATGTCAGTGCGGTGCTGTCAAATCCCGGTAAGCGTGCAGTTAATCTACATATGTACATACATACATATGTACATGTTCACATGCATACACTAATGTATATACAGTGAGCTTTAACTTGAGTTAATAAATTGGAGTGATTTTAACTGATCATTATAATATGAATACATACGTGCATGCTTGCATCTGTCTATGAAAGTGTAGATTGAAAAGTGCTAACCTATGATTATGTGAGATTTTGTGCAAGTGTATTCAGAATAACTTCGATTTTGCAAAAATTGGGTCAGCAATTTTCTTTCACCACAGAATGTGACAATTACTTAAAAAACTGACATAACAGAACGCGATGTCTGTTCACATTACGGATGCCGGCACAAGTAAATACTTTACTTATTATTAATCCATATGAATGTGTAATTAGAATCATCATAAAGCAAAAATATGAATTGTCAATCAGCCTTTTTGCAGATATCAATACCATCGACATTGCCCCTTATTTTCAGCTCCATCTATACATTCTTTTGTGTTTTATGGGTTCAATAAATTGACAAATATATTACCTTGATCTTACTCTAATAAAACTTTTTCTCTACTTTTAGGTGTGAATTCTGCCATCGTGCGGGGTATATGCAAAGTGATAGGAACAACGATATTAAAGTACAAGGATCCTCCATCTCAACTACTAGTTCGGAAGCTAATTTGTGATCTTATTGTCGCCCATCATGACTTAACTATAGAACATATGCTATCTGTTCTTAAAACGCTTTTAAAGGAGCTACCATCGGCACCTGCTCATAAGTCATGTAGATCTGCCGTCGTGGCCTTGGGATGGGCTTGTTTGCTATTAAAGAATGCAAACCTTGATTCAAATATATACAAAACCGAAAAGTCCAGGTTAATAGAATACCAATCGTTATTATACCAGACCACTTTGCTGGCCCAGAACCCTCGGGTAACAGAGGCAGCTACAAAAATAATCTATGATTTGTGGGAGAACAACAAAATTTTTGAAGAAACAAAGGACACATTATTTCAAATGGATGCAACTTCGAATGTCACAATAATGATTATGATGATGATACAATTCGACACAGAAAACACACACTTGGATATCCTAAAGAAATACAAAATGAAGTGTGTAGAATACTTTGTAAAAAGTATGGTATTATGTAAATCAAAACCGAATAAGGCATTTATAACAGCTTGTCGACCATTATTGTCAACACTTAATGATTCGGAATTCAACACCATCTATAATGATTTACAAAAGTCGATATTGCGAAGTCCTGAAAATACTTTACAAAGTATTGGTATAATTTTTGAACTTCTTAATATCGATTGTAGTCGGTATGCTTCTCAAATCGGAACTGTATTAATTAAAAAGCTATACAGCAAAGGAGAGGATGCTCGCCGTGAATCTTTGGAATCATTAAAGAGTCTATCACAAAAATGTTCGGATAGCAACGTTATTAAAGAACTGTTGCAACTCATTTTTTCTATTCTCAACGGATCTGATGGCAAAATAAATGTTGTTGAATATAGAATTAACTTGTACCAGGTAATTTAATATTATATCTGTCTGACTCTCCGTTTTCACTTATCATGAGACAATAACAAATGGCGCTTAGCTATAAATATTACTCAGTGCAATCGACACCTTTTGAAGATTATATTTGTTCTGCCTCTTATTCATTGCTTTTTCATTTTATTTTAGGGTGCTGGCTGCTTAAGCTTCAACAAGGTGCATGAAGATCACTTGGACGATATTTTAAACATGGCTGTGGACTTGTTTTGGAAAGCGCTTGAGACTGAATCCCAGGACAAGGTGATTTGCTGTACACTAGAAATGTTTGCTTTGTGGTCTGGGAAGTTTAAAAAGGAGCTACCCAATGTGATTATGAACATTTTCAAAACTGGCATCGAACACAAGAACTCAAATCAAATGATACGTCAGAGTTATCTTGAATGGCTGCTATCATCGATACAGAATGCTGAAATCAAAGACACGAGCAATATAGTACCAGCCTTATATAGTTTGTATATGAAAGCACAGCAGAATTTTGCACAGCTTTCCTTTGTGTCAGAAGCCGCTTGTATTGCGTGTCATTTGCTAATATTAGAAAAGCCATCAGAAATGTATTCAAACTTCTGGAACTCCCTTTTTGATATGAATAAGCAATATTTCTTTAATGAAAAGTTTATAGCGTCAGCAACAACAGAGACTTTATGTCATATATCCTTTATGGCTAAGATGCTTTTTAAATCATACTTAGATCAAGTTAAGGGTCCTGTTGAGCCATTGCACCGTGCATTGCTCAACAATTTATGCAGCAGCTCACCTAAAGTAAGAAAATATACCAAAGAACAAGTTACACAAATAACAAAAAGTACTGATGGTGTAGATTTTGTTAAACTTGCTCTTAAGGAATATAGTAAGCTTATAAGCAATGCGAAAATTCAATATGAAATCGACAATACCGTTCAGGCAGATCAGAATTGTACTCCCAGTCAAGCATTTGTGGATGCATTGGAAGTTTTATGTTGTTTAGAAAACGTCCCGCACGCAGACTCCCTGGAGCTAACTATGCTTCTCTTAGATATTTCGAATTATCCTGCTATATTATCCAATAATCCATATTTTTGGGAAAACACCATTCAAAACAACTTTAACTTGAATCCTGAACACTTTATTTCCATAAATGAACAGCAGATTATTGAGACATACATTGAACAATTTAAGATTTGCCCCGTTTTCGAAAATACAATTGCTTCGTTAGTGCGAATCAATCCTAAAATTATAGTCCCAGCGATAATAAAACGTATCAAAACGTATCTGAATGATGAGAGCAACTTCAACGTCAGTAATGAGGATTTTCTAACATTCATGACACCAGAGGGAGAACTATACGATAAAAGTGTAATTCCCCATGCAGACGCACAATATGCAACAACTGGCGTAAAGCGGGAAAATAAAGTGTACAGCTATAAGGAACAGCTGGAGGAAATTCAACTACGTCGTGAAATTGATGAAAAGCGTCAAAAGGAGGGAAAATCGAAAACCGTAAAACTCACTCAAAAGCAACAGGAATTAATTAAAAACCAAACGGAAAAGGAACTTCGTATTAGAACTCGCGTCCAGGCAATGCATGAGAAGTTGATGTGTGTGATCAGTCTATTCAAAGCTTCTTGTGCCGGAAATGAGAATAATATTGCATTGCATTTCCATACATTACTCGATGACATTCTACGGGCGACTTCGAGTCCCTTGAGCGCCGAGCCCTTGACGGATCTATACTACTTCATGAATAAGATGTGCTTTAAGACCAATTCAGAGCTGGGCCGCGCCATTTCCATTGCGACAATCAGACTGCAGAAGCCATCCTGCATTTTGAAGGAGGAATGGAACACTCAAAATATCAACGAGAGTATCATGGATATAATATCAAATCTTAACAATCACGTACTTGTCAAATCAAACTTGTTGGATTCGCAGTCATTTTCTTATGCCTTTGAGTTCCTTAAACGTGCGCTTATTCACTTGGATAATAGATCAAATGAGGAATTCGTATTATCAAGTATTAAACTAATTGAAACGCACGTCCAACAAAAAGCAGAACCTACAGATGAGTGCAATCACCCGCGCTACTTGCCACGACTGGGAATGTTTCAGACCTTGCTATACTTGATAAGAAATAATTCGACAGCAGTCCAAACTCAGGCTGTATATGCTCTTTTGGAAGTGGCGACTGTTTCATCAGGCGGCAAAGCATATGCTAATCCAGATAAGCTGATAATTGAACTCTTTTTGGATGCATTGCAAAGCAATATTGAAGCTATAAGAGATGTAACATTGCGTGCAATGCAAATCATGATTGCATCAATTGTGGACTATTTGAAGAGCGATGCTGACTTGGAGAAACAATTGGTCGCTAGACTGTGGATAGCGAAGTTCGATGTCGCAGTCGACATCAGACAGTTGGCCGTAGATCTTTGGGATTCAGCTGGCTTCGCTTATCCGGAATTTGATGACATAATCGTAGATATCACCCATCCAGAACTGTGTATACAGAAAGCATCTGCAGAGTCCCTAATACCACTCATCTTGAATAACGAAAGCCTTCTTAAATGTGGACTGAAGAAAATGCTGGCCATCTACAATGAGAAACTCACTTTGATTCCACCGAAACTCGACAAGTTTGATCGTGAAATTGAGCCGGCCTTTGACCAGTGGAAGCCGAGAAGAGGAGTCGCTATTGCAATATCTCAAATTGCACAATTCCTGTCGATTGAAGATATAAACTACTTGATGCAATTCATGGTATCCCACGGCCTCGGTGATCGCGAGGAGATTGTGCATAAGGAAATGCTCGCGGCTGCATTAAAGATTGTTGATATACATGGCAAAGAGACGATTGTGAGCTTGCTACCAGTTTTTGAAGAGTTCCTTGATGGCGCACCCAAATCTCAAAGCTATGATAATATACGCCAAGCTGTGGTTATTCTCATGGGATCCCTGGCTCGCCATTTGGAAAAGGATGACAAAAGAATTGATCCGATCGTGAAACGATTGATAACTGCCCTCTCGACACCGTCGCAACAAGTCCAGGAAGCAGTTTCTAATTGCCTGCCACATCTGATGCCATCTGTCAAGGACGAAGTGCCAGCGATGATTAAGAAACTGTTGCATTCCTTATCAAAGTCGGAGAAATACGGCGAGAGACGTGGAGCTGCCTATGGAATTGCTGGCATTGTCAAGGGACTTGGCATTTTATCGCTTAAGCAACTGGACATTATGTCGAAGCTAACACAGTACATTCAGGACAAGAAGAACTACAAGAGTCGTGAAGGGGCTCTCTTTGCCTTTGAGGTTCTGTGCACCACACTTGGTCGCCTGTTCGAGCCGTACATTGTGCATGTCTTGCCCCACTTATTGCAATGCTTCGGAGATTCATCTCAATACGTTCGACAAGCTGCCGATGACACTGCCAAGGTGGTAATGGGAAAGCTGTCCGCTCACGGTGTGAAGCTGGTGCTGCCCTCTCTCTTGGATGCTCTGGATGAAGATTCGTGGAGAACAAAAACGGCTTCAGTAGAACTTTTGGGTGCCATGGCATTCTGTGCACCAAAACAACTGTCGTCGTGCTTGCCCAGCATTGTTCCAAAATTAATCGAAGTTCTTGGAGATTCGCACACCAAAGTCCAAGAAGCTGGCGGAGATGCTCTAAAGGTGATTGGATCCGTTATTAAGAATCCAGAGATTCAAGCGATTGTCCCTGTTTTGCTGAAAGCATTGGAGGATCCTTCGAACAACACATCAGCGTGCTTGCAGAGCCTGCTGAAAACAAAGTTCATTCACTTCATCGATGCCCCTTCACTAGCTCTAATTATGCCTGTGGTTCAAAGAGCATTTATGGATCGATCGACGGAAACCAGGAAAATGGCAGCTCAAATTATTGGAAACATGTATTCGCTCACAGATCAGAAGGACTTGACACCATATCTGCCAAGTATTATACCAGGCTTAAAGTCGTCGTTGCTGGATCCAGTGCCAGAAGTTAGAGCGGTTTCTGCCCGCGCTCTTGGTGACATGGTCAAGGGAATGGGCGAGAGTTCATTCGAAGACCTCCTGCCGTGGTTGATGCAAACGCTTACGTCGGAGTCGAGCAGCGTGGATCGTAGTGGAGCCGCTCAAGGACTCTCTGAGGTCGTTGGAGGATTGGGTGTGGAGAAGATGCACAAATTGATGCCGGAAATCATTGCCACTGCCGAGCGCACTGATATCGCTCCCCATGTTAAGGACGGTTACATCATGATGTTCATATACATGCCAGGTGCATTCCCAGAAGAGTTTACGCCCTACATTGGCCAAATAATCAATCCCATACTTAAGGCACTGGCGGATGAAAGCGAATACGTTCGTGACACCGCCTTGAGAGCTGGCCAACGAATCGTCAACTTGTATGCGGAAACTGCAGTCGCCCTTCTGCTGCCTGAATTGGAGAAGGGATTGTTCGACGAAAACTGGCGTATTCGCTATAGTTCTGTGCAATTACTGGGAGATCTGCTGTACCGCATCTCGGGCGTGTCTGGAAAGATGACCACGGAAACAGCCAGTGAGGATGATAACTTCGGAACAGAACAGTCGCACACAGCCATCATCCGATTCCTTGGCGATGAACGTCGCAACAGAGTCTTATCTGGACTCTATATGGGACGCAGTGACGTCTCCCTCATGGTTCGTCAATCTGCACTGCATGTGTGGAAAATAGTCGTCACAAACACTCCCAGAACACTGAGGGAGATTCTTCCAACATTGTTTGGACTCTTGCTTGGCTGCTTGGCCAGCACTAGCTATGATAAACGCCAAGTCGCTGCCCGAACCTTGGGAGATCTGGTGAGGAAACTGGGTGAACGTGTTTTACCAGAAATTATTCCAATTCTAGAAAGTGGCTTGAACTCGGAGCAGGCAGACCAGCGCCAAGGCGTTTGCATTGGACTATCTGAGATAATGGCGTCCACTTCGAAGGAAATGGTTCTCACCTTTGTGCACAGCTTGGTTCCGACTGTACGCAAAGCACTGGCAGATCCTCTGCCCGAGGTTCGAGAAGCAGCTGCGAAGACATTTGAGTCGTTGCATAGCACCGTGGGATCCCGAGCACTTGATGACATTCTTCCTTTCATGCTGGAGGGACTCTCCGACCCGGATCCCGAGGTTGCCGAGAATACATTGGATGGACTGCGTCAAGTAATGTCCATAAAGTCACGCGTGGTGTTGCCATACCTTGTTCCACAGTTGACAGCACAGCCCGTAAACACAAAGGCTCTATCTATATTGGTTTCGGTCGCTGGCGATGCTCTAACGAAATATCTCCCAAAAATCCTGTCCGCATTGCTAGAAGCCTTGTCCCAATCCCATGGTACGGCTAATGAAAATCAAGAATTGGAATACTGCCAGACTGTAATCTTGTCTGTGACTGATGAGGTTGGAATTCGGACTATAATGGACACCCTGATGGTATCTGCCAAGTCAGACAATGTGAACACTCGTAAATCATCAGCCAGTTTGCTGTGTGCTTTCTGCATTCACTCGCCTGGAGATTATTCGCAATATATTCCACAACTTTTGCGCTGTCTGCTGCGATTGATGGCTGATCACGACAAGAGCATAATCCAGAAGGCCTGGGAGGCACTGAATGCTGTCATCAAGGGCCTGAATCCAACTCAACAAATTGGCTACGTAAGTGATGTTCGTCAGGCAGTTCGATTTGCTGCCAGCGATTTGAAGGAGCCCGAGTTGCCGGGCTTCTGCTTGCCGAAGGGAATCACCCCGTTATTGCCAGTTTTCCGAGAAGCTATCTTAAATGGTCTACCCGAAGAGAAGGAAAATGCAGCCCAGGGGCTTGGTGAAGTGATTTTCCTAACCAGCGCAGCTTCTTTGCAGCCGTCTGTCGTACACATTACTGGACCATTGATTCGAATCTTGGGAGACCGCTTCAACTCCGGCGTAAAGGCAGCTGTTTTGGAAACACTGGCAACTCTGCTTCACAAAGTCGGTGTTCTGTTGAAGCAATTCTTACCACAACTTCAGACGACATTCTTGAAAGCACTGCATGATCAAAACAGAACAGTTCGCATGAAAGCGGGCAAAGCACTATCGGAGCTAGTTGCAATTCATTCTCGGGCCGATCCGCTGTTCAATGAGATTCACAATGGAATCAAGAGTTCAGATGATTCTGCTGTTAGGGAAACAATGTTGCATGCACTGCGTAGCATCATCAGTCCATCAGGTGACAAGATGTCTGAGCCAATAAGAAAGCAAGTGTTTTCAACACTGCTAAGTTTAATTGGACATCAGGAGGATACCACGCGAAATGCTGTTGGTGGATGTCTGGGAGCTATGCTCAAGTATATGCCATCTGCACAAGTTACCGATTTGTTGAATAACCACATACTATCTGACAATTCGGATGACCCACTGACTAAACACGGCTACACAGTTATTCTCTTTGTTGCTTTGAAGGAGTGTCCCAAGGAAGTGTTATTAGAGAACTTCACTGATAGAATAATTGGTACCATTTTAGTCAATATCTTATCCGAAAAGGCACCCATTGCATGTAACGCAGTTCGAGCTGCGACATATGTTCTGGAATACAAACTGATTAATAAAGAGGATCCCCCCAACAATGTCCTGGTCTCGCTAGCAAGAGCAATGAACCATAGTAGCAATGACGTCAAGCAGTTAGTGGCAAAGAGCTGTATTCACCTTTCTAAAAATTTAAGTGCTGACCAAATCCACTTAGATGTTTTGAAAATATTAGTTCCAACCCTTGTAAATGGCACTAAAGAGAAAAATGGCTATGTTAAATCCAATTCAGAGTTAGCCCTAGTATCCATACTGAGACTAAGATCCGATGAGGTAACGTTTAAAAAGACCTGCGATGTCCTAGAAACTGGAGCTAGAGACTCATTAAGTGATGTGGTAGCAAAGGTTTTGAAACGAGTCGCAGCCCAACCACCAGTTAAGGAGGATGATTTAGATGACACCTTACAAACTTGATTATAATCACCTACATGTAATTCAATACAATTTTATAAATTATTTGAATTAAAAGGCACATTTTATGTAATAGAATGTATATTATTAAAACGCATATTTGTAAAATAATAAAATAAATCGTAAACATCAACACAATTTATTTATTTCTAAAAGAATAGGTGCAGGTTCTGGTTTCAATGGATGCAATCGTTAAAACAACAATTAGTTTTAAAATACAGCCTTTTTTATTTATTAAATTTTCAGCTATCCTGTTAAATAGCTTTGAAGCTCTGCATAGGATAATGTTGGATCATTGATTTCACCTAAGGCGTTAGTATTGTCCGGCAAATATCCCTTAAATTTGGCACATTGTTGGATCCTAGAGTCTGAGGATAAAAGCGATTGTACCCTTGGATTTGATAATCCGAAGAAGACTTCGCCCTTCGCTACAAGTGGAACCCTTGCAGATTCCTTTATTGAACCCTGTATTGTATTCAACAGATCTTGATGGCATACGTTAGCTGTTTCTCCGAAGAACACGCCATCCAAATCATTGTCGGGAATTAGTTGAAACTGAGGAACTCCAGCGTTGTTGAGGATCTTACATGTGAATACACATTTCTTTCTGGGATCTCTGGGATGTGCATATATTCTAGTTGCCACAAACCCTACTGGATATATCCATTCAGCAGTATGGAAATTTGGATTCGTAGGTATAATTTCACCAAGACTGTGTATGAGGATATTGTTCAGTTTCAACGGAAACAAAGAGCTTTTCTGCGACGCTTTTGAAGTGTCTTTCAATTTACTTTTGTTACTTTTCTTAACAGCATGTTGTTTCTCGCCCACATATTTGTTTGGCATATCCCGACTTTCATTTAACAATGGCATTTGTGCAATGCTTCCTTTGTCTAATCCTTCATAGGACATCAGTTTTTCAATTAGGGTCAGTCTCTCCGCACGTGCTGCAGATAATTCCGCTTGCAAATAGCAAACTTCATCAATAATGGATGCATTTTCCTAAAAAAAATCATATATGATTATAAGTTTTGGATTTTTCAGAATTATTAATAAAGAAATATATTGCCTAAAATGCTTCAGTCAAGAGAAAGGGTTAGTGTTCCTTTTATGGCTCTGCGAAATAAGGCCCCAATGAAATAAGGCCCCAAAAAAGGAAATAACACCCCAAGTTTGATTACAAATCGTTGTTGTTGCTTCCTATACATTTTTTTGGGGCCTTATTTCATTTTATTTTGAGGGCCTTATTTCATTGGGGCCTTATTTCGCAGAGCCCCTTATTTCATATTTGAAATTGGGGTGTTATTTCATAATGAAATAACACCCCAAATTTGGGGCCTTATTTCATTTTCCCATTTGGGGCCTTATTTCATTGGGGCCTTATTTCCTGCAGCCTCCTTTTATAATCATAAATAACGCTTTCAACAAAACTGCATCTTTTTGACGTATAATGCCTTTCGGATCAAAAGGCACTGTTGTCGTGCAAAGATTTATTTTGAGCACTGTATCACGTATATATTTACATACACAGATGGCTTATATTACGCTTTCTATATGTTGCTATTGCCAATGCATTCATCTTGCCGGACCAACAGATGGGTTTAGTCGACATGCATATACATACATATGTAAAATGCATCTACACGTTTCAAATTAATTATAGTTAGTTATATTTGTGATCACGTAAAGAAGCATTTACTTTGACGGGATTCTTTAAATGAAATTTTGTCAATATAATAATTAAGTGTGGCCGAAGCCTAACTAATATATTTGGGGCATACGTACCAAAACGTAATTTTTCACCCGGCTTTTTAATTTCGCATATTTCTTTTTATAATCCATTTTGTTTACTTTCATGTCCAATTTTTTTAGAGATGTAAGAATATCAATCAATTGTTTTTATACATATCGATATTATGTATACGATATATTGTCAAGCAAATGTATTCAATTGGGTATTTCAGCAATATCGATAGAAAGATTTTTTAAGTAAATTTCTGTCAGCGAAAATTATTAATGGTACTCCTGAAATGATTTAGTTTCATAAAAGCTTAAGCACAGTACGCTGTAGCTGAAAATCATGTTTGAAAGGTATCAACTCCATCAACTCGAAATTAAATATGGGCAGCTCAGAAAATTTTCGAGTGCTTTACAGCACTGCTTGGTAAACATCTGGTAGCTTTTTTTTTTTACTTTTCAAAACATCGATTGAATCAGTGTTTCGACTAGTCGAAATATTTTTGAGCGAATGGCGACCAACAAGCCGCAAAATAATCGCCGAATTTAGCTCTTTGAACACGAAGATCGAATTAGAATGATTGAAGATTTGCAGCAGACGCCAAAATTGTTGAATTTGACCGACAAAAAACAATTTGATGGAATTTTTATAATTAGTAATTTAATAATTAGGGTAGTATTCGCTACCACTTTTCTTATCCACATGGTCCATTTTCTCACTTTTATTATTTGCAATTTAATTTACTTTCTTGTTGTGCACAGCTGATGCAGCAGGGTAACCACAGAAGCATAATACCAAAAGTCTCTTAACTTTTTAGTGATTTAAGGTATTATGCTGTCACACTGAAGTTTGTTTGCCCGACATCAAAACATCGAACATTTTGAGCGCACAAAATGTTTTCAGCTAGAGCGTACTGTGCATTAACTTCGATCAGACTGGACGACCCCCTTTTCCGCTCCTATTTTTATTAGTTTCGCTAGCACAAATTGAGAGGTACAACAGAATGGGAACAAGTGTAGCTACGTAAGAAACTGAGCTGACTTAGTTAAATCATTTATTGTGACACTATTTTTATTTTTCGCTTTTAAGCAGCTGGGATCAGCAAAAATTGCAGAAATTGAATGAACGTGTTGGATCACAATAAGGTTCACGATTCACACACAATAAATATAATTTTTACATAACATTAAATTAATAATCTTGATTTATTCATAGAGCGAAGGCTATCACATTTATTTAAGTGAATTTAAATTTTTTTCGCATGTACTATAAGCCACACCAACGCCAAATCCAGTGCCGACAAATGCAGGCCAGATGCGTCTTTTAAAAAATACTAAGGAAGCCACTGATCCAATAAGAAGACCGCCACCTGTAAATAAAATTTGGTAGATTTATTAAAAATATATCGTTTTACAAATAATATAAAAGTCAACACGGGGAAACAAATTTAAAGATTGCACTAATGACAATATCTGCACTAAAGGTACATTACTCGGGGCACAATCCCTCAAGTCCTTGGTGGCACAATTTGGGACAACGGTAAGAATGTAGATACGCTCCTTCTGCCGGCTGTGGTGATCTTAGACTGTATGAGATGCTTATCTTATATGTAAATGGCTTTAACGCGTCTATGTGTACATGATTTCTTCACATCATACACGGGCCGTTGACGGATGTCTCTTCGCCATTAAATGCGCTAAAATTTCCTTCAAAATTCAATGAATGCTGTGATATTTACACATTTGTTTCCGCAAGTGTTTTTTTAATTTCATGACTAGCTTGATACTTGCAACACATGTGAATTGTACTCTTTCAGCACTGATCGGTATTAGTAAATACAGATTGATTATCTACGTTTTTCAATATATACGCTATGATAGAAACAAAATAGACTAAAACGAAACCAAAAATGGTCTGACAATACTCTTATAATGTGTATGTATGTATGTTTAATGCATGTTATGTTATATAACAAAATACTTACATCCTTTTACAATTGTGTCGGATATACATTGGTCTAACTTCTTTCCCAATCGATCTTCTGACATAGTAATTTCGGTAGCCGGCATTTTTCTTAATTTTTACTATATGTATTTGAGTAGTAAACGAATGTTTTCGAATTATCTATGTATGTACATACACGGCCTATATAACAATTAGAGATAGTATTATCAATGTCGCTATCGATGACACTCAGAGTTGTGTAAGCATGGGTGCTGTAATCGATGAATCGATTATCTATTAAAATTCTTGAAACAAAATTTTTAAGAACCTTTTTTGTTGTGCTAGTAAATAATTCAATTAATATCAATATAACTTTAATCTAGTGTTCAATTATTTTGTTATTTAATAATTTATTCCTATGAATTATATTTTCGTTTGATATTTTGTTACGTTAGAACACCGATAAGTCCAACACCGACATTAAGGGTATTCCATAAACTGATTCAATATAAGAAGTCTAGTAAGTCTGTCGACGAGCGTAAAGCCAGTGTTGCCAATGCAACACGGAAAAATAACAAAAAGTTGAGTGGTAACTCTATGAGTCCACAGCGGTTTATTTTAAATATGACTGATTTGGATAAAAAGAGGAGATAATAGGCAATGAAAATGTCAATTAAAGTTAATATAGGAAAAATATGAGATGACACGCAAGCACAGCGCGTATTGGGTGCATCCATCGCTTCTGCACTTTTTAAGTGGGTTCTCCCTCTATATTAATAAAAAAAAATTCAATATTATCTAATTTATGTCTATAAAACAAAATTTAGTTTTCGTTCTTGCTTATAATCTATCAATACTGTCGTCGTTATTGTCAACGTTGCGGCCATTTTTTTTGAATTTCTGTGAGTGAGCGAGAGAGATATATGTACCTAGCGAAACTCTAAACAGTTCGATGTCCCGCGAGACCTCTCAGCTGTGCAGCTCAAAAATAGGAATAATTTTTTGTGCCACTCTTTTATAATTTAAATTAATTGGCACTTTTGTTAATACAACTAATAATGTATAACATTAAAATATTGTACATTCTCCTTATATCAGAAGATAAGCATATTATTAACCCTAAGGCTGGGGTTATAAAAAGAAAAGAACTCACTATTTGAAATTAAACAGTGTTTTTTTTACTCAAATGTCGCGTTAAATTAGGACTAAATACCAGGCAAGCAGAATTTACAGTAGGTAGTTAGAGTAAAATATTTAATTTTATTTCAGCTGCTATTTAGCCTTTTTTGCCTCTTTGCGGCCTAGGTATGTATATAACATGTACGTATGTATGCACGTATGTATGTATCCACGTAAGTATGCATGTATTTATTTAATGTCAACTAAGTAAAGTTGACCAAAATTAACTTAAAAATTTAAGTAGAAGTTAAGTAATATTAAATTAATCAAAATTAAATTTATCTGAAATGATAAAAATTAAAAAATCTGGAGAAATTAAAAAAAAAATTTAATTTTTTTTTTTTAAATGATTCAACGTTTATTGCAAGGATTGGGGAAAACCCAGAGAAACCCAATCAGTTCAAAAAGTATTAGTAGTAATAATACAAGAATTAGAGCTAGTCAGGTCAAGGATTTCTAGAAAGGAAGGGGAAAAGAGGTGATTTCAAGGAGGATTTTGTATGTAACATATCAGCTCGATGCAACCAGAAAGCCTGCAAAAATACCAGTCGAGCAGAAATCAGAAGCAAGTTAATATATCATTTGAGCGACACTTAAATTCTTGTAGTAAAAATATTTGAGTGAAAATATTTAAGCTCTGAGTATTTTCGCTCCTCTTTAAACGATCGTTACTATCAAATTTTTGCCTACTAATTTAATTTTATTTCTATTCACCGAGTATTTTAAAATATATTTCAGTTTTTAATGAAAAGTCCTTTTTAATTTGAAATTTTAAGTTCCTTTTATTCTTAAAATCCAATCCTTATGGGTTATCATTGAGTCTATACATACTATTTTTAAGTCTTCTAAGAATTCTTTCCATTTTGTTCTGAGTGCTAATATTCGGCTTTGTTATAATTTTATAAATATTTAACTGAAATTTACTTTATGGTTATTTCCAGTTTCCTTATTAGTTTAAATCCTTACAAACAGCTCTTATTACATAACTTTTCCAGCTGCCATTGGGAGTGTTGGATGAGTCTCCGATTGGGAATACGTTCTTAGATTTCGTGTGCTGAAACGTGGACTTATCGACAACCAAGCTCAGCTCATCGGGAGCACTCTTAGGTGGAACTGCGATAGCTGATATTCATCTTGTCACGTTTGTCAGTCTAAAAATAAGATAAGTATTAGGAGAATAATCAGAAAAACGAATACCGTTACCAGAAGACTGTCTTACCTTACGGAAAATATGATCCGCTATAACGCGATATTTTGAGATTCCCACACGATCCTTATATTGCCGGGAGTATATCAATAATTTGCATCCCAATATATGTATATTTTATAAACATACCATAGTGGCGAAGGTCCAGTCACTAGTACTTTAAACATCCCCTGTCATTGATTTAATATTGTATATTTTATCTAATTTTCTAAATAAAACTAGTGGGAAAGGCTATAGTCGAGCTCCCGACTATAGGATACCCGTTACTTATTTTATTAATTTTAAAATATTTTTATTGCATACTTTTAGGCACTTACATTACTTAAAAGCAGGGATTAGAACCGAAACGAATATCTATTTTAGTTACGGTCAGTTATTTTCGAATTTAGGTTTTCGGTTATCGGTTACGCAAAATCTTTGAATAAGGGTTTCGTAACGGTGAACCGGTTCTTGCATGTTTCGCTTTTGAAATAGCGGTATGTTTTCGGCTCACAAAAAAGTGTTTTCTGCAAAAATATAATTATATTAATAATATAATAATAATAATAATTAAAAAGGCATTAGTTACTTAATGTTTCATTCACACATTCATTTCACATGTTCTTCAGTTTGATGTAGTCTAGTTACATTTTAACAATTTTAATATTTCATTTAACAAATTTATTTATTTGTGCTTATTCAGTGGTATGCAAATTTGATAATGAATATCATAAATAAAACTTCAAAATTAAAATCAAAAATCAAAATTAAAAATGAAAAATCTTTTTTTTTTAAGCATAAAAAACCGAAATTAACACTTATAAATGAAACGGTTACTAAACGGTTATTTCGGTTTACAGAGTTTCGGTTTTAAAGTTTCTGTTAAATACAAATTTTTCTTTTCGGTTACGGTTTCAGTTACGGTTTTAAATTTCAATCGGTTTTTACCGGTTAAAGGTTACGGTTTTGGTTAGTGTTCTAATCCCTGCTTAAAAGCTTTAATCAGCCATTACCACCTTTCCATTTGTCCGCTCTTGTTACGATTTAGTTGGATGACAGGTAATAACAGTAGCTTACGGTGATTCGTAAAAAAATCCTGATATCTTTAAAACGGTGCGTGTGGTGGCTTTTACGGAGGCGCAAAAGGGGCATGGCGAAATTTTGAAACAAACTTGACCTGCGTGGGGTTTATAGAAATCTGTGAGCCAAATTTGGTTGCTCTAGCTCTTATAGTCTCTGAGATCTAGGCCCTCGGACAGACGGACATGGTTATATCGACTCGGCTGTTGATGCTGATCAAGAATATAGTAATTTATAATTTATAATTTATAATTTTTAGGGTCGGAGATGCTTCCTTCTCCCTGCCTACTTAATTTTTAAGTAACGGGTATAAAAAAATATAATTTTTGTGACAGAAACTAATTTTATGTTTTTGATTTTTTGCGATTGGCTTTTGCACTAAATAAATTTCACAAAACTTTTTTCATAAAATAAAAGTTTAAATAAACTTTAATGCCGTTGGTCACAAAATTGGATAACAGAACATAGAACTATTTTCAACACTACACTTTTAACCGTTAAAAGGTTTTTTTAAGAAGACTTTTGAAATGCCTGCGCATTTTTGTTTTTAATGTTTGTAAAAATATAATTCAGGACCACGACCAAGAAAATAAAAAGAGTAAGAACACATTAAATTAAAATGCGTTGCAGGAAAACCCTAAAAGTTTAATACGATTGAAATAAATTAAAGCCAAGAAAATATATGTATATTTGTTAATTTACTTACATTGTCGGAAAAAAATGTTATTTATATAAGCTCTGGCTGCTACGACACTTCGTTGCTGCTGTCCTCTTTCAATGCTAAGGAAAATGTACAGTGAATAAGTAATATCTTGCCGAAACGAATTTCTACAGATATTTTTATACATCAAAAAATGAGGAATTTTAATGACTACAACATATTGAAGTTTTAAAGTGATTTGAGGGGTGGTTCTTTCTTAAATCGCCAAAATGTGAGATAACAAACCTTGTCAACTGTATATAAGAAAAAATTGAAAGGTATGCCTAAACGCCATTAAAAATGTGGACTTCCGTTTACAGGGATTTTATCTATAAACTTAGAACCTCTTTAAAAAATACTGCATACTTTAAGGCGCTTGAGTTGATTAAAAACACTTTCTTCAAGAAGAGAGTTTTATGGGATATTTGAAAATGGGCCGATAAAATTCAATTTTA
This sequence comes from Drosophila limbata, assembly GCA_963924055.1. Taxonomy (NCBI): domain Eukaryota; kingdom Metazoa; phylum Arthropoda; class Insecta; order Diptera; family Drosophilidae; genus Drosophila; species Drosophila limbata. The sequence continues at coordinate 5,737,112 of OZ001352.1, forward strand.
AAGTTAACAATTGTCAAAGCATTGTCATGTCAACAAAGCCAGCGGCATTTTGTGCGGCGTCAACTTATTCCGTCGGTGTACTTCCAAAACTTCCTTTTAAATAAATAAATTTTACAAATAATGCAGCTGTAATTTAATTCCATATTCTCCTATGTCCATGCTTCGAGGAATAAGGGGGTCGGAGTGCGCCAAGGTATTAGGGGCGCTGATAGGGCATAGCTTTTTTTAGTTTTATCTTTACAAGTTCAAAAATCTAAAATTAGTTTTGAAAACGATGATAACACATTAACAGCAAAATTTAATTCAATGATAGAATGAACCAAAACTATCCGTTAGGCATGAATCGGTTACTTAACGGTTATTTCGGTTTCTTAAGCGGTTAATACGGTTTTATTCACTGATGGGTAGTATTTTTAATTACGATTGATTTGAAATTGCCTTTTCGAAGCGATCCTTTTTATAATTGCCGGGAATATCTAACTTAGGCATTACCATACCTTGACATGTCCATTCACAAGGCAACGGAAATCACTTTGTACCATGTTCGGGAATTCAGATTTCGAGCTTTTGCGACGGAAACAATTTTTCGTTGTTATACGATAGAACTGCTTAATATTTTTATTTATATAAAGTTTTGGAAAATGGAGCGAATAAGATGTCAACAGTGTGTACCGGGTGTGTTAATAGTATATTGGGTAAACAAAGCAAGAACAAATTTTGTTTATGTTTGAGAGAAATCAGAGATTAAAGTTTAAGCTGTTTCACTTTTAGGGAAATGTTTGTTGCCATTCGCATTCGCACACGTGTGTTTCTCGATTTTCCATTGTTCTTCATCTAAACGGTGGATCAAATTATTAAACAAATATTTTTTCACACATTACCATCCCTTAAAATACAATTTATTTCGAACGTCTGGTAGTGTCGTTAAGCACTAAATAAAATGATTGGGCTAGACAACAATGGATGCATAAAAATCAAAGTCGTTAGCAACGCGCCAGTCTAAATACATATACTCGTACTTTCGAACTCTCGGACTTACCCTCAACTCAACTTTACGCACGTGGCCCAAGGCACGTGTACACAATTCAGGTTGAGCCCACGATTAAATTAATCGCTGATTAGTAACAGAGGACCTTACCGCGAAATGCGACTAAATTAAATATATAAAGCTACCTTTCCAGGTGTCTGACAGCAACGAATCTTTGTAATAACTCACAGCCAGTCCTAAAATATATTAAATTCTACATATCTTCTACTCAAACATAACATCCATGTATATATTTATCAAAAAACTCGTTACCTTTCCTAACAAAGTACAACAAAATCGCCCAGTTATAGATTATAGCTTATTCGATTAATTCTTTTTAATTCAGCTTACCTTTCAAATATTAGTTTTAATTATATGAAAGAAAGTCAGTGAAATATAAAGATTTAATTTTAGTTCAAGTTTTTATTGCCTTACCAAAATAAATCAAAAAAGTTTTGATAATAACAGCCATTTTGCACAATTGTCACTTTTATCCGCAGGGGGTGATTTTTAAAAATCAATAAAACAAATATATAATTAAAAGTTGTTAAGAGCTGTAAAATCAGCTCAAATGCATTTCAAAAAGTTGCAAATGAAAGTTTACCAGGAAACCGGCTAAACAATTATTGTATAACTTTTGAAGACTTTAAGACCTTTACCATTTCTAGGCTGAATCATCTTCAATATATTACTTTTTAAGTTTATTGTGCCAAATTGACAATAACAAATAGACGTAAGGTCCTTCACCAAAAGTAATTGAAATTCACAATATTAAAATAAAAAGCTAAATATGTTTGTAAAAAGTAATAACGGTTTCTGATTTCGGATTTGGCGGGGGCTGAATTTTTCGCCAGACGACCGTTAGCTATGCGGGTCAGAGATTTAACGATGGTAACGAAGAGACGCTTTAATAAGGGCGAGACAAATTCGTTGCGCCTTGGTGCAAGCTGGTTCTGAACCGAACCTGGCAGAACCTTTTCAAAAATTTTTGTGATCCATAGCCTTGGTTGTAATTAAATGTTAATTATATTTGGAAAATAATTTTGGCTTGTTTAATTCGGGCTACTTAAAGGAATAATAATAAAAAAGAACAGTAACTTGCTGCCGTAAATGAGATATTGAATCAAAGCTGTCGTAAAGATGAAGAGGTTCTAATATTACCGACCGGCTTATTTTGAAAACTTTATTTAAACGAAACGGAAGATTCTCTTTTGCTTGGCCAAGATTTGATATCCTCAAGGCATCTTGAATTTTTAAAATTTTAGTTTTTTTAATTTAGTGGATTGTAAATTATTATTGGGGAGCGATGGTTTCGATTCAATGTTTTTCTAATAATAAAATAAATTCCTCAATTCTGTATTCTTTCAATTTTTTTTGGAATTCCTGATACTAAACGTTGAGTTTCGATAGATTTTCTGTCAAAACTGAGCGACTGGTTTGCATAGAAACAGCCGGAGAGTAAGACAGACGGACAGTGAAACAGACGGACGGATCGCTTTATCAACTTAGCTCGTCTCCTGATCAGGAATTTGCGTTATATATTTTATGACATAATTATAATATCCTCTACAAGGATCTAATATGTGTTTAGCGGTAGGTTAAATTGGGAAATTGCGAAGACGGATTCGATGCGAGTGTGGTGGCAAATGGAAGTTGGGATTTAAATTAAAATAGCCAGAGCAAAGAGTAGTATTGCTTCAGTCTCAAACTGATTTAAGTGATGATTTTGCTGAAAACTCCACACACATTTTCTGCCCTTGGCGATGGAGTTCTGTGCTCGCTTACGGAAAATAAAGGTAAGAATCATTTTATCGAGTCCCTGACTACAAATACGCGGTGATCAACTTATTTATATTAAACTGGTAGAAAAGTTACTTAAAAAAACAAGGAATACAAAATACTGCATAAATTTAGGTACTCGTGTTGCCGAGCACAACACAAGACAGCCATAACTTTCGTTGTATTTGAGCGATCGAAATGAGATTAAGTGTGGATTGTTAATGTACTATACATAGACAGAGTTTAATATTTGTTCCCGTTTAGATGTAATTCAATGCAATGTAAACTGCAACAAAGACAGTATACCCTTGTACTGAACGAGTACCGGGTGTACGAATTCAACTTTCCAGCTCTTACCAATCACGCGCTGATTGCCAATCACTCAAACGGCCAGACATTCAATCAATCAATCAGCACTAAACAGCTGAAAAGTCTTTAAAGTGAAATAAACCACAATGTTTAAATTTAATTCATCAGGTTTATGTATACAAGGATAATCCTTAGCTTTTGAAGTGCTTGTCGGTTGAGTTGTCTACCATCGCCCAGTTTTTGAAGTTCGTCAGCCCGCAAGTATAAAGTCGGAATTGTTATTAATTTAATTAGTGTACTTTCTATTTTTTTCTCAAAATTTTAATTCGTTTAGAATGTATTTTATCTTTATACCTATTTGAAGTTATTCGACGGTGTCGAATTGTATATATTAAATTAGGTGTGGGCTACACACACACACACACACACACATACACACATGCCACATGTACGTACATGTACGTATGTGTATGTGAATAGATATGTATTCATATTGTGTGCTCATGCATCATGTTTCTATTTCATACTCTCATTCTTATTTGCAATGTGGTAAATCGTAAAGAGGCGTAGCTTGCAATTGACCAATCACGAGTCTCAAACGGTACTCCACACCTATGCTCCTCCCCTCGACACGCTTGAATGACGCCCATCGTCATCCATCGTGAGGGGAATCTCCCATTGTGTTTGTAAAATAAAGCATTTTGGGTCATCCACATGCAGCACGTTCAAAGACATTTACTGAATTCCTGCATAGTTGTGAGTAGTTAAATTTAATTAGTCAAAACTGAGAAAACCTAAGACAAATTTGATTGAAATCTGAAATTTATCGAGTAGCTTATTTGTAATTAAACTTAATTATTCTCAATCGTTTTTTTTTGTATACTACTAATTTTCTGGGCTATTATTTGTCTGTTTTCTTATACGTTTTTTAAAGACGTTAGATTGTTCCTAATTCCTATACACATTTCTGGTTTTTCCTCAACTGACTTGAATTTTGCTTTAGGGATATTTATTATCAATAATTAATTAAATTTTGCATCCTTTACGATGATTCGTCACTAGCGTGGACAGTCTTCCATAGTGATATAATCTGCGTTTAATCAAAGCAAAGCAACTACACCAAACTCTCCTAACAGTTTCAAAATAAATTAGAATAAAAAACTCAGATTTTTAGTCTGTTGATTTAGACTGTACATTAAATAATATAATAACAATAATTATATAAATTTGTTGATATGTTTTATAATTTATAAATATGAAATTGAAATAGAAAATTTTGAAAACAATATTCTAATTTTTTATTTGTTGTTCACTGTTGTTGATTTAAAATTCGTGAAGTAATAAAAGACTTGAGAAATAAACAAAACAAACAAACAAAAAAAGAAAGAAATATATAAATTTGTAATAGCTGTACAAAAAACGTAAAATTTTTGTATTGAATTTATTTTGACCTCGATTCATTTTGGCTGCACGATTTCCACTTGAAGAAAATATCTGGTACTGCTTATCTGTATATAAATAGTATCAACTGTTCAAAAGTTAAAGCACAAGTATAGGGCAGAAGGAAGCCTCTCCGACCCTATAAAGTATACACATATATTCTTTATCAGCATCAGCAGCCGAGTTGAACACATAGATCTCAGGAACTTTAAGAGCTAGAGAAACCAAAAACTTTCAACAGATGCAGATTATAGTAAGTTTGTTTAAAAGCAACTCAAGCGCCTAAAAGTATGTTACGGCTATCTCATAGTCCATCTTTTTTGCTTTTATATAAAATGCTTTATAAAAATCTATAAATTTTTAACATTTATGTAATTATAATTTAGTAGACGGAAAAGGTCATGTCCAACTACTCCGATACTCTTACTAAAGATATGAAAGTGCTTTAAGTAGCACGAAGCTAAATTCGATTAAACAAAGCTAATCAAAAGAGAACAGTCTAATTTTGAAGTGCATAAGAAAACGTTTTGCTTATATGGCTGATTTAGATTTAATATGCTTTCTATAGAGAGTTGTTTGTTTCAAAAATAAATTGAAAGCATTCAATAGAACATCCATCCACAACACATCTAGAAAGTACAGTGAGATCACAGTTGACAATGAGCGACAAAGTTACCTCAAAGACACTTAAAACAGCCTTGATCACGAACTGTTTAAACACTCGTGTTGTTTACACGATGAAATTGTTTGCCCAAAGATCAGCAAGGTGAATGAGGGAACCCTTAAGAGATGTTGTCATCGACTGTCGAAACGAGGCAATGTCGTTTGAGCAGATTATGAAGAACTCGTTTTTTCTTCTTCCATAATTTAAGACTTTTACTTTTGTTAAATGTCTCGCTTGCATTTACCAATATTAATTTGATCTATAAAAAAAAATTAAATGGGGCAACAAATCGGAACAGGGACTAAGATAAGGACTTTTCTGCCCGTTTTATTTTGTTCAGAATGGAGAGATATTTGTGGTATCTTTATCTAAAGGTAATTAGAGCACTGATAAAAAAATGTTTGTTGCATATTTTAGACGAACATTTTTAGTACAAGCTTTTGAAGTTTACTTATTAAACAACAACTAGACGAAGTTTTGAAGATATCACCAGAAAGTTCTATGCTAGTTTAAATATTATTTTTCGATTTAAATGGACTGTTTTTTATTTTAAAAGACCATGTAATAGAGATTGCTTTAATTCTGAGAGACTAGAGAGACTTGAGACTACCGCAGTGGTCACATGTTTGTTTCTTAAAAAGTTACTCACAACACTTTGGCTTCTTTCAATTTTTTTTAAAAGATTTTACGATGGCCAGACCATTCTCATGATATTACAATTGCTCTCCGCGACCCATTTGTCATTTATGGTAAAGAATGTTAATGTTAAATTATAAATTTACAAAAAAAATTGTGTCGTTATATTGCCGAATATCATCACAAACTGAAAATAATTCAGCTGAACCTATTCAGATGACCGAAAATAATGCATTTATATTGTTACTCTTTCAGAAAAAAAATTAATAATCAAAATCATACTTTGGCATCTAATTAATCGGAATATTGGTTTAGGATTTACAGACCAATTCCTTCCTCGGTGTTCATGAACCTATTTAGTTGAGCTGCAGTGTATATTCTTTTTGTTGTCGACCATGCCCCTTTCATGCGTTACACATCTTATGACGAAAGCATAATACCCTCTACGAGAAAATAATAATGTTCGTAGGAAATATTCTTGAATTTAGAAACCAATCTTTTATAAAAAGAGTAACAATAAGTATATCAATAATAGTATTTAAATTCAATTCTTCAGATCTATTGTGATCTTTGGTTAAATATAAACTGAACTGATCCAATTGACACAGTAACTAAAGGGAGAAGACCACCCAAAGCATTGTGCGTTCGTCGATTGGGATGCGGAGCAGTTGAAACCTGATTTAAATTTTGGCGAAAAAATCATCTTCAGTGATGAAGCACATTCTTTAATAAACGTTAACGAGAAGAATGAGAGAGCGAGAGGGAGGGAGAGAGAGAGAAAGAGTGACCGAGTGAGAGAAAGAGATAGACAGATGGAGCACTTGGAGATTCTTACAGTTCGGTTGGGTCTTCTTCCTTTATTTACCTTCATCTCTCGACAGTAGAATGGCCCGTCAATGGTAAACGATGTCGGACCATGATAACTGCATTTCTTTTAGCCCGAATTGGGTAAGAACTAAATCTGATTTTATTTCATACCATTTAAATTCCTAAGTGTGTTTTTTCTACCTTTTATCCCTGACTAACTGGGAATAATGTCATTCCGATAATTGTTGTGAAAGTCTTAAATGAATAATCGATTCTATATACGAATGTCGAAAAATATTACTCAGAATACGGAAATTCTGAATAAAAATTAGGAATCCAAATTTAAGAATCGAATAATTAGGAATCCAAAATTACGAATCCGAAATTGAAATACAGTTATTAGGAATCCAAAATTAGGAAGACAAAAATTGGGAAGAAAAAAATTGGGAAAACAAAAATTGGGAAAACAAAAATTGGGAAAACAAAAATTGGAAAAAGTCGAAATCGAAAATATTAAAATAAAATTCGCGCGATTTTTCATAAAATATTTCTGATTTCGGCTTTTTCATATTAGCAGAAAGAGAACATTTGTCGAAACATTTATTTCAAAATCTACATGTTCACATTGTGTGCCAACTTATATAAAAATTCAAAAATTTTTCATCTTTGTGTTGATTGTATGTACTGAGTAGCGATTTAAGACGGTTGTTTACTCTTTCGTATTTTGATTGTTATGTTCGGCATATCGTTCGCACGTATAATAATTCGTCCCGTTTACCTTTTTATCGAAGGTATAACGATAGCCTTAAAGATAAACTTTCTCGTGAAATTGTTTATTGCTTATCAGTATTTATTTTTTAACAAGAACATCTACCGTTCAGGCACAGAAGTATTTGAAAATGAATAATGTATATAACTATTCGAACGAATTTAACCAATGACAGGAAAACCAGAGATACTTTTCCCAATTTTTTTCCTAATTTTGTTTTCCTTATTTTTGTACTCTGAAAATTCTTAGTTGAAATTCCGAATTCATGATTCCTAATTTTTTCTTCCCAATTTTGGATTTTTTTCTTCTTTTTTAAAAATTCTTTAAAAAAGTTTCGGAATTCGTATAAGGTACCGAATAATCAATGAAATGATCAATGATTATTGAAACACATTACTTAAGTCCGCGATAACATTTAATGAATTTTAAGGATTAGTCACGCCTTTCCTTTGTGGGGTAAAAAAACAGAGGGATAAAGTTTTATTAAAATTTACTTGACTTCCGTTGTTAGCAGCTTAACTAGACAATTACTTAAGTCTTTGCCGTCAATGAATCGCATAGCGATTAAGGCTATTTTCCAGCAAAGAAAACCCAAACAATGTCCACATGGATGACTACCTTAAAGCCACCACCATCAATGCTGCACATCACTCTGACGACGGATGTGTTCCATTATAGGGAGGATAGAAGTGGGTTTAACTGCAAGTTTTAAATATATGTGATTAATTGAACATCCGTTGAAAGATAGCTTCAGTAGATTGCTAATACATATATTTATGGTATATAACTAAACAATAAAATGTCCTGCTCAGTTTTAGAGTTAATGTTCATTGAGTTTGTACGATAACTTCAACAATAAGATGCAGTCCTTACGAATGGAGGAACTTTCAAGGAACTACTTAGCGCTGCATCCCGCTTGCTTCGGGGCAGGGGAATCAGGGAATCAGGGAATCGGAGCTGCCCCTGCTGAAATTTGTTAGATTGCAGCTTGCGAAATCCGAGTTCGAGTACCGTACCGGGTATTGGGTACAGGATATCTGCTGGTCGAGAAGTGAGCTCCTGCGTAGTTTTATACATATGAAGTACTTATATCTATAAGTATTTTATTAAATACTTTTATTGCCATTATATCTAAAACTGCTCAAGCGTTTTATTCATCTTTTTAGGGGTGATTTACGCTCTCGATTGCTCTTTCTACATATTTAATTTGTCTGAAGATCGTTGCTAACATAATCATTCAACTGAAAACTTATGTCGTGCTGAGAGCATGAACTTCAATTCATCCATCCGAATGCATGGGAACGTTTTCATTTACAATTTACTCACAAAGTTTGCACAATCGAATAATATGATTCTCGAATTAAAATTGTAATGTGGTTATTACTGTAATAATATTGATAATGTGCTGAAGAAAGCGCATGACAATGTTTCTCACAAGACGCCAGTGGCAACATTGTATTGACTCACTGTAAACTGTACATTAGAGGTGGAGAACTATCGATAGCATTATCGACACTATCGATGGTTGGGCGCTATCGAGCTACTATCGATAGCAGCCACCCACTTTCGATAGTTCCCGAAGTACTATCGACAGTTTAAAATTGCTAAAAATTACTTTTTTAACCCCTTTTTCCTCATTTTCATACAAAAAGTGGCTTTCTAGAAATTTTCCAAAATCGTAAAAAATACTAGCGAAGAGACTTTTGAATATTTCTTTTTACAGTCACTCTTAGAATTGATTGAAGATTTTTTTTTGCATCAAAACAAAGTTGAAAAAGTAGATGTTAACAAAAATTCGAAATTTTTAATGGGTACTTAATGGGTTAAGGAAAGTTTTGCAAATACATATAAAAAGCTATTATTTTCTTATGTAAAGTCAAAAAATTAAGTTTTTTTCAGAGTGTCAAGTGTTTCTTGACAAACTGTACCTATTTTTTGTGTCCGGGATTATCGTCGACTATCGATAGCACTGTAGTCGACTATCGTCGACTATCGATGGTTTTGAAAATACTATCGTCGGCTATCGATGGCGCCGACTATTGATAGTTCTCCACCTCTACTGTACATAGCTTACTAACTTATATTGGCGATGTCTTGTATCTGAGTAGATCATTAAACTTAAATTCTGTCGGATAAATTCAATTTCCACGAATTTTTGGAGCGAATTTGGATTTTTAGTGAACGAATTTTCCAAAATATGTTAGTTAAGGTCAAACCAAAATAAATGACGATTTCAGCTGTACAAATGCTTACTTTATGTTTAATAATAAGTTTTTAGCAATAAAAATAAATACGATCAATAGCAAGACTAAGACATGAAACAATAAGTTTGTACTTGCAGTGACGGAATAAGTAATAACAAACCACAAAAAAGTCCAAATCTGTGACAAATGACTTTATCAATAAATGTTTATAAATTATATGGAAGTGGATTCAGCTTCAAACTAATTTTCAGAACGGTTCTAAACAATAGTCAGTCTTTAAAAAGTGTCGCACTTAAATATCCTACCCATTGTATCACTTTATGCACTCACAGATGTTTCATTTTGGATCAAGTAAATTCTGAATAATTCAAAAAATTGTCTACTGTGTTTACATAATTTGCTTAATTCGATTTGGCGTTGGAACTAATCGAGCAGGGTGATTTCTCGATTAGATGGACCATTGTCAAAACAGATGCATCTTCTTCCTAATTTTCATCCCCCTTTGTGTTGATTTTTTTTATATTTCTTAACTGAATATATCCTTGTAGAGGACACAATTAATTGCCATGAAATGTGTAACGCATGAAGGGAGGCGTGGCAGACCCCATAAAGTATTAGTTAGTCTCAGTCTTTGAGGCTACCTCAATGAAACTTGATACCACATACCTCGAAGCCGGAACAATCGGATCACTAACTACCAAAAAATCGGAAGATAATCACCGATTGATGAGCAATTCCTTAACTCATCAAAAAAAGGCTACGAAAAGATTGCATTGCACATTGAACTATGCACAATTGTGTAATTTATTTCAGTATTAGAAATAAATTATTTTAATATTTATTTGATTCCTAGCGCTACAAGACAAGTCTTATAAATTAAGGCGCTAGTCATACTATACTATTAAATATTTTAATTTTATAAATGTATACTTTCTGGAGCTATCTCAAACAAACTCGCAGGACTCTGCAAGGCCATCAAATCATCTAAATGCCGAAGATAACCTTTCTTCCCGTTGTATTTTCATTAAATGGTAAAACTGTTCCAAAATTGCATCAAGATCACTGAGAATGGTAGACAGACATTGTTCGCTTCACTCGAGGATAGGTGCGGCTACAGTCGAGTATACTCAATTTGAACTAAATTTGGTCAGGATGTATAAGACAATAAATAATTCCCAATCTGCGGGTTTGGTTGAGATATCTCCAAAAGCAACAAAAAATTTACGTACTAAATATTAATTTTCGCTCAATCGTTTCTGTGGCAACTATATAATTAGGTGGACCGATTCTACATTCTGTCAGATTTGTTGAGATATCGCAAAAATAAACCAAAAAACGAAATCTAAACAAACATGACCTGTGTCAGGTATCCAGGAACCTATAAAACAAAGTTTAGGACTCTATATTTTGGAGATCTGAGTCTCTGAGATAGACACGTTCAAGAATACGGACAGATGGACAGACATACGGACAGGCCAAATCAACTCGGTTGTTGATATGGATTATGAATATACATATACACTTTATAAGGCCTGCCACGCCTTTTACTGCCTGCTAAATACATTCACAAAACCATTATACCCTTTTTGACAATTTTTAACGGTTCCAGTGCATGGAAATAAGTTGAAATTTTTATTAAAAAACCATTTGATTTCTGGCGAATTTAAGACTGGCGGATTTCGGTGGATTTCAGTGCAAATATAACGTCAATGTAGTGCCAGAGACTATATTTATTTTTAATGTTTCCATTGCCTTAAATCGGATATAAATGAATGGAAAAACCAGTGTAAATTAAAGAAAGCTTTAATATCCTATAACAGGATACAAAAGGGTATTGCACGGTAAAGAAGTAGAATATACCCCATCCCCATATTCGCAGTGCTCCAAATAACGTTCATGCACATATGAATACACAATTGGAATCGGGTATAAAGCAGATTGATGAGTTTGTTTGTCTCTTTGTGTGGAAGACGACTCTTTATGTCAGTTCAAACATAAACAACAAATTAATGTTTACGAATGGATATGCAAAGGTTCTTATGGTAACGCCATAAATATGAATTAAAACAGCATTCATCTTTAAGGCTCTATTTCGAATCCTGTAAATTGCTTGGAGTTAACTTTCAATTGTACTATATTTAAATAACTTGACGGGTTGACGGGCGGAGCTCCGAGTGCTAAGTATGTATGTTTGTTTCAGAGAGGATACGCCTCTGTTTTTCGATTTTCAATGAAATTATATAAATACTGTCCACCCAGACCCGTCAGAAACTTCTTAACGATCTCAAGTTGGCACTCATGAGGAGTACGCTGACGCATTGTTGCGTTGTGTGAAAATACAGGCTTAGCAAGCATTTCTATTGTTGAGCGTGACAGTGAGGGGAAATTTAACAATTTAAGAATGCATTTAACATTCCTAAACTAATTCCAAATATGCGACCTCAAGCCGCATGAGGGATGAAACGCACGCGCTTCCCATTGGTCGATGCAACTGAAAACTGCGACGCTGCAAAGTTGTGTGCTAAAACTACATTGCTCCCTTTCCAACCCACACGTCTGACTCTTGCGCACTGCAGTGCGAGCGAAGCAGGTATACTGAAATGTCGACAGGCATGGCAGGCGCTGCTGTGTAAAGCAAGTTAGCTCTGAACTGAATTCCAGCCCACAGTTATTATGTCTGCGCTCTCATTGGTTGGCAGCTGTAAAAATGAATAGGCAATATTTTGATGTTTGTTTTGTTCAACGAAGTGTGTAGCCAGTACCAACAGTACAGAGTTATCGTTAATAGGAAAAACTTATTCGAGGGCTATCCAGAAGCCATCTGAGGAGTACTCGTCAGTACTGTTCAGACCTCTTATTTCATTTGACGGAATCGTGTCGAGTGGATATTCATAATAAATTCACTGACGTGGGCTTATATGTCTTTAAATTTACATACATATATTGTGCGGCAGAAACAAAAAATTGGTGTTACATATTCTAAGTGCTTTATCAAAATAAGTTAATGGCTTCTACAAATCGCTAAGACCTAAATCAATGTCGCCGTTTAAATTACTTACCGATTATTCGATCACAATTCATTGATACATTACAACAACAGTGAAATCCAAATCTAAAATTACATAATTATTGCCACGTCTCGCCAGGAGATGGTCAATATTTAAAAGTGCACTACAAATATGATTCAAGTAAGATTTCAACTGAATAGCAGAAAACAATTGGAGAATACAAAACAAAATTAAATTTGATACTATTTAAAATAAACAATATCAATATGCAAGCATTTGATCAGATAATCAAATTGTGAATTGGAATGCGAAATTTGTGTAAGTTGAAATTTACCCTCTACGATTTGTATACTTTAGATAATAACTTTATAAAGTTGACACAATAAATTGACTATGCATATCTAATATAAAAAATGAATTATTCTGAATAATAATTGGTTGATTGTGATTTGAAAGTTGGCTTAAAAATTATAACTTGCTTGCTGTAAGAAAAAGAGTTTGCTTGACTAGAAGATACCCAATCAATCTAATCAGGGTCGAAAAACACATTCACATCCATTACTAAAATAATCTAGTTATGTATGAAAATTCGGCTGATGAAAGTGCGAAATAAAAATATTTATCGTGTTGGAGTTTCATTTACCTCAGCCTTAAAAGTAAGTCAATTTTTTGAGAAATTTGTATAAATGCGAAAAATTAAATTATGTATGTTCTAAATATCAAAATACAAAATTTTTTTATGTATAAATAAAGTATATTTTACCTAAAATACCTAAGTAATTAAAAAAACTCTCCTCTGTACAATTTTTAAGCTATGAACTTGTAGTGTAATATTTACTATATTTACAAAATTGTTTTGATGTTTTTCCACTTTGTCAATCTGTTTGTTTATTGCCTTGCAATATTATTTCCAGTTTTAAAAAATGTGTATGTGATTTTCTATGATTAATCAATTGTTACGCACCTGAGATTGGATGCAACTTTTATGTTGTTCAACAAACATTTAACAATTTCCATTAAATAAAGGTAGAAGACCAATATTTTTTATTTGTCTTAAAAGACCAATAAAAATGATTGGAAATCCATTGGCGGTATGCACGATTCAAATATCCATAGGAAACCATTTCCACAACTTCCTGCAACTCAAGTAGATTCGTCTGGAAATATAGGGGTTTTTTTCTGTGGTTAGCGTCGGCGTTTCTTGATGCCAAAATCAGTGATTAGTCATCTTACCAGTTGCAGAGAGACGTGCTCGCACATAGCGCGCACACACGCGTCTGCAGATACGTATCCAGATTGAGAGCCACACACAACCAGAGGGTTGGCTGCCATCAATGAACGCTTCTAGTGCCTTTGTCAGGGCTCGGGTTTGAGTTTGAGTTTGAGTTTGGTTTCAGCTCTGGGGTTTGGGGTGAACCGCAACTACCCGTAATGCCGTCAAGTGGCTGCCGTTGGGCTTTCGCCATCAGCTGGAGCTTCAACTGAACTGAATTGAAGATGCAACGCATCAGTTTGTGGTGAGGGACAGTGCTGCATCTTCAGCGTTGCATAAAGGCGTTAGTTACCTCATTCATCCTTTCTTCACTGTTGCCGAGTGCCATGAATTTATATCTCTTGTTACTCTGCTGGTTAGAGTTGCAATACGTTGTAATCCAAGAGTTATTGTTTGCTCCGACGGAACAAAACACTTTCACATTTGTTACAGTCCGACTCCATGTTTATTATGAAGAGCTTCTGTTAAACTGAGCTTCTGTTTTTGATCTGAATCGGCAATTGTTGCCCACATCTTTTCGCTGGACTCTTTGAACCTGTACTAAAATAAGTAGTACAAAGGGTCTGTTAAGTTTCTCAATTCTCCTATTATAGTAAGTGTTTATGTTGCTGATCTGATTCAGTTTATATCAGTAAGCTCAAAATAGCTATGCCCAAATTTTATATGGGCATTTCCAGAAAAAGGTCCACCACGAATTGATCAAAAACTCGCATCTTGTGATATTTTCTTCCAAAAATGTATTCAAGTTATTTATTCAAGCAATATAAGCTAGAAGAAATTCAATAGTATGAACATATAGAGTCTACATTGGAATAAATCAAATTTTTCTATATTTTTGCCCATTTTCTTAAAAATTGACTTCCAAAATGAACCGATTGTATTTTAACGATTACACTTTATAGGACAGTAATTCTTAGAAATATATTGAAAGTTGAATTTAAAACAAGTTTTACAAGTTGTTTTCGATGTATCGAATACAATTTGATGAACAAATTCTTGGCACAAACTAGGTGGAAATCTTGTCACGTTCGCGATGTCGCGTTACAAATTACTAATAAAACTTGTAAAATAAATAAAATGATAGTAGCATGTCAAAATTATATCTAAAATGGAAAACTACATTGTTTTATAATGGTTTAAGAGTATTTTCTTCCAAATTACCCGCCACATTTCGCAGACTTTCCCATTTGTCAAGATGAAGTCAAACATGACTTCCATTTTTCGTCGCGTTCGCGATTCATTGTTTTCTATAAATAATTAAAAAACGACAAGTCTTCAAAGCTTGTCTTTTATCATAAAAATAGTGTTGATAAAATGCATTATGCACATGAGAAAACAGTTTTGAAAATGTCAACTTTTGCCAATTTTTGTTCATTTAAAAACGTACAAATGTCGCGTTCTCGATCCTGGAAATACCCATATACAGTCAAACCTCCCTAATTTGAATCACCATTATCCAAAGAAAAAATTCGAATTATGAAGACTTCGTCTTATGGACTTTTTTTTTAAGTTTTGTCAAGCCTGTTGCCTCTCGATTTAGTTCGAGTTAGAGAAAATTAGAATTATAGAAGCTCGCGTAATGGAAGTTTCTGTAAATCTTGAACAAATCAAAATTGTGTTTGAATTTTGTGACGCTCTCGAAAATCGAAAAATCTAGTCACAAAAGCACTTTTAAACTATGCCCCGATTATTGGTACACTTGATACTTATAGTTTTGCTGATGTGCACTAATAATTTAATTAGGATCGGATAGTAAAATCGGAAGTTGGATCATAGACAGAAATGTGTTTGTGTTTTTTACAGAATAAGTGCAGAGTCTCTAGTAGATTTTCTCTAGTAAAACCAATTATAGCTACAAGTGGGGATAGCGTCGGAGTTTCGCTTGGCTAAAAGTCTCGCCGTTTGGGCTTATCGCTTGTCTTGGCCACTTGCCCACGGCCACTTCACGTCCACCATAGTTGTTTCGGTCGAACGCTCTCCAATTCTTCGCCGACGTTGTTTGTGTGATTCAGATAGGAATCTTGTCCAGCAGGTTTCTGGTCCAAGTGCTTGCGGCCTTCCATTGGCTGACAAGGGGGTTGAGGTCGTCTCCGACCTTAAGGTTTAACTTTTTGAATCCTTCACCGTCTTGCAGTTGCAGAGAAAGAAGAAGAATCTGTAGCCTAACAACCCGAATTGACAACGAATCGTCCTCCATTCTGATGTTGCCTATTGGTGAATCATCCCTACTGTTTTGGGATTGCTGTCAGACCCCGACGGACAGCACCACATCCTTATCTAAATAGTATCCCTCAGTTGTGAATTGACTGGGTTTTCAAGCAACCCTCACAGCTCTTGTTGAAACGATACAAACGAAAGTTGAAAGCAATTATATACATAAATATACCGAATGTTTACACAGTTCTTAACAACAATGGAATTTCTGTGCTAAAATCGGATCAATCGATCTGGGAGCAAAACAGAGATACTATCGACTAAACCATGCATGTGATTTTACACTCTATTCTGAAACAGATTCGCTCTCGAGGGAAACTCAGTGAGAAATTGTAGAAACTTGGAAATACTCATTTATTTAATGTCGTCCAAAATTATTTTAAAATTGTAATTAATTAATAACTGAGCGTATTAGGACCAATCAGATCAATAAGTATTTCTATTAGTAGCTACGGGATAATAAATAAGAAATAGAAAAATTAATTTATTGGTTAAATAAAAACGTATACGGCTTATTAAACTAATGACGCAACCAAGTTTTTCCGATTTAATAATTTTGTAACAATTCATGCTTAAGCAAATTTATCAGCACAAAACACTTTGCAAATATTTTTGTAACCACAATTGATAATAATGTTCAATAAACCGGTATTCCCCTTTGATGTTGCATTTGGTGACCTAAAGAGCACTTTAAAAGTCATATAATTAGTTAGTTTTTGGTGTCAAGCGATTAATAAATATGTATGTTGTTTATATTTCTAGATTGGTTAAATTGAAAGTGAAGGTTTAGGTTAAAATTTCTTCGTATGTCAGCGTCAAACTTAATTGATCCAACATTTAACGAACGGCGATGCTTTCGGGCGCTACCTGACGACGAGGCCAACAATTTGGGTAATGAAGACGATCTGGTTATGAGTTTATCTCAAAAGGATATACTTATACCATCAGCAGCCCCCCAGCAGCACCAGTTGGAACCACTCGCCAAGCATAATCCCAACGAGGCATCGGCACAACACACGGTTTCTGCCGCAGCCGCTGCAGCGGTTGCACATCATCATCACAGTCTCTCCAGTATACAGCATCTCCAGAATCTGCACAGCCAGCACCAGAGTACTTTGTTCAACAACAGCCATTCAACTCCGTTTAGTGTGACCGATATCCTGAGTCCAATTGAGGAATCGTATCGCAAACTGGAAATAAACGGTAACCCTCCATCACCGTTTCGGTAAGTTTTTCAATCGGTTTTCTAATTCAATTAATCAAAATTTATATATAAATTTTCCATATGAAATATTTAATTACATGATTTTGATGCAAAATTTTATGTTAATCTTTTTAAATGGGGTTAATTGGGGACTAAAGCTCATAAAAGAATCATTAGTAAGCGCTGAGACGAGATTTCGGGGATTTCAACTCTAAGAATGCCAATTTTGGGAAAACATAATAGAAATATCAATCTTTTTTTATACAAACATAAATTTATTTACCATTGATTCAGTTACAGCTTACAAATACCTAATAAAATGTTTATTTTAGCAATTTACGTAAATTTACGTCCACAACGTGGTGGTGTGGGAAAAATCAACAAATTTTCCGCGAATTTCTTGTAATGTTTTTTTCAAAATTTGGAAAAGTTTGTGTAATGCGGGGAATGGGGAGAAAGTATTCAGCTTAAAAACAAAACTAAGTAAACATTGCATGTTTACAGGACTATAAATTTCAAATTTGATAAACCTAGCTAACTCGTTGAAAGCGAGTTTAAGACTAAACATGCTGGCTTTGTTCAAATGCTTGCAAATTAAATTTCAGCCTTCAATGGCATTTTATTTCTTTTCAAATTACATTCTGTTGCAATATTGTTTGTCCTTGAAAAGCTCAACAGCGTTAAGTATACTCATTATTATTATAATGAGGGAATTGTATACTGCGACCTGTTAGATCTGTCGAGCCCCACCGCTGAGCCTGAAGCTTTGCTGCTTCTACCCTCTCCATCTCTGTTGGTTGGACATGTTTTCCCAGAATTATACTCAGAGGATTTATCCGCGAATTCGCAGAATGAGTGTCTGACTGTCTGACCAAGTTAGTATCCTAAGCTACAACAATCTCTAATTAGAAATTCTAAATTCTTAACTTATTTAAAATACAGAAAGTATGAATTTTCTTGGTACTTTAATTCTAGAAAATGTTTGCATGTGAAATGCATTCTATTGTCGTGGGTTTAGTACAGATTCTGTGTTAAAGTATTGTTGTCAACTTTATTATCTCTTGGATTCAACATTTCTGTGTTTTTCTGTCGCTTCTTCCTCCGTTTGAGGCCGCCCACTTGCCACTTGAACAACAGAGATTGCGGCAAGCACTCTTCCATCATCTTGGGGCGCGACTGTCCCTACGAGCACGCTTTTATATTTTTGAAATAATTGTCGGCTTTGTGCGCTTGCTAGAAACTCGTAGCCGGCTAAAATGGAACAGGCTGTCGCCAATTGGCTGAGTCCGCCATTAGCGACTGTGTCGTTCCCCCCGTCGCGTCGGGCTGACTCTGGGTTTGGTCCGAGTAACACCTTCGTCTGCTTGGGAGTGAGTTGTGGGCCGTGGAAAGGTGGTTGATGGATGACGATGGACTGTGGTGCGCGTAAGGGCGACAACGATCCCTTTGACGATATGCCGGCGCTGTAAATTCACTTACTGCATTCATCGTCGCAACATCCGTCGGAAACTCACATTTACTAGCTGACCATCCTAAGGGTCATTCCCCATCCGCAACCTCTGACCCGACTGAAGCCTTTGGCTGAGCGCTCTTTGAGTCAACTTAGAACCTCTACAGGTCGATTATTAAGCAATTTAATTATTTGTCACTTGTTAAACGAAAAACAACCCAATGCTACCGACGGAAAGCCTTAACTACTTATTTTTAAAATTGTTAATCTTATGTATTCAAATAATAAATGAATTGAATTAAAATCAAATCAACATCAAACATCAAATTGAAAAAAAAGTATGTTTTAGTGCAATTTTGCACAATAAAATTAACTCTTATGAATTACACTGCCAATCAACCAAATAGACTCACTGACTTTTTTTTTTCGAAAATGGAGTTTATTTTATCATTTTAAGAATATAATTTGGAAAACGTTTTTTTCTAATATGAAGTATTCAATTCTA
This sequence comes from Drosophila limbata, assembly GCA_963924055.1. NCBI lineage: Eukaryota > Metazoa > Arthropoda > Insecta > Diptera > Drosophilidae > Drosophila > Drosophila limbata. The sequence continues at coordinate 5,756,401 of OZ001352.1, forward strand.
AAGTAAGAAATCAAAAATTAGCATTCTTAGTTGAAAAGTAAATTCTTAACATTTTGTTTTGTGAGTGAACCTCAAAAATGGTCGCTTTTATATCGATCAACCGAATAGACTCAAGGTTTGAAACTTAATATAAATCACAAATTTACCGAAAAACTTGGTAGCAAATTAGTTATTATAATAGTTTAAAAATAATTAAAAATGTTTACAACCAGTTTTGCTTGAAATCACATCGGCAGTGTATAATAAATATGTGAAGGAAAATTAAAAGAAAATAAAAATACAATATTAAAATATATTTATGAATTGTTGCAATTTTCAAAATAAATGTACATTATCAACTTGAATTACAAACAAAATTTGAATAAAAGTCTTTATCAATTTCACTATTAATTTCAGATCAAACTCTAGTGGTAGTAGTATTAATTCTCCTGGAACAATAAGTACTTCAACCATGGCGAATCCTTACGCAATGGGATCGTTGTATCACAGTCCAGGTGTACAAAGCTATTGTGGACCCACTGATAACTTATCATTGGCGGGACACTACACAGACATGCGAGGTTCGGCCTCATGGTATGGATCAACTGCAAATGATCCCAGATTTGCAAGTAAGTAACTCAAAAATGAGAAAAAATTTAAATACTTTTAGTTTGCCAAAGATGTGAAGCCACATTTTACAAGTCTAAAATGTATGCTACTTGCAGAAGTGCGAAAATTAACTTGTGTAGTGTTACAAATTTCAATAATCCAAATATTTCAATTTCTGAGGTGTGTAAATACAGTTTGCTGGACTCGAAGATCCACTTAATCAAAGTATTTTTTACCTGATATACCGATTATTGCTCAAAGATACACACACTTCACCAAAACTACAGGGCTACTGTCTTTCCCCACTGTAGATGTTTGAATTTGATAATAGATGTTTGTCTGCCCTCTGCATTTGTGATGACATTCAAAGCAAGCGAGAGGAGTGAACAACGGGCAGATATCCTGCTTTGAGCTCATATTGTACTATCTTGAATAAATTCTGTTTACATTCCGATCGTAGTGAATCTTTCAGTTTAGTTAAATCAAAACTTTATCCTAAAAAATAGCGATTATCATTATCATATTGAAATCGAATACACTGTTAAAGCAGACAAGAGACGTCAAAGTCTTCAGATCTAGAGCTTCTATATTTAATCATTAATTACAATCTCATTTAACAGATTTGTTAAACTGAAATTCAAGCAAGTCATCTCGATCTTGCCTTGGTCTACTTTAGACCCGGGTCCAAAATATTTCTTAGACAGAACACTATTCTATCAGTAGAATTATTTATATGACCTTTATCACACTCAGATTCGTATTAACATATTTTTACAGGGTACTAGGTAGAAATTTGTGTAGCAAAGACATGTACGGTACAGAAACGTCATAAATGTAAAAATGTAAAAATTAATAATCATCTTTTCATTTCTAAAATAAACAATGACAACAAAATAATGTGAAATCAATTATTCTCACGCATACCTTTTTTATTTTTAAGAAAAATACAGCATTAAACAGGGTATAAAAAAAAAGAGTGTACATTGATTGCGTGACTCAGCAATAATTGTCATTTATGAATATCTTTACTTAAAAGTAAAGCAAACAGTTTCAAGTACTTAGCATGAACTGTAGTTTTCTGTTTGTGGCTGTTGTGTCTCGTCGATGAAGTTACGACTCTGCATCAATATGTCTGTATGTATGTATGTGACGACAACAATTTCCTAAATATACATGCATTTACATATTTATGTTTGTGAGTATGTGCATATTGTATGTATGCGTGATCTTCGCGCGAGTTACGAACTAGAAGATGTCATGCAAAGCACCCAAACATTTTTCATGTGCTACTCAGCAGAGAAACTAAGTCCATCAGCTGTTCTTTTTTTTTTTATAACAATTCAAAGAAAAGTCGACCAGCTGATACACTTTCAATGCCATTTTTCGTAGACATATTTCATAGTCGCTGAAATTGGGGTTTTTATTTAGGACTATTTACTTAGGCATAACCACTGTTTTAACTTAAACTTAAATTATAATTTTGATAAAAAATCAAGTCTTTTGAAAGACATGTGCAAACTGTTTTTAACCCTTTGTATGGCAAATTCTACGATTTTGAAACGGTTATTTTGTTTAAATAGAAAGTTGAAATGTTAATATGAAATGTTGAAATGTTTTAGTGTTAATACTATATACTAATTTGCATCAAGTTGACTAAATATCAACAATTGAAAATACAAAGTTTTAGAATAAGTAAATGAAGTAATTATTCTTCTTAAATAAAAAAAAGTAATAATAAAGTTTGCAACAAAAACATTTAAGGGCTGTTCAATTTCAAAATATCACAAAGTGTGAAAAGCTTAGTTATATAAGTCCAAGTCACAAGAATTAAATAATATGTATGTTTCAGATACACACTAAGTCAAGAAAAAACATTTTTATTCCAAACTCCAAAATATATGAGTTTAACCCATTTTCGGCCGCGATACAAAAAGTAGTGAGTTTTTCATTAAAAACCACATTTCTAGGCTACTTTGGACCTTCCTAAACCGAATATGAGGTTAAAAATCAAATTAAAATTCACATTTTTTTAAACTTAAATATTTTTTTAAATTAAACTTAAAATTAATTTTTAAATATGGGATTACCAGAGTAAACATTTTCTGGATTTTATACTTTTCTTAATTTTCCGTTTGGATTTGAATACATTGGATAACATAAAAAAAAACGGTCTGAAACTTAAAAATTTTGCTGTTCGACTAGTCGAACAGCGGCCGAAAATGGGTTAATCGGAATGAAAGGGTTAAATGAAACGGGTCATTTATTCGGAAAACGCATATTATACATCCCATTTTCATGTCAGGAAATAAGCTTCACTGTTGTAATATTCACTTAATGTAATATGGAATATATGTATGTATTTTATATTTAATACAGCAAACTCTTGCTTTCAGTATCTCGTCTGATGAGCACCTCAGCGAGCGGATCGATGGGTCACATGGGCAACATGGGCGGCTTGGCCGCATGCAGTGTAAGTGATGCGAAACCTCTACAATTCCCGTTGGCGCAGAGACGAAAGCGAAGAGTTCTCTTTACACAAGCTCAGGTTGGTAGAACATTTCTTAAGCCAAGTGCCTTTTTAATGAATTACTTTTGAATATAATAAAGAAGCAATCATAAACTTTTTCCTTTTATACATTTATTTGCATGCATATGATAAAAAATGTACATCGACTAAAATATTAAAATTAAGGTATTCATTTCAAAATAAGATTACCTTGACAAAGTTCTTAGTGTGGACAAGTAACTCAAATCACAAATATATTTTGAGCCACCTCATAATATACATACACACATACCTGTTAAATTTCGATTTGAATTACTAATCAATAAGATTATTTTTGGAAATAATCGTAACGATTACAAATTTCACTGTTGAAAAATTTGTGATTATTTAATGATTACAATTACAAAAAATCAAAAAAAATCTAAAATTATTACAATTATTCAAAAATAATCAGGAAAAATCATAAATAATCAAAAATAATCGTTCTAATTATTTCGGATTTTTTTTTTATTTTTTCCGATTATTTTGGCTACTTTGATTGTGAATTTTAAAATAATTTGATTTTTCTAAATAGTCATAAATAGTCCGAAATAATCAAAAAAATTCACAAATAATCAAAAATAATCCGAAATACTCAAAAAGATTATTTACTTATTTTTATTTTTTCTGATTATTTTTGAATAATTGTAAAAATTGCAGATTATTTTTCATGTTTTGTAATCGTAATCATTAAATATTTGGGCAAAACCGAAAATAATCGTAATTTAATCATTAGTTCGACTTTTAAACAAAAAGAATCTAATTACTAATGATTATGATTATTAATCATTATTTAACAGGTATGCATACATACATACTTACATTCAAACAAAGCAACGTATTGCAGTCGAGAGTGCTCAACTTCAAAATACTTTGTTGACTCTACAAACATACAAATTAATACTCATACACTCCTTAAGAATAATCAAATTCTTTTAAATTTCAGCATCTATTTGCTGATTGTAATGCAATTTCAGGATATACTATATAAAGATTAGACAAAGAAAATTTAAAATGTACGGAACAAATTTTCTAAATTTATAGCCTTTTAGTTCAAAAATATATGTACTTTCCAAAATCAAATATAAAAAATATAATTGAAAGCCTTTCTTATTTTAAACGTTTAATAATTAAGCAATTTATATACAAATCAAATCTGGCAGTTACAGTTCGCGAATTCTGTAGACTCGTCAAATACGATGGGCATTTTCATCTTGACGGTTTCGTTTGGGGTTCAGAACCATAAATGATTGTTGAGAAATCAAAATCATCCACTGAATGTGATTGCTTGGTGCGGAGTTTGGCATGGAAGGGGACTTCATCGAACTATTCTTCTTCGAGAACTGGCGACTGGCCTCTCGGTAATTCAATTACTGCACGAGTCATTTCCTGGTCGTGCTTTCACGTTTGCCAATCTAAATTGGCCCCCCGGGGGAGTACAATTTAATGCCGCCGGATTTTGCAAGTCAAAGATTTACGCTAACAAACCGACGACCACTTGAACCTCTTGGGTTAAAGAATCCCGTGCAGAGGATATTATAATTTGGGAGGACATGGGTTTGTCTTTTTCTATTTATGAATATTTAGTGATACGAGCTCTAAATCTGAAAGTCTTTTAAGTACCTGTCTGAATACGACTGCTTGGAACTCCAGGGTAGCTTCTAGTCGATCCTCTTCCCTTTAATAACTCGAAATGTGATGAGATGTTGTTTCACACCTTTCACCAGAAACTATGATACGCACTTTTCTTTGTGATACTGAAGCTTGGATCAAACTTTCTGGGTTACAAAAAATGCCTAAATGAGCCTACCTGCTGAAAGATTTACTCTTGCACACATATTATTATTTATATCGCTCGTCAATATTTCAAATGTGGGATGACAATGCCATTAGCATTAGAAACGATCTGAGTAAGGTGTTCCTTTGTCTGGAATAAACTACACAATTACACAAATTGCAGCCCCTGTCCAAATACGATCAGACCTAGTAACTGACAGCTTTTGGAAATATTATGTGTTTATAAGCACTTGCGTTTAAGCATCAAAGTACTAAATAATGTATAATTTGGACCGATCGGGTTTCAGTTTCATGTTCAAATATTTACACAAAAAATAATTTGTGATTGTTCAACCATTTAGTAAATAACTCACCCAACGAATTAAAAATAGTGCTAAACTGCTGTGTGATATTTCCGTCGATCTTTAACTGATTTTCGAAGATCTAATGAAAGCCTTGCTTGTTAGCATAAGATCCCATAGCTCAAAGCGTTAAATCTGAATTTTGAATGCAAGAATAAAATGCCAACTTTATTATATAGTCCTCCGATCCCAGCGACTTCATATGCATAAATGATATTGACTCAATGTAATGAATAGAACGATCTGTGCTTGAGTTATGGATGGCTGTGGCACTGTGGACAGTTTCTCCGAACTTGTGGCAAAAATCAGTAACTTTTGAACAAGGTGAAACATATACATATTCTCATTACTTCAAAGAAATTAAAAAAAAAAATAAAAGTGACACTAAAAAGGGCGTACATTAACGGTCAAACGCAAATTTTTTTAAATTTTACTTTTCAAAATTTTATCGAAAATGTAAAAAAAAATTAAAAATGTGGCAATGGTGCTTTATAAATTTCTTCTAAAATATGTACAGAATCATATTCAAAAGTCAAAACCCCGCGCACTCCCGGCCTGCTTTTCTAAAAACAACCGAATGTACAAAAAGTACACAAATTCAAAGATATAAATATGTTAAAAATACGATTTTTTTGTGCCCAAAGACACAACTTAAGCACCTCAGAATCAAAACCTGGCTGCAATAAGATTCGCCACATTCAGCTCCTGTAAATGCAACATTTTTAAGAATTTAATGATTTACATGTCCAAAAAACCAAAAGCAAAGAAACAAACATTTTTTGTTCTATTGGCAACAAAAGCAGTAAAAGAGGTGGCAATTTCATTAGTTTTTCCTTTAAGCAGTTTAGGGATTAAAAATATAAAAATAAAATGTTCAAACACAATAAAAATATTTTGAGTCTTTGTTACTATGATTACTTTAGCGAGGATTTTGGATGTTTTTAAAAATTAAGAAAGAAATTGTTTAAGTTTTACGACAATACCTGCATTATTAGTTTTTCTTGATTCATGAAATTTAGCTTTTTTTTTAATGTTCAAAAGTTGTCAACACTGACTCGTAGTTCAATGACCGACGGACATACGAATTTGGTCTCCTTAAACTTTAAAGTTTAAAGTGTTACACTGCGCTTCGTTCCTCAGTCAAATTACTGCCTATGGCGACGAAATTGGTGATAAATCACAGTGCGTATTGTAAAATCTTGTAACTAAAAATCTAGATATGATAACTGTCGCACTGATAAGCCGAAATATCTTTAAAATAAATGGTTTCAACAGAAGTTTCAATGTGTCAGTCAAATGTCAGTCCTGTTTATATAGGGTATCGACACGTCGAGTGCTCTTGTTTGTTTCGCCCCCTTTATGAAACAGTTGGCAATCCTGCCATAAGATACTTTGTTTTAACCATCGCCTTAATGTACATAAATACATATGAATGTGTAAATAAATATGTACGTGCACACATAAATACGTACGTATATGTATGAGCATGTACATATACAGATGTATGTATGTATACTACAATATATCCAACGGTAGTGTTTGTCGAACGGCAAACGCAAACACACATTTGTACAATGTAAATATACTCTCAAAAAGGTATTTTTATTTGTTAAAGTCTTGGGCCTTTAAGTGTATTGTAAATATCAAATTCGTTTTTCATTATAGCGGTTTAAATATTTGAGATGAATTTTGCTTAAATTTTTACACATCTCTCTATATATGTTTGTATGTAGTTTTGTACATACAGATATAAGTTTTTATCACCCTTGCAGGGAGTATTTAGTTCGATTCTGCGACAAATTGTGTAACGCATTGAAGTGAGCAATTTCGACCTTAAACTTAGCATTTGTGTGTATTATTTTTGTTGATTTTTAAATGCTTCAGGAATTCAACAGTTGCATTTTTTTGATTGCACTATTTACTGCAACCTGTATAGTGGTATTTCTTTCTTCATAGTGCGGTTTGAGGTTTTTTGTGATGACTGTTTTTTCGCAAGTTTTCTTTTTGCAATTTAGTCTGATTTTTCTTAAATAGCTAAGCGTTGCAATTTTGTAATTACAAAAGCTACAATATTGGTAGAACTGCTAAAAACTATTAGATTAAACTAATATCGCATTTTTAGTCCTTTTTAGATCTAAGCATTTGGGCTATTTCAAGCTACCTATTTTTATATAAATTTTGCTATTTTATTTAATCCTTAAAATATATTTAACTGCTAAGTTTTCTATAAGAATGATAACAAACAGATATAGAAGCTGAAAGTGAATATGAGTATCATATCCAATTAAACTTTTTACTTATAGTAAGTACAGGCAAGCCATAATTGTTAATTTTTAACTCTAAGTTAATGTTTGTATTTAGGCTTGTTTTCTGAATGTGCTATTAAAATTCATCAGACAGTCAGAATGAGCTTTAAATGCTTAAGCATTCAACACAAAAATGTAAACTGCCTATTAGCATTTTTATGGCCGATTGACCGCAAATTAGTATTAAACAACTCTAGTGCGGAAGTCGACAGGCAATTTATACAGGGAAGATAGAAAATTTGCTACGAATTTCCGATTAGATCGACTCATATACCGATCGAAAGGTATTGCCCAAGATACCCAAGGATTGCAAATATGAGTTAAAAGTCGGAAAAATAAAGACCTAAAAAATGACAGAGACATTAAAACAATGCACATACTATACGTTCTTTTTGGAAGGACTATCCAAGAACTTTTCAAATTTTTATTTCCAATTCTTATTTTTAAAATTATTTTTAACTGTTTTTTTCAGTTTTTATAATAAAAATTATAAATAAGAGTTATTGACACGGTTGACACATAAAAAAATCATATTGAGCCAAAAAAAAAATAAAATGAGCCAAATTCACTAAAAAAGATCCAAAACATTTTTCAGTTCATGGCTTTTTTTGCATTTAATTAAATAAAAAGTTTTTTTTTTTTCCAAACATAATATTTTCAAAGTTTTTTTTCATCTTAATCTAGTAATTATGTAATTAAATAAAAACAAATATGTATGTACTTCAACTTAAATCTATACAAAATAACTGATTCTGAACTGAGAAAAAAAGAGTCAATTCAAAAAATAAAATGCCATTGTGCCAACAGGAAAAAAAGAGCCCGTTTTGGCGCAAAAACGCCAATTGTGGCAACCGTGGTTATTGAATAACTTTTAAATAAAAATTTAAAAATAACCCTTATTTATAACTTTTATTATAGAAAATGAAAGTAAGAGTTATTTTTCAACTTTTTTATAAAAATCAGGAAATAACTCTTATTTCATAAAACTTATAAGAGTTACGATTCCTGGATTTAACTGACAAAAGTGAATACTTATGGTAGCTCACCTGGTTCGTGAGTCAAGGGGGTGTAAGTGGGACGGGCAAAATTAAAATGATTGCAGCGGATGTGGTCGTTGGAACCTGTTGGAAAAATTTATTAAATTAAAAATTATTTTGGAAAAAAGTTTGGCTTCAATCACCAATTCTTGAAATCTCCGATTGTGCTGACTTGACCAGCGATCCAACCGAGCTGATCAGCTTTGCACCTATTTTGTCACTTTTGAGACAAAGAATTCACAACTGGTTCTAGCTTCTCAAGGATAACATTAGGCTTAGATCGCTTGTCAAGTCAGCACAATCGGTACTGATGATAGAGATTGGCATCTCTTGAAACAGTTGTATACCGAGCCTTGCTCCTCGCTTTCTGCAAGTGTTGTTTGTTAATATAATGTCATTTCGACATTACTAGACCTCAAGTCAGCTAATAAGGTCTATAAAACAAAGAACTTTTTATTTAACGCTTTATCTGGACTTGTTACAGTAATGCTACAAACCCTAATTTGAACTAAATTTTAACTTGTTGTTTTTATCGAGTTCGATTGGAAAAAATAGGATATTCGATGTTTAAATGGCCAATTTGGCAATGTAGCATATCTGTAAAAAAGGAAATTCTTTGAAATAAAGGACCTAATAGCCCATCAAACATTTTTTTAAGAAAGTAGTATTTATTTTTAACAGTAGCTATTAGAAAATAAAGGTTTTGGCTTAAAATATAAGATTGCCCGATAAAGGGTTAATTGTTAATTTCATATTATTTACTTTTTACCGTACGCTTTTAGGCGTGCTACAATAAATAAATAAAGAGGTATAGTGGTTAGGGGTGGTCATAAGTAAACAGATACATTAATTGGAATTGTGAAGCCAGCAAGTGTTAAAAGTGATGAAATTCTACCAGGATATGTGATACGTACTTACTTATAAATTGGACTTCATAAAATTCATCCCTTGAATGGAGTGATGTGGATTTGGTTGACGAGTGTCAATAAATGTGCTGAAATTAAAATATATATTTAATATATGTCTTGTTACAACTACTGGATTTACTTACAATGCGCGTTTTGTTATATTCCCTCTAAATAAAGACAACTTAATTAATCTGTCTCACAATGGGAAAATATATGTTGACTTATTCTTATGGTTTCGACGGAGCTAAAGAGTTTTATTTAAATTTTAAGTATGTTCTAAGTTAAAGTTGATTAGAGCATGTCTTGTAATATGCCAAGTGATTAATGATTATAAACAATATACATTATAATTTGTCTTTAAGGTTTATGAGCTCGAAAGAAGATTCAAGCAACAACGATATTTGTCGGCCCCCGAGCGAGAACATTTAGCCAGCCTTATACATTTGACGCCCACACAAGTAAGAAAACAAACCAAACTTAACTCTATCTATTGTTTTTGCATCCACCATAAATATTATTTCCATTAAAATAGCGGTAAACAAATTGATAGAAACAGGAAACGCACGGAAGGACTAAGCAACTCATTTCATCCACTGTCTAAGGAAAATAATGTCTATAAAAACTTAACATTGTAGCTATAATGGAATTTAGAACAGACTTGGCATGGTTTCGAGACACACATTGTCTAGGCTCAGAGATGTGCCTTCTATTGTCTGTTTTAAGGTTAAATACACAGTGCAAGTCCTTACTCACAGGATATACTGTAAGATCTTGAATGTCTTGGAGATGATGATGTTTGCTTTAGTAAGTGGTGAATGGGCAGGGAAGGCGTGGGGATGACAACAACTTACACTTTAAATATAATATAATTGTCATTAGGTTAAGCAATTACGGAGCTGACAAACATCTACGGGGTGTGACGTGTTATAACAATAAAAATATTTGAATTGTGTATTGTCACCCTCGAGTTTTATTATCTGAAAATTTCATACAATGCGTACCCGCCTAAACGGGAGTGGTGATTACCTTAGAATAATGCAGCAGCTTCAGAATACATTGAATTGACAGAGAGAGAGAGAGAGAGAGAGAGAGAGAGAGAGAGAGAGAGAGTGTGGTGTGTGTGCGAGTGTGTGTGGTGTGTGTGTGTGTGGACAACAGTGGCTTGTTTTTGAAAGATAAAAACGCATTAATGAACAATGCGCAAAAAATAATATATTTAAACTCACCCCAAGAATGTGTATTGAATTGAAATATGGTCATTGTTTGATCATGCTCATCTATAAAAGGGTCCTGCCATTGTATTGTATTCCATATCCATGCACTCCATAAGTGTTTCTCGTAGTAGAGTAATCTAACTTATCAAGCGGAATACACATCCCTTTTATGTAAGTACTTTCTACCTACTTATGTTTTTCTAAATTTTGTGCAAACATCACATTGGCCATTGACTGGCTGCCCATAATAAAACGGAAAACCACAGAAAAGAACTTTTCTTTTTTATTTCATTTTATTATTCGCTGTACCACATTTAATTGTGTTTATAACTCTGTTAAAAATACACTCTCAATTGTTGTCTATTTTGTATTGATTGTATTGATTGGACGGCATGTCGTGTGCGATTTCGCGGTTCACTAACACGCCCATTAGTTCCTTGTCAGTGCTCAGTGAGTGATAACAATTGGCAGTTACTGATAAGAGTGCGTAAAGCCAGAAACATTGTGCATTGATTATCTAAAAGATAATTATATTAAACTTAAATGTTTTAGGTGTCAAAATGTTACAATGAAATTACTCGCTCCCTCTCTCTCCCACTATGTATTCCTAATCTTATCGGACAAATTGATTGAGACGAGTTAGACATGAATATATTAAAATAAAAATTTTATATTTGGATATGAACTATTATTACTAGAGTGTGACAGAAGGTCGAAGAAATAATGAGAAAATAACAATTTAGTTTACCTTAAAGACAATTGAGGATTGTGAAAATTAGCAGCTTTCCAAACAATGTACTTCATTTAAAATTAAAACAAAAAATATTAACAAAAATTTGCTATGACATTCATAATTTCAGGTGAAAATATGGTTTCAAAACCATCGATACAAATGCAAGCGGCAAGCTAAAGAAAAGGCAATGGCCGAACAAAATCAACACAATCAGGTAATAAATCAAAGTATTATTATAAACTGTAAAAAGTTGTGTTACTTAACTCATAAATTGACAAAGACAACAAGCGGGAAAGGCTATAGTCGAGCTTCCGAAAATAGGATACCCGCTACTTATTTAAACAAATTTAAAATATTTTTTATTGCATGCTTTTAGGCACTTACATATCTTGAAACTTAAATCATTCATTACTACCGTTCTGTTTGGCCGATCTTGTTGCAATTAAGTTGGATGATAGCTTTTAATAATAGATAATAATAATAACGAAAAAAACGTAATGTTCTGAAAACTGTGCGTGTGGTGGCTTTTCGCGATTTACGGAGGCGGAAAGGAAAACAAACTTGATCTGGTCAAATTTGGTCGCTCTAGCTCTTATAGTCTCTGAGATCTAGGATCTCGCACTGACGGACAGACGGACATGGCTAAATAGACTCGAAGAATCTATATACTTTATAGGGTCGGAGATGATTTCTTCTCCCTCTTACATACATTGCAACGAATACCATATACCCTTTTACTTATTTTTTAAGTAACGGCTACAAAAATAGAATGTTGAAAGGACAAGCTTCGCTTTCAACAAAGAGATGTCCTGATGTCCTGTTTTCGGTTCAACTAGCATTAAATCAAATGAATTATTAGGCTACTTGAGTTTTATTCAATTTGATTACCAGTATTCCTTATCTAATTCCCTTTCCAGTCTGCAAGTTCGCCAAGACGCGTCGCGGTCCCGGTCTTAGTGAAGGATGGGAAGCCCTGCTCTGGAGCAAGTAGTTCGGCACAACCCCAATCGCACACAAACAGCTCGACGAATTCCGGCAACAACAGCAATAATAGTAATGGGAATGCGAATGGCGGGAATGGGCCAGCATCAGCCAGCACCGTCAACGTGCCGAGTGGCCTCAGTCTCATTCCGGGAGATGCTCCCAACTCGCACTCACCTGACACATCGTCGTCTCTGATAGCAAGTTATGGTGGGACAGTTGGAGGTTCCAATGCTTCTATGCTACAGCAACCCTGCAATAACGCTCTGATGTCGAATAGTTTAGCTATGGCGTATAGAAACCAAAACAATTTCATTTCGAATGGTCATCAGCAGCAATGTGGAGGCTATTTGCCATTGCAAGGTCGAGCATGGTAAATGTATCATAAATACTCGTATCATTTATGTTCTTTCGGTTACGTTCAAAGTGTACTCAATTCAGTTATGTATGTGTGTATATCAGCTGATATATGTAAGACAATTTTAATATAGATGCAGCGATATTTGATTTCGATTTCATTAAATGAAATGATTGCTTTATATAATAGCAATAATAAATAAGTTCTTAAAATTATTATATATATACTAGTATACAGGAAGGTCTCTCAAAACCTCAAAATGGAAACAAAAAGTATATATAATAAGTGTATATATTTATAGATCAATGTATTATACAATAAACTGAAAACTTAAATGTGTTCAAAGGTTGCATTTATTTTTTAATAACCGAATAGATATTGTTTATAAAAAAGGTAAGTACCCAAACTGATCAACATATACAAATTTTTTTATTTATTTATTTATAAACAGTTTACTTACAATGAAAATAATTCCTATTTTTTTGTTTAATTTATTTGCCAAAAAAATTAAATTAAATAATACAGAAATTGTTCATCCTTATTGGTTAAGTTTTCAAAAAAGTTTTGAGAGTTGAAATGTTTTAAAAATTGTAGACATCAAAACAAATCGCATTTAAAAAAATGAGATGCAGACTTAATTAAGAGGTAGAACAATGAACACATAAACTTTTTGCCTGGGAATTGACAAAGTTAAGCAAAGTTATTAGAGGGCAAAGCATAAAAAAATGTAGAAAGCAAAAACTTTCTTTAAGTTTACATATAAAAAAATTACATTCATTTTGCAAAAATTAAAGACACAAAGAGATTTAAATGACCGACGAGCTCACATGGCGTATATTTATTTTTATTTATTTATTTATTTAATGTCAACTAATAGCAGTTGACCAATTAAGTAAAAATTAAAGTTTAAAGTATAATAAATATAAAAATTAAGTTAAATATTTATAGTTAAATTTAATGTTAAACTGAAAAGATAAAAATTAATAAAAAAGAAAAAAAAAATAGTAAATTGAAAATTTAAATTTAAATTTAAATCTGGGGGAATTAAAAATTATAAATGATCCAACATTCGTTGCAAGGATTGGGAAAAACCCAAAAAAACCCAATCAGATCAAAAGTATTAGTAGTAATAGTTAATAATATTACAAATATTTGAAATTAGCAAGGTTAGGGATTTCTAGAAAGAAAGAGGAAAATTTCAATAAAGTTTATTATTAACGTTTTTTTAGTATACACATACATGCGACAAGCATTAATACTCAAACGAACATTTTTAATACCACTTTGCAGAAAGGTCAACTGAAATTCTGCTCCAATGACCACAACTTAATCTTTAAATTTTAAATCAACGCCGGCGACTGCTTCCGACGGCAGTTGACAACGGTCAACAGAAGCAGTCAATTGCAGTCTCGCTGGAACTCATTGACACTCTCTGCCATTCGGGGTGGGTTCCACCTGAAACCAAGCTACCAGAAGTACAAATCAACAGGAATACCGTAAAATCCTGTCACGCTTTCACAGTCACATACATACATGATTATGTGTGTTTACAATCAATATTTATATTTTTTTTTATCTTCTTTAGATTAGGTTTTAAAACTACCTAATTGTTGTTAAGTGCTGAAATAAAGTGTGAATTACTGTACACATAAATATGTTATCAAGATATTAAAATGATATCTTAAATAATTCACAATTAATTAATTATGCAATCGCAATGATATTTTTTGTACTGATAAAGAACGATCTAAAATTGTAATTGAACCTGTATCTTCGCGAACTTTACATTAGAGGTGGAGAACTATCGATAACACTATCGACACTATCGATGGTTGGGCGCTATCGAGCTACCATCGATAGCAGCTACCCACTTTCGATAGTTCCCGAAGTACTATCGATAGTATAAAAATAACTAAAAATAACTATTTTAACCCCTTTTTCCTCATTTTCATTCAAAAAGTTAGCAATTTTCCAAAATCATAAAAAAGAATAGCGAAGAGATTTTTGAAAATTTCTTTTTACAGTCAATCTTAAATTTGTTTTAAGAAATTTTTTTGCATCAAAGCAATGTTGAAAAAGTAGAAAAAGTAATAGGTTAAGGAAAGTTTTGCAAAAGCTATTATTTTCTTGACAAACTGTATGAATTTTTTGTGTCCGGGACTATCGTCGACTATCGATAGCACTATAGTCGACTGTCGTCGACTATCGATGGTTTTGACTATCGATAGTTCTCCACCTCTACTTTACATATACTATAAGATATAAAATTAAATGGGCCCTGCTCTTATATTTAGTAATTGAGACCAACACGGACTGGACTAAAAAATGTTTGCTTAATATCTTGACCGTTTTTACCAAGTTTCATCCACTTAGTTTCCAACACGAGAGAAATAAGCTCAGCTGAAATTTCAGATAGATAGTCAAGGTTTAATCGACTTTATTTGTCATGCAAGAAAAGAGAAAAAATCAAATTTAGATTTAGATTTAGATAGTAATACTGTAGACATTTTATTACAATATTTATTAAGAATAATTGAAATGCTAAAATCAAAAGGAAATATACAAAGATAGTTTTCACTATTCACCTACTTACACTTAGCTAAATTTTAGACCTTAATGTAAAATATCATAAGTGTGTCGAATCCAACCAATACTTTGTAAGTATTAGCGTTCATATTTTACGATTCCCCAAATAACAAACAGCAATGCATATATTTGCGTCTGCATGATGCATCACTAATGGTATAAATTATTAACATTTCTTTGAAATATGGTTCCTGAACCATCATCGATATTTATGTAGTCGTTGGACATGGATTCTAAAGCTTCCGAAGTCTTAATTGCTTTCGGATTCTTATTTAAGCAGTCACTTACATAAATACTGCTATCCTCAATACTTTTCTTTTCTTTTTTGTTTCGACTTCCACAGCTGAAGTTAAATATATTTTGATCGCTGCTTTCATTAACATCGTTCATTTCAATTCTGTGGTCGGTGTCACCGACCATATTTGGACAATTCTGATTGCAGTTATCACAAGAGTGCTTATCAATCGGATTGATGCACTCCGATTGATTTGAATTTGGCGATGAAGACGTCTCGTATTTGCGAGGACGACCTCGAGATAAGTGACGCCTTTTAATGAACTCATTATCATCAACCATCCAAAAGGAACCAAAGTCATCTTCATAACGTACAAAGCATTTATGTAAAGATAAATTTGTTCGAATCGCATTCTAAATTTGACATGCATATATGTGTTATTACAATACAAAGATATCCGAAAAAATAGATTTTAAAACCCGGGAAAGCGATTAGTTGTAATGGAAGAAAAATCAGATATATTTTATGAATAATGAGTTATGGAATAAAAGGTTTTAGATATACTTATGCTGTATTTACTATCTCTCGATGATAAATTAAATGGCAAGGTTATCTAAACTTAATGAAATTTATAATAATAATCCAAGCTCTTAAGTTGAAAATGAAAACAACTTAGGCACAAATTTGAGCGTATTCATAAAACTAATTTAAATGGAAAATAAATTTTAATTAGAAAAAGCAAAAATAAAAATTTTATATACATTTTAACGTATTGGAAAAGTTTTTCATAGATCGATGGACCGCATAAATTTCATATACATATGGCTCACAAATATAGAAAGAACTTTACAAAAGTTAAGAAATAGTTTATTAAATAACATAATACCCACACTTAAATTTCTGCATTGAAATCCACCATAGATTACTGAAAGATACTAGGCAAACACCTTTGTGGAAAAAAGTGTCTAATAAACAATATTTCTTTTTTATTGAATAATTTGTATTATAGTTATGTTTTTATTATATATTTTCAGATGCTTAGGCGCTATGCTTTCATTAAAAATTGTCATCGTTTCTCTAGCTCGGCAATATTATTTAGCAGACGGACAGGACAGATTCTGAGTCTACTTCTCAATCTAAAATGCTTAGCAGATACCCTGTAACCAGTTTTAAAATACGTATTTTTACTCACAAACAAATGCAGTAGCATCAACAACTATTTAGAGGCAGTGCAATCGCCACCAAACTTTTGTAGACTGCACGAATGTGAGCTCAAATACAAGTCCGTATATCTTAAATCTGAGAACAGGGTATGACTTAATCGAGCTTTGATTCTTACGTGATTTTATATTAAATTGATGGAGGAATCAATCAAATGACATACAGGCAGTTTACGGACAGACATACGGACAGGCAGACAGACAGACAATCGGACATACAGGAGAACGGACAGACCACCGGACAGAAGTAAATGGACACTTAGGAAGACTTTACTTAACCTAGCTGATTGTCATTACTACGGATCTGCAGGTTTTCTCATTGTTTTTAAACTCTGTCTTTTTTGTCGGACTTTACAACTTTTGGTCACTTCACTTAACACAATTTTCTTAAGCTTACGATATTCCTTAAGCTATAACTATTATTTATTTGTATACCCTTGCAGAGAGTGTTTAATACGATCACATAGCTGCCATACGGACGATTGGTCTAAAACATACCTGTTAAATTTCGATTAGAACTACTAATCAATTCGATTATTTTTGGAAATAATCGTAGTGATTATATAATTCACTGTTGAAAATTTTATGATTATTTAATGATTACGATTACAAAAATTAAAAAAAAAAAATCTAAAATTATTACAATTATTCAAAAATAATCAGAAAAAATCAAAAATAATCTTATTGAGTATTTCGGATTATTTTTATTTTTTCTGAATAGTTCTGATTATTTTTGATTATTTATGATTATTTATGAATCTTTAGTAAAAATCTAATTATTTTAAATTTTATTTTTTACAATCAAAGTAGCCAAAATAATCAGAAAAAATAAAAGAAAAATCCGAAACAATAAGAACGATTATTTTGGAATATTTTTTATTTTTACTAATTATTTTTTAATATTTATTTTTTAGATTTTTTGTAATCGTAATCATTAAATAATTGGGCAAAACCGAAAATAAACGTAATTTAATCATTAGTTCGACTTTTAAACAAAAAGAATCTAATTACTAATGATTATGATTACTAATCATTATTTAACAGGTATGGTCTAAAATAACATTTAAGTAAAAAAAACCTTTGTTGTTTCTTGAGATATCAAAAACGAATTCGAAGAATGAATACATCCTTACAAATTTTGGTTGAAATCGGACTACCAAATCATATAGCTGTCTTAGGAAATATCAGTCGAAAATTAAATACAGCTCTCTGAAAGAGTATTAAGTCTTTGGTGTGCCAAAGTTAAGCTTTCTTTTAAACAATATTAACTAACAAGTTAAAACTTATAAATTAGACAATATTCACAATTGCCTTTTTATTTTCCTCCTGTTTTAGACACTCCTTCTGAGGATCCAGCGTTCAGCACTTTAGCGTTGGATTACCGTTGACGCACCAAGAATGCTCGATCAAGTGTTCCAAGTGACGCCAAGCCAAAGCTTGTTTCGGGCGGATTCCAGAAAACACACAGCAAAGTCTGCTCCGACGGAGATCACATACACATACATATGTACATATATTATTCACCACAGATGCACAGTCAAACTGCTCAGCTTAATCTGTTTTGAGTATCACACTCACAATTAATGATCACGAATTGTGTAAACCAATTTTGTAACACCAAATAATATTTACTTACCTTAAAACACGATTTTATTTCACATCACTTTTTTAAATTTTTATTTACTCTTCAACCTTGCTAAGCTAAGGTAGAATTTCAAAGCTAGTTCACTCATTAAATTCTTTAAAATATTTAGGCTTACATCGAAAAGTTGAATAAAAAGAGAAGCATTCAGAATAAAACATAGGACTTTGCATACTTCTCCCACATACCCAAAGTTTAATGCTATGTAAAAATTATTATCCGTCGAATTTTTGACCCCGGCTAGATTGTTAGCAACTGCTGCTGTGCGTTGTGGTCTTCTCTTGTAGAATTCTATTTCATCCACCGTCCAAACGGCGCCCTTGACGTTCTCAACGCGCATGAAGCATTTATGCAGCGACAGATTGTGGCGAACTGCGTTCTAGGGGTGGGCCAGTGTTCAATTAATTGTTTAAATGTGCAGCAACATTTATAAAATTATTAAAAATTACTCTACAATGTGATTCAATTGTTTGCCCAAAACTCTAATTTTCATTTACTTTAAAGAATTGTGCTTCAGTAGCTGGTGATCATAGGTACACTGATAAAACAAAGAATGGTTTCTCAAATCAAATCTTAAAAAGAAACAATTATTTAAATAATATTTTTAGAAAAAATACTAAATTAAATAGTTATATACTTTGCTCTAAGAGTCTCCTGTAAGTTTCTGGCAGATAATATGCTTGGTATCCAAATGTATTTGTATAACAGTCGATAAGTTAGTATAAGTTATATTTATAACGTTTATAACGTTTTATATCAGTTCCTGAGGGAAAACTGCCTGGGGCTAAAAAAATTTAAGGCAATCATAGTATTCCAGATTCATCATTAAAAATCTAACAAATATTTTAAGGATATACATTTGTATTAAAATGGATATTTTTCTTCTTGTTACCATAATCACAATTTTTTCCCAGTAACTTAATATGTTTATCTAAATATTGTATCCGCTTTTAAGCCCTAAGCTATTATGGTCCAAGTTCCATTGCAAACGGAGAAATTTCACTGGTTTGAGCAATTTTATTGCATCAACTAAAATAAAGGTTTTTCAAGTTTAAAGCTCAGTCTCTGCCATTACGAACATTGTTGAGTCATAGAACATTTAGTTACCACTGTCCACAACCTTTAGTTTTCTAGAACGATTCCTCAGACCTAAGAGTTGAATCAGGACACCGGATCCGTATTCTGAAAGCCTTCATTCGAAGGGCTTAAAGTATAATATTGCGAGTGTTAAACATGTCTCATGTTTCTGACCTCTATCCTAGTTTGTTCTCTAACTGTATATTTTTCAAAGCTACAGAATAATTCCTGTCTTACCTTTCTGACTGTATTGTATTAAAGAAAGGCCGCAAGGACGTCCCTGGTAGGACTAATATCATTCCATAGTTTTGGAAAACATGCAATCCGAAATCACATTTGTATAGCGGAGAACAAGAGGTTCACTTCTACTCACTAACACTCTTACAAAATGTAGGAAAACAATATCTATTGAAAAGAAATAGCAAAAGATACTGAAGGATCTCCCGATTAAATTTATAAACTTATTGATAATCTTAAAAAATTGGGAATTCGGAATGTTAGGTCTGAAATAGAAATACATATTTCCTTGTGGAAAAGCATTTCACTTCACTCATACAAGCGTTGAGCACATATTTTCCCCTCAGAGAGAGATATTCCATTGAAAGAAGCTACTAATTAATTATACTGATACAGATAAGTACCTTCCAAGTGGCTGCATTTCTCCGGAAGTAACAAAACGTATTTTGGAACCAATTGTATATCTCATTGAGAGTCAACTGTTTGTCTGGAGAGTCAATGATGGACTGTAATTAAATTAAGAACGACATTTAAAATGAATGAGAACGCAATGGTCGAAGCTTGTTTTTAGCTTACTTGTCTGATGAGAGAAGCATACGTAAATGGGGGACGAACGTCAGCGTTCTTGTAAAACTCTCTGTTGCGTTGAATTTCTGCAAATTAGAATTTATTGGCAAATGTAACACGTAAGGTACAAAAGTATATCTTGGGAAAGCTCCTGAAGCTACCGAAAGTAGCATAAATTTAATCACCTCCGTTCTCTATACCTTACTCACCATGTTGAACATCAAGTCCGGCCCTTTCTAGCATATAAGGTAAGCCTAAAAAATTAACAATAGTAGTAAATTAGTATAGTTGTAGAGTAGTAGTACCAGTAGTAGAGTAGCAATAATAGAGTAGTAGCAGAATAGTAGTCGAAGTAGTAGTAGTATCAGTGGTAGTAGTAGTAGTAGTAGTAGTAGTAGCAGAATAATCAGTAGAAAGTATTATAGTAGTAATAGAATAGAAGTAGTAGGATAGATGTAGTAGAATAGTAGCGAATTACTAGAACAGTAGAATCTTTTGAGTAAAGTAGTAGTAGATTAGTAGCAGCTTATCGGAATAGTAAAAGCAGAATAGTGGAAGCAGAATTGAAGTAGCAAAATAGTATTCGTAATAAAAAAATAGTAGTTGCAGAAAATTAGCAGTGCAGTACGACTTACCGCCCGTTACCGAAAAAGTACTTTTTTCATGTCCCCTTTTTTTCATTGCCGATAAACTGGTCGAGTTGCCGATGGGCAGATTAACTGAGTTGGGGGAATGGGATCGATAAAGGCTTCGCGCAACATTGTTTATCACAATTGGATTTGTTCCGCCGCAGAAATTGATATCGGTTCCCGTAACATCCTAAAAATAAAATGTAATTCAAGAAGAATTAACAAAAAATACATGATTTTAAGTATTATTTTAAATTACGATAAAAACCTTTCGATCCATTTTTGTTGGTGATAAAAGCTGTTTAGACAGATACAGATGATGCATCATAGCTTGAAGGCGATCTCTTTCTTTTTGTAGGTGAGATTCCAATTGAGAAACTACCTGCATTTGCACACGAGCCTGGGCTGTAGAGCGATCATCTAGTCCATGTTCCGAATTTAGATGCCTGAAAAAGAATTGTAAGAGAAAAAAGATAAATTTGATTGTCTGGCTTGGATATACCTTCTTAAACAATAGTCAATTAATAAGGCAATACTCACTTGACAAATGAAGCGATATCTTCCAAATCCATTTCGCAGCCCGGCCAACGACAAATGCCGTGAGCGAAAAGAGGATGATAATATTTGCGCACGGCAAACACGTCGTGTATATGGTTATATTCGCTGCTATACATATCATTCTCCTTCGACCTTAGCAACTTTTCCGTGTCTGACAATATGTTTTTCTCCTGGTCGGAAATGAAATCGGGAAAGCTGTAAAAATTGATGTCACCGCCGGGCGCCATTGAATGCATTTGTTGCCCTTGAGCTAATTGCATTTGATTTGCAAACTCAGGTGCAAATACAGATTCTCCTATGCTTGAAGCCGGTGAGCTAGACTTTATGATATGGGTAGCATATGGTAATGCATTATTTAGAAAGCCGCCTTTTGGAAAGCAGTTGTTTTTCATCGCATCTGGACAAAGCTCCGGAGATATTGGCATATGGTACCGCGACTTGCCAGCTGTATCTTTCTGGTGGATCTTTTCTATTTGAGGAGATTCTTTATTGTCTTCGGGAAACTCTTCTTCAGGAATCCGAATCATGTTTACAGGTCTGAAAAAGATTTAAACATTTATACTATCGGGAGTTATCTAGTAGGAAACGTCTTAAGACCTAGAAAACTTCGTGATATTGTTATATATAAATTTCCAATAATGAGAAAAGGTCAGGACCTTCAGCTGATTCGATTAGAAACTTGCAGTATAGGTTAGATTTATCCGCCCTCCGTACATTTTACATTTAAACACCTAAATTCTGCGAAAGAACCGAAACAAGATCGAAAGAATTTTGATGAGAACCAACTCGAAGGACACATAAAAAAACATGTTTCCACCACTTATTATTAAAGAAACTCTCTTAAATAACATTTTTAAGTACATTTACGTTTTATTCCGTTTCCTTTATTTTGGTTTTAATCGAAAGATTTTGTCCATATGTTTCAACTTGATGGATTTCATGGTGACAAACAGATATTCAACTTCCAGGCAACTGGTAAGAACATTCTTTGTGGCCAGGGTCAAATCCATCTAAATTCCAGAAGCAAGTGCCTCTACAGTTTCATCTCTTAATAGTATGTGAAGCAATATTTTCAACAATATAAGATTCCTTAGTTAATTATTAAGGTATCAGTAACACAGCCACAACTCCATTAACTTGAGAATCTTCTCACATATTGGGAGAAGTTGGATGCACTGATTACCTAAAGCTTGATCCTTCACTGCGAACAATTCACCGCTTCATTGCATCTCCCTCGAGATTCGATACACAGTCCAAATTCTAAAACATTTTATTTGATCCATCTGACCGACGTTAGAAAACCCAATTCAGCCTCTGCTAGGAGTAAAATCTGACAATTCTGATATATTTAAAGCTATATTCGCAAGGTGATCGAAAGTTGACCAAACGCCTTGCTGCAACGTGACCTAGCCAGCGAAGTTGCTGTGTTCATTCGACTGACTATGTCAACATCGTCGAGCATACATACATCTCCATCAGATTGTGTTACTGTCCATATCCGCACCATATCGAAGCACTGGATGGATGAGCGTCTTGTCTCGCCTGTCGAGACAGTAGCTCTACTTCTGATAAGCCTACTGAGCCCAAAGAAGCACCCGTTGGCAAGTGCTCTTAGTATCGCCAAGGTAAATGAGCTCCTTGAGCTTTAGTTTCCTGCAGTCAGCTGAGAATCAAGTCGCTGCGATTCTCTGATAGATCACACCATACACTTTGTCTAGCTCGTATTAACTGCTAAACTATTTGAGCTGATTTCTTATCGATAGCTCCAAAAACCGCGGTTACAAAACGCTTGGTGCGGCCAATGGTGTGAGTATCATCAGCGTATCCTAGGAGCTGGACATATCTATTTATCAATATTGTGCTCGTCCGATGTACTCCAGCCTTTCTTATAATACTCTCCATCAGAAGATTTTAAGAACAAAATTTAATTGGTTTAAAAATTTAAAGAAAAATAAAAGAAATGCAAATTTCATTTTGTATTAAACCAAAACCTTAGTTACAGGGTATATAGCTACACCTGTTCGCAAACCGATCCTATGGTTCGAACCACTGAGTCTAAACATTCCAACATTTAATAGGTTTGAATCCTTAGTATCAAGGATGCCTTAGTATTCCCGTGATTCTGGCATCCTTTTAAAATTTTATCATCCGGTGAAATAAAAACACCCAAAGCACAAGATGTTATCATTATTAACATATCTATAAAATTAATAAATAAGGTCCTAGGATCCTAGCTCGTCTTGCACTGATATGTAAGCTTCCGTGCGGTTAAATTATCTCTTAGACCCCTCTAAATTTGTATGTCATATAGCTTTCACTTGCTCTTTACATACATATATATTTTTACATTCATGTATATCTTTACATTCATACATGTACATTAGCTGCGAAAACGTAGAGATTTATTTCCCGATTACACTGCGATTTGATTGAGCTTTGATTGGCAGCTTAATTTGCGACTTGATGTCAATATAGGTATATATGATATATGTGATAAATACGTATGTTAATAGATGCGTGGTTCTTCACAGATAAACAAGTGTTCAACAAAACTAATAGACCCGTTGGTACTTGTTCAGTACAGGGTCTAATTACATACAAACTTTGTAGAATCATCTGAATGCTTTGAATCCTTGCATTTGTGAGCATATGATGTACAAATTTGACAAAAATTGTGAATATACCTTTGAATGTTATTAACCGCTATAATAAAAACAACCGGAAATGTAACCATTAAATACCCATTTGGGTATACATACATACATACAGTAGAATGTACATACATATGTATGTATGTATTTGCGTATAGATACATTGCTGTCTACCAAAATATTTACAGACAAAGCTTACACTATATACTTAAAACTAATTATACTACTTAATTTATTTAACAACAGATACCTAAATGCGCACAAAATACGTATACTTATGTTTAACATAGATAAATACAAATATTCCAGTCTTCTACATTTTTTGGATACATTTAAAGACACTTATGTACATACACTCATATGTATATTGTCTGCAAATACATATCTATTATGTATGTGCACACAGGTTTACACATTAACGTATGTATTATTAACTTAAATTTAAATAAATGCATACATATGTAACCCCAATTACATATGTTAACATATTTAAAACTAATCTTAGCACAAAATAATGAGTCTATAATAAAAAGTAAATAGCTATAAAAATAGAGATGCGAAATATCGAGTCGTCGACTGACATATATCGTGTCTATCGTAACACAACGGCCTCAAGTATCGATTACCGATTCAACATCATCGATAAAGAAGGAATTTATAGAAAAATGAAACGGAATGAAACAGGAAAAATATCAGTGGTTATAAAAATATATTTGCACAGTAAAATTATAATCAGTGTTTTTAAAATCCAGCAGCAAAAATGATACAATTTTTATAATGATACTAAACTAAATTAATTGTAGCCATCGGTTTTCTAAAATATATAAATGTTTAACAATTCGGCGATATTTCGATATTTGTTATATATCGATATTGTATTCTCATTTTAACATTGTCTGTCATCTCTATTAATAATTGTTTACTTTTTTTAACCATGGACAAAACGAGGGATTTATTAAAATCGAATAACAAAAATCGTCGGAAAACTGAACTAAGTTCGAAGTTTACGAAAGTGGACTCGCCTTTGGCCAAATATCCTTTTTAATAACATCACTTTACATAAGCATGCATGTACGCAAGTAGATGCATTCATATACTATTCTTATTTGCAGCAGAGTCGGCACTAATAAATTTGTGCCGGATTCTATCGCTTACATCTTAGATGAAAATAATATACAAATCTATTTGGTTTCCTTAACTCCCTATGCACATATGATTCTTCTGGAAACCTATCATGCGCTCTTTGTAGGATTCCCATCAAATCCAACGTTTGGAAAGTTCACTTGAACTCAAAACAACATAAACAGTTTGTGGAATTGGCCAAACGACAACGGATCGAATCCGAAAATACTTCAAAACCCTCAAAATCAACAAATCCTGAACCCGCACAGGCCAAGGCGCCAATAACAACTGAAAGCATTATTAAAACTGACGCCGTGAAAATACACAGCATTGAACCAGAGAATCCTCCAACCAATCCAAATTCACAAAACGTTTTACCCGAAAAGTTCTTTGATCAAGAAAAATCGACAACTGCTACCGATCGCGATGCAGAGGCGGAATGGGCAAAGTTTCAGCGGGAAATAAGAGAGGCGGACACTGCATCCAATATTATAGTATCTGAGGAACAGGATAGCTTGAATATAAAAAGACATTTAAAAGAAATCGACGAACAAATTGAAAACTGGAAGAGATTTGAAAAAATAAATGATAAGAAAAATGGTCTTTTGAAAAAACAACGCAAGGAAAAAAGGCCAGTACAATTGGAAGTGGAGTCGAGCTCTGGTGAAGAATGTAGTGTAGACGACTTACTGGACTGGAGAATTAAAAGCGTTCACAAGTAGCGAATGCAATTATACTAGAATAACAAATAGATAATAAAAAAATTGTGAATGACAAGGAACTTCTCAATGGTTTTAATTTTCCATTACTTTTTTCTATTTTGAAGTTTTTTTACAGGTGTGTGAAATGCAGGGCATTTAAAAGTGCGAGTGACGCCAATCTGCAATGTCAAGATTGTTGATTTTTTGTAAATATTAAGATCGAAAATTTTTTTATATGAAAATTTATAGATTTTTCCTGATATTTTTAACAAAAGACAATAGTTGCTTAAGTTATGTTTCCACAATTTTCTGCAAAGTTTCCACTTGGATGTACTACCAGCTAGAGATGGGCACGGGCCGGGCCAAGGCTTCGTGTCCCGCGGGCCTCTTCAAAAAATCACCGGGCTTCGTGCATAAAAATCGAAAACGGGCTTTTTTTCGTGCGGGCCCGGGCCTAAGCAAAAAGCCCGAAGCCCGGTAGTAAATAAAATAAACACTATTTTTGACATTAAAAAATTATGAATAAAAAAAATTTTATATAGTTGTATCGGGCCGGGCCGGGCCTCTTGAAATTTGACCGGGCTCGGGCCGGGCCGGGCCTCTTGAAAATTTGACCGGGCCGGGCCTGGACCGGGCCAGAAAGATTTATTTCGGGCCCGGGCCGGGCCGGGCCTTGAGAAGGAGGCCCGTGCCCATCTCTACTACCAGCGATTCCATTGTTTCCAGCTTGAAGCTTGGTACTGACGTGAACTAAAAGGCCTAGCGTAAGCCCAAACTCCATATAAAAAAAACGCTGGCGTAATGTGAGGAAGAAGAAATTGACATTTATCTCCGCTTGTCGGTCCTGAGGAAAACCAAACTAAAACTAAAAGCGGAGTTGCCAGATAAGGAACGCGCGTTATCCAGCACTGTTTGCATTTAGCTGAGAGGCCTTGCGGAACATCGAACTGTTTAGAGTTTCGCTGAGTATATGGAGATAAATGTCTGGCACACAAGTGCAAACGATGAAGACTATTTCAATTTGGTCAGTAAAGACTACAATATTGGTAAATTATAAGCAAGAACGAAAGCTAAAATTGGTTTTACAGACAGAAATTAGATCATTTTGTAGTTTTTTATAAATATAAATGGAGAATCCATGTTAAAAGTTCTAAAGCGATGGGTTCACTCATACGCGCTGTTCCGTCGCATATTTCTCCTATATTAACTTTAATTTACATTTTTGATTGCCTATTTTGTTCTCTTTTTATCAAAATCAAAAACTTTTTGTTATTTTTCCGTCTTGCACTGGCAGCACTGGCTTTACGCTCGTCGACAGCGAAAAATTGAGCATTTTCCACCGCATTTTTCACGTCAGTACCAAGCTTCAGGAATCCCACTACATCTGTCAAAAATTTTGGAATTGATGCATGACGGCTATCGTGATAGCTTGACACTGTCTATCGATATGTCCTATACACTTGCTGACTGAATCATTGGCCGTGTTCACCAGAACTAATCAATCAGTAATCATGTATTTAGTTTGTTCGATAACAAAGCATCACAATCACAGAATTTCAGCGTACTATTTTGGTGATGAATTTTCAGTCATCATACATCACAAAATTTGAAATCATGATTGCTAATCACTGCATTTCACCAGAATAATCATGCAAATTCCATCGATTTTGTGTTGTCGATTTGATCTGGTGAACATGGCCAATATATAAATGCTAGTTATCGATGTACAACACAGCCGATGGAAATATTATTTAAATGTCAAACTGAATACAATAATTTAATTATTATTAAAAATATGAGTATATTAAAAAGTATATAAATTTTGTAATATTTACATTGCGTCAAATAATAATGTTATGCAGTGATATGGAATACCTTTTATGTAACGCATGCTTATAAACATCGTATCGTGTACTACCCTTCATGCTCGATAACTGTTACGTGTAAGGTAGCCCAGCAATCGCCGGTATATTTTTAGGCGACGTGTCTCAGTTGTTTTCTGGTGGTATTTAAGTAAAATTAAAATTAAATAGAAAGCCAGAGCCCACATTCAAAATGAATCGGAGCTCAAAAATTTTCAATAGTAAGGTTGCTGGCTATAGCAGCCTTATAACATTTGCAGTCTTGTTAATTGCTTGGATAGCCGGATTTTCATCACGTTTGTTTGCCGTCATACGATTCGAGTCGATAATCCACGAATTTGATCCATGGTTTAACTACCGTGCAACTGCCTACATGGTGCAACATGGCTGGTACAAGTTTCTCAATTGGTTTGATGAACGAGCCTGGTATCCGCTTGGTCGCATTGTCGGCGGAACTGTGTACCCCGGACTTATGATAACTTCCGGCAGCATTCATTATCTATTGCACATACTGAACATTCCAGTGCATATACGTGACATATGCGTGTTCTTGGCACCTGTCTTCAGTGGCCTCACCTCGATTTCCACGTATCTATTGACCAAGGAACTCTGGTCTCCCGGCGCTGGACTATTTGCTGCCAGCTTCATAGCAATTGTGCCTGGTTATATTAGCCGCTCTGTGGCTGGTTCCTATGACAATGAAGGCATCGCCATATTTGCTCTGCAATTCACATACTTCCTCTGGGTGCGATCGGTCAAAACTGGATCCGTCTTCTGGTCAGCGGGTGCGGCGATTTCCTACTTCTACATGGTGTCCGCTTGGGGCGGTTATGTGTTTATAATCAATCTGATTCCACTGCATGTCTTTGTCCTGCTCATTATGGGACGCTACTCTCCGCGACTCCTCACCAGCTACAGCACGTTCTACATCCTTGGACTTTTGTTCTCCATGCAAATACCATTTGTCGGATTCCAGCCCATACGCACAAGTGAACACATGGCAGCCATGGGAGTTTTCGTGCTTCTTATGGCGGTTGCCGCTCTGCGTCATTTGCAATCTGTTTTGTCGCGCAATGAGTTCCGAAAACTGTTCATTGTTGGTGGCCTGTTGGCAGCTGTGCTCGTCTTTGTCGCCGTGGTTGCGTTGACACTGATGGGAGTGGTGGCACCGTGGAGTGGACGTTTCTATTCGCTTTGGGATACTGGCTATGCCAAGATTCATATTCCCATCATTGCATCAGTGTCGGAGCATCAGCCCACCACGTGGTTCTCATTCTTCTTCGACTTGCACATTCTCGTGTGCGCCTTTCCGGTTGGTCTTTGGTACTGCATCAAGCAAGTCAACGATGAACGAGTCTTTGTTGTCCTGTACGCCATAAGTGCCGTCTACTTTGCCGGCGTCATGGTCCGCTTGATGTTGACACTTACTCCAGTTGTGTGCATGCTCGCTGGCGTTGCATTCTCTGGACTCCTGGACGTCTTCCTCCAAGAGGATGCATCAAAACGGATGGCAAACACAGTCAGCTCAGCACCAGAAGCTGATGATCAAGAGGAATCAGTGGAGAAGAAAAGCTTGTACGATAAGGTAAGG
Organism: Drosophila limbata; assembly: GCA_963924055.1. Taxonomy (NCBI): domain Eukaryota; kingdom Metazoa; phylum Arthropoda; class Insecta; order Diptera; family Drosophilidae; genus Drosophila; species Drosophila limbata. The sequence goes on from OZ001352.1 coordinate 5,785,887, forward strand.
ACAATTGAATCATTGCTTGTTTTAGTTTTGTATTAACTCATTTCGTTCAGGCCGGAAAACTGAAGCACCGAACCAAACATGATCCCGCGCATGAAAGCGGCATAAGTTCCAACTTGAAGAGTATTGTAATCTTGGCCGTTTTAATGATCTTAATGATGTTTGCCGTTCATTGCACTTGGGTCACCAGCAATGCCTATTCCAGCCCCTCGATTGTGCTTGCCTTCCACAACAGCCAGGACGGGTAAGTCATGATTATTTCTTATTTATAGAGGGTACCATAAAACTGGAAATGTTCTTATACTCTATATTTTATTTCAGATCTCGCAACATATTGGATGATTTTAGGGAGGCATATTACTGGCTCTCTCAAAACACCGCAGACGACGCACGCATTATGTCTTGGTGGGATTACGGATATCAGATAGCGGGAATGGCGAATAGGACAACATTAGTGGATAATAATACTTGGAATAACAGTCACATTGCATTAGTTGGAAAAGCCATGTCATCAACTGAAGAGAAGTCCTATGAAATTATGACATCTTTGGATGTGGATTACGTGCTCGTTATCTTTGGCGGTGTGATTGGCTATTCTGGTGATGACATCAACAAGTTCCTTTGGATGGTTCGCATTGCGGAAGGAGAGCATCCCAAAGATATTAAGGAAAGCGATTTCTTTACCGATCGTGGAGAATTCCGAGTAGATGCCGAAGGTGCTCCAGCCTTACTAAACTGTCTTATGTACAAATTAAGCTACTATCGTTTTGGGGACTTGAAATTGGATTATAGGTAAGAGATCTACAATAGCATTGATTCTTAATTAGTTGAACTGATGTTTAATTACTCACTTATTTTCTAGGGGTCCATCTGGTTATGATCGTACCCGCAATGCTGTTATAGGTAATAAGGATTTCGATTTGACATACTTGGAGGAGGCTTATACCACGGAGCACTGGTTGGTTCGAATCTACAGAGTTAAGAAGCCATTTGAGTTCAACCGACCTTCCCTAAAGGCAAAAGATAGACTTATTCCCCCCACTAACTTTATATCTAGAAAGGTAAACGACTATATATATTCAAGATAATTCATGCTTTTCATGCATTTCATTTTTCAGAACTTGAAGCGTCGCAAGGGATTCATTCGTAATCGTCCAACCGTTATCAAAGGAAAGAGAACTTTGAAATAAATGACAATTATTTATAAAAATTGTACTGCAATAAATAAGAAAACATTAACAAACTTGTAACATAAGTATTTCAAGCATTTGACATTAACTTGAATTAATTGGGAGCTAAATACAAAGATGTATAGACTGTTATCTCAATATTGTAGCTGTTAAAGTAAATAAATTGTCAAATTATACTGCAAATTAAAATAATACATGTAAATACTGCATAAGTATTTGAATTCCGCCATCCAAAATATAAATATTCTTTAATTTTCAAAATATTTTTAAAAAAATAGGTAATTTAAAACCATTAAAGCCAAGACTTAGAAATTTCCCTCCACCATAGTCACAACACAGATAATTTATATTTATGTACCTATGTATGTACACATTATTACTTTGTTGGTAAATAAAGATACTTATGGGTACATAGATACATACATGCATATGTAAATACAAAATTGTGGTTTGAATACCCAAATTGTGGTTTGTACAAACTAACATAACTACATAACAAATAATTCTCACAGATAAGTAAATACATTCTTACATACATATGTATGTATAATAAAACTTGCTCTCGACTTTTTTTTACTAAAAGTGCTACTGCAAAAAAAATTATTATCAGTTTATAATTGAAGGTGAACGACTCAACATGGCGTTGAAATTTTCTGCAAATTTAAATTTCCTTTTTACTGAAACGGCAGCAACTATAGCTGAAAGAATAAGACTCGCCAGTCAGCATGGATTCCGAGCTGTAGAAATACCATATCCGGAGGGCGAGCTCAAGGAGGCAGAGAAAGCAGTCAACGATACGGGAATTATAGTCAGCCTAATAAACATTGCATTTGGTAAGATAAAAGGTCACCGTTATACAAGGCACCTATGAACATTTAAAGCGTATGCTTTTATGCATATAAATAATGAAGAATCTACAGCTATGCAATTGTATACAAATTTATGTACATAATTTTAAATAATCATTTTTATTTACATATGTAAGTGCATTAGAGATAACCGATATTTATGTGTTTGCTACTCGTCAGAAGTATTTATCAGTCACGACTCGTAGCTCACGAGTCACTTTTGTGACAAAATGTCAAATGAAAAAACTTTTTGTGACAAACCAGGCGGTGTCACCTTGATTCAGTCTGGGACACGAAATGATAAGTGGGTCACTCAGTAGGTTTGTAGAGGCAAACAGCTTTTTATGAGATAAAAGATAAGATTAATTTGAAACTACTTATATGTTTTGATACCTTATACTCTTGTATTTATATTAGAAATTCTGTAAATATATAAATATATATAAAATAAAATTATAAAAATCCATTTTAGATAAAACAAAGGATGAGCTTAAGTTTGGATCTACTAGTATTCCTGGTTCGGAAAATCTTTTTAAGCAGCAGCTTGATGAAACAATTGCATTTGCTAAAACTGTTAACTGCAAAAAGTAAGTATAAACATTAATTTTTTAATGTTAAGGATATGTTCGGTATTTTTTAAAACTTTACATTTCTTTTTTTTTAGAGTTCACCTAATGTCCGGAACGCTTAATAACAAGTCGGAATGTGAGCATTTGGCAACATATGTCTCAAATTTAAAAATTGCATCAGAGAAGTTACAACTGAATAATATGACTGGCGTTATTGAACCGATAAATGGATATGTCATTCCAACATATTTTATGAATTCATACATCAAAGGTACAACTTTTTATCAATATCAAAAATAATGAAAATTTAATGTCAATTTCACTTTTACTTACAGCATCAAAGGTTTTGAATGAAATCAACTGTAATAATATAAAATTAATGGTGGATCTGTTCCATCTTCAACATATATCTGGGAACTTCACTAAAACTTTAGAAGAATATAAAAATATCATTGGGCATTTTCAAATTGCTCAGGTGCCAAACCGAAATGAGCCAGATACACCTGGCGAACTTAATTACGAATATATCTTTAAAACGCTGCAAGCTTCTGGTCACCAAGATTGGATTGGATGCGAGTATAAGCCCTTGACAACGACCGTCGATGGATTAAATTGGTTTTCAAAATATAACCTGAAGCTTTAAGTATATAAAAAATATTAATTTTCTTATGTATATATTCAAATAAAAATTTAAATCTGCAAGAAACTTGTTTTATTTTAATACTCATTAATTTACGATTCACATTTATTTAATATTAAATAAAATATTCGTTTTGCATTGTTTCTGTTCCATTCCATTGTTCCTAAAACGGATTCAACAGTGATTGGTCTCTTTCATCGATAACAATTTTGTAAGGTTGCTCTAGGATAGCATATATCGATTGCAAATCTAGTTTATTGAACTAAACAGAACGGGAGCGTCACGACTTGTATGTGTATAATATACGGCCATTACACTTTGTAAATGTGTGAGGGTGATAAATAAAATTATAATAACATTTAATAATGTTTTTAAATACGTCTCACATTTCGAATTAGTACGTATTATATGTTCGTTTTGTAATTAAATTAACCAATCACCAACACATATTTTATAAAAATCATAATTGATGTACGAGCATAAAATCGCCGTTCTTTGTTCAGCAGAAGTGTGAAGTGTTAAAATAAAATTTAGAAAATTAACATTCCGTTGTTTGGTATTAGACGTTGAGTATGTTTAGCATTAGTGAATTATGCTGCATGTTTTGCTGCCCGCCTTGTCCTGGACCGATAGCTGCCAAACTCGCTTTCCAGCCACCTGAGCCAACATACAAATTGACGCCAGCTGACGACACAAACATCAAATACAATTTACAGCTTTACGATCGCGCTGAATGGCAATACTCTGAACGTGAGAAATCAAAAATTGAGGCGTTCTTTACCCGCACATCTCGTGGCAACTTGATAACATGCACATATGTTCGATGCAGCAAGAATGCAAAATATACACTGCTCTTTTCTCATGGCAATGCCGTTGATTTGGGTCAGATGAGTAGCTTTTATCTCACTCTTGGCTCACAAATCAATTGCAACATATTTGGCTACGACTATTCCGGATATGGAATGAGTGGGGGAAAGCCCTCGGAAAAGAACCTTTATGCAGATATCGAAGCTGCTTGGCAAGCAATGAGGACAAGGTAATTAATATACAAATCAACAATTACACTGTTCCAAATTTGCTTAATTTATTTGTTTTCATTTTAAAGGCTAAATATAAGTCCTGAGACCATTATATTATATGGTCAAAGCATTGGAACTGTTCCAACTGTCGATCTCGCATCACGTCACGAAGTTGGTGCAGTAATTCTTCATTCACCATTGATGTCGGGTCTTCGGGTTGTCTTCAGAAACACAAAGAGAACGTGGTTTTTCGACGCCTTTCCAAGGTAAGCATCAAATTACGAAGTTCAAGTGTGCATTAAATTAATCATTTGAAAACAGTATTGATAAGGTGGCTAAGGTGAAATCACCTGTTTTGGTCATTCATGGTACTGACGACGAGGTCATTGATTTTTCTCATGGAATTGGCATTTATGAGCGATGTCCTAAGACTGTGGAACCATTTTGGGTTGAGGTAAGTTTGTTAAAAAAATTAATAATTTAATAATAGTCAATAACATTTGTTGATATAATTCTCCTTTAAAATCCTCACCAGACATAAGTAGTTTACCCAGTTTAGCATATTGTTGTTTTCGCTAAATAAAATCAATTTGTAAATTAAAATATCTTTAATTTTGCAGGGAGCTGGTCATAATGACGTTGAATTACATCCCCAATACTATGAGCGGTTGAGAAAATTTCTTTCCGTGGAACTGATCAAATGACAATTAAAGAACAATGCTGAGGGAGGTGTTCGTAACAATACTTCAGATGGAGCGACTAATACAAACCTAATGGCAGCTAGTTTGAAATATAGTCAAAAACCGCAAACAGCTTCAGCAACAGAACGTGAATCTAATATCAAAAACAATAAGCAAGATGACAACGATGGTTAGTAGCATATCAAGAATACATGCATATATACATATTGAGTTTATTATCAATATTTTTTATAAACGAATACATTAAGTTTTCTTTGGAATACGTTGTTGCTATTACATATTTTCAAATAAGTAAGAATGCTCCACTCTAAAATTAATATACATTTACGAACGTATTCCCGTCGAGATTCTCATATTGTGATTGAGTTTTAACTAGCAACTATTGCTGTTCATCCCAGCGTAGATATTGATTAGAATTTCATTCAAATTGCAAACATAACTATAGCAATTAGATGTACTCCATTTCCGAGTCGATTCTTCGACTAGAGCATTCTTACTTGTTATCTCATCTAATACATGTGAACTTCTTTTCAGGTTGTACAGCCTCTGGTTCTATTTCAATTAAAGATCTTGCTGAAAAGTTTCTATAGCAAAGAAAAATAAACTTTGCCCAATTTCTGCAGCCCAAAAGCTATCAAATTTCAATATCTCACAAGGATGGGAACATCTGGAAAATAGCTCACAATAAAATATTAAAATATCAGATGGCATGAATGATTGTCGCCACTTTAAAGCCACAACGCAATACAGCTCCCACACACTCTCTTGACACAATTAATTTCTGCCGGGGCATCCGAGTTAGAATTCATATATCCAGCACAATACTCTTTTTTCGGTCAATATATAAATAATAAAATAGATTAGCAATAAATCTGTTCAAACATCATGCATACAGAATTTTAAGAAACCTCGTTCAGTGATAAAAAAAATGAAGAAAAGATTTACAACCATTCCATTGACATGTAGTTGTGGTAAATCTTATGAGAATAAAGTTAAAATAAATAAATATCGTATCCATTTAATTAAACATTCTGCGGCAAATGTTATATATTTAAGGAGTAGTTATTTAGTAAAACATATCTTATTTTAAAGCTCAAGACAATCAAAACCATTATTATGAATATAAAAAAAAACACACATTTTTTAAATATTGATAATAAACATTTACACATTCTTTTATTCATTGCGTGTCAACTAATATGGTTACATCTTATGTTTACTATATTTTTCTTAAATGTTGTTTTCAATCTCATTTTTAAATTGCTTTTTTAAAATATATTTTGCTTGATATCGGGCAAAAGATTTGACGGAAATGCTTAGAGATTTTGATTCTATGTAGACTTTTTATGGTGCTCTCTGTTCTTTTGATAAACGGGGTAAACTACAAAAAACTTAAGCGATAACAAGGAAACTGAATATACTAGATGCGAAATGACGCATAATCTGAATTGAATTGGAGGAAATGATGACTCAACTAGCACTTTGAGACTCTTTGGTAATATTTTCGTAAATAACAGCTTGAGTGGCAGATAAAATGTATTTTTTAATAAAGATTTCATCATTCTTATTATTTAAGGTATACTGAATATTATTTAATGCACTTTTTACAATAACTATTTTATTATGCGCTTTCTATTTTTATTTTCTGTTTCCGTTCTTATTTTATTTCTAGTTTAAGTATGGCTTGTACTAAATATTGTTATGACGCCCGTGTAATAGTTTTTAATTCATTCGGTAAGTGATTGATAAAGTTGTGGCATAAAGTATGTCATACATATGGGAGGTTGTTTGAATTGCAACCTTTTCGGGAATATGAATTAGCAACTCATAGAACAGTTTATTAAGTGTTTAAAGAATGAGAATGAATTTGTTTTGATTTGAGATCTGAGTAAATTTAATCTTTATCAGTCGAGAGATTGCTGTTACTAATTTATATCGTGCTCCTATCAAAACTTACCCAAAGGTAAGTAAGCCAACAGGATTCAATAATGTTATAGGGAGAAGGAAGCATTAAGATGCAAAAGTTGTAGAATAATTTTATTTATACAGTCTATACAAATAGGAAACGCATAGTTGCTACTTACAATTGCTTGCTGAAAACAATACTATTCGATAATTCGACTAAAGCGGTTTTAAAACATTCATAGTCTAATGTGCTTCAACCTCTTTTCAGGTCTTTCAGCCTCCAGTTCAATTTCAATTAAAGACCTTGCAGAGAGGCTCCTCTAGCAAAAGAAATCGGGCTCTCCACCTGCAGCCCAAAACAAATCATCACAACAAACAACAACAACAAATATCAATTCTTCAAAAGGATACGAACAGACAGACAACAGAGAGCTGGGAAAAAACTCACAACATAATGATAAAAAGAAAACAGATGAGATTACTGTCACCTCGGTGAAGCAATTGCACAATGCTGCTCCAACACTTCCCATACACTCTCCCCATTCGCCGATGCATCCATATTCATATCCTAATGTCCAGCTAAATAAGCTTTCTGGTCGATACATCTATAATAACAAAAGCGCGCCACAAAAATCAACAAACAAATCACTTAACACTAAGCAATTGGGCATAAACATCAATGATTTCAGCGAAAAGGAAAGATTAGCATCCATGGCCTGTGGTTGTGTCAAATCGCCCAACTTTGATGACACAATGACTCCAAAAGAGAGGAATTATTTTGATTTCAGCCACAGCTCTGCAACAAATGTAATGGTCAAGGAGCCGACGCTTAATGTATCCAAATCACAATTTCGCAACTACAACCATAAGGATCGTTTACTGTCTATTCCTCAGAGTTCTCTTGAAAAACTATCAACAAGTGATTTAAATTTAAAAAGAATAGCTAAACAGTCGCCTTTTTCTCAACACACTCATCGATATGATAAAGCAAATATGGCTTTTTATGATAACCCACAACGACCGAGCCGCCTTGCAGCTCAAGACAATCAGAATAAATGTCATTACACACTTTCAATCAGTAAATCAGAGCAAACTTCCCCAAATAATATGGACATTAAGAAGACAACATTCACATACGATAACAATAAAAGAAGCGCAAGTTCTTTGCTCTATGTGTCATCAATGGACCCCTGGACAAAGAAGAGTGAGCTACAAATGGATGGATTCAGTCAAATTGGCGAGAATGGCGGGGATCCTTGGATTAAACGATCCGTTGACTCCCATATACCAACATCCCGTTTTAAGGAAAAACCACTTAACGGACAAGTAAAATCATTTCCATCTGCCAGGAGGGACCATTTCATAGACACAAAAAAATCCAATTATTTGCAGCCAGAAGTGCAGAGACATCAAGGCATACGCAATGGGGATTGTGTAGCTTCAGCACCGCCTTCTCCACACTTTTTAAAAACCACAAACGATGCTTTAAGTTCTTTAAGTCGTTCACCCAACGAAGGTATGCAAACCAAGTCTGCCAGTTTTTCACCAGCTCGAGGCAGAAATTTACTTAATCCTTTTGGAGATATTGATATTTGTGATGAGAATGTCAACCGAAATTCTTTTCAAGCTAATTATGTTGCAACACCAGATCAACCAAGTCAAACAGAGAATTCAAATCATAACTTAAGCGTCAACAATCCAAAAAGATTACAGAACAGACATAGTTTTTCAACAATATCCGAGCAATCGAAGGAGGAGCTTCAGTTAAACATTCGTCGTCTATCCTCGCAAATGCGTCAAATGTCGTTGAAAGCTATTTATAAATTTTCATTAAGCGATTGCAATGTGAGCAAGAAGGAAAATTCTAATCAGGAAGCACAAAATGTCGGACTCTTTACGCCCCAAAAAGAATCGCATGGCACGGGAAATACAGATAGTAAAGAGATCTCGAAAAGTAAGGATAGCTACAGCTCTAACGTTTCCACAATTCTTGGCAATACTAAAATTTATGCTAGATGTCAGAAGTCGAATTCAATGCAAGAAACCACCTGTTGAATCTATTGTTCAAAATTTAAACGTTGCAAACGTGGATATTCGTGTCTACATATTCGAATCAAAATAAATTACATAAGTATACAAATTAATACAACAAAAATAAATTTGTACTAGCAGATTATCTACATTTAAATTTAAGCCAGCAAGTTTTACAGTATACATGCATTTATATTAATGAAAATGAAAATGGGAATGCCTATATATTCCCAATATCTTTTAAGTTCTAGATTTAAATACATTGCAAAACATAAATAGCACCTTTTTTCTAATGTATTATTTCATTTCATTGTATCCATATAATTTTTTGTAAATCCATTTAATTGATTGTAATAAAGTCCTACATAAATGATTCAAAATTGCAGATTTTTAACTCAACAAGAAACTGTTTTATTTACATTTGGAATAATGCAGTATCAGAGGAGAATATTCTGATGCATTGATAGTGTTCGACTTGGTGGCGAAACACTATGAAGACTTTAATTGTAACGAACTTGAATCTGATAGGCCTTTTAACAGGAAACACTTTTACCTGTGCCTGGTAACTTAGCTATCAGTTCTAGCTTACTTACAAATTAAAAAGAAACTAAACATATCAGGTGTGCTACAGAAATCTCTTCCACCTGAAAAAGAACAAATTTCATACAAATTTAAGTCAAATTCAAGTGGAAGAGATTTCTGTAGCACACCTGATTTACTTATTAATGGTATTCCGGGAACCGTTTAAGATTTGGTTTAGATTATTTTTAACCAAATCTAAATCAGTTGACGAAACGACCCTTTTTGCACACTGATTAGTTTTAGATTTCGTGAACAGCTAACAGCCTGGCAAACAACTGATTGACAACTAAAAAGTGCACAAAAAATGGCGCAATTGCACAAAATGCCGAGAGAAAGCTATAAAAGGAAATTTATAAACGCAGTAAACGAAAGTATGCTCATCGAATATGAAAATTTTGTATGGTGCAGCAGTCAACTGCTGACTGCGAAATCTAAACCAAATCAAAACCGAATCTAAAACGGTTCCTGGAATACCATTCCTTTAAACATAATTAATTTAAGCAATATTTAAAGTATTTTGAACTTAAACAAATTTGGAAAAACAAGGTGGCCGCAGAAAAAAAACTAAATTTTTATATTTAACTCGTTTTTAAAAAATTAGTTTTTCTTTGTATTTTGCTTAATTTTGAAGCAAGATTTTTGAAAACTTTACCCTTTTTTGTAGAAATTTTTTTCGATTTTTTTAAATTTTATTTAGAATTACATACCAACTTCACCACACGAACTGTATTGTGCACCAAACTTTCCTTAAAATGCACTTTATAAGTTAAAAAAATTTATAATTTTTTTGGTTTATTGAACTTGTCTTTTATTTAAATTAATTAATAAATTAAATAATAAAAAGGACATGGGACCACTTTCGATTATTAAAAGAATGTTGTAATTACCGGCGCTTATCGAATAATTCCATTGCAAACATCACCTCTGGTTGAATAATCGATACTTACCACTCTAGTTGGTAACATCGATATTATTGCAGCGTTGTATTTTAGTGATTTCAGTGATTTGCATATATATCACATGTATGCACATAGTTGAGAAAAAAAAAAACATTTCAACAATTTCCTTTGACTTAAAATGGGAGTACCGGCATTCTTTAGATGGTTAAGCAAAAAGTATCCGTGCGTTATAATAGAATGCAACGAAAACAAGGTATGTTTCAGCAGTGGCAAATGTTTATATGCTTTACTAACTCGGGAGTTTAGCAAGTAGATCAGGAAACTGGCAAAAACACCTACGAAGATGCAACCTTACCGAATCCCAATGGCATCGAATTTGACAACTTATATCTCGATATGAATGGCATTATACATCCTTGTACACATCCTGAGGACAAGCCTGCCCCCAAAAATGAAGAAGAAATGATGGTTGCTATATTTGAATGCATTGACCGACTTTTTGGTATTGTGCGGCCCAGAAAATTATTGTATATGGCCATTGACGGAGTCGCGCCCAGGGCCAAAATGAATCAGCAGCGATCACGAAGATTCCGAGCAGCTAAAGAGACAACTGAAAAACGGCTAGAAGTTGAAAGAATCCGAGATGAGCTCCTAGCACGAGGTAAGTCCAGTGTATACATACATATGTACATACATGCATACACATAAACATGTGCATATGTGTGTATGCAAACATTTTGTATTGCGCTGCTTATCTGAATAAAATCTATCTTTGTGTCTTATCTTTTAACTTCAATTAGGCTGCAAACTGCCACCTCCGAAGGAGAAGGGAGAGCACTTTGACTCAAATTGTATAACTCCGGGAACTCCGTTTATGGACAGATTGAGTAAATGCTTACATTATTATATACATGACCGCATAAATAATAATGCAGCATGGAAGGGAATCAAAGTAATTCTGTCTGATGCCAATGTGCCTGGAGAAGGAGAGCACAAAATAATGGATTACATACGCAAGCAACGCGCACAGCCGGATCATGATCCTAACACACATCATGTCCTTTGCGGAGCCGATGCCGATTTGATAATGTTGGGACTGGCGACTCACGAACCGAACTTTACTATAATTCGTGAAGAGTTCCTTCCGAATAAGCCACGACCCTGTGACGTTTGTAATCAATTAGGACACGAAATGGACAAATGTGTTGGACTCGGCGCCGTTGGCCCAAGTAATAGTAATTTTGCTCCCGATGTTCCGATTGGAGCCGAAGTTAAGTTCATATTTGTCCGATTAAGCGTTTTGAGGGAGTATTTAAAAAAAACTCTGGAGATGCCCAACTTACCGTTCACTTATGATTTTGAGAGAGCTTTAGATGATTGGGTTTTCATGTGTTTCTTTGTGGGCAACGATTTTTTGCCTCATCTGCCGAGTTTGGAAATCCGCGAGGGTGCAGTAGATCGATTGGTCACGTTATATAAAAAGTGTGTTTATAAAACTAAGGGATATTTAACGGATTCCGGCGACGTTAATTTGGACAGGGTCCAATTGATCATGACAGATTTGGGAAATGCAGAGGATCAAATATTCAAGGATAGACAAAGGAGGGAGCAGCAGTTTAAGGCGAGACAGAAACGGGACAATAATCGCTATAAGGGTATGGAGCAATCCGTCTTTGGCCCGGCGGCTGTTGGGCCAAATAGTGCTCAAGGCAAAATATCAAACTATAAACAAGAAGCGGCTGCTTTAAGACTTGGACTAGGCGAAGGTGGAGTTAAACGTACTAGCTCAGAAGCCAATTTAGATGAGGAAGAAGTGGATAACGATGAAGTGCGACTTTGGGAGGACGGTTTTAAATCCCGATACTACGAATCGAAATTTGATGTAGCTCCAGAAAATCTACAATTTCGCTACGCTGTTGCACTTCAATATGTGAGGGGGCTCTGTTGGGTATTGAAATACTACTACCAAGGCTGTGCTTCTTGGAACTGGTACTTTCCTTACCACTATGCACCATTTGCATCCGATTTTGTAAATATTCAAGGACTTTCGACTTCATTCGAAAAAGGAACAAAGCCGGTAAGTTGATTAATTACTTTTTAATATTACTAACACTCAATTTCCTTGTTATCGTGACATACCCCTAACAAGTTTTAGTTATAGTTTTATTTAATTACAACTAACAACTGACAGTTCCCTAACAACCAATGCTTTCGGTGTAAATGGTTGTGTAGAAACAAATATCGATTTTTCAAAATGTTTTAATCAAGAAAGTTTTTAATTTAATTTCAGTTTAATCCATTGGAGCAGTTGATGGGAGTATTCCCAGCAGCAAGTAGTTCACATGTGCCGGAACCTTGGGCCGATTTAATGTCCAATCCTGTAAGTAGTAAACACCATTAGAACTTTATTACATTTAAATTCACAATGAAGATTTTACTAAGAATAATCACATAAGTACAAATACTTCTATGATTTTGTTTATTTTAAAATAATTTATTTCCAAATTTGGTTCAGAACTCTATAACCATCTAATTGTGATCTTTGTCTGGTTTATTTTCCTCAATCCGTTATGTGAGTTCTGTAATACTATTTTGAATTTTATTGACCTATTCTTCGAATTAAAAAAGTTTAAGTAACCTTACATTGGTTTCATGTAATTTGACTGACTCTGAATGTGATTTTGAAAAGGTATGCAAATTCATAAGTTTCCCGAAATATTAGGCTACCTTGTTAAAAGGTTTCAGAGTAAAATTTTCAAAACAATGAATCTCCTTTTAACAAAAACAAGTGGAGATTTTATGAAATGAGTAAATATAATTATAACAAGCGAATTTAGTTTTGATATGATGTTTTCATAATTTAAATTGTATTTTATTTGTTTGCTAGGACTCAACCATAATTGACTTTTATCCAGAAGACTTTAAGATTGACCTCAACGGCAAGAAGTTTGCTTGGCAAGGTGTTGCACTGTTGCCATTTGTCGATGAAAAAAGGCTTTTCAAGGCGCTCATACCTCTTCATAGTCATTTAACAGACGAAGAAGGTAAGTTTCCTTTAGTTATGATCCAACCTAAAGTTGGAGCATGAGCTTCTCTTCGACTGTCATTTGTATCCACTTATTATCTTATCTTATTTTTCAGTCAAGCGTAACAAAAGAGGAGAGAATAATCTTTACATTAGTAAATTAAGTTCTCATTTCAAGACTGTTCAAAAACTGTACAAGAAAGCTGACGTCTCGCAAAGCAAAGAGCGCTCCATATCCTTTGATGGAATGAGTGGAACTATTGCGGCATCTGAAATCAACACTGTCCTAGATGGGTAAGCAACGACGTGAAATAAAGATATAACTGACTTCCAAAGATTTAATACTCCAGTAATTAGATAGAGTAAACGTAGCAACTTTTTTATAGTCCCCAATTAATTTTGTAATATCATATAAATAATTTGTATTTGCAGTCACTTGAAGTCACCAATACAGAGCTTGCCTGATATTGTTGAGAATACAACTCTAACAGCTGTGTTCAAGGATCCCGAGTATGATGATGACTACATTTTTCTGGCTAAGAGGCTTCCCAATGCTGTGGACCCTCCTCAAGTCATACAATCTGACAATAATAAAAATGGACCTGTTATCGGTAAAGGCAATCATTATGAATTAAATTAACTAAACTTCAATTTAAGAACAAATGATCTCATTAACTTTAGTGCTGATGGATATTTAGACATATTTGTTTGTATGTTCACAATTAAATATTTTATTTTCTTTTTTCAGGCTTTGGAAACCATACGCAGAGAGCTTATCTCCCACCTGGCGCTCAACGATTGGTTTCCAACAGCATGCCAAGAAATAATAATGGACAAGGTTATTCATACCAAAATAATGGGGGAAACGCTATGAACTACAACTATCATCAAAATCAAGGTAAGTTTTAATTTTTTGTTTAAATGATAGATTAAAAAGGTCTAAATATGTACCAAATTTCATCGAAATAATTAAATTATATTTCCTTACTTCAGGCTATCATCATAATCAAAATTATCAGAGACCATACCATCAAAGAAATCAGGATTCCAACTTTCAGCAACGGAACAATTATAATGGACCCAGGCATCAAAACTTCCGACAGGGAAATCATAGAGGAAATAATAATCAGCATGGAAATTATAGAAGATTTTAAGATTAAGACTTTCTTCATACACATAATTGAAAAAGTGCAAAGAAGTAAATACTTGCAAGCCAATTAAACATATATATTTATGTACAGCGGCTTTTTATGATTTTTTTAATAAAACCTAGAAATTAAGTTATAAACTTTTGTCACACGAGAATGTGAAATTTAAAAATATAATCTTCAAAACTATCTACAATACATTTTCAATTTACATTGAATGGCTAAAACAAATCGAACAATGAGATCAAAATTAAATTCGACGGGGTTTCTGCACCCATAAAACCAACAGTAAATCTTTGAATGCGATTTTTGGGGTAGCTTGGCAATAATATTCTAAGCTCTCATTATGTTAAGTTCTTTTCCAACAGGACAACTCACCGGCAACCCAGAACGTAATTGAAATGACGAAGACTATAAATTATGTTGAAAAATAAATGAATATTCATTCCATTATCTACAAGCCCACTCTCGGAAATGGGACTTCTACAAAAATACGGGATTCATCAAAAAGTCAATCGCTCCGTATTAGTGTTAAACGATTGATATCTTTAAATTTCTAAAGATTATATTATATATTTATATATATGTATGGGTATTTCCAGGATCGAGAACGCGACATTTGTACGTCTTTAAATGAAGAAAAAAATGTCAAAAGTTAAAATTTTCAAAACTGTTATCTCACGTGTTTAATGCATTTTATCGACACTATGTTTATTATAAAAGACAAACTTTAAAGACTTGTCTTTTTCGAATAATTTATAGAAAACAATGAATCGCGAACGCGACGAAAAATGGAAGTCATGTTTGACTTCATCTTGACAAATGGGAAAGTCTGCGAAATGTGGCGGGTAATTTGGAAGAAAATACTATTTAACCATAATAATATAATGTAGTTTTCTTTTTAGAAATAATTTTGACATGCTACTATCATTTTATTCCTTTTACAAGTTTTATTAGTAATTTGTAACGCGACATCGCGAACGTGACAAGATTTCCACCTAGTTTGTGCCAAGAATTTGTTCATCAAATTTTATGCGAAACATCGAAAACAACTTGTATAACTTGTTTTAAACTAAACATTCAATTTATTTCTAAGAATTACTGTCCTATAAAGTGTAATCGTTAAAATACAATCGGTTCATTTTGGAAGTCACTTTTTAAGAAAATGGTCAAAAATATGGAAAAAGTGAATTTATTCCAATGTTGATACTATATGTTCATCATATTGAATTCCTTCCAGGGTATATTGCTTAAATAAATAACTTGAATACATTTTAAGAAGAAGTTTCACAAGATGTGAGCTTTTGATTAATTTTACGTTTTTTGTCGTGGTGGACCTTTTTCTGGAAATGCTCATATATATATGTATTTATAATCTTGCTTTCTTCTACAGTCAGTTCATCTTATAATGATAACAAATTACAAATCTGTTTAGTCTACTAAACGAAAGATCTGACGGGTGATGTCTTCTTAACTTCTTAATACTTTATAAGTGATTAGTGGAAAGAAAAATCATCATATACACATGACCAGGGCGTCGGCAGGGGGTGGCAGAGGGGTGCCACGGCTCTCCCCTACATTCGTAACTACATTATTTAGCTTCCGAAATCCAACCAAAGTATGTTTTTTAAAGAAAAATTTAAAAGCTGCCGAAGCCCTTGCAGATGACCCTAGACTTATAAATAAAATACAAATAAATGGACACATCGACATATTCTCGCTAAAGGAGAGATTGGATCAGAAATCGCTATTGAAAACAAACAAATAAATAGAGACGATAAAATAATATGCCTTTTTACGTATTTTTGCTTTGCATATATGTAATACCATCGATTGATTTGAGATTATAATTAATTGGCACATATGCACATATTCGTACTTACTCGTATTTGAACTACTCTTTATTGCCCATTTCCAACGAGCCAGGCTATAATCATCATGTTTATCTACTTTAATGGCCAAGTAACATGAATGTTTTGATTAGAGGCATATTTACCCATTTACCCATTTGAAATGTGTTCTTAAGGATTTGCTGAAAAGTTATGAGTTCATTTGAAGAAACATTTAATAAAGTCAAACATCATATTATGCTCAAAATATTTAAGTTAGTGCATGGCTTCTTTTCTTTCTATTTTTTTTTCTTCGAGTATTATTAAGTAAAGGACATTAGTTCTCTTAAAATGCTAGAAATATATTTAAAAATATCCATGGCCAATATCTTTGAATACTTTAGGGCTTTTTTTACCTGCCGTAAATCATCAGATTTTCATTATGCTATTTTATTTTTTTAGTGACACTGACTTAGGCAAAGCTTGTTCAAATACGCGAAGGGTAAAGTTTTTAAAATATGCTGAATCAAAAACACACTCAAGTAAAGCGAATGGCAGGCGGGTGATCGAATTTTGGACACTGCACAGTAGGGCGGTTGGCGAAAAAAATTGGGATAAAGCCGAAAATTTTGTTGAAAGAAATCTTACAATTTAACTTAATATATTTAAAATAGATTGTCTGTATATGAAGAATCAATAAATATTTTCGCTAAAATTGCAATTTTGATCGAGTTTCAAAGCCTGGTGATTAGACAGCTGACTTCTTTGACAAAATATTCCGGGAACCTTTTCTAACAAACTAGAGAATACCAAATCAAAGTGCTCGTCTTCCGAGGAGTAAAACTAACTAACTAACTGCGTGTTTCTGAGATGTATTTTAAAATAAAGTAGAAAATGTGTATTAAATGTAAATATTAATTCTGTTTGCAACTTTTGCGGCTCTTTCGGTACTTTAAATTATTTGCAGTTGTGCATTTATACTAGAGTTTTCGGAGTCAGATGGGGATAAAAACAAAACAATTTAAGAATTCCACTTTAGCCTAACTAAGATTAATGCCAAATTTCAAGTCTCTAGCTTTATATTTAGATTTTATATGAATATTTTGCTCTTTTTTTGCATAGTCCAATGGGAAGGGGGAGGTGAAAGCGTGGTTCAATTAGCTTTAAAATTTTTTAAAATATTTTGTGTGTTCTATATATCAACTATAACAAGTTTCAGCTCGATATCTGCAATATTAGACCTTGCACCTTGCGAATCTATGTTAGTTTGCAATTGCTGTTGATTTGTAAAACAGAGCACATGTTGGAGAAGAAAGTATTTCTTTTTTTGTCTTGGAAATAAGTGTGGTTAATACTTACGTTTCATTTATATTACTGCAAAAATGTATATTTTTTTCAGTTCTACTTAGTGTTTGTATTTATTTACTTTTTATATAGTATATTTTAACAAAATGCATAATAATTTATTATAAAAAAACTAATATATCACAAATGAGATTAGTCGATAAAAGTTTAATAATATTTATATAAGTTAATTAAAATAAGAGTGTAATTTTCTTCAAGTTTTCTGTTTAAAAAATTGGTAGCGAGCCATTAAAATGATTCCGTAGGTCATGCAATTGCTTATGCTGATAAATGTACATAGAATTTAATGTATGCTGAGGATTATACAAATAGTGTGTGATTAATGGCAAATTAGTTTGATGATGTGTCATTAACTGATTAAAGTTTGATTGAGGGAAATCAGGCAGGCTGCCAATTTCTGGATTGACCTCAATACATCGACTGTTGAACAGAACTTGCTTTCTGTGAATAGCCTGAGCGATTCTGGCATCGTAGGAAGTTCTTAGACTCGTACTACTATTATCTGGAGCAATCAGACTCTCAATGGTAAATGCACGCTTCGGACGCACTGGAATCGTACTACTGTCGACCAGTTCAGTAACGTCGAATGGAACTAACGACGGTTGCTCGAAATACTGCTTCTTTTGTGTGAAATTTTTGAAGATCCTGTTTTGATTGTTCCACTCCGAGTGTGGATCGTTCATGCGCTCAGTATTGAACTGGCCAGTGTGATCGGGATCAGGATCGTTATTATATGCGGATATTGTCGCCAGGTTCGAGTCAATGAGATCCTTTTCCAGCTGCTTGACTCGAAATCGCTTCCGTCGCCTCAGCAAACTGCCGTTCTCGAACATACCGAGCGCCTTCGGGTGCAGGGTCCAATATGAACCCTTGCCGGCTTTGCTTATGTTGCGGGGCACTTTTATGAAGCAATCGTTAAAACTTAAATTGTGTCGTAATGAGTTTTGCCATTTTTGCATATTGTTTCGATAATAAGGAAATTTGTCCATTATAAAGCGATATATTTCACTCAGCGGTAACATTTTATGCGGCGAATGCATAATGGCCATGGCAGTTAATGATATATATGAGTATGGCGGCTTCTGGTCACCATAAGTAACTTTTAATGGTCGTGGCATTTTGCGGCGCTTCTTCTTTTTTATTTAATAAGTATTTTCACAACGGTTTCTTTCACTTTTGGACAAACGATGCTCTCTCGACGGCATCAGCGTTCAAACTGACAAGAATGCCTTCGAAAACATGTTTTAATGAATGGTGTTCTTCGTACACAACAATGGCTCTTGCGAGTGCGAGAAAGGGACGTAGCGATTGCAATGACGTCTGCTTCATTTCCACGCACGCATTCATATCCGGTTGCTGGTTCGCCATCCCTTTCTGTTGCTTACACCAATGGCATTTGAAGGCGGCGCCAACAGCGGAGTGTAAGCCATTGTTGACCAATCCCAAGTGGAATTGTAAGAACTGTAAAGCGTAAACATAAATAAAATCGTACGAATATGATAAAAATCAAACAAATTAAAATGTAGTTTAGTACGAGTATTAGGGTGCACATTTTATAATATATGTGCTGTGTGTAGGCATAACATTAACATTTGCAAAATATCTCGACACTCAACTTAAAATTGTGGGTTTGTTTTGTCGAGAAACAATTGAAAGCTACAATTGAATATGAGCAAACGACAGCGTGCTCGACTAGCTGATACCCTGCATAGGCGTTTCAGATGCCAAAATTTTGATACGACTTCTATTATGTGCACACACACAGATACACGCAAACCCACACATAATTGCAGCTCATTGAGCAGAGGAAGGGGGATGTTTCCCCTGTTTTTCGCAGTTGACAACACCTTTCTGTACCTTCCAATGATAGTTAAAGCTTGAAAGCTTTGTTTCGAAAACTACGCAGGATTTGATTGCCGCGGTATCTACAACGTACTGCTGCTATTGGGATGAAGTATCTCAATAAAACTCTAATAAAATGGTATTAAAATTAGATTCATATTGTCATTGTTAAGTTTAAGTCATGTATTGACGCGAACCGAATTTCCGCATTTTTAGAGTGTATAGGGCATTTATAATTAAAAACGAATGCCGGAAAATATCAAATTCTGCTTTATTTAAAGAAATTTGTCATTATTCAACTTTAGAGAAAACAATTATACGATCATTGGTCGGGCATACTCTCTAGTACTTACGCTTAGCTCCGATCTCCTGCCGCCAGCGATCACACTGCTTTCAGGGGCTACGCACGTAGCAAGCAGTGCATTGCACGCAACTGCTTTGAGCTCTGTCCATTAGCAAGACATCCGAAGTCTATAATTATATATTGGACAAAAACTCCCATATTGTGAATTTATTTCCGTAAACATAGTCATGTTACATAGTTAAGCAACTTGCAAATGTATTAATTTATTAGAATGAACTCATGCAGTTTTTTTTTATTCTTGTGTGATTTCATAAATATTACCTTCTAAAATAAATAATATGTAATATAACGAATATAACGAAAAAGTCTAATTAAAATGAAAATATATAAATTTATTCCTGTTTGTAAATATCTAAAAAAAATCTCTTTAATTCTGAAGTATATAGTTTTATAAAACGATATAATATAAAAACTTACTTATTTAAAAAATCGATTATAATATTATATAACAATAATTCTATACTATCCTATATTGCCTTTAACTTTCAAAGATGATTCATCATTTTAAATAAATTAGTTAGTTATATATGAACAATTATAAGATACATATGTATGTCCCTTTGCTTATATAGTATACACAATTGGCATACATATATACGTAATAATTCTTAGTAGGTGGCAAAAGGAGTATATTTTATGTCCTTGCAGAGGGAATTATAATTTTGTCACTGGCGGATCGAATTTCAATATCATATACGAGAATATAGCTCTAATTAGAAAAATTGTTTGTAAATTAGCTTTTAGCAGAAAAAGTTTTTTTAAAGTATTTCAGTAGTTATTTTAAATTGGTATTGTCTTAAACATCCTGATCAAAAAGCTCGATTAAAATTGATCTGTATACTATATCAGAGGCCTTTCAAAGGAACGATTAGTGGAAAATTCAATAGATGGCTTAGCAAGTGTATTAAATCTTCGGCGTGCTAAAGTCAATCTATCTGCCTTGATGCTCTGAAATTTGTTAATTAAATAAAAAGGTTCAAAAGTATACGCTTCATAATATTGGAATAAAATTTACTTGACAGTTACGAGTAGCAAATTCTGTAATAAACCAGTTTTTATGTACAGCTCTAATTGGAGTTTGAAAGATAATCTTGCCCGTGTCTAACATATGTCATCAATTCGATTAAAATATTCACAATTGATTAGAATATGAGATCTTCATCCCTGAGACTTTTCTCCTATGGCGAATATTCATAATATACCCTTTCAAAAGGAATCCCATAGTATGATCCCGTAAAGTATTTTATATAATCTTGTGCAGGGTATGTTAATGTCCGGCTGTTCATATCTATGGCTATACTATATTTATTCTTATACTTAACAATGAAATTTGTAAATATTTTGTTAATAATAATAAGCTATCGCTATTTATTATTTTATGTGTGGGTATTTTGTCTGCATTGAATCTGCTCATAAGAAATAAATATTTGAAAGCAACAAGCCGCCAATTTATTGAAGGGTAACACACTAATTTCAGAAGTTGAGTTGTATCTGCCCTGAGGATGAATACATACATACATATGTATGTTCGTAAATGTATGTAGGTAGGTATGAAGCGTTTTTCATGTGCCTACCATGCTAAAACATAGTGCCCAGTTGGAACTTTGCAGCTGTGCAAGAATATGAGAATATCAGACATAATGGCAAAGAAAGACAACGTATTTAAGGGTCTTAGAAATTAAAGAGAATGATTAAAATTTGACCAAATACTAGTTTTTTTCAGCTTGACTTATTTTCAAATATTTCTAAAGGCAGCAAATGTCAAGAATAAAATGGAAAATAATTTAAGAAAATTAGCTTCCCTTTAAAAATGGTATTTTGAATAATAAGTTGAATGCAAAGCCTTTGAGTTAATCAACTCTAAATGGACATTGGCTTCTTCCACAGTTCCACAGCTCCACAGTTCCTGTGGGGTAGGCAGGCATCGAGACATCGAACACTGCACTCCATGCCATGTTCATCGTTATAGTGTCGACGAGGTGAGAACGATCACCGTCAACTCTTCCCTACAGCGAGCATCATTTGCACTGCTTTCTCGAAAATATTTTAGCAACGGGCCTCTGCTTGACGCTGTTTGCAAGCTTAGCTCCGTAGTGGACTTGGATGTGGTGTTAATGATTGTGGATCAGGATAGTCCAGGGATATTATTTTTTTTCGTGTTTCACTTCACATTGAATCGAAATCAAATTAAAGTTGGTGCTGTATCTTTGTATATGTATATGACGAAGGCGGAACACATTGTGTATTTTGCGATTTGAACATCCACAAGTTGCGGCATCCAGTCTTTAATGCTGCGTCTGTATGTGTATGTGTATGTGTGTGTGTGTGTGTGTGAGTGTGTGGTTATACTTATGTATAATAAGAGGAGTGTTCGGACATCAGACTAACAAACAGACCGCGCACAAACAGCATACAGTAAAATCGCTTCGATGGAAGCCATAATGACTTTAGCTTCTTTCTACGAACCGAGAAATGACTACCAATTTGGAAATACCGCTTTTGACTTGCGAGACAGTGTGGCGATTGTTTCGGCTCGTAACGCGTCTACATACATGCACACATACATATTCACATATCAACACACTCATACATACAAACGTGCACGTTTAGTTATGTACTCCACATGCGGACGGGATGAGATGATGAAAACTTTGATGCTGTTTGCTTTAATCCATTCGTGAGTAAGTATGCGTATGTGTGTGTGTGTGTGTGTGTGTGTTGTTACCTTAGTGTCTGGGTATTTAGGCCTAAACTACTCAGATTAAAAAGAGTCCCTCTTTTAACACTACAAAGTGAGTGGAATATTTTTACTTTAAGGTTTCAATACATTTTTGCCATTTTTGTAAAATACTCTATATTTGAATATTTGTAAGACATTATTGCAAAAATTGTGCATTTTGTATTATTTAAATAAAACTATAAATAAGTAATATTTTGTCTAGTGTTGAAAAATTGAAAAATTTGTAATATCTAAATACATAAATTTAATCCAATGGCTCAAAAATCACAGATATTTATTCTTACCAATTTATATTCACATTCTCTAATACGAAATGGGAATTGGAGTGTGGCCTTTTATCACAAGCTTTTCTAAAAGTAGTTCGATTTAATGGATATATGAAAAAGATTTGTGCACAAAACTTTAATTTTCGAGAGATCACACGAACGACAGCTTTATGAAATATTCTGTGATTCCATCTGCCCGATTTTGACATACTCATCATCAACATAAAAAAAACTCAAAGCTGGTCTTCTTGATCAACAGGGTGTCTGCCACGCCTCCATCATTTCATTAAACAGTTCGTGCAAGAATATAAAAACAAAGAAATTTGTAACAGTCCAACGGAAAGATATTTTTAGACCCCGTACTTTAAAAAAGTAAAGGGTCTATTAACTTTGTCACAAAAAAAAAATGTGCGTAACAGGCAGAAGGAGGCGTGGCAGACCCCATAAAGTGTACATATTCTTAATCAGCATCAACAGCCGAGTCGATATAGCCATGTCCGTCTGTCCGTCTGTCCGTCCGTCCGTCCGTCTGTCCGTCTGTAAGAGCGCCTAGATCTCAGAGACTATAAGAGCTAGAGACTCCAAACTTGGTATGTAGGTTCGTCTATATTGCAAGCAGATCGAGTTTGTGACCACTATATCATAAAGCTCCCATAGGAACAATCAGTTGAAAATTAAGTCTTAGTATGGAAAACTTTTTTGCTGTTTAAGATATTTCAACCAAACTGACAGAATATGCATGTATAATAGTCCCATACATCCTGACCAAATTTGGTTGGAATCGGGCCGCTATATCATATAGCTGCCATAGGAAGGATCAGTAGAAAATCAAGTGTTAGTATGAAAAACCATTTTGTTGTTTGAGATATCTCAACCAAACTCACAGTATATGCATATGGGATGATCATATACATCCTGACCAAATTTGATTGAAATCGGACCACTATATCATATAGCTACCATAGGAACGATCAGTCAAAAATCAAGTCTTAGTAGGAAAAACTTTTTTTCCATAGTAAGTACGGGGTCTCCGACAGTCGAGAATGCTCGACTGTAGCACCGTCCACTATTTCTTTTTAAATTGGAGCGTGAAAAAGTTCTTCTAGGCTTAGAAAACTGTAATTGCTGCAGCTATATAGTAGAAACAATGCAATAAATCATTCACTTAATAAACTCGTCTAAGTGTTGTGAAATGTTCAATTTTTCTTACATTTAGAATTGTTTGAAAAGGACATTTAAATGAACTTCATAGAATGCATTGTATTCATATACAGGGTATCGCCTGGTCATGCACTCAACTGAGCACAACTTCTTGACGATGATAAATATTTGGATTCGTTGCAGGTATCCGGACATATAAATAGCACAAAGATTATTTATGTTGATGGGCTTGGGACAACCTGAGTGCATTAATTTGTGAGGAAAATGAAAATACATATTATACTTAAATCTCGCTTTCGAGTACTTCAATTCATCGGAATTATTTATAAGAACAATTACCACTTTGCGGCATATGTGCAAGTAATGCCGTAATAAGAAACCACAATCAAGTGAACACGTGACACTTGCGGTTTCGAATTATTAAACGGAATGCGAATACTAAGTAACAAATTGCTTAGACCCATTGCGGCTCATTAACTCTTCATGGCAATTTGATGGCAACAGAAAGAGAGAGAGAGGAATTTGAAATGTGGCCACAATGAACTCCATTTCTTCCGTTGGCGAGACTAAGAATTGATGCAACATCCATCCCTTATCCTTATTGTGCTTATATAGGGCAATCATTTCCTTAATGATACACAAAAGCTACCCCGTCATGACGACCCTTTTACGAGTCGATGCGATGCCAGGCAAGCAACCGAATTTCTGCCTTTGATTTATTATACCATTACGATTTATAATTTTGCACTTTGACTTGCATCGCACTGACAATGACTTCCTTACACAATAATTATATGAAAAGCTGTTTATTTTGAAAACTTTTAAGTATCCCTTTGTATTACTTTTATTGCAGGCACTTTTATTGGGCACAAACTTTGAACAAATAACTCGCAACAATTGACCAATTTAATGCATTGTTTCCAATATTTACAAGTAATATTTCTGTCAGCTAGTGAATAGCCTTACCCACGTTATAGGGGTAAATAAATAAAATATTTTCTTCAATTGATGGATAAAGCGGAGTATGCAGTTTTTAACAAACAGACAAAAATTCAATCTAAATAAATCAAGTTTAAAATTCTTGATTTTAACATATATATTCAGAACAATATAAGAATAAAATGGCAACCACTCAGCATTAAAATGACTAATTAAACATTAATATCGGAAATATCGGACACCTTCTGACACTGTTGGTTTTAGTTCCTTTGAGTCTCATTTCTGTTTAGTTTAAATCCTGTTTGCTTGCTTGCAATCTTCAGTATTGTTTCTTAGATATGACCAGTATTTGTGCTTTTATCTCAGGAGTTTTGAGATCTAGAGACATTAATTGGAGTATGTAGGCAGCTATATGTATATACTTCCTCTGCGATATAATGAAAAAATACGGGTAAAATATGCATTTTTGAAGCTTTAATAGATGCAGGAGTTATATGTATAAGATTGTAATACCTAACAGGGAAAGCAACGCACAGTCGATGCAAGTGAAACACTGCTTGCTGAACGGGTGCATGATCATGCAAGCAGTGCGGCGTATTCAGTATGCGAGAGGATTGTGACAAAAGGAGTGTCCTATTCGAAAAGTCTAAATTGTTTACATAATAAATATTACATGCAGTTTGAAAAATTGAAAAATTGTGTTATATATTTTATTTTTACTTTTTACTTATAAATACTTATGTACGAGATTTGGTTGTTGACATCTACGAATGATATTTATAAACAAAGCTTCTTATACTGATCAAGGTTGTCAAAAAATGTTTTTAGCTACGTATTTATTTACTTATTCTATTTTCTTCAGCGACCAAGCACTACAAATCTGACTCATAAATAAGTGTGCTAAGAGGACACAGTCTGCCTATCGATGAGGAATCCTACTGTCCTATCTGTAATTTAAAAAAAAAAAATTTACTCCCATAAACCGGAAAAAGAAGGTGGTTATGAGTATATACACATTATCGGATAGTAGTTGCCAATCTTCTAGTCAGCTTGTAGTTGGTATCTTGCTTTTTATCCCAATTTCATTTGAGGCAATTCAATTGATTTAAGAGTACAATTTTGATTTTCTATAGAATCCAAACCATCATTCAACCAACCAACCTAAATTTGTATAATCTTTCCTATTTTCTATGAAATACAAACACATTTTACACCAGCATTTAAAATCTCTAGATACTATACATATTGCAACTGTTTATGCAAAAATCAAGAAAATTTTTAAAAACATTTAAAAATAAACCAAGAAGATCAACTAAGCATCCTGATATTTTCATACACAGAAAAAAAAAAGCCGTTCTAAAATCAAGCCTAAAATTCTTGATTCAAGCCTGCATTTTTTAAGTATGTTTTCAGGATTAATCTGAATAATCAAGCCTGTATCGGGATTAATATGGGAAAATAAGCCAAAATTACTTGATTCTCTCTCGGCCTCTGTCTTTTCAACTGGTCCGATGGCTCAGTGGTTAGAGTCGCCGTAAAAAAAACCATAAAAAAAAAGAATAAAAAAAAAATTATAAAATAAAAAAAAACCAGAATAAAAAAAAGATTATTTTTTTTTTTTTATGAATTTTTAGAATTGAATTCGGGATTGAAAAAATCAAGTATTTCATACTTGGTTTAAGTAAATCCAAGATTACCCCACTTTTGACATCGTTTCGGATTGAATCCGGGCTAAATATCCCGGATTTTTTTTTCTGTGTAGGTATCTGAAGTTAAGCCCAAAGGCTTATTTGACTTTTTTGAGCGTTCTTGTCTATCTTATGTACGTAAACCTGCGTTTAGATAGTCCAGAACCCGCTGCTTCTTCTTTCTCGAACCAAGCTATAAAATTAAACTAACAAAATTAATTAATCGAAAGTCAAATTTATTATTTTTAATTTTTTGAAGGCATAAACGGGTTGCGGGAAGAGGGACTCCAAGATGTTTCAGCCTCCGTTCTGCGTTGAGTAAGAATTACACATATTTATGAACTTAAGATACCCTTGTGTACAGGTACAGGGTATACCAAAACATTCCCTTTCTAACCCACGGGGTTTAAGAAACATATGAGTTCAAGCAATTATAACAAACAAAAGAGAAACATCACTTCCATTCCTAGCGGGGGGCAGCAAAGATGCTGCGCTTGAGTCTTTCATCTCACCGCTAATTTCCTATTCCAACTGGTTATAATGGTTATGGATGAATTAATAGCGTGTATGCCAAAACAAATACAATTAAATAATGAAGCGTTAAAAACTGAATTAATTTGTGTGCGGCATGTTTCATCATTATTTATCCAAATTAGGTTTGAACGCAGCCAAAACGATTTAGTTAAACAGAATTTTTTAACATCACATACTCGAATGTGTGTTGTGTGTGTATACAACACAATGCGTTCACGTTTAAGCCACAAAAGACTCAAAACAGGCTTAAGGTAAACAAGTCCGAATGCTGCATTCGTCAAGGCAGTTGCAACACTTTTATTGCTTTTTTATGGATTTCCATACAGTTTCGATTGTAGGCAAATCGACTAAGGAACCCTACCAAAAATTAAGAAAATTAGAAAAGTAATATAAAAAGTTGTAGAGATATG
Source organism: Drosophila limbata (assembly GCA_963924055.1). Classification (NCBI taxonomy): domain Eukaryota; kingdom Metazoa; phylum Arthropoda; class Insecta; order Diptera; family Drosophilidae; genus Drosophila; species Drosophila limbata. Next base: position 5,813,579 of record OZ001352.1, read on the forward strand.
TTTTATGTTTGTATTCTGTACACTTTATAACAAAATAAATATTCTAAATTAATATTCATGATCAAAATAGTATTTCAATAGTTTCTAGTATTTCAGATTCTTGTCAATACAAGGACTATGTAATATACAGAAGCTGACAACCCATTTCCAGATAACAAGACCTTTCAATGGATATATCAGCTGAGCTTAATGGTAACAGGACCCGACTGCATTCAACATAAGTGGGCAATAAATGACCAAGTTTCATACCGCCCAGATTCATAGGTTTGAGTTACCCGAAATCCTCACAGTGTTTTATTTAAAATACATCAAATATCAATATAAAACTCCATAAAAAGTTGTTTTAAGGAACCGTTACAATTGTTTTTGCAATGCTTTTGGGCTATCAGAGGTATATTAAGTTAGTGCAAAGTATGTAAAAGGGAGAAGGAAGCATCTCCGACCCCATAAAGTATATATATTATTGATCAGCATCAACAGCCGAGTCGATATAGCCATGTCCGTCTCTAAGCGAAAGGATCTCAGAGATGGTAAGAGCTAGGACCACTAAATTTGGAATGAAGACTCCTTATTATGTCAGGCAATATCAGTTTTTGTTAAAATTTTGGCCCGCCCACTGTGGGTTTACTTTACTTTACTTTAGGGTTTAAAGTTAAAATTTTAAATTTCTTTTACACCATCGGGTGTAGGATCATGCCCAGAGACTAATCACCAACTTTCAACACGATTGGGCCATAAATAGTGAAGAAATTAAGCTTTTAAGATTGGCAGCTTCATTTGTATATACTAGTAAATAGAATTAATGTTCAGTTAATTCATTTTACATTTACTCTGCCAGAATGTACATCGAGAATGTAAATCGAATCGCATATGATTTTTAATTATTTAATATTTTTCGCTTATTTGAATTGTCAGTTTTATGCTAGAGACACGCGCGAGGGGCGTGGGTTCGATTCCTGATTAGGTCAATGAATTTTTTTCGTTTTTAAAAATATTTTTACTTTTAATAAATTTTTTAAATTTTAAGATAACGTACAAATTGGTAAAAGTCACTCATTTAAATTATATTGAATTGCAAGGGCATCGAATCATCGGCGTGTCGAGGCCTAGCCTCAGGGTATATTACTGTCGAGTGCACTCGACTGTTCCGCTTGTTTATAATTTTGTTTGTCCAAAGATTCTGTGTGTTGAGTGCGCACAGAAGGAGAAAAAAATAAATTACGGTCCTAATCTTACACGAGTTTGCGAATAATCCAAGAAGATAATAATCATTCACTAAGTAGTTATAATTTCAAAATATTAAAGCAACACTAAAAATTAACAGCATTTAAAAAGGTAGCTAGAAGGTAATTTGAATTTGATTTTCGATATTAGATATGATTATTTATTTCTATATTTTTCTGTGGACTGGATAAATGAGTAGCTCCATAGAAATTGTTGTTCGATCCTACGACATGAATATCATGTGTTAAAGTGAAAAGAACAATAAAAAAAATCGATACAATAAGTAGCATGTTTTCTGAAAAGAAAAAAATAAACGTCATTATGAAATTCATCATCACCATCGATACCTTACCGTTAAGTAAACATATTTCCTATCTCAAAGTCAGTCAGGACAACGTGTTTTTATATAAATATATCATTATAAATCATGCAAAATCTTAATAAAACTGTTCTATATACAAGTTTGCCATTTATGTTTAAGCTTTCGACTGAACAATATTGGATATGGGCTAATTCTCAGTTACGGACGTTACATTTTCACGCAAATTTCCATCTTAAACTAATACAGCTCGCGTTCAGATCGGTGAATTTTAATGAAATGTTCTGGAAAATGCATTTCAATGGGAGTACTCTTAAACCCATTTTACGATAAAAGCCTTACTGTTTTTGAAAAAAAAATTAGGCTTGCTGAAATTTCTGTTGCGGCCGTTACAAAATTTGGAAGTCGATTTGAGGTTAACGTGCATTTGCACATATATTAGCGAATTTTGCATAAAAAACAAAAAATATCCAATCACAAAAAATTAAGTGGAATATTTGACCATATCAATCCAGCATCACAAATAAAGATAAGTAGTCTCGTTAATTTAAAATCTTAGATTTCTCTGTTGCGAACGTTACACTCTTTACAAACACACTTTTTATATAAATTAAATATCATATCTATACAGTTTTTATCTTAAATAAAAGAAAATGAAACAAAGTTTAAGATTATCTAAGCATTAAACACTCAGACGACCGCTTTGCCCACTTTTTTGCCCATTGAAAATTCCCTTTTTCTTTACAAGAATTATTGAAATTAAGAGGCAAAAAGAGGAATTAATTGTTTAGGCTCGGCCATGAACAACCAAACCACCGTTTAACCTTTTTGATTTTTTAATTTGAAGCCTGAAAATGTATTTTAATGTAAAAAAAGAACTATTATTAAAAAACATGCAGTTTTTTGACAACTTTAAGTTTTCGCATTGGTTTACACATTTTCAGGTTAGCCCATATATACACACCTCAAATTTCGTATTGTTTTCTCTGTTAAAAAATTATTCAATGCGTTTAATAAAGAAAACATTAACATTGTTTTTTTATGAAATTTTTAATAACAATACCATAAAGTAAACAAATTAAATGTTGAAAAACGTTTTGGGGGATTGAAAGGGAGACACGACTGCTCGTTATTAGGCGATGGTCTAACCATCTGAGCTAATGGGCCAGTTGGTCGTCGGATGCTAAGTGTTTTACTTATCTGTATACGTTATTCTTTTACCTGGTTTTTACCTGCTTGAGACACAACACAAATTACATTCAACACTGCCATTCTTTCAAGCCTTTTCAACAAAAAACCAGCAAGAAAAGTCTAGTGAAAAGGGCACGACTTGGGAGATACCCTTTGTCCAACAGGGGAACAGGGTTTATTCATTTTGTAGGGTTGTGGGCGCATTTGACTGCCATCAATTATCAATTTTTATTACCATTTCAGAATATTTTAAATTTAAAAGCTTAAACAAATATCTTCAATATTTAGTTGTAATAAATTTTGTCATCGCTTGGATACTAAAAGTATCTAAGTTGAACTCGTACATCGTGTACAATAAAAAGTAGAATTTATTTTTTGAAGAGTACTGTAGATTTCCAAGTTTTTAGTTTTCATAAATATCTTTTGCATTTAGTTCAAAATATATATTGTCATTGCTTGGTTACTGGAAGCGTCTCAGTTGAGCTCGTATATCTTGTCAGCTTGTAGAAACATTAAATCAATTTTGTTTATTCATAAATTAGAAGCAGTTTATTTTTCAGAATTTTACAATATTTATATATATATTTTCTGAATATTGAAGGTTTCGCATAACGATCAAAGTATTTGAAGATCTGCAAAAGTCTTAGGGGGAATATCTTTTTTAATTATGCTAATATTTATTTACAGAGCGAGGGAAAATAAATAATGCCAATTAATACATGTATAATGGTTTGTTTATGGTACGGTTAGTTTAACGTGTCGGGAATCGTTGTTCTTTTCGCGCCGAAGCCGAAGCGGTGCAGATGAATATACATAATTGGACCGAGGCAGTAATAACATATTTCGGCTGCTTTAAAGAAAAACCCAACGTACGCTCATTCGAGGTCTTCTCTTTTCTCTCTTGGCTCTTGGCTCCGACATCGACATCGACAAACTGGGCGGTGTATAAGCAAAGCTGAAAACAAGCTAAAGGAAAGAAAGAAATAAAAAGAGGAACCTCAATGCAGCACACCGAAGATCGCATACTCTGCACAAGCTGCTGTTGCTTAACTTGAAACTGAAAACTGAAAATCAGATGTGAATTAAAGTGCATCTTTATCTCAGGCGAGATATTTTATCATATTGGATGCATTGCCATTTCCCATCAATAAACAGTTGATGAATTTGTCGTTGCTTTAATTGAATACTAAAGGGTATTCAATTGTGAGTGTGATGGACAGCAGCAGCCCTGCGTATTGCTGTTGAGTGGCGACGGAATGTCTTTCGGTTAAAGCAATTTGGTGAATAAAGCTGGTTATCGCTGACGGCTGCTTGAGTTTAACCTAAGTTACTCATTGCCTCGCTAAGGTGTTGGGCTCGGTTATAAAAGTCAATTATGTTGGATATCAGGATATCAGTAGGATATGCTTCGAACGTTTACGTTTCCTCTGCACATTTATATTGTTTTTACCTAATCGCCTTTGATAACGATATATGAGTATGCGCGTATATATGAACATATTGGTATTTATAGCGCAGATAAACGCATCTAATACGTATCTTGTATCTTGTACTCGCACATCTGTCCAACACTCTTTGTTGAAGTCTTCATTACAATAATTTTATCAATCAAATTGGATTTGCTCATATTTTATTTGAATTCTAGAAACTCCAGCTTTAATGGCATCGACGATTTGCCTACAGTGGCTCACAGCATTAATGAACCGAGCTATTTACGAGTACGTAATTTGAGTAACTAGACATACGCTTTATTTACGCTCTGAGCGATTGCAAAACCCGTCGGTCGGTCGGCCATTGTATAAATTTAGTTTCATAAAAAGTAGTAACTAAAAAAGTATCATATTTAAAAACTGAAAATGGTATACGCAAAAGTATTTAATCACGCTCTGTTTCTGAACTTGTAATATTATAGATAATCAGTCGTGTAAACTGGTAATCTCACAGTTGAGAACTTTGTAATTGCTCTTAATATTCCCGTAATCTAATAAAATTGGCTTAATTTTCTTTGATGAATCTTTCGTGATCTACGTTTAATTTACTAATTGTAATTTATTGCCCGTTTCAATTTATTTCTTATCAATTTATATGACTTTGAAGATATTTATATATCGTGAATTTCCATTTTCCAACAAACAAATTTGTTATACAAATATTTGAATGGCTTTCTTCTCATAATCTCTCATTTAGCTATTTTATTTTATAATTCAGAGCAACAGTATCGGGTAGCTTTAACTATGATTACAGCTATAATAAAGTAAATATATGTAAAAAAAATTCTTTAATTTAAAATCTGAGAGAAAAATAATCAGATGATTTCACCTTAAGAAAAAATGTGGAGTATAAGTTTGATTGATTAACTTTTAAACTTTGCATCATGTGTATAAGAAAATGTTTAGAGTATGAAATATTAATTTCTAAAAAATACTTGAAAAACAAAAAAAAAACCTAAGAATGATCACTAATCACAGCTTAAATGGATGAATGAGATTGTAGATTTATATAACTAAGAGAACAATGATTAAAGATAATTTTAATCAGGAATTTAGTTCGTTTGTTTAGTTCAGAGTCGTTTAAACTTTTTAAACCTCCAAATGATAGGTTTATGCTCCGCCCACTAAGTGGGCTGTTAACTGTATTTACTCAGACTATGCACAATGATTTTGCATATTTAATACAGACAATTAAACTGAGCTTAAAATCTTTTCTAGAAAACATTAAAATTACGCCCAAGCTTTTCACGCGGGCAAGATATGTATTTCACTGTGGATCTCGATGATTGATTAAATTAAATAGACTACGAACTGTTTCTGGGCCAACAAAACGATTAAAAGAAAATATAAGTTATATAAGAATTTATAATTATTGTATTTATACAAAAAATTGCATATTTATCATAGATACGGTATTTGCCAGTCGAGTACTTCCGTTTGTTGTGTGCATAGCACAAATACATATTGGATTTATTTATACGAAAATCAATACAAACAAGTAGGAGTGTTTGACACCTCATCTCAATCTATATAACATATATAATACTCTTAGTGCTGACTGACTGATTGCCAATCAACGTACAGTCCAAACAGTAAAAGCTTTGAAGCTGGATTTATTGCAGTAATATGCAACTTTTCACTGACTCCAATGATCTATGCCAGATGTAAATCAATACGCTTTTCAAAAATGTGAAATGGGTATTTTAACTATATCGACAACTGCTCCAAAGAAATTTAGCACATTTTCGTGTATTCTGCAAATCAAACTTGTCGCTAAATTAAAACCATTCTATAAACTTTAATTTGCTCATGATATAATTTCTTCATAAATTTCAAATTATACTTTATTCTCTTACATTCTATTGATTTTTCGACCTGTACACTCTACATATACCTCAAAATTTCCTTACGATGTTATCAAGTAAACAATTTCCAATTTCTTCTATCGTATCCTGGTGTATTTATGTGCTTAGGAATGTATGTATAGGGTATCTCACAGTTCAGCACTGTCAACTGATGCGTTCGTAAATGTTAAAGCTGAGATTGCTTTTAAATTGACATCGCGATATTAGCTCCAGACAATACATGTTTACTTTAAGAACTCGGAAACTCCTACTTAAATACGTTACACATATCGTGACAAACTTGTAATACCCTTGATACGCCCGTACACCTTTCCAGGCATACATACAAAAAGGTAATTCAAGTAACTACCTATTTTGCATGGCTGAGGACGAAGAGACACCAACAACAAAGGCAGCGACAACAACAACGACGACAACAACAACGACCAACAACTAAAGGCGTATGCATAATACATATGTGTACACATAAACTAGTTACTAGTTACTACTTAGTATACGCGGGTGTAGCCCGGCATTGCTCGTGTTGCTCCAACGCCTTGAAATCGAGTTCAGAATTCGATCGACGACTGCCCATTGATTTTGTACATCCTTGCATTGGGTATTTTTTGTCACGAAATGGAGTTTAGGAGTTTCATTATCAGCTAATAATCCATCTGCTTTGGAAGTACAGGACCCTCTTTTTGTCCAGGCAATATTGTCGGAGCTGATCAGAATACGATACGATTAGAAAGTCATAGAGACAATTGGATGGGAACACATGTTCTCATTATTCAAAATATTTTAAATTAAATTTTAAACTAGTTACTTTTGACTACTTAATATTGCACTTTTTAAAAATCTACACTGGTCTGCCTTCGGGAAATTTTACATTTAATTTCTGTGTTGTTGTATATAGTATATATTTATATTGGCTACCTTGAAACAAGTCCCTTAGCCCAACCTCAGCTTATTGCAAAACTAAATTATATTTCTATCAAAAATATTGTCAAAAATAATTTAAACAATGATTTAAAATCATACAAAATTGATTGAATTTAATAACAATAAAGGGATTGTACAAATTTACTGCAATATTTCAAAATGATTTCTAAATTAAAGGGATTCCGGAAAACAGTTTTAGATTTGGTTTAGATTTCTCCAAACAAAATTTTCAGTGTGGCCAGAGGAAATCAGGGAAAAATCAGGGTACACTGAAAATATTGTATGGAGAAATATAAGCCAAATCTAAACCAAATCTTACCAAAGCTTAACTTAAATAAAAAATACAAAAAAATAAAATAAAGATGGAGAAAGCTTTTTTAGAAACTGGCAATTTTGGGTTCTGAGTTTACAAAAATTGGTTCGGGAATCCAAATAAATACTGCGGTAATCAGTTTTCGATTGTTTTAATTGCAAGCTGAATGTTTCCTTTATTCTTAGATGGGAGTCGGACCACTAAGAAAACTAAGGATGCCTAAGATAAAGTTTTTAAGTTTGGGTAAGTATTTCTGTAATATACTAAAATATATTAAATAAATTGGCCAACCTATTTAAAGTTCTTGTACACAAATATTTTTATTGTTTTTGGCAGTTTTTTTATTATTACTTTTATAGTTATGCTATGTGTGTTTGAATATTGTCTTAATTAGCTAATGCGATGTTGATAAATATTTTCACACGTCTACATCTTGTTGCGTAATTATGGATGTACTTAAGCTGCGAATATTGTTGACAGACATATGAAGTAATTCATCTACCTATGCAAGTATGTACAATGTATGTAGTTTATTAATAAATAAAGGAGTGTTCACATAGTCTACATCTATATTAATAATTATATAATTGTATATATAGCGAGTTTATAATTAGGCCCTACTACGAAAGGAACTACGTTTATGTACATCGACAGGATCGCTGGGCATTGACTTCACGCCCCAGAGAGAAGCATTCTTTGTTTCATATCATATTTTATATGGTTCGCATACCAGAGCTTATTCTACTTTGAACTTCCGGTCCTCGGTACGTTTGCGGCGGTGGTATGATAGGAAAATTGTTACAATAACTACTGTGTATGTTTGCGATTGGCGTGGACATCATCAGCAGGGGATGCGTCATGGCCAGGTCGTATGTGCTGGCCGATATCCCGGACGTCTGGATGCCGCTGGCAGCCCCCAGTCCGGCGACATTGACTCCGGCCGCATAGTGCAGGAACGGTAGATGCGCAGATGCCGTTATCGTGTGCAGGGGCGGCAGGGGGCGTTGGCGTTGATCCTCGGTGCGAAGGGGCAGAGCTATCGATAGGCATTCGGCCGACGATGTGCGCGGGTAGCCGGATACACTGCTCGTAGTCGGATTCGAGTTCGAATTTGCATTCGGACTTGTGTAGCTGTTGCCGCACTCAACGACATCGATGTCGGTGCGATCGTCATCGTCGTCGTCCTGTTCCTCCTCGGACACTTGCTCCGGCTTATCGGGCGTGATGAGACTCTCGATGGTGAACGATCGCTTGGGTCGATAGCTGCCGGTGCCTTCCAGGTCCAAGTTAGTCGTGCTGCGCAGATTGAGCAGTGTCATCTCTGCCAAACTCGTGTTTTCAGTGCTGGCCAACGAAATGTATCTCGACTGCGGCAAGCTCGTGCTGTGCGTATGTCCGTGCGTCAAAGGACAATGCGGAGCTATTCCGGGAGACACTCGATTCGTGTGGTGCGAGAGCATAGCGGGAGAATCGACGCCCATTGCCGTACTGTTTATATCCATCGTCGGCACTTGAGTGCCCGATCGGGCCGTGAAGATAAATCGATTGAGATTCGCCAGTGCGGTCAGCTCCTCGTTGAGCAAGTTCTTGTCGTTCTTGTGCAGCTTGAAGCGCTTTCTGCGTCGCAGCAAGCTGCCGTTCTCGAACATATCGAAGGCCTGGGGATGCAGCGCCCAATAGGCGCCTTTTCCGGGTCTGTCCGGCCGACGGGGCACCTTGATGAAGCAATCGTTGAAGCTCAAATTGTGACGCAGTGAGTTCTGCCACCGCTGTGTGTTCTTCCGGTAGTAGGGAAATCGATCGGTTATGAACTTGTATATATCGCTCAGAGGTAGCATCTTTTCCGGCGAACTCCAAATGGCCATTGCCGTCAGCGAAATGTACGAATAGGGGGGCTTTTGATCGCCGTAGGATTCTCGTGAGGGTCTTGGCATTATTTTAATACTGTCGTCGCGAACGTCTTGAGACGTCTTCTCCACGCACAAAATTGTACTCAATGTGTTGTTGCTGTTGTTGTTTAGTAAGTATTCTTTAAATCGCATTTAACTTCATTTTCAGGCAGGTAAACACAAGTTATTTGCATTTAGTATTAAGCGCGAATGCAGCAACGACATTCGAACAGTTGGAACATTGATTTGGTTATAGTATAGAATTTGTTGTTGCGACATTGCGACGGTAAAACGATAACAATGGGTAAGCGGAGTCCACGTCGATAATCGCGCCGTGCAAATAATACAAATACGCTTGTGATAAGCTTCGACAAGAGCAACACGGCAACACTGGAGCACTGGCAACACTGGCAACAATGGAGCACGGCAACACGGTAGGCAGGCAGGCAGGCAGGCAACACGGAATGTAAAAGCGCTCGCTCTCCAATGTTTGACCGGTCTGGCGAATTACCATCTAAAGCTGAATACGAGTACGTGAATGCGAACGTGAACGAGGACGTGAACGTAAATGTGAGCAGCGGTGGCAACTTGGCAGTGAGGTTGAAAGCGAAGATAACGACAGACCCGAAGCAAAACAAACGAAGAGCCCGCGACCGAGACTGAGACTCCCAATACATACACATATACATATAAAATAAAACAAAATCACTGTTACTCGTAGAGTCAAAGCCACAGAGTCAGAGTCAGAGCCAGAGCCAGAGCCAGACTAACAGACGGCGTGTCGGTCGGTTATTGTACTAAGTGAGCAATGCACAGTACGAGTACAACCAACCACAGTGAGCAATGCAATCAAAATATAATCACTCACATCATTGCCCCCGTGCTCTCTCCCAATCACCGCCGCGATGCCCAATGTATCATCCCTCTAAAACGGCGAAACTTCAAAGGAGAGAGCCGAGAAAAGAGTCAGAGATTTACTAAACGAACAAACGAAACGAACAAAAAACCAGTTTGTCGAGACCATAAGAGACCAGAACAGACCAGACCAGACCAGACCACACTACGCCAGTCCAGGCCAAGCCAAGCCAAGCCAATTCTTGTACTATTCCAAACAAGACGATGGTATAGTAGTGGGGAGTGTCTACAGACGTGGCTTAGCTTAGCGAGCGACTGACTGCAATAAACGACTCCACAATCGACTCGACTCGACTCCACTGACTGACTCGACAAAAGACCAGCCGCCCGGCAGCTGACGACCCAATATGAGCGCGAGGTGTTGAAAAAGAAAATTACATCCACTTTAGCGATTTACTGATTTTACGTTTTCATAATCTTGTTAGTTAATTTGGCTGCTTGAGAGCAAACTTGGCTAACTGGCTGGCTGTGTATCTGTATCTGCTGCCAATATGCATGCTGGCATGGTTGTACTTTATTCCGAGGGCACTTTGTAGTTTTTGTAACTGATTAACAAATGCACAATGGATATACACATATTTAAGTTACCTTTTTTTCATACTAATATTATTTAAATCGAATGAGTGACTCAAATTAATGACAACATTTATAAATACTTATAATACGAGTAATCATTCCATGTGAATACACAATTTTATACATGTCTAAATAAGTTACATGTCTACACACACACGCACACATACAAAGACACCATATTTGTAAATACAAACAAATTCAATTTCTAGCTAATTTGAGTGTTCATAGAGATAACAAGGTTCTCAACATCGAAAAGTAAGCAAGAGCAAATCAGCCTAAGAGGCCCAAACAAAACAACTCCAGAGTCAATGGGAGAGCGACTTGTGTGCAGAGTCATGCTCTCTGAGAGTGTGCGACAGAAATAGCCTGCGATTGAACGTAAGAGTAACACAGACAGCTACTTAAAAGGACCAGCTCTATATGCATTCATATGAAAAAAGAAGACAGCCATATTGGTGGTTGATATGGAAGCATTCACCTTGATTACTTCTCATTTGTTTAAAATTAATGTCGCATTTGATTGGTCTCCCTTGGTGCATGCATCTTTATTTAATGGCGGGGCGGAGCTTACACAGTTTATTTTAACAACAATGGAAATTAAGCGAATTTCCAACAAAGCCAATAATTAATATTAAAAAATGTTGATTTACTTTGTAAATAGATGGCATATTAACGTATACATTTAAATACAAACATATACGTATTGTATAAGCATCTATTTTGAATCATCGTAACAAAAACAATTTATTACCAGTAATATAAAATAATGAAAAATTCTATTTCGATTTGTTTTAAAACCTGAAAGATTGTACCCAAATTGCAAGATTGCAAATAAATTACAAAATTGACATTTTCATGGTTTTCATCGTGTAGAGCGTGGGAAAAACGTGGGAGAAACAAGAAGAACAGTCTACAAAAACTTTGATCTTATAGCTAGAGAAGTTAATCTAATAAAGAAATATTAAGAAAAAGTGCGAGTGACAAAATATGGTCAGGAATTATGGAATTTAAAAATTAAAACAGGATGAATATTCAATTTTCCAGAATCAAAACCTACTCATAAGTCACATGTGTGAAAATAATTTTTTACTAATAATTTAATTAAACCCAAGAAAGCCCCCAGGATTAATGTAAAAGATTATTAAGAATTCTTTAAAAAAATGTCATGGGAAAAAATTTAAGCAATATGCGTTATCAATCTTGATACGAATTTTTTTGATAATTTCTTAAAACCTTAACGCCCGTTTTTTCAATGTCTAAATAAGGTGTTTGATAACTATTGAAAATTTATTTTGACGTAAAATGTAAAGAAATTACTGTCAAATTTTAATTTATATTTTAGATACAGTTTATAAAAACATTGAAAAAACGGCCCTAAGTACATTAGTACACATGGTACACATACACAGAAATAACAAATCGGGATTCCCGGATAAAATATATCAAAACGGTGTCAAAAGTTCAGAAATCTCGGAATTTGCAAAATAATTCTTTTATCAATTGTTTCTCTGCGCATATTTCTTTTTATCGAGCCTATGTATATAAAAATGTTTTTAGGGGAATCAAATGCCTAAAGCTTTTTTGACTTTTATAATGCTGAGTGGTTGCCAAATTAGTCGCATATTGTGTTAATTTAATAATATCCTGAAAACATACTTAAAAAATACATGCTAAAATCAAGAATTTGGTAACTCGAATGTTTTTTCAATATATTTTATGACATGTTTGTTTTGTGTCCTTTCTAATTTGTAGAAGTAAGTTTTAGTTAACTTGAGTAAAGAACAAAAGTTTAGTGTCATATCGACACTACTAGACCTCAAGTTAACTAAAACTTACTTCTATATTTTATAACGAAAAATAAAAAGGAAAAAAGATTCAAGAAATGATTTAAACAGGATGTATTTGTAGAAATTGGATGATTTAGAAAGCAAAATTATCTTGTCATAAAGCTTGTGTTAATTTTAATAAACTTATATTTATTTTGTATTTTCATTGATTTTATAAATATTTAAATACTTTTTTCACATATTTTTTGTTAGTATAGTCTTAATGATTTTGATAAACGAATTGATAAATCAAGAATCGAAAATTCCGAATAAATGTATTGTATAATCAATAGAAAATATATATTAGAGCCACCTACGGAGGCTATTCCAGTTGTTAGTTGGAGTCTCTGATGTCTGAATTTATGTTAAACTTTTCTTGAAAATGGAACACTGCCAAACAATTTATTAGCTACTATCTTCAGCTTGCTTTTTATTTATTTAAGCAATTATTTTTGTCTTCTACAATTTCCTTTTAACAACACACACGTTAATTTTATTGTTAATTGTAAGAATTGTGGAAATTAACTGTGTGACATTTTTTTAAAGACAAAAAAACTCTTTAAAACAAATAAATTTGGCATAGTATGTAAAGAAAATGCAATTGTAATGAAAACATTAAATACGACTTATTTTGGTGTAAATGCAGCCTTATTTTTATGGCTTTAATCTTCTAAAATTAATAAAAGTAAATTTCCTAAACTTTTAAATTTCCGTGTTTCAGCATCAATCTATTTATTTTTGCAGGCAAGCAACGTTGTAAAAATTGTTGAGCCGTTAAAAGTGTGAATAATAATTAACATTCAGCTCGAATTTGCTGTGAAAGCAGATAAGAATGCAGCAGCTGATTTCGACTTCGAGATACCCTAAAATAAATCACAAATAGAAAAAAGTTCTGTTTATAATTTAGCTTAAAAATATACAGGAATGTTGTTTCATTAGAGATTACTGTGAGGATATAAAAGTAGACTTCTGAGCTTGATCGAATAAACAGAGAGTTTAACACTGTTAATTCATTCATAGTTCCAATATAAGAAAATTTTACAATTTACAATATGTTTCAGTGTGGTTTATTTTTTTTTATTTTTGTGCTTTGTGTGAAGCAAACAAAGCGTTGCGAATGCTTAACATCAAATTCCTTTTTGTGGAAATGGAATTTTGTTAACATTTTTATTGCCGATGAGCTATGGTTCATTAAACGTATTATGTATTATTTTATTGTAATATGATGTAATCGCAGCTACAATCACAACAAATTTCACGGCAAACAATTTAAACACAACACGAGATACTCGCATTGGTTTTTGGCATTGCTGAGGGTTAAATTTGCCTTTGCCACCAGGAGGCGGTCATAAATCTCTTTCGTATTTACCGCCTTATTGTTACACTTACTGGATGCCCTCCCATTCGTTTTGACATTTGCCTTCTAATAACCAGGATTTCCGATTCTGTGTGAGCATACAGACGTTGGAATAAACGCTTTAATGCTATTTGCTTCGGTACACGGTTTACATTTGTTACAATTATCCATTGTTTGCAACTCGGTAGCGCAACCGAAACCGAAGCTAACCCCGTCGATGTAAACACTGCATAAACCTCCATAGGAAATACAACACAAATACCGTTAAATTAAAATTAAAAATCTATTTCATTACTCACACAAACACACACACACACATAAATATATAAAAATGCAAAAGCAATTAATGTTTATACCCCTTTTTTCCATATGTCGAATTGAAAATAACCAAAATGGGAGTCGTCTCCTTGCCCGTCAATTAAAATCCTGATCTGCATCAATGCGAATCTTAAAGCCGAGTCTTATATTTTTATATCATAATTCAGGCACTTTTAGGCACTTTAATTGCTTAAAAGCTTTAATCAGCCAGTACCACCTTTCTATTTGTCCGATCTTGTTGGGATTTAGTAGTAGGTAATAACAGTAGCTAACGTTCACCGTTTAAAAAACCTAATATCTTGAAAACTGTGCGTGTGGTGGATTTTCGCGATTTACGGAGGCGGAAAGGGGCGTGGCAAAATTTTGAAACAAACTTGACCTGCGTGGGGTTTATAGAAATCTGTGTGCCAAATTTGGTTGCTCTAGCTCTTATAGTCTCTGAGATCTATGAACTCACACAGACGGACAGACGGACGGACGTACAGACGGACATGGCTATATCGACTCGGCTGTTGATGCTGATCAAGAATATATATACTTTATACGGTCAGAGATGCTTCCTTCTCCCTGTTACAAACATTGCAACGAATACAATATCCCCTTTTACTTATTTTTAATAAGTAACGGGTATAAAAAGAATTTCAGGAAAATAATAAATTGTTCTCATTCAAAAAGTAATTTTTAAATAACTTGCATAATGTAAAAATATCATCAACCAATTCAATCAATTTGACAAATCAAAATTGTATATAAGTGCAATTTGTTTTAACAAATATTTAAAAATACCATATCCACCCTGTAATATAACAATTAAATTCTTTGTCTTTAAATTCAGTACGAAATGTTTTCAAGCTTTTTAAAATTTGTTTCATAAAATGAGCTATTTTTTCTTAAATTAATATGCCATTTTCTCTGAAACTATCAAGTATATATTATATTTGCAGCAGAATATAAACATTTGCAAAGCCACCTGAATTTGTGTCCTGTCCTGTCTCTATATAGTACACAACGCACAAAAATGTTCAAGATACTTCTTGTTTCTCAATCAACTACTCCAAATCGAATTTAAGGTTGTTTCTCAAAAATAACAGAATCCAAAAGTCGTATTATTAAATGAATACTGTTAAAATTTAATTAACGTCATGGTTAATATCATCTCAAACATTGAAGATAATCTTTCAGAAAGTGATCACGTCAAGCAGTGCTCGCCTGTTAAATATTCAAATAACAAGCGCACTGCTTGCAAGCAGTAAGCATTTACACCATTGCTTGGGATAATATCAGATTGGTTTCAGCTTCAAAGCTTAAATTAAACGCATATGGGTAGAAATCCGCAAAAAGTTTCACTGTGACCAAGTACTAAAATTGATAAAAAAAAAAAAACGTCTAATTTATTAGAATCAGCATGAATTTTTCTTTATTATTGGCTGCTTTCATAAAAATTGGCTTTCAAAATGGAATATTGTATATATATAAAACGAAACATACAAAATTTTTTTTTACTAATATAGTTTAAATTATTTGCTAGTCATATATACATATAAAAAAAAATTTGAATTGGGATTTCTTCATGTTTTTGGCCACATTTTGTCGCTTGACTGCCATACAACAACTTTATAAGTATTGTATTAACATTAAATTTATATTTTAAACGTTTAATTTAAAAGTGGATTTCAACCGTTTTCAATATTGGGTGTTTAACCTTTCTAAGAAGATTTTTCTATATTTCTTAGGTAAAACCAGGACTACAATTGATATTTAAAAAATTTATTTTTAACGCGTATTTTTAAACATCAGCATTTTCTGCAACGATATCCAAATTGAAGGTGTTTCAATAATATTTAATAAATAATATAATAATATTATTTATTTAAGTTATTCAAAAATAAAGGGAAATCATTAAAGACATAGAAAGAATCGACACTTCACTTTACCTGTTAATAATTAAACAAGGCAATTGTGTATTTCAATCTACATTTCCATTGTGAACCTTTTGTTAAATACATACTTAGCCATCATATATTATATGTACATAACTGCATAAACTGTGACGGTGGCCTGCTGTTACACCACCTGTCGCATTAAGACAAACAATTCCATTGCTCATCGTTTCCAATTAATAACAAAACCCATAAATTTGAAGAGGAAACTGCTACACATGTCTGTTGTCAGAGGTGTAGAGATAATTAGAGATATTGACCTTAAAGTGTAGGGGGCACGTTTCTTCACTTTTTACTTTTTACTTACCGACAACACAGCGGCACGCCTCTATTTCGGCGCTGAACCGCAAAAAAGGTGTTAGGAAAGGCGATCCTAGGTAGCACATACAAATCTACAGATACAGATACACATACAGATACAAGCACACACTGCCATATGTATGCATGTAGGTGTGTGTCTGTGAGTAAGTGTGAGTGTGTGTGCGTGGGTACAAAACAAGGTAAACTGTTGTTTTTATTTACGTGTGTATTTCTGAGGATAACACCTATACTTGTCAGCAATGAAACACTTGAGCCCATAGTTAAAAATGTATAACAAGCTTGTGTGAATTAACAAGGTTTCCTTTAAAATATTTATAAAATACTCCATAATATTAGTTATCTATGGGCAGCTGCGAAAAAAGAAATAGCACCATTCTTACAAGCAAAGTTTACAATCGCTTCAAAGTCAGATTTGTAATTTTAGAGAGTTACATTTTAATAAGTATAAAGTCTTGTTCTAATTAAATGTTTCAAAAATGATAATATAAGATTTTCAATGAATTTAAGAAAATGTACAAAAAGTGTGATCTGTGTGATCTATTGAGCCGGTTTAAGCCAAACTCGATTAAAATGTAAAAGACTTAAAATATTCCCAATCTGTGAGTTCGGTTGAGATACATATCTCCAAAAAATTGCATAGTAAATCTATATTTTCGACTGATCGTTTCTATGACAGCTATTTGATATAGTGGTCCGATGTCAACCAAATTTGATCAGGATGTTTGGGACTATCCCATATGCATATTCTGTTTGTTTGGTGCAGATATTTCAAATAACAAAAAAGATTTTCATTCTATACTTGATTTACCATTGATCGTTCCTATGGCAGCTATATGATATAGTGGTCCGATCCAAATTTAAAAACAAACTAGATCTGCGTCCGGTATCCAGCAACCTACATACCAATTTTGAAGTCTTGAGTCTCTATAGTCTCTGAGATCGACGCGTTCGAACAAAGGGACGGACGGACAGACATATGGCTGAATCGACTCGGCTATTGATGCTGAACAATAATATATACATATGTATACTTTATGGGGTCGGAGATGCTTCCTTCTCCCTGTTACATACATCACACAAATTTAATATACCCTTTTTGACCATTTTCAATGGGCACAGGGTATAAAGATAATTATGTATGGAAGACTATTCTCTGAATTGAATATTTTGTTGACATCGATTCGAACAAGTTCTGGCACCTATGTACTTAAACAAATTTGGCTCCAGGACTGCTAAATGACATCCCGAAATTATTTAAATTTAGTTGGCTTAAAAGCATTAACTGTCTTATTAACATTAGTGTACAAATTTTCGTTGGAGTGAGGTCTGGGGACTACAATGGTCACTCCAAAACGTTCACCGAACTGTATTCTAGTCACTTGATGATGGCTTGGGGCGATTATCTTGTTGGAACATCTAACTAGTGGCATCTCATAATCTGCTTTGGGTAGCATCAGTTCGTCCAAAATCTGATATTAGTACAGCGTATTGTGTAAACTCCATACTAAGAAATACAAGCCTTTAATCATATTGATGAACTCTTCGTGTTTAACGGATTTTGTTGGATATTCTAAAGTTTCGAGGACCCCTGATGTACATACGAAAGAAATCCTCTGCATTAGAAAATACAACTTAACTCCTACATATCCATGCAATATCAGTCCTTCTTTGGTCTGGTCAATTCGCACTTTCTTTTCCGAACTAAATTTATAATAAGTTTATAGTTGGAGTGCTGGGAATCCCAATAAAGAAATAATAATATTAACATAAATTCGATTGGCAATATGCTGCAGCCTTTTAAACAATGTTATTAAATATATGGTATGTGCTCACTGTTTGCACAATCTCCGGTACATTTTCTTTTTTAGCTCTATTTTATTTACGTGAAGTTGTGTGTCAGATCTCGTTTTCGACTAAATTTCTAAAAAGATTTTGCATTCAATATCAACTTGTTTATGATTTTACGCTATTTCGCACCCTAGTGTTTTCCACGACTCATTATATTGACAAATTTGGATTTTTTTTAATCATTATTACCTTATTTAAAAAAGTTAAAGTCAAATTTCTTAAACAAGTGGTTTTTTTAACGCAACTATGCAAAATATAACAAATTTTGTAGCTTTTTTCCCTAAAATGCTAATAATATAATATTGACAACCATTTTAAGGGGACTTAACAATGTTTTTATTTATGTACATGTTAAAAATTCTAAGCAATACATATGATACATTTTTTTAAAAATTTCGCTGTACTAACTTTGGATTTTTTGATCATTAGGAAAAAAAATCATTTATGTTTGGTTAAATTGCATTAAAGAACAATAAAGAGTTTTTAACAAAAATTCAATTTTCCACCAATTGTCTGATGACAGCAGTAGTTGTTCCACTTTAATCAAATTTGATCAGAATTCACATACACTAGCCAGAAAAACTATGCGTACAACCTTTTTTTTACTTTAACAGCAATCGTATTTCGAAAGGTCGTTCAAATCCGTTTTAATGAAGAAAAAGTTTCCTTAACCCATTAAATACCCATTGAAAATTTTGAATTCTTGTAAAGGTCTATTTTGAAACTTTTTCATAAATTTTGTACAAAAAATGTTTTGATGCAAAAAAGATTTTTGAAACAATTCTAAGAGTGACTGCAAAAAAACATTTTCAAAAATTTCTTCGCTAGTATTTTTTATGTTCTTTTGAAAGTTTCAATGAATACAACATACCCTTTTACTTATTTGTTAAGTAACGAGCATAATTACGGAAAACAATTTTCTGTAAGACTTTCTGTTATTTATTTATTATTATAGCACGACTAAAAGCAGTCTGCAAAAAGTAAACGAAATATGACAATTAAATTCAATGAATTAAATTAGAACTAAAATTAAAAAGTAATAAATTAAGTAAATGTAAATTTTAATTGTTCACTAAAAAGAAAATAAATTAAGTTAATTAAGTTAAATCTGGGATATGCAAAGAAATTATAATTGATCCAACATTTGTTGCAAGGATTGGGGAAAACCCAGAAAAACCCAATCAGATCAATACAAATTAGTAAAGTTAAAAACCTCTAGGAAAATCTCTGATCAGAGATCAAATCGGCTTAGGATAATCCCTTATTAAAATCCAATTCCATCGACCGTTCTGCTTGTTCCTTACTGTTATCGCCTAGTCTGGAATCTTTCCAAATGGAAATGTGAAAAATGCAATTTAATGCTCATTTTAGCTCCTAATGTGTGATTTATCTCAAGAACCAGAGTCAATCCAAAAAAAAGGAAATGCATACCGTGTCTAAGACAAGAGTTTACAAAAACCATTAATCAATAAGAAAACCGTCTACCCGAGTAAAAGTCAAGTGAAATATGCTTTTAATTGCTATAATTTCTGATATTTCAATTTTGTGACAAAATATTTTAAAATATTGCAAGAGTTTTGGCTTTTCGCATATTTTGATGTGCGATGTGCCAATCGCCAAAATACTTCTTCTTCATTCATATATTACTATTATCACTGTGGACGTTTCTAGTTAAAGACGAAAGCATCACGAAGGGTGCGAAATGCAACTTGCAATATACATATTAGAGTGGGTCAATTTGTATGGAGCAAAAATAAAATTTTTTCGATTTCAAAATTGTAATCAAATTGTAATCACTGCGGACGGCAGTCCGCGCTAGTGACGAAAGCAGCACGAAGGGTGTTGTAATCTACGGGAAGAATGCAAAAATTTGCAACGAATTTCAGATTTCACCGATCGAAAGGTATAGCTCAAACTATTTAAAATGCATACTAAGACTTAAAAACTTACCTGATTCGTGATAAAAAGATAATTTAAATTAAAACTTTCAATTGCCTTCTCAAAATGAGATGAAAAGTTAGATTGTCTGTTTGTAGCTTTGAAATAGCTTAGATGTTTAAATGTGGACTTATTGATAATCATTAATCTAGAGATTTTTGTTCTACAACTTTAAAATAAAACGGCTAGTTTAGCATGATATCTCTAAAATTTTCAAAAATCTTATCGCTAGTTTTTTTCATGATTTTTGTGAAAATTGCTAAAAATGGTATTTTAACCCCTTTTTCCTAATTTTCATACAAAGTTTTTCTGAGATCATCCCATTCAAAAAATCATAAAAAAAATACTAGCAATGAGATTTTTAAAAATTTCTTTTTGCAGTCACTATTAGAATTGTTTAGAGAAACTTTTTGCATCAAAACATTTTTTGTTTGAGACCGAGGAAGAAAGTCAAAACAGTAGACGTTTACATAAATTCAAAATTTTCAACGGGTACTTAATGGAATGAAGGGTTAAAGAAAGTTTTGTATCATTCAAACGGAATTTAAATGACCTTTCCATCCTTAACATAAAGTAAGTTCAAATTACGAAAAGATTTAACTTTAGTTTTGTCAAAATACTTTATCCGAAGATTGTATGTATATACGGAGATTTTGGCCTTTCAATTATAACGTAAGCGACAAACGACATAAATAAATCCACTTAACGAAATCAAAAATACTCTCTCATGTAAGATCTGATTTTTCGCGTTTACGTTTGCGTTTGTGTTAGTCAATAAATTTCCTCTAGTACAGCTGGTGCTGTAATTGTCTTTTCTTCGACCCAGTATTGCTTCTTTTTCGGCGATGCGTCATGCGAACATGATTGAAGCCGGACGCTTAACAGAGAGAGAGAGAGAGAGACGTACGCTCTAATGTTTTTTATGAGAGTGTGTGCTCTGCTTTCGTTTTTAGACACCGTACTTAAAAAAAGTACAGGTGTCTATTAACTTTTTTCCTTTGCCTTTGTCAAATTTTCGGCTAACATTTTTGGCACGAGTTTGACATTTCATTGAGTTGGATTTGCACAATAATGTGTAAAATGATTTGTGTGGACAAGTGGATTTTAATTTATTGTAAATATAAATATTGTAAAGCAAAGGCAAGTGTTGTTATTAATATTAATACTTATATTGGTTGGAGAATATTGTTCTTAATTCTTAATATTATTTCAGACTGCATTCCGGATTCCGCTAGTGGCAATGTGGAGGAGCTGCTCCTCAGCCTTGTGGCTTAAAAAAAATATTAGTTTACATATAGTATATTCATATAAATATTTAGAATAAATAAACTTTATAAAAATATATAGTACCATGAAACTTATGTTATGTGAAATATTTATATAATGCTTGTAGTTGGCATTGCCAGCAAGACAGAAGCATCTCTCCATGCATGGCATTGGGTCGAACCAGCATCGATAATATCGCTTTTTGCATACCAAAGTGGCGAACGAGCGTCGCTTATGTTCCTTCCCTGCATACCTTTGGGTCAAACGAGCATCGATTATGTTCCCTCCCTGCATACCATTGGGTCGACCTAGCGTACATTAAAATGCATTGACGTTTTTAGCGGACATCGCCTTGCAAAATACGTCAATCGAACACATTGTAAGGGAATCAAGCGAGCGTCGACGACAGTCACAAAAACGACGACGAAACGTTGATACAGAATCGGTCTGCTGTACTAGAGGGTTTCCCCGATTTTTGATATATGATACATGTGCATGTCTCAAAATTCGTTTTGGTAGTTTTCTTAGCATTGAAAGAGGACAGCAGCAACGAAGTGTCGAAGCAACCAGATCTTGAAAGTGCACATAAGATCAAAGGCTGATAGCTTGGCATGTGTGTTTGCAAAAATACCGTTTCTTTTTTCTGACATATTTTTTTTTTAATTCTTGGGAAAATATATTTATGATATTCCGGGAACTGTTTTAGACTTTAGACTGTTTTAGATTTGGTTAAAAATAATCTAAACCAAATCTAAAACAGTTGACGGAATGACACTTTTTGCACACTGGCTAGCTTTAGGTTTCGTGAACAGCTGACAGTCTGGGCGAACAGCTGATTGACAACTAAAAAGTATACAAAAAAAGGCGGACAAAATGCAGAAAGAAAGCCAGAAAAGAAAAATTATAAACGGATTAAACGAAAGTTTGCTTATCGATTATGTTTTTAATCAGCCTCAGAGCAGATTTCACGAAATCAATTAGTAAGACCACATTTCCCTGATTTGCTCTGAAAATTTTGTATTGAGCACCTGTTAACAGCTGACTGCGAAATCTAAACCAAATCGAAAACGGTTCCCGGAATAGAATTATTTATAGTTATTGACCTTCATAATTGAGCATTGCTAAGGTACCAGTGTTGCCAGACAGTTTATTTCTGATTTGTATGATTGTATGGTTTAATTCATGTAAATATAAAAATGTACTTAAATTACGAATGAAATTATTATCTACCAGTTTAAGCATCATGGTATTCAGTGAAGCCAAACTCGATTCTGTGGGTTTTTAGAAATTCTGTACTCAGATAAGATATAAAGCAGTTATCTGAAAATTGCGAACAGCTGATAGTCCTCTTAAATGGCCGGCACACAAGTGAATCGTCGAAAAGTAATTTGAATTTGTTCTAAAAAAGGGACAAGACTACAAGAAATAAACTGTGGAATATTTTTTCCTTTTTTAAGTTAATGCTCTCTTCTTTTTATTTCATCGCATAAAACATAAAAAAAAATGAGTTGGCACGTTTACCAACGTGAACATTTTTCTACCCTAAGAACCTGTTTTGTTTTTTAAATGATGCCCTTAGCCCAGGTACTCACATAAAAGTGGATGTGTTAGCAGTGGAAACGGGGTAAGAAAACTCAAGTTCATTTTATTTCATTGAACATCACCATCGATAGTAGCAAAGCAAATTTTAATCGATAGCAGGTAACCAGACAAATATACTTTTTCGATATACCGCTTGGGAAACATTTGACAGTGAATTATTTTACCGTATGTTTTCATGTCAGTAGATAAAATCAATTTAGGTGCATTTGAGTTAATTATAATGAATTGTTAAGTATCGTGGGACTTATTCTTCTTACATGGGAAGTGTATTGCTTTAGCACCCCATTGTTTAAATTTCCCGCCTCGGTTTGTTAGTGGCCAATGTTGCCTCATTTTCACACCAACAGTAACATCTCTTAAGCTTGGTACGGAAGTGAGATAAATTTTTAGCTGCGTAACGTGCTCAATATTTCGATGTCAACGAGCGGAAAGACAGTGTTGACAATGCAACACGGAAAAATAACTAAAAGTTGAGTATGTCAACTGCGGTTTATTTGAAATTTGAACATGATTTCAATAAAAAGAGAAGATAAAAGGCAATTAAAAATGTTATTTAAAGTTAAAAGACGAGAAATATGCGATGGCACGCAAGTACAGCTCGTGTTCCATCTTTTTTGAACTTCTTACGTGGATTCTCCATTTATATTACTGAAAAAAAATACAAAGTCATATAATTTAAGTCTATAAAAACTATTTTAGTTTTCGTTCTTGCTTATAATCTACCAATATTGTCGTCAATATTGACCAAATTCAAATACTCTCTCCTATATACTCTAAACAGTTCGATGTTCTTCGAGGCCAGTCAGTTGTTGCAAACAGTGCTGAACAACGTCAGTTCCTTATCTGGCAACTCCGTTTTTTTCTTGAGTCTCCGGACCCACAAGCTGAGATAAATGTGAAGTTCTTCCTCTTCACATTACGCCAGAGTTTTTTTATGTTGTTGGGGTTTCTTCGAGGTCTTTTTTTGAGTTTGCGTACTAAGCTTTAGTCGTGATTCCTTCACTCCATCAATAGAATTTTTTGAGTTTCTTTTGTGCAAAGACATCTTTGCGTCAATGCATCAATGTTTCCGAACAAATACTGAAATGTGGATGTTACGCACTCATTTAAAACTCGTAAATAAACCTGTAATTAAAAAAAAATTTTTAAAATAAAAACATTAAAACGAAAACAACGGTTAACCTTTATTAATATCCATTTACGCGGTTCCAGCGTTCAAAAGCAGCGCAGAAATTCCCCTTATCCCTCACTGAAAAGATGGACCAGAACTAAATCATATTTCGAACTGGACGAAAATTTACTTTGAACAAATAGTGCAATATTAAGAGCGCTTTTTTACAAATCAAAATATTTTCTGTTTATTAGTTACTTTTAATTTAATTTTTCCATGATAATTTTTTTTATAAGGTATGCAATTTCATAAGGTTTCGGTTTATATATCAGAAGAAATTTGGAATTGAATTTTATTTATTGAATCATTAAAAAATAAAGCTATACGAAATACTTTTAAAAATTAGTGTTCAAAATGATTGCTTGTCTAAAAACAGATGTAGCATTTTACACATTTGCATACAATATTTACACACACAATATTAATATTAATAAACGTAAATTGTTTTTAATTGTGGCTTTAGTTCTGGAGGTATCACTGGTGTCGGTTCCGGTTTTCGAGCCACCAATCGTTTGAACCGTCCACTGAATTGCTTGCGGAATCCTTTAAAGCCGATTTTGTCATTAGCTACGAACATCTCCTAAAATGATAATAAATTATTCGATTATAAATTGTTATATATTTATTTAAAAGATGTACATATATATTGTAAGCGTATATTCTATATATATTATAAGATCAAAATATTTGCAAATTTGAAATAAACTCAACTCATGTGAAAGACTTATTAAACAACCCTCGGCTTCTGTCGTTTCGCTGCAAGCGACAACTCGATATCGAGGTAAATTTATAGAAGTATTTTAAATTGTCCAAAATTTTGAATTACACATTATTGTATATTAAAACATACTAATGGACCTTACCATAATTAATGCCTTAAACAGTTTGGCTAATTGTGAATTTATTCACTCTTCACTGTCCTATGGTTCCGAAAGAAGAGAGCTAACGAAAAGTTTCTTGTTAGTACTTAAAGTACAATGACCACATTACTGATTACATGTTATCTTATGTTTATACTGCTTTGGCAACTTAACTGTAAATCTAAAATTGACTTTAGTATGTATGTATAGTTATCATAGTAGGTATTCTGCACAGTATTAATAAATAAATATGTATACTATAAAATAAATGCCCACTGCTGGTGCTGATGTTAGTTGTAATTATAGAAATTAATTGTCGCTGTTTCTAATTGTTTGCGTTTCCCTTTTGAAATAATTTTATTTATTTATCAGTATAAATTGTATATTACGTATAAACGCGACATGTATGAATATTAACACACTTTTAACTTTCATGATTCATGGCGTGAAACAAGTTTTACAAAATAATTGAATTTCCCCAAAGATGTGGTAAATACAAATGTATTTATAAACATACATTTAGCCCGATACCCAAAGGTTACAAGAGGCTTATAAGTCTGTGGCCATGTTTGTTCATTTAATAATGCTGCAGAAATATTCCTTATATTTGGTTATATCCTGTTCTATCTTGTGACTACTTTAAACACACTCGACTGTAGCGTTGTTACTTTTGTACTTAGCCGTAGATGTAATTATTACGTACCGGGTTAATATGATAGATATGTGGAACGGGCGCTTTTGGAGGAAACGTCCATTCAGCTAATGCAGTTGTGACATCTGCATGTCCAGCAGCTTGAGACGAGACACCGCTTGTTCGCACGAAAGTCACATGTGGATGCTCCTTAACGACAGCAGGGCTGCAATTGTTAGTTATCGCTGTCTCAGTGTCTCCGAAATTGACTGTAGGCGGATGATGATGATGATCATCTTCGTTCTCGTGATGATGATGATGATCCTCTGCTACAATATTTGTCGATTTGCGCAATTTACTTCGGACGAGACGCATTGTGAGAGTCGCTGTGCTACCATTTACCATTTCAGAACCAAAGTTTTGTATAATTATAACAATTTCGGGTGCCTTCAATTCAGATACACTACTACTTTGGCCCGATTATATAATTTCAATGTCGAGCTATGTATGTATTTGTATGTATCGTGTTCAGTGTAAAATGCACAGAAAACTTCTGCAAACTGCCGAAGTGGTCAAAATGTTTGAAGTATAAAAATACTATGTATACTGACTGGCAGCTAACAAATGCCACCATACACACAATTCGCTTTGACTAGAATTAATATCGATTTTCTAAACGTGGGCTGATATTTTTTGGGTGGTTCATGTTCCTGCTGTTTGCGTCGTATTTATGCTAGCTTTGTTGTTGTTGTTGGTGGTGTTGTTGTTGTTGTTGTTGATATGGTTATAATTTTATATGGTATGTTTCCGTTTGTTATAATTTTTTGTTACAGCCTTTCGGCTGCAATAATTGCTAACTGTACGCCACAAGATAGTACATTTGGTTTAACAACTTTATTCTGCCTATTGTATATGTATTAGGGCTTTAAGTCACCATAAAATTGTACGTTTCGTACGTTTTGTTTTTTTTTTTTGTTGCGTTTTTTAATGTCACTTTCACAATCTTTATAAGCAAGTTTTTATTATTGCTAAAATGCTAGCGCTTAAGTCCAGCATTTCCTCAACATTGTACTATGTACACGTGTATTATATTATGTGTTTAGATAAATTATTGCAACTATTTATATGTTCATTTTTCACTATGAACGAAAGATGCAAAATATTTGACTTCACGTTA
Organism: Drosophila limbata; assembly: GCA_963924055.1. NCBI lineage: Eukaryota > Metazoa > Arthropoda > Insecta > Diptera > Drosophilidae > Drosophila > Drosophila limbata. The sequence goes on from OZ001352.1 coordinate 5,840,537, forward strand.
GTTTACGCAGAGTGTATCTGAACAAAAGCTATGTAAATATTAATCGCCTCGCATACTCGCATACTGTATGTCAGCGAAAAAACCCCAACACCACCACAGCACGAACTGAGTCTCTTGTTTCCTCTGTCGTTCTCTCTTTCTCTCTCGCTTCCACTATGGCTTCCCAGTGGGAAGTCACATGCATATGTAGACTTTGACTGGTCATTTGCTTTTGCATGTATGTATAAATTTTGCAAGCATATGCTTCGAAAAAAAACGTATCTTTGTTCATTTATGCATACAATAAAATTAATATAATAAAATTTTGCCTAATTTTGTAGTAATTCTGTTAGATTCTTGTTTTGAAGCACTTCAAGGTTAGGTACAAAGCACGGGCTAGCACATTTAGATATTTCCCACTGGGTCTTCACAAACATATTTCTGAAATATCGCTCTCTCCTTACTAACACTATGAAATTTGCTGACGTCACATTCGTATTGCAAAGATTGTGTATTTATAGGGTTGTTACACACAGATTCATACATTAATGCTTATAAGAGAACGTTTCTTGAGTAAAACGCCATCATGATCATGTATACCACCAAATATAAGAGTAAGCGCTCAGTTCGAAAATTGTCAATTTAGTATGATATTTTAATAAAATACTCTATTCGATTTGTTTTTCTTCTGTTGATGCTAAAAATAAATTCCCATCAATTGCAAGGAAAACAGCGACATCAATGACGCTTTAAGAAGCATAACGAATAAATGAAAAACAACATGTGCTCCAACAAAATTAATTGTACTTGGGAGTCTAAGCGTTGATCAACACGTACAGGCAGTAAACGAGGTTACTATCGCCGTGTAAGGGATAACGCCACATTTGTATAGTCAATGAATTTTTGATTCGTTGTTGCCAAGTTCTTCAGTTATTTGACAATTTTAGCAATAAAGCAATATATTTTTAAATAAAAATGTAGTTGTAAATAATCAATGATGTATTTGCATAAAATATATCGACGCACACTAACGAGACTATCGTATGTTAAAATAACCAAATTTTAGTTATATCGATGATATCGACTAAGTGATCATCTCAATTATAATATTTATTTTCAGTTAAAATGTATATTTTTACAAATAAATAAATTTTAAAAAATTGCATTTAGTTTAGGGGTACGCCATATTCTGAATTTTCATTCTCTGCAGGTGCTGATGTAGAGGAAACGTCTGCGATATGATCTTCAATGGCGATTGGCGATAGGTCAAGTATCCTATCTGTATTGTTATCGAAGACATCGTTCAAAGGATTGTTAATATGTTCAGATCGTAGATTAATTTGTTCATCATTAAATGTGTCGGATGCATTCTTCTCAAACTGAGCAATATTTAAAGAATTCGGGCTTTCATTTTCGATAGTGTAATTTGATTCAACATAATGCCCATTTGATATCAAATTAAAGAGGTCAGGGGCCACAGCATTGGGCCTTAATGTGTCTGGTAAAGACTGAAAATGTTCGTTTTCTGGGGACTTTTGAATATTCGAATACTGCACAGCTGGTGGATTGGTTTTTTCTTTTGAAATAACATAGTGATGATGGTGAATGTGAATATCGGGGACATTGTGGGATGCTGTCGATACATAGTCGACTTTCTTAGTGACAATGAAGTTGTTTGCCGAATAATGATACTGCCCAGATGTTGATACTGGAGGAACAGGGGTTGCTGATGCTGATGCATACGTCGCGGGAAAAGATTCTTCCGATGATTTTGAATTATCGTTAATTTCATCGAAGACAACGATATTTGTGCGAAGGTCTTCCGCTTCTGGATTGTTCGCAGTGTTCCAATGCTGTTGATTGTTGACAATTCTTCCGATTGATTGTGCCTCAATGAGTGCAGCTATTTGCATTGGTTCTGTGCAATTCGGGCTCAGATCGTTACATCTAATTGCTTGAAAACCAACTAAAAACACGAACACAAATAGCGAATATAAAACTATCATTTTCCGAATAACCGTATACTTATATCAAAAAAGAAATTAGACTGACACAGGGATTGAATTTGATCAGATTCGTACGTCTGTTTTCACAAAAAAAAAAGAAAGTTGAGATGAAAGTGAGATCGCTTGCGTTGACTATCGAATACTCTATTACAATATATATTTGTTTTATATAAAAAAAAGGTAGACCACACAATATCAATAAACTTCGTTTTTCGTTAATACAGGGTATTTTGAAGTAACATACTTAAACTGATTTGTTTTGCTGCACACCGCAAACAAGTGAGAGTAATATAGTCGACGCAGCCGGACCAAAATATGCTTTCAAGAGAAAAATGAAGAATTAACCAAAATTTCTAAAAGTAAACAGCGTGAGATCTTCTTTATTTTAAGTAAATCAACGATAACTTATACATTATAAAATAGTAAATAGAAACCATAACAAGTCGAATGATCACCATTCCTTTTTTATTGCCTGCTTTCTTAGATCTTTTTGCTGTCTTGCGAGCGAAACCAAAGCTGACTCCAATAAATCGGTGTGATTCGATGATTTTCGTGACATTTCTAGCGATGGACTTATCGAAACATTAGTAGATGGTTTAACGTCTGTTCTCGTAAAATATCTGTTCGAATATGTACTTGTGCATATTGATCGTGATGGCTCCCGTAACTTGTTATTCTAAGTAATAAGGAATACACGATTTTTAAAAGATAATTAAGTAACTTAAATATTATAAAATGTATAAGAATCAACATTGCGATCATTTTGTTATTTAAGGCAATCGTGATAATTTAATTCTAACTTTACTTACGTATCTTGGGCAAGTAATTAAGTTGTTTTCAGGGGAGCAGAACCATTCTGTACTGGCAACAATTAAATCTTCTTTTCTTGGGGTAAAACATTTACAACAATATAAGACTAAAATTATATTAAAAAAATTAAGCTTAGTTATTTGAACGTTTTCCAATCAATTTCTGCTTACCTAATAAGCACAAAACAATAAATAATATAAGAAAGACAAACATTTTGTAAAGAAGATTAGATGATGAATTATTAAGGATCTTCTCCTTACTCAAGTCCATTGAACAGAAATCATTAAAGTCTCCATTCGTCGGACAGTTAAACAGTAATCCAGCTTCTTTTTCCGCAGCATAGTTCATTTTTTGACAAGCATTGTCATCGCTGCTAGTTTCTATTTTGCCAATACAATGGCAACGACAGTTCCAAACACAAAAGCATCTCGAATGAGTTTCAATCTCCATTGACCTTCTTGACACTATCAAAATGTTCGTGGGCTCCTTGGACTCTAATCGTTTGGATTTCTTCAATATAAAAGCTTTAACAACCACTGTAATTATAAGTAAGCAATCAAAAATAAATATCTTTATATATATCATTCCATATACATATTAAGAAAGTTAATAATTTGTTTATCTACGTTTAGTAGACGATAACAGATAAAATTCTTGCAAGCAAACGAATAATCGTAACTGTTTGCTTGCGAATTAATCGCGAGAACATTTCGATATGTCTTGGAAACGCAACTAAAAATGTTTTAACTCCAACGGAATTTCTAGTGTTTCATTTCCATTCTGTCCCTTCATTTACAATATTATAAATTTAGAAATAAAATACTTTTACTTATAGCACAGTACGCTCTAACTGAAAATATGTTTGTAAGGCACTGTTGCCAACTGTGACCGTTAAAAAAGGACAGATTTGAATAAGCAAATTTTAAAGAAATAATATAAAATCTTGTTTGTATTTTATAGCATTCTGTTATTTTATTTCTACATTCTTTCTAATATAGAAATAAAATAAAAGTTTGGTAAAAAACAGTACCGTATTTTTATATTATTTCTTTAAAATTTGCTTATTCAAATCTGTCCTTTTTTAACGGTCACAGTTGGCAACAGTGTTGTAAGGTCAAAACTCCATATAAAAAAGAGGTTGCAAGCTGTCTCGAAATTATTTTGTGAGGCCATTTCTAAACCCATGTACGCTGTACCTAAATATTGGCAGCTGGTGTTTTCCACCACTGTTTGGTAACCAGCTGGCAGCTTTTTTTTGACCTTTCAAAACATCAATCGATGTTAAGACTAGTCGAAATCTTTTTGAACAGAAATGGCGACCAACAGCAGCAAAATAAAAGCCGAATTGAGATCTTTGAACACAAAGAGCGAATTAGACTGGCTGAAGTGCAACAGAGAACAATATTGTGGGATTTGACCGACAAATCACATTTTGATTAATCATTTTTAATTTAATAATTAGGGTATTAGTCGCTGCTACTTCCCTTATCCTATCCATTTTATCTATTTTGTTCTCAATGCTATTTATTTGTTTGTTGCGCACAGCTGACGCAACAGTGTGACCACAGCAGTATAACACCAACAATCTCTCAACTTTTTAATGATTTTTTTTTTATTATGCTGTCCCACTGAAGCTTGTAGGGCCCGACATCAAACATCGAACATTTCGAGCTCTCAAAATGTTTTCAGGAAGAGCGTACTGTGCTTATGAGTAAAATAAATATGATTATGCAAATTTTGTGCTTAAATGATGTTGAAAACTTAAGAATTATGAATAATTATAATCATTTGGCTTCATTGCACCAATTTTAATCAGTTTAATAGTGCAATGCAAGATAGGAACGTGATTTTTGATGGATGGACAATCCATTTAAATACCCCGATTATTTGTATTTTTCAAAATGAGCCTGATTGATTACCTTCGCAAGTAAATTTGCTGCTTTTCTTTGATCCCATTAATAAGGGCAACAAGAATGTTATTGTTTCTGAAATGTACGGCAGTAGAATTTTCTTCACAGTTGTCGTTGATTCAGTTTCAGATTCGGATCCAGATAGTGGACAATTGCAAATACTAATTAAAAATTCTTGAGCACATAGACCTTTATTGATGACATCGACGGAAATTTGCAGTGCATCTTTAGTAGTGGCATCAGTGACAATTCTAGAGATTTTGACTTTTAAAATATTCTGCTGAGCCGCGTTCTCCATAAATGGAATTTTAATTTTAATGTCAAGTTCTGTAAAAGAAAAATTTGTATAAAATCATTGCAACTCTTTCAGTACTTGTAGTTTCTATTATAATTTTCTAATTAATGCTCACCTGGTACTTGATCGTCTAATACATTTAAGCACAATGATTTGTTATTATTTGGACACTTTGATAAGATATTGAGTGACGTCGAATTAATTATCTTTGAGATAACATTTTGATTTTGTTGTTTATCATTAAGCTTATAAGTCATAAATTTTTTGGTGTTGTCAAAATTTAAAAATTTATCTGTATTATTATTGAAAAATCTCAAGAAATTACTTTTATAAATACGTAAGCCTTCCAATTCTTTAGGATTGTTAATCAAATTATTTGGAATCAAAAGCTTGTAATTTTCCAAAACTATTGGCATTTGTTTGTGAAGAATATCCTCATGAGATGTTAAGAGTGCTGATACATTCCCATTGACAAATGTTCCAGACAAGTTGTTTAATCTGAAATTTGGTACATTAATCTAAAATATTACGAAACATTTTAATAAATTTGATTGAGTCAGTGTAACTGACTAAATCTGTGTAATTGGTGTGCTTACGATATTACGGGCATAATCCTCCACCATGTTTGTTTTCTCTTTCTAAAAATTCGAATTCTAGCAGCCAGATATGGAAACGGAGCGCTCAAGTTATAAGTGGAGTATTCGGGTGGCTTACTATATAATAAAAACATACATTTACATTGCAAAATTGTATTCTTATTTATCTAACTTCGAGTTATTCTGAATTGGATGTGTACTTACTCAGTTGGATTAACTGATTTCCATATCTTTGGTTTGCCTTCACCAGTAATTTTGTCCTTGTCCTTTTGAATATTATGAAGATTTTCCGTATGAATGTGTTGAGCACTCGAATTGCTTAAAATATAAGGATTTTCTCTTTTATTTTTTATTAACTTTGCGTAAATATTATATGCGATTGGATTGTTGATCCTTTGTTGAATTTCCTTCAGATTCACTTTTTGCGTTTGGTAGGTATTATTATAGGAATTACGGTTACAGAACTCAACGGGATTCCCTTGAGTACTTTTACTCAAATTGTGGGATTGTTTATTAGAATTTGACCACTGTAAATTGGATATTATTTATTAAAAGCGGTGATTAAAACAGTAACGGAAACTGTAACCTTTAACCGATATTAAACGACTAAAATGGCTAACAGTAAATTTTTGTAATATAATATAAATATAAATCCAAATATCGAAATTATTCAAGCCAAAATAACCGTCTAAGAACCGATTCAACCGAACCGATTATTTAAATAATATAGTTAAGGAGTAATAATCGGTTCTCAAACTAAGTTTGATTTTCGTTTTTAATTTGAATATAGATTTGAAACCGAAACACAGAAAAGCCGGCAACCATTACGAAACCGACACACAACAACTTTGTATAACCGATAACCGAAATAAGAAAATAACCGAAGGCGTAACTGAAACCCATATTAATTTCGGTGTGATATCTAAATTAAAATTAATACCCCACAACAGAATTTACTTACGCTGGAGTTTACGAGCGGGAACATCATTGTTGGCTCGCTTCGTGAAATTACTATTATGTACGGAGACATTATTTTTAATGTTTGACGCTTTGTTGGCTCATAGGTTTCGTCCAGTATTAAGAGCTTATCCACATTATTTATGTTCAAATTGGGCGTAAAGTTAATATTAATTATCAACTGATGTACACACGTCCAGTCTTTGTTGGTATCATTCGGGCACATTAGTAGTATGGCATTTAAATTGGTAGAAACAAAAGAGTCGGCGGCATTTTTAGCTACTGTGAAGTCAGAACCTATAATAAGAAGTAAAACTAGGAGAAACATTTGGAACAATCTTAAATAGTACAAATCTAAAAGGAATTTAATAAATTTGAATTTTATTTTTGATTAAAAGGTCAGAGCATCAAACTATTTAAAAGTTAATTTAATTTTAGTCCAAACCGATTGCTTTGAAGCTTAACCGTTTCAACTGTGGAAAGCTTTATTCGCCGTGCGTAAACAAAAAATTACTTTATTGTTTAATCCTCACAAATATAGATATGCACACACTCACATGTGCTGTTGAAGACAAAACAAGAGAGTAAGAAAAAGCTTTCTCTTGCTGAAGTTTCCACAGGAAGCTTATTGAGCTTTCGCGAATTATTGTGATAGAACATTGAGTATGTGAAAGGAAACAAAATACAATATTATTAAAAACGGCACAATTTAGTTTACATTTTGTAAATTTAAGTTTAAAGAGTGTATTTACAAATTATGAAGTGCTGCAATAACGCATATTAGTAGTACATATACTGCATATATTGAAAATAAATGCGAATGTAGCTCAAGTACTTGCAAACATACATACATAATTACATTTGAGATGTTTTTGTAAAGATACATATGTATATATATATATATATTTATTGATTAAACGCTTATAAATTATTCAATGCCCAACCGATGTGATGTACGCAGAGTTTAATTGAAACACTCGTACTTAAGCTAAATAATAGCAATAAGCAATATTTTAACCGAAAACTGTTGCAAAGCACAAAAGTGAAACCAAAAAAAAAAACAACAATGACAGCTGAATTTAATACGCGTAACACTTTTCGCAAAAATAATCCTGCCGGGTTAGGCAACAACAGTGCTCGCAATTTGATTACGAGCACTTCGGCAAATCCCTCCGGCGGAAGCAGCGCGTCGCTGCTGCAGAAACAACTGTCATTCAAGACGCCGATTTGCTCCAACCAATTTGGCAAAGCCGACGAGGTTGAAATGATCGAGGGCTCCAACCCGGACAATTTGGGTGGCAGATATAACAAGGTAAATATGAGAGTCACCTACATAGCAAGCAGAGCAGTTGACCCTGTTTGTTGTTCAAAAATAACTGTGATTTACTGACTTTTAGAGCAAAGAGTCAGAAATGAACCGTTAACATCGTTTTTGTTGGTTCCCTTTTGCTCGAGTTATTAACTGTAAATTTTTACGTGAACGAACAGTCAGCCGAAAATAAAAGGGAAGAGAATTTAAGTGTTCTGCGCAGAGAGCAAGCGTGCATGTTTTTTTTCGGTTATGTTCGTGCGTAGATCGCAAAGAAAAAACGAGCTCTGAACAAGTGCTTTCACAATGTTGTTTTATTACAGAATAACATAATTGGCTGGATATGCTGTGCACCCTGTATATGGTTGCGGACATCTGCCGCAGTTCACAAAGTGGCGATAACATCGGCAACTCTGTTGGTGACAACCCTGCTGGTCGCTTCGCCGATCTTATTTTTAATTAGCACAGCACCCTCGCCTTTACCAAGGGATTGCTATATGGAGGGCGATGGATGCTCGCCCACGAGTTCATCGCCGTCGGAATGCACGGAAGCCATTTGTGAGACAGTCTCGTCCAATATTCAGGCTAGACTCAATTGGAACAAGGATCCGTGTTCGGAATTCAAAAAGTTTAGCTGCTGGCGCAGCAGTCTTAATAAAAATATAACGAATCAGATCGAAATGGGCAATTCTCAGAAATCCGTTGATATTCAAATGCAGAGTAAGTACATTTCATATTTATTATATTTACATATATCTTTTAATAATATTTCCTTTAGTTCTTTTGCAGAATTCCAGTATGGACGGACCTTTTCAGAAGCTGCACAGCTTATTTGAAAGTTGCTTAAAGCTGACTACAAATTCTTCAGCCATTCAACGTGTGTTTGATGAGTTAGGAGGTTACTTAACGGTCGGCACCATTGGACCCTCATCCATTGCACAGCTCGTTGCCAAAATATATGATCTTGGCCCAAGTCCACTTGTTGATATCTATTATGATCTCAGTTACGGCAGGAGACCACATGTCCTTCTCATCATTAGCGGACCAAGTACGTCGTCTATAATCCTGGAGGTATGTTTATTACAATTCTATTGTGTTTTGATATTAAAATTGTTTGATTTCTTTTAGAATAAAATTCGATGGATGAGTCCCAAAGCACCGCCGAATCGCTTGCGACAAGGAGTCCCAAAGTTATTACCAGATCTAATAGATCTGTTCTTACCAACTTCATTATCTTATGCTCAGCGAGTTGCTGAGAAGGATACCATTCTGGAGTTTGTTAAGGATCTCAATAAGGTGAGCATTCCACTTAATAATAATTTAATCATATTTGATACTTATACCAATTTTATAACATTATTTTAGCTACAAGTTGAGCAATCACGTCGCGGCTTTTGGGACAGTTCCGTCTTGTATAATATATCCAGTTTGCAGTCCATGTATCCAGTGGTAATAACATTCGAATATTTCTTAATTCTATTTTTCACAACATTACTCCTTTTCCAGTTAAATTGGACTCTGCTAATTCCAAAAGACTGGAGTGGGCCTATAGTTGTAAGAAACGCCGATTACCTTAGAGCTTTACGAGCCTTTCTAACCAAATATCCATCTCGAGTTGCGCATAACTCAATGCTATTATTAAGTGCACTGGAAATTTTACCAAAAGATTATCCAAATCCAGAGGTATGCACTCGCTCGACCATGTGGGCGTTACCTGAACTTGCATCGGCACTATATATTGCTCAACACTCTTCGGAGGATTCTAAGGACATCATCAAACGGGTACGGCAATTTACATATTTGCCTAACTAAATTAAAATAATATTTGTAAACATCTGTATTTCTAGGCGGATATTATATTCAAGTCACTGAAAGCTCACTTAAAGAGGGCTCCGTCCTTGAAAGGCGCTGCACTCGTTAAACTCTCGGCCTTAAAAATACAATCCCAGACATGGGAAGGATTTACAAATCTAACGCTATTGATGCAATCCCAGGAGTCGCTTCAAATAAGCCCAGACAGTTGGCTTGACAATATCTTAGAGATATATAAGAGGAATAAATTAGTACCAAATTCGATTAATATGGACTCTAGCTCCCATGACGCGTTCGTCTAATGAATGGAAATTTAATTGAAAATTGTTAGTAATCAATTCTAATTTCAGATGGGCCTATCCTATTGTATCGACTATATTTTATGATACTTTAAGCCATTCAATCGGTCAGTATAAACTGTTTTTATCGTTTTTATTTCGACGTAAAATTAATAGATTCTTGTCTTTTTTTTTTGCATTTGCAGTGGTTCCTTTGTCGGTTATATCCATACCATATTTTAATGCCCGATTACCACCATATTTGCACTATGCCTCAATTGGCGTTTCCATCGCCAAAGAGATATTGCGGTCAATTACGAAAAACTTTGACGACAAGGCAATGCGATGTGTCCCACATTCCGTCAATATATTTTCAAACTTTAGCCGAATGGATATTCTTATTCATTCCGGAGGAATGCAGATCTCATACCACTCAATGCTTTCCCTCACCGGCCCTATTAAGGGCATGGCACGTCTCCCGGGATTGAACTTGACACCAACTCAAATCTTTTTTCTAGTCTCTGCCCAGGAACTCTGTGCTGAATCAAACTATATTGGAATTGACACAAGCGCTTCTGAGTTCGACAGCATGTAAGTTTTTAAGCAATTAATTTTACAACTTGTATACAAAGACTTAAAACTATATTGATTCAATTTTCAGATTGGGTTGGCTCATTGCCCAAGGCGGTAGCGCGACTGAAGTCTTCAAATGTCCATCGGGGTCTATGATAAATATTCAGAAAACCTGCAATGTTCTTTAAATATAATTTGTAGATAAAGTACAAAATAAACTACTGACATTTTACCGAAATTGTTTCCCTTAATTTAGAATTGAAACATAACCCAAAGCAACAACCCGTCAAGACACAACTTTCTAGCAAATAACAAAAGCAATTTGAATAATTTGTTTGTGAAAATTGTGAAAAAACCAAATTATTTTCTACATATTTATTTTACAAATAAAAATATTAATGTTGATATTTACTATAATTCGTTCAACGGTTTTTTCTGGGTAGAGGTTTTAAAATGAAATTAGTAAGCTCTTTTCATTTGATTATATTAAGCGAAACTAAGATTTCAAGTGCTCATTTAACCTTCACATTTGCATTTTTTAATTGATCTTATTGATTGTACTTACCATTATTAAACCTATTTTAATTTATAACATAAATAAAAAACTATTGAACTAAAATAAGAACAAATTCTTTGTTTTAATTGAATTGAATAATTTTTAATAGAAATAAATATAAATATAGAAACACACAACACATAGTATTCGTATTCAAAATACATCGAGCATTTGTTATTAATAACAAATAAAATGAACTTAAATAAAACAATAACTTCAGAAATTGTATAATACATCGCATCAAATATTTGTAACAAAACACATGAGTTAAAAATTGCATATAAATAAATAAAAATGAAATGATCTATTTGGCTTCATGTTAACTATTTATCCCTGCATGTTCCACAAATTCTCTATTTTTTCCTACCCGCAAATATTTGCAAGTTTTCACATTTTATTGGTATTCAAATAAATTATTATATGTATTATAAAGATAATAATGCTACAGATCAAGCGTTATCAGCAGATAAATTACTTGGACTAAGACTATAAGATTGAGGTAATAATACGAATAAATATAGACAATATCTGTTGCGCAGACAAGATTTGTAAAGAATAAAATTGAAAAATATAAATCTCATTGAATTATTTGCCGTAGGAACACAGAATATCTCATGTATAAGAATAAATACAACTCGCATATACAATACCATATTTTTGTGATTCTGATTATATTCGAACCAAAAGCAGTTGCGGATAGCACATTTTAAGGCACACTATGTTAAAAATTTGCTCACTCTATAACCGCAAGTTCTTTCGTTGTCGATCGAATTTATATTTTCGGACCATTTTACTATATATTTCTTAAAAGTATGTTTTAATGAGATGTTGCATAAAAAGCATTTCAGTAAATGTACGCTATTGTGTGTCTGATTACTTTAAATTAAAACTGGGCTACTTTATCACACAGCTGTCATAGGAATTAGCCATCGAAAAATTACATTTTGCATAAAATACTTATTTCGACAGCTCACAGATAGCTTTTCATTGCTTTTTAAATATAAGTTATAGGAGAAATACTTGGCTTGACAAAATAATACTTAAAATAATGTTAGATAACTATTAGAATTCAGATGAATGCTTTGGTTTTCAAGTGTATAGACATAGAGAAATAGTCTTTTGTAGCACTTTATTTATAAGCCCATCCTGAATGCGCGAGTAATTTTGATTTCAAAAGTAGATAATTGAAAAAATTGTATTATATCTTAAGCTAAAAAGTTGTAGAAAATTGTTCTCATTTGGAATCCCTTGTGCTTCTTGACCTTAATGATATATCGTGTACATTTTCACAATTTTTATCGCAGCTTTTAAAATACCCATCATATTTGCTAACTTCTCTTGATACACCAAAAGATGATACCATTGCTGGGAGAGCTCTGAGAAAGCCATGTAAGCCGGACGGAATGGGAGGCGTTGGTGGCACTGACAATCCACATCGATTGTATAAAAACGGCATTATTCCAGTAATATTCGTATGATGTGTGAGGACTGCCTCTAAGTCTGATTCCTGAGCGTGCATTAAAAATAAACTGTAGGCATGGGTTGGTATCATTCCAAAATGATCAAACGAATCTATATAGGACTCTGTATCTCTTTTGTAAATTTCGAGAAAGTCTCCCAGCAATTTCGCTACCATAGCGGAACGAGCCTTGCTGATGTTTTGCGAGTTTCGGAACAAAACTGGTGGCTTCACCCCTCCACCATACTTATTTAAAAACTTAATTATTATTTTCTCATGACTGTCTTTTGGATCCTGGGTTAGTCGACGTAGAACTGACTCTAAATATAAACTGAAGGTCTGACGTGCTTGAAAATGTGTCAATGTTGAACCACTGCCAATTTTCTTTAGCATCTGTTTGCGAAGCCTCCTTCCTTCTTCCTCACATTTCTCGAAGTTTTGCTTCTTCAGGAAGGGAATTTCTGAGTCCGTTTCCAAAGCTCGCTCATACTGCTTAATACGATTTTCCTGAGAATTGTCGTCTTTCGAAGTTCGCGGACCCATGCAAAATAGATTTGAATGCAACATTTGATTGTAATTGTGCTGGTTAACTAGCGCTTGGAATGTTTGGCCTTGGACGTTTGGTGTGGATATTGGAATACCATTAGCTGGATCCAAAAAATTTCCATATCGTTGCATTGTGTCGTCAGTTGGAAAGATTCGAACAAAACCACCACGTCTAGTGTACTGCAAGCGGGCACTACGCAAAATGCGTTGTTCCTCTTGTGTTAATGGAATCACAGGTTTCTTTTTTGATTTGGTCGATCGAAGTGTGCTACTGGATTCGGTTGTATCAATTTGCCTCTGGCAACTGGAGCTACGAAGTCGCGACGATTTACCGTCGTAATGCGTTCTCATTTCTGGAGTGTACGCTGGGATGCCGACACAAGTTAGCAAGTCCGTAACAAGACAGGCTTTTACTTTAGTATCTAGGGGGCTGTCTACACCCATTGATGGTGATAGATTTACTTCCAGTAACCATGGTTTAAGCGTATTATCGATTAGAATATCGAAGCCGTACAGTTCAAAACAGTTATTCACATTAGGTACGAACATTCGGCACGCGGAAATAATTGTTTGGGCACAGGCAAGAACCGCCTTAATTATCAAATCTTCAATATTCAACATTAGCAAATGAGTGTCGCATCCCTGGAGTTTAAGATGTCTTAAAAGAGCTGATAAAGTCCATTTATGGCCCACATCTTCGTCCTGGGCGTCCGATGATCGTATGTAATCGGAATGATACTTGTTAATGCTATAGTTGCAAAGGTGCATGCAAGGATTCCATAAGTTGTCTGCGTTTCTATCATATCTAACCGTTGCCAATCTGACAATACCCTCCTCATACAGGTAAATAATAAGAGGGTCAAACGAAGTTACCAACACGTAAACTCTCAAGTCACACTTATGACCATCAATACAAAGCGGGTCCACAATATATTTCGATACCAAGACTTGTTCATCCTGTGGTATCTGGTCTGGCTGCAATCGAAATTACTTTTATTATACGTATTTTAATTGTGTAATAAGTTAATTTTACCGAATTTACAATAAATATGCCACGCCCTCGGCTGGAAGCGGCTGGTTTAACAATCCATGGTCCCCGATGCTTATTATGGGCAAATAGTAAATCCCGAGATTCGAGGGGCAAAATAAAAGACTGCGGCACAATGTCGAAATGTTTCATTCCTCGCAGATGCTGCATTCGTTCAATGTTTTTGTAAAGTCGATCCTTGCGCGTCAGCTCATAAGACCTAAAATAATGAAATCCGTTTAAACGAAACTGCAATTACTCAATTGCAAATATTAAGCTTACCTGGGAAAATGGTTAACGCGTTGATACAATGTCAAATTTCGAAGGGTATCTAGTTTCATATGAACACCAGTCCACAGCAGATTGAAGTTTGAGTCACCTTGAACTTCGGTTAAGCCGTGCACATTAAATATTTTTCTTAACAATTTCGTTTCAGTCTGAATAAACTTGTACGTGATTTTCAACTGATGCGCGGGCATATTGACTCCACACTCGTTGTCCTCCTCGCTAGATCCCCCATGATCTTCCTCACTCGTGTTGATCTCTGTGTTTGAGTGAGATGCTATTGCGGAGTCATAGCCACTTTCTTTATTTAAATTGACTTCGATTTCGATGATTCCAGAGTGTTTGCTCTTATGGGGTTTTCTGGACTTTTTATCGTTGTACTGAACTTGCTCATCTCCATCACTTGAAACAGACGCGTCACTTGATGAAAACGCCTCTAGAGATTTTTTGATTGGATTCCGACGATCAAAATTATTAATTTCTTTACAATTTAAAGGTTTTTCAACCGCCACATAAATCTTTCCTTGACTTGAATAACTTTGTTGCGTTTTACTTATAGCTGGTGATGAAGCGCATTTATGAATTAATTCGCTCGGAGTAGAGAGAGTTACTTGGCTGTCTGCAGTCTTCAGGTCCCTTTCTTCGGGTGGTGTTTCTAATAACGTTTTTCTTGTCTTTGGATTTAATATATTGGTGCGGAACACTAATACTGCTTCGCGTGAACCAATCTTTCCACTCGTAACCCAGTCATCGTGGCTTAAATATTTAAAACACCTCTCGCTAAAATAGACCACAGGAAAAGATAGTTGTCAGAGAATGACATAGAATAAAGGAAGATGTTGATGGTGATAGATATTACTGACGATTGAGAATGGGTAAAGAAATGGTTTAGCAAATTCTGTCCCTATACTTCAATCTTTCAGCTAACAAAAGTACTACTTATTTAAACAGATGGCAACAATAGTTTGATAAATAACTTACGTAGAATTAATGTGTGAAGATGCAGGCATGGCAAGTTCTGTAATAGTGAAAGATATTTGTAAAAATTATTGAGGGAGCAGCTTACAAATTGTTAAAAACAAGGCAAGTACCCGTCTTATAAATATTAATTTACATTTTACTGTACACAGACTGATAGAATTATTTAAATGAAACAAGAAACCCGAACAGAAAGCACGAAATATTTTTAACAAATTACTTTTAATCAGCATCAATATCAAGATTGCATTAACTTATTTAAGCCATTCTTTGAGTGGCTTATAGTAATCTCTAAGGTGTCTTCTGCCATCCGTGGCTTGTGACTTGAAGAGCTGAATCCTTACTCCTGAATCCTGATCGTCCATAATTTGGGGCATATTTGTTTGAATAGTTGGTGCATTATTCATGTGAAAGTTAGTGATCTAAGCTGTTTAGATCAGAGATAAGCGTTTGCCTGTCCTTTATTAACATTAATTAATAGTTAAATTAATCTAATTAATGATTAACATGTTTCTCGGTGTATTTCACTTATTTTGTAAACGCGTCGGAAAATTCACGGTAGTTTGTACAAAAAGAACAGTAAACCGTTGTACGATCAGTTTTAAATTACATCAAAAGCTTATCAATAAGTTATAACTATCCCAACTGATCATTAAAAAGTTGGCAAACGCGTTTTTGTAGGACTATGGCAAACAAAAAGTCCTTATAAATTAGTTTAAAATTGTAGTAAACATTTTTGTTTGAAAGTATTATTTATTGTTTAATCTAAATGGTTATATATCATTATTATACTGTGGCAAATATAATTATCAAAAAGACTTCATTTAAATCGATGCTTATTCATATTTTAAACAATATGTATGATTACATATCACATTTTCCATTTGATGTAAGTAAAGATATTATATAAACGTAAGTAAATAAAAATTGTAATTCATTACAAAGTATATTCGTTAAGGTTTAAGATTAAATGCATTAAAATCTAAACCAGTGAGCAGATCATCACATCCAGTTAGGCTTCTCTCCAGTGTTATTAGTCGGGCCATAGGAGTTCGATCTGTCCATATATAGAGATGATGGGTTCCTTTTGCTTGTAAACTGTCCACCGTCAAATAGATGGGCACCGTATTGATTGTACTGCGACTCCTGTCCGCTGTTAGTGTAGTCCATTTGGTTTGGATTTTGATTAATATTTGAGTTATTAGAGCGAGCCATATTTGCAGAGAAGTAATTGGAACTAGTTTTCATGTTATATGCATCGCTTGTCATGTGAGGATTCATGAATTGTTGCTGATTTGAAAATGTACGACGGTCCCGGTCACTGCTTTGGTTGGGATTATACGATTGTTCACTTCGATATTGTGCAGAAAAGTTAGTATTGGTATTTCCCTGGAACGGCAACGCTTTCGGAGCTTTATTTTGTGTGAACATTAAACTTGAAGATGATGTATTGACCAAGTTACTGGCAGCCCGAGTAGTGGAAGGTGTTTCCTGCTGTTTTTTCTGCTCAATTAGGGAATAAACTTCAATTATTTGTATTAGCTGTTCTTGGTTTATACTTGTTTTTCCCTGTGAGATCAATGATGAAGCCAGCTTGCTAGCAAGTTCTGATTTGTCGAATACTTTGTTGGATACATTAGAGCTTTGCTTTTGATAAGAACTCGACTTTAACTGATCTTCAGCAGTACTTTCCTTAGGATCCACATCTCTGTTTTTCAATTGTGTCCTCATATTGCCGGCATATGCGAGCAAGGACTCGGTGTCATTGACTGCCTTTTTAAGGGCACGCTCTTGGTTAGCATCTAATATTTTTGAAATGATTAGACCGGTGAATTTTTCTTTTGCAGTCTCTAGGATGGTGCAATTTTCGCTTGTGAGTATAAATTGATTGACTTTTTCCGGTTGTACCTTAGACATCTGCAGAGCTTTCGCCAACAATTCCGTAATGCTGGGACCCAAACTTCCTAGATAATTCTCCAGAGCAGTCAGGAGACGAAGTACATGAATTACATTTACGTCTTCTGTGGTCTCATATAGTTTCGCCCGATTTTCATTGGTATTAATGGTCTCATGTTGTGCTTTCGTTGAACTTTCTGGTTCTGGTTCCGGCTCCGGTTCGGGTTCAGAGATGTTGACATGGTATTTTGGGTTTGTCAATTCGTTATTGGTCATTGGCAAGCACAGCCTCTCGCGGCACTTGATCTTAATGTTCTCCACATCTTGATTGTACAGCTCTTCCAAACGAGCATTAAAAAACAGAATCCATTCGTTTTGATAATTGTAAGAGCGATGATTTATACCAGCAGCAATAAGTTCATCTTTGCGTCGCTTCCAAAACTTTTGCCACTCGTCCTTATAATTGGGATGTTGTTCGGGATCCGATTTATAGAGATCAAACGTTGTATTCAATTCGCGTACACTCTGATCAACCATGTGTCGATAGGCCTGCCAAATGTCGCCATCTCGTAGAGGAGAGATTGATCGGCGCTCTATATCCCATTGCGAATTCATTACAGGCGACGCTCGCTTTCGCTTTCTATCAGCTGATTTCGATCTAGATCGGTCACGTTTGGAAACGCGAGATGAGCTTCGATGGCTGCGATTTGGTTGAGAATGTCGCGTATCTCTTAAGAAATTCTCAACCAATCGTTTGTGGGTCTCATCATCAACGGTTTCAATGTTGTGCAAATAGTTGGTATTTACAGGAACTGCAGGACGATAATTATTAGCAACATGATTTGGAAAGAACATATTGTTAGAGGTGTTGAAGGGATTGAAATGGACCACGTTATTAACGACAGTTGCATTATTAACCGGCTGCTCAATTTTTCGGGTTGCGTTTTCAATTAATACATCCACTTCTGTTGAGTCAACCACATGGGTAAATGTTGGGCCAAGAGCTTCTGAGGCATGTCTTCGATTGAACGCTGTTGAAATCAAGCTTCTTTTGTTCTTTGAAAACCAGTAGTCATAACAAAGATAGGAGTTTTCACGACCGTGATGTGTCTCAATGGCAATGGCTAGTTTATTTAAGATTGGAGTCAAGATTTTGTGAACTTGATGTTCCGGCACTTCGGCTACGTACTGTTTGTACTGCCGGATAGCTGTTGGAAAATGTTCTTCGCAATACTTTAGACGATGGGTGTTGCTAAGAAGATGATTGTGCATTGATATCTCATCCGTGGTAATATCACACAAGGTGCATAGAAATCTGGGAGATGTATCACTTATAGCTTTCACAATTTTTAAAACGTACTCAACTCCCAAAAGTCCGAGAACGTCGGTCACATTCGATGTAGATTCAAAAGTGGGACCCACGTGAGTGGGTGTTGGTAAATAAGAGCTTCCCAAAACGATAGGTGTAGCAGCCTTTTCCTTATCTTTGTTATTTTCATTAGATTTGTTCTTCCTGTGACTGCTGGTATCAATTTCTTTTGAAGGAGATTCGGGTACCGCGACAACGTCGTCATCATCAACGTCAACAGTGATTTTATTCACCTCCGGCGGAGTTGGGCTTATTAGCTTTGATATCGGAACACAGGATATTTTTCTTTCCATTGCAGCTGCTTTTGACAGAGGATTTATCACAACATTCAATTGCGATGAAGGTTTTAGCAAATTCATTGTTATGGTTTTAGTTTTCGTCTCTTTTTGTGGCAAATTGTCCACATTGCAATGATCAGATAACTCCTTGGCAACAGTTGGTTGAGCATTCCTGGATGTTGTCGGTTTGTCTTTCTTTTCGTTCACCAAAGAAGTTGATGATTTTGAAATGGAAGTGTTGCTGTTACTTGGAATAGGCTTGGGCTTACACTCAACTACCGTGATTGTTGCATCCTGATTCTTATTTGGAGTCTCAATTACGTCTTTAGATGTCACAGGTACCACATGATTTGCTACCACTGCCTTTTTAGGTGCTTCGACAACTACTTTTGGCTTAGCTACCAATTGTTTTTTAGGTGCTTCAACATTTATTTTTGGCTTTGATATCAAATCTTTTTTTGGTGCTTCAACTGGTGTCTTAGGTGCTGTTACTAAATCTTTATTGGGTGCTTCAACTGGTGTCTTAGGTGCTGCTACTAAATCTTTATTGGGTGCTTCAACTGTAGTCTTAGGCGTTGATGGCAATCCTTTTTTAGCTACGTCAACAGCCGTATTTGGCTTTGAGACCAACTCTTTTTTGGGTGCAACAATTTTCTTGCTGATCAAAGTCTCGGCTTTAGCTTTTGCTTCCATTTTGTCCGGTTGTGGCTTAGTTACAATTGGCTTTAAATTAGGTGCAATTTGACGTTTATTAGACGATGTAGAAGGAGGCATCCTTGCTATTATCTTAGATGATTCTGTTATCGATTGTGCGTTTGTGTTTTTCTTCACTGGACTTTTTTCTCCATATCCCTTAGGAAGACGCAGTTGTTGCACTGCATCCATCCTCACATTATGCTTCTTGCCAGAAAGATGGCTAAATAAATTCTTTTCTCCATACTGAACGACTTGACAAACATTGCATGACCTCTTTTGTCCGTCCACGCAGAAAACCATTTTCTGCCACTTATCGCTGTCGACCAGCTGAAATTCCAGCACCATGACCTCTTTCATTGACAATGTTGATAGTAATTCTAGATAATCAGCGCTATCATAGACTTCCTTATTTTTCTGCATTTTGGACATCGTGATCATTAAGCGATATTTAACATTTAAAAAATCTAGTTTCACTTCTGCATATGGTCGTCTTTTATATATTTTTTGTAGGATTATTGATTGATACAAATTAGTAGTTTTTTGCTTTTAATTTTCAGACATTTTGTTGCTATAAAATTGAAGGAAAAATATTTTTTTATAAAAAAATTAAAACAATTTAAATAACACATAGTAATAGTTCTCTCTAATTGTTTTAAATTTCTAAATACATATGGAAAGAAATAGGGATGTTCGCGCAGCATTTTTTAAAGAGGACACCGAAGTCCCTAATAATAAAATATCGGATTTCGGATATGATATACTTAAACAAAATATTCTAGATTCGTTGTTAGTATTCCCGTTTGCTTATTGATTAAGGTAGAAGTTATTCGCATCTTACGAGTACAAAATACTGTATTTCTTTAAGAAGCAGTCGTACTCACATAAGTGCACACACTTTAAAAAAAAATTGACAAAAATAAATTTAATTAAATATTGGTAAAAGTAGCAACGATTTACTTATAGTTACTTTATATTAAAAGTATTCTTTATAAAACTGCAGAACTATAATTTCAATACATAAAACCCCACTCCAAACAATATCATAAATAAACTTCAAGACTGAGGGTCTCGTTTGCATAGAAACAGGAGAGGACATGTTTATTGCCAAGTCCACTTTCAGCGCTTATCACATTTCATAACATTACAAAACCGGGTATAAAATGGGCGCAAGCGAACATTACCAAGGAAATAGACGATGTCATGACATGTTTGGGAAAGCGACATGGCGAGACAGATGGTCAAGAGAGTCCTGCACGCCTCTCTCGACCTTAGAATGACGCTTATTGGCTTGAGTCTAAACGGTGTAAATGTTAATATCTCTGTTCATGAATTCTAAATAAGCAAGTATGTATTATATTATTGTATGCCTATGCATATATTGCACACATACAAACGTACATGCTTATTTTAAGAGGGTAGCATTCAAGCACAACAAAGACACTTAAAATTTACATAAACAGGTAGTCAAATAACTTTTTGGGTAGATCAAATCAATAAAATATTATTTTATTTTGCCAGAATAGAAAACTCTTCTTAGTGTTTTAATTGAACTAAAAATGATTATGGTTCTTAGAACAAGTTAAAAAAAGACATGGTCATGGTCAACATGGAGTTTTACTATTTTTAAACCCAATTTGAAAATCTACTTAATATATTAAAATTAAACTTAAGTATTTGGTGCTTTGACCCCTCGAGAATAACCATTTGACCAGCTGTCGGCCTATTCCCCAACCAATTCAGTTTTCAGATCATCTTGGTGGATATCAGAATTTTCACTGTATATGAAATTCAAGTGCTTGCATTCCTTGTCCATACAGTTACATGAGATACTGTATATGCATAAGCAACGCGGACTGTTGCCAAAACTTCTTTAGTTACAAATGAACACACATACATACATTGTACATATACAAATGCTTGAATATTGCTGACACAATGTGTGTCAAGGAAGCAATCGAAAGTGTTGCTTCCCTACAAAGTGGCAATGTTATTACATATGTACATGCATACATACAAAGATATGTATGAGCATGGAGTACTGCATATTAACAATGTTGCTACGCATCGTAGTAAAGCGATATTGTTAATGGTTATGGTTGGAAACGCATAAAACCATGAGGTCATGCGAGCATTGATTTTCTGTCTTCACATATGTATGTACATATATAGAAAACAAATGTGAACATGTGAATATGCATGTAAATACATACGCTGCACTACTTTTGCTTAAATATTTGTTGAAACTCACAATAATACAATTTGCAAAAAAATTTACCGGCTTTTTTTACAAAGTGTACATTGTACTTAACGCGAAATTTTGTAAGCCCTAGAATCTGGGATTTAAACTAACGTAGACTATGATTAAAATAAAATTCTTAACAATATAACCTGCGTACACTATACACATTCTTATTTTGTACACATATTTCATAAATCTACATAAGTAAATAATAAAAATACAAACATTAAAACATTATTAGCATATTTATATTGTACATATTATACGTACTTAATTTTTTCCCTCCTTGAGTCCTTACACTCAAACAAATGCAGAAACGACCACGCAATTGTTCAATATGTATTTCGATTTCCACAGAAATTTGCAATAACTTAAATTTGTTATATGCACTAGGACGAAGACGGACTGAGAATTTCGACAACAACGAAAGAAAATGAATTGCGTGAGATTCACATCAATTTTCAGTGATGGACATATTAACAAACTAAATCAGGGCTGAATAAAATGAAGCTATCGATATATTACGTATCTGATACAGTTAATCGATATGAGTAAAGTCAATAAGGAATTAGAGGAATGTCGAAATAAACAATAAAATGGAATATATGCTTATATATTATATATATTTACTTTACTTGTTTATAGCACTCCACAAATATTTGTAAATATTACGTAAGTATTATATTGTAAAATAAATTTACAGCAAATATAGCCAAAGACATTTAGTAAAACGTGCTTGTTTTTATAACTGGATAAAATTTATAGTTTTGCTAAAAATATATATTTATCAACAAATATTTTAATTTAGCCCCTGTTAACCCGTTACTATTTGTAAAAATATACTTATCAGCAGTTGATAATATTCGGGATCTAATATGTAAGAAAAATTATCAAGCTAAGCTAAATTTTTTATAATGCTCCATAATATAATCTGATTTTGTATTTAATTAATTGTCGGACAGATATTTATACTCTGTGAATCATAATAATGAATTTATTAACTAAAACGATTATGAAAAATTTGTTTCATGTCAGCGTTCCAGAATTTTTACAACAGTTTGGATAAAACATAGTATCGATATATTGTTCGGTTGTCAAAACCGTTCATTTAAACCAGTTCAGTCCGACAAAGCTTTTTACTGAATTAACGAATGAAGTCTGCGAGGCGATTTTAATCTTTCAATAACGTTGTCATCTTAAAAAGAATCCTTTTTTTGTTTTAATTTTTGCAATATGGAAAGTTCCGGCAACAATCGTTATGAGCTCTTATTTATGGATGAAGATGGTAATGCTAATGCCGCAGCTATTCCACCGAAGGTCACCGCCGTAGCCGGCAAAAAGAAAACTGATGAAAAAAAGCCTCAGAAAAGCGTTAATAAAACTGAAAAGGAAAATAAGTCAAGCGTATTAAACAAGAACAATACGAAGGCAAAGGTTGCAAATCTGGGTCAAAAGGCTAATGGTACAAAAAATGTTATTTCAAATGGAGTAAAAGAATCGCGTCCAAGACCAAGCAATCGGAATCTTCCAGCGGACAACAATAATGCTAATGCGCCAGAATACAACAATGAGCTTCCAAAACGCCAAATTAGAGAACGTGACGTGAGGGGACCACCATCGCGTTTCCGTAACAACGAGAAATTTGGTAAACGTGAATTTGACCGCCAATCTGGATCCGATAAAACAGGTAAACACACATATATACACATATGCAATCAATTTTGCTAAACATGTGCGTATACAGTTATTCAAGTAATTGTTGTAACGAAATGAAAAATTCACATATTGGTTTATTTTGTCAAATTGTCGCACTATTTTACTTAAATTGGGTCTGAGATCGCTAAACATTTATGAGAAAAAAGAAAAATTATTAAAATTAAGGTTCATTTTTGCAAAACAGTATGGGAATATTTGATTTTGTCAAAATAATTACTTGAATAACTGTATGTAAGTGCGTATACTCGTTTTACTGTTGCTATGGAATATCTGTTTATTCTTGTACAACAGTGACTTGCAAAAACCCACTTACGACTCCCAAATTATATCTGATTAGATTTGCTTAATTAGAACATCTCTATAGTATTACCATTCTAAATGATTATTCTTGTTCAATTGTTATCGTGTTAGGTATTAAGTCTGTCGATAAACGTGATGGCGCTGGTGCCCACAACTGGGGATCTGCAAAGCAGGACATTGAAGACCTTAAGGGCGGCGCACCAGCTCCTACCACAGATAAGGATGACTCTGCAAATGAACAGGCTGGCGGTGATATTACCAATAATGTGGAGGAGGATGACTCTAAGCAAATGACCCTAGACGAGTGGAAGGCTCTCAAGGACCAACGTGCTAAGCCCAATTACAATTTGCGCAAGGCTGGGGAAGGCGAGGAGAACGTTGAATGGAAAAAGATGATTGTTTTGGGCAAAAAGAAGGATTTGGACGCTGAGGAAGAATTTGAATTCGATCCGTCAATGTATCCCCAACGCGTTGGACGTGTTCAGCGCATTACGGACATCCAGTTCAATTTCAACGACGGGCGAAAATCAGGTGGCTTCCGTAAGGGACAGCGTGGTCCGCCTCGTGGAGGTCCTCGCCCGGAGTCAGGGCCAAGCAATGGATTTGACAAAGTCGCATCTTATAAGACAGGAGAGAAGCGTCGTTCCGGATCGAAGCCTTTGAAAGTCGACGATGAAAATCAATTTCCCACTCTTTCCTAAAACAGCATTAGCAAGTTTTTTTATAAAGTTGATAACATATTTCTAAGTAATTCATATAAAGAAGAGTTTATCGAGCTGCTTGACATTAAACTTATGTAATTTACATAACAGATCAGCTTTCCACACTCATAATTCTTAGAATCATACGATTATAATTTGAATTCTATACGGCATTTATGCATTTAAAAAACAAAAGCTATTGGAAATAGTTCAAAATGTTGAAACAAATATACGTCATTTACATTCTTAATGGCCACTCCTCTTATTTCAAACAATTTACATGTGGAGTATACAATACATGTGCGTATACAATTTTTACAACTGTATATAAATTAAAGAGATACCGTGTACTGATGATGATAACTGGAAATGAATAAATAAATCAAAATGGGATAATAATTTGAAATGCGTAATTCAAAATCAGTTGAATTGAATTGAAAATGGGATTTCTATAAGCGACAAATAAAAGACTTGATAAAGTACCTAATTAAAACTATAACTTGGCTTAGAATTTTTGAGGCTTATTTCCTACATTTGGTAAGTTAACTTCGCTGTAAATCGGGCTTTGTGGACGGTTGAATAAACAAAAAGAATCTTCTAGAGTTCTTTTGTAAGGTTCGAGGCAAGTAAAATTAAAACTACACAAATTTTATTCTTCCAGTTCACTTTTAATCTTAACAATAAAATTATTTAACCTATCCGTCATATAAACTTTCTTTTTTTGCTTCTGGAGACAAGGTTCCTTCTCATCTTTGGGAAACTGGACCTAAAATTTATAAATGTTTAGAGACAAATATTAATTTATTAGTGAAAATATGAGAACTTACAAAATGATTGTATTCTGGAGAACTAGATTCCAACAATAAAATTCTGTTTTCTATATCTTTAATCCGTTTCAACATATGGTTATCATCCGGTGTAATACCCATGTAGGATTCTATGTTCTTTAAACGTGAACATGGTAATGAATTGCTTTCAGAGGTTTCGCTGCAAGTCTGGTGCGATGTCATAAGCTTATTGAGTTGCAGTGAATAATTTGGTCGCATCTGTGGTCCACAGTTGTTATTGACTCGCCGCACTGTCAAATACTTGTTAATATTTAAATTTTATATCACATAAATTTACATACCTTTCAAATGACCCTTTGATTGTTGTTGCTTTACAAGGTAACTCTGAGTTCGGGCACAAGAAGTTTGTTCATTGGGATCCGGAGAGATGTTGCCTTCATTGGGTTTCTTGAAATCATTTATATTGCATAAATTGATTTCATCCCGTTTCCTTTTTAAAAAACAATCAACCCGTCTGTTCAAGTCGCTGTCGTTAACTCTGATTTGCACCAACTTGTCAGGAATATTATCGGACGATATATTCCGATCAATGGGGCAAGAAGAGAAATCGAAAGCCCTTAAATGTGAGTCTGAATGTTCTACAATTGTTGTATATTAAAATAAAAATTTACATGTTAACACTTTATAAACAATATTGGTTTTTTGTAATTACATATGTACAAAGAGCAAAAAAAAAACAATAACAATATTTAGTCCTTACGAGGCCATTGGCACTCCTTATTTTCCTTCCACTCGCCGGTTAAATCCTCTTCATAAATTTCTTTTTTCCATATAGGGACACGTGATTTCAATTGATCGATTGCGAAGCTAACCGATTCCAAGGCATCAGCGCGGTGGGGGGACGAAGTGGCAATTACTACGCTTGCTTCGCGAACAGGAACTGTACCGAGTCTGTTGTACCGAGTCTGTGATATATCGCAATGTGTTTAAGATTCGGCCAACGGGTTCGCAGTTCAGAGCAGATTTTGTTCATTTCTTTTAGAGCCATGTTGTCGTATGCCTCATATTCCAATGATATCACCTATAATTAAAAACATAGAAATGGTCTGTGAAATTAAGACTTTCAAGTAAAGTAATGAATACTTTTTCGATTCACTGTATACCACTTGTTGCTGGTGTGAACTCGATTAGATTATGGCAGCCCTGTGTAACACAGCAATTGAAAGTACAAGTACATTTATGTTTTTTATATATTTACACACGCATATGTACATCAAAATACATAAGCTTTAATGCCTATGTACATATTCATGTGTACCATTAAGTACATTGCTTACTTTTTTCCCTTCAAAGGTGTCACGTGTTGTGCCCACAAAAACAGAGCAAGCTCCGCAGCCATCGTCGATTATCAAATCATGAATGTGCTGGATGTCGATCTTGTTGTTAACTAGCTGTATATAGTCCATGGTAATCTATTAGCCTCCACTTATGGGCGGAATGACTGCAATTTCGTCTCCTTGATGTAAGCGGACCTCTTCGTCCAAATTTTCAATATAGTTTTCGTTGAGAGCTAGTATCAATGACTGGCTAATAGTATCCAAGTCAAAGCGATCTATTAGTTGCTTAAGCAAATCGGCAGCAAGAACGACAGATTGAACAGTAATTACTGCACAAGATGTTTTTGCTAGCTCACGACTTTTAGCAAAAAATAACACTTTAATTTCAACTACTTTTGAGTTCCTTTCTGCGCTCATCTTAAACTAACTAATCACTAGTGTTGGGCAGTGTTGCCAGAGTCGCTTTTTTCCCGTCAAATCTGGCTGTTTTCAAAGGCCATTTGCTAGAAAAATTTGCAAACTGCGGGCAGCGGGAATTCTGGCTTTTTTTTTCTTTGAAATGGCTTTTTTCAGATTTTTTTGGTAAATGCCCAAATATAGGGCAAATTAAAAGGCAATACAAAAAATTCACTTCGTGAAATGGCAAAATAATGTCAGCACTACAAAAATTTGGAAGTCAATTTCTATAAGGATTCTGTGAGCAACAATACTTTTCCCGACCTGGCTAAGGTTGCCATTGATATCTTATCGTTGCCTTGGTCCAACGCCGAAGTGGAGCGCATATTTAGCGAAGTCAATCTTGTAAAGTCAAAACTGCAAAAAAAAAACTACACTTGAGAATATTGAGAAATTGGATTAATTACTTAAAATTAAAATAATTTATTTTGTTATGAATTTACTGATATGGCTTGCACAGACTCGAAAAGTGCTGCTACATAAGCTTCCCAATAAATTCCTGAGGATGATAGGAACGGGATTATCATAAGATAATGAAAATCAGGAGAATGAGGACAACATTGATGAAATTATTCACATCTTATGAATAAAAGATCAGCAGATGCTCAAATGGTTCAGTTTCTTTCTAGGCAACCTGATTTTGCGCGCTCACTCTTCTGCTCTCAGGATAAATTACTGGAATTAATGAATTATAAAACTAGCTTTTTTTATGGCTTTTTTCATTAATTTTTCAGCTTTTTTTCATCGTTCCTTCCGTCAAAAACAGCTTTTTTTTCAAACAAAAGCTGGCAACACTGGTGTTGGGTTACTCATGAGTGAGCAGTGCTGCCAAAGCTTCTACATAAAAAAGGCCGCTTAAACCCAAAAAAAAGACAGAAAACAGACAGCTTTTTTTAATCGTATTTGATAAATTCTATGAGCAACTTAGCACAATAAAAAAATGATGGAAAAAGGATAAATTAAAATAAATTAAAAAAGACATTTTTGCCGGATAGGGGACGTTTTAAAAATTTTCCAGAAATCGCAAATTGAAAGTTGCCACAACTATGGCAAAACAAGGTGGCAACGTGGGCGATATTCATATTTCGATAACTTTTCTAAATTCACATTGTATAGAATTGTTGCAATTATATTTATGAAATATAATTTGTTTTAAATAGTTGTATATATAGAAAATATAACTTGTTTATTATAAATAGTTGTGCAAAATCACAGTAAGTAGTAAGGAATTACTGTTATGGTACATATAAACAAACATATATTGCTTTTAGATGCTTAAAATGTGGTGAAATTATATTGCTTATCTACATTCATATTTGCAAATGTATGCGTGTATTAGAGACCTGCACCGGTGTCCACATCATTGCAAGTAATTTTACGACAATGGCAACTTTAACCAAAAAAACAATGTTATATGTATTTAAGTAGGGTGTTTAAGGCACGAAAACCACACAGTATACACAAACCAGCATAGCTATGAATATTGTTAAGAATGTACGAAAATAGTTTGAATTGTTGTTGGTGCGGACATACAGTTAGTCAAAAAATTGTTGGTATTGCTGCAATGGCTCTTGGAAATATTTAATATGTTGACTTTTTCTCTATGTCAAACTAAATACTTGACTATTTGTATATAAAAATATGTACATGTTAAAGTAGTTAAGTTTGTATACGTCAACTTGTATTGTATTAATAACTTGAATAATTCTTTGTTCCAGGTAAAACTGACAGCTGTATTAAGCGTTGCAACCAATCATGAAGACACGGTTTAATTCTTATGACATCATATGTGGCGTCGCCGAGCTTCAAAGGTATTTCTAATAAATTCCTTAAAAGTGTACTACTAAATATTGCGATGATTATTATGAGTACTAATTATTATTTGTATATTATCACAGGCTAGTCGGCTATCGCGTCAATCAAATCTATGATATAGATAATAAGACGTACCTTTTCCGGCTTCATGGAGGCGGATCAACGGAAAAGGTTACATTGCTGCTTGAGTCAGGCACTCGGTTCCACACAACTGGATTTGAGTGGCCCAAAAATGTAGCACCTTCTGGCTTCAGCATGAAGCTGAGGAAACATTTGAAAAATAAGAGACTGGAGCAAATTAGTCAACTGGGCGGAGACAGAATCATTGATTTTCAGTTTGGAACTGCAGACGCTGCTTATCACGTTCTATTGGAGCTTTACGATCGAGGAAATGTCATATTGACTGATTATGAGCAAACAATATTATATATTCTACGTCCTCACACTGAAGGCGAGAGTGTACGTTTTGCAGTGCGTGAAAAATATCCTATGGACCGTGCCAAAAAGGAAAACAACGAATTGTCAGAGGATTCATTGCGGAAAATAATTGAAAGTGCAAAGCCTAGCGAAAACTTGAGGCGTTTATTAATGCCAATCTTAGACTGTGGCCCAGCTGTAATTGAACATATTCTGATTGAGCATGGTTTGGAGAATCACGCTGTAAATGTTACTGCTGATGATGGACAAGATGATGATGGGAAAGTGCCAGAAGAAGCACCGAAGGGTAACAAAACTAAAAAGAAAAAGACGCGCAACCAACAAATAAACAACGCTGCGACGAAATCTTTTGACATGGAAACCGATCTTCCTACCTTAATGAAAGCGATAATGGTTAGTTTATTGTTGTAATCTGTGTTTACTTAAAGATGATGGAAATTTTTGTGTTTGCAGGCCGCGTATGACATCATTGAAATTGGGAGGAAAAGGAGCAGTAAGAGTTACATAATACAAGTTAAGGAAGAAAAACCAACGGAGGGCGAGAAAGTGGAGCATTTCTATAGAAATATAGAGTTTCATCCGTTCTTGTTTTCCCAGTATAAAGATCAGCCTTTTAAAGAGTATGAAACTTTCATGGAAGCAGTTGATGAGTTCTTCTCGACACAAGAATCGCAAAAGATTGATATGAAAACGTTGCAGCAAGAAAGAGAAGCTTTAAAAAAGCTGTCTAACGTAAAGAAGGATCATTCAAAGCGATTGGAGGAGCTCAATAAAGTTCAAGATATTGACAAGAGAAAAGCCGAACTAATAACATGCAATCAGAGTTTGGTTGATAAAGCCATTTTGGCAATTCAGTCGGCCATTGCGAGTCAATTGTCGTGGCCAGATATTCAGGAACTGGTTAAAGAGGCCCAAGCAAATGGAGATGTTGTAGCTAGTTCAATAAAACAACTAAAGTTAGAGATCAACCATATATCGCTACTTCTCAAGGATCCATATGATTGCGATTCAGATGACAGTGAGAAAGAGGATGTTAACGAAGAATCTATGATTATTGACATTGATTTGGCGTTATCCGCCTGGGCAAATGCTCGTCGATACTATGACTTAAAACGGTCAGCGGCTCAAAAGGAACAGAAGACCATTGATGCATCGCAAAAGGCGCTTAAGTCAGCTGAGCGGAAGACACAACAAACGCTCAAGGAGGTGCGCACTATATCCAATATAGCCAAGGCACGCAAGGTCTTTTGGTTTGAAAAGTTTTATTGGTTTGTTAGTTCCGAGAATTATTTGATAATTGGAGGACGAGATGCGCAACAGAATGAATTGATAGTTAAAAGGTGAGTGAATCAATATCTCAGACCAATTTGTTATTAAACTTTTTAATTTAAAAACTAGGTATATGCGATCCAAAGACATATATGTGCACGCTGATATTCAAGGAGCTTCGAGTGTTATAATCCGGAATACAACTGGAGGCGACATTCCACCCAAAACGTTATTAGAAGCTGGCACCATGGCTATTTCGTACAGCGTTGCGTGGGATGCAAAGGTTGTGACGAATGCATACTGGGTCAATAGTGACCAAGTGAGTAAAACCGCACCGACAGGAGAATATTTGGGTACTGGTAGTTTTATGATTCGAGGAAAAAAGAACTTTCTACCGTCGTGTCATCTAATAATGGGCCTCAGTTTACTGTTTAAGCTAGAAGATAGCTTTGTGCAGCGTCATCAAGGAGAGCGAAAAATAAGAAGCACAGAAGATGACATTGATGAGCACAATGTCAAGCAAACAGAAGTCACATATGCGGTGCTTGATGATATAAGTGAAGTAAATGATACAAGCGAAGGCGCATTAAGTGAATTCCCCAACACTGAAGTTAAGGTTGAGCATGACACTGGACGAATTACGATCAAATCACAGTTGTCTAGCGAAAATCAGGAAACTGAAACTGTTGAACCTCAACAAGAAACCTTGGAAAATGAAGAAGAGGTTGCCATTATAGAAGCCGGACCCTCGCGTAAAAAGACTCAAATATCAAGAAAACGTCGAGATGCAAAAGGACGCTCTGATAAAACAGAGATTGAAAAGCCGCAAGAAAATTCAGCTGAAATAGAGCCAATAGCTTCTAATAAGCTTAAGCGAGGTCAGAAGGGAAAGCTGAAGAAGATGAAATTGAAATATAAGGATCAAGATGAAGAAGAGCGTAAGATTCGAATGATGATACTTAATTCCTCGGGAAAAGACAAAGTAGTCGCCAGTGAGGACAAAGATGACGAAAAGTCACATACGCAGAAGAAAATACCTAATTTTGATAAATCTGGAGAGTCTGTCCCCAAGAATCAAATCGAAATTGATGAAAACGATGATACTCCCATTGGCGTTGACGCCGACTTGCTTGATACTCTCACAGGTCAACCGCTTGAGGATGATGAGTTACTATTTGCAATTCCAGTAGTGGCCCCGTACCAAGCATTGCAACAATATAAGTAAGTCGTCCCCTTTTAAACCTGTATTATTTACTCATTTGACATACTTATCCGTGTTTATTTTATTACAGATTCAAGGTAAAGCTAACGCCCGGCACAGGAAAACGAGGCAAAGCGGCTAAAGTGGCCATTAACATGTTCTCTAAGGACAAAGCCTGTAATAATAGAGAAAAGGATTTACTTAAAAGTATAAAAGAAGAAGCTCTCGCAAGGAATATTCCTGGAAAAGTTAAAATTTCAGCACCACAATTACAAAAATTAAGAAAGTAAAAATTGATTAAACACTGAAATGAATTATTAACTAATTCCATGTAATGAATAACTTATTTGCATATGAAAAAATATTATATTGATTTAAACTATTAAAAATAAATGTTGATATTTTAAAACTGTTAAATCGTTCCGATTCCGATTACAGATTAAATTTTTTTTTACTGTTTTTATTTGTTTGACCATTTTTAGAAAAGCAGTGTAAATGATATTGTTGCAAGTGTCCATAAGCTAACGCCTCTTCGATAATCAAAAATTTACCGATATATTTACCAGTTAAATTTAATAGTCATTTCTAGAGCCAATTTTTAATTTATGCTTTACATATGTTTGTTATCGAAAGCGCGATATGCTGTGTGCGATAGTTTCTGCGCAGGCGCCTTACGAGTTTATCAAATGTGGAACCCAAGTTTGCATGTATTTGTTTATTGAAGTTGTTCTGGTATGAAAATGGCGAATTTTATACGGTTTGCTTTCAAGTCGCCCGTTTCCGTATTTGTGAGCTAAAAAGGAGCATTTATGTTCGCAATATGTTTCGTCGCGTTTAACTAACTGTAACAAAGCTAAATGGCGTGTTCGTATTAGATGTGAGGGCGTATAATTATAAAAGAAGTTCAGAAAATCACGCAGGATACAAAAGAATTTTTTGTAAGCTTATTGTGGATTGTGTGTTACAGATTTTTTCTTAGATTCGTATGTACTTACCTACATATACATATGTACATATGTGTATTGTATGTTTAAGTGTGAATACTCATAATGATAATAAGTGCGTGAAAATGGTCAAAATGTTTTCAATTCAAAGTGTATGAGAATTTGTGCAATGTGTTTTGATTTTTTAATATCTATAATTGTTATATTCAATGCAAATAATTATTATAACATATATACATACATTTCATATACATATAGATGTAGAGATGTATGAAATACCTAAATAACTAAGTGCATGACAACAACGTCCTTCAAGTTCCACTCAGTCATACGGACATGGTTGCTATGAGTGTAAGTATGCACCTACATACATATGTACATACATTGGAACACGCATACCTATGCACACTGTAAATCTGTGCATGCATATACAGATGTATGCATGTGTATGTAATCACGGTGTAGTCCTCAAATGAAATTAAGTTTTCAAGCGTTAAAAATAATAGAGTACTCATTTTCCATCTATAGGGATAGATATTCCAATATCAAATTCAATTATTTCCATTTCTGTCTAAAAATAAAATAAATAAATAAAAATGTAGATTTCCATAAAGTTTTTGTGGAGAACAACAACATTGGCTAGAAAATAAACATTGTTCAACTATGCTAGAAGAGTTTAAAAAAATTTGGGAAAGCTTTTAAATTTTATATATGTTGTTTTGTATTTTCACTTCTATCGCTTCCTTAACTTATTGTTTCGAGATCGATTACTGTGAGTAATGGAAATTAATCGATTAGCATCAACAATTGGTGGCATCCAGGGCAGGCACAATAATACCGCTACTGTCGCCACCTGGCGTGCTAGCTTATAACAATATTGTGTGTGGATCTTAACGGATTTTCATCTATCGATATTAGATTTCGAATTTGTGTGACATTTGAAAATTTTCATTAGTAATTTGAAGTTTCCCAAAGGTGTTTGTTCCATTAGATATTTAAAAATATTTATATTATCTCAATTTTTTAAGTTTTTCTTTGAGTTTGTATGCACTTAATGAATAATAAAAAAATTTGTATATTTTAAGAAATCTAGCTTGATGTTATGATTTGTTATTATGTGACTTCTGATTAGAAAATTTGTTTATTTTAATGTCTTATTATTATGGGACTTTTGATTAACTTTTGATTCCATTAAGTTTGCATTTAGATAAGTAAACAATTAATGTTTATTGAAATTTTAATAATAATAATTATAATTAGGAAATTTGTTGACTTTTAGACGGTTTAATAATCTGATATGACAATATGGAGACGAACCAATATTACTGCCGAAGTGGGATGCAACAGACTTCATCGCCATCAGCAATTTCACAAACGCCCATTAGTAAGATGAATTATGGAAATAATGTTGGTCAGGAGTATTTACCATGCAGCTCATCCAACCAACCGGAGTCGGGTTTCAATTCGAGGGATATGGCTTCACGCAATGGGAACAATAAACAATTTATTGGGAGCCGGAACATAGGAAATCCCTATGTATTCTCCAACTGCAATAATAGTGGTCATTGTGCAAGCAATACGAATAATGCTGGAAATTATATTAACATAATGACAGTTCCATTGGGAACGTTGCAGTACAATCGCAAGAAGTCAACATCCCAGGACTACCAGTAAGTGTACACAGTTAATACAAATACACAAAACAAATGTTTTGACCAAAGATTAATAACCGTTAACCGGTATTAACCGATTGAAATTGTTAACCGTAATTGAAACCAAAACCAAAAAACCGAACTGATTCCAACCGAAATAACCGTTTAGAAACCGATTCATAAATAAAGGTTCATTTCGGCTCGGTGTAGCATAAAATTTAATTATGTTACTAAGGTGTAATTCTTCTTTTTAAAAGTGAATTTGATTTTTATTTTTAATGATCTCAATAAAAAAATCTTAATTTTTGAATTTTTCTTTTTAAATTTACATGTTTTTAAAATTTTAAATAATTTTTGTTGTGAACCGAAATCATATCGGTATTTCGAAACCGTAACACCCAAAAAAAAAACGGGTATCCGTTACGTAACCGATATAAAAATGTTTTTCTAAACGATATTTAAAACGGTATTCTAATATTCGTTTCGGTTTGACACCCTGATTAGCAGTTATTAACATACTTGTACTTCAAATACATTTTAATAGTCACAGGAAAAACGGGAAATTACATATAATTTTTGAAAATGTATCGGTATGAACGTTTTGATTACGGTTAACCGTTTTAGATAATATTTAACACTCAGGGTATTCAAAAAATATATAAGAGCATATTGTTTTTAAAATTATATCTCATTTTAATTTAGATATATAAATTGGGTAAAACAATCAAGAAAGTATTATTTATGCACAATAAAAAAGGAGAATTTATAACTTTTAGAAAACAATAGCTTGACTTGAATATAATTTATAATAAAATTCTTGTGTCTTTAACAGATCACGCCTATATTACAATACCACGGATGTGAAGTGCCGTGACGATTACTATTCAGGAAACAATGTTAAGCGTATTAATAACGAAATCACTGCCTCCTCGCATCATCAACAACTTCAACAGCAACACCAACAACAACAACACCAGCAACAGCAACACCAACAACAACACCAACAACAGCAACAAAATCAACATCACTTGCAACACATGAATCAGAATCCGCATAATCATCAATTGCAACTTGGTCAACAGTCGACAAACGCATGCAGCCCAAACTCTCAGTCTGTCCTGGAGACTCTGGATGACGGCGTGGACTGTGCCATGTACTCCAATACCAGTGGGAGTTCTGCCAGTGGAAATGGCCGTGTTGTGGCCGCTACCCAGACGCATCTGAGCAATGCGTGTGAGCAGACGCCAGTGTCTCTGGTGCCCGTCAATGTGCCTGTTCCGCCCGTGATGTACACAGTGCACCGGGTGGTGACCACCGCTCAGATTCAGACGGCGGTGGGCAGTACATTTGCATCGTCGGCGAGTGTGTCGAGTGTGGTGAGTGCCGGTCGGAATGATAACGACTGCATGACTGCATCCGCACAGGTCACTTCGGCGATGTCCATGTCAGCCAATGATCCACAGTGTCACACCGCTGGTCTTCATATATCCGAGATAAGCGGCAATATCATGAGCAATGCCAACGCACTTGGTCCTCTCACTGGAGTCCGCAGTCCATCGGGTAAGAGTACCTACTATAATACCCCTCTAATGTATTCAATTGATGGTTAATCTCTGCTATCTATTTATATTTAGGCATTCTTACCAACTTCTTGCCAGTTCAACAACAGTGCAACAACAGTAATGAAGCCCAGCAGAATCCTGCGATATCCAAGCGCATGATTGGTGCTAACTCAACCTCCACATACTCAAGTGCCGGAAAACCGAATTCCCTCGTAGCCCGCACTCTGCAAAATGTAAGATCCATCGATATTTAATAGAAAGAGCTACAGTCTAGGGATGCCGACTGCTACAGACCCTGTACTTTTTTTGTGAAAAAAACTAATACTTATTCGAAAAATGTATTTCTTGATTAACCTTCTAGGTTTTTTTCATATCCTTTTAAAATGCTCTTAAAATTCGTATTTTTCGATTTTTTAAGACAAAAGGGGGCGTGAAAAAATTCTTTTTATCTCGATCTTGTATAAAACAGAGAATATAATTGTGATTTTATTTTTAATAATGTAATGTAGGATTTGCTTCGCATGACGACGCTGGCAACAGTTGTAATATTTTAATTTATTTTTTATTTACTTTATTCTTATTTCTGTTCTATTAGCATTTTTCTTATTTTGATTTATTTTTATTATTTTAAACTTGTATTATTTGTTGTATACTTACTTAATAAAGTGTTTTTTGTTATTATTTCATGATTACTTTTTTGCATATGTTGCAAAAAATATTAAAAAAAAAAAAAAAACAAATACCACTTTATTAAATTGCGATCAAATAAGTAATTTGGCAGGAATATATTCGTGTGCTTGGTGGAAAGTGTTCTTTTTTTATTTTTATTTTTTTTTGTACTTTTTTTTAATTTGTTATTAATTTATAGATACTGGACAACTCGAGTGTTCTGTTTTTAATTGCTTAGTTTTCTGTCTTCTAATATTCCAACTTAATAGACTCCTTGCTCTCATTGACTACAGGGTGTAAAGAAAGAGAGACTGCACTCAATTTTGAATAACATTTATGTTTTTATACTCGAATTAGGTTATCCCGACTTGCGTATACTTAATGTCAAGAGTGGCCGTGCACATGGAGATCGAGGGAACAGCCCAGTGTCCGTCTCAAGTGATGTTGGCAGCTGCCTTGGGCTGTGAGGAGTTGGGCATCTCAAACAAATTGCTGGCGCAGAGCATCTTTGGACTGTGGATGACCAGTGGGCTCCTGGAAATGCAATTGAAGGCGCACCACTGTCCCTACATTGTGCGAGTGGCGTGGTCGAGTCTACTCGAAAAGTTCAGTTCAGGCAATCCCATCGAGCGGAAATTTGATGAGCCCATGATTGTCCTGAAGCGAAACGTTTTCTTTTCTAAGCGCGATGAAGAGAAAATCAAGTAAGTGTGCTGAAAATATATACCCCTGAAATTTGATAATACTACTGCCATTTTTATTAGGGACCATCGGATTGTGGAACTTCTTTACGAGGAGGCCAAGCATTACGTGTTGACCGGAAGATACATCATGGAGCCCGTGCATTCCCTGATGCTGGGTGGCATTCAGGCCAGAATTGAGCTCGGTCCCTACAACTCACATACTCACACTGTGGGCTTCTTTAGGTGAGTGACTTTGTTTGAATTTAATAAGTTTTTAACTTGACTAACCGCACTCGCATATTCAGAGAGAACCAGTCCAGATTTCTACCAAAACACGTTGCGAAAAGCTCCAACTGGCTGTGGTTACCAATAAGCCAGAAAAATTCTGCTGAAATCAAGCTCCTGGAACAATTCAAGAGAGTGCCACAGACAGCCACAACCCGGAAACTGATGCGAAAGTATCTGGAGTTTTGCTGGGCATTACCATTTTATGGGTGAGTTTACCCTCGATCTCAATTTTTCGCCTCTCTTTGTGCAGTTGAATTTAATTTATACTTATTGGGGACCTTAAGGAATGTTATTTTCAAAAAATATTTATTGATTTTTATGAAATTCTTACCAAATAAATTTTAGTTTTGTTCAGAAAGAAAATTAAATTTTTTTTTAAATCATTGTGTTATTCGCTGTTTTTTTAATTATTACTATAAAAACCGGAAATTATTTATGGTAGGTATGGACAAATCCCAGAAACAGTCTAACGCGACAAAAAACTTAAAATTGTTAAAAAATTCACATCTTGTGAAATTTTCTTTCTGAAATTCCTGTATCCTGTATTCAAGTTATTTATTTAAGCAATATACGCTAGAAAAAACACACTAGGATGAGCATATCGATTCTACATTGGAATAAATTCTATTATTCTTTTATTCATTCTATTATTCAATGTTTTCTTTTGGATATTGTATTTTGTTTGCTTTATTTACTATGCATAATTCGATAAAAATTACAAATGAAATGGAAAATTTAAAAGTAGCTTCCATTTTGTGTAGCGTTCGCTAAACAACAATTTGAACAATTATTTCGCAAAAAAGTAACTGTAACGAAATTATATTTTATGTCATTCGAAAGTACACTTAAGTCCCTCTAAACCCTATACAAAAGTTCAGGGTATATCTTTTAAAATCCCAAAAAAATGGTATATTTTCCTCTACAAAAGCGTACGAATGTTACGTGCGACTCGCAGGATTTGCCCATATCAAATAATAAAAAATAAATTTTTTTTTAGTATTCTTCGTATAATTTTTGGGTTTTTGGGGTTTCCCATTCTTTGGAGATACTTGTCTGGTTTGCTTTAATTAATCTTTAAAATATTCTTGCGATTATCTTTATGTATGACCAAAAAATTCCAATTTAATTTATAAAACTGTTTATTTCAAAAACACAGCGCTGCTTTCTTCCATGGACAAATGGAAGAACCTGTAAGGGGAATTATGTCCTTGGTCAACCATAAAGATATGGAGGTATTGATAGCTGTTAACGAGAGAGGAGTTTTCATTATAGACTGCTATGAACACGTAAGTTTGCTGGTTATATTCAAAGAGAATCAAGAGATTATATTTAAATTTTAATTTTACTGATAGACACTATTATTGGGCCTTCGATATGAAGATATGTCCTGGGATTATGCAAAGCCCAGTGCCAGCGATGATCCCGAGTGTCTCACATGTATTTTCTTGCAGGTTTGTAGCCTATATAGGAAAATGCATATAAATTTGTATTCTTTTATATAAAAATATGACTTGATTTTCAGTTCGATGCTGTGGAAAATGGAATACAGATATCGAAACTAGTACAAGTGTTCTCAAAGCAAGCTGCCATGATTGATGCTCTAATTTTGCACTTTACGGAGCAGATTCGGAAAAGAAAACAGGAGGGAAATTCGGCAGAGCATTTTCATGACGGTAACTTTAAATGAAAACATTTTCATTATCAACATTATACTGCTTTTTATTGGAATTATTAAACACTATTTGTATTTATTTTACAGAACCGAATCCCATTCAAAATAATGGTAATGGTGTATTATGCAATAAGCTGTCTAGATTGACTTTGGCCAGTTTTGATGAGGAGGGCCGCTGTATTGGGCAAATGGGATCATTATCTATAAGCTATTAACAATTGTTATATACATAGACATATATTAATGAATTTGTTTAATTTAAGATATTCAAAAGGTCGACTTATATGTATGTACAGTAAATTAATTACATATTGTACATAGGCATATTTGTACATATAGTACGTATAAAATTTAGAGTGTTCTCGATGAACCGATCAAAAAGATTCAACTGGTGCAATGGCCAAAACAAACAAACAAACAAATCAATTCAATCAAATAATCGTCTTAACTTCTTGTGTGCGGGCTAAAAACTGGTTTATGGATTAAAGCAGAAGACGCACAACAATTAAAAAAAGTATTACGACTTAAATACATAAACAAATATATATATGCACAAAATACCGAGTAAATTAAACATTTCTTATGTAAGATTTCTATGTCAGATGTGCACTTTTACAAATGTAAGGATTCAGAAATTCGATTCGATATTTTGTGTTTTATTTTATTCCCGATGATGCATTTATTTTTGTAATTGATCAATTAGGCGTGCACAAAAGATACTTGTATTCACAGATACATTTGCAGATACAGCTACAGATAAAGATACTATCAACAGCAATAATCAGTTTAATAGGTTAACAATTGATTGACTTGATTTCTTATGCCATAAACGTATATTGCATATGTAAATAATATATATCCTTTTTAAAAATGAAGTTAAATATATAGAAAAGACAGAACGAAACTTAGTGTAAACGGAACAAGAAGTTGATTCAATGACTTGATCCTGGAGAATGATATATTAACATATAACATATATAAATTAATTCTAAAAAGTAAATTTATATAATATAATAATAGCCTGGTTCAAGTATGCTTAACATTCTTTGAATTTACATTCCACATTTGTGGAAAAGTAAAGAATATTCGACAATATTGTATAATTACTCTAAGTTCAAATGTCAATACTAATTTGTGTATATATTTACATTTAATACTTTTAATGAATTCTTTTGTTATCTTAACAGTATTAAGATCCATTACAATTTTAATTTTAGGAATGCTCCAAATCTTAACTGAAAATTATCAGACACTTAATATGATATGAAAATTGTTTATGTATATAGTTTAAATTAGATAATATAAAACGGATTTCATAAGGATTACAAAATAAAACCAACGCAATGTGGATAAATATTTTAATGCCTTT
The DNA here is from genome assembly GCA_963924055.1 of Drosophila limbata. Classification (NCBI taxonomy): domain Eukaryota; kingdom Metazoa; phylum Arthropoda; class Insecta; order Diptera; family Drosophilidae; genus Drosophila; species Drosophila limbata. Next base: position 5,881,251 of record OZ001352.1, read on the forward strand.
TATTTCAAACTCAACATTGCACATTGGGCCAAAATCCCTTTTTTTTGGATGGGGAGGGGGAGGTGAAGGCGTGGTCCAAATCCAAAAAAAAAAAATCCAAAATTCTAAGTTAGTCTAACTAAGGTTCATGCTAAGTTGCAAGTCTCTAGCTTTATAATTAGACTTTATGCCAAAAAAAAGGGATTCTGGCCCAATGTGCATTAGAAGAAAAAAATAAATACATATGTACGTTCAAGGTAATTACGCTAGGTGGCGCCCCACCTGTTGCCAGCCGTATGTAAATTAATTGCTTAAACTATATTCGAAATAAAATTTGTCTCAAATTCCTTCTTAATTAACACAAAAGAGACAATTTCTGCGATTCACAATCAAATATTTCAGTTTTGCACACTCAAAACTGGAAGAAATTGTGATGTTTAAGTCGAATTTCAAATTTTATTCCACTAAGCCTAGCGGATGAAATCAGAGAAAATATTCAATTGTAATCGATGAGTACATATCGATATATCTTGCTATGATAACAAGTTAGGCGATAGCAATGACATCGATTTATTTGAGTCATTTGACCGCCAAATTTTGAAATGAAAATCAATTTTAGATAGGCTTGTAACGGTCAATTGCAAATTGCAATTTGCAGAAATTTAATAGTAAATGATAGTTCTGCTTGACAATGCTTTTCATAACTATGGAAAAAGGCGGATAGTAATAATGTTACGGTTTCGGTTATATTCGCGTTTAGGCTTTCGGTTGTGTATTACGCGAAAGTTTTTTATTTGGGTTTCGTATTGGCTGGCGTCTTTTTGTGTTGTTCATAAAAAACTAGAAATTGTTAAAAATTTATTAATTTGTAAGGAAATTCTTAAATCTCGAAAATGAAGTTTTTGACTTGGATCAATATTTAAATTTAAAATATAAATCAAATTAAAAAAAAAACATAATTTAATAAAATTCTTGATTAAACCGAAAATAACCGTTATACATGAATCGGTTTTTAAACAATTATATGGTTTTTTCGGTTTTGGTAAAAAAAAAGGTTTCTTTGGTTAATGGCTTCAGTTATGGTTTTGAATTCTAATCGGTCATGGTTTTAATCCCAGCTTTTAAATTTTATTCCTGTCAGAGTATCCACAAGCATATTTGCAGGTGTATATTCATACACATGTGTATACAAATGTGGTCAGTTAATAACCACACATATACTATTCCCACTAAATGTGGATCGCGAGGTGAAAAACAACAAAAGGAATAGCAATACGAAATCAAATGCACTTCTAAGACGGATTGGGCCAAACGCAAAGAGAGCGAAATTGATTGAGCCGTGTCCAAAAGAAGAGTTTACTTGATTTTGGTCTTAGCGGTCCTATCTGTTCCCTTCCACTTTATATTCAGAGTTTGCGCAAGGCGAATTCAATGTGACAAGAGTAACAAGTTGTTGTGGTGGTACGCTGCTCTTGCTCTGTTCTTATTGCAAACTCTCTCTCGACAAACCGGAGAGCGGTTGTGTTTTGCTCTCTGTGGGGTGTGCAAGTGTGAGTGAGTGGTTTGCCTACGTACATATGTATATGTGTGTCGTTCTCTTCGCCGCATTTGCCTTAAACTCGCTTTGGCAGAGATAAAGCTTCGCTAGGACGACGTTCGCTGAAATCAAATCACATCCTTCTGTTAATCCGAAGAGTGAACAACAGTTGCCGCAGTGCACGCAATTACCAAGTGCTTGGTTCGTAATTCTTGAGACTCGCGCAATCAAACCAGTTGAGAATACAATTCGTAGACACTGTGTGATTAAATTTCAAATATGGATATCTCAGCGTATCAGCATATGAATATTCGAATGAGTACTCGCGGCAAGCGACCGCTGCGAAATCTGACGCCTAACGACAAAGTGCGGGCCATTCAAAGGATTCACAATGGCGAGACAAAAGCGAGTGTGTCCAGGGACATTGGAGTGCCAGAGTCCACGCTTCGCGGTTGGTGCAAGAACGAGCAGAAATTGAGATTCATGTGCCGCCAATTGGGATCGGACAACATGGGACTGGCCAGTCTCGATACGCCGCCAGAAAAACGCGCCAAATTGGAGCTACAGTTGCTGCCCCCGAAGTTCGGCTCGATGCCCAGCTATGATGATCTTGGCTTTGGCAGTTTGCCATTCCCGGCCATGGATTACACTTCCCACAACGAAGCACTGCTGGAGAAGTTCGCCCTGGTAGAGTTCTTGAAGAGAAACGGCCTGCACTCGGAGTCCTTGCAGCAATCCTTGTCAGGCACTGGGACAGATCCAACTTCTCCCGGCTATTCCACAAACAACATGGTGCACCAGCTTAACTTATTGGCACTGTTCAACTCGAAGCTGTCACCAAAGGTAGAGCATGCTACGCCGGATATGGCTGCATCCAATCCTAAGCAGGACGACACAGTTCCGTCAACCGGGCTGGACGAATCCAAAAAATATAACTGTCCCTTGCTGAGTGTTAAGAATTGGGCAAAGGATCCAGCCAAACATGTGCCACTGGCCCAGCCCCAATATATCAACGATAATAACAACAACGACATCGAGGGCAGGACAGGACACAGGACACCCACTCCAGATATCTCAGTTGGTCCGTGTCCACTTATAATTCCCGGCGAGGCCAGGCAGCAGCAGCAGCAGGACATGCAATCAGCTGCTGCATCCGCATCCGCATCCTTGGTCTCCTCACCAGCGACAGATGCGGATTCTCAGGGCGGAGCTTTGTTGGATTGGTGCAAAATGTTTAGCGCCAGTTTGAACTTTTTTGCATTCGCCGCAGCTGCTGCTTCAATGCATCCCGGAAGTGGAACGGGAGTGGGAGCGGGAGCGGGAACTGGAGGTGGACTCAACGCCATGCAGGCGACAAGAGAAACGCACCCAGATACGCATAGTTATAGCGATAATCTTTTGAAGCGACTAAGTCCCTCGGTTCACAGTGAGTCCTCGAAGGAAAGCTACTACGATAGCGAACCGGAAGATTTGTCCGTGCGCTCGTGCAACTCAAAAGTCTCCAGTCCGGCAAACAGCAGATCGCAGAGTCCCGACAAGAACAGCACATCGAGTACATCCATTCACAGCGATGGAGAGCAATAGTCAATTCACACACACTCACACACACACACACACACACTCACACACACTCACACATTGTAGATAAAGTTCATGAATGTTTTAGATTTCTCAAATCGAATCGAATCTTTTATGCGTCGTCAATATCAATAAACTAAACTAGATTCTCCAATCATAACCTATTTTAACCAGGCCAAGATAGCATTTGCCAACAATTGAGCATAATCTTCACGTTTTATCAAAGCAATAAGTATTATGAAAAAAAATATAAATAAATAACAGCAACAGCAACTACCAATTACTAATTACAATTACCATTACTAATTACAACTACAATTACAATTACAATTACAATTTTAATGTCATACTATTTAATACAACAATCGTTGACTGTGTATAAAAAACCAAATGCAATAAATCTACTTAAGTAAACAAGTTCTAGTTGTATTTAATAGCAAATAGCTTAAATTTTTGGCATATCTGTAAACTAATTTATTAGATTTGTTTCATTTTAGTTGTAAGAAATAAATATCATATTTGTATTTGTAAGTAACATAATAATTATTGTAATTAAAATATTTAAATTAAAACCAACTAAATACTACTGAGATACAAATATACATTCATGAGAGTATAGTTCAAAATAACCAAGTCTTTGTGTTTACTTCCTATATTTATGCAAGATTTCTTTTTCTAAAATTCTAAAGAAATATTGATTGATTGCTTAATATCTTCCAGGAAAATTACATTTGACAGCTGCTTACAAATTTTGCAAATCTGTAACAGTTTAAAAGAAAATTTTTTGATTGTCATAATTAAAGGCAAATTGGAAAAATGGTTTTTTCCAATATTTTATAAAATACGGATGTTCGGAACTTCGTAACTTATTTGTACGAAAAATGAATCGATTGACAGCAAAAGACCAAAAAAATTCTGGGAGCTTTCAGATAGTTGAAATTCAAACTAGTTGTCTATTTTTTGAGAACAATTTCCGTAAAGTAAATAACGATACGCCATTTTGCTTCATTACTTCTGAGATCATTGACAGCTTAAATAAAAGTGTCAGATTTTCGCAAATATTTCTTTTGCAAAAGATTAAGAAAATGTTTTAAAACTCTAACCAAAAAATAAATAAAAACTTATTATAATTGGAAATCAGTGATCTTAGATATCATCAAGAATGGTTTCATTAATGTGACAACTAAATTCAACGTTAATTATCGGAATATATTCGCCGGCACTTCAGATACACGAGTTCAATAAATAAGTAAAATAAATACTTTACTTATAATGATATGCAATTGTAACTAAATTTAAAATTAATAAAAATTGTGATCGTCTTCATTGGTTGTTTTATCAACTTGCCAACGTAATGCAATTCAGATATATTAGAATATTTTCAAGAATTTCAATTCATAGGAAAACTAGTACAGGGCATTTTTCAATTTTTTTTCCGTATACCTAAGTGAAATAAGTACTTTTTTTTAGGTATGCAACTTTTCGTGCTCATATATTACGAACATCGTTAATTGTTCATTTTAATATTTTTCAATCTCTCATAATATTATTGAAAACAAAATGTTATATTTTTGTAAGTACACAATAAAAGTACTTACTGGAGTACTGGAGGATACCCTGTGCCAGTCTCCATAAAATAGAATATTGGTTGGGAACGTCTCATATTCATATTCTGTCAGTTTGGTTTACATATCTCAAACAACAAAAGTTTTTATGCTGAGACTTGATTTTCGACTGATCGTTCCAATGGCAGCTATATGATATAGTGGTCTGATCCAAATTTAAAAGCAAACTTGATCTGCGTCCGGTATCCAGCAACCTACATACCAAATTTGAAGTCTCTAGCTATTATAGTTTCTGAGATCGGCTGTCTCAAACAGACGGACGGACAGACGGACAGACAGACGGACAGACGGACAGAAAGACGGACATGGCTCAATCGTCTCGGCTGTTGATGCTGATCCAGAATATATGTACTTTTTGGGGTCGGAGCTGCTTCCTTCTCCCTGTTACATACATCACACAAATTTAATATACCATTTTTTGACCATTTTCAATGGGCACAGGGTATTAAAATCAATCTGTTATTTTTGTTCTTAATAAAATTGTCTTCTATGATGTGAATGCACTTATGAACTTATGAACTTATTATCACTGTCACATTCTGGCAAAACTGGAAAGAGCATCTTTTAAGACTCAACCTACAAAATGTGCAATGCAAATTAAACCGTTAATTAAAAACAATTGTGAAGTGGAGATTCATTTAAACAATTTGACATCCAATTCAACGCTAATAAAGAGCGGGATATATCAGTTTGTATATCATCACATATCATTACTAGAGATATTTTAAAGAATTGCATCTCGTAGATAAGCTAGTTCAAGTCTTGACGCAGTTGCCCAAGTTGAGCTTCAATGCATTTGCACTTGAATAATTGTGTGTTGTTGAATGATGCTAACCGATCTTAGGCCAAAAGTTAGTTGGTGCCACGTAAACGGGTTAAGATGGTTTTTGGGATAATGGGCTCTTCTACTACTACTGCCAGCAAAAAGGCAATGTATGAATACATTTGCCTGCAAGAATGTCCAGAAATTGTCTGCACTGAGAGGAACAGCATCGAAGTGGCAGCAACAGCAGAAGGAGCAGCAGCAGCAGCCACAAAGACAGTGAAAGACGTCGACGTCAGAGTCGCAGCCGCAGACGAATTATTGGTTCACCTTTTGGTAAAATTAAATATCGCGTGTTGGTAATTTCCGCTTGGCTTCTCGTTGCTGCCGTTGCCGTTGCTGTTGTTGCTGCTGCTGCTGCCAACGGTTGAAGTTGAAGTTGAAGCGAATTATTACGATGATTACGCGACTGACAATGCTCCCATGCATTCATGCTTCGTCCATCCGGCCATCCAAGCGAGCTTTCTATGCATGCCTCCATCCACAGCCACATCCATGTCCACATCCACGTCCATGTCCACGTCCATGTCCATGTCCATGCTCACATTGCATGTGCTGTTCATTGTGCTTGTGGACATCTTCGTGGCATTCTGGATGAGGATAAAATTACTTAAAAGCAAACCTCTGGGCATATCAATACTATTGGCATCCAACCGCTGTCAATATTGTGACGCCTCGTAACCCGGATGATCGTAACTGATCGCCGAAATGAATCATTATATGAAGGTATACTTTAGAATGCTGCAAAGTTGCTACATTAAATGCATATAAATTGTATGTACACCAAAACTATAAGGCTCTTATATACCCACTGTATGTACAGTTTATCAAGTAATTGTTTTTACAATATTTAATTTAATTTTTTGTGTTTAAATACCTTTAAATTAAGATATAAAGAGATCCATTGGGTTGAACTATTTTTATAAATATTTGTGAGCTTTTCATTGTGCTTCAACAATTATTTACCTGACAATATGTATGTATGTGTGTCCATATGCAGTTCAATTTGTCTGACATCCTCCTAGCATATGATTGACAATTACAGCAGCAGGTTAACCGATCGCATTGTCTCGACACCGCAACTTTACCGGATGGCCCCTGTAATTATTGTTTGCGTGCAGGCGGACTGAGTGTTGCTGACGTTATTTACTTCAACGAATACTCCGAATATTCACACATGCATAATATAATTATGTATAAGCAAATACATGTGCATACATATTAAGAAAATTCGCTTATTTATTGACAATTGAGAATTGTTAGTAAAAAAGGCAGAAAATTATGAGCAAATTGAATTTTATGCAGAAACAAGCAGCGACGTTTTCTGCAATGCGGCTGAATTACCAGCTTACCGGGCAGCAGGAAATTCACACAATGCACAAATCTTAAATAAAGTATGCAGAAATTAACAATAACATTTCAAAGGAAAATTCACAATACACAAGTAATATTATTATAGCGTTCACATCATTCTTCAACTGAACTTGGTTTGATTTTTATCACTAAATTATAAGGCAGTAATTGATTTTCATCGATTTTATTGCAAGCATATTTACATTTCGTGTAGGAAATAAGATATTTTTTAGTTAGTTTTATAAGCGTTTGTAGTATTTTTGCTTAGTTGTCAGTCATACGAGCATGTGGTTGAGTGTGTAAGGATTTTTATAGCCAATTTATTCTCGATCGCATCTCGATCGCGTTTGAATAATTGGCTGCCAAGATACCTTTTGCCAGTTCTGACCAGGCTCTCGTGAGTTTTGCGTGCTGAGTGGTTTTTGTTCTCTAGCATGCAGCAATTACAATCAGATTAGTTGCATGTCCCTTGGCGTTCTTTGACGCAAGCGAAAACTCGCGTTAAGAATGCGACGCGATGCTGCGGTTAATCGCTCATTAGTTCCTTCAAAGATGCTTTATGCGGTTTTTTTATGTCACTTGGTTGACCACCAGCTCGTAGAATGTACTATGTTTTCGGTACGTCATGCGAATATCGAATAATTTTGCAAGAACTTCCAAAAAATATCAAAATATAAAGGGATGCCACAGAAATCGCAAGCGTAATTGAATTCCGCAGAAAGCAATTCCGCACGGAAATTTCCGAGGTGCCAAAGAACCTTTTCAGTTTAAATTAGCAACTTTTTTAAGTTTATAATTGCAGAGCAATAGGTTTTTAATTTATTTCTTATTTAATTAATATAATTTAATTTATTTATGCAATAATTGATTTTGTTTAGCTGCAAAAAATTTAAAAGTAATCGGCGGGAAAAAAATAAAAATTACTCGACAACTCTAGCAATTGTCTGCCATTAGTCTGGCAACTCTTCGTGAAAAATGTAATACTTATTTTAAATACCTTACTTCGAATTCTGACTAAAAAATGTGGCATGTGGCAAATGTGGAGCCTGACTTCGAAAATCTGAATCGGACTAGGTGGCAGCATCGGACGCCTGTGGATTAAGCGCTAGTTTATTCCGCGTAAAATTATTCTGCGAATTGACCTGCGGCACAGCGAAATCAATTTGAAGTGAAATTCATGCGAAAGCCATTTCTGTGGCACCCCTGATAATGTTATTTTTGGCATGCCGAAGATTTAATATGCAATATCCCCAGAAAGTTGTATGCTTGAAATTTTAAGATTTGGATTTTTGTTTTTAAAGGAGCGTCGCTTTCAATTTTTTTCCAACGATAAAATAAATTTACCATCGAGATATCTTTAAAACTGAAAGATTATACTGATCAAGAATATATACTTTATTGGATCTATCATTCCTACTTCCATGCGTAACACACTTCATGACAAAAGTACGATATCCCTAACAAAAAAGACAAAATAGTTTTGTTTATTTTTTTGCGAATTGCTTTTTAAAGAAAATAAAAATTTTCGATAATTTTGAGTACACCTCAGAAAAGTTTATCTAAACATTAAACAGTAGAATAAAAATAGTCAAAATTCAATGTTTTTTTTTTTTTTTTTTTTTTTTTTAATATTTCAAATTTTTTAAAATTTGGCTATCCAAATCTTGTTTCCAAATTACAAGTTTCCTAGTTGTGTAATTTCCTTTACCCAATTTCAACACGTTAAGCGCTAAGCCATAACTTTAATTTTGTCATATGATAAAAAATTGTATAGAGTTAAATACAGGGTATTTAGTAGTGTTCTTCCTATTGCAGCAGTATTTCTTCTTGTTATTTGTTTGTGTTTTGTTCTATACTTATTAAAATGTAGGCTACATTTATGTCCTTTTATTACAAGAACAAGAACAAAAACAAATCAAAATTTGTATACAGACAAAGAGTTTCGCACAATGTTGCACAAAAGTTTTTACAAACATACGTAGTATCTAAATACACAGAGATTTGTATGTATTTCATATTTTTTATTCGTCTAACCGCATGGAAAGGGAAACCAACATCTTTTGCAAATAATCACTTTTTTGTCTTTTGCTGAAATTGTGTTTTTTGTTTTTTGTTGTTTGTTTTCACATTTCTTTTTATAGTTGTGCTCTGCATTTCTCTATTACTTCTTTGTCCTTGCCAACATCAAAGTCTGTCTTTGGACCTTTGTCATTATGCTGTTTTCACACCCTGCACCAAAAGCGTAACAAGTACGAATACTCTAGTCGAGGGCTCAATGCTCGGGTATGCTCGATTGGAGAATCAGAGTAAAATCTTAGTTTGTAAATCTCAGTTTTTACTCTAAGATTTTTAATAAAAATAAATTAAAGAAACATTTCCGGGTTTGAGCTTAAATAAGTAGTATCCAAACTAAAATTAAAAAGGTGTCATATTTAAGCCAGGGTATCAGACTGAAACGAATATTGGGTTCTGTTACGATTTCGTTATGTTCTCATTTAGGTTTTCGGTTATCAGTTACGTAAAATAAACGGCTACCGTCTTTTTTTTAAAGTGGGTTTTTGGTTTTCAAATTCCAGTATGATTTCGGTTGACAAAACAAACTGAAAAAGTGTTAAAGATATGTAAATTTGAAAACAAATATTCAAAAATTTCAAAAAATTAAGATATTTTTATTAAGATCAATATATAAATTAAATTAAGGCAACAGTTCAATATTCAATTTAGTTTTAACCCTCCAACACCCAAGCATGCCTCAAGACGCTTATCCGTTTAATCACAATAACTAAAACAGTAATCCGTTTTTCAGCATGAACATATTTTTCAACTGTTGTTAATAAACACAGCTTGACATTTTAAACAAGCTTTAAAGCACACGGAAGCTTTTAATAAATATAAATATAAATATTTGTAATATTTATATTAAAACAAGAATGGTTTTGAGCTAAAAAAGTATCCAAATTAAAAATTAAAAAGGAATGAGAAGATAAAAAACAAAGCAAAGCACCAATATGTTTTTTTTATAATTTTGTAATGCACATAATTATTTGGAAAATATTTATATTTGGCATAGACAATGATAACATCATCTGGGGCATCTTCTTCATAACCTTTTGACGGTACCTTAGATTTAAATAGGCTCCGAGTTTGGCTTGAGAATTCTTAAATATTATAACGTATGCGGAATAAAATACGAACAAAATTGAACATGTTTCCAATAAGTTCCAATAATCGAGAGCCCAAAACAAAACACACTATAATGAATGGTACTATTTTATCATGCATAGCACAGTTGCGGTAATGAGCTCATGAAAACATTTACTTATAAAGTAATTTCGGATATTCAGAATGGAAAAAAAATTGATAGAGCCCCTAGATCCGGCAAAAAATGTCCATTTCAGCAGCCTTAAGGTGGAGCCAAATAAAGGGCTGAAATTGTGGGTCGCACAGCTACATCGAATCGAGCGATTGCCAAAAAATACAATCTGAGCGACAAAACTGTGAAAAGTATTTGAAAGACATCGGAGTGATGATATGTTCTAAAAAACCGTTCATAAAGTCACAGAAGTACAGAGAGAGACAATCAAACTTCGGCTGCGTGCGCTTTCTAGAAATTTGTTTTCCGCAAGCTGTTCAAAGGCTTGCTTAATGAATGATGAAACGTATTCCCCAGTGGAGGGTCATGAGTGTACTCCGAAATATTTCTTTAGGCTTTCTAATACTTAACCACCTGAAAAAGTCACTCAAATAACAAAAACAAAGGTTTTATTGTGACTGGCCATAAGAGAGCGTGGAATCAGTGATTCTGTATTTTTTAAGGCAGGATTGGCTGTGAATGCGCAAAATTAAAAGGACAATTGTCTTTCGGCGCTTAAAAAATTTATTGATTAGTATCATTCGAATGATAACACGGTGTTTTGACCGACTTAGCGTCTGCTTATTAGGCCAAAACAACTCTGAAGGCTCTTGACCACTTGAGCACTGATTTTGTGCCTAAGCTACAAAATCCTCCAAATGTGCCTCACTTAAGAACTTTGAAAAGAAATGTTTAGAGTTAGGAATATAAGCCAAAAAACATCGAATGTTTGATATTAAAAATCAAAAGAGAGCTTGCTAAAGTGGACACAAAGTGAATTCAGGAGGCAATGAGCAAGGTACCCGAAAATATAAGGAAGGCTTATCGCTTTGGTCATGAATATTTTTTGTAAAAATAGCTTATAGTCTAATCAAAAACATATAAAAAATTTAAGTTGGTCGGACTTGGAATACATTTTTTATTCGTTACACATTTGTTACTTACTTACGCTTAAGTGAAATTTCTTTTCAATGTACTATTATTGGTCAGTAAAGTGAGCTTAGAATTTGGCTATTGTAAATTAATGGGAAAATTTTATTATATATGATTGTGTTTATGTGATTGTTTGTTACATTATAACATAATACATTATTCTCAATTCTTACAGCACAACAATAAAATACAAATCACTTTACTAATAAAAACTTATAAGATGGAAATGATTTAGATAGCGGAATATGCCTTAGTATTAATCTAATAAAAATAATCATGGTTTGCGGTGTTTCGAAGTGCAAACTTAATGAATTGTAAACATTTTATTAATATTCACAATTATAAAACTGTGTTAAAATGAATTAATCTTAGATAAACACCTGATAAACTCGCTTAATTTATTTGATTATTGTGCAAACTTTTAATGACACATTTAAATGACTTCTCCGAATAAAAGTGAACCAATCTTACAATGAAACTTTGCTCTTATCTTAACCAACAATGACATATTCAGTCAGTGTCCTTTGTCAGAATGACAGAAAGCGTCGGGCGATTTTTTGAGTTCCAAAGCTTATTAAAGGGAATGGAAAACGCCTTTGGGCAGGGGAACTGTGATATTCGTTATCCTTGGCAATCTACGTCAGGCAGCAACCTTTGTCGAGTGTATTTCTGCTTAAGGAATAGTTTAAATGCTTTAAGAAATATCCATAAAAGACATTAATAAATGTTCGATTAGGATATACCCTGTAACTAATCCTTGAGAATGTTGTATGACCAGTGGCAAATCTACTTTCCTTAAATGTATGTTTACGTTCAATAATAGTGCTTGACTCGTCTTCTATTGTTTGTGACAGACATTCGCATAACTTAATTACACCCTCTTTCAATGTTGAAAACGGGTATAAAAAGCGTAAAACCAACGCGACAATGTTTGTGTATGAAAACAAAACATTCTCATACTTGGTTAAAAATATTCATTACCAGTCTGTGTAATGTTGTGTGTGAGTAACCCCTATTCTTATTATTGGGGTGCACTTTCTCTGCTGCAACGGATCGGAACTTTGGGCTACCTTGGGATGGTAAACAAAAGGGTCAGAGGTCATCTTCACGGACAGAAACGCGCAGATTTCATCAACGTTCGGCATTGCGTCAATGAGTTTCTTGTGTCCGGCCAGAGAATCCGTTAAAAGGGCATTCGTGTTACCCGTAACAAAACGTTTCGTGAGAAAAGGGGCTTATTATCTCCCAATCCGTAGCTGTTTTCGCTGGTCATTTGTGTCCGGTTTGATTATACTCGTACCAAGGCAAATATGTACACATGTATGTATGTATGACGACGCTTGATAAATTAAGGCTTAATACCGGTTGTTGTGTTTATTTTTTTATTACACTGTCACTGAAAGGCGATATGAAAAATGAGGCAAGATCCTGAATATTGGGATATGAATTCTTAAGCAGTCATTTGCCTATACAAGCATCTAATCTTAACAAATGACCCAATGTCTTATCGTCAATGTCAGCGACAAACTGGTCCTCATTGGAATATTGAATAAGGACTAAATGTCCTGCCAGATTGTCCCAAAAGCAACTTGTTTGTGAGTCTATATTTTAAAGTTTTACTTTAAGTTATTTAACCGATCTATTTACTGAAAGAATTGGAATTTGTCATTTTTGGTCTAAAAAATATAACAAAAATATGTTGATAAAAAGAAAGATAAGCTTATCGTACAGTAAGAATAATAATAATAAATTTCAACCATATTTCCTCTAAATTATTTTTGCACATTTTCTGCGATTTTATTTATTTATTGTCAGGCTAAACAATTAATTTAAAATTAAACATTAAAATTAAAAAATATATTTATTTAAATTGCAAAATAAATTTGAATTAAAAGCTCTGGGGAATCTAGAATAAGAATGAAAAGTGGCTAGGATTGGAGACAACCCAGAAAAACCCAATCAGACCAAAATGATATTAATAAGTAGTTAGTTGGTTACACTAGTTAAACATGATTAAAAATTTTAACATTTAATAAAAAAGTGTATGAAAAGATATTTATGATAATTACCCATTAAAGTCCTAAATAAGTAAACATTTGATTGATTTGATTTATAATATGAATTTATTTTGGCACAAATACCGTTGAACTTCCATAACTCGAACTTCTATAACTCGAATCTCTCTGTAACTCGAGCTAAATGAGTGGCAGTAAAATTAATAATCTTAAGAAAAATAACTCTATAAGTCGAATTCTCCATTCTTTGGATATTGGTGATTCGAGTTAGGGAAGTTTGACTGTATTATTGATTGAAAAAAAACTTAAAATAACTAACTGAAAGTACATATGTATAACTTGATTTGTTTGATTAGAACTTGTTCTGTTTTAGTGACAAAAAAATATGTTTTTGAAAAAATTTGATATTTTTTTGCTTGGCGCTTGCTTCTTTTAGCTTATTCTAAAAGAAATGTCGCATATTGTATGAACATGTGTATGTATAAATATATATGTATATTAAGGTGTTATTTCATTAAGAATAACTGTTAGTCCAACAACACTCGACATGGTAACGTTCATTAACTTATTTAATTGGTCCAGCGAGTGGTCAACGCAATGTGCTACGGATATAATGGAAAGTTTTACATTTTGTTTGAAATGGTTTACGGTTTAACGGTCAGGTTGGTCCAGCAATGTAGGGCTTGCCGTCATTTATAATAGTTGTATATACATATCTTGGCATATACTTGGTATATATTTACTTGTGTATGTATATGGGATACAAATGTCAGTAAGAGGCCTATATTTGCCGCATGTGCGGAGGTGGCATTAAAAACAAACCCTTTTGCTTGTTGTTAAACAAACTTGCGATGTCTATTTCAGCACTACCGCACACACGCACACACGCACATTCGGACACACACACACACACACGCACACACATACACACGCTTAATAACACAGATGCTGCTGTCCCGGCTCCAAAGTGGACAGAATTTAACGTGCCACCGACTCGTTTAATAATTGCTCAGAGTGCGGTGCGATTTGGGTATGCGCGTTACGGAATCGCTGGACCGTCAGCCGTGTCGTTAGGCCTGTCAAACCGACCCAAACCGGACTCGGGACAGGGACTGGGATTGGGTCAGGGAAAGGGAAAGGGAACGGACCAAAACCGGACAGGCTCAGAACGGACTAGACCATTTGGTAAGAGCTACAATTTTGTGATAGATGCGGTTTGTGGAGGCTGGACAAATGCTCGCGAGGTGTTGTACACTCACACACACGCACACACTCATACACACGCACACCAATCCATTTCCCATATCGTTGTAACCCCAAAGTGTCCAGAAAAGGGATGAAACGGCTGAAAAATGCTTACGACTGGGTTTGGAAAATGTTATTACGAATATATTATACAAACACAGACATACCGACGGACAAGCAAACATATATATCTGCTATGTATGTATGTGTGTTGAACTTTCATTAAATATACACACATACATACATAGACATGTACATAACTAAGTGTGTTGGAATATATAAGTAGGTGTTGTTGCCTGTGAATGAAACAAACAAAAAATATACATTATAAGATATGTATGTATGTATATATGTAAGTTTGTTAATATCTGTACATATGTACATACTTATGTACAATTTTAGTCGGCACATAAAACTGTAACAGTGGTCAACAGATTGGCAAAGGTTCGTCCTGCAACAAGGTTATCCTGCGATATGGGGTTCAGCGAGAGTCCCGGGCTTCAACCATCTCCATCTCCATCTCCACCTCCGTTTAGGATGTTATGTTTAGTTAAATCTAACTTTTGTGAAATAGGGTTAGTAGTGTAATCAAAATGCCACAGTGAAGTAGTAAAATTTGACATAAATTTTACAGCTCACACGTGGCAGCGATTGATGCCGAGCCGAGGTGATTCCCGCTGGACAACAGGTCACAGGTCGCAGCTCAAAGCCGTGGATGTGGATGCTTGGATGTGTTTGACTAATTATATAGACTTTTCTTAATTCGAATCGTTACCGTCACTGCGTAATGCGTGTAGTATAAAATTTGTAGCTCTGAGATGAACGAGTTTTTAGTAAGACAGAACAGACTCCAGTATACAACAACAATGCTCAATGCCATAAGGGTCGAATACCAATAAGATCTAAATCAGTCGGTTCTTCCCTGGCCCACACAAAGTCCCAATCTTAACATCATGGAAAAAGTTTTGGACTTTCGTTAAGAACTAGGGGAACATTAATAGAGATCGGCAGTGCGTCGAAGCTATAGCTGAATGGGTGAAATTTGGTCAAAATTGGCCATTGAGCTTGGTCATAACTTGGCTTGACGTTGTGTAAATACTTTTGACCACCTCTGTATATTTACTTAATCAAATTAATGTTTGGAATAAAAACAAAATAATTTTCCTTCAATAAAAAAATGTAGGGTTGACACTCTATTTGGCAGGCACTTAATTTATAAGAATGTGAGTTTAATTTTGTACAATGCAAAAAAAATTATTCTGCAGTTCGCTCGACTGTAAGATACCCAGTGTTAGTCTCCATAAAATAAAATATTGGCTATAATAGAATTAGTAATATTTATGTAAGCAAATAATACATATGTAAATACTTCACGCCTCTCAAATTTGCTGTATGATATAATATTCCGATTTTAACCAAATTTTATCAAAATGTGTGGGACTATCCCGTATGCAAATTCTGTCAGTTTGGTTGAGATATCTCAAACAAAAAAAAAGATTGTCATACTAAGACTTGATTTTCGACTGATCGTTCCTATGGCAGCTATATGATATAGTGTTTTGATCTAAATGTAAAATCAAACTTGATCTGCGTCCGGTATCCAGCAACCTACATACCAAATTTGAAGTGTATAGTTATTATAGTTTCTGAGATCAACGCGTTCAAACAAACGGACGGATGGGCAAACGGATGGACAGACGGACATGGCTCAATCGACTCGGCTGTTGACGCTGATCAAGAATATATATACTTTATGGGGTCGGAGATACTTCCTTTTCCCTGTTACATTCATCACACAAATCTTATATACCGTTTTTGACCATTTTCAATGGGCACAGGGTATAAACAGAGAGGTTAAGCTAGCTAACCAGGTAATAAAACTGTAACTGAAATCGGAACCGCTAAACGGTACAATCAATCCTTGATTTGAACTGGGTTTTTGAGGTGTAATCACGGTTGCCAAAGCATGTTTGTTATTTTTTTTAATCTGAATAGTCATTTAGTTAATTATAAAAATTAGTGGCTTATATAATCTTTCTTTGAACCGAGTTTTAATACAAATTCTTGTCGAATAAAGTTTGATTTTGTTATTTTGTATACGTCTGTATACGAAACTCTGCGAATTGATATCACTTTGAGTTGATGAGTTAAAGTCCGATAAACTGAAAATCGATCATTTTAAATACTTAGCCTAAATGCAAAGTGAATAAATACATTTCACTAAATGCTATAAAAACATAAAATGATAACAGGCCTGATAGTTTATTCTATCTAAAAATATACATTTTTATACACATATATACAAGG
The DNA here is from genome assembly GCA_963924055.1 of Drosophila limbata. Lineage (NCBI taxonomy): Eukaryota > Metazoa > Arthropoda > Insecta > Diptera > Drosophilidae > Drosophila > Drosophila limbata. The sequence continues at coordinate 5,897,998 of OZ001352.1, forward strand.
AAGGTACAATGCAGTACATTCGTTGAGAACTAATCACCGATTCTTAGAAAATATATTTGAAAATTTCATCAAAACCCATTTACTTTTTTTGAAGAAGGATTTCAACGTTCTGCTATAAGCTTTGTGTTTAAAAAAAGCGGAAAAATGATTATTATTGATTGATATGTAAAGTGTAAAGTATCAATCTTTCTGTGACCATTCAAAACATTGTTTGCCTTTACATTTGCCTGAAGACTTTTGCAACTGCATCTTGGCTCGGTAGTCGGTATTGTTAGTATGCATAGAAATAGTTTATTTACTGACTTTCAAAACTTGCCAAGTGACTGAAAAGTTTTCTTGACCTTGTAAACTTTGAGACTTACACGAAAAGAATTTAGACAAACCTAGACGCTCACAGTAAGTTTTTCTCATTTGGGTCGTTGAAGGCGAATCGCATTAAGATGTGTAACTGTGTTTGTACTATATAGTATGTAGTATTATATGATGTGTTATAAGTATACGACTACTATGTAGTATGTTTATGTACTCGTTCGAGTGTGTGATTCAACAAGTGGGACATTCCATTCAACTATATTTAGCTTAGTTTTTTTCCACAAGTCGACGTGTTGGCCGCAGATTCAATGCACTTTTGAACAGCTCTTAGAATTCGGTAGGGCTTCACTTGTCCCTCCGGATGTACCCTTCAATCCCGAATCCCCAGTCCCGTCTGTCCGCGTATCAGTTTCAGTTTCACTGCCGTTGGCAGCTGTTGAATAGCCGCAGTTTTTCATGGGCCACGCTCATATTGAGTTGCTGCTGCCATTACCCTTGCCATCGCCTTTGCCATCGCCTTCGCCATCGCAATCGCCATCGCCATCGCCAAAGGTGTTGCATTCAAATCGCAGCGGCAAAAAATTCACTTTTCGAGTGTTTCGCGAAGACAAAAAGTGCAAGAAAATAAACAAAGAAAAACAAGTAAGAATGCTACAGTTGACACCTGACGATGAAATACCCTGTAATCAATTAAAAATATATGCAGTTGAACTTCCCTAACTCGAATCATCATTATCCAAAGAAATGGTTCGAGTTATGGAGATATACGTCTTATAGAGTTCTTTTTCTTAAGTTTTTTAATTTTACTGCTACTCATTTAGCTCGAGTTGCAGAGAAATTCGAGTTATAGAAGTTCGAGTTATGGAAGTTCAACTGTAGTTTAGTCATCTGTGAACTTATAAAGTGTACAGTATAAAAACTGCTGCATACTTTTAGGCGATTATACTGCGTAGTATCTTAAAATAGCTATAACTAGCGCTTTAATTATTCGATCTTGAAGAGATTCAGAAGGATGATTGACAATGATATTGAGGAACTTTCAGCATCAAAAAATGCTTTTTATATTGGAAACTTGGTGTTTAAATTATTTGGATCTGTGTCAAGTTTTGTTGCTTCAGCTCTAATTGTCTCTAATTTATAGGACAGGTGCACAAAGGGACATAATCACAAATCGACTGTTCTTGCTGATCTAAAATATATATACTTTATACGATTTTCAATGCCTTCTTCACCCTGTTAAATGCAATGCAACGAATACAACGTACCCTCTTACTTAAAGAGTAACGGGTACAAAATCGGCCATGAATAACGGCATTTTTTTGGGCTAGCACGCATCAAAATTGCACCATATGGAAATTTAGTTGGCAACTGCCGTGATATCGTTGACGCCGAGAATGGCGGAAAAAAAGTGCAGCTGTGTGCTCCAATGCGAAGGTCAATCAAGTGACTCCTCGTTTTTTCTTGCAGTCATCTGCCAACTGGCAACTGGTAACTGGCAACTGGCAACAGAGAAGAGCCAACTGCCTTTCACCAATGCGCCAAAATTGCGGTAAAACAAAAACTGCGGCCGTCACACAGCTCACTAAGCGCTTCGAGCTACGGCGCAAAAAAATCGCCGGACAACGGGAAAAATTGGACGATGGGACGGAGGGACGAACGCGGGAGCGCCATTTAAGGGGATTAGGCAGTCAGTTGGAAACCGCTTGTTTGCCCACTGGCATGCAGCTTGATGCACTTGACTCTTTTTTCTGCTGCATAACAGCAGGCCCCCCTTTTGGCCCGACACCCCTTTGCTGCCCCTGCATCCATTGGACGCGTCTTCGCGTGCGTTGCAGGCGCCATGTCCTGGCCTGGCCTGGTCTTTGGTCCTGAACCGCATTCAATGTAGATGTGTCCCCTCCCTCCTCGGGCCATCGTCAGTGATACTGTCGCCGATTAGGCATGTATGGACGTGCAAAGTGCTTGTGATGTGTGTTTCGAATGTTTGTTGCCTTTTGACACGGCCCATGCTCGAAAAAATAGTTTTTTTCAGGCTCGCATATGCAGTAGTTGGCTTTTGGGCATGTTTCTATTTCCCACAGCTTAACAGTTTAATTGGAAAACATTGTTTTATGCGCCCATATTTCGCGATAACTTGCACAGCACATTTATGCCTACTATTCAATCTAATAATAAATATTTATTATGTGGTGATTTATTTACATATTGAAGGGGTATTTTCAGAGGTGTCCCATCTTTTGGCTGAAGAATGGCATTAAATGGAAGATAGTTCTACTCGAGAGTGCTTGATTGTAAGATATCTCAGATACATTTAAATTTTAAATAAAAAATACTTTTATTTAAATTTCATTTTTAAAATTACCTTTAGTTTTTCGGAATTATTGTGAATTTTATTTTGTGTATCTACTTTCTTTAAAAAAAAAAGGTAAAATATTGCCTGGTCTAAGATGATCCGATGAAAAAGTGACCTTTTTTTCCGGAGACTATAGTCTTATGTTCGCATAATTAATAAGACAAGAATCCATAAGCATCTCATCTCGGAAAATAATTTAATAAAAATATTCATCAAAGTCTCCAAAAAAGATTTGAAATATCATTTCATCAAGATATAGTCACTAAAGTTCTTAATCATGTCTTCTCTTGTCTTCGCATGTCACTCTTCTAAGAGTGCTAATATTTTTGAAGATGGCTTTATGGCTAGGAATTTTACCGGAGGCGACCAAATGTGGATATTTCTTATTTTTTTAAAAAAAAGAGTACTACAATACGAATTCATTCTTAATTATTTTCAGGTAATAAAATTTCGATTTCTCAAAGCTTTTTTTTTAGTTTGTTTCATGAAATGTCACCAAAATGTGAATTATAATGACAAAAATTTGTAAATCAATATAAAAATATAAATGTATAAAATATTATTCAGAATACGAAAAAGCATTATCAGTTTATTATATTTATATTATTATATATTATTATTATGGGGGGGGGGGGGGGGGGGGGGGAATCTGCACCTTTGGATCTATTGTGCCCCCTTCTGAGCCTACAGCTCATCCATGAACCCTAGTTCCCGCATGAAGTCGAGCATTTTTAACGGGTTGAGGTGTACTATGTCCTCCATCGGTAGGACATGTTTCCCTAGAAAACTACACCTACGTCTATATAGAGCAGTGCATTCTGCTAGTATGTGCATCGAAGATTCTTCCTCGAAATTGCAGAACCGGCAGGTTCCACTGCTTACAATTCCTAACTTAGATAGGTGACTCCTCAGTTTACAATGCCCTGTCAATAGACCGGTGAGTATTCTGAGTCTATTCTTTCCCAATGCAATTATTCGCTGGAACCGCTTTTTGTTGTAGCTACCTAGGAGGTGTTTGGCTTGTCTGAGACCTGTGGGCTCCGTCCAACGCGACTGTTGAAGTCGTCTCTCCTCTTTACGTAGGTACTCCCGTATTGTGTATATATTATTATATAATCAGAGTGACAAAACAGCTGTCGTTTTAATATTGAATTTCATATGCAGTCGGTGCAATATTAATGCAAGCTTAGTTAAAATAAAAGTGTGTGCTTAACTACTTAATATGTATTCATATAATGCATCAATATTAGTAATAGGTACTATATACATATATTTATACTTTCAATATTTAAATTTTTCGAGCATTTTGTATTGTTTCGAAGAAAATTCAGATGCAATCGTAAGTGTAATTAACGCCCATGTGCCCGGATATTGAAATACTCGTAAGAAAAGCCATTTGGTTTTGAGAAGGGACCCCGATGTGGAGGGGTTGAAGGGTCGTGTTTTGCATGAGCTTCATTGTTGGACTATTCTCTTAGAGATTTACTTGTCTAATTGCTTGCGCTCTGGCAAGGAAGAAGACTTGGAGCAGTGCTTGGAATCGATTTAGAAAACTGTAGCTGGGCAAGATGTTGGACACTGTTGAGGGAAGGCTTGGACAAAGTCCATGTGCCTATATATAAACATACATAGATACGAGTGCATTTGAATTCTCCTGACTTGGTATGTATTCCAGATATGTATACGTGTATTGAAATATGAAGGCATGCGTGTGAGTGTGTGTGTTTGTGTGAGCCTTTCTAGGTCCTGTCAAAACTAAAGCGCGCCGTTGCCAGAGACAGACATGCACAACTTTTGCTCCATACAATATCAGCAATTTCCTTCGTTAGTCATTCGTTTCCTTCGTCTGCCTTGTTGTTATGGCTCCCACCGTCCATCCGAGCGAGAATGAAGATGAGGTCCAGAATGGAGTTGGGAATGGGGATGGAGATGAGGGTCTGTCCCGTTGGTCTTTCTACTTTTGATGTAGATGCGGAGACCTCCGAGTTCAATGCCTAGAATGCCGGACCGTGCAAGCAAGCAAGCAAGCGACGTTTGGACATCTGGACACTTGGACATTTGGACAGTTGGACATTTGGACGTCTCGACTAGTACAAGAGAACATATCGCCAACAGACGACGATGGCGATGGCGATGGCGATGGCGACCCACGTATATTTCTGTGTATGCATGGAGGAGGAAAGGCAAAGCACATATAGTACGGTCGAGACTCATGCACACTTAGCCATGAGTCGACGTGGCCATACTATGTTAGGTAGAGTCACACATGGACACATAATGTAAATGTCCGCAATTTCTTTTTGGGCATCTCTTAGCTGCCCGCTGCCCGCTGCCCCCAGTCGCTGCCACGGCCACTGCTGCCGTCAACGTTCTTGCCATTTAGCTTGAATGCGAGTATCCCTTTTTGCCTCTGTCGCCTTACTCTCCACCACGACGACGATGTACTTGTACGACGATGGATCCACACATGGCACAAGCAACTTGCGGCCCAGCGCAGCGCAGCGCAGATTGCTTCTGCCATCGTCGTCGTCGTCGTCGTCGTTGCTGTCGCCATCACCACGTTTCCATCATAGCACCCAACCACCTGGCGCCAGGGGCGAGTCGATCGATAATTTCCATAGTTGACCACTGCTGTGTATGCGAATTTTGAAGCGGACATCTGCACAAACGTACGGAATCACCCTCTCTAACAACTAACACACACATACACACACACACACATGCACACATGAGCACACACTAAGCATTTACTCTTAGAAGCAACGACGACGACGACGACGGCAACGACGACGACGACGGCAACGACGACGACGACGACACACACGAAAGCGTTGCTGTGGCTGAGGCTGAAGCTGAATCAAGCATCGAAAGCAGTAGCATCCACATCCACATCCACATGAGCATCAACATCCACATCCACATACACATAACGGTTGTGTGGATGGTGATGGCAACACGATGGTCAGTCCCCACAATAAGTAAGGGTCTGCCATGAAGATAAAACGAAGACCAAGGAACGAACTGTTTTCTGCAAAATGTTGTTTGCATACTACTTGCGACATGTGAAAAGGATAAGAGTGAGCATGTATATGTATGTGTGTGTGCATGTGTGTCGGTCTCTCTGTGTGTTGTACTTGTATTTGTATGTATGAAATGACGCTGTATTAGTGCCATATAGCGGACGATGCCGCAAATAGTACGTGAGTGGGAGTTTGGCGCGATTGGGGACCGCCGGACTGAACTGAGCTCGTTGTGGGCAGTTGCCACGGACTGACGTGGAATTGCTCTGAATTGTGTGAGTGTGGGGAATGAGAGTGGGCTGTGGGTTGTGGGTTGTAGGTTGTTCGCTGAGAGTGTGGGTTCTGGTCAAGCAACGCGCTGTTGAGACGGGGCTGAGACGGGACAGACGACTTGATGGTTAGCTTGGGTATGGGCTTGGTATAGGTATTGGGGACTGGAGTGGAGTGGAGTGGAGTACGATTCCAAATGCTGGACTGGACTCTGTCCGGGCAGCGGCAGCATCTCTCGAGCTGATGCTGCGTCGTCGTGGGAGCGACTGGTAGATGGAGGTAAAGATGTGCGCTAGGCGATTGTAAAATTTCACATTTTAGAGAATTAGACGTTTTCTCGAAAGCACACACACACACGCATACGTATCTATGTGTAGGTATATACACAACTACAGCTTGTAAGCACACACACACACACACACATCTGTGTGCTTAGATATGTTTTACTTATATGGTAAATGAATACATATACATACGTATACTTTATATGTACACATGTATGTTTGTCGTACGTACGCAAGATGAAATTTTGTACATAGGCAAATTCTGCTGTTGTGTTTTTTTTTGTATGTGTAAGCGAAAGGCAAAGAAGTGGATGTTTAAGCAAAATTTTGATATTTTTGGGCATTTTGTATATTTACGATTTGAGAGCTGAGCTGTGAGAGCATTCAAACCTAAAACTTCAAGTCGTTGAAATGTTGTATTATAGTCGAGATACTCGAATCTAAGATACTCCTAGTCATAATCAAAGCTATGTAATCAGCTGAATGCCAAAATTACAGATAACTGAGTGTCATATTAAACACGAACAGGAAATTCTATACCCAACAGTCTGAAGAAGGATACTCGATGAACAATGCGATTCAGTCAGAAATATACCATTAAACACCAACCAATAAGCACATCAAGTTTATTTTGAATTTTTTCTCCCACTACCAAAGAAAACATCCAATTGCTGTTTCAACATTAAATATTTACCCTTTATATTTTACATTTGATTATTTTGTGGTATTTACCTTTACTCTATTTATTTAGTTATTATTAGATAATAAGCAAAAAAGCTAATCAAGAAACTGCATTCATTAATGAATAGTAAAGCAGTATTATAAATGGTAGAGGTGGAGAACTATCGATAGCACTATCGACACTATTGATGGTTGGGTGCTATCGAGCTACCATCGATAGCAGCCATCCACTTTCGATAGTTCCCGAAGTACTATCGATAGTTTAAAAATTGCTAAAAATTACTATTTTAACCCCTTTTTCCTCATTTTCATACAAAAAATGGCTTGTTAGCAATTTTCCAAAATCATCAAAAATACTAGCGAAGAGATTTTTAATAATTTATTTTTTGAGTCACTCATAGAATTGCTTGAAGAATTTTTTTGCATCAAGACAAAGTTGAAAAGTAGATGGTTACAAAAATTCGAAATATTCAATGGGTACTTGCATGTTTTGCATCGTTCAAACGGAATTTAAATGACCTTTCCAAATACATATAAAAAGCTTTCATCTTTTTTATGTAAAGTCAAAAAATTCAGTTTTTTTTCAGTGTGTAAAGTGTTTCTTGACCAACTGTATGTATTTTTTGTGTCCGGGACTATCGTCGACTATCGATAGCACTATCGTCGACTATCGATGGTTTTAAAAATACTATCGTCGGCTAATCGATAGTTCTGCACCTCTAATATATATTTTTTTTATTTATACTTTTGCTTTTGAAATAAGCAGATCAAATTAATTTATTTTTGGCATTAAATGTATAAATTAATGATTTTGCTAAAGTTTGAGAACATGTCTGAATAATGGTTGCTTAAATAAAAATTGTCGTCAAAATCTTGAGATATGTGAAACACACCTGATTCATTCGCAATTACTATATGGCAAAAAAATAGTATTGCTAATGCCGATTAATACCGTCAAAGACTGTAATCAATCGCGACAACTATCTTGCAATCAGCTTTTCATATCCAAATAATCTTGACTGCAGTGTCGGCAATTTCGCGCACTTCGCTTACATTTTCAAGTATTTTATCAAGCATTTCCGCTGTCTGTCCAATGTTGTATTGTTGATTTCGACGCTGCACAATTTTCATAAACATCGTCCAAGTGAATGTTGCTGTCATAATAAGTTTTATGTTTTTTTAATTTAAATATAAATATATTCCAACTTACACGTTTTTATAATCATGATAAAGTTATTGAACACAAAAATTCGTTTATTTTTAACAGTGACTGTACTTCATGAAACTAAACCTGCAATCAGTTTATAGATTACACTAACCAACAAAATTATGTACTTTATTAAGAAAGTGGGGTTTTCATACTTGGGCCAAAGTCTTATCACTCCTTCCTTATACCTTCCTTTATACCTTCCTTTATCTTTGACCAACTTTTTCAAAATGAAGATGCTCTTGTATCAATGCACTTAATATCAAATAAATTAAATTGAAATAAAGATAATATTTGAATACATTACATAGTAAAAAAAAAATTATCTTGATTTCAGTTCTGTATTTGCACATGATATGATTCTCTACAGCAGCTTTCCCAATTGACTTTAAATTTATATATTACCATTTGTAAATATATAAATATGTATATAGGATCAACGAAATATATACATAATCATGATATAGTTTGTATATTAAGAATATTCTACACTACACACTTACATACATATAAGCTCAAAATATTATTGTAATTAGATGTCATTCACACAATTATCAATAGTGAATGAACATAAATGTGAATAAACTTATGTAGGTAAATACATATATGTATAATTTCCACTGAAGTTCAAGGTTATGTTTATTATGTGCATAATTTGCTTACTTTTACCTAGATAATCATGTACATACAAACACATAAGCCTATATGCCATTCGCTGCCTCAATCAATGTACATATGTATATATTCATACCTCTATGCAGACACATTTACATATGAAACTCACACGGATGTACATATGTATGTATGTATGTGCTTGCATTCACAATGTGCAGTCGCAATCGGACTGAGCTCATTATAATTAAATAGGCAATAGGTTGACGTTGTCCTAATTTGTCGAATTGTGAATGTGTGTGTGTGTGTGTGTGTGTGTGTTTGACTGAGTGTATTTATGACCTGGCGTGAACAGACACGTACACATATGTACATACATAATTATTGTCATAATTATTATTATAATGATGCACACATTATAACGTCTAGTCACATGCACATTACTACACGATTACCCAGTAAAACTTTGCTCTTTCCAAAACCTACTATTTTCCACGTTCAAATTCCGAGTAGAACTAGTTGCCAAATCTGACTTTCCCAATTCGTTTTTATACAGGGGCGAGACAGGAATAGAACTAGGTTTTTAGAAGCGACTTTGGAAGGGGCTCTGTTATTGCACTGCTAACTAACATTTTCCTTTCTGATACTCACTTCCAAAATCTTGTGTCCAGAATGTGGAATAAAGAAGGCAAAAAGGCAGTGGCTCTGTTATAGCACTGCTAACTGACATTTCTGTTTCCTATACTGATTTCCAAAATCTACTGCCCAGAATGTGGAAAAAGAAGGCAGAACGGAAGGTTCCTTTTGAAAGGTTCCAGGTTTTCCAAAAGAGAAAATATTACAGAAATTTTAATAATCCATTACAAATAAAATAAAATACGTATATATATTTACTTTATATTATGTATATTTTTCTTTTTATTACAAATTTTTTTAAATTAAGTGTTAGTGTTATTGTTTTTGCTGTGCTCCTCTTCAGTTGCCTGCCGCTTAATCTTATTTTCTTTGCACGTTTCTTTGTAAACGCGGTTTTTGGCTTTGGCGAAGGTCGCACGAACGTCTCTTCTATAATCTTCGAACGCATATCCTTCTCTTTTTTTGTTGCTTCTGTGAAAACAAAATGATTCCATTAGTAAAATATCTCGGATGAACTGATTGTTTTTAATTACTTACCATAGAGAGCGACATTTAAATTCCTAAACGAGCTTAGCTCCTTCTTGGAATATAAGACCCCGTTATTATATTTGACGACATAAATAATAAATTGAAGAGAAAAAATTATATTAATATAATTTCAACTGAACAAAACACATTAGCACTATACTTACGAGATTTAATTGTAAGAATTTCACAAATATATTTATTTTTCTTCTAAATGAAAAGTTTGCAAACGCTTGCTCGGTTTAACACTCAGCTCAGGAATACAAATAACAGAGAAAAAAAGAAAACAACGGTGACTGTTATGCTTTTCTGCTAGTTAACAGATGTTGTGCTTCTGTTTACGAAAGCAGAGGCTTACCAGAATTACGAAGCATAGCAGTCTGTAACGAATGATTTAAAAGTGCTGACATTTAGCCTTCCCAACTCATGAAATAACATAGTTGCCTTTATCTCATGTTGGGAACAAAATTGTCACATGGAAAAGGCACATACTGCTTTTTTAGCATGAAAATGAATGCTGACAGAACACGTTGCCTGGGAACACACCTTCCCAAAAGTTTTACTGGGTATGTGCGAATGTGCTTACATAAGTGCATCGCGTTTGTACATACATATGTACATAAGTGTGAATGTGCATCTGCATCTGTGTGTTTACATTATTAAGTAAGTACATACTTAGTGGCAGTAGTTATGTACATACATCTGTACATAGGCACTTGTTTATGCACAAATAAGTAGCAAGTGCGAGTGACCCCCTGTGGCGATGGCTTCGATTTCACTGAATTGCCATTCCCCAAATAGAGGTCAATGTCACAGCTACTTGAGTTTTAAGTGTCGCATTATGTACAATTTGAGGTGCATAATTAATAATAATACCTTAATTACAGAAGTGTCAACTTAACGGCTAAGCATTTGATTTTAACCTTTTAATTCGCGGATATCTGGAAAAGTTTCATAGATATTTGCTGTTCATTCTTCTAGATCTATTCAAGTTAGCTATGATTAGCTTTAATTTTAACTTTAACTTGAGCTTTTATTTACATTATTTAATATTTATATATTTAAAATATTCTTATCATATTTATTTATTTCTTATTTCTTCTGAACGCAACAATTATTTAATTAACGCAGTAATTTATAATATTTCACATATTAGTACATACATAAAAGCTTTCATACCATGTGTACCAAGTCTTATTTTCTACCTAATCTTAATTTATAATTATTTGAATATTTTGTTATATCGTTTATTTTCCTGTTTTTAAGTACAGTCATTATCCAAAGAAAAAGTTTGATTCGATTTAGTTCCAGTTAGAGAAAATTCAAGTTATAGAAGCTCGAGTTATTAAAGTTCCACTGTAAGCTAATTTTTTTTAATTTCATATTATATTAAATTTTGTTGTTTGTTTTGGTTTTTTAATCTTATCTCCCATGGACTGGAAAAGTATAATTTCATTTAGTTTCCTATACGAGCATGGACACAATCAAAACATTTATACATACGTGAAATTATCGTAACTGCCAAAATACGATTATTACATAAGAGTAGAGTAGTGCTTTTTATATGAGGCTCATTTTAGGGAACCATCTTCCAAGTATACTTGAGATTATTTAGATTAATTTATATTTTGTTGAACTATCACTCTGTTCAAAGAAAAGCTGCTTTGATTGAAATAAAGAATTTTGTAACATACAATTTTATAATTTAGATAGCACTTTTAAGTAATAACAATTTGAATTCCAGTCATTCGATTTCTGTCTAGAGTTGGAAAATAAACGCATTGTGATTTCCTCATATAACTAACTAACTTTCAGCATGTTCTATTTATTAACTTCAGGAGCTGATAACTGTATTTAAAACTGTTGATTTCAATATATTTACAACAAGGACACTCCGCACCTGCTCGCTACAGTCTACGGTGAAGCACACTCGACAGAAATAATTTAATAAAATTTTAGACCAAAGGACATTTTATCGTCCTTGAACTTGTATTTTTTATTAACAAAAAATTTACAAAATGTTTTAATACAATTTTAATAAAATACGTATTTCATTGTTTGTTAATAAAAAATACAAGTTCAATTACGATAAAAATGTTCCTTGGTCCAAAATTATTTTAAGTTCTGACTAATTTTTTAGGATATATCTTGACTTAATCGAATCGCGAAATCGTTATTTCATGGACGAAAATAATGTCTAAAGGACAATTTGTCCCTTATTCTAAATAATTTTAAAAGTCCTGGTCCTAACAAAAGTATTGACACCAAGTTTGTCGCGATCGGTTCATAAACAACCAAGATATAAATGTTCAAAAAATTCATTTTTAAACTCAAAAATCTTGGGCCAGGAATTCATTTTAGAACTATGGTTTCTTGGAGAAAACATCTTAGAATTGACCATAGATTACGAAAATGGGTTACCATTTTTTGTGAAAAAAATGTATACATTCTAATGTACATATGTATACTATTTATACAAACACAACAGTCGACTTATTGTTTCAGTGACAGCTATCTGAGAGTTTGGTTAAGACATCTTAAATAATGATAATGTTTTTTTTATACGAAAGGTTGGTTGAATTTCAGTTATTTGCATATATGCACCTAAATGCGAATCACAGGCTCTTCATCAACTCTATTGTGCTATGGTAATCCCTAGCCTGCAATGGAGACATTCCTGTTTTATTCCAAATTCAAAAATCTATGTTTTTAAGAGAGAGAGAATTTTGCACAATTCGATTCATACGGGAAGAGAGCATTCGAAGTCCGATTGAATCGGATTACATATTTATTATATAGCTGTAATTGTCATCTTGAATTAATATGCACATTCGAGGCAAGAAATCGCTTCATTGCCAATTAATTATCAATAAATTCGTAATCACGGTTAAGAAGCTGACCATAAACACGGAAAGTGCCTGTAAATACGAGTATTTACTTATTGCAGTCATTTCACGCCTACTTTTAGTATCTCAATTTATGTGGTACAGGTACAGGACATAAACGAGCTCAGAAATGAGCTATTAATGTGGAACATCACACAATACTCATAGACTCAATCGTAAACCGAGGGCATCGACATCAACTTACAACTTACAACGCCCTCAACTCTACCTTCGAGTGCTTCGACTTCCTGTCAATCGTTTGTCGTCCTCGTCTGTGGACATGTCTGTTTGTCTTAGCCCATAAAATTCAAATAAAAATTGTACTCTCGCTTTCGCCAGTGAAAAAGCGTCTCGATCCCTCAAAGTTTGCAAAGTATGTGCTTATGTGGTATGAGTATACTCATATTAAAGTCCTTCCTCCCACATATTTTGAGAAAAATTGTAAGTACAGTTAAAAAGCAAGACGCGTGCCACATGTAGCAACATCTACGAATACGTCATGTGTGTGTGTGTGTGTGTGTGTGTGTGTATGTAACGTAGCGTAATAAAATCAACGAATTCATTGAAAATGTGGTAACTACCACATACCACAGATTTGTTATTGACTGCGCTTTTATAGCCAAATATTATTCGCTGTTGATATGCTAACGTCATAATATAATAGCCGAAATTGGCATCTGAGCAGGAGCATAACCTGGCCAAGGCATTGCTGCCATTCTCCAACCAATATCATAGGGTATATCAACGACTTCCCCACAAAAATTTAAGGGAGACCTTATAACAATATCTAAAACAAATAAAAAAGTCGCAGTCTAAAAATAAAAATCTTCAATTCTTGATCTTGTCATGTATTTTTAAAGTATATGTTCGGGATATTAATTTTAAATTAACAAAATGTGCGGATTAAATGGCAACCACTTAAAATTTACTGAAAAAATTCGTGTAGTCCCAATAATCAAAATCGTACTTCAAACTAGAGGTGGAGAACTATCGATAGCACTATCGACACTATCGATGGTTGGGCGCTATCGAGCTACCATCGATAGCAGCCACCCACTTTCGATAGTTCCCGAAGTACTATCGATAGTTTAAAAATTGCTAAAAATTACTATTTTAACCCCATTTTCCTCATTTTCATACAAAAAGTGGCTTGCTAGCAATTTTCCAAAATCACAAAATATACTAGCGAAGAGCTTTTTGAAAATGTATTTTTACAGTCACTCTTAGAATTGTTTGAAGAATTTTTTTGCATCAAAACAAAGTTGAAAAAGTGGATGTTTACAAAAATTCGAAATTTTCAATGGGTACTTAATGGGTTAAAGAATGTTTTGCATCATTCAAACGGAATTTAAATGACCTTTCCAAATACATATAAAAAGCTTTCATTTTCTTATGTAAAGTCAAAAAATTAAGTTTTTTTCAGTGTGTAAAGTGTTTCTTGACAAACTGTATGTATTTTTTGTGTCCAGGACTATCGTCGACTATCGATGGTTTTAAAAATACTATCGTCGGCTATCGATGGCGCCGACTATCGATAGTTCTCCACCTTTACTTCAAACAAATATATCGACCTCGATTTAAGAAATTCGAAAGTTAGCAAACTTTTGCCATAGTTTGGGATTGATTATATAGTATCTAGGAATCCCAGACTTTTTCCCGATAAATACACTTAAAAATTATCAGCATCAACAGATGAGTCAATTTATGCATATGCTTTAATAAATATACACTTAGTTCAAGCAATAATTTTATAAAGAAAAAATATCTGCAAGTTCTAGGATAAAGGGTATCTCGTAGTCAAGCAATCAATAAGTTCTCACCCACATGTATTTACATAACAAATCCTGTTAAATTACATACAATGCTTTTAATTATGTCAAACGAATGAAGCAAAGTAAAAAGCTGAAAGAAATGAAAAGGAGAGCAAAGAACAAGAAAACAGAGCAAAAAAGCAATAAAAAAAATAACGTTCAACTTTTCACTTTTGTGATGTTTTTAGTATTTTTATATTCTTTTAACAAAAGTTCAAAGTCCAATTGAATGAAATCGAAAGTGCTCTCAGTTTATGTACACAGTACATATACATATATATAGCAGAGTTTACGTACATACACACATACATACATACTTAGGAGTGCATGTGTAGCAATAAAAATGTTGGACTTAAATTATTGCCTCGAATCGGGCCAAAAGCGGGTAGCGGGTATAACCGCAATGGTAAGTCTGAACTGCGGACAAGGGGAGCAGGGCGGTGGGTGGAGGGGGGCTGGAATGAGTACTTCCCATAACCTAGTGTCTGTGTGGGTTTTATCCCGTTGTAAGAATAATGTGATTCCTGTCCTTGAATCATAAAACCAATTTTTTCCACTTCTTTTCTGTCTATGTGTAAGGATTTCTTTCTATTTTTTTTTTTCTCATTTCTTTTTTTTCTTTTGCTTTTTTGTTTGCACTTTTTCGAGCAGACTTTGTCTACATAAAAATATATATTGCATGTCGTATGTTGTGTGCTCCTTAGTCGTTGGTCTGCTCAAAGCCAGACTGGTGTCGAGGTCGAGGTCGGCCAGGGGTTGGGGAAGGGGTAGGGGTAGGGGTAGGTGCTGGGGGTAGGTGCTGGGGGTTGGGGTTGGCACTCGGAGTGGTCACTGCCATAGCCGGCATTTATTTTTTTGCTTTTAGGTGTCTCAAAGCTAGAAGAAAGAAAGTGGCCCTACATACTTACCAAAATAGTTTATATATATATGTATATATGTACATACATACTGTGTGTGTGTGTGTATTGACCAATATTGCGACTGGGAAGGATTGAAGAAGGCGTGAAACTTTTATGTTTGTTTTTATATTCAATTCACAAGTACCTAACAGTGTGACCCTCTCTCTCTCTCTGTATCCCCCACTTCGAACTTACTCACGTGATAAGGGGGAGCGGGAGAGAGGGAGAGAGTATTTATCTGTTGCTCTCCTTGTATTCTTTTTAAACATTTTCGGATTATTTGATACATAATCCACACTAATGCATTCACGTCTGATGTCTGACTAATATTTACAAACTTCCTGTATTAAGGTCTCTCTGTCTCTGTCTGTGTGTGTGTGTGAGTTTGTCCTTCACCCATCTTAACCATACATAAATATATATACTTATTAAATTTTTTATGTATTTCTATCAGACTTGCCGTAAGTATGCACATAACATACAAACATACATATGTCTGTCTCTGCCTGTAACTGTGTCTCTCTTCTGTTTGTATTTGTGTGTGTGTTTGTGTGTATGTGTGTGTGTGTATGTGCTCTTTGCCACATTCAGAGTTTTTATTTCATTTCTTTTGTGAGCTAAATAACATGAAAGGCATTAGGCTAGGTCAGTGTCAGACTATTTAATGTGCTTTTTTTCTGCTTCATTTTAATGGGGTGAAACTTTGCGAAAAGTCGAACCAAATATAATAGGGTGAAAGTTATTTTGTTGCACACTGTTGTACATTCACATTGGACAATATAAGTATGTACATATGTAACACATAAATATAATATTTACATCATCTACAACTAATTATGGAACGAGTGTTCTCAATTTTTATATTAATCATTGGCTTTTCATTGCCTTTAAGTTTTTGCATTCTTCGCTATAGTTGAGAAATCTGTTCTCTTAGCCAAGTTTTTTAATTGGATGCCCAGCTTGTCTAAATAAAAGAATTATCATTGTAAGACCCGTAACAAAATTCTCGATTCTCTCTATACAAACGAACAAACTCAGAATATCTATGATCAATGAGATCATTAGTTATTCTCAGGTTTAGACTCAAAAATATCTCTAAGTCAAGCATTCTAGGCCTGTAAATCCTTCTAATCAAACTAATTTCTATATATTAATTTTTGTTATAACTGGAGTTTTCCAAAGTTTTCCCCAATTCTAGCATTGAATTTTGGACCAATCTTTGCACTTTGGAATATCCCCAGATTATTAACATTTTATATTCTAATTTATATATTGTCTAATATTAAACTTTAATTTGTAAATATTTAATCTTTTTATACCCGTTACTTATTAAAAATAAGTAAAAGTGGATATTGTATTCGTTGCAATGTATGTAACAGGGAGAAGGAAGCATCTCTGACCCTATAAAGTATATATATTCTAGCATCAACAGCCGAGTCGATATAGAAATGTCCGTCTGTCCGTCTGGGCGTCTGTCCGTCTGTGTGAGGGCTTAGATCTCAGAGACTATAAGAGGTAGAGCAACCAAATTTGGCACACAGATTTCTATGTAACCCACGCAGGTTAAGCTTGTTTCAAAATTTTGCCCCGCCCCTTTCCGCCTCCGTAAATCGCCAAAATCCACCACACGCACAGTTTTCAAGATATTATCTTTTTTTTAACGGTGAACGTTAGCTACTGTTAATACCTATCATCCTACTAAATCCCAACAAGATCGGACAAAAAGAAAGGTGGTACTGTCTGATTAAAGCTTTTAAGCAATAAAAGTGCCTAAAAGCATGCAATAAAAAAAATGTTTAATTTATTTATGTAAGTAACGGGTATCCTATAGTCGGAAGCTCGACTATAGCCACTTTCCCACTTATTTTAATTTAAATTTATTGATATTTTAAAATTTTTATTTTTAGTTACGTTTATTATGTTAAGTTTATGTGTCAAATTATACATATTCCTCTGGAACTTTGCAAGATTTAAGCAATTCGCCATAAACTTTTTTGTTCAAGAAAAAATATCTTTAAAGGTCAAATAAATTGATAAGAATTTTCAAGGTTGGTGAAAGAGCTGTGGGGAAATTCAATCCTTTTGAATAAAACGACTAGATAATTATTATTTAGGTTGTCTTATCTGAAATAACCTGGTCCAGGTAACGCATCTCATTGATATCCATGTACCAATCAAAAGCCTTAATTTTTAAAACATAAAATCGATTAAACTATATAAATATTCAAACTAAAAACCAAAAACAGTGTCAAAATAAAAATAACTCATAGGAAAGCTAATTAAATAATTTAATTTAATAAAGAATTAAATAATAATTTGCATAATCGTGCTGCAAAACTACAAATGTACCTAAATTAGAACTTGAGTGTTAGGGTTTCGAAGGGACTGGACCAGGGTATCTCGTAGTCGGGTACTCTCAGCTAAAGCTTTCATAATTGTTTTAAGAATAGTGAACCATTTCAGTTGAGCGACACTGTATATTCCAGCGTAGGATCTGAGTGTCAAAAGGTCAAGTGAAGCTATTCTGTTGGCCAGAGGTGTGTTGCTTGCCAAGACGGCGGGTCAGCAAATCAACGCGTCAGCGAATCATTGAGTTGTGTCCCAGTAACCAAATACTAAATGGAATTGCTGGAGAGGAGCAAGTGAATCGGTGAATCGGTGAAACGCGACATTATGGAGGAATACCGTTACGTTGGGGTCCAATGTTTCGCCGGCGACAAATTAAGCTAGAAATTAAGGGACATGCTGGTTCTGATCGAAATTCGATATTTTGTCGCTTCCTGAGGAGTCTGTAGACCGTAGAGTGGAGGGGATGGGGGATGGAGAATGGAGGAGCGTCGCCATAGGATAATTATCTCACGCTTGATTTGATGCTCCAGCTCCTGTATGTGTAGTGTAGTGTAGTGTAGTTCACTATCAAGCTGGACACTCCATGGACAGATTATGTTCATCTCTATTCCAAGGCAATAAAAAAGATGGGCAGCGAGGGCAACGGCAACGGCAACAGTAACAGCAAATAAAAAGGCAAGACAAATAACAAGTATTTTTATTTTAATACCAACACTTAATATAAACTTGATGGAGCCACAAAATCACGCTCCATTTGCTCAAGCGCCAGCTACGAGTGCCAGCAAGCAAGGGCGACAGAGAAGAGAGAGAGAGAGAGAGAAAGAGAGAACAGCTTACACTCCTTTTAACTCGAGAGCAACAGACGAGTCATGCACTTGTTGATTTTTATTAAATGTTGTAATAAAATAACAGTTAAGTTGTAACTTTGAGTGGGGCACTGAATAAAAATGGAAAAAAATAAAAGAAGAGAAAAAAAGGAACACAAAACTGGAAGCTAGCATCAGCACTTGCAGGAGCAGGAGCCGGAGCTGGAGATACCGTAGAGAAATGCTGGAGAATTGCACGACGGATGGGATAAGTTTTACTTTGCGCGGGAATGATACCTCGGCACAAGTACGAATAGAAATAGTAAACGCTCATGAATGAAATCTAGAATGGTCGAATAAATATTTTATTCTTTCTGCCTTTAAGCATTTACTTTTTTCGCTCTCTTCTGACCTCTGTTCCCATCACGCTTCCGGTTTCCCTACACATACTCCACGTCTCCGTCTCTGTCTCCGACTCTGTCTCAGTCTGCTTGGATGAGTCGCACAAAGAAAACGTAAACACGTCGTATGAGCATCAGCAAACAGAGAATAGGGAACAGAGACAAGAGAACAGAGAACACATAAAATACTAAGAATAAAATAGGAATAGAAATAAAAATAAAATAAAGCTGGCAGTGGTACTTTGCACTCGTAAGCTGAAAGTGGAGCAAAGCGCATAAATTATTATGCCCATCCGTATATGTTCGTTTGTATTTTTATGGGCCACTTGTTGGACTGCTACCCCTACTCGTGGACTCGTGGACTCGTATGTGAACGGGACTAGGTTAATCCCAATAAGATGGCCAGACGTCTACATAGTTTTGTTGGCCTCTCTGTTTGCCTCCATCGCCTTTGATAAAAATAAAAGTTAACAATTCGTTACGTGTGAGAAATCAATATGATTCATAATCACATGTTACTTCCATTCCTTTAACTGCACTATGAGTCTTTAATTATACTTACTTTCTTTACTTTACTTTAGTTGACCTATCATTTGATATTTCTTCATTTAACTCACAAACTACTCAATAGTTTTTTCTTTCCAATGTGAGCAATCAAATATTTTTCAAAAATATAATGAGTAATGAAATAATATGATATGCTACTTATTTATCTAAAGTCAACTAAGACCCATTGACAATCATTTAAAGTTAATATAAAAAATGAAAAACCATTCTAAATAATTAAAATAATCTAAGACTGCAAATTTTTTTTACTTTTACCTTCTTTAACATACAAACAACTTAATACTTTTCCTTATTATTTAAATTATGTAAAGTCTTAAAAGTATAGAAGTCAAAGAGATATCTTTATGTGATATCATTTTCTTTTCTTTCTATTCTCGAATCTCCAATCTGAACCTGTAGTTCGAAGGTGAGAAAATATTGAAATTGTAATTAGAAATTTTTGAGTTGTCTTTCCTCAACTTTAACTCTGCTTTTCTTGTTTTTTTTTGTTTTTATGCTGAACTTTAGCTATATAGAATCCTATACCAACACCTATGCACCGCAAGCATGGAAAAAAAAGTGAAGTTAATTTCATTTGAGATGCGATTCGAAAATCGAATTCTATATGCGATGAACCTTAAGTCTCGATGTGGCTCATTGGACTGGGTATTCGAAGCTGGATGGATGGACAGTGTCAGTCATTGGCAATTCGCAATCTAATAACCTCAACTGAGACAGAGCTAGGAGAGTTAGGAGTTGAGGTAGGGAGGTGGGGAGGTAGACAACAACAACAACAACAAGAGCAACTCTTGTAAGAGGTACAAATGAGTAAGCTGGCATGGTGAATGCGGCTCTGAGGCTAAAGAATCTTCAGTACAACATCGGATGGTCGAGTTAATGCATCGATGAGCACACAGAACACGTCCATCCTTCTCCTCCTGCTCCTAACTCCCCTCCCCTTTCTCGTCATTTTCACAGATGTCGAGACTGAGCTGGAGCGGGGACATCGCAGTTACTCTGATTCGTGTTTTAAACTTGAGAACATGCCCAGATCAAGTTATCCATATCAGCGAACCTTTAACTTGACGGCGAAAAATTTCAGGCACAGACAGAGAGAGAGAGAAGGAGAGATAGTGTGTGTGAGTGAGAGAGAGAGGAGAGTTGTCCAGGCTGGCCTTAAGTACATACTCGTATGTACAAGCGTATGTGCCGTGGACTCAACTGGACCTGGGCCGTCTTTGACTTGGCCTGCCATAACTAAAACTGGAGCCACTAGATGTCGCATAAGCAATTTCTGGCCTCCAACGCACACCCGCCATTCCAAACCCAAACCCAATCCCAATCCGCATTCGCATCCACATCGATGTCCATATCCACATTCATAGCGAAGCGACTTGGCAACCCACTCGGCTATTTTGAATGGTCGCTCGAATGGGACCAGCAGGAGCAGCCTTTTGATGTGCCATGGGGGCCATCTGTGTATGTGTGTGTGTTGGCCAGGCCAAGTTGCTTGATTTGAGAGAGGGGGGTTGGGGCTAGATGGCTAAAAAGACGAGAGCTGGGCCGAATATTTCCGCCGAATGCTTCGCTAAATGCAGAGTAGCTGTAGCTTTCATTCCTTTTGGTCATCGTCATCGTCATCTCGTTCTCGTTCTCGTTCTCATTCTCATTCTCCAGCTCGTTCACTTCCTCGTCATCTCTTGGTCGTTAGACTCGTCGTGCTGAGAATTGTACAAGTGTAGCGAAGAGGAGAAATTCAAGGGGGTCTGGGCTGATTCATGTGTGCTGGAAGGCAGGCAGGCAGGCAGGCAGGCAGTGGCATTTTGCTGTCGCTAACGTTGATGCCAACTTATTCTCGAGCTCGAGAACTGAGCCAACAAATACGAGCTGCCTTTGCCTTTGCCTTGGCAACCAAGTCCTGTCCAGCATCCAGCATTCAGTATGTTGTCGCTGTCGCAAGCATTGCTCCCTATTGCTATGCCAAAATCTATCCCTATCCTAAACCCAATCCTCCCACTCTCCCTCTCCAGCAGTGCACCCATGTCCGCCTTGGGTGATGCCGCCCCCGAAATCCGTTGAGGCAGCATCGCCAGCAAAGAACAGTTCGTTGGCATAGAAGAGAAGCTTCCACTCCGGCTGCGTGTCCATCATGTCGCTGCCGCCTTTGCTGCCTCTGCTGGCACCGCATCCATCGCCCAACCACCTGACACCAAAAGCGAGTCGATCGATAATTTCCATAGTTGACCACTGGCTGTATATGCGAATTTAGAGATGCGAACATTTACACAAACACGAGTCCCTCTCCCTCTGATGTGTGTGTGTGTGTGTTCGCTCGGACATCGAAAGGAAGCAGTGTGCAGCAAGATGGCACTGACATAGGCAAAGCATCGAAGGCACGAAGGAAGCCCAACGAAGGCGACCGGCGAGTAGAAGAAGAAGAAGCAGAAGCAGAACCTTCAGTTGCTCTGCAAAATGTTGTTTGCATACGGCTTGCGATTGCCTGTCAGACGAGGGAAGGAAGGGGGTTGGCCGAGGATAGGGGGTAGGGGGTAGAGGGTTGGGGGTAGGGCTGGGGTTAGGGTGTTTTGGTGAAACTGCCACTGGTCCAGTGCGGCATGTAATGGATATGAAGATGGAGGCTATGTGGGCTACGTAGCCATACTAACCGGCTAGGTCACGTTTCGTTGCGTCGTCGTCGTCGTTGTCGTTGTCGTGGCTGAAGTTGAAGTTGAGGCCGAGGCCGAGGAGGAAAACGGACGTAGGAGGAGTTGGTGGCAGTGGCCGAGAACGAGAACGAGGACGAGGACGAAGGCAACGGTGAAGCAGTACCGGCTGAGGTACTGCTGTAAGTCGACGAGTTGGAGGCTGTGAAAATTCGACTTTTCAAGTTGCTACGTCCAGCGTATGCGTGAGCGAGTGGGAGGCTAAATTAATACACAAACATACATGCAATTGACGGGGGAAAAGGGGACTAAGCGGGAAAAGGAGCTGGCGAAATGAAAGACGGAGACGGTTTGCGACAGCAAAAATATACGCCTCTATTCCTATATATGTATATATGTATGCATGTGTGTGTGTGTGTGTGTATAATAGTTGGCTATTTCATGAATCCCGCCGACGTCGCACAGTTGACCAAGAACGTGAAAGAGTGAACAAGCCTTGGACATTCACTAACCCATTCTCACCCCCACCTCCACCTCGGCCCCAATCACAACCCCAACTATCCCATCCCCATCCCCATTCTATCACTCGGCACGGTTGTTTGCTTGCGTAAATGTGGGGTAGTTGGCATTTGCATATAAATGTATATAAGCAGGCTGTGGTAAGAATCCATTTGGCATTACATTTTAAAGTCCAGAAACAGGACTTTCTAATTACACTGCTAGATTTCAGCCAGTTTTTGTTTCCAAATACAATGCGATCAGATCGAATATTACTATACTTGACCCAATGTACTCCATTCGCTTTTGATTTTGCATAAAAATTGTATTTTTATCTTTTAACTTATCGTCTATAACATTTTCTGAATGATATCGACTAAGAGTTCTAAAATTCTAATGATTTTCACCAGAAAATATTAGAGGGTAAGACCTGGCCTTTTCTTCTTCCGTTTCCGATTCATTGGATTTTTATGAAATATTCAGATTTTAATTACTAGGAACAGGGCTCCAAAAATATTCTATATATTGTTACTATAATTTATTTATTTTTACGGGTAATCCACCAAGTTTTTATTTTCTTGATACATTTTAAGCGAGTTACTGGTGAAATTTTAGTATTTACACTACAGTATGTTGCGCTATGATTTATTATACCCTGAGTCCATTGATAATATGGAAAAAGAGTACAACGTTTTTCTGAAATCTAAGTTACAGGTAGAAGGAGGCGTGGCAGATGCCATATATGCATTAGAGTGGGTCAATTTGTATGGACTAAAAGAAATGCACCAAGCGGTTGTCAAAATCGTAATCTACGACGAATTCTTTGGAAAGAGACTTTTGGAAACTCACCTGGTTCGTGAGATAAGCAGGTGTAAGTGGGAGAGGCCAAATTTAAATGGTTGGAACAAATGTGGCCGTTGGTGGCTTTCTGATTTTTGCTTCTAACTATGAAATTTTTAGTGTCCTTCCGAAAATGAGATGAAAAGTCAGTCTGTTTGTTTGTCTGTTTGTTTGTATTAAAGCGTTGAAATATCTTAAATCGGTAAGTGATCAAAAATCTAGAAACGTTTGTTCTACGACTTTTTCGAAAAATCGCAAGCTTAGCGGGAAATCGCTAAAAACTGCTAAAATAAATAAAAACCATAGTATCCAAACCATAGAAGCTACAGATATGATCTGTATATCGTTGAAAAGGTATTTTTAAGGGCTTTTAGGCATACCTGCAAAGTTAATAAATAGGTAAGCAGCTACAGGTGAAATAAGGTATTTTTCCCCACATTTTAGCGGTTTTTGAGAAAACGCCGCTAACGATTTTTTTTTAATTTTCAATATGTTGTAGTTTGTAATATTTCGCGTTTTTTGATAGATGACCAAAAGTTTTTACCGATGGGTTTTAACATTTTTTCAAGAAATTTTTAAATTTTTTAAAAATGTATAAGTATAATATTAAAATAAAATTTTATTTTTCCAATTTTTTTTGAATTTTAAATAAAAATTTTGAAAAAAAACTAAAAAATTGGCATTCATTTGCATTTGATCGTTAGTTTACGCCCTTTTTAGTGCCACGCCCACTCTTATTTTTCTGCCACTAAAATCAGCGAAACGAACCGAGCGCTGGAACTAAATACTTTCAAAATTCGTTTCGCTGATGTTAGTGGCAAAAATCTGTAACTTTTGAACTAGGTGAGATATCGGGTTGAAACTTGAACTGTATATTCTCAAAAGAAAATACGAGTCGGCGTGGTATTAAAAAGGGCGTAAATTATAGGTCAAATGTAAATTACGCCAATTTTTTATTTCATTTTTACATTTAAAAAATTTTTTAAATTTCTTAAAGACTATTTGTTTTCTAGGTTTCTGAATCCGTCTACTATATCAATCAGTCGAAAATTTAATACAGAGCACTGCAAGGGTAGATTATCTGAGTGCTTGGACACAGGGTATCCTTGCTGTCGAGTGCGCTCGTCGTTTCTTAAAGAATTAAATATTACTATTTATGAACAATTCATTAAAATATTTTGTTATTTTAAAAATATTTAATATTAAATACAAAATTTAAAAGTATCTAAATAAAAAAAAAATTATAAATCGACGCTGATGTTTTAAGTATTAAAAATAATTAGCTTGCATATTTTAAGCGAATAGTTTGATACAAAATCATTTATTTCGGGCTAAATAAAATTACAAAATTTAGTTTAATCAAATTTGTGCGAGATTCTATTAATTGGAGTGTTTGTAATTAAAGATGATTGAAGTTGTCGCTGCTTAAGTAAGATTTGCGAACTGAATACCAAGTAATTTGAGTATTCTAAATTCAACAGTAAAATTGAAAATTGTATAAAATATGTATGTATATTATAAGCTTAGAAACCTCTTAAATTAAAATAAATAAGTTTACACGAATATGCAACTCTCAAGCATGTTGCTGTCTCGATCCGTCGATGGATGGCCAATGATGTAGAGCCGACCAGAGTGCATAAATACATACATATGTATATACAAATTGAAGCACATACAAGCCACAAGTATATAGTTGCTCATACAGACTTGTGCACAATAATCTTTTCTGTAGTCGACCAAGTGCTTAATGCATGGCCAAAAGATACAGATGCAGATGCAGAAGCTGAATCTGAAGTCGATGCATGCAACAACATACTCATAAGAACAATGCAGATGCAGATGCAAGAGCAGCAGTAGATTTTCTGCCACGCCAGCTGCTCGACAGCCACATCAAGACTGCTGCCACCTGCCCAAGAGCCCAAAGTTCCTCCTTCTCCTTCCTTTGCTCCTCCTCCTCCTTCTCCTTTTGCTAGTCGGCAACGTAAGTTTTCGGAAAACTTTCAGTTGCTGGACATTAGAACGCATACAGCGGCAAAAGATGCATACACGCTTTTCGCTCGCATTCGCATTCGCCAAAACCAAATATGCATATTGTATATGAATTTCCAAAAAGTACACACACATAAGCACACGCACATACACACACACACGCACACACGCACACAGTAAGGAATTTAAGGAATCGTTAGTTCGTTCGCATCCGCATGCGGATGCATTTGCATAAATGCATTTTCCTTATTTGTGTGTGTGCATATGTGCTCCGAGGTAAATACAGATACATAAAGAAGCAACACATATATTACCACACACATGTAAGAGTCTTAATATGTGTATGCTTAGGTACTTATTAAGATCCCCCATCCCCAATCCCCCTCCGTCGGCTTGTCCTGAACAGTCTGTATTTGTCTGTAGCTAGATATTTCGAAGCGATTCTTTTTGTTTCTGGCCTCAAGTAATTTTACTTTAGAATGGACAGGAAAATGAAACACACACACGCACACACACACACAGACGCATTGGAGGAAAAGCTTGCAAGACAACGGCCTAAGCAAAGTGCAGAAGTGCGTAAGAATGTGTGTTCTTATATATGTGAGATTAAACATACAGATGTATGTATGTACATGTGTATGTAAATATCTGCATGTCTGTATGTTGTTACATTAGACTCTCACCATTTAGAACTACTTAGTTGTTTATTAAATAAGTCGATTTTTTGCAAGGTTTTAATTTGTCAGCTTATTTAATTTTGTAAATGTATCAAGAAATCAAAGTTTTTGTCTTAATAGTTGTATTGTAAAATGCATTTTATTTTTTTATAATCAACCCTTTCAATTTTTTTGTAATAATCCCATTTACCCTAGCAACCAATTTTGGGTCAATCTTTTTCTTTGTAATTTTAGAAACCCCCAGAGCATTAACATATAATTTTTTTCTTTTTTTCAATTTTAATGTTTAATTTAAATTTTAGCTTGACAATAAATTAATAATTAAATATAAAATAAAAGCATTATTAAAATCTTTTTTCCTTTTTTTTTGGTTTTTCAAAAGTAAAAATTTAAATCCGTTGTTCACTCTTAAGTATAATTTTACTTAAAATATTCTATAGTTTCTTTTAGATATTTCATATATAGTATGTTAAGTCCTCAAGTTATCAGCTGGCGTTAATACCTTAACCATAGCCATAACCGTTAACCGGTATGAACCGATTGAAATTGGTAATCGTAACTGAAACCGTAACCGAAGCAAATCTTTTTTATTATAACGATACCGAAAAACTTAAATTATTCAAACCGAAATAACCGTTAAGAAACTGCTTCATTCAAAAAGGTTCATTTCGGTTCTGCCAAGCATAAAATTTAATAACGTTGTTATGGTGTAATCATCGTTTTTTAAAACTAAATTTAATTTTTACTTCTGCCCTCATTTAATTTATAAGTATTGATCTTGATTTCAATGAAAAGATCTTAATTTTTGAATATTTGTTTTCAAATTTAGATACCCTTTATATTTTTTAAAATGTTTTTGTAAACCGAAACATACAAAAAACCGGTAACCGTTACGTTACCGGTATATAAAAATCTTGCGTGACTAATAACCAAAAACCTAAATGCGAACATAACCAAAGCCGTAACTGAAAGCGATATCCGATTCGGTTTGATGCCCTGGTTTTAAATTGTATGGTCAATTTGAATTTCATTGAGTTCTATTTTGTTAGCCTAGACTGTGAATGTTTTCTTATAGTTGGATATATTTGTACATCGCATGTGTGCGTATTTGATATGTTATTGCGCTTTTAGTCGGGGCAACGTGGTTGTGCACAAATTAAAATTTATACACTCACGCACTTGTGAAATGCCAATGCAGAAGCTAAAATGTATGTCTGTATGCATGTATGTGTGTGTGAGCTTTGCATGTGTGTTTGTCCCGTATCTGCAGTACAATGCCAGAGCGAGATGGCCATATATGGTACTATGTGCTGAAAATTTGCTGATTTTAATTTATAATTCTTTACAGACAAATGCACGCAACACACCAAACGCCACAAACGAAGGCAGATTGAAATGCATTCACAAGATTAGAAATACGTCCTCCACAGCCTCATGCTTTTCTATTCCATACTTTATTATGTTAACTAAATAAATATGTACTTAGAAATGATATATACAATTAAATTGTGTGCATATAAGAACACACACATATTCCAAACATTTCGGGAATACATACGTGTAAATACATTTATGTGTATATTTATGAAGTACATAAATACATTGTGGAGCAGATTAATCGCATGGCAAGGAGATAAGGGACCTTTGTGCACATATTCCTCAAAATTTGCAGTTGAAATACTAAAGTTCATTTACACCGTAATTTGTTTTCTTACAATCTAATTATATGAGTACCTACTAAATAGGGAGGCTACAACACTTGCATATGTCCTAATTATATCAATAAGTGCAGTAATGACATAATAAGGACATAATAACGATAATTTTAATCAGCATTCAAATTAATGTGAAGATTTGATACCATTGAACTGATTGTTCCTAGGACACCTATAAATATAGTACACTAAATTTTGCTCGGGATGAATAAGAGAAAACCAAAGCAAACTAATTTAATGTAATAATAGGTGGATTTTGGACAGATTGTTCCCGTTAGAGCTATATGATATAGTAATCAGATTTGGCAGATTCCGAAATATGTAATGTCTGAATTAAAAAGACGGATCAGTTTCAGCTTGAGAGACTAATTTTCGAAAAAACAAACCGGTAGACATACATAGCTATACCTACTAGATAAATTTAAAGTCCTGATCACGAATATAGATATAATATGGGTTATTTTGAAACTTCCTTAATGCCATCCACATTTTAGGGCAAAATAATAATAAAATTTGCAGGGTATGCAAATAAAGCTTATACTTTATACTATACCTTCTATATAAAGATTTGTTACATGTAGGGATTAAAACCGTAACCATATCCGCAATAGTTAGCCGGTATTGACCGAAACAAGACGTTTTTATTATACCGTTACCGAAAAGCCGAAGTAACCCTTAATTTATACTTTGGTCAAGTATACAATTTAATTATGGTTTTTAGGTGTA
Organism: Drosophila limbata; assembly: GCA_963924055.1. NCBI lineage: Eukaryota > Metazoa > Arthropoda > Insecta > Diptera > Drosophilidae > Drosophila > Drosophila limbata. The sequence continues at coordinate 5,926,703 of OZ001352.1, forward strand.
ATTATCGCATTTTTAAGACATAACTAAAAATTTTTAATTTTTATTTCTGCCCTAATTTCATTTATATATTGACCTCAATAAAAATATCTTAATTTTTAAACATATATTTTCCGAACCGAAAAAACCGGTAACTATTACGTAACCGATTCATTAAAATTTTGATTCATTAATAAAATTAATTAAATATTTAAATATTTGTTTTCAAATTTACATGTCTTAAACATTTTGAATATTTTTTGTGATCCAAAATAAAACCGGTATTTCGAAACCGAAACATTCAAAAGACCGGTAACCGTTACGTAACCGATATTCACAAATTTTGCATAGTCGATGACCAAAAATGTAAATGCGAACATAACCGAAACCGTAACTGAAACCAATATTTGTTACGGTTTGATTGCCTGGTTACAAGTTTAATCATGGCCAAACATCTAAAAGTAATGAAGTATAAGTATAATTCTAGGGGAATCGACACAATCAATAACTTGCAGCGAGCGGGATAGTGACATATTTAGTTGATTTTCTACTTAGCCGTTTCGTTATCATCCTGATGAGTTTCAGCTTCAATATAAGTAGAGCACTTACACATATAAAAAAGTCTTTTAAGTCTCACAATATGAAACCCTGAATGAGTACCATTTGAATAAGTTTCTTTCATTAGACTCGAGTTATGTTGAATAGAGTTATAAATAAAATCAAATCAATCTAGCTACTTGTATGGCTAAGAGGAAACGTCTGTTAACAGGTACATATAAGTATGTACACTTAAAAGTAATTAATACCTAACTATTACTTATCCACAATTGGAATTCAACTGAAGTCGTTCGACTTTAAGAACACTTTCCCTGTCAACAGCTGGGAACAGGAACTAGCACATAAGCACATACCAATGTATTTACCCATAAATAGCTCATTATCATTAAATTAGGAAAACAAGTTGTTTGGTCTAAAGCTTGTGGCAGTTTGGTTGGCATTTGCTTCACATACCCAAACACACACACACACACACCAGACACACACACACTCGCACACACACAGTCGTAGACACACACTCGCAGTGCAGTCATAAATAAGCGTATATACCTATTATAATGAGATGAAAGTCAATGTCAATGCAATACATAAGTATGTACATAAGTAGTTAAGTGTGTCTGACTGGACTTGAGGACAACAACAACAGCAACAACAACAAAAGCGAAATGCAAACACAACCATATGCATTAGTGCTCTGATTGTATACAAACATATCTGTATGTGTGTATGTCTGCGCCTCATTATAACATTTGGTGAAAGTTTAGTGAACTCGATAATCAGGTTACTAATCCTTAAATTTAATGATTGTCCCTGGCCTGCTATAAACCGATTGATTACATGAAAATATGCACACAAATTAACAAACACAAATGTATATTAGCAAACATATGTTTATGTTTAGGTGATTGCCATAATTTTATGAGGGCTTAGTGACTTTAATTGTTTTGGTAAGATTTTGAGTGAAAAGATAAACAGGAAACTTTGCAATTGAACCAGAGTTACAAGAGATTTATTCTTTTTAATTTCAGATCGATTAATAGCGTTGAATTCATATTTAGCTTGTGGCCAAATCTTGATAATTTGAACTTTAAGTGGCCTAAACCGAAACTAATTTACTAGAAATAACGGGTATTTTTTCGGATCGGCTTTAAAAACACATAAACTTAAGGCATTCGATATTAATTATTTATTTTATTATATTAATTATTTATTTTATGAGATTAAAATTGTATTATTTTGGCATACCCAAATTTGAATCCGATATTGATTCAAAAGATGAATTATTGAAATGTTTAAAATTATAAGGAACAAAATAGTTTGTTAACCAATTTGAAGTAAGATTTGCAAACATTTTAAACTATTATTTATAATGAGCAGTATTAAAACCGAATATTTTTAAAAGAAATCAAGTTGTCTTGCTGTAATACATCCAAGATAAGATTCTAATCCAAAAAAAATGCTTAGGAGTACTAAAATCAATTAAACAAAAAGAAACTTGAGCAACTTGCACATAATTATGAGTCAATATTTTGTATGCGAAGGATAAGTACTAAAGTAAGAGTTAAAAAATTGTATGTGCATATGTTAAATTGGCTTAAGTGTGCGACAAATTGAAAACTAATTTGGTCGCGTGCAAAATGAAACGTGAATTACATACATACATACAAACATGCATCCCTGCGAATGGCCACAATATGGGCCATAAAACATTGAAATCAGTTTGCTTGGACGGCATCTTCAAGAGCAACCGCATCATGGCTCATAAAAATTTATTGACGCCAGGACCAGGACAGGAAGAGGTCCAGCAGGAGCAGGAGAAGGAGAAGGAGCCACGGTCAGATTCTGTGCTGTAGGATATAAATAAAAGGAGTCGTAAAAGGAACTTTAAGCTGCAGTAAACACATCATCAACATATCAACTGGGCACAGATAAGCACTTACCAGCTAAAGTTGCCAAGACGGGGGCAATTAGGGCAATAAACAGCGAATTCGAACGCGAAAGAGGCGTCAGGGGGCGAGTCGTCAGGCATTAAAGCCCAGCAAACCAGTTGATGGCGTTAAGGCCACACACAACAATTTCGCATAATGACGACTTACGGTACTGGGAGGCAGGTACGATTACCACGCTTAACATAACCACTACCAAATGACGTCTCCTAAGGTCGTTATTGTATCATCCCCACAATCTGTGTACCCTTCAATCCCCCAGCAAGTGCTAAATTGATTGCAAAGTGAACAACTCGACAATGCTTTTAAAAAAATATATTGAATAAAGTTACCCACAAAAGAAGTTAAATAAAACACCTCATATACTTATTTAATAAGAAGTATAATTATATTTATAATAAGGGAAATACAGGGTGGGCCCTAATAAGTGTCGCGCCTAACTAAAACAAAATCTAGTGGGAAATTTATATTGAAATCTTTTTAATTATATTTGATAAAGTATTTTCTTATGAATTTACATATTTAGATTGTATTTTTATACCCTGAGGGTATATTAAGTTTGTTCAAAAGTATGTAACAGGGAGAAGGAAGCATCTCCGACCCCATAAAGTATATATATTCTTGATCAGCATCAACAGCCGAGTCGATATAGCCATGTCCGTCTGTCCGTCTGTCTGTCGGTCCGTGTAAACGAAAGGATCTCAGAGATGGTAAGAGCTAGGACCAACAAATTTGGAATGAAGACTACCTATAATGTCAAGCGGAACAAGTTTATGTTAAAATTTTGCTACGCCCACTGTGGGCGTAATTCAACAAAAACTTTCATCACCTTTAATCTAGGGTTTGAAGTTAAAATTTTAAATTTTTTAACCGTATGTATAAGTGTTTTACACCAACGGGTGTAGGATCATGTCCTGAGACTAATTACCAACTTTCAACATGATTGGGCCATAAATAGGGAAGATAATAAGCTATAAAGATTGGCAGAATATATGTATATAAATAGAATTATTCGTCATTTAATTGATTTTACATTTACTCTGCCAGAATGGACATCGAGAATGTTAATCGAATTTGCCAGCATCAGTCTAAGAGGCGGAGTGGTCCAAGTGATAGGTGCTAGGCACGCGAAACGGGAGATCGCGGTTCGAACCCCGGTCTGGTCGATGCGAATGATTTTTAATTATTTAAAATTTTTCGTTTATTTGAATTGTCAGTTTAATGGTAGAGACACGCGAGGGGCGTGGGTTCAATTCCTGAATAGGTCAACGAATTTTTTTCGTTTTTAAAAATATTTTTACTTTTAATAAATTTTTTAAATTTAAAGATAATGTATAAATTGCCGTGGCCTAGGCTCAGGGTATATTACTGTCGAGTGCACTCGACTGATCCACTTGTTTCTCCTTACCTTTCTTTACCAGCTTTAAACGCTTTTGAAGTCCATTGCAAGTGGCACGGATGATGTCTTTGGGTATTTCTTCCTAAAATTTTTGCTCCAACTTTATGTTTTTTTAAGACTTCAATTTGTCCATCGTGTAATCTCATATACAGAATTTCAATGGAAGCAGATCCGAAGACGATGGAGGCCACCATAACAGTTATCGAATATCTATAAGTCGAATATCTCCATAACTCGAACATTTTTTTTGGATAATGGTGATTCGAGTTATGAAAGCTCCACTGTATTTTGTTTGCTTTCGATGTTAATGGAAGCTGTTCCTAAGCATGAAATGATAAAGCGGCTTTGTTCGTCTGTCTGTATTAGAGTAATCTTGGACTAAAACTAGACTAAATGTTGGCAAGTGTGTTTAATACACTTAGCTTTAAATATGCGATTTAAATTTAAAAGATCGAACCTTTAAATAAATCGAATCGTAATTGCTGTTTAATAGATTGATTTTATTGACTTTTAATGTCTGTGTAAAAATTATCTAAAAATGTAAAATAATTCATATACTTAATATTATGTAATATATTTGTGGAGTGGAATGTAGATACATTTTTTTGTGTATGTGGCATATTAGGGATGTGGACACATGGGTACGTAAATGTAAGAAGCAGACCTAAAAGTGAAAGAAAGAAATGTTTTCATCATTATACATACATATAATATACACACGGATATGTAGGTGTGTGTGTGTGTGTGTGCGTGTGTAAGTCGTGCACAACGTCGCGCAAATCACCCAAGTGAATTCTCGCCATTTTTCAGTGTCCGTCCGTCCCTTTGTTCGAGCCAAGTGAAAGCCCAATACTTACAAAATGCGAGTACACACATGCACACATACAATCGTATGCTTATATATATAGAGAGACCCCTGGATAACCCTCAACTAAACCGTCGAACCGTCGCGTCGAAACGTCCAGCCGCCAATGCTTCTGACACGTTCGGTGTCCGATGGCCCGCGTTCGAACACAAAATAAATATCCAATATATGCCCATGTGAGTGTGTATCCTGTTTCTGGCATATATTATAAGTGGAATAGAAAAATAAATGCGCCGTGATAAAAGTTGTCCCCAGTCCCAGTCCCAATCGTCAACCCAAACCCAATCCCCATCCCCAGACGCTGAAGTAGACGTAGAGAACAGCAGAGAACCCAGCGTCCTGTAAGCCAACGTGAAGTCCTCGTCCGTCCACCGCTAAACAGCGCGCCGTGACGCGACGACAACACGTCAGCAGCGACGGCAATGGCAAACAATAGCAACAACACCAACAGCAGCAACAACAACAACAACAACATCCACAACAACAGCTAAAGTTGAAGCTGAGGCAACGCGGACTGCGACGACGACGTCGCTAGCATTTGGCGCTGGTGACAAAGTCCGTGTCCACAAAGGGCCGCCTTCGAGCCGCTCATCCTGCAAAACGGACGCGTCACGAAGCACGTTTGAAATATTGAAAGAAGGACATTTAGGACTAAAATGAAAGGATCGTACAATAACCCTCAGCCTTGCCCGGCCATTCCACTCACACTCACACTTTAACTCCCACTCTCACTCCCACCCAAAGCACACACATGCACACACACATGACCAAAGAGGTCGGCGAAAACCTCCCGCCACCAACACATATCCCATTTGCTTCAACAAACACACACACACCCTACTTTCACATGTGTACAACCATTTGTCTGTGTCTGTGTGTATTTCGCGTAAATATTGGGAGTCCTTGACTACGCGACGCGCACGATGCTGATAAAATACAAATTCTTGGGCCGCGATACTGTCCGCTAGAAGTGTATTTGCACAACTGTACTTACGCCAAGCTGGACACTCCACGGACCGAGGCAGCAGCGACAGCGACGGCGACAGAGATGGCAACTGCGACGGCGACGGTGACTGCGACAAAGGCCTTACAGTGGCCCAAAGGAAGCACGAATATCTGCCGCTTTTCGAAATGCACTCAAAGAAAAAATGAAAATAACACCAACACTAAACTAGTAGTTTGACTTAGCTAACTGTATTTACTTATACAGCTCTCATTTTCATAAGGCTTATCTCATTAATAAACTCTTATACAAGTTCTTATAAACCTCCTTATATTTACACACTTGTACAAATATCTTCTTCTTATACAATTGATATTTATACTTACAGCTTACAGACACTCTTATACAACTTCTACTTATAAGTATCCGTATGTATAAGTGTATGCTACTGCTTCTACTTATATTTATGCTACTGCTACATCTACTTATACGCGTACTCCTGGTTGCCGAATTTGGTACATTTGAAACTGGTACTGGTACATAATTTTATATTATTTGGTACAATGGATCAGTTGTTATAAGTGGTTAGGTTTTTTGAAATTAAAAAATAAATAGATACATTTAATATTTAAGAAACAAATTTTAAATTATTATTTTTATATAAAAAAGGGTTTTACAAGTTTTTTAAAATGGAACTTCTTTCCCCAACATCTAGTGCAAAATATTTGCATGATGTGGCAAATACTTATACTATATCTTTCCTTATACCCATTCAGATGGTAGTCTCCAGATATAGTATAACTGTTAAATAGTATATATGTAGTAATAGTAGATATAGTCGTAAAATAAATGAATAAATTTATTGCAATATTGTTAGCTTAAAATATATTTGTGTAAGCACTGTAGAATTTGTTGCAGTGTACACAATCTCCTTGTCCAGTTAGCGAACGAAAATCTGCGACGAAATTACGCCACATGTGTTCATGCCACGAGCAAATTTTCAGCGATGCTAACGGACGGTTCGCGGCGGACAAGGACAGGGGAAGGGGCAGGGGAAGGGGAAGGGACAGAGGGGGACAAGGGACAGCACTTTCATCTTAGGACGATTCTTTCAAGGGACAAACGCAATTTAGACGCCGCCGATGGGGGATGGACGGACACTGGCATTGTATATGTAAGTAAGTTCGCTTCAAAGTGTGCGTGGGATGTGGGACATGGAACGTGAAAGTGGACGACTGTGTCTGTGTGTGTGCATGTGTGTGAGTGCGGGTAGGTAAGTAGACGGTGGGTGGTTTGGATCTGGGTTTGGACTGGGGTTTGAGTATAGCGCCAAAAACGGACGACCGTCCAGCACAGACTCAGGCTCAGGCCGCTCACACATGTGCTTCTCTCTTTATGTGTGTGTGTGTGAGTGTGAGTGTGAGGGGATGAGTGAGCGTATGTGTGTGTGTATGATGTTGTTGTTATTGCCTCCGGCTATGCTTGTATGCCTTATTGTATGCCTTGAGCCCACACACACATGGCCGCGGCAGCCACTTTGTCCAATTTTCAGACGGTCACTTTTGAAACGAATTTTCCTCACACTCCGGGAATCTGCTTTTGCGACGCTGTTCGCGTTGCTGTTGTGATGCAAGACCATGAAATTGGCATTCGCATTTTAGAATCCACTTAAACATACTTTCTTCTTCCACTCCCACTTCCACTTCCACCCCCACTCCCAACTCACTCCCCTCCAGCTGTATTCGTGTATTTGCTACCGTTCGACTTCTGTCCACGCCTACATCTGGACAGAAAATTCTCGCGGTGGTGACTTGACTCGGACTACGTTTAGCCGTCCTTCTCCCTTACCCACTAAATCATATTCATCTATTTTAAATCGGGGTTTCATTTCATGAATGGTTTCTTTGTAAAAAAAAGTTAGATTACGTAATGTTCAGCACGAATATTCGAAATGCTAAGTATATTTTAATTTTATGGTATGGTTCAGGAACGATTCCTTACATCAACTTATTTACTTTTATTTATCATTTATATGTGTATCCTAATTGATTGCATTCTAATCGTCGGATGATTTCTCTTCTTCTTTTTTCAGATTTAGTCGCGGATCCTTCTGCAAGGAGGCCTTAACCCATTCATATTTCTTCTGAGACTCCTGATGAGTTATTGTTAAGCGCTGTTGGACCATTCGTTTTCTTAGCTCCAAGTCCTTGGCCTGTTGCACTAATCGATTGTAGTCAAAGTTGTCGAATTGATTCTCGAACTTGTTGAGAAACCGATTCAAGGACTTTGCCTCGCTAGTTAGCTGTGAAATTAATATGATATTATTATAAGAAATATTCAAGAAATTTAATATTAGGTATTACGTCTTCATATTGTCGTTGTAGATTGTTCAGTAGAATGACGAATCGAGTTTTCAAGTCATTTAGGCAGGCATGATAGGCACCCATGGACTGCTCCTGAGTCAGTTGCTCCTGCTGCTTGTACGGAATTAAATACGGAGCCAAAAAGTCCGCTGGCTTGCTGGCGATTTCTTGCTTTTGCTCTTCTTCCTCTTTATACTGAAATATATAAACGAATTTGATTATATTTGAATGTGTCTTTGAGTAGACGGCGGATACCTGTTGCATCCTAATTGCTCGGGCGGCTCCATTACGAAGCGGATCGAAGAGACTGAACTTGAGCTTGGGCTCCAGCTTCTCCCACCTGCGCAGATCAAAGATATTGCTGATGTCGTCCTGTGTTTTCTCAAACTGCTTTATAATGTGATCCTCTGCCTGAAGCTGCTCCAATAACAGCTTATACAGTTCCAGATTGGTGCGAATTGGATCAAGTGGATTCGCCTGCAAGAAATGTACATTAACAACTCTGTATTGACATAGGAGGAAAATTATATCCACCCTATAGATTTTAGTTAGTTTCTCATCATAAATAAGTTCCTTGCCATAATCCGGTTTCGGCGGCTTCGTGAACTCCACTGTGGTGGCAGTCAGAGCTCCAAAGGTGTAATGGAACTTGAGCACTATTTTGTTCTGCTGGAACATGAAAGTCCGGCTGGCAATATCGTTGTTCCCAATGTCATTTTCATCGGCCTGCTGAAACCTTTCAAAGACTTTCTGCAAAAGGCAAAGGAGATAAAGGTATTGTAGATGGAATAGGGACTTATATGTATATTAATTAAATGTAATTATCGCCAGCTTGAGGCAAATATATAACATGCACTGCAAATAACATTACATACTCTGTTAACGAATATAACATGCACTGCAAATAACATTACATACTCTGTTAACGAATATAACATGCTCTGTAAGTAACATTACATTCTCTGTTAACGAATATAACATGCTCTGTAAATAAAATCAAGTGGGAAAGGCTATAGTCGAACTCCCGACTATAGGATACCCGTTACTTACTTTAATAAATTGTAAATATTTTTATTGCATGCTTTTAGGCACTTACATTGCTTAAAACCTTTAATCAGACATTACTACTTTTCTATTTGTCCGATCTTGATACGATTTAGTAGGATGGTAGGTAATGACAGTAGCTAACGGTAATTCATAAAAAATCCTAATATCTTGAAAACTGTGCGTGTGGTGGCGAAATTTTGTAACAAACTTGATCTGCGTGTGACTTATAGAAATCTGTGTGCCAAATTTGTTTGCTCTAGCTCCTATAGTCTCGCACAGACGGACAGATTTACATGGCTATATCGGCTATTTAAATAAATATGTACTGGCTAGAAATTCTAAATAGGAATGTTATTACTTACCTTAAGCACTCCTCCGCTGGGCTTAAACTGGAACTCCCTATACCAGCACCTGTCGGCCCGACCCTTATAATGTAGTATAGTTGTGCCCGGATTGAGGTCAATCGTTTCCAAGGAATCCAATCTAGAACTGGCAACGAAATACAGTTTTCGAGGCTGCGTGGTGTCCGAGTAATATTCCACAGCTAAAAGATATTCCTATTTTACAAAGTACTGAACTGTATTACAGGTCAAGCTCTTACATTTCAGGCTGTCATCACGGCCCTTCATGAACTGCTCCTCGTGCTTGTCGGTTTCGTAGTCATACTTCAGATGAATCATTCGATCGACGCGGTTCTTGAAGTACTCATAGCGAACCTTTGGCTCTGTGCAGCTGTCATCCTTGAACAGAGTCAGCTGCATGACCTTGCCATCCCGTTGGGAATAGGGGGAGAATCGCTCGTGAATTGCCCCTTTGTACTGGACTCTCTTCTCGGAGCGTGGAAAGCGTTGTTCGTAGTCGGCCAGGCCGATGTGAAGTCGATTCACCCAGTAGCAAATGGCATCCAAGTGCTTCTCATCATTCACATCCTGCTCGTCCTCGGCTATATTCTCATCCGATCCGACATTGCAGATGCGCATCTCTGGCGGCTCACCGGGTAGCATGTGCTCCCAGTCGTTTAGGTCCCGAAGATCCCAACGCAGATCGGCGACTCTCTGATAGGTCTGCTTGTTCACATAGTAGTTGTACTGATTCCAGATGCTGTCCACCAGAATGTATTGCTTACAGTTGGTTTCGCAAATGAAACCCGTAGAGGGCTCTATGAAGATGCCGCTAGGTGGCGCTTCCACCACATCGCCATTCACATCCGTGTATGTGATCTTTGGCTTGATGCTCCAGGGCGCGTTGTTTATGATCACAACCCAGGCGTGAGATCGCCGATAATGATATCGGTCGACAGCCAAGAGTTCCATTTCCTTTTTGAGGAATAAGTTCTACTGTAAGTACTGATAATGTTTAGATAAATCACTCATACGCACCGCCATTTGCTTCCGCAAAAGCTCCTGTTCCATTCGACTATGTTCCTCAGCCCTCTGCCTATGGACCTCGGCCAGATCCTCCTCGAGATGACTTTCCAAGTCGGGCAGCGGTCGCAGTTTGTACTTGACACTCACCTCCTCTTTCTCCTCTGTTTTCTCAACGGACTCGACTTCCTCGATCGGATACGGATATGGCACACTGTGCTGCTCATTTCGAACCGTGTTCTCACGTGCGACTCCAGACACCACCATTGCGGGATGTCCAGCTCCAATGAGCATGCTGACCAGTAACGTGGCCATTTCATACGAATTTCCACGCCGTTTTCGCAGCAGCGTATCCGGCGATATTAAACGAGTCGGCTGAGTATAAGGAAATTGTTGTACTGATATCATTTTTATAAGAATCCTTTATATTTATAGAAAATTTATGTAAAATCATTTGCGACATTTTAAAGCAGGATTTAAAATGTATTCCTGATTGTTTAACTGAAATTGTTGAGCATATATTTAAAAAAAATCTATGAAGTCAGACATTAAAATGTGTCTATATGAATGAATAAAATTTATTAATTAAGCAAAATACAAATATGTAAATAACATAACATTCTTGTCGTCTGTGTTAAATTAAAAATAATTATAAGTCAACCAGTTTTGAAAACCCAAGAAAGACTTAATATTATCAAAAACTTCCCTGCTGTATGGAGAAAATTGTTACAGATTATTACAATTTTTTCTCTTTGGATTTTAATTTAAACAAATCAGATAGGTTCAGTTTTGTACAACAACAAATATTCTCTTTTCTTTATCAATTTAAACTTTTCTTAATTTTGTAAGACATGTTTAGAGCCGGCTTGCAGCCTTGATATCACATATATTTATAATGCATATAGTCAAATAATAATTGTAATCATCTTATCAAATTTAAACAGAACAAAGGCTTAAATAAAAAGAATAAGAGAGTAAGAGTAATAGGCAGATGGATATGGCTAAATCGAAACAAAGTAGATCTAAACTATGTACTCATTTAAGCACACACATTCCTTAAAACAATAATAACAATGATTAGTATAGTTTTGTTAAAGTGAAAAGTATTTAAATATTCAAAAATTGTAGCTGCAAGGCAAAAGATTAGGCTAATGCTCAAAAGGAAGAGGCAGAGAAGGACGATGTGTTCCAGGAACTGTCGCCCAAAACTGTTGCGCAGCATGCGACTGAAAGGACACCTTAGGTAGTAACCCAAGGAAGTATGAACCTTGGCAAAAGGTTGTCAGAAATTGCGGGCACAGCAGGAAGTGAGAATCAGGATTCATTTTCATTTTGGTTCGCAGTCAAAAACAGTAAATATTGCCAATCGAAATTTAGTGCAAATCGTGAGCTGAGATTGAAGAAGAAACTAAATGATTTACATGGATATCAGTTAAATTTATATAAATGTTTCTAATATTCCTAACATTTTAGATACTTTCATACCAGATACATATGATTTCTTCAAATTAGCTGGGACTAACGGATGTCCTGCGGTGTTCGCTTTATAGCACAGGAATCGAAGCAGGCGTCGGTGTCTTACAGTCTCAAGCTGAGACAAAGTTGTAAATCGCACCCATCCTTAATCCGGACTGTGTTTTCTTATCTCTGACCTGACCGTTTACCTGCGCAGCTGCATTTATATCCCGTGTCGGTGTGTCCTGGCCATTTACCCGTGTCCCATTCATCACAATTCCCCTATAACACGGGCCAACGAGACTATCCAGCGATTTGCCAGAAAAATGCTATTTCAGTGCTCACACACACATACACATAAGTATATGTATACGAGCATGTATGATGTCGCAAGGCGTAGCGAAATTCTTGCATGTCCTTCCATCATTGGAGGACCTCGCCAGGTACCTAACGTAGGATGACATTCATTGACGTTTCTTTGTACTCCACGGGCTTGCCAAGTGGGCGGCATTGCCTATGACAAACACTTTGCATTGTCAACTCAAACTAATTCCAGCTAACGGTGGACGACTCCATGGCCTTGAGGTTATCGTCTTACTTTCATATATTCATATGTATATCCCTCTGATTAGTAGTCCCCTGTATGTGGATCATATTTTTACCTTACATCATTATATCGATTTCGTTTTTGTTTGTACAAATCTGATCTAAATGCATATATTTACTTGATAGAAGTCTAATGTCTTTTTATACTTTTTATGATATCATATGATCAACATTAACCTACTAGTATATTCATAAATTAATCTCCTAAATTATCAAATTTTAAATCGCATCCAAATTTATGAATCTGATTTGGTTCAAGTTTGCCTACTTACTCTTAAAGCATATTTAACAAAAGTTTCAGTTTCGTATTCGTATAACTTCACATACACCCTGAAAATATTTCGATTTGTGTCGAGAATATTTTATTTTTTTCTAAATAGACAACTTTTAGAAAATTACATGACTCATTCTTAGATGAAATTATATGATTTTCAGAAAACTTAGAACTAAAAAGTTGTTTCGGGAATAAAATATGGGCGAATTTAATAAATAAGATAATATAAGGTCTGATTCAGACCTGTTTATTGAAAGATGCTATGAATATAAATAAAGAAATATGTTTCATTGACATTGTCCGCGTCTAAATGGGAAGATTAGGGTTAAATTGACATCTACTTATGTCAGGTTCCCTTTGTGCCAATCAGTTTTATTTTTGCTTTTTTTTTAATATTTAGCTGAGTACTTCAATCGTATTCTACTCTGTTCCCATATTGCTTTATTACTAAGATTTTACAAGTACATGCATGCTTGTCGGACAGATTTGTGAGCTCAGGCTATATACTATACATAGTTCTTAAGATTTTAGTATCCAGGTTTTATAGCATTTTGTGCAGACCTTGTGAACGCGCCCCGTCGCGTCGTTTCGGAAAGTTTATTGAAATGCAAAATCCCCGTGAAGCCATAAGAATCACAATGAGGCGTTCGTGGTAGTACAAAGTCATCACAGCGAAGGGTGAGAAGAGAGGAGAGTGAGGAAAGGGAAGAGAGTTTCGAGGAGGGGGGACAGCGAGACATCGCGGTATTCGAGGTCAAAACCATTCTCCCTGGCAGCCAAGTCGTCGACAGCGTCTAATTGAATCCGCAACACGGGGCGACTTCTCTTCCTCTCTCTTTCGCACTCTGTCTCCCTTAAGTATATGTGACTTGTTGGTACTGTTGTTGTTGTTGTTGTTCACCGTTGGCGGTGGCGCGAAATAAGAAACGCTTCAAGGTTATTCGAACGTGTTAAATTAGGATCAAGCCTTGTATTCGCATTGGCAACAAAGCTGCCAGCGGTGGAAGGAACATGACAAAAACAAAAGGAATGAAACGCACACGAAACAGGCGCCTGGTTACTTACTTACCGTATGTGTGTGTGTGTGTGTGTGTGTGTGTGTGTGTATAAGCAGGGGGCACATCTCAAATTACACAAATGGCAATGTCCATCCGAGTTTCAGAGGGAACAACAACAACAGCGTTAAAAAAACAAGCGGGAAAGGCTATAGTTGAGTTCCCGACTATGTGATACTGATTAACTTATTTTTTGCAAGCACTTCGAATAGCAAATAAAAATTGTTGCATACTTTTGGGCCCATAAGTTACTTGAAAGACTTAAATCGGCCATAACTACCGTTCTTTTTGCCCGATCTGGTTGCGATTAAGCAGGATGACTGTTTATTAATGTTATCTACCAACTTTAGCTAAGAAAACGTAATATCTGCGGAGGCAGAAAGGGGAGTGACAAAAATTTGAATTAAACTTGACCTGCGTGCGGCTTATCGAAGTCTGTGTGCCGAATTTGGTAGGTCTAGCTCTTATAGTCTCTGAGATCTAGGCGCTCCCACAGACGGACATGGCTCGGCTGTTGATGCTGATCAAGATTATATATACTATATAGGGTCGAAGATGCTTCCTTCTCCCTTTTAAATTCATTTCAACAAATACAATATACCCCTTTACTTGTTTTTTGACTAACTGGTATAAAAACAAACCCCGACAACGAAATGCAAAAATTTTGCACCAAAAGCGAGCAAAAAAGAAGAAAAGAACAGAAACAGCAGAGCAGAGAAGAGAAGAGTAAGAAAAACATTGGCAAAAGGGTGGCGAAAATAATAACAAAGACTGTCGCGACAAATTTCGAGGCAGTCGCCGAAGGAAACAGGCGACGACTGCCGTCAAATGGTGATGCAGCGCTCCTCAAGACAATCTCATCCACACTCACATTCACATCCACATTCACACTCATGCAAGTGTATTCATATCCACCCGTATGCGGCGTAGTAACCCGAGGCGAAGGACTCACGTGGGAGGCACATCGCTTATCGGGGCGCATAATGAGCCGCTGCCATCTTTGTCATGAGAGCATCGTAGAAACAAAGCGGTGAAATTCAGCGCGAATCCTCAAGCACTTGCGGGAGTGTTATCCTCCCCCCATCCCCATTCCCCCCTTGACCCAACCCAGCTCCCAGCTGCTTTGAAAGCGGCTTCGGTGTGTAAGTTCTTAAATGAGCACACACGATGAAAATCAGCGACTTAACCCCTTTATGATAATGGTCCGCACGGAAGTGTTATTGTCCTCGGGACAAAAGGATGCATGGCATAAACACTAGCCGCCATAATACGCGCCGAACCGCCGTCGTCGTAATCACAGCCAATGATGATACATAGTCACCAACGACCAACGACCACGGACATAAACCCAAACCCAAATCCAAGCCCCAAACCCAACCCAGCCCGACCTTTGTGCGCGTCGCCTTCCTAATAATGACATATATATTTACTAGGTACGAGCAGTATGTGTACAAGTCCTTAAGAAAGGGTCTTCTTATTGTACGAGAATATGCACATCGCACTCTGCTGGGCCATCAAAGTGTCGCCAAAAGATAAAGACGTTAGTAAGTCGATGGCTAATCTTTACTTTTTACTCTCGGGCAACACTTTTTAGGGAATGTTTTTAATGAACTGCACATTTAGTAACATTTGCTAACTCTTGCATTAAAAATGGTCTCGATTCTTCTGTCTCTGTCTGGACAAAGTTATGTGAAAAGATTTTTTCAGCGTATCGAAAAACCAGGAGTAAAAGTCTTAAATTATCTACCCCTCCATTGACTAGAACCGGACTCCTTTTCTTAGACCTCGGCTTTAAAAAAAAAATATATATATATATATTTTATAATTACGTTATGGTTTCAGTTTGTCGTTGAAATAGGGGAATAACAATAATAACATCTTTCTTTAAAGATAGATTCCGTAAGATGTTGGGAATCTTATAGTTCATTAAAAATATTCAGAAAAACTGGAAGACAATGGAGAAAATACAAAAGAATTGTTGTATGAAAGCAAACCTGTTGAATTTCGATTAGAATTACTAATCAATTAGATTATTTTTGGAAATAATCGTAGTGATTATATAAATCACTGTTGAAAAATTTGTGATTATTTAATGATTACAATTGCATAAAAGTAAAAAAAAAATAAAAAAATTTACAATTATTCAAAAATAATCACAAAAAATCGAAAATAATCGTTCTGATTATTTCAGATTTTTTTTATTTTTTCTGATTATTTTGGCTACTTTGATTGTGAAAATTTAAAATAATTTGATTTTTACTAAATAGTCATAAATAATCAGATAAAATCAAAAAGAATCACAAATAATCAGAAAAAAAATCAAAAATAATGCGAAATGCTCAAAAAGATTATTTTGGTTTTTTTTCTGATTATTTTTGAATAATTGTAATAATTTTAGATTTTCTTTTGATTTTTTGTTATCGTAATCATTAAATAATTGTGCAAAACCGAAAATTATAGTAATTTAATCATTAGTTCGACTTTTGAACAAAAATAATCTAATTACTTATGAAGCTATGATTATGATTACTTATCATTATTTAACAGGTATGTATGAAAGTAAATCAGTTTGAACCATCCATACCCTAAAATACACTCTTCGACAGACTATGGACTGTGAAAAACTATGTAGTTGAGTATGAATCAAACAATTTAATTGAAACTATCCTAGTTCGCTCCACGCACAAGATGAAAGAATCTAACTCAGAGGCAATTATTTGCTCCAGATATCTCTCAATTCTGGTATGGAATAGAATAACAAATTTCATTTCAAAAGTTGAAAAATTACTAGGACTTCTTTAGATTAGACTAAGAAAAAACTTTCCAGAGAGCACCCTCTCCTCTTTCCCTCTATAACTAGTTCGGCTGTAGGGTATATTCTAGTCGTTTAGTCTCGATGCAATCAAACACATTTGTCACGTTACGTGTTAGCAGACTCCATCGTGCGCGATTGTATTACGCTACTAATGCGAAGCACACTAATTCCCAATGC
Source organism: Drosophila limbata (assembly GCA_963924055.1). Taxonomy (NCBI): domain Eukaryota; kingdom Metazoa; phylum Arthropoda; class Insecta; order Diptera; family Drosophilidae; genus Drosophila; species Drosophila limbata. The sequence continues at coordinate 5,943,546 of OZ001352.1, forward strand.
CTTAGACAGAGAGAGAGAGAGATAAGGGGAGAAGTGGAAAAGGCCTAGAGTGAAATATCCTTTAAAATAAGGACACACGTATGGTTCTTATTGATGGCACTCGCGCATTTGAACGTCCCATCGCCATCGCCATCACATTGCCTACAATTTCCGCGTCCACATTCGCGTCACAGTCGCAGTCAAAGTCAGAGTCAGAATCATCTCCATCGCCATACGAGTCGGGGTCTCCTTTAAGTGTTAAGGGGGATGAAAAGCAGTCGTCGTCGTCGTCGTCGTCGTGCCAGGAATGTGCCCATTTGCCCATTCGCGCTGGCACGGAAATGTCGCGATGTAAAGGGATCTCACATATGAAGTTTTGACCCATGCGGCAGACGTGGAAGGGAATCACATTTAGCTGAAGTGGGGAGGGGGAAAGCAGGGAGGAGGGGATAGATGTCGATGTCGATTCTGCTGATGATGGTGGTGGCTGTTGCTGTCACTTTAAAAATAGTCATGGATACTACAACTTTGGCTAATCAAGCTGGCAGGCTTAGAAATTTGCCTACAACTAGAATGGGAATGGGACAAATGCACAGCAGACATTGCCTAAAGATGTCAATCTGAGTTTAAACCCTTACTCAAATTATTTTTATTATTTATTTATAGATTCACATTTGCCTAAATGGACTGGGCAGATTTTCTTTTGTTGTTAACTATTGAAACAAACTTCTGTTTCATCACTAGATATTTTTTTAATACTATTATAAAAATTAATGAAAAATCGGATGACTAACGGTGGTTATATATTTGTTCCAATTTTACTTCCTTATTGATTTAATAGCAACATTAGTTATTATTTTAAAATAAAAAGTAATATTTTAAATTAAAAAAAATCTGTAAAAACAAAATATAATTTTTTAGTTAAATTAATATATTTAAAATATAAAAAAAACTAATAAAAGAATTAAAAATAAATCAAACTAGAACATTAATTTAATAACATGATTTAATTGTTTTCGTAACTTTTATTATTGATCCAAAATTTCAAAGGAAACAAAAATAAACCATAATTAAAGGATTATAAACGGAAGTATTAATGGCTAATAAGCTAAAAACAAGATTGAAAATAAACGGCGATTGCGAGCTGAATTCTTCAAAGTCGCTAAGAATTTGGCCAGGTTGAAAGGAGAGTGCGCGATTGCCGACAGTCGTTTGTCGGTTCGGTGCTAGGACTTAGACTGCGAGTGTTTATTTAAAGGAACAGGCCATCGCCCAGAACGGGAAGGGGAGTGGGGAGAGCAACTCCAGTTGTACGAGTTGTGTTCTCGCGTATGGTCTGCGCTTGAAACTGGACATGGGGCATGGTAAATAGGAGAAAGTGCCACAGGCAGAACCGGAGCCATCACTGAATCGTCGTTAGCTCGCCTCTCCCTCTGTCCCTCTAACCCCCTGGCCCTCTCTCTTTTTGTCTCCTCGTATATGGCTAAGTTTTTTGCCTGGCTGTGAGTCTGGAGTCGCTGCCAGTTGCCCGTTGCCAGTCAGCGAGAGGTCTTTCTTTGTGCCAATATGACGCAGACCAAAGCCATAGCCAAAGGGGAAGAGCACTGCAGGGAGGGTGGAAGGGTGGGGGATGGGAATGAGGAGGTACTGACGCAAAATTGCGCCACTCTCTCTTGACTTGGCTTGGACTGGCTTGCCTTCGACTGCGGACTGCGGACCGTAGATTGGGAGTGGGAATGGGAATGAGACTGGGCCAGGTTACATTGCACCACCGTCACTGCCACTTGCTCTGATCTCAAGTGGGCTGCCATCCATTGTTCGGCTTCGTATGGTCTGGAGGTATACCTTCATTGCATATGCACATACATCTACATCTACATATACCTATACAGAGATGTGTGTGTGTGTGTGTGTGTGTAGCATTCGCATCCGCAAATTCAACGGTCCGTCAGTCAGTGTCAGTTCTACATACGCTGAAAGTCGCGATGCCTATAGGAGATGGCACAATAGAAAGGGGTGAGGGGAAGGCTGGCTGCTTTCGAGGATGTGTGATGCTTGGCTGCGGCTTCGACGGCGACGGCGACTGCGACTGCGACTGCTACAGAGTCGACGTCGCTATTGCTTTGCCGCAGGGTGGCGACTGCGGATTTTAGCTGAATTGGCGCTTGGCGGGGTTTGTGCTCTGATTGATGCAGGGAAAGGTCCTTCTACACGTACGTTTCGCCGCTGCCTTGCTGCCTTGAATCCGCCTTGTCTTGCCATAGACGACACTGTTTTGTCGCAGACGTCTGGCAGCTGGCAACTGGCAACTGGCAACTCGTAATGCTGACCGCGCGACATGCTGCTGTTTTCTATTTTGATGAAAATTCGCGATTGTGTGCGTTCAACCGGAACTGACAGCGAGTTTCCCTTCTCCCTTCTAACATCTCATTTCCCATTCCCTTGCCCTAGCCTTTTGCCGTAACTTTTTCAGCAAAAAGGACACAGCGCTGACTGACCCCCTGTCAATTTGTATTACGCTTCAGTCTTTAGTTTGATCGAGATTTTTGTATTGACTTCAAGTTTACTTTAGATATTTCTGCCGAGAAATATATTTAATAAATAATTATTTATCCCGTTATTAATGCCAATCTAAGAGGGTTGCCACATGTCTGACTGACACATAAATGTGCACACGTATAGATACATATATTGGAACTGGCAAATGCTCTACAAGAAAATTCGCGCCAAATCGCGTTTTTGTGTTTTACATCACTGCCGCAGTATTTCCTTGCATTTCATTGACGACAAGTGCAAAGGACTGCAAAGGACATGACACTCAAGCCTCTCTCTCCCTCCCGCTCTCTCTGTCTCTTTCTCTGTCGCACAGTGTCGCCAATTTTACCTCTACCTGTACTGCAGTATCGATAATGAAACAACAACAAGAAGCTAAGAAAAAACCCTTTCAAATCCATAGATGTCTCACTTCCGATGTGTGTGTGCTTGTGTGTGTGTGTCTCTTACCAATACAGAGGCAAATTTGCACTTGTCTGTTGTAGTACCCTCAGCGAGTCTCTTCAGCCATAGACACAGCCACAGCCACGGCCTCTCGGCAATTTTCCGGCTGAGGCAAAATGTCGCATCGTCATCGCGTTTCGCAAATCTCAATCCGAGTCTGGACATTAAATTGGGTGCGACAGCGGAAGAAAAGCGAGAACAACATCGACATTCACTGGCGATTGTAAATTTTAGTATTATAAACGACTTTATAAGCCAAGGAACGGAAATATTTATGTACACTACTAGCCAAAATAATAAGTACACTCTTTACTATATAATCTATTATAAGTCAAATCTTCACAGCAAAAAAATTTGGAAAGGTTGTTTAAAGTCCATTTGAATGATGAAAAACTTTCCTTAACCCATTAGGTACCCATTGAAAATTTCGAATTTATGCAAATGTCTACTTTTTCAACCATTTTCCTCGATTTTTTAGAAAAAATTATTTTATGCAAAAAAATTCTTCAAACATCTCTAGGAGTGACTGAAAAAAAAAATTTTTCAAAATCTCTTCGCTTGTATTTTTTTATAATTTTTTGAAAATTGCTTAAAAGGCACTTATTCGTCACTTTCATACAATATGCCTTTTAAGCTATTTTTCATCATTCAAACGGAATTTAATCGAAGACTTCACTTACAAAAGCTTGTATAGTAAAAAAAGAGTGTACTTATTATTTTGGCCAGTAGTGCATGTTCTTCATACTCTTTATTGTATAGAATGTTATAGATTAATTGTACTTAAAAAGTGATCAGATTTACAATAAGCAGTTGAAATTTGTTTTAACCCTCACAAAGATTGAAAGTGGAAAGGTTTTATTTACTTGCATAGTTTTGAGCTTACAACTTGGATTTCTTAAACACATATATTTCAAAATGTTCTTTCTTAATTTTGTAAATTTCATATTATGAAGACATTATAAACCAGACATTTAGTAAAGATTCCCCAGAGTTTTTAATTCTAACTTATATTGTAATTTAAATATATATATATACTATTTTTAACTTTAATGTTATATTTTTAAATTAATTGTTATGTCGGCTGCTTTTAGCCTGACAATAAATAAATAAATAAATAAATAAATAAAGAAGGTGCAGTGGCGCCATCTAGCGTGAATGTATTAAATTGACTAGTACATTGATTTGTAATATTGTAGCGAAAAATGAGATCAATAAAAATACTTATATATGGCATCTACTTGTGAGCGTAACTCAGAGCTGGATTAAGGCTAACTTCTTATCGAATAAGCCAAAAAGAGGTTGTAGAAGATGCATATATACAGGGTATCTTTTTGAGAATTGGTTTTATGTATGGATACTTATATATTAAGTCATAATTTCAGATTTTTAGCTGATATCAGTCTTTTGTTTTAGCTTATTCATTTAAGAGACGGAATACGGGTATACACCGACTTAAACTTATTTTGAGATTTAAATGCTTACCGTATTTAGAGTCAACTTTATTCTGTACTAAGTAAAGGTGGTAAGAATACAATCTGGGTAAACAATTCTTAAATATTTGTTTTCGAATGATTTTCGGACTACGCGATGTGCTTCTTCTATACAAATATGATATTATATAAACAATGGCAATAGTTTAACATGGGATCTGGATCAGAGACTTTGAAGTTATGCAAACACATTTATGTATTCCGCATTCTTGTGTTGCAGTTGCAGTTGCCACAACACACACAATTAAGTGAGTGTGTGTGTGTGTGTGTGTGTTGGTATATGTACTCTCTTGCAATTAGCAGCTGATTGAACTGGCTCATGCATGTGTGTGTGTATCTGTGTGAGTGCAAGTATCTAACGCCTAGTTGCTGCTGCTCCTGCTCGTTTCAAGCGTCGTCCATCTTAGAGGCAAAGAATATCTTAACAAAGCTCGAGCGAATACATAAGAAGCAGGAGCAATGATTCGGTTAGAAAGGGGGAAGGGGTTAAATAGATGGGTAAAGGGGGGGAGGGGTCAAGCAAAGGATACAAGAAGAAGAAGAAGAAGAAAAACTGCATGTGTCTGCGTTATTTGCATGTGGCTGAGACTCGAATGGTGAATGGCGAACGGTTTTCGGAGCAGCCTGCAGAATGCAGGATTCAGGATGCAGGACGAAGGATGCAGGATGCAGGATGCAGGAGGCAAGTGGACGCAGTGTGCATGTCTTTGCCTTTGCCTGCATATAGTTTAATTTCGAGAAGGATTCGGCCGCACGTTGCTAAGAGCTTTTGCCAAAGTTCTTGCTGTCTCTGTCCCACTTCCGCTTCTTTTGCTGGCCATCTTTCTCGCTCTACGCAGCTGCCGTCTCTGTCTGGGGCATTAGTAGTAGCTATGCTAAGCGTAAGCACGGCGTTGTAGATGCAGTCCGAGTCCGAGTCCGAGTCGGTCAGTGGTCAGTAGTTGGTGGTCGGTGGTCGAAATTGCTGCGTCTGCCATGGTCTCAACCCCCCCTCTCCCAACCCTTCCTCATCTGTCCGTCCGTTGGCGCCTCAATTGTTTCAAATTCTCTGTTTTCTCGACTCGACTCGACTGCAGCAACGACGACGACGACGACGACGACGATGTTGGCAACGGCAGTGGGAGCATTTAGCTTAGATTGGAGGGACAAATGCCAGCCTCGTTTGCCTTCTTCTTACGCGGGCATCCTGGCCAGTAGTCCGACATGGCCAACACACACACGCACACACGTATACATATACACACTCGGACTCAGGTAACGGTAGCTGACAAAAGAGCTCGGACATCGGCAAGCCTCGGCAAAGGCAAAGGCAGAAGCAGAAGCAGAAGCAGAAGCAGAAGCAAAGGCGGAGGCAAGAGGTAGACGCATTAAAACAAAGCAAGCTACGAACTACGATATGCAAATCATAGCAACAGCAGCAGCAGCAACAACAACAACAACAACAACAACAGCAACAATAAGCCAAAGCAATGTTGGCCAGAGCTCTTCTGGCCATGGTCGAAAAACGAAACGTAAGGAAAAGGATTCCAAACAGGACGAAACTGAACTGAACTGAAGTGAACTGAATAGAACAACTTGCGAGTGCTGCGGTTTTCGTCTGCTCAAATCGCCTTAGCTTAAACAAGACCAAGCCGGACACACACACACACACACACAGAAGGAGAAGCCTGTTTTTGGATAGGGTATACATATATCTATAGTATGTACTATATCAGAGTGTAGGGTGCTCTTAACAGGTAGAAACTTCGTATATTGACTAGGCGAAGGGATTAAACTAAGAATTGTTGGAATACGACGACAGGTTGAAGAAATGATCTTATGAATATCAACTAATCATACTTCGAGTATCTCGAATACTCACACTCACAGTACATTCACTTTTGTCGTGTTTTGTTAAGAAATTGTTTTTCAGGCAAAAGACGTTTGACAAAAACCTGTGAAGGGAAGGGAAATCTGGGAAATGGTCAGACATGCGTATAAGACATATATACATATACTTATATGTATGCTTGTACACATAAGAATGATGTTTTTTGTATACTCTATACACATACATGCTTATGTGTGTGTGTGTGTGAATACATATGTGCTGTTGGTAGGTATAAAAGCACAGCTTTTCAAGCTCGCAAAACTGAAAATTTTGTTTTTAAAACTGTTGTATGGAAGACAATGCCGAGAAGTAGAAGAAGCACAAGTAGAAGCTGGTCATGGTGGGTGGATATGTGCTCGAAATCATACACATAATATAAGCTCACACACACACAAACAGAGAGAGAATCGACGGAGTAAACGTTGGTGACCAGTGTCCTTTCTGCCCCATGTGCCTTCATCTTTCAATTCACGCGAAATTTTCCTTCGCCGACGCAGCAAACTCGTTCCAAGGTGTGAGTGTGCCAGCATGTGTGTGTGAGCGGAAGTTGCTGGGAAGGGTAGGAGGAGGGCGGGTTGATGATGCTGGGCAACGGTGACAGCGAGGCGGCCAACAACAACAACAACAACAACAGCAAGAATGGCTGAAAGCGAATCGAGTTTAGTTCAGGACAACGACAACGACAACGACGAATTCGTAATTGTGCGCACACACGCACCAACACCAAGCCAACATCTCACTGTGGCAATGGGGGTGAGGAGAGGAGAAGGAGGAGATGGAGAAGGAGGGGGAGGCTAGCCTGACCATGCTGGACGACGACGACAAATCGGCCGTTGGATGGGCATTCACTGAAGCAGCTGGGCAAGAAGCTGCAGATATTAGAGAAAGTCCAACACCAACAACAACAACAGCAACCAAAACGAAACGAACGAAAATGGAAAATGGAAAATTTCGCCTTGGTGGACAATGGTCGCTCTGTCGGTTGGTCGCTTAGTCCGTCAGTCCGTCAGTCAGTCAGTCAGTCGGTATTCACAGGCCGGACTCTACACGGGATGGCTGGCGGTATCGTCGATGAAAATCTGAAGGATACACATACATATGTACACATGTATGTATGTATTATGTATGTCCATACGTGACTTGCGATAAAGCAACTCTAAATTTTCGCTACTGCAACGAAATTTGCGCTAAGGATGTTGAAATTTCTGACTGTATGAGTGTGAGTGAGAGTATGGGTGTGTTGCGTATGTGTGCGTGTGTGTGTGTAAGCACACGGCGAATGAAGCGACCTATGACCCCAAACCAAGAAACAATCGGCTTGCTTTTTAGTAAGATAGATAGTATATATACTACTTCTTGTACTTCTAGCCGATACTCTCTGTTTAGACTTAGATATAGTCCTATGTGGTGCGAGTGTGTGTGTCTGAATGTGTGTGTGGTCAAAAACACATGCAAATTTGTCAGTTTCTAAAGCTATTCCTGGCGATTTCTGGAAACACAACGTTTTGCTGACACTGTTGTTGACTTTTTTCATTGGGTTTATGGACACCGGCAACAACTTGCAACTCGGTTATGCTTTATTGGCATTGATGTACGATACAAAGATACACGAATCTACATACTTATGGAGATTCTAGAATATAATAGACTTTCAGATACTTTAGCTCACGCATATGCTAAAAGATATTAACATGAATTGAGCATATACAAATTTGTAATCAAATAAGTAAATAATAAATAATAATAAATTTGTAATCAATAATAAATATATATTAAGTACAGACCATACCTGTTAAATTTCTATTAGAATTACTAATCAATTAGATTTTTTTTGGACATAATCGTAGTGATTATATAATTCACTGTTGAACAATTTCTGATTATTTAATGATTACGATTACAAAAAATAAAAAAAAAATCTAAAATTATTAAAAGTTTTCAAAAATAATCGTTCTGATTATTTGGGATTTTTTTTTTTATTTTTTCTGATTATTTTGGTACTTTGATTGTGAAAATTTAAAATAATTTAATTTTTGCTAAATAGTCATAAATAATCAGAAATAATGAAAAATAACCACAATTAACCAAAAAAAAATTAAAAATAATCCGAAATACTTAAAAAGATTAGTTTTGATTATTTTTGATTTTTTCTGATTATTTTTGAATAATTGTAATAATTTTAGTTTCTTTTTATTTGTAATGTAATCATAAATAATTGTAATTTAATTATAAGTTCGACTTTTAAACAAAAATAATTTTATTACTAATGATTATGATAACTAATCATTATTTAACAGGTATGGTACAGACATACATACATGTATACTTCTTCATCTAAATTGCCTAATGTTGTTGTATTGCCTAGAAAAAGTTTAAATTACTTGCAGAATGTTCAACTTCTACTTCATTAGGCTAAAACAAATACTTATAATTATAACCTTGTTATTTTGAAATTGTCATTTCTATTACGATATTTTAACAAGAAATGCTTTAAACTGCAGAAGTTTCAGGCCAAAAAAAAAATATAATTTGAATACTAGTGAATTTATTTTTTTTAAGAAGGTGAAGAGCTGATTTGTCTTATGCAATCGATATACTGCATTTCTTCCTGTTTCTTATCTTTCGCAAAATCTATGTTGAGACTTACTGATAAATAAATATTTACGTCAATAAGTATTAGCTTACATAATATCTTATATATAGAGCGAGTCATTAATAAAGTCATTGAAGCGGGATCAAATCATATAAAAGTAGAAAAAACGCTCTCCTGTAAAACTTAGCTTTGTATAATCACTGCAGACGGCAGTCCGCGCTAGTGACGAAAGCAGCACGAAGGGTGCGAAAGGCGACTAGCATATATACACAGGAAAAATGGAAAATTGGCTATAACTGTCCGATCCGATCGAGTTATGTAGCGATCGAAAGGTATAAATTTAACTATCAAATGTGCATACTAAGACTTTTGAAAACTCACCTGGTTCGTGAGATAAACAGGTGTAAGTGGAGGGGGGGCCAAATTTTAAATGATTGGAGCAAATGGAGCCGTTGGAGCCTTTTGGTATCATTTTGGTACGATGAAATCAAAAATACGCGTCGATTGACACCTCGATCATCAAAATCCGACCACAGCACACTGGGCCGGATTGCCGAATAAGTGGCATAAAGTCGAAAATTTAATTGAAGCAAATCTACATTTTTATTTAACATATATATACTAGATTCCCTCTGTAGAAAGCATCAATAAATATTTTTGCTAAAAATGCAACCCTGGCATTTTTTATCAAGCTCCAAAGTCAGCCGATTAAACAGCTGACTTTTGTGACAAAATTGGCGGCAAACTTTTGTCGACTTTGTGCGCTTGGCAATTCCACACGATAAGCAAATTGGTTATTATTAAAAATGGATTTTGAAGACTGAGGTATGTAAATTGGAGTTGAATGAAGAGATTTTGTGTCAAAACTTGTTATATGTGATAATATGTGTATTGTTTTGTGTTGTTCAATAAGAAAAAATTTAACCAAAGTATTCGTCTTCTGTAGCGAAAAAAAAAGTCTTCTGCGTATTTCTGCGATGTGTAATGTATGTTGAAAAAAAGTAGAACCTATTCATAAAAATATAATAACAATCCGGTTTGCGGCTTTTTGCGGCTTTTCCGATGGCTGTATTTTCTAGATGTGCTTGTTTGTATGTAAATATAATTTAAATCACGTATACGTCATGTTGTCTTATATGGGCAGTCGGGGTAGGCGTGGTCAAGCTGACTCAAAATATTGCTTAAATATTTAGAGTGGTATATTCAATAAATATGCCAAGTTTCAGCTCGATATATGCAATTTTCGACTTTATGCCACTTATTCGGCAATCCGGCCCAGTGTGCACAGGTTCAAAAGATAATAATTATTGAAATTTTTAGTGGCCTTCCGAAAATGAGATGAAAAGTCAGTCTGTCTGTCTGTCTGTCTGTCTGTTTGTTTGTTTGTTTGTATCAAAGCGTTGATTTAGCTTAAAAGTTTGAATGAGGACTTGTTCCTGATAAAAAATCTAGAAACGTTTGTTCTACGACTTTTTCGACAAATCGCTAGTTTAGCGGGAAATCACTGAAACCCGCACATTGCGCTAAATTCTCCATACCTAATACCTCCATACCTAATAATATTTACTTTTAACTCGAGCTAAATGAGTGGCAGTAAAATTAATAAACTTAAGAAAAATACCTGTATAAGTCAAACCTTTTCCATAACTCGAACCTTTTCTTTGGATAATGGTGATTCGAGTTAGGAAAGTTCGACAGTATATAGAAAAACTAAATATCATTTACAAAGTATACGAATCCAAATTGTTAGTAAAAGACCTCGAATTAAGTATTTGCGATTCGTAATATCTTTAACCAAGTACTGCAATCTTGTAAAACTCTATTTTTACTAGAAATGAGTTCGAAAATGCTTATAGATATAAGTAATAAACTCAGGTTCACTCTGTTGATTTACAGCAAATACCCACAGTACAAGTACGTAAAATAATACGCTTTAGTAAAGTATCATGATCTTATTTTCAGATGTTTTTGTACTCAGTTACATAGCTTAAGAAACTTGAATCAAGTTAAAGTTGTACTTAAGTCAAGTTCGTTTTGAAGTTTTAAGTATAAAACACTAATAAACATACTCGACTTTAGAAATTTCAATCTTAGTGAGAAATCATGCTGGAAATGTGTCGTTTTAAGTAATTATGCTGTGTTGTCGTGTGACTGACTTTATGAATATATTTATCGTTGACTAAAATTTCTTGCCACTGACGAGAAAATTATAATTGTGAATTTGTTGAACCTTAATAATATTCAAGAATAATTGAAAGGTGTATGGTAATTAGAGGACTGTGATTTAATTTGTCAACCTGGAGGAGAACTCTTTGGAAGCAAAAAAGAAGAAGAACAAGAACAATAACAACAAGAAGAACATAGTAACAGTATCAGTTCGAATGAGAACAGCTGCTCAGCTCCCTTAGAGTCTCTCAGAGACGCAATGCTCTCGCAAAACATAGCAAAAAGAGAGCGAGAGAGTGGCAGGGAGGGAGTGAGAGCGAGTGAGAGAGAACGAAACGAGCAGAGAGAGAGGTGAGTAATCGTAAACACCCGATGAAGGCAAACATCACAACAAAGCGATGAAAACTTGACTTGAACTAACACCAATGACAACGAAAGCAGCAGGACAACAGCAGGACACATCAGCAGGATAAGCAAGCAAAAAAGCAAGGATAAAGTAGAAAAACGAAATTCTTAAAGAACTCAACTCTCTCATAGGAAAAGCCTATTGATTAAGGTGTATTTTTGGCTATATTTATTCGCACTTGGAGGACCTCTATTCCCAAGGACCTCGTTGCGAGCATTTCCCGCGCCAAGAAGTCATCATCGGCAGGCAACACTGTTGCCGTTGGCGGCATCAATTTAGGCACATGTTCGTGTCCCATCGTCCATCCCATTCCATCTCATCCCATTTCATCCGCATCCGCCATCTGTGGTGGTTGTCTTGCGAAATTTCTTCATGTCGTGTTTCTGTCTCCGACGCTGTTCATGTTTGTGGACGCTAAAAAAAGGGCTAAGACATTGTATCGCAACTGTCCAGCCAGCAACCCTGCATCCCGCCAACACACACACACACACTTACACTCATACATACATAGCTCGTATATTGCCAACGGTGCACGCAGCATTCGATTTCGCTCGCATTTACTCCACCAACCATCCATCCATCCATCCGTCCATCCATCTATCCATCCATCTATCCATCCATCTGAAACAAAAAACTACACACATAAGTAGAGAGGCCTGTGTACATAGTACACACGTACACACACACACACACATGTCCGCATTGAGCAAGATTTGAATACAAGTAGTGTGACCAGAAGAAAGTAGGCCTGCTGCGGCCAAGAAGGATGTGCTCCTCGCCACGCCTCGCCTCCTCTCGCCACCTTTCGCCTTGCCTCTACTCGCAAAGACAGCCGACTGGCCGACCGCACGAACATTGCGTCGTCGTTGTTGTTGTCGTTGTCGATGCCTATGTGTGTCTGAATTGCGTGCGAATGTGTGCTCTTCTTCTATATGAGCTAAGTATGTCTGTATGTATGTCTGTATATGTACATATGCATGTTGTTATTGTCCAGGCTGTCCCTTAGCAATGGCACGGGCACGGGCACGGGCAGTGCCTGTGCTGCGGCTGACCGATGCGATGGCAGCAGCAGCATAAGCGGCAGCGGCAGCGAGAGGTTCAGGCTACGTCTTCGCTGCCGTCTTGGTCGTTATTAATCATTGTACATTTGCCTGTCACCGAAAAAGGCCGCGAATACGCAAACAGCGAAACAGCAAACGAGAAGAGAGCGAGAGAGAGCGCGCTGAGCGGCAAAGTCACTCACACACACACACACAAGTGCACACACATGCACGCACACATAAGAGTCAAGGCGCAAAGAAACAGCATAACGACAACAAAACTGACCATACGAGTGTAAACAAACTCACACACGTGTATCTGCTTGCTCGCTCGCTCACTTACGCACACTCTCTCATAGACACTTACTCACACACACACACACACACACACTCACCGATACACTCACACACACACAAGGCACACGGAGCGGACGCGCTCAGGAGAAACTGCTCGTGGTGCGGAAATTCGCCGCGCTAAAATCAAAATTCGCTCACGATTTCTGCGCTCGCTGACTCGCGGTAGTTTGTCGCCGGACGCTAGCTGTTTAGGTTCGCAGGACATTGGTGAACGGCAGAGCGGTCATATCCTTTCGACAGCCGGTCACTCAAACACCGTGTGCGCTGTCGCGGCTGATTTTCGCGATTTCAATTCACATTGTCAGCTAATTGACTCGAAAAATGTACCACAGATTAAGTGCGGAATAACATCGTTTTATACTAAAACTACAAATATAAACTATATCGAGTGATGTGCTTCCAAAGTTTAGAATATTTCTAAAAACTTAAAATTATAACAACACAAACAACAACAAGGATTCCAAACAATACTAATACAAATTAAACAACACAAAACTCAACAAAACAAACTGATGAATTAAAAATAATAGTGAACAACAAAACATTTGAGCTTTTCGCAAAGTGCCAGCTAAGAAAAATAAAAACAAAAACAATTTTTGAATTTTCGAATCGCCGTTTATTCTCGGACGATTCCACAACAATTTATTCAAAAAGGTTCCCAAAAAAGGTTAGTATATGTGCGAAATTCTGATACTAAAGTGTTTGTAAACAATTAATCAAATTCAGAACACCTTACTCATATCTGTCAAGTGGTATCTAAGTGTGAAGTCTCGACTCTATAAATAAAAGTGATGACAAGTGCTATTCATCTTGTTCAAAATTGCATATCTAAACTACCTATAAGGAATATTCCCAATATTAATTCCGAATTTGCGAATCTACCGGGCATCAATGTTATATTCGGAATCAGTAATAAAAGCTGAGACTTTCTGGCTAGCTATCTGCCCAAACGCAATTTCATTATTAAAGATAAAGTACTATATAGAAATTAACTAAGTATCTCTCAATACGAACATATAACTTGTAAAAAAAAGGTCCATAATGTCTGCACAACCCAAACAGATACAGTCGAACTTCCCTAACTCGAATCACCATTATCCAAAGAAAAGTTTATAAATTTAACTGCCACTCATTTAGCTTGAGTTAGAGACAAATTCGAGTTAAAGAAGTTCGAGTTATAGGAGTTCAACTGTATTTAAACCTTTAAGCATGTCTAAAGCGAAGTGTGATTTTCTCTCCCCTCGTTATTCCACTTTACTACTGTCATGTGATATTGAATGATATTCGATACCCTCTAAAAAAAGTTCGCTTTTGGGCTGAGAGAGCGAGAGAATCAAATATTTAATATGGTGGAATAATAATAAGTTTTCATTTTTTATCATTGGTTAACTTACAACGGATTTCATAATCCACAAAAAATGTTCATTATACCCGTTACATAAAAATTAAGTAAAAGGGTATATGTATTCGTTGCAGTGCATGTAACAGGGAGAAGGAATCATCTCCGACCCTATAAAGCATATATATTCTTGATCAGCATCAAAAGCCGAGTCGATATAGCCATGTCCGTCTGTCTGTCCGTCTGTCCGTCTGTGTGAGGGCCTAGATCTCAGAGACTATAAGAGCTAGACCAACCAAATTTGCCACACAGATTTCTATAAGCCCCACACAGGTCAAGTTTGTTTCAAAATTCCGCCACGCCCCTTTCCGCCTTCGTAAATCGCGAAAAGCCACAACACGCACAGTTTCAAGATATTAGGATTTTTTTACAGTTTTTACCGTTAGCTACTGTTATTACCTATCATCATACTAGATCGGACAAATAGAAAGGTGTTAATGGCTGATTAAAGCTTTTAAGCAATGTAAGTGCCTAAAAGCATGCAATAAAAATATTTTAAATTTATTTAAGTAAGTAACGGGTATCCTATGGTCGGGAGTTCGACTATAGCCTTTCCCACTTGTTTATGAAATAAAGTTTATATTGATACATTTATATAAAATAACAAATTATTTTGAAACATATTGATTGCTATTCAAAATCTTACATGTCATCCCTGAATTCTTGTATATATCCTTTCCCTATATATATCCTATTCTTATCCACTGATTCGAATTGTTAAAAAGCTAAGATATTTTGGATTTTTGAAACATATGATACTTTTTCGGATTCTCCTTGGCGATTTCACAAAATTGATTACCATGTATTCTAAGCTGTCCACTTTTAAAAGACTCTGTTCGCTTTACTTAAATAATACGAATACGTGACATATTCTTTATAAGTAGATTCCCAAGAATTACATATCAAATTAGGCTTTTGGCTTGGCTTATTTACACTGTTAGATTCTGTGTGGGTTCGTGGTAATCCCTATGTAACACAATACATATTACAGAAAAGGAGAAGAAAATTCATAACTTGATTTTAGCTGAAACTTATGTTGTTTTTATTATTCTATTTCTAAATACATTTTTTATTTCGTAATAATGACCGTTTACCATAGTTTAGGAACTTACTCACTACCTGGTAATATTGTAAATCTGTTATCGCTATAGTTTCGAGGATACTGTAGAATTTATTGTAGTTTAACTTGATGC
This sequence comes from Drosophila limbata, assembly GCA_963924055.1. Lineage (NCBI taxonomy): Eukaryota > Metazoa > Arthropoda > Insecta > Diptera > Drosophilidae > Drosophila > Drosophila limbata. The sequence continues at coordinate 5,959,036 of OZ001352.1, forward strand.
TAAATCAGAATATAGATATATTTAGAAAAAAAGTTATCCAATTAAATTTTAACTTAATTACGTACGGTAATTTCACAATATCTGTTTGATAGTTATCGCTTGATTAAACATATTCAATGATGTTTTAATAAAGTTATTAGAGAAATTATTTTGCGTTACTGAAACTTAAACTTAATGTTCCTATAAGTTATGTAATTCACGCAAAAATATTATTTTTTGGCCGTTCATATTCAAGAGATAAATATGATAAAGTTTAGCCTAGATATATTGAGCTTAATCGAAGAGAAGTTATTTCACCGATAAACTAGTTGATAAGCTTGTCAATTTCATCTCAGTAGGCTGTGCTTTTTACCAAGTCATCACACTTTTGCTTAGAGTTGACCACCGTTTACACTAGAGTTGACTAAGTTGACTAATCCAGCCTACTGAGATGAAATTGGCCAGCTTGTCAACTAATGTAAATGCACCTTTAAAAAAGAGACTCAACTGACTATTTTTGATAGGAATAAACATTTAATTGGTATATTTGTCAACCCACTACATATATTTTTTGACTCCTTTCTAAGATTATCACACCGTTTTGGTTTTCGTTACAAAAAGGTATCGAATCTGTTGAGCACCTCTAAGAAATCTGAGTACTTTTTCTAATATGTTATACGTGATCTTGGTCAGGTAAGCTAAGTTTTGAATCAATCCTCAGATTATTATGTCAGATAACATACATACATTACAATGTACATAATATTTAAAAAGTAAAACAATTACTATATTTCGTTTAAATACTGATATATTTTAAATGTTAATATATGTAAGTAAGTACTTTGAGACTATATCTTAAAGTACAAACTCAAAGCGCATGAAACTTTTCTGAGCATTGAAAAAAGGGATATTACAGTTGGTTATATGAAATCTTTTTAATCAGGAAATCGTTTTATGAACAAAAAGAACGGCCTTAAATAGAAAGATAGACAATATGTAAAGAGTTGCAAGATTAAAGTTAACTAGAAACCAATTGAAGTGAATTACGAGTTGATATCGAAAATTCCGAAAGTGATGAGCTCTCAACAGGTGTGACTTTGTGACCTTTGGCCATTCCCACTTAGCACATGCTACAATTGGCAGCAGACAATAGAAACTTTTTTATTTGGAATGACTCTGTTAGCCATTTTATTCTTTTTAGCATTAACCCAAACAGAAATAGACCACACACACACACACACACACACACACACACAGACAGGCAAATAGGAAAAAAAGCACATATATGTATTGGAATTGTTCCCACCATTTGCACATACACATACACAGACGGACAGACAGACATAGATATGTACAGACAGTTGTAGATATTAGTACACTACGAGTAGTTCCTGTCGTTGACCTGCATTTACCAGACTGTCCTGCCCTGTCCTTCCCTGTCCTTCCCCCATCCCCATCCCGCCTCCAACAATCCCAGTCTGAGTCTGAGTCTGTGTCTGAGTTCGATACGAGGCCAAAGAGACGATAAAAATAGTAAATACAATAAAATTATAATTGTATATAGGAAAATCACAAGCTTTACCACACACACACACACACACATACGCAGACAAATAAAAAAGAAAAAAGAAATGTGTGTGTGTACATACATACATACATACATATATGAATAAGCAGGCAGCCGGCCGGCCATTACAGATGTATGTATGTACGAATGGATGTATGGAAGGAGTATGTAAGGAAACTCTTGTGTTTATGTCTGTATGTACGTCTGTAAGCAAGTGCAGCTCCAGACACATTCACAGACATACACACACACAGATACATATATATATATATATATATATGTGGATGGCACATATGGACAAACTTGCTGTAATTCTTTTTATACACATATATTTCTTTCATCTTTTTCTGTTGTTACTAGATTTTTTTCCATACACTGTCCCAGTTCGGTTCGTGAAAAGTTTAATGGCACGCCGGGCTTTGGCCATGGCCAATGGGCAAGGGACTCGGGCGGTCGGGCGGACTGGTGGACAGGCGGACGGTCGTACACTATTCGAAAGAGAAAGTAAAAATTCTTTTGCTTTAGCTTTTGCTATGGCTGCTGCTGCTGAATGGTAAAAGACCTTGCAATTTTTATACAGTTGTAAAAGTTTTATTCGATATGTGTGTTTGGTGGCAAAAGGCAAGTGGCAAGTGGGTGGGGAGTGGGGAGTGGGATGGGGGAAGAGCTATACAGCCGACACAGTTATTTGCCACTCCATTGGTTATGAGCTTCAATGTCTGCGAGTGTGCCTCACAAATACATACATGCATCTACTTATGTGCACATGTACATACACATGCATACATATAGTATGTATGTATATAGGTTGTTGAATTGAAGGTTAAGGGCACAAACGTGAATGGCCACAATAGTCATCGCTAATGGCACTAATCCAGTTAAACACTTCTTAATGTTTCAATACGCATCGCTTTAAGGATTCCCCCTTCATACTTATGTATGTATGTAAGTACGTTCATATATCAATTTGTCTTGATATGATGATTTGAATGGATCATGGACCTTTCCCAATATACGTTTAATTCATTTGTGTTTGCAACTTTGGCAATCATCTTTTCATGCATACAAATGCACTCATACTGCATGTTTTAAAAAAAGAATTAATTATAAATAAGTAAGACTCAAATCTCAAATTCGCTTACTTATTTTATTATTATTACTTTTTACACTATATTATATTTGCTTAAGGTTCTTAGAACAAGTTAAAATATAAGAAATAATTAAATACATAGGGCTTATCTTATTTAAAATATTAAAAAAAAAAACAATGTATGAATTTTTTCTTTGTCAAAACAATTACTTGGTTAACAGTATGTATATTTTATTTAGTTAACTATCTGGCCTTTGCGGCAAACAAAAACTACAGCTTCTTCTGAGCACACTAATTGTTACTCTTCGGCTCCTTGTGCTGCTCTTAAGTCATCGCTCTCTCTCTTTGCTCTTCGCACACTCTCGTCATTTGCACATACACATGCCCAAGTCTCGAGACTCGAGTGCCGCCTTTGCTGCTCCAAGTTTTGTTTTGCATGTCGCTGTGTGTGTGTGTGTATGTGTGTGTGTCCAGGTTTGTGTGCTTGTGTGCGTGCTCAAAAGAAAGAAATCATGTGTCAGTCATGCGCAAAACGTGTTTTTCATTTTAAAATCGCGTGTCCCGCTCCTTCAAATGGCAACAGCAACAGCAGCAACAGCAGCGACAGCAGCTCCTTTGCATGCCTCGCACTTGCTAAACTGAGACGGAGGCGGAGCATATTGTCATTCGCTTTTGCTGCCAAGATACCGACACGTCGGCCTGCCATCATCTTGAGTCTAACCTATAACCACTTAAGGCTCGAATACTCACGTTGCACAAACGTTGGCCTGGCTTCGGACCAGACCAGGCTTGGGTCTTTGGGCTTGAAACAAGCAATTCTCATTCTCAACTTCCTGAAATTTGCATTTGCTGCAGCACCTGCTGCTGCTGTTTGTTGTTGTTGTTAATATTGCTGTCTTCAATAGTGGCAGGGGGCAATGCAACAGGCTACATCTCATTGAGCTTGGATGGGGATGTTTTTTTGCCATTTGCCAGCAAGCGAGAGCTTCCCACGGCAAGCTTCATGTTGTCGCAGTTGTTGTTGCTGTTGTTGTTGCTGTTGCTGTTCTCCGCATACACGAAGGCAGGTAAACAAGTTATAAATCGTGGCACTCGTGTGCTTCGGCTTTGGGACTCGTGAGGCCGCAGCCGTTGCCGATGACGATGACGATGGTGACGTTGGCGAATGGTTTGTTCTTGTTGCTTATTCGTAGATTCTCGCGGCTCCATATCTGTGTGTGTGTGTGTCGCTATCTGTGTGTCCGTGTCTGTGTGTGCTGCAATTTGGAGCAGGCGCGAACTCAACGCACCAATTAGCATATTCCATTGTCTCTATGTGTGTGTGTGCTTGTGTGCGTGTGCTTGTGTGTGTGTAGTCAGGCTTTTTCATTTTTGGCATTCCTACGACCTCCACGTCGTCGTCGTCGTCGTGCAACGAGTTGTTGGTGGCATGGGGGCGTGCCACACAGTTCATTTCGCCGTGCAAATACAACTCTGTGAGCGGTGTGAGAATTTTTGATATCTGTATTGCTATGTGCGAGAGAATGTCTGTGTGTGTGTGTGCGGTTTATTTACATCTACCTCGCGAGCTGTCCGTAAAACTTTAAAGCGCGACGCGATTTTATTGGAGCTTCGTGCGAGCATGCGACTCGCCCCGTTGCCGTGTCGCCGCGTCGCAGAGCTGCCGTGTTGAGGCGATGCCCCAACAACCCCAGTGCCGCAGTACATGGAGTACATGGCGCGCGCATTGAGCATTCGCCCGACATATGTACTTGCCATGTATTTGCAACTGGCGAATGGAAACGCATTATTTTTGGCTATGTGCTGCATTCATTATGTGCGTACTGTGGATGCGTGTGCATCTTAAGTGTGTCACAGTCTCCGTTTAATTAATTATACCCCTTAGTCGAAGAGTACAAGGGTATACGGTTATCGTTGAAATCTAAGTAATGGGGCGAAGGAGGCGTGGCAGAGCCTATAAAGACGGTATGTTTATGATCGGCCCTGAACGCCGATCTAGCCATGAACAATCAGATTCAAGAAACTAAAAGAGCTGGAGCAACTTTATTTGGCAAACGGACTTCTATGAAACCCATTTTCAAATTATTTCCACGCCTTCTTGAATTATCCCCGAAAGCTCCGCTGCATCCAGTGATCTCAATATCGAACCTTATAATCATTTCAAATATCTTACTAAATCCCATCAATATAGATTTAATATAAGTGATGTGATCGTCAAAATGTATGCAATATTTTGTCTACCGTGGGAGTTTAAAATTCATCATGCTGAATCATATTATTATCGGTTAAATATATCGATAGCTCTTGCTGTCTTATGTATGCGCCTAAGAGTATGCAATATTTTGTATACCGCTGAAATTACAAACTCTTAATTACAATTAATCGGGGGTGCGACAGAAATCGCTTTCGCTTGAATTTCTCTTCAATTTCATTTCGCTGTGCCACAGGTCAAATCGCAGAATAATTTTACGCGTATTGAACTAGCGCTAAGATCGCTGGCGTCCGATGCTGCCACCTAGTCCGATTCAGATCTTCGAAGTCAGGGTCAGCGATGCCACATTTTTTAGTCAGAATTCGAAGTAAGGTATTTAAAAAAAATATATGGAACCTCTTCAGTTTTCATTAAATTAAGCATTACAAAAATAGGTCTTTTGAGGTAAATCAAGTTCTACCGAAAAAAACCTTTAACTTATTGTGCAAATTGTGAAAACATTTTTCACGAAGAGTTGCCAGACTAATGGCAGACAATTGCTAGAGTTGTCGAGTAATTTTCATTTTTTCGCGCCAATTACTTTTACATTTTTTTCACTTAAGCAAAAGCAATCATTGCATAAATAAATTAAATTATTTTAATTAAATTAAAAAAAAAATAAAAACATATTGAACTGCAATTATAAACTTAAAAAAGTTGCTAAACAAACCCTTGGGTAATTTAATCTGAGAAGGTGTCAGCCCTTAGCAGCCTAGTTCGAAAAGGTTGGTGAAATTGTTAAAAAACATTAAATCATTCAAAGTTCTGTGGCACCTCGGAAATTTCCGTGCGGAATTGCTTTCTGCGGAATTCAATTTCGCTTGCGATTTCTGTGGCATCCCTGAATGATTATTTAAATTCAACTTTATATTGTTTTTAACGTACATGTGACCTATTCGTTTTTTTTTTTTCAAATTTAAAACTAGATTAAGTTGCCCTAAAAGTAACAGAAAACCTGTTAAATAAAATTACAAATTTAAAAAAAAAAAAAAAACTTTATATTGTTATTGGACACTGCATCATTTCAAAACAACTCCAACCCGCTCTATTCAATATAGAACTTTGATTTTAAAGACTTTCCCTTAAGAATATTTAAAATCTTGTCGAATAATTTTATTTTTGGTTAAATATATCGATAGTTGTGGTTGTTTTATGCATGCGCCTAAGTGTATGCAATATTTTGTGTATTCGAATTGAAAGAATTGTTCTAACTGATCTTAATCTTGTTCTTGCTCTTCTTCTTTACTTTCAGAAGTCAAACTGTTCGATAACGGCTTGAAGTTGGATATTTCCAGCTACTCCCACATGAACATTCGCATGGGGACGAAGGGCAAGCGGCCACTGCGAAGCTTGACCCCCCGGGACAAGATCCATGCGATCCAGCGCATACACGATGGGGAGTCCAAGGCCTCGGTGGCCCGGGACATCGGTGTGCCCGAGTCGACGCTGCGCGGTTGGTGCAAGAACGAGGACAAGCTGCGCTTCATGTCCCGCCAATCGGCGGCGGATAAAATGTGCGCCGATGCATTGGTGGACAAACTGGATGGATCAGCGGGTCTGTTGGGGCCGCCAGAGAAGCGGCAGCGGTTGGACAACAATTCCCTGCCACTGAACTTCTCCAATAAAATGAACTTTGATGAACTGGCCTTCAAGCGATCGCCCCTGAATGGCCTGGACTATAGTACAAACAAGACGTTGTCCGACATGAACTACAACGGACTGCCAGTTGATTACGTGGGCTTCAATGGAGCGGTGAAGAACAAAGTGTACGGTGCTGATATATCGCGGCCGGGTCAGACGGATCCGTCGCTGAATGCGATAAGTCCCCTGTCGAGTCTCACACACCTGTCGGGACTCACCGGCATCTCTCAATCCCCGCTAGCGATCAGCTTCAATGAGCTGACCTCAAACCTTAATCTGCTGGCCCAGCTCAATCCCGGACTGGCAGCCATGTCCGGATTAAACAGCTTTGCGTCAACAGCCAACACATTGCGCAACCCAAAGCCAGCTCAGGTCAGTCAGTCCCAGGTGCAGAGTCCGCGCAGCGACAGCGGGGAGAGGGAGCGGACTCCAGGGCTGTCCGTCAAGAATTGGGCAAAGCAAAAGCCGCCATCCGACTGTGACACGAAAGGCACCAGCATTAAGAGTCCGAGTCCATCACTAGCGCCTTCGCTCGGTGGCTGCGTGGCACCGCTGTCGGGTCTGCCCGACGATCCTCTGCTCTACTGGCTCAAGTCCCAGCAGGCGATGCTCGGTCTGAACAGCCTCTACCCGCCGCCAGTGTCAATGGGCGTCACCAGTCCGCCCATTCGATCATCAACCCCACAGCAGCAGCAGCAGATGAATCAGTATGCCAACACTCCACCCATTCCATCGACTCCACTGACTCCATCCTCAACGCCATCGGGCAGTCTGGATGACAAGAACACGGCGTGGTACAACTGGTGCAAGGCCTTTGGCGCCAGTCTGCACTCCCTCAACCCGAATGCGGCCACTCTGGCCGCTCTCCAGGCGAATTCCCTTCAACAGCAGGCTTCAGCCGCCAGCGCAGAGGCTTCTCACATGGAGGACATTGCCAAGCCGCCGTTTGACAACATTCTATACTCACAGCTGACTAAGGAGACTGGAACTGGAAGTGGCACTGGCACTGGCACTGGAACTCCATCGGTTCGAAGCCTGTCATCCACCGAGCAGAACCATATGGAACAGAATGATGCGACGACAGATCCAGAGGCGGATCCGGAGGCAGATCCCGATGCAGACGGCGATGCAGCTGGAAAGCCCGAGGATCTGTCAGCAAAGTCCGTAAAGACGGCCAGCTCCTCCACACCCAGTCCCACTTTGGCGTCGCCCAGTCCAACCCCCGTCACCTACGCGCCCAGTCGCGACCAGAGTCCCGATGGCGATCCGAGAGCGGAGGCGAGCACGAAACCGAGCAGCGTCGAGGTGAACAGTGTCGGGGAGGAGTGCAAAAGTGTGCTGAACAACATCATCTATAAGATTGGTGCAGCCCACAATTCCACAAATCCCGTTAGCACAGACGTCGGCTGCGATTCCGAGACGAGTTTCACAAGTGATAATCATCATCATCATCATCATCATCACAACAACAACGATGTGAGTGAGAGCAACAACAACAATAATAACTCGAACAAAACCGATGAGGAAGAGCGAGCCAAGTACATGGACTACACTGGCGACATGGATATGGAGAGTGCGGACGTTGAGGAAGTGGTGGCCATTCGACATGGCGAGAAGTTCCTGCAGTGGCTGGAGAACTGCAGCAATCCACGTGTGACAGCCGTTCAGCTGATGCAGCTGCGGTTCCTCATCGCAGCCATCAAATCGAGCAGTGATCCGAGCGCCGGACAGGGACAGGGCAATTGTCTGGCCGACAATTCGCACGAGGACAATTCGCACGAGGATTCAAGTAGAAACAAGTCCCGTCGCCGGAAATAGGAAAAACCGAAGTTGGCGCTTTCGGAGCCAGCCACGGATACCATTGATGCCGGCGATCTCGAAGTCGGAGTCGAGGTCGGAGTCGGAAGAGAGTCGAAGAAGATGGCGACTGATTTGGACAGCGAGGAAAGGCGCAGATGGAGCCAAGCGAGGTTTGGTGACCTGAGCTGCATCTCGGCTTCCCTCGCCAACAGATGTCAGCAGTTCACGCCAGCCGTCTATCAGTCGTCGGCCACCCTGCTCAGCTCCCTGATCTTCCCTCCCTACGAGTTTGTGCACTGCGACCTCGACCTCGACGACGATCCCGACGATTGCCAAATAACGGGCGAGTATCAACAGACCGATGAGCCCGGCTCGAGCAGCGATGAGAATGTACAGAATGACTTAGAGTAAACCAATTTCTTCCATCTCATTAAAGTATCTATATGTATATGTATATGTATCTGTATGTATGTATGTTTTAACTATAATGTAAGCTGATCCTGAGCCGATGCTCATTTTTTGAAATATGAATTGCATTTGTTTAATGTTAACGGTCTTTTTGCGTTCACTATTCACACACACACACCACAAACACACTCGTAGTTAGCCTTGTTCTAACTAACTTAGCATAAGAAATAATATCTTGTAAATACTGACAAAGATTCATGCATTTTTTCGATTATACTTAAACATTATTTGATCTTATCTTTCTTTATATCAAATTACAAAAATATTTAATGTTTTTATGCATACTAGAAAAATGTTAATGCTTGAAGTTTTTAGTTATAGTACGTATGTATATTTAAGAACTGAAAAATAAACTATAAGACAAACAGACAGACGGACAGATGGACAGAAGCGAGTCAATCGTATTGATCGGATTTGATATTAGAAACTTTTTATTATTAATTAAACTACTCATGCAAATATTGAAACATGTGCTCATAAGAATTTTACCAATTTGAAATCCATCAAATATTCAAATAAAATGAATTTATGAATTTATAAATGTAGACGTATTCATTTTGAAACCATGTTTAATAAAACATTTGAATTAGACAATTTTTATGAAATTATTCGACTATTTCTTTCAAATCATCGATGCTACTTACTATATGGGGAAAAGCTTTCAATTTTGACATTTCAGCAAGTAAGTATATAGTTACATATAAAGCGCAAGAAATACATTCACTTTTCGCTGATTTCAGAATATATTTTATAGAGATTGGGGTTTCAGCAAATCAAAAAAAAGGATGAAAAAATAAATTACGTGACAAGTATAAATATAATCTTAGAGAAATTGTATCCCTTTGCTGCTTGCTTTTAACAGAGATTATCGGGAATGTTCCGAATTCCGAAAAGGAGTCGAATTGCAACAAAATGATTTGACTGCTGTTCCGAATTCCGAAAATCGACAATAATTGTCGATTTCAAAATATGTGCTGAAGACTCACCGGATTTCAAAGTAAATGCCATTTAAAGCATCAAAATGAATACCTAAAATTATAAACTATAAATTATAATATACATATATATATATGTATATAACAGAATGGATATCCGGATATTGTTTGATATTTTTCTGACTGAAGTTGTTTTGAAAAAATGCAGATCTATCACTAAAAAGGCTTTATCGACAACATTGATGCGTATTCCCTTCGAAAAACCACTATTTGAGAGAACATTTCTGAAAATTATATATAGTAAACTCTATAATATCCCACAAGCGACAAGCGACATAAAGACAGAAATAAATATTTAATAAAGACAAAGATTTTTTGCGATGACAGCTTAAGCAAGTAAACTTAATATAAATAAACAAATCTCCAAATGGACGATTCAGCTGCCAGACTTAAATTTCACAGCTATTTTCAATGAGTAAAACAAAACAAAAATAATAATATTAAAGCCATTTTTTGGGATTAAGTCTGGAAAACGTGAAACAAAATACCTGTCGAGGTTTGCTGAAGATCAATTGCAAAAAAAATTGAAAAAAAAAGAATAGCAAAATCTATTAAAATTAAGGGTTTTAACTCAAATCAGCTACACTGAAAAAGGTATGATTCCAATTTAAATATTTTCTTGAGATATATTTTTTATTCTTAGAAAAAAAAATATTTGAATAAATAATCTTCGACATACCGAAGATTTGATACTCTTCCACAGCCTTGAGAGTTTGGTTAAGATATCTCTAGATACCACAATTTTTTACCCAACCTTAATTTTCGAACAACAAAAAAGACGGTTAACTTTGCCTACATTTATGCCTTACACACTTCGTAAAAAACTTATAATACAACCTACAAGGGAAGCATTCCTGATTACGATTGAAGAATCATCATGATTCGGCTAATTCATTTCTATTAATTAGATGCTGGCTCTTACTATTTTTTTAAATATTTGTTTGAATATCCTATTTTATGTTATTGACTGGAAGTAATTTTACCCGATCGAATGTAAACCCATTACCTGAAACTTTATGAAGAAAGCATTCAATAAAAAATTCTATACAGATTGTAAAATGTCTGATTTCGTCGCATTTTTTAACGAAAACTCTTAGGTTTGTAAGAATGTTATTATATTGTCGAATGTCGATAACAAACATTTATCTCTTAATTAATATTTATGATTTTAGAAACTGGGATTTTCCATCAGTTGAGTTCTTTCATATACATACATATATAAATGTGCAAATGACTCTGTTCGTAAAGGAGCTTCAAAGCCATTCAATTTTTGTTGTTCTTTAAGGTAGTAAATAAAATACGCTTGTTTCAAGCCGATAAGTTATAAATTATATTAATAATTGTGTTTAAATCTCACAGCCCGAGTTTCAAATAAAATCTTTTTCTTGTACTTCTAAAAATTTGTGAGATTTGGATAGTAATTTCTAGCATAAGAGCAGAACAGCACGATTCAGCTATAATATTCGGACTCTAATAGCGAATCGTTCTTGAAAGCATACCTATATGACAGTTAAAAATTCAAAAATAAGAACGGCATATGTATATTAAATTATGACTGTTTCGTTCTTAAATATAAACAAGCTAAATTCTGATCAAAAAATTTCGTTAAGTATGCTTGGGTCTCTGGTTTTGCTCACAAAACAAGCTCGGTAAATCTTAAATCCAGATCTTTAATCCCAAATGGTTCTAAGAGCAGTTCGATGGGCATTGAGAAGTTACGACCTTAACAGGATAATTTCTGTTCATAATTTTCTTCATTTACTAACTGAAAGTTTATAATACGCTCACTCTGATGATTAAGATCAATGATTACGAATTCCGAAATTTTTTTAAGGAATTTTAAATAAGCTCCTATTTTGAGCATAAAAGTTCTTTATAGAGGCACTATTCGTTTTGAAACTAATGTTATCGAATAGTAAATTTAACCTAATTCGGTATTATTTCAAGCACGCAAAGCTCTTAATATGTACAAACTTAATACGTGCTAAACTTATCCGAATGCTCTTAATATCAAGAATTCTAAGAACATTCTCAAATATAATTTTTTTGTACTTTGCCATTGGCTTACTAATTAATATAAAATTAAAATCGAATGCTTGACCCTCAAGTTATGCATGAAACTATTTTATAGTGTCGAGAAGGGAGACCAAAATTCTATCAGCGTTCGTAGCTTAGAAAGTGTCTGAAGTGCAGGCTTATGGGCAGATACATTGTAAGTATCTCTGAGCTGAGCACAGGGTATCTCGTAGTCGAGCAATAATATGTTATATGTAAGTAAACATAGTCTTACCAGATTTATTGGGTCCGGCATTGGTTCATACTGAACAAAATCGGCAACAAATTTTGCAATTTCCTCGACACTTGAAATGAGCTCGGGATACGCAAATGCCGTCGGCCTTATCGTAGTACAAACAAACTTCTGCAAACAGACATAGGTATATTTAGAATATTCTGAGTCAAATATGCAGTTAAATTTCGTATCTTACCTGTACATTACATTCGTTGGGCAATGCCAAGACCATTGCCCGACGCTTGGGATGGCCGAGGACAAACTGTTTCCGGAAGTTCTCCGCGTAGAGCAGGAGGAGACGCTCCTTTGGAGATAGTGTGTAGTACGATGGGGGATAGCATTGGGGACTGTTCTGGAATTCTTCGGTAGTCTCGGGGAATGAAAGATCTATTTTGCCAATTCCGAGGGCTGGTTCACCTTCGGATAAACTCAATTCGCTCTCGACGTGGTCGGATCCGGTCTCGGCCTCTTCCATCTCATATTCATATTCATCCGGGAATGAATATTCTACGTCTTCACTCACTCGATCTTCAATTTCCTTGAGTTTGACTGCATGTTTGGCCGGATCAGAGACCTTTTTATTCTTCTGAAATAGTACGTTCGGCATTTCTAAGCCGTCTTTCTGTTTTTTGTTTTCTGTTCGCAATAAATTTGAGTCCTGTTGCTGTAGCAACAACAATGTACTATGGGAAATGTTTGAATTATCAAATATACATAAACAAGCTCAAGAGAAGGGAAATCATTTTAATTTGACGACTAAAGCAAAGCGAGTTAGATAATACTGAAAGTTAATATATGTATTTTTTAAATATATTTATTTTACCCCTTTGTAAATAATTAATTTCACCACAAGTTTCAACAAACTCAGCTTCTAAATATTATGACGCGTTAAACTTTTTCAATTTTGAAGCTAGAATTTTGGGAACTTTACCAGAATTATTTTTGCATTTTTCTCGAATTTACAATTTTTTTTGTTTTTCGATTTTTTTTCAACTTTGCCACGCGAAGAGCGAAATGCACCAAACCAATTTTAAAATGAACTTCATTATTTTACAAAATTTTGTCTTTTTTTTTTCAATTGTTTCTCAATTTTTTTAATTGATTTTTGAAAATTTCAAAATTTAATTTTAAATTTCGCGCAAATTTGCAATTTTTACAATCAACTATAGATGGCGCTGAATTGTGTTTTCACATTTATTACAGTTAGACTGTATGACAGTTCAAAACACAAGTACTTTTACTACCAACCAATAGATGGCGCTGAATTATGTTTTTTTATTTTCGACTGTTGGACATTCAACATTTGCCTGTTGACACTTAAGAGCCCTCTATCGAATATTTTCAACAACACACTTTTGTCGAATTTGCAAATTGCGCGAAATTTGAAATGAAATTTTGAAATTTTCAAAAATCAATTTAAAAGAATTGAGAAACAATTTCAAAAAAACAGCAAAATACAAAACTTTGTAAAATAATGAAGTTCATTCTAAAATTGGTTTGGTGCATTTCGCTCTTCGCGTGGCAAAGTTGAGCACCATGGTCGGGTTGTGACGGCGACAGCGACAGCGTCGTAGGCACTGCTGCAGCAGCGAGCAATTGAGTAACTACTACAGCACTATGTGCAGATAAAGCTGCTCAGCAGCTCTTGAAAACACTAACCACGAATGAGAGCCTTCTTACACTTACTTAATTCGGCGCATCAAAGGGAAGTTCCGATTCGGCAGTCTGTGTTCAAAGATGAAATGGATTCGGAGCTGGATATTCAAAAAAATACCAACTTACCTTCCAGTACTACAATTCTTATATGATATTTCCTTGTCCTACACTTTTTAAGGAATGTGCTCAAGCGAAAAAAATAGGATTTGAATTATTTGAATTGAATTTGTATTTAATATAATAAAAATATCATGATATTCAAAAATATATATAAATTGTTATATAATTATCAGAATATTAGCAAATAAATAATTAATCTAATAGATATTAACAAAAATGTTTCACTTTCGAATCGAAACAAGCGCAGTTGAAACTGCATGATTGAGAGATGTTAAGGACTTAGATTAAGATTAGGATGAAGACTTTATGATTGAGCATAGGTTCAATGCCAGCATATGAAAACCCATAGAAGTTCTTTAGATCAAAACTTAACAAATCAGATCCAGATTCAAAAGAAATGATCATTGTGGGGAATATGCAACTTCGTCGCCTCGCTCTCCTGCTCCCATTGGTTGCGTTTCGCCTGGAGAATGAGATCCTGGAATGAACCGTATTCCAAGTTCTTGTTGGATTTGGCAGTTAGGGCCACGTCGCGTTCGTCGTCATAGAGATTGTCATTGTCGTACACGTATTCAGCATCGGAATCTTCTTCCATTTGTGTCCCCTGTGGCATCTCCGAATCGCTGTAATCGACATCATCATCATTGGAGTCAGCAATCCTGTCATTGAAGGAGTCCGAGGGTTGAATGTTGTGTTTCTCGTAAAACATTTTTATCAGATCGTCAACCCGTTCCGAGGACATGTCCGACACCATTTTGACGGCAATCTTCCGGCGAGAGCGTTTCAATGGCTTCAAGGGTCTATCGGCCAGCTCGAAATTGAAAGACGTCTTCAGCATTCGATTCGAGCTCTTCAGGTTCCTAACCAAGGCTTGCAGAAGTCGATTGAATTGATGACCTGGTCGCTTAACTGCCTTTGACTTTGTATTTGTGTTCTTTTTAGTAGCACTCAAGTACTTTGGGTTTTCCTTGATGAATTGACTGAGCAACTCCTTTGTGCCCTGTTGATCCTTTTGTGACTTGAGCAGTGCAACTAGAAATTCAAAGAATAAAAAGAATTTAGTCTCTTATTCTGTGAATGTCAACAAAAGCCGAGCAAATGTTTATGTTTGTATCTAAACACACACCTTTCTCTGGGGATAATCCTAGTGTTTTCTGGAATGCATCCCAGTCATCGTTGTGGTTTTTAATAGCCCCAACACCCTTTTTGGCCAAAGACTCCTCCGTATTCCTGATGTAATATCCGAGGCAACTCTGATGTGACATTATCACCAGAATTGTCAATACTCTTATGCTTGCAGACATTTTAGCTACACTTCCTGTTTCGATCGCAGTGGACTTCAAAATGAAATGCTCTCCGGCGATGTAGCTCCTTAAATACCATTCCGGATCGAGCTCGGAGTCACAGACTTTCCCAGACAGTCCAATTCTGTCTGTGTGCGCGTGCGAGTGGGACGGAGAAATCGAACGATGCTGGCCTTGTTTTTCTCGGTAACACTTAGCGCAAGCAGTGGCAATTAAAAGGCAGCAGAACAGCTAACAGCGGAATTGAGTCCACTCTACTCCCGTCAGACAGGTAACCAATCATCGGCGACTGCGACTGCGACTGCGACCGCGACACGAGCGATGGAATCAAGATGCAATTGTGTCGCCGAGCGAGTGTTTCATGAATGCACTCACTCGTAAGTGGATGATCGCGATGATCGGCGCAGGTAGCTGTTCGCCTTCTTAAATGTGAAAGGAAGTGCAAATAAATCCTAGCGCCAGCCATAAAGGGATCTACAGCGACGATCTCACTCGCTGTCTTGGTCCTGGTCTCTGTCAACAAATGTGTCGCTAATTATGCCTGAGTGCGGGTTTTATAGATGCAATATAAATAATGTAAATGCAATTGCGATTGCGATTACGATTTGCGGTGCAGCGAGACAGGCAAAGGCAATACGAGTGCGAGTTTATGATTATCCGGCGCCTCAAATTATAGTAGATGCCACACAGTCACCACCAGATGTGCCTCATCACTGACTATCCTCGAAAATAATCCAACTAATTTGATCAAGAATTTAACAATAATTAATAGAAAAACCACTCCAACTTTATGCCTGACTCCTTGATTTATTCCGTCTCTTTAAACACAGCTCATTTGAACGGATCTATTGGTAATTAAAGACGCCATCAGTTAGCCATGTTTATTGAGGCTTAACAACGGAGACGACTGGCTGCATTCCGGCTGATGATTGACGGATGCGATGTACTACCAAAATACACTCATACATAAATAAGCATGTCATTTTGGCCCAATGTCTGAATACTATTCAGCTAACGTCGCGTGCCTGATTTGTTTACCTTGTACCTAAAATGTCGCGACTGCAATATAACCAAGTTTCTGATTTCCTGTGTTTTGATAAGAAGGAAGTGGATTATGTGGAAAAAAACAATTTGTTTACGCTATAATACAACTTTAAGCAGATATTTACTTATAAGTAAGTTTTTTACTAATTATGTTCAATAATGATCTTATAAAAAAACCTCTTTACGAGGTAAAAGTCTAGTGACGAAAACATTTTCATGCCCCAAAATTTCTGATATCCAATTTTGTGACGAAAAATATTACATTTTACACATGAATTATTAAAAAAAAAATTTTGTCACTGGACACATTGCGCTAAATTTTTCATAACTAATAAATACCAGTATATACTAGTAGTACTTTTTTGCGCAGAGCCAGTGACAAAATTTTTTTTTTAATAATTCATGTGTCATTTGATGAGAATTGTAAAAAATTCAACGAAAATTCAAAAAGGCTCCAACGGCCCCATTAGCTCCAATAATGTAAATTTTGCCCCTCCCACTTACACCTGTTTATCTCGCGAACCAGGTGAGTTTTTAAAAGTCTTAGTATGCACACTTGTAAGTTTAATTAATACCTTTCGATCGGTATATAACTCGACCTGATCGGACAGTCATAGCAAATCTTCCATTCTTCCTGTGTATATATGCTAGTCGCCTTCGCACCCTTCGTGCTGCTTTCGTCACTAGCGCGGACTGCCGTCCGCAGTGATAATATAACTTTTCTTTTTGCTAATTACATTAAAAAGTAATTAAAAAGCTAAAACAAAAAAAAATATTCTAATATAATCTCGAAATCGAAAATAAAACATAACTGAAATCCGTTTTCCTCATTTGGAAATACATATTATTAAATGTACATACTTTTAATGGGAATTTTCCAGGTAAGAAATAGAAAAAATTAAGACAATGAAATGATAATGAGCTATAATTTATATAAGCAGAAATAGTTTTAATTACTTTATTTATTAGATGAATTTAGTTCTACCAAATATTTGTAGCAGGGACCGTAACGATTATAAATTGTATGAAAGAAATTATCAAACAAGAGTTATTTGCTGATTTTATTATTTTAACTTCGTGCAAAGAAATTTCAATACATATTCTATTCATTCAATTCATTAATTTTTATGATAAAAATTTAAAATAAATGTTTTATTTTTCATTTCTTACTCAAAAGGTATAATATATGTCTTATTTGCAATTTAGTTTTATTTTAAATTTCTTTTTCAAAAAGTAAAAATAGAAAAGAATTAAAATATCTTTGCATGAAGTTATTATGTTTATGGGTAAATAAAATACATCAGTAGAAAGGTTATGAAATATAAAATTAAAAATAATTTTTAGCTTCAAAATTGGAAGTATTTCGATTTCTTCCGACTCAGAACTCTTATTTGCGATCCCTGAATTGCAGAGCAACCCTCGTAATTCTTTGCCCGTGCTTGATGCACTCGCACATCCCAAGAACGAGTTTCGGTAAATTTGGCAATATGGTGTCTTTTTTCGGTTTCGGTTAATTCAACTCGCGAATAATTCCTAAGTTCTGCTTTATATTGGCCGCGTGAATTCGGACACTTTTTGGCACTTGAAATTAGTTCTACTCTCTGGGCATTGGTATTGGTATTGGTGTGTATATGTGCGCATGACTCTCTCTCTCTCTTGCTCTCTGTGTTTCTGAGCGAGTTTAATCAGGGTATCTTTAGCCTGCTTAAGTATTTATAACACAATCAGTTTAATTATTAAGTAACAACGAGTAAAAGTAATGAGGATGAACACATATACATACATTTGATTCAGCTTGAGTAATAACTTACTTAATGCCTGATTTCCTAATTGAACTAGAGTCGCCTCAGCATCCGTTCTCCGTCTCGCAGCGAGTGCTTAACAGTTACTCTCTGAGTCTCTGAGAGAAAGGACGTTCGTATAAAATTTACTACTACTATTACCATCTGTGACTAGTGTAGTAACCAGAGGAGTATTGTTAAAACAATAAAGCCACGTGCATCCACATGCTCTGTAGTAACTGTGGACTCTTTTTTATGAACGTATGTCGAGCTCGTGCTTTCAGTCTGTTATTGTTTTCCGACGCGACTATACATATAATCGACGCATTTCTTTATTTACATTTACATTGACATTTACAGTTACATTTACACATAAATATTAATATGTATTGCATAAAAACGAAGAAACGCAACTACAAGTGTTTCATTCATTTTGAATGAAGATGTGATTTTCTTGATAATGAATATTTGTGCTGGTAATGAAGACGTGAGTGTGTTTACACCTCATACTCAATTTCCTATACTCATTAAAGTAACGCACGTTAAAGGTATATGGAGCTCGATGTGCAAGATATGAAAATCAAAGTGTTTATAGCTGAGGATATTTTATGGTATTTTCTTAAAAATATATTTATTTTTTTTAACAGCGTAATAATAAATAGAATACATACATAAATATTTTTGCTCACATTTTGGATTATTGGAAACATTAACTTAATTCGGTGAAAGTAATATATTTCCGGTAAGTTCAATTTCCAATACTTATTTTATATACAGTAATAAAGCTCTTTGTGGCAGTGAATAGATCCATTTCGGTATTTTGAATAGTCAAATACGAGCAGACCTTACAATTTCTCTCCACTGAGATTAACAATGTTGTAGTAGTTGTGGTCGGGAAATCGCTCCAATTCAATGTAGTCCATTTCAGTGTGCAGCAATTTGTCGAGCATTTTAATTATTTCTGCAAATGTGGGTCGCTCATTGACATCGTGGGACCAACAGTAGTACATAATATTGTAGAGCTCCCTGCGACAATGCTCGGGCTTCTCCAAGCGATATCCGTCCCGCACCTGCAATTACGTTAAAATATATGGACTACATATAAGATATGTAATTAATATATGTGGCTCACCTTGCGCATAACATCTGCGGCGGAGATGCCTGGATATGGCGTTGAGCCCAGGGTCACAATCTCCCACATGAGTATGCCGAAGCTCCAGATGTCCGATTTTATGGAAAATATATTGTCATAAAGTGACTCTGTAGCCATCCATCTATAAACAAAAAATCATTTACTTACAATTGCCATCAATTAAAAATTATTTTATTATTAACCCATTGAGAGCCAAGAGTGTTTAAAACCAAACATTTTCAAATCCATTTATTTTATTTAAGTAAAAGGAACATAAGGAACTTAAAAACTGTGATTTTGAAAAATTTTACAAATTTTACTGTTAGATACCCTGTGTCAGTCTCCATAAAATAGAATATTGGTTATATTAGAATTAGTTACATGTATGTATGTAAACATATAAAACATAAATATTTAACGCCGCTCGAATTTGTTGTATGATATACACAGTAGTCCGATTTAAACCAAATTTATTCAAAATGTATGGGACCATCCCGTTTGCATCTTCTGTCAGTTTGGTTGAGATATCTCTCATACTGAGACTTGATTTTCGACTGATCTTTCCTATGGCAGCTATATGATATAGTGGTCCGATTCAAATTTAAAAACAAACTTGGTCTGCGTCCGGTATCCAGCAACCTACTTACCAAATTTGAAGTCTCTATGTATTATAGTTTCTGAGATCGGCTGTCTCAAGCAGACGGACGGACAGACAGACGGACATGGCTCAATCGACTCGGCTGTTGATGCTGATCCAGAACTATACTTTATAGGGTCGGAGATGCTTCCTTCTCCCTGTTACATACATCACACAAATCTAATATACCCTTTTTGACCATTTTCAATGGGCATAGGGTATAAAAATAAAATAAAGCAAATGATCAACAACTCTTATTCGTTGTTGCTTTTTTATGTACATGCAGGTGCTCATTACAGTGTATGTGATTAAATCACAAAAATAACTTTTTAAAATTTATTTTCTAGCTAAAATAACGGCTATTTAAAATTTGTATACCCGTTACTTCATATTTTCTGTATTCGCTTGGGTACAGTGGTTATTAATGGGCTAAAGCAAATTTCAGCGAGGTTTAGTTAAAAATGCACTATGCACGAGCAAAACCGGCTAGAACCAACTAAAATGTGCACATGAACCGGCAAAATTCGTTATTCTATGATTAAATTCGAACAGGTCACAGTTATTCATAAAATTTAGTAGTACATCCAAAAAATAAAGTATTTTCTAGCTCGAAAATAAGAAGAAGTTACCGTTTTCTCAAGAAGTGTACCATTATTCTAATACATATACAGAAGTGTACCACTTTAATAAATCCCATCAAATGTACCACACTTGACAGGTACGTTAGTGAAATTACTTATTAGTTCATCAGTTAAATTAATTAAAAATTACCTTATTGGCAGTTTTCCCTCGCTCTTTCGCTCGTAGATCTTGGAAGTGATGATGTCCCTGGCGAATCCAAAGTCAGCTACTTTGCAGGTGTGATCATCGGTAATTAAAATATTACGCGCAGCAAGATCTCGATGAATTATCTGCATAAATATTTGTATACAAGCATCAAATATTTAAATTAGTCAGTGAGAAAACTCCAGTTGACAGTGTTCTATAATTACTTACCCCGCGGGACGTGAGATAATCCATTCCCTTGGCAACTTGATACATGAACGATGTCAAATCGCCCGAAGTGAGAATATTTGACTTGCCGTGCGTGTTTCCATAATGTCTGCAATGCGAAAAGTCACAAAAATATGATTACTTTCTAAGAGATTTCTTATCTCATCATATAATGTACTCGTACCTTTCTGCTCTTGAGTTTCTTAAGTAGGTTTGCAGCTTTCCACGGTTTACATACTCAAGGATAACAAAAGTCGGATCCTTGTCGGTGCAGCAGCCCAGCAAGCGGACGACGTTCACATGAGCCTCCAGAGTCTTCATTACCTGATGGAGGAATTCAGATTGAATACATATGAATATGTAGTTGTTGTGTATATAATCTTAACAAAACTGAAAATGGTGTATTTTCATCCTGAAAATAAGCTTCAGCAAACTATCACTTTTCTTATCAATGAATACATTGAGTACCACATTGCATGTAAAGTGATACCGCAAAGTGCTGTTGAATGAATCACATTTGAATGTGCATTTGTTTCGAGCTCCAAGAGAACTGAGACTCGCGAGTACTCGCTCACAGGGCCAGAGCCGAAGTTTCTAATTGTTCTCCGAGTTGTTTGACTATTTGCCAAAGCAAACTTTACAAATAAATTTGACTCGAAAACAAAAATTACCAACTTTGCCAAATTCAAATAGTTATCGATTCAATTGTTACAACAGGCGTAAGCGGATGAATCGCTGGAGTTGCGGAAATAAATTACAAATTACACAATTTACAAATTTACAAACTTCGCTTTCGATTGCAACCCTTAAAGAATTTAAATCAACGTTTGAACTGATAAAATAATACACTGATACAAAAAATGTATTTCTAAAATCAAGAAAGTTACACTTAAATATTTCATTCTAATAAAAAAGATTACTTTTAATAAATAATAATAAACTAAAATATAATAGACTAAATAATCAAAAATTATAGACGGAAGAAAAAAATATATTAAACTGATAGAAAAATGATAAAAGATAAATAAAATATAAACATTTTAATATTAATGGACATGTTGACATCTTTAAAATTTAGGAAAATTTATTAAGAATTTAGTCAAATTTGAAGTCGCTTTACATTAAGATGTTTTCTCTCGACGCACTCTTCTAAGACAAATTAGTGGACGGTGCTACAGTCGAGCATACTCGACTGTCGGAGACCCCGTACTTACTATGGAAAAAAAGTTTTTTATACTAAGACTTGATTTTTGACTGATCGTTCCTATGGTAGCTATATGATATAGTGGTCCGATTCCAATCAAATTTGGTCAGGATGTATATGATCATCCCATATGCATATACTGTCAGTTTGGTTGAGATATCTCAAACAACAAAAAGGTTTTTCATACTAAGACTTGATTTTCTACTGATCCTTCCTAAGGCAGCTATATGATATAGTGGTCCGATTCCAACCAAATTTGGTCAGGATGTATGGGACCATTATACATGCATATTCTGTCAGTTTTGTTGAAATATCTCAAACAGCGAAAAATTTTTCCATACTAAGACTTGATTTTTAACTGATTGTTCATATGGGAGCTATATGATATAGTGGTCCGATCCAAAATCTAAAACAAACTCGATCTGCTTGCAATATAGACGAACCTACATACCAAGTTTGGAGTCTCTAGCTCTTATAGTCTCTGAGATCTAGGCGCTCTTACAGACGGACAGACGGAAGGACGGACAGACGGACATGGCTATATCGACTCGGCTGTTGATGCTGATTAAGAATATATATACTTTATGGGGTCTGCCACGCCTCCTTCTGCCTGTTACGCACATTTTTTTTTGTGACAAAGTTAATAGACCCCTTTACTTTTTTAAAGTACGGGGTCTAAAAATGAGCCCTTCCATTTTTTTTGTCAGTGTAGCCACTTTTCATTCACATTGTCATATTCATATCTCTCAAAGTACTTTCGACAAATGGCAAACGAGCGATGGCCGATAAAAAAGAGATCTACAAGTATTGCAAGTTTTTGGCACATAATTCCATTCGTGAATTGCAACTTCACGCCAAGGATGCATCCATCATGGCAGCAACAGGAGCAGGCTGAGGACGAAGGTATGTTAGACGCCAACACAATGAGGAACTTGGACCGCAACCGCAAAGTTGAAGTCGAGCCGAATTGAGCACAGACAAGGGACAAGGGACAAGGGACAAAGGACCATTAATAATATTTCATTGTTGTAAAATTAAAGTGCAATTATTCTTTGTTGCTGGGGTAATCCGCAAAACATGATATACTGCCGCATCCTTGTGGCACTCGGAGGAGTGCCAGGAGGAGTGTCCTCCGCATGCGGGTCCAGCAAATGCGCCTTTAATGATGAAGGATGCCAGTTAAACGGCAACTCAACACCGTCTATGGCAAGCCATAATATTGCCAAAACTTGGTCCAAGTCAATGTCAAATCCCCCTTGTAATCAACGGAGCCAGCAGCCACTCCGAATCCTGCCACTGCGCAAGTCCTCTCATAATTGAGAGGATATTCCTTAGAGCTGTCGCACTGATGAGTTTGCTTCCACGGCGGGCAGCAACAGGAATCAGTTTGTATCAAGGCGCTGGAGTGCATAGACTCCTTCACATCGCTCGCACATCGAGTCCGGACTAGTCCCGTGCCCGTATCCGTGTCCGTGCTCCCGTGCTCCACGCTTTTCCGCTGATTCATACACAAAACTTATAATGCGGCAACGGAAGTTCGAGTCAAATTCACATTCACATTCACATTCGCATTCACATTCACTTTGTCTGCATTGTCTCCGCCAAATTCGTTACTCAGCTGTGTAATTTTGTCATCTCTCTGATGATGTCGCCTTGTTCATCGCACGGTTCAATTATGCTTAATCTATAATTCCATATGAAACTGTCAAAATTTCATCAAATAAAGTACGTGCTCATCGGTTCATATTGTGCATTTGCGTTAACTCGCAAAAAATAAAACTGCTGAGGTTTTATTTGTATAAATGCGATAAATTTGTGTGCATAAAAAAAGTGTCGTATTGTCGTTGACAATTTAAATTTAAATAAAAAAATATGTGAATTTATTGGGCACACTTTCACAAGACATTCAAAATGCCCAGAAACAGGACAACAGCATAAACTGATAATAATGTCACAGTAATATCAGCCTCAATATCCATTATCAAAAATGCCCTTAAGGAGTAAAGCAATTTACAAAGGTAAATATCGGAAGTTATAATATTTGCTTATGTTATACAGTTGAACCTCCGTAACTAGAACTTTATAATCTTAAAAAAAGGATTCCATAAGTCGAAGTCAGCGTAATTTGAACTTTTTCTTTGGATAATGGTGATTCGAAGGGAAGTTCGACTGTAATTTATAAGGATACATATATGAAAGTCACTCGAATGACAAACTTCTTTCAACATTTACGTATTGAATCCATGAATTAAAGCTGAAAGTGTGAAGACTTTATAATCTGACTACAGAAATATGCACAAACTTTTCCGAAATCAGATTAGGTCAGGCTTAGTGCTTAGTGCTTATTACCCAATTTCGCAACGCGTTCGTTAATAATTTAAGATCAAATTAAGATAAGGCAAATTGACATTTGTTTTATCCTGTGCCACAACAGATACCACAGCCTAAGGCAATTACGGTGTGGATGGCACTCCGATGCCGTTGAAACAAGTTTTATAATTAATGTTTGCTCCTTGTACTAGGGGCACTAATGGGAGGAAATTACGTAAAAAACTTATGTTCAATAAAGTTTCACCAACAGTTGTTTACAGCTTGTGTAAAACTCCGAAGGCGAATTTAAATAAACATTGGATTTCTTAATGTAATAGCTTGATAAGAATTTTGATATAAATTCGGTTGCTTCGTCAATAACAAAAGATGGTTTAACTCAAAATATGTTGCCTTAAAACATATCTTATCGAGTTGAATAAAACAGAGTCGCTTTAAGGGCAGCAAAGCGTGCTGTTAAATTCGCATTAAGGAAGCAAAGCAACACACATTCACGCACTTACGACTACAAATCTGTTACGTAGTTCAAATCATGACAGCTGTGCTCCGAGTTCTCTCGGCGGAATAGTCGATGGCGAAAACGGAGACGAGGACGGGCTTTTGGTGGCGTGTTAAAGTCTACAAGTCGCATTGGTACTGAAAGGAATTCTTTCGAAACTTTTCAGCATCGTTAATTTTCAATTTAAAAAACTTTTCATCTAACCAGCAACTCAGATGCCAGGCCCCGCCGACTGGCCAAAAAAGCCCTCAGTAACCCAGTTAACGAATGTCAGCCAACTAGCGAGGAGTGTGGGGCGAAAAAGCCATGGCATCGCAGACAAGGCAAAAACTAGAAGTAAGAGTGCCATCGAATTAAGGGAGACATGAGAGAACTTCACAACAAGACGACCGACAAAAATCAGCAAGTTGCCATTTTGCCAATTTAAGTTTTAAACACTTTTTGCTCGTAATTTTTATTTATGTATTTTCGTACTTATTTGACAATTGTTTTTAGTTGACCAGCGCATAAAGTGCAGAGCATAATGTGATTGATTTTGAGACTATAAACTTGCGTACTATTTCTTATTATAAAACAACTTTTTACATTTAAATGATTTCATAATAAAGGTTTTAAATGGAACAAGCGGCTATAGAATACCCGTTCGTTATTTAAAAAAATAAAAAATATTTTTATTGCGTACTTTTAGGCACTTGCATTGCTTGAAACCTAAACCAGCCATTACTACTGCTCTGTTTGGCCGATCTTGTTGAGATTAAGTAGGATAATAGCTTATGATAAAAGACATAGTTAATTACAAAAAAAATAAGATATATTCTAAAAACTGTGCTTGTGGAGGCTTTTCACGATATACGGACAGACAAACATGGCTATATCGACTCGGTTGTTGATGCTGATCAAGAATATATATAGTTTATAGGGTCTGAGATGCTTTCATTTCAACGAAGACAATCAGGCCTGTTCCGAATTCCGAACGTTTTCAAAAAGTAAAAACGAAACGAAAACGAACGTTTTACTATTTGCTGTTCCGAACTCCGAACGAAATTAATTTGTTTTTACTTTTCGAGCTCGGTTTCGAAAACGTTTCGATAGCAGTAAGTCATCGACCGTATCAGCTGTCAATGAAGAGGAATTCAGAACAGCTCGGTTTAGTCATTGATGCTCGGTTTTGTTTTCATGCAATATTTTATAACTGCTTATAAAAAAATTCTTTTAAAATATACTTCAACTATTTAAAGTTAAAGTAGTAATGTTAAATGATTCTAAAAATTTTCAACATTATTATAATTTTCAGTAAATAATTTTAGGTATTTATTTTAATGCTTTACATGGCATTTACTTTTACAACCGGTGACTCTTCAGCACACGTTTTGAAAACGACAATAATTGTCGATTTTCGGAATTCGGAACAACAATCAACTCGTTTTGTGGCAAATCGACTCGTTTTCGGAATTCGGAACAGGCCTGAATATACCCTTTTACTTATTTTTTAAGTAACGGATATACAAATTTCGTATTCATTCCAAAGATAATCAAAAGAAATAAGTAGAAATTACACTTGTATGTATCTCTTACCTCCAATTCGGAGAGTAAATCCTTCTTTTCAATTTCGGCTGCGCTCTCCTTTAAAGTCTTTACAGCAACTGTCGTGACATCTCCAGATCCTGAAAGCAATAAATTTCCCACGTAAATGTGTGTTAAGATATTCATAGGAGATTGCAGCTAAGGCGATTCACTCACGTATTCATAAACTAAGTCGAGCATTCATACATTTCATAAGCACAAGGACTTACCATCCATGTCGGTGGCTTCGCAGCGCCACACTTGCCCAAAGGCGCCTTCGCCCAATATGTTGAAAAATTTCAATCGATGCCTTGGGAATTCCCATTGATCGCAGCTGGAGTCGCCAGCAGCGCCGCCTTCCATGCCGACAGCAGCCGCCCGTCCGTTTGGCAACGATGCACTTGGGCTGCCAGCTCCCATGGCGGATGCGGCCATTGCAGCATCTCCGCCATTTGCGACACTTGTTGATAGTTGCGAAGTTGACTATGGCACCGCAATGGGTGGGCGACATTGTCGGTGGGTTGAGTTTCGTTTGGTGGTTTGG
The DNA here is from genome assembly GCA_963924055.1 of Drosophila limbata. Lineage (NCBI taxonomy): Eukaryota > Metazoa > Arthropoda > Insecta > Diptera > Drosophilidae > Drosophila > Drosophila limbata. The sequence continues at coordinate 5,985,922 of OZ001352.1, forward strand.
CAGTTTGGTTGGTTGGTTGGTTGGTTGGTTTCCGATGGCCGTGATAATAGTGAATTGACAGCGTCATCGATGTGGTTCACGATAATAATATTGCGAAATAGAATGCGAATATAATGTTATTTCATTATGATATATTTCGAGACTCGTTTCCCCTTTAGGTTTTTCAATAATATTCATACACTCTTTATCGATCTTTTATGTCTACATCTTTAATCTATGTATCTATTTACTTGTAGGATCTTTATTATTTTTTATGATATTATATTATTTTTGTTTGTGCCATATTCGCAAAATTAAGACAGAATGGAAGATTTATTTCCTACTGAGGGTTTTTATTTATTTATTCTTTATGGCTTCTAATCATTTTAGTTTTTGAAGATAATAATTATATTTTCTGCAACATTCGCAGAATGGAAAGGTGTAATATTTTCCTTGAAGATATTATGAAATTATTATTGTAAGTTCATAACGATATTATTTACTTAAAATTTCCCTCTCTTAAGGATTTATTCTATAATATTTGTTTATGTTTTATCCTATTAAGAAATCGAGATAATTGAGAATTTATATTTTTTTTTCATGATTCTTTAATTACTTTAAAATCTAATTGGGTCAACTATCTATCTATTCCATGCAATGGAATTTCTTTGATATGACCATTAGTCACAACTAGATTTCTAAGGTATTAAGCAGTCCGATTTTCATATGCTATAAAAAAAACCGTCACAAACGTGTAAATCTTTCTAAATTATTTTTAATAAGAGAACATTTTTGATCACAGTTAAACACTTTCGACAGGACCTGCTTCCATTGTTATAAAAACAAATAGCAATTATTTAATTGTACTACAATTATGCACCATAATAGGTATCGCAAAGTGCGGCAACATAATTGGGACTAAGTGGGAACTGAGCTCCCTCATAGCGATAGTCGCGGCGTGAGTGACAGAATGCGAATTCGCTTTTTATGCATTTGCATATTTATAGCACCGTTGGATGTGAGAGGAGTGTGAGAGAGAGAGATGAGTCAGTGTGGAACACAGATGCAGATGTTGTTGCTGGCTGTTTGCTGGCGTCCTGGACGCTGCCGCGAGCTACTTTAGCCTGTCAAATCGTGGTTGACGTGACGACAATGGATGACAGGTCGACAGAGAGACACTGATATTTAAATCTGTACTTGGGTAGCTGTCTTTTCGATTCCTTTCAGCGCGCAGCCCGACAACCATCCCCTCAAGTAACGGTTTGGGCGGGGGTTGTGATCGACCCAGTTTATCACTGGATACTTTGATAAGTGCTTGTGAAATGGAAATGGATGCATAAACAATTCACGAAGCTTGAGAGTGGAGTGCTCCACTCTGCTTAAAAGATATCGAGTAAAGGAAATGAATAAATGCCACTCCCTTCCCGATGTACCAATGTACCAAGGTACCAATGATGTTCTTTTCAGTTTCAGTCTTCTGGCTCTTACCGTTATCGCCAGCTGCTGCTCCCGCTCCCAGGGCACATATCGATTGGCGAAGGCGACGGGTCCGTTCCATTGTTGCATTACCATCGAATTGCGGCTCTCGTCGGTCAGCGAACTGTTTGCATTCGACTTTTTGGCCAACTCCTCCTTTTCCTTGGACTTCTTCAGTGTCTTGCTGATGGCGCACAGCCGACGGCGGAACAGGTATCCGAAAATGACAACCACCAGGGCCAGAAGGCCGCAACCACCAACGATAATTGGAATGGTGGATGACTTGATGGTAAAGAGAGTAATGCTGCTCTTTTCATCTTGTGTCGCTGTCTCAGACCTCGACTCCGTCTCAGACTGCGACTCCGGCTGAGGTGACACCGCATCGCCGGAAGTGTGATTAGCTATCGGTGTCAACCTGGTGCGACTACGCGGCGTCGTTGAAATTGAGCTCTTTGTTGCTTCCGGCAATGCGGATGTGAGCGACGGCTGCTCATCGATTGCGTTGTCCTCTCCAGGCATCGATGGTGGTGGATAATAATTAGCATACGAAGGTATGCCGAAATTGCCACCGTTATTTGTTGGAAAGCCAGGCGGCAAACTCAGGCTCGGCCGTCGATTGGGCAAGCCATTCCTAATCGACTGCACACCGGGCAATTGATCGAATGAGGGCAAGAACTGTGAAATATTCTGCACAACGTTCGAAATTGAGGGCGGCGAACGGGACCCGAAACCATGATATCCGGTGCTCTCTCGACGTCCCAGAATATTGATGAACACTTCGTTCTTTGCCGTGTAACGTCCGTCCGAGACTGTTATGTAAATAAGGAAGTTCTCTCCGGCCTGCCAAAGAGAATAAATAATTACATTATACTTATGTATAATTTACCAGAAATCAATAACTATTAACTTACACGTCCCACCAGGCTTTCATTGAGATAAACCACGCCCGTGTCCCGATCAATTCTAAAGGGCAGCTTGTTGGGGCTGCTCGAGTGCTGTTGACCTGGGGTTAAAAATCGCGGCTCAATGCCGAATATCAGATCATCGCCGTCAGCATCTTCGGCACGCACACGGTCAATGATCTGTCCCACCTCCTCCGCCTCGGAAATTCGCCAGTTGCGTTCCCGAACATAAAGTATTGGAGGGGCATTTTGCTCCTGGGCAGTAGCTGTAAAAAAACCAATTATATATCAAAAGAAATTAAATATTTTATATGGTACTTCAGGAAAATTTCGAAAACAATAACAAGAACTTTAAATTATAATTCAAAGCAACAAATTAGCAATGGAATAACGGGAATCACAAATTAAGAAATTCAGAAAAATAATAATTTAAGAAGTATACATAATCAATAAATATATGAAACAGTAGCTTTTATTTTTCCAATTTTTGTTAAATTTTCTTTTAAGCTATAGTCCCTGTCATATTTATAAAATCACCTTATAAATTGCAATAAATCGAAAACTACTGTCTGCAGCGGAATACAATGTATGGAGAAAATGAAGAGGATGAAGAAACGAAGAGAATGCATGTACATCTAGTTCAAACCAATATAACGGTACTTAACAAAGAGCACCATATTAAACTCTTGGTGTAGCATATTTATAAATTCACAATTTCACCAAAAATATATTGATGCAAAAAAATTCTTGGAACAATTCTAAGAGTAACTGCAAAAGAAAATTTTCAAAAATATTTTTGCTAGTGTTTCTGATAATTTTTTGAAAATCCTAAAAATGACAATTTTAACCTCATTTAACCTCATTTTCATGCAAAAAGTGCATTTTTTGCAGTTTTCAAAAAATTATCAAAAATACTAGCAAAAATATTTTTGAAAATTTTCTTTTGCAGTTACTCTTAGAATTGTTCCAAGAATTTTTTTCATTTTTCATTTTTCTTCATTTTCTCTATACATTGTATTCCGCTGCAGACAGTAGTTTTCGATTTATTGCAATTTATAAGGTGATTTTATAAATATGACAGGGACCTTATTAGTAAAATCTTTTCAATACTTTTTAACTTCCTAAGAATACTACACAATGCAATATAAAAATCATTTGATTCTAGACAATCTTAACTATGGAAAATAGCACATTAAACGGTGGTTGGAATTTTCGAATATTATTTATTACAAGTCATGATTTTAAAGCGAATCATTTTATAAAGAACATATTTATTTAAGCCTTGTTCTATTATTAATAATCAGCAAATATTCATTATTGTGTTTTGTCTAAATATTGACAAAGAAAATATCTGCATTTGCTGTATATAGTAATTAAGGGACCCGAGTGTCATTCGATACACTTTCAATTTTGCAGCTACTTTCACTTGGTTGCAGATCGGGGACACGCTGTTTTAATGTGACCCTCACTTTGGCTCAATCAATAATGAATTACATCACGATTGAGTAAGACACATTTGCATGTACGAAATCCAACATAAATGTGTAACGAAACAAGCATCTGCACTCTTACAATTACACTGCTCTACAAAACTCGGACAGTTGCTGTCGCATAAGCTTGCCCGCATAACAGGAATGTATTTTTAAACATCTTTAAGGTCGCAGTCCGTGTCCAAGTTATAAATAAATAAATGGCAAATTTGACCTCATGCCCGACACAGGCGAGAATTTAAATGGCCTTGATTCATGTTAGCTGTGAGCCACTGTAAAGCTACAGCTTACAGTGTTAAGTAATGTTTAAGACAACCTGAGTAAACAGTAACACGTGCAGAGGGAACGACTACGAGATACTCTGTTTTCAGTGTCTTGGATTTACTTTCAGTCTTTGCACAGTCTTCTTTTTCTTTCCTCGGGAATTTTAAATTTAATTTATGTAATGCAATTTTGTGTATCATAAGTGAAGAAAAAAGCTTTCTAATTGCTCTCTTAGTTTGTTGTATTTTATTTTGCGGAATTTTAAATTTAATTTGGACACCCGAATCCACTTAAAAATATATCTACTACTTATAGAGAGTCCAAAATGCCTCTTATGGCTCTTACATAAATTTAAACAAAACCAATATACCCGCTTCAGCACATTCTTAATGGGCACAGGGTATTAAAACAATATTTGGCAGAACTTCCTTTAAATATGACAGCTTTAGCCTTGTCAATATTATTTCAGCTATATTATGAATAAGTTTGATTTGAGCTGCAGATGCAAAGCATTTCAAGTGCCTGCTAACTAGTACATGACTTAAGGAAGTGCTCGTACACGGAAAGTTGGGTGCAGCGAGCAACTTGTTGACGCCTTAAGCAGATGTCGAGGAGGGAGGCGGAAAGGAGTGCGGGAGCACACAATTCACAATTCACAATTGGAAACCCACTCTGGCGTGCTGCGGGCACAATAGTCAAAGCTGATAATGCAAGAATGCACTAGAGCCCGTTATGCCCAACAATAACCATCCCAATCCCCATCCCCAGAGCACTGAATACTGCACTCTGTGCACTAAGAACTAAGAACTGAGTAGGGAGTACTGAGATTTCGTAGTTGATTTCAACACGCAATGGATTTAGTCGACGGAACGTGATAACATTTACCATCTACCATTTGCAACTGGCAGCTGGCAGCCGGAGCCTTTTGCGTTGTGAGTTCAAGTTGTCGGTTGGCAAACCGGTTGTATCTTGAGCATTTGCCAGACGACCTTCAGATACACATTCAACTCCAGTGTAAGCTCAGGCGCGAGAGGAGAGGAGTGAGTCTCCAAGGGAGCATTGCGAAACAGTGTAAAGTGTATTCAAATTTACGCGAGAGAAATTCCGAGTGGGAGATACAAATTGTTTAACGCTCTGCTTTTGCCCGGGTCTTTTACTCTAAACCGGTTAGTTTTCGAACAGTTCATTTGTTTGTTTGGTTTGGTTTTTTACTCTTTTTCTATTACTGAAGCTGATTTTTTATAAGCGGATGTTACTTTAAATTTATACATAAAATATGGTAAATAAATAATTATTGACCTCCTTTTGACAGCACAGAATGGTATTATTTTAGAAAAATTATAAGTGGATGATAGCGAATCAATGAATCATCAACGTATATATTAAATTAATCAAATTTGTAATACTATTATGAATCCAGATTGTTACAGATAGATATATATCTAATAGATATTCATTTGATCACAAAGTGACAACTTATAATCTTAAGCATTCAACATTGAAAAAAGACAATTGACTGCAAATTAAATTTTTTTAATATGAGAATCCGTGGATATTTTATAAACTAAACTAATAATATTGAAATATTCATTATCATAATTTATATTTCTAAACGAGACAAAAGGTTATCTTCGGCACGTCGATGAACTAATATTTTTGTAGAGTCCTGCGAGTTTGGTTGAAATGTCTCCAAAATGGTTTCTGCTAGTTTAAATTGTAGTTTTGATGCCCGTAAAATATGTAAAAGGGTATATCGAATTCGTTAAAATGTACGTAACAGGTAGAAAGAAGCATCTATGACCCTACAAAGCAGGGATTAAAACCCTAACCGAAACCGTAACCTTTAACCGGTAAAAACCGATTGAAATTGAAAACCGTAACTAAAACCGTAACCGAAAAAAAAATTTTCATTTGATCGAAACCTTAAAACCGAAACTCTGTAAACCGAAATAACCGTTTAGTAACCGTTTCATTTATAAGGGTTAGTTTCGGTTTTTTTTATACATCCAAAAAAAAAATTATTTTTCATTATTAATTTTGATTTTCTTATGTTTAATTTTTAAATTTCTTAAAAAAAATATTAAAATTGTTAAAATGTAACTAAACTACTTCGATCTGAAGAATATGTGAAAGAAATGTGTGAATGAAAAATTAAAAAAGTAATGCCTTTTTAATTATCAGTTTATATTATTAATATAACTATACTTTTCCAAAAAAAACAATTTTTATGAACCGAAACCATACCGGTATTTCAAAACAGAAACATACAAAAACCGGTTCACCGTTACGAAACCTTTATTCAAAGATTTTGCATAACCGATAACCGAAAACCTAAATGCAAACATAACCGAAATCGTAACTGAAACCGTTATTCGTTTCGGTATTAATCCCTGCTACAAAGTGTACATATTCTTGATCATCATCAACAGCATTCCGTGTGAGCGCCTATTTCAGAGACTATATGAGCTAGAGCAGCCAAATTTGGTAAACAAACTTCTACAAACCCCAAACACACACAGTTTTTAAGGTGTTAAGTCTTTTTTTAGTAATTAACTTTAACTACGATTATTAGCTATCATCCTACTAAATCTCAACAATATCGGACAAATAGAAAGGTGGTTATGGCTGATTTAAGCTTTTAAGCAATTCAAGTGCCTAAAAGTATGCAATAATATCGAATCACCATTATCAAAGAAAAAAGTTCGAGTGAAGGAGACTTCGATTTAGTGAATTTTTTTTTTTAGTTTTTTAATAAAATCTACAATATCATTCATGTAAAATTGTGAAGTTTTTAATTTGTTTTTTTATCCTGCAGGACTTATAAGCTTACAAGTTGCTGGTTGGCAAATAAACAGTCAACCTTTTTAAGGCGTTTTCTATATCGCTCATGGTGGGATGAAAAATATTATCGTCCACCGATCCTTCGTCATCGCTTTCCGCTGCTGCTCTGGCTGCTGTAAACCAATCGAGGACTGCTTTGTCGATTCATTCAAAAGCTGGTATTTTCGATCTCTTGATGCTTCCAGAAGAAGTTCCTAATTCCATTCATAATTAAGACTTTATTTTATAAAATAGTGGAATCTGTACTCGGTGGAAAGGCATATTTCTCAACCACTTCCTAATTTTTTGATCCACTTTCAATATCTTTAAAAGACTTGAATTTGTCATCAAGCAATAAGCACTTCAGCTTTCTGCTGATGCTTAAGCGCCACTGACTGAGAAGTACTTAAACTGTGTCTGTCCTAAAGCTATTTCACCAGCCTATGCAATGTTGATGCAATATTTTATCATATTGCATCATCATATGTTAATGTACATCACTATAACATACCCAAACGAGCCGGTAACAGAAAACAGTAACAGAACAATAAAACAGAAACAAAAATAAAACGCAATTTATTGGTGATTTTCCCGAAAAATTCGACTCACAGAAGCACGTGCCAATATTTTTGTACGAGTTATGGAGAAATTCGACTTATGGAAGTTCGAGTTATGGAAGCAGAATTGTATGAAATTTGCTCGGTAAACGCTATTGACACTCGATTTTGTTCGAGTTAGAGAAAATTCGAGTTAGAGAAGTTCGAGTTAGGGAAGTTCGACTGTATTTAAATAAGTAGCGGGTATACTATAGTCGCGAACTCGACTATAGCCTTTTCCGCTTGTTTATTTTAACGAACTGTATTTTATTGTTGAAAATGTTTTTTATATTTTTGCGAAGTCTTCTTAATGAACAATGAAATGTATAATACTAAAGATTGATAACTGACAGATTTTCTGTGGCAGCCAAATGATATACCAAGAACTCAGATACTTGAGAGTCTTGTCCGTCTTGGACGGACGAACATCATTATGCCAACTTTATGGGGTCTTTATGCCTTCTTTCATGAGTAACACATTTCTTAACAAATTTATATTTCCTCTATAAGGATATTAAAAAATTAGAATCATTTTTAAGTTATTTAATTGGCTTTAAAAATCAAGGAATAGAAGAAAGCCATTGGGAGAACTTTGAAGCTTATGGGTTACAACACCAAAATTCTGGAGGTTTTCAGATCTGGCCAAGACCTTACTATACATTTCATATAAAATATCAGTTCAGGTTGTAGTTTTCAATTTGGTTACAAATAATGGCAAGTCAGATAAAAAAAAACAGTAGCAAACACACATTCAGTGTGCAGAAATATAATCCAACAGAAAAATGTATTTAATTATTTAAAAATGCGGCAATTGGACATTGTTTGACAGATAATGAGTAACAACTACCGGGTCAATGAATTGCTTTGTGTCGTTTCTTGTGGAATAATTGCTGTTGGTGACTTATTGTTGAGGCGTTTCGGCCAGACAATAAGACTCGAGTGTGCGAATAGGCCAATTGGTGCCTCCAACAAATATAATTATGTTTGCTCTTGAAATCCCACACTGGATGCGGTTGTTGTTGCTCGCGGTGGGCGACTCTGTGACTCCGTTTGAGCAATTTGCTGCAAATGAAACCAAAATCTGAATCTGTATTTTACCTTGACCGTGACTACTTGTCATCGTAACCTGAAGTACATTGTACGTATGTTGACTTCGTCATCACTTGAACTTTGAACCGCGCCGGGGTTTAGTGCAATGTTCTGCAAGTTCAGTGTCGTCTTTTCACAGAGTATATGTAAAGTTATCCCTGGAGTCCCATTAGGCTCCCATTACAACTTATTTGCATCTGCTTTATCGCACATTTGAATTAATGAGAACAATGCATCAATGTCGATGGAGGATGGAGGATGGCAGGCATCCACAAAGGAGGTCAGGACCTTGAGCTAATTTACCACATGACTCAACGACAGAATGGAAGCAAAATTGTAATTTCCATAGTGAAAGGTGAAAGGGTGAGGATGCACTTATGTATGTACATATGTATGTATGAAGATCCATAAAGGCTCTCCTAACATACACAGATACGAGTATTCTTTAGAAGTGTGCGATAATCGCCACTTAAGTCCTATTACGTGCATCGGATTAACCAGCAAATCGTGTGTGTTCGCCGCAATTACGATTAATCAGATAACATCCATATAGGAGATGTTTTAAGTGTCTTATCAACATTTTCTTTTGATGCCAATGAATACAAACATTAGGGTAACCACTAGTCACGAACACCCTCGATTGCAGCTTACATACATATATTATTTAATTCGGATTTCCAAGTATTGCTTTAATTCCTGTAAATTGATTAAACCAATATTTAAAGCAAGATTTCTTGCAAAATAAAATCGAAACTCATTTAAAATTTTGAAATCTTTAATCCTCAATTACTATAATCTTTTCTAAGTGCTCAGTTGTAATAAAATCTTAATACATGACTTATAGAAGAGATAAAAACTTACCGTTTTGTGTTAAGAATAAGTCTATGGTCGCTGTCACCAAGAGAATGGTGATGAGAATACTTCTCGGTGTCGAAGTCCCCGGGTGCCTGCGATTGCAGATGAAATGCCGCCCGCGTGGATGATCCATTATGAAATCAACCGCCAAAGCGGTAAACCTGTCGGTGAATCCAAGGACACGAGCGCAGAGTTGAAAATTTAATTAAAAAAATACACATCGTAGTCGTTTTTCAAAAGCGACCAAAACAAGGCAGAGGAACAACAGAACCCTAAACCAATCCGAGAGTTGGTCCCTCCCGTGGCGACTCCTCGACTCCTCGGTCATGTAAGCCCCTCAGTGTATGTGTATGTCTATGTGTGTGAGTGTTAACTTATGCAACCGGCAAAGGAACTTTCCATTTGTCAGGTGTCTCGCCAAATCGACAAGGTATTAAGACTGATTTCGCTTTCTTCTTTGCGGTAATGCGAAGAGAGCAGAACAAAAATTGCAACCATTATCTGAATAAATGCAGTGAATGCATTAATAAAAAAAAGTTGGTTGAATTGATACTTTTAAAACAATATCGAATATTTATCTTGTCCATCGTCAACCAGTCGAATCGGTAAGAAAATCCAGTTGAACCTAGTCGAAGTCAAACACATCCAACTTGACTGGAGGAAAATAGTATTGCTTGCTATGGGAAACGGTGAGCGGAAAGCGGAAAGGGGGAGCGGAGAGGGGGAAGGGGAGAGCGGGTTGACGATTTCTCTTTTGGTCATATACGGTTGCATGGCGCAATCGCTGGGCATACCCAATGAGTAGACAGACATTTGTATCAAATTCGTAGCGTAAGGGAGAGACAGAAACGGCATATTCGTTTATTCAATTCAGTAATTGTTTCGCAACTCGCAACTTTTTATTTTAAATGCTTTTCTAGTTGAACTCATTCTCGCATGAATTAATTGTAGAGAAATATAATCAATTCACTTCACTAATTGTCGTAAATTAACACGATGACGTCACTCTCACTCGAGCACGAAATTAACAACTTGTATACACTTGTGTATGTTTTAATAAAATAGTAGTAGTATTTTGTAGTAGTTGCAGCAAAAAGTAGTAGGTGTGATAGGTGTAATACGAGTACTATATAAACGATTTGATTACCGCTCGCAAATAAAAGAAAATCACACACACATATACAGAGGCACAAACACAAAATTTGGTTTACACATATTTATTATATCTTTTATATTATTTACTTATTTTATATAATTTTTTTTTTTCATTTTAATTGCTTTTCTTTTAATATATGTAATTTGGCTATGCACGTTCTCACAATCACACATACATACGTGTTTGTTGTTAACACAAAGAAATAGTAACTGGTATGGCATCCACAAAACTTTCTCGACGTGTATTTAAACCGACTCTACCGAAAGATACGAACGAACGTTGTGAAGAACAAGACGGCACATTGACTACTAACTCACGATCAGCCGTTGAAGCTTTGCGTCGAATGAAAACCGAATACGAAAAACTTGTTTTGCAGACGAAAAGCAACAAACTTTACTCGCCACGCTCTGGCTGTCGCTCGCGCTCCCACTTGCTCTCTTCGATTTGCTCTTCTTGTGGAGCTTAAGGCATTGCCGTTCGTTGGCTTCCACTTACTTAATTATATGCAGACACTTATGAGTTGAAGTGCCTCTTTCATTGATTTCATTTCTGTTGGTAAATTCGATATGTCGAAGGTAAGCAGAATTTTCAAAATTAATTATCAAAGAAATTCCATTCGGAGTATCATTAATATGCATATGTTTTATAATTTAAAAAATTTACTCTACTGTTGTACAAATTAAGGACTCTATTGGGTTAATCACATTTTGACATATGTATGTATAAAACTGAACAGGTTGCTAAGCTCGTATGATTCATAAAAAATTACATCAGCAATAATATTGGATTTATATTTATATGTATTCTTGATTGCGAGCTGAAGATCATTTTTGGCATCATTCTCTGTCGTGCTCTCAATGCTCTTGCGTGTGTGGGCATGTGGGCAGTGCAAGCTGCATTCTCTTCACTTATGTATGTATGTATGTACATGGCCACAGTCAACAGTGGTTCTATGTGTGCGCACAATTCGCCGGTGAATCCTGCACATTTTTGTCTGTGTATGTGTGATCAAAAGTGAGAGCTTGCGGGTGAAGTTCATTTGTTGCTGCCGGCACACTCACAGTTGTAGCTTTGTTTATGTATTACCGAAAATAAAAGAGACACCTGCTGCAGCACGTTCGGAACCAGAAGAGGAGTAACCATTTTTATTTAGGTTGCTTTTTTTTTATATTTTAATACATAAGTATTTAAATGTGTATTTTATTTTTTTTTTAGATTATAAGGAATATACATTTTTACCACAGTTTATTGGTTAGGAAGTCTTCAGTCTACAGTCTTCGTTATCGTCTCCATTGATGTTATGTCTAATCAAAAGATATGTATTGTCAAAAATATTAAATTACTTTTATTGACAGACATACAAATACATACAGTCGAGCTTCCCTAACTCGAATCACCATTATCCAAAGAAAAAGTTTGAGTTATAGAGATATAGCGCATTATTTAGGCAAATAGAATTTAATAAGTTTATGCAAACACTTTCGGCCAAGTTAAGGCCCAAGTAAACTAAGTAGAAAATATTATCGGGCAAAATGTGAATAAATTAATGTAAAATTTAAAGCTATAGTATCTAAGTTTATATTAAACTAGATTGTAGAAAAACGTGCCTTTGTTTATTTGATATTTGTGTGTTTATTCATTACACTTTTCATTCCTTCAAGGCAGGCATTGACCCACTGTAGTTGATAAAGACCGCGTTGCCAACGATACAGACAAAACAAATCGACAAGGCAGTTTTTCCCAATCAGTTGTTTTGTTGCAATATACTCAAAATCGTCACTCTCCCCTCTCAACCATTCCGACTTTGCAGAAATTTTCTACTAGTGGCGACTCTGCAGTGCAATGAGAATAAGCAATTGACTCGTCGACTGTGTCATCAGCTCACTGTGGAATACAGACATACATTTTATGTATGTGTAACAATCTTTTTTATTAGTAAATGCTAGTGCCCAACTAGTCGGCCAGTATTCCCCCTGCCTGTCCCACTGTGCACTGTGCACAGTGACACATTAGTCACCCTGCTTGCTCTGCAAACGACAAATAGGCCGCATCAACGGCAACAACAACAGCAAACCGCAGAGTCGCAAGCCGCACAGTGCTACACAAAAGTGCGACTGTCAGTCAGTGCAATGTGTGTTGCTGTGACGTAAAGTAAACAATTCATTGGCGCGAACGTGAACGCTGCTCGTCCGTATTTATTTGTTTTTGTTTTCATTCTTATTTGTGCTTAACTCTCTTTTCATCTCGTAATTATACCAAATGTGATTCTAAATGCTTATTAATGTCAATAGGTCACAATAATAACATTGAAATGCAATTGAAAATGAAAACACCTGGCCAACAACTTTCAGAACAAGAGAGATTATAATGACAATTATTGATTATAAATTATATGCATGCACATACATTCATACATACATACATACATACATACATATGTCCATATGTGTATCTGCAAGTGTAACTGGTGAAACTGATGTGACAACGATAACAAAAGAGAATTTTTATTCATACCCTCTTTCCAATAAAAAATTTATGTACTTTTGACATTTTTATAGTTATTTCGATTATTAACAATGTAGATTTGCTGGAAATTGTACAGGTAGTAATTTAATATTTTATAATATTGAATAAAAGTGCAGACAAATATACACATTTTGTATTCGAAAGAGTGTTAGAAAGCCATACAAATGAATCAAAGTGTAAATAAATCATACATGCTAACTCTACCTATATTTAAATCTACAAACAAAGCCGCAATAGTGTGATCAGATAAATGTTTGGAAATACCTACATATATAGAGAAACTCATATGTGCACTTATTTACATATGAATGAATGAATGGGAGTATATGTTCATATGTACTTATGTACACACTTGTGCAGCTTTAATAAAGCAAATTGACTAGAGTTCAGTCGGGGCACTTGTAAAGCTATATATGTGCGTACGCTGTACATATGTAGTCTATAGGGTTGAAGATCGTTTAATTGAAATTAAGTAAATCTTAATTTTAAATCATAAGAACAACTGTGGTAGTTTAAACAAAATAAACTATTATGAAGACGTATTAAATTTAATCGTAAATATGCCGTCGACAAAGTCTCATTATTTTCGAATTTTTCAAGTAGTATTTTCAAAGTATTTTTTCTTTTTCTTTTTCAGATGCAGCAATTATGAATTGGACTCTAAACTTGCCATGCCAATTACGGACATGAAAGATCATGACTATGCTATTTGTTACCTTTATACGTACAAGCATACTAACTGCGTAAGTAACATATGGTCACTACAGTAAACTACCCATATAAATAATTTAAAAATTTACTAAAGTCATTAACACTTCGGCTCAGAGTATTTCTCAGTCGAACACTTTTCAAATACAGTATTCGAATTGTTTGTTTATAATGTGATAAGAATCGTTTGTTATTTTACTAAGCCCGAGCTGATAACAGCGAGTTGAGGGGAGCACTACTTGGAATTTTGAAAGGCCTCCAGTTCAGACTTTTAGCTCTCTTCAAGCACTTCGTAGCTGTGTGCTAAAAACGAGTCCATTCGTAGTGTACTTCTTAAGTAAATAATTGTCTTATTTATTGTATGATTGGTTTATATTTACTTTATGATCAGCAGTGTGAAGACCTATAAATGTACATTCATAAGTATATACTAAATTAATTAATTAAATTAAATGAGTAAGCGTGCTCTGGGAAATACACAAAAGCGGGATATTTCCAAATGCAGAGATAAGTACGTACTTTAATACAAATAATAACATACAATTCACATATAAACATTCCTCGCAGAGATACAGAGAACTCTTAGTTTTTATACCATAACAAATTTGTAACATATTCTAACAATATTAACATTTGTTTTTTATTTATTAACATTGATAGTTAAGCTTAAAAACTAAAACGCTAGCTGCAGAGGCTTTCGCCCACATTAACAATTGTTTTTATTTGTATAGAAATGACTACTTTACTTAATTTTCAAAGATTAGAAAATTGGAATACAAATTTCAAAGACAGCTATTTCAAAGTCGACGTAAACATGCTTAATCATCAGCAAACTTGTTTTCTGTTTCACTTTTGTAGAGCTGCTGTGCTCGAAAATACGAGCTCATCTGACAAAAGGATAATCATGAGAATTACGCAGACAAATCGTGTGCGGTGCAATGCCGTTGTAGTCCTGGCACTCCTGCATCTCAGCCAGAGATTGTGCGGGACTGATGCGAACATGCAGTTCAGTCAGCAGTCGATGGAGGATGAATACTTGGTGAATGAGCCCCAGCTGGAGAAGATGGATCAGATGGAGAGTTACGGAAGAGAGGACCAGAAACTTACCGTTCGATTGCCATCCAACTCGCTGCTCAAATACACCTCCTACAAAGACGTTTCCATACTCCATTTCGAAGTTCCACCAGATTCACGGGCTGCTTACTTCAGTTTTAAAGCCTTTGAAGAATCCAAGAGTGCCTTTCGTAAGTATACACACATTCAAGTGCTCATCTATGCCCTCTATTTTATATTTATTCATATATCTTCAGAGAGCAAATGCAAAGTTAAGGACGTAACACTACATTTGAAGGCCAACAGTTTTCCAGTGATAAGTCCAGAAAACATAACTTTTCCCAAGAATTTTCTAGACTCGGACCAAAGGTGAGTTTGTCTACATTATTTTCAATTACCTAAGCTAAGAATCCTACATAGTAATATAATAAATTTATATATATTTCATTTCTTTCTCAGATTCAAGGTGTATAACCTGCAGTTTCAATCAAATGAACAAATACAAAGAATCGATATACAAGGTCCTCAAACTGGCAGCTGGTTTGCCGTGGCTTTTATCAGTTGGACAGATCCCAACAACGATCGCATTGAGCAGCAAGGTAATAACCGATAAACAACTCCTTGTGAGACTTTTTACTGGATATGTAACTATATTCATTATACCCTGTAACCAGAGTAGAATAAGTTTGTGCAAGGCAGGGTATCAAACCGAAACTTACATCAATTTCAGTTACGGTTTCCGTTATGTTCGCATTTAGGTTTTCGGTCAACGGCTTCGAAAACATTTTATAATCGGTTACGGTTAACTGTTTTTTGTATTTTTCGTTTTCAAAAGACCGGCATCGGTTCATAAAATAATTATTTAAAATGTTCAAGTCATGTAAATTTGAAACAAAAAATTCAAAAATTGTAAAAACAAAGTATTATTGAGATCAATATACAAATTGAAAAAAAAATATTCAAAAATCTTTTCCTAGGATTTTTTATAATTTTTTGAAAATTTCTAAAATGGCACTTTTTGTATGAAAAGGAGGAAAAAAGGGTTAAAAAGATCATTTTTAAAAAATTAAAAAAATATTATAAAATAAACTAGCTAAGAGATTTTTGAAAATTTTATTTTGCTTTTAGAATTTTTTGAAGAATTCTTTTTCATAAAAATATTTTTTGTTTGAGACCGAGGAAAAAAGAATTTAAAAAAAAAAACACTTTTACAAAAATTCAAAATTTTCCATGGGTACTTAATGGATTAAAGAAATTTTTGTATCATTCAAACGAAATTAAAAAGAAAATTTTTTTAAAGAATTCTGCATCAAATCTTTTTTTGTTAAAAGTATATTTTTTTTTAATAACCTAATGCACATATATACGTTTTTCAATGAGGTATAAGAGATACTATGTATATGAAAATATTTCACAATATAGAACAGAGTGTAACGAATATTTCTGCATCTCTAAAAATCATGTTATTTGAGGTTTGAGTGTAAGTGTAGTCTTAGGGGGAGTGAGTGTTAGGGTATCTAGTGGCTTGTTCACAGGGTATATCGTAAGCAGACACTCTCGATTAAACCTTTCTAACTTAATATTCATTACTTTCATGCTTTCGTTTGTTACAGGACTGGCTGCGTCGTGCGACACGTTGTTGCTGGCTGAGTTATCAGTGTCACGTTTCTACCCGATTATCATAAACGACGGCCAAGTGGATAATGGCAATCTAACAAGTTCATTTGGCCCATTCCAGCAGCAGGAGCCGCACAGAGGCATCAGAGGCGGCAAAAGCCATTACGTAATTTTAGTCAATCCAACCCCCGAAGAGGAGCGTGGACGCAATTTTGAGGACATTGGGCCATTGCAGGAGCCGATGCAACAAGACGAGGAGTCGCCACAACTGCATGCCACGTCCCTATATGAGGCAGGCCCAGTTGAGAACGCGACAAGCGGCAGATTGGGGTCGAGGCCAGAAGCTGAAAACCACAGGGACAACAGCAACAACAGCAACAACATCAACAACATCAGCAACATCAACAGCAGCAGCAACAACAATGCCAACACCAAGTCGACCACGAACAATGAAATAATTTACAAGTTCTATGTGCCGGATGATATTGGTGTGGCGACCGCACGCATCTCATTCGGCGAAGTGTGTGCCCAGTGTCCGGACGTCAGCTTTCAGATCCAGGCGAACGCCTTTCCGCCCAGCTGCAATGGGGGCCAGAGCTTGAATGGCAACGAGCACAACTACATACACCGCACGGTCATCAGCCCCAATCAGACCGAGGAAATCTCAATAGAGTTCTATGTGCAGCCCAGCACATGGCACTATGCCATTCTCAAGTTCCTAAGCTCGCCCGACGAACTCTGGCCCGGTCCGGCGCCCCTCTCCGCTCCCAGTCTGAGCAAGGCAACAGCCGGAGACGCTGTCCCCAAATCGGAGTCAAGACAATCCCAGAACCAGGCCCAGAGATGGCGACAACAAAACAGAACGGAAGCTGAAAGCAATGAAGTGCACAGTGTCTCGTACATGTTGCAAATTGACTTCCAGCAATTGGAGCCACCAGTTGACACCGCCAAGTCGCAATCGCCGCTGACCAATTTCAGCGATGCCGAAAACTCTTGGCGCCCTGTGCGATTTCGCGGAATGGATTTCTACTCCCTGCTCCGGCAGAGCTATCGCGAGTTCTTCATGTTCGACTTTGACCTGCAGCCAGATGCCAATGGCACTGTTCCGGCCCTGCTCAATCTGACTGCCCAATCGCCGGCGGGCTTTGCCTTTGAGCTGGGCGATGTCTATGACATTGGCGGCACTCTCACATTTGCCATCTCCATGAAGCACGATCTCCGGTTCACCAACGAGCTAAAGACGCCGCAACCCACGACTTCATCACCCTCAGAGAGAAGTGGCATTCTCGCTGAGAAACTGGTGGCTGGCCTGGATGAGAATACCCTGATAATGGGCCAGGAGCAGATGGCCCGCAACAATCAGAGCATGCAGATTATTGTCTGCATGCATCTGGGTGAGCCCGGCGTCCCCACCTGGCCGGATAAGTGCCGCTATGGCCAGCGACTGATGCATGCCTCCAGTATTGTTAACAACACCGATCTCATGGGTCTCATACATGTGCCCTTTCCTGAAAGTGGCCTCTGGTAAGTACAAGCGATGGTCGCCAGATGGCGCCAGTACAACGGCAGACGAGTGAAAAGTGTAGAAGAAACTTAAATCAATGAATATACTATATTTAAAGATTAAACAATCCGCGGTTATGAAATACTCGGCACTTATAAACAGGGATTAAAACCGAAACGAATATCGGTTTCAGTTACGGTTTCGGTTATGTTCGCATTTCGGTTTTCGGTTATCGGTAACGCAAAATCTTTGAATAAAGGTTTCGTAACGGTGAACCGGTTTTTGTATGTTTCGGTTTTGAAATACCGGTATGGTTTCGGTTCACAAAAAATTTTTTTTTGCAAAAAATATAGATATATTTATATTATAATAATAATAATTAAAAAGGTAATACTTTCTTAAATTTTCATTCACACATTTCTTTCACATATTCTTCAGTTTATTTTAAATTTATTTATTTGCGCTTATTCAGTGCTATGAAAATTCGATCATGAATATTAAAAATAAAAATTAAAAATTAAACATAAGAAAATTTTAATCAAAATAAAAAATGAGAAATAATTTTTTTTTTATGTATAAAAAACCGAAATTAACACTTATAAATGAAACGGTTACTAAACGGTTATTTCGGTTTACAGAATTTCGGTATTAAGGTTTCGGTCAAATGAAAATATTTTTTTTCGGTTACGGTTTCAGTTACGGTTTTAAATTTCAATCGGTTTTTACCGGTTAAAGGTTACGGTTTCGGTTAGGGTTTTAATCCCTGCTTATAAATTTGATTTAAATTAATGCAGGATAATTGTCTATAGAAAATAGAACTACTCTTTTCTGAAAAGAGTGTCCTATCTTTCAAATTGTGTGGATATTTTGGAGTTTTTTTTTCGCAATTTGAGGTGGTGGAAGGAGAAATACTTGTGTGTACACTGATTTTGGAATCTAGAAAATTTGTGTCTATACACTGATTTTAAAATTTTATGTGGGGACAGGTAGACGGACAAGTGGACATGGTAAGATTGACTCCGCTGAGGTGCTGATCAAGAATATCTATATACTCGAGTTACTTACAGTATGAGGAATACAATATACTCTTCAATTCTATCAGTAACGGGTGTAAATACATAAAATTTAATTTTAGTGGTCCATAATTTGAGAAACGGCCTCTGAAACTTCCACACTATGATCTAAAAATCCGCTGACTAACTTACTCTTATTTTTACATTTAAAGTATTCACATAACTTAATATACCCTGTGTCCATTGAAATTGGGCAAAAAAGGGTATAAAGGATTTGTGAAATGTATGTAACAGGCAGAAGAAGGCGTGGCAAACAACATAAAGTTTGTGACTAGAGACTTTAAACTTTGTATATAGGCTCCTGGATAATTTGGATCAGACCACTATATCATATAGCTACCATATGAACAATCAGTCGAAAATCAAGTTTTAGTATAAAACATTATTTGTTGTTTGAGATATGTATCTCAGCCAATCTGACAGAATATGCATCTGGGAAGGTCCTATACATTCCGACCAAATTTAGTTGAAATCTGACCACTATATCATATAGCTGTCATAGGAAAAAATTGTCTAAAATATAGTACAGCGTTTTGCATGGGTATCCTACAGTCGAGTATTAATTACATTGAGTAATTATGTAAGTAATAAACAGTTTGCTTACGAGGCTAACAATTAGGTGGAAAGTGCTACAAATTAGTTGCAAAAGTCGCTTTATTTATTTTTTTTTTTTTTTATTTGAATATTATCAGTTATCATAATATTATCACTTAAGTATTCGTCAGACGAGAGTTTTTACCCGACACGTTTTTAAACAACCCGTTGAGTTTATATAATTTAATGTATTTTACAATACATTTCAAAACACATTGACCATAAATACTACTCTCACTTCCACCTTAAAATATGTGATTAAATCAACTCTCTGCCTGTATTTACAGGTACATTACGATGGGTCTCTACTGCCATGGGGCGGAAACAGCACGGGTTACCATCATTGACAGCGTCAAGGAATTTGTGCGTCAACACGCAGACTTGCTGCGGGAAATGCGAGTTCCCTGCGCCTGTGCCGGAAGCGCTGAGGGATACGAGAGATGTGTCCGGTCGAGGGACTGTTTGGCGAGCATGAACGAAACGGAGACGCTGAAGGTGAAGGAGTGCATGATGGACTTTAAGTGTACGCCGGATTATGTGGAAATGACGCGTCTGTTCGAGATCCATCACAAGTCGGCGACAGAGCAGCACTTTGCCCTGGATAACTGCAATACCTCCGTGGTCTTTTCGATCTCATCAAGTCCCTGTGTGGCAGGTCGTTGTGGTCGCTTTGGACGCTGCTATCATTACATGTCCGGCGGATTTGTATTTTCGACATGCGTGTGCATGAAGGGATACCGTGGCTGGGATTGCACGGAGGACTCCCAGGTGCCATCGAGCATATCCATTCTTGTGGCATTGCTGCTGCTCACGCTGAGCAACCTGCTCTTCATTCCGAGCATTTATATGGCATTCAGACGTCGCTACTACACCGAAGGCGTTATCTACTTCTTTGCGATGTTTTTCTCGATATTTTATCATGCCTGCGACTCGGGTGAAGATGAGTATAGTTTCTGTTTGGTCAAGATCGGCGTACTGCAGTTCTGTGATTTCTATTGTGGCCTCTTGGCCATTTGGGTGACCCTCATTGCCATGGCCCATCTGCCACAGCATTTTGTTTCCCTGCTCCACATGTTCGGAGCCATCCTACTGGCCTTTGGCACCGAGCTCAATAAGCAGAGTCTCTGGGTATTCCTAGCTCCGGCCCTAACCGGCATCTGTCTGATTTCCACCAGCTGGGGATTACGCTGCGCCAAGACTCGCAAGTGGTTCCCAGCTCGACGATACCTGATTATTTTCATGCCCTTCGGAATGGTGCTGGTAATGGTTGGCCTCGTTTGCTATGCCTTTCTGCAGACCAAGCAGAACTATCACATCGTACACTCCATCTGGCACATGGTCATGGCCCTGTCCATTATGTGCCTGCTGCCTTCCCGCAAGTCCTTCATGCCGAAGTGCTAGCATACGGATTCCTCAAAGGAACTGCTGCCCACGCAGCAGGAGCTTTATATGTGAATCATACAGGACTAAACCAAGCTCATATTGTACAATGCCAACAATCGTCAACTATGCATCTATTTAGAAATTCGATAGATCAAACTATTAAAGCTTAATCTTAAGGTATCTTAATGTGTAATGAGTAAGGATTTCAAATACCCTGTACCCTTTATAATGTAAATATGTATTCGAATGACAGGGATACCAATTCCTAATAGCTATGAGATTATAATTCCCTTATAAAAGCAGATCGATGTATTTGATATATATTCAATGAATCATCTATACTGGAAAACGCAGAGGCTAGAAAAAAATTTAATTATTGTATCAATTAAGCAGCAAGTGCGTTGTATGTGTTCATATATCAAAATATATACGAGTAAATTCAGTACAGGGTATCTGCTGGTCGTCTTGTAGATTTTCATAAATGCAAATGCGGATTTGAGTTAGAGAAAAGCTCGTAATTATTAGAGTTTTAGAATCTAAGGACTTGTACTAAACCTAAAATAAACATAAAAAAAAACTGTTGATATTTTAGATATGAATGTATAAACCTATTGATGAAGCCTTACTAATCTTAATGGATATCACTTCTAGAAATGTATTCTTATTGTGAGTATAGAGCATACATATATACCGTTATGACTACATACATACATGCATACTACCGCGCAGACTGCACTCAACTGTAGAACTTTAACCTAACTGTAAACTAGTTAACAGGTCCTGCTTTCTAACTAAGTAGTACATATGTTTAAGCAGATCAATGTAAACATAACACGAATTTTAGAGCAAACAATAATACGTACATAAGCATGTATGTAAATCAATGTGTAGAATACATAATAAAATATCCATAAGTCTATTAATTCAATTCTGTCAATCCACATTATAGAAAACACTTGAATTATTTACCCAAAAATGCAATCAATTCAATTAAAATCCATCTGAACTCGTTGTTTTCTGTTAACAACAGATTTGGGTTTCTTTAATTCAATTACCTATATATTTATATTTCTATAGAATCGCACTAAAACTATTTATTGTTTAAAATTGTTTTTATTATTAAAACAGCATTAAAAAAGTGTCAAAAAAATGTTTTCGCATTTTAATTTTCCAAAACGCAACAAAGTATTGCAATTCTTCGCGGTCAATGTTTCCAAATGACACCGGTTTTATAAGCGTACTATTAGCTTATATTCAAGCATATGCCCACTTGTCAGCATTTTTAGACATTTCTTTCAAATTTGAGAATATACATTCATTAAAAATTTAAAAAGTAAATGTGCAAACGTATAAATATTAAAATTAAAACGTTTGCAACACTGCAAGACTGAGAGTGTTGCAATGCTGCAACACTAGAGATGCCAAAAACGGTAGATACATACGATATTTTATTCGATATTTGGTATTTTTTAGTACGAAAGTTACGTCAACAGCTGTATTCTTAAATCAATCAGCAAACAAATTGAAAGTCAAGCGAGATATCTTATGGCTCTTGCAATATTGTTAACCAATCTGCGAAAAGAGCAGTTGACCCACGATAATAATTAGGAAAAAATTTGGTTCAACACAGTTGCAGCTAAAATGAGGCGCAATCGGCAGATTGATCCAAAAAAATGGTCGGACAGGGAAGTTGACACTATACTGAGTTATATGCAAGTGCACAGAAATATAGAGGTAAGAATGGCGCGCAGTTTGACTTGTTCGGGAAATCTTTATGATAATATTATGAAATACTTACAGAAACCAACTGCCCAAGTTTATTACAGAAAATTAATAGACGCAACCAAGTTAGATGTGACCTGGAATTTGATTCGGTATAAAGTTCGCCACTTGAAATGTGGCTGGCAAAAGGCCGAAGCGTTTATCAAGTCCTCTGCGAATGAAGTGGAGAAAGGCGACGTTCTTCGAGGTACAGTAAAATATTTTAAAAGTGTTGTCAAGTAATTTAGGTAAAGGTCCAGTCTATGCGGCACACCTCCAAAAAAAAAAAAAAAAAATCCAAAATTAGAGCCTGATTTATGATGAATTTTGTAAAAAGAAGAAAAGAGCACAGTAGTGTTAGACGGTTGGTTACGGTTTTCGTCCGGGTGGACTCGCTGGCAGCAGCTAGCAAACAGCCTTTGGGGGGGTTCTTTGGACTCAGCTCCGCAACGCCTACTGTGTACAAACTTTAATCGAGTCCTATAATGCCTTGTTTAAAATTCAAACCAAAATCACCTGAAACTATTAAAAGGAAAATCACACAGAAAGAAGATGCATTGTTCACATATATTAAGCTACAGTGATGGTCTTGTAGCTGCGCTTCTATACCCTCCCTACCTTTACCTTCTAGGAAAAATAAAAATATTTAGAGGATCATTTCAAATTCACTGTTGACAAATTTTAATCATTATAAGTTGTTTCGTTAGGTTTAC
The DNA here is from genome assembly GCA_963924055.1 of Drosophila limbata. NCBI lineage: Eukaryota > Metazoa > Arthropoda > Insecta > Diptera > Drosophilidae > Drosophila > Drosophila limbata. Next base: position 6,009,481 of record OZ001352.1, read on the forward strand.
AATATTTCAATTCGAGGGAACACCTCTATTATGTTATCTTAACATTGCCGTATTACATTAAGGTTTATGGATTTTCAACTAAATGGAAGATGGTCACTCTGTAGTGCCAACTTGAATTTTGATTGCGCAATTGCAAAAAAAAATTTTATATTACATTATTTTAATTGTCGTTTGCGTATAAAAATGTAAGTAAAAAAAATTATTATAAGAGAGAGAGGATAAAATTTGGCAACGTTTCGAACAGCTGATGAGTGTTTAATTATATGTTAAACATATTTATTGTGTATGCAGAAAAGTATGCAGAAAAAAATATAACGGAATATGTAAATATGTATGCAAAGTTAAACACACATTTACATATGTATGCAAATGTGCATATGTAGATTTAAATTTACTTTACATTACTTTATATTTTGTTTTGTTTTGCCTTAATTTATTTTCTTTTTTGTGTTTGTTACTCACTCCGCTGTTAACTCTCTTACGATGATCGTTGGGCCCAATGATGACGTCTGTATGTGTGTATGTGTTGTTCACAGCTGTATAAAGTAAAGCAATATAAGTAAAGCATACATACATATGTTTAAATATACAAACACTCGATCGCACAATTATCAGCCTCTTCACTTTCTCTCTGTCTTTAAAAATTATTCCGCAAATGACAGTGCAGTACGTATGTATGTATATATGTATGTGAGTTTAGAATTCAGCAAAGACACACAGATAACTGCGTAAGCTGTTATATACATACATACGAACATAAGTAGCACTTAACAAAATTTTATGCAAATTTAAATGTATATTATTATTATTATTTTTCAGGACAATTGATTCTATTTTTCTTGGTTTTTTTCCATATACAATTACAATTAAGATAAATTTGATGAAAATGATTATGCCCGTTGAGAAGAGCGGGTCAAACAAAAGCAACAACGCCGGTATGAAAACTTATGCACATACGTGTATGTGTATGTGTGTTTTGTCTTGATCGATTTTATGCACTATTTCTGCCACTAAACAGCTGATATTAATGCGTCGGTATGTTTGATGAAATATAGATATGTTATATTATCTATTTGATACACAATTATTTAGCTGCACGTTCACTGCTGCTGATGCGATGAAGGTCGTCGATGCTGCATAAGTTGCATTGGCAACTGCGGCGACTGCTGCACAAGTTTGATGATGATGAAAAGCGATGAACAAAAGTGAAGCCTCTGGGGACGTATGAGTCGATGCAAAATGAAGCGAAGGTTGAAATAGAATTTGGCCACCGCCGGTACAGTTGATGCTGGAGTGTAAGATCTGCCAGCTCTTGCAAAAGAGTCGGACTTACGGATCTCTTCGACTGCCAGTTTAGCACTTAGAATTTTCTAAGGCTTATTTGGTCAGCCGGCGTGAATTCTAAATAGAATTTTCAATTAGAAAAAACAAAAACCACAACACCTTCACTGCTAACATACCTTTGATTTCTTTTCAACACTAACACAACTTTAATAATCGAGTCTTTGTATAAATATAATATATTATAAAATATATTATATTTGCAATTAACCTTAAAGGCACGTTTTCTCACTTTGAGAAAAAAAATGTCACAGATGCGTCTTCACTGGTCGATTAGCCTTGATCATTTTGACTACTCATGCTTTTCGATGCTATGCAAGGCCTTGCCATGCTAGCTGAAATTTATCTGCAACGGTAAACTTCCAGTTGAATGATGGCGGCTCATGCACTGTGTGGATGACAAATTCACTCAAGATAATTTGGCAAAGCAACTCTGAGAAAACAATAGAGGGGCTCCTGATAAAAATTAATTTGGTATTTATCGAAACTATTTGTATTTTGTGCTAAGTTCGATAAAATGTATGAATAAATTTCCCATTTTTGGACAAAATAAAAAGCAGCTGTAATTGTACATTACACCCACAGACGTTTCTAGAGTCGTTGGCTCGGAGAAAAGACTGAAAAAAAAAAATCAATTACTGCCGAATGTCTTTGGCGTGGTACGTTCCTTGAAGCCTACCTTGGAGATCTTCTAAAATGTAGTAGCTACCACCCACTTTCTCACGCACTCGGGCTTTAAGCCATAACGGATTGAGTTTGGCGTTAACATTCTTGGCAAAATTGCTTTGTGAAAAGTTTCGCCTAAAAATTTCTTGTCCCTCTTTGAAAGAAATCTCACGCGTTCGTAAATTGTATTGCCGTGCTTGCTGATCATAAGCTTTGGCAACCTGCTTTTTCAGTTCCTGTCGAATTAACTTGAGTTGATCATCTCTGACAAGCACATTTTGCGGTTCGTCTAACATACCTAAATTTCTCAGAAGTTGATAGCTTGACCCATGAGTTGCCATATCGAATCCATACAAGGCATGATAAGGGGAACAATCAATGCTTTGATGAAACGAGTTTCGGAGCGCACAGCTTATCGCATGAATGTGCTGGTCCCATTCGCTATGGTCGTCTTTTAAATATGCACGAATTGCTGCAATTATTGAGCGATTGACCCTCTCTGATGCGTTTGATTGAGGGGAGTACAAGGCGGTATAAATGTGCTTTATGCCAAGTGATGTCAACCACGCATTGAATTCTCCTGCCTTAAATTGAGAGCCATTGTCGCTAACGAGTGTTTGAGGAACTCCGTATACAAAAAAGATATGATTTTGCAAATAATCTTTTATTACGTCTGCCGTGAATTTTTTCAGAGGACAGAGCCAGTGAAATTTGGAAAGATGATCAAGAACGATGAGAAGACCAATGTGGCCCTTTTTACTCCTCGGATATGGTCCAAGGATGTCCACATAAAGACGCTGAAATGGGCGATCGGAGACAGCTTGTTTGCCCATTGGTGGCTTTAGCGTGATGTTGGGTGCTTTTGTCGATTTGCATACCTCGCAGCTACGCACGTAGTCGCGCACTTGAGTAACCATGCCTGGCCAATAAAAATGCCGACGGATAATTTCTAAAGTTTTAGCCATGCCACAATGAGCTGAGATTACAGCGTCATGCGCTCTCTTTATCACGTCACCTGTCAAGTCTTTTGGAATCCACAACTTCCAACTGTTCTGATTGTTACATTCTGAGCCATCGTCATGCTCAGTTCGAATGTAAACAAAATGATCTACGATCTTAAGATCAGGGTACTTTGCATCATCCTGTTGTATCCTGTTTCTGAGTTGGCGATACTCATCCGCGTCAAAGCATTCGGAATTTAAGTCTACTTCGGGCCCAATTTGCTCGAGTACTGCTACTTCTTCCGAAAACATCCGCGACAGCGCATCCGGTACTACGTTTTCACGCCCTCGCCTATGACTCACAGTAAACGTGTACCCTTGCAAACGCATTGCCCACCGTGCCAGTCTTCCTTTAAGATTGGGTTGTCTCATCAGCCAAACCAAACTCGCATGATCAGTGATGATCTCAAATTCTTGCAGCTCTAAGTAGCACCTGAACCTATCGATTGCTTCAACCGCTGCCAAGCACTCTCGTTCAGTAACACTGTAGTTACGTTGAGCCGTGTTCAGTTTCTTGGACATAAATGCCACTGGACGTTCTTGATCATCTTCGGATAACTGAACTAATACAGCGCCAATGCCAAAGTCACTCGCGTCACAGTGTAAATAAAACTTCTTAGAAAAATCGGGATTTTGCAAGACAGGGGCCGAACTGAGTAAATCTTTGAGTCTTTCAAATGCTTGTTGCGCGGCTTCCGTCCATACGAATTTTTTCTTTGCGGATAATAATTCGGTTATTGGAAAAGTCGCATCCGAAAAATTTTCGATAAAGCGTCGGTACCAGCCAACTAGTCCTAGGAAACTCCTGACTTGTTTAATTGACTTCGGAACCGGCCACTTTCGTATTGACTCAAGCTTTTGTGGATCTGTTTTAATGCCGCCTTGACCGATGACATATCCTAAATATTGAACTTCTGTAACGCAAAACTTACTTTTCTTAATATTCAAGGTTAAATTGGCCCTACGAAATTGTTCTGACAGACGAACAAGAACTGACAAATGGGATTCAAAATCTTCCGATACTACGCATAAATCGTCAAGATATCCAAAGACACAATACTTTAACTCGGCAGGAATCAATTCGTCCATCAAGCGACACATGGTCTGCGGAGCGTTGCACAGGCCAAATGGCATTACAGTGAACTGGTATAGTGGACGACCAGGCACTGTGAAGGCTGTAATGGATTTAGAACGTTCAGTTAAACCGATTTGCCAAAAAGCATCCTTTAAGTCTATCTTGGTGATTATATTCGCTTTGGGTAGCCTTGCAAAAATGCCATCAATACTGGGTAGCGGATATGCATCCTTTTTAGTACATTCGTTAATTTTCCTAGCATCAAGACAGAGACGCACCTTTCCGGGTTTTACTACGAGGCGCATAGGCGAGCTCCACGCACTGCTAGAGCACTCTATTACCCCCAAATCCAGCATTCTATCGATTTCCTTAAAAAGGAGTTTTTCCACAGCCGGTGAAACTGGATAAAACCGTTGCTTGACCGGACCGGCCATGCCTATGTCAATGTCATGTTTTAATAAAGGGGTTCTACCAAGTCCTTGATGCTCAAAATTAGGGAACAGGCTTATGACTGCCTCCAGGCGTCTGTTCTGCTCTGCGGACAAAGGGTACCTCTCCTCCATACTCGTACATGGATTTTCATCCAAAGCTGTTGCATCTGAGATGACAGAAGAAATAACACCAGGAGCTAAATTAAAAGCTTTCCAAAAATCAATTCCCAGTATGACGTTTTTGTCTATCGAAGGTATAATATAAAAATTAATAAGCTTTGAGTTATTTTTGTACGAAACATTGGTAAAAATTGAACCGATTACACGATGGCTTTTGCCATCAGCAGTTTTGACACTCGATGCAATTTTTCGAAAATCAGGGTAAATTGTCCAGTCAGATTTTGAAAGTTCTGAACCAATACAACTTATATTTGCTCCTGTATCAAGCAACCCTAGCTCTGAAAAATTTGAAAAGGAAACTGGAGCATAGAAGCGACCGTCTGTCGCGTTATTTACAATGGTAGAGATCAGTAATTTCCGGTTATTAAGAACTTTGCGCCAAAAATTGCGCAAGCGAACAGTTGATCGTTTAGGCGTTAGCCTACAACTTGCTATGGCGTTGTCAAAGATTCTGGATCGAACTTTCATGTAGTTTGCATAACGTTCATGATAAGGTCGAATCGGGTATAGTTTGGGATTATCTGGATAGCTACCAGATATGACTTCTGAATTTGTAGCTTCAATGCTCAGCTCATTATCATCGCTATGTATTAAAGCTGGCGAGCTTACAAATGAAGACTTCTCACGACTAATTACATTTTCTTTGGGGCCATCCGACTGCTGTCGGCGGATGGTCCCTTCCGATAGTTTTCCGCGCGTTTCGAGCAGACTTCGCACTGCGGCTTATAAATGCCCTTTGCCCCGCAGCCATAACAGAAAATGTTACGATCATACAAGCACATATCCCATGAATGTCCTTCCTGATCACAGTTCCAACAGGTGAACTTTTTCCCATTATGCTGCACTGCATTGACCTCAAGCTCGCTAACTGCTGACTCATGATCAGAGGCGACAGATGAAGTATCTACTGCGGACACGATTCGTTTAAATGGCTTTGAAACGGTACTCCGATTGACGGAACGCTTAGCCTCATCTTCTCCCATTAAGTTTTCCCTCAACTGAACAAGTTGACGCAAATGGGCGACTGAGTGAACTGTCTCGTACAACAGAGCTTGTCTAACCTCTGGTACAAGATTTCTCTTCAGCTGCTGCATTAGCCTATACTCGTCCATGGGTATAGATAAGCGAGAAACTAGAGTCATAATATCCTCATAAAAAGTATCGAACAATTCGCCAGTCTTTTGCTTTCTAGCACGAATATCTTCAAGAATGCTATCATCATCCTTGTTGTCATGATATTGGCTTTTAAATGCCTCACAAAATTCGTCCCACTCTACGACAGGATTCTCCTTCCGAAAACGCCAATACCATTCACGCACCTTTCCAACCAGAATGACATGCAAATTCTTACATAAAAGTGAAAAGTCATTCTGAAGACTGTCAGCTGTCAGAGCCCGTACTCTATACAAGAATTCTTGCACGGTGGGCCCTTTAACCGAACCGTCAAATTTTACGTTCCAGCTATTGATAATCTGGGTAGCTTTATCCGGCCTGAGATTAAAAGCGCTGCGCTCCACAGTTCTTGAGGATTGATTACTGTGATTCGGCGACACTTGTGTTGCTGGTTGTCCCTGCCTAGGAGATTGCGTCTGGCTGTTTACGGACATTGCGGAAAACTTTTCTTCTATCAGCTGGCCCATTCGTGCAAAAATCAAGTCATAATCGATTTGATTTTGCACTGAATTCCTACGGGAACTTGTAGAAGCATTTCCCTGAGCGTGATTAGCCCTCGGTAATCTCGGATTATGCGACTTGCCTGGTCTACCTCGCCTTGCTTGCTTTACTGCACTATTAGTAACACCTGCCGCATTATCGAGGCTAGCAGCATCGTCTCCCTCTAAAGCAGCTCGTTCTGGGGACCTGTAAATAGGACGTGGCTTGCCTCTGTATCGGGTATTATGCGTATGCGCCTTTGGGATTGCTCCCTGATTGGCAGTGTTGGCAACGCTTTGCTTTACGATTGGTCGTAGATCGCTCTCGTCGCACTCAGTTTGGCAAATATAACACTCCTTCTTCTCTTGTAAATATTGCATGATACATGCAGAATGGAAAGTATGAACGCATTTAGTTATAGACATCTCCTGCGACTCTTTCATTGGCTCATAACAAATAGAACATTTGTCGCTAGGCTCCAGAATAGATGATCCCGCAGCGGAGTCATTTACGTTCTCGGAACTACGCATGGTAAACATGTTGCAAATCAAATATATATATTCCACCAAATAAACCAAAAAAATATTAAAATTTCAAATTTTATATATATCCTTAATAATTTATTTCCTATCCAGTAAGTCAGGGCAAACAGAGAAAAAAATATGTGTAAACAATGCAATTAAGAAGGGAGTACTAATTCCTTGATGCTGTACTTACGCACTGCATCTCCTTAGCCTCAGAAATTCGATAAATGATGCTTCACTAATGTTAGTGAGAAATTAACCCTCAAGTGGTCGTTGAATTGATCTCTTGTCAAAACATACGCAATTCCAGACTTGTTGTCAAGATCTCCACGAATCCTTAAATAAAGCGTTTTCTACCGATCATAGAATGAAATTTTACAGGGAATCGTTATCGGTCAAAATATAGCTGAATACGAAAAAGAAACCGTTGACACTAGTGCTGAAGTTAATCAAAAGAGAAACATCTATATGATATAAATTCCGTCAGACCATGTCAATTGAACTAGTTCGCGCTTATTTCAAGCGTTGACAATACAATACTAAAAAAAATATTTATAAATAAACTTAAAGAGCACGACTATAATGCTATAAAATTGATCTATCGGATGACCTTTGACCCATTAGGCCAAAGTCATGTTCCTTATAGTCATTAATAAGCACCAACCACACTATTTGATTTGTTGTTGAAGTCTACTTTACAGATAGAAAAGAAAATTCATCGCAATCTATATAAGAGAGATCATATTGGTCGATTTGCTTGGGAAATCCAAACTTCGCAATTCCAACTATGGATTCGACACATATATAGTTTTCAACGAATTATAGAAATAAAATTCGAATTACTTGAAATTGTTGATCCGAAAATAAATAGAATATTAAAACTGCGGTTGATAACTTGAAAGATATCAAATGTCAATATTCCGGCAATTTATAACATCTATATGCTCTCAAAGCAAAACAAAATCAGCAACCGAATCGAAAAAAGAATAGAGAAGGATCTCGAAGGAAAAGTATGAAACTGACTATGTTCACAATCGTGTTCTAGCCAGCCCCACGTTCTGGGCGCCAAAAATTTGTAAGAAGAAGAAAAGAGCACAGTAGTGTTAGACGGTTGGTTACGGTTTTCGTCCGGGTGGACTCGCTGGCAGCAGCTAGCAAACAGCCTTTGGGGGGGTTCTTTGGACTCAGCTCCGCAACGCCTACTGTGTACAAACTTTAATCGAGTCCTATAATGCCTTGTTTAAAATTCAAACCAAAATCACCTGAAACTATTAAAAGGAAAATCACACAGAAAGAAGATGCATTGTTCACATATATTAAGCTACAGTGATGGTCTTGTAGCTGCGCTTCTATACCCTCCCTACCTTTACCTTCTAGGAAAAATAAAAATATTTAGAGGATCATTTCAAATTCACTGTTGACAAATTTTAATCATTATAAGTTGTTTCGTTAGGTTTACAATATTTCAATTCGAGGGAACACCTCTATTATGTTATCTTAACATTGCCGTATTACATTAAGGTTTATGGATTTTCAACTAAATGGAAGATGGTCACTCTGTAGTGCCAACTTGAATTTTGATTGCGCAATTGCAAAAAAAAATTTTATATTACATTATTTTAATTGTCGTTTGCGTATAAAAATGTAAGTAAAAAAAATTATTATAAGAGAGAGAGGATAAAATTTGGCAACGTTTCGAACAGCTGATGAGTGTTTAATTATATGTTAAACATATTTATTGTGTATGCAGAAAAGTATGCAGAAAAAAATATAACGGAATATGTAAATATGTATGCAAAGTTAAACACACATTTACATATGTATGCAAATGTGCATATGTAGATTTAAATTTACTTTACATTACTTTATATTTTGTTTTGTTTTGCCTTAATTTATTTTCTTTTTTGTGTTTGTTACTCACTCCGCTGTTAACTCTCTTACGATGATCGTTGGGCCCAATGATGACGTCTGTATGTGTGTATGTGTTGTTCACAGCTGTATAAAGTAAAGCAATATAAGTAAAGCATACATACATATGTTTAAATATACAAACACTCGATCGCACAATTATCAGCCTCTTCACTTTCTCTCTGTCTTTAAAAATTATTCCGCAAATGACAGTGCAGTACGTATGTATGTATATATGTATGTGAGTTTAGAATTCAGCAAAGACACACAGATAACTGCGTAAGCTGTTATATACATACATACGAACATAAGTAGCACTTAACAAAATTTTATGCAAATTTAAATGTATATTATTATTATTATTTTTCAGGACAATTGATTCTATTTTTCTTGGTTTTTTTCCATATACAATTACAATTAAGATAAATTTGATGAAAATGATTATGCCCGTTGAGAAGAGCGGGTCAAACAAAAGCAACAACGCCGGTATGAAAACTTATGCACATACGTGTATGTGTATGTGTGTTTTGTATTGATCGATTTTATGCACTATTTCTGCCACTAAACAGCTGATATTAATGCGTCGGTATGTTTGATGAAATATAGATATGTTATATTATCTATTTGATACACAATTATTTAGCTGCACGTTCACTGCTGCTGATGCGATGAAGGTCGTCGATGCTGCATAAGTTGCATTGGCAACTGCGGCGACTGCTGCACAAGTTTGATGATGATGAAAAGCGATGAACAAAAGTGAAGCCTCTGGGGACGTATGAGTCGATGCAAAATGAAGCGAAGGTTGAAATAGAATTTGGCCACCGCCGGTACAGTTGATGCTGGAGTGTAAGATCTGCCAGCTCTTGCAAAAGAGTCGGACTTACGGATCTCTTCGACTGCCAGTTTAGCACTTAGAATTTTCTAAGGCTTATTTGGTCAGCCGGCGTGAATTCTTTGATTTCTTTTCAACACTAACACAACTTTAATAATCGAGTCTTTGTATAAATATAATATATTATAAAATATATTATATTTGCAATTAACCTTAAAGGCACGTTTTCTCACTTTGAGAAAAAAAAATGTCACAGATGCGTCTTCACTGGTCGATTAGCCTTGATCATTTTTCTACTCATGCTTTTCGATGCTATGCAAGGCCTTGCCATGCTAGCTGAAATTTATCTGCAACGGTAAACTTCCAGTTGAATGATGGCGGCTCATGCACTGTGTGGATGACAAATTCACTCAAGATAATTTGGCAAAGCAACTCTGAGAAAACAATAGAGGGGCTCCTGATAAAAATTAATTTGGTATTTATCGAAACTATTTGTATTTTGTGCTAAGTTCGATAAAATGTATGAATAAATTTCCCATTTTTGGACAAAATAAAAAGCAGCTGTAATTGTACATTACAATTTAGGTGTAAAAATTATTTCCGGGTCTTTTATAGTTTTTTTTTAAAAAAATTTTGAAATTTTAATAAAAATGAACTATTTTTTGTTCTCTTGTGCATGTCGAATAATTTTGAACGTTTACCAGCACTATTTTTTTCATATTAATTTTTACTATGTCAAATCATGTCAAAGAGTTGAATAAAAAAATGTAACTTATTGAAAATAAGCAAATCATTTTGGATAAAATTTGGTGGTCCTGTAAAGGACCGATTTGATGCAAAGGCTTCATCAATAATATTCGTGGAATATTAAAGCGCCGCAATCGAAAAATTTTGAAAAAAAAAAAATCGCGCGATTTTTTTTTTTTCAAAATTTTTCGCCTGCGGCGCTTTAATCACATTTTATTAACCAGGATTCCATGAGTATATTCATTGATCTTAATCTACCAATTGCCATAAAGAGCTCATGAACCCTTTCTGTGTGGCTCGTAAATTTCTTTTGAAATTGAAATTTGGCCAAATATCCAATATAATGCTCTGGTTTACTTCCAAAATGTGGAATGTGGTCCCGCATATCCCTCCTTACATGAGGATGAAAGTAGTGTTGGTAAACCTTACATATCGAAAAAAAAAGAACCATGCAAAGCTCAAATCAACCCTGTAAAACTCAAAAGAACATTCAAATAGTTCATTTTGCATAAAAAGAACAAAAAAAAAGTTCATTTTTATTAAAATTTCAAAATTTTTTTAAAAAAAAACTATAAAAGACCCGGAAATAATTTTTACACCTAAATTCATCATAAATCAGGCTCTAATTTTGGATTTTTTTTTGGAGGTGTGCCGCATAGACTGGACCTTTACCGTAATTTAAATACTTAATAATTACAGACAAATTGTTGAAGATGTGCCCTCACTACGATAAGCTAAAGAACATTTTTACGGGCTGCAATAAAATAGAAGTCACTGTGTGCGATTCCCAGGGCAGCATCGTGCTCACAAGCGACGCGTCGCAACACGAAGAGGAGTCCTCGACTGATCCCCCCATCATACCGACAATGGATGATTCCTCCGACGCCTCTTTCCACGAGATTACGAACGGTGAGACCGAGAACAGTAACATTACGGAGCTGGTCTCAATGGAGACAAACAGAACCAAGTTTCGCCAGGATCGTCTTAAGTTGGAGAGGGAAACTCTTAAGCTGCAGCGGGAACAGTTTTTGTTTGCAAAGGAAGTAGAGGAACGGAAGCTAAGATTGGAAGAAAGTCGAATGGAAAATGAATTTAAATTAAGGCAACAGGAGTTGGAGCAGAAGGAGCGAATTCTCAAGTTCGAGCTTCAGTTAAAGTACAGAGTACAGGATTAAATTTATTTACACACAATGCAATTATAAATATCTATTCAAATCTTACATATGTATGTATATTATACAGAAAATTGTTTTTTTAATCTGGACTTGCTGTGCACTTTGCAAACAGCTGCTGCGAACACAGTTGCCACATTTGGTGGATTTGTACCAAAACTGGTAACTTTTAACTGGTACATTTTAATGTACCAATCATTTGATAACATTTTTCAAATTATACGTTTAGGGTATTCCTGAAACAGATTAAAGTTAGATTATATTTAAATATTAAATTCAACGATCAAAAAATGTCCAGTGTAGCCAGAAAAAATTAGGTAATCTGGTTTTAAAATATCAGCTATGCGGCTGATTTGGCGCATAATATAAATAGATTATCGGGGGTGCCACAGAAATCACTTTCGCTTGAATTTCACTTAAATTTCATACAAATTGAGGTGAAATTCAAGCGAAAGCGATTTCTGTGGCACCCCAGTATATGTGCGATCATCCACACTTGGTTACACTTCTTTTTACACTCTGCCCTGATTTCAATATGAAAATCGATAAAAGCCCCTTCAGACGAGCGCTTTTTCACCGACACTTTTTGTAATTTTTTGTCAAAAAGCTGTCCGTGTCGCGTAACCACACAAAATTTCAAAGCGCCGGTGAAAAACCGAAGCTCACCGATGGAAATAGAACACGTTCTATTCCATCGGTGAGCGATGGTGATCGAAACGGACAACTTTTTGACAAAAAGTGTCGGTAAAAAAGTGCTCGTCTGAAGGGGCTTTAAAAGTTTTCTACATATCAAGCTTTGATATTTATTTAATTTTACAAATTTGGTATGGAATAAAGAATACAAGAATAAGAATGAAAAATTAAAATGTTATGTATAGAAGTAATTTCCGCTTTTATGGGCGACAAAGCTCCAATCTGGTGTTCCGTCCATGTTCAACCATTCAGTGGTTCCAGCCTTGTCCATTCCGCCTGCTCTGATCCTTTGTGCGAGCTTCATCATTGCAGCCGATAAAGATGCTACATCTCTCCCGTATGCAAGTGTTCGTGATTCGCTCTCCAAATAGCATAAGAATGCAGACGAATGGGTTCGTTTGCGGAATCCCGAAAATACTATCTTGCTTGTCAACATCTGTCCTCCCTTTGTCATTGATGCAGCTGCTAGATTTGACATCTTTACAAAGCTTATGGGAGTGAAAGTTTTCCTGGTCCCATTCTTAACTCCATATGCTGAGTCTATCTCTTTCCTGTTGACCCACCTCATATGAGTAGTGATTGATCCGAGAACTCCAAGGTCTTCACAGGCCGTACCAAACATTGCGTGGAACACTGCTTGAGATATAAGGTCACTGTTCCCTTCAGATTTTTTGTACCAGGTGAACTTTGACAAATTGTTGTTGTAATAGGTCATTCCTTTTGCACCCGAGAAGTCGAAATCATTTCCAGACTTCATCACAAACTCGATCGGGAAATATGTCTTTCTGGTGCTTCTAGATCCAGTGATCAACAATAGGTCTCCCAAATTAGTCAAGAGACTGCGGCATTCTTCAACACTTCTTGCGTCTTTCAAACAATCTACAATGGATTCACACATTGGAAGGTTTTTTATCGACTCCTTCAGGCTTCTAGTCATTTTGTCAAAATTTCCTTTGGAGTGCGCGAGCATGATGCTTACTGTAAGTGGGCCCATTGTTTTCATTAGTCCACTTCGTCTCTCTGGTTTGAAGGTTAGCCCATTAAGCAAAGGGAGATGCACATTCGATAATCCAAAAGAAGTTATCCCTTTTACAATGTATGCACCAGATTGATCCTTCATACGAAACTTGGAAGGTGAAATGCGGTCTTCATCCCATTGGATCTTGAAAGCAGTCAGCATGTCTATAATCGGTGTTGCCATTATGTAATCCCATTTAACATCCTTTCCTATTACCGATGATTTGAATCCTTCATACAAAGTTGCTACTGTGTGCATGATGTTCCCATATTTACACTCAGCTTCTCCGTATGTTTTTCCCATGTTTCCAACATTCTTATTGTCCATTTTGCGCATGTACATGAATAAAGTTGAGACAAAACCTGCATATGCATTGCTCCTGTCGATATCGATGGTCAAATTTGCCAGTTCGGCCTGGGGCTCCTTTTTCTCATAAATGTAAACTAGGTAATAAAACAACTTTCGTATGTTCTCCAACTGGACATTCCTTTTCTCCGGGCTGTATCCCTCTACTTCATCTTTTTTATCAATTTCCATTTGCCCTTGGTTCATTTTCGATTTTGCAGTTAAAAAATCCTTTTTGACGAAAATATCTGTTTATACAAAAAAAAAAATATCTGTTTATACATTTAGTTATATATATGTAAGAATTAATGAATATTAATATCTTAGTTTATGTGTTTTTAATTGTATTCAACTCGAACAATTGCTAAATAGTTTTGCTACTTCGTATTTTCTGATGTTTCCAGTTTCTTCACAACTGACCTTCTCAATCATTCGTGCTTTGCTTGTCGAGGCTCAAAAACAGCAAAAGTATTTTTGAAAAATTTTTTTTGCAGACACTATTAAAATTCTTTGAAGAATTTTTTTGCATCCCAACATTTTTTGTAAAAAATCAAGGGTAAAAGTTGAAAAAGTGGATTTTTACGAAAACTCAAATATTTTCGAATATTTTCAAATTATGAGTTGATATAACATTAGTTTTCTGTAAATACCATTTATTAGGATTTTTTTTTAGTTAGTTGTAATTGAAGCTTTTGAGTAAAGTTGCTTTTTGTGTTGGTTGAAATAAGCTGTGAGCCACCGTATGTATATAGTTTGAGATGCAGTTGAAGTAAGTTGCAGTCATATTAATATTCAAAATCTACCATATTGCAAGAAAGCTATTATTCAAATGATTTACAACATTAGTCACCATTTCCATTCCAGTGTGCAACAACGGTAGTTGCTGGACCTGATTACGATTTGGTTAAATATAATCAAAATCTTATTATATTCTGTTTCAGGAACACCCTTCATTATTTTTACTCATAGAATTATTCATTTTACTTTAAATTTAATCAATTTTTATCGGTCTTATGGGTTAGTAACAAACAAAAAATATTTCCTAAATAAATTATTATATATTTTTCGTATTCATAAATTTAATTTAAAAATGTTTATTTAAATTAAGATTAATAAATTGTATTATTAGTACATTTTTATAGTTGTTGCTCCATAAAAAACAAAAAATGTGGCAGCAGTGGCTGTGAACAGCTGCTCGACGATATCTAATATCAGTGTCGGGAAAAATCAATCGTGGATTTCAATTTCAGACAGACCTGCGAACATTTTATCAGTGGAAAATTAAGCTTCGCCAGTATGGACGACATAGAACATGTGATGATTGCCAAGAATATTCGTAAGATGAAGTTCATTATTGCTGAAATGTCTAATGGTCTACCGATCAAACATGAGCATAAGAAGTTTTACTTTGATGCCATTATGGAGGATCGCAAGCTGGATTTGGAGGAAAGCAAGTTGAAATTGGAGGAGCGAAAGCTGGATTTGGAGGAGCTTCGTATTCAAAAAGAATTCAAATTAAAGCAAATGGAGCTTGAGCTTAAATATAAAGCAGAACAATAAATGTAATACACTTACATACATACATATGTATGTATACACAATAAACATACATATGCAATTTTATTCAAGCATTTGGTTATACAGAAATTCTCGTTTACTTTCAGGCGCCAAATAAACTAATGGATGCATTCCAATTGCAGTTCGTATTTAATTCTTCATTAAAGTCTTTTGGGTCCCGATCCTCGAATATAATGTTATGTACGCAGTGCACAAGAATCCACTCGCAAATAAACTTATCACTTTACTTGTATTTTAAGCGAATGCGGGATTCCTTAGGACTGCCTTGAGGAGTCCAAGGCAGTGTTAAGCTCTAGGGCAGCATTGGCTGTGTCTTTCATAAAATCTTAGACGCTTTCCGGACTCATTCTCTGAGAGTCGCTGGGAAATGGGGAAACTAGAAAGGTCGATGCTGGGAATGCGATCCATTCTTCTCTATAAAAGTAGTTGCAGTCCTATTATTTCAAACTTTGGCAGTTCATACGATAGTTGGTTAAAATTAAATCGGCAAGAGTAACACCAAATTTATACACATTTTAAAAGCGATTCGGTTTTAGACCCCTTATCCTCTAAAGTCGCTTAATGTATGTATGTATTTTATGATTAATTCGTAGTTTATACGACGGTCGGTTTAAGTGAAATTGATTAATTTCGTTGATATATGTAGTTTTAAAAAACTACTTGTAATTAAATTTTGCGTATTCATAAATTTAGTAAAGAAATGTCTATTTATTTGAGTTTAGAATAATAAATTATATTTATATTACGCTTAATTATTTACAAAAAACGAAACTTTTTTCCTAAAATCTGGTAAGAAGTATAAAATATTTTCACTGGATTGGCAGCCATGGCTGTGAACAGTAGAGGCACTGTTGCCAACTGTTACCGTTAAAAAAGGACAGATTTGAATAAGCAAATTTTAAAGAAATAATATAAAAATATGGTACTATTTTTTAGCAAACTTTTATTTTATTTCTATATTAGAATGGAAAGAAAGTAGAAATAAAATAACAGAATGCTTTAAAAAGCAAACAAATTTTTATATTATTTCTTCAAAATTTGCTTATTCAAATCTGTCTTTTTTTAACGGTCACAGTTGGAAACCATGATTGGTACACCATAAAAAAAAACTGAACATTTCCCTAAAATCTGGCAAGGTGGCTGTGAACAGCTGCCCGACGATATTTAATATCAGTGTCGAGAAAATAAAACGTGGATTCTATTTCCTACAGACTTGCAACATTTTTTATTGAAAAACTAAGCTTCGCTACTATCAACTTAGGATGGAGTTCATTTATACCACATTAGACAATTTAAACTCTAGAGAGTTTCATAAACAGTCGACAGATATCCAAAAGTTAAACTTGGAGTATCGGAAGCTTTTCTCTCAGTTCAAATTAGAGGAGCGCAAGCTGAATCTAGAGGAGCGCAAGCTGAATCTAGAGGACCGCAAGTTGAAATTGGAGGAGCGAAAGCTGGATTTGGAGGAGCTTCGTATTCAAAAAGAATTCAAATTAAAGCAAATGGAGCTTGAGCTTAAATATAAAGCAGAACAATAAATGTAATACACTTACATACTTGTATGTACAAACGTATGTATACACCATAAACATACATATGCAATTTTATTCAAACATTTGGTTATACAGAAATGCTCGTTTACTTTCAGACGCCAAATAAACTAAGGGATGCAGTCCAATTGCAGTTCGTATTCAAATCTTCATTAAAGTCTTTTGTGTCACGATCCTACAATAAAATGTTGTGAAGTACGCAGCACACAAGAATCCACTCCCAAATAAACGTGTCTTTTCTCTTCTTTCAGTCGAATGCGAATTTCCTTAAGACTCCCTTGAGGAGTTCAAGGCATTATTTAACGCTGGGGCGGCATTGGATGTTTCTTTCAGTGTTTTTTCCAGTTGAGCAGGTTTTAAAAGCTTTAGGCCCAGAGTAACTTCCGGGATTTCCAGCTAGTGCATCTCGAATACGTAAGTAGTGGTCATAAATCATCTTTAGCTTTATAGAATAGATGCGTTGTCGACAGAAATATACCTTATGGTATCTCAAACACCCTTCGTGCTGTTTTAGTCACTAGCGCGGACTGCCGTCCGCAGTGATAACTTTCAGCTGTTGGCGCTCTAATCCACCAGGCCAATGTGAATATTGTGGCATCATCAGAAGAGAATTCCGTACGCTTTTAATGGCATTTCTCTCAGCGTAGGCAACTCAAAGTAGTTTATATGATGGTCGGTTTAAGTTAAACTGCATTTCATTCATATATTTAATGACATTATTTTACCTTAACTCAACGGAAAATAAGTAATTACAACACTCAGATTATATATCCAGGCATATGTAAGAATATTCTACTACATTCTAACTGCTCACTGCAAACTAGGTTTTAATGTTATTTGCATATCTAATTGAGCTTGAGCAATGTCTCCCAGTGCATTCTGGATTTTCTCCAGCAAAAGCTCTCCTTTTTGAACAACTTGTTCCAGTTGCTCGGCCGTTTCTTGGTTCTCGATCTCTAGTCGCTTAAGACTTGAGTTTTGCAACTCAATTGAGCTGTCCTCATTGGGCAGGGACTCAATAAGCGTGTCAATGTCTTTAGCGCAGCGCGCAATTAGCTGCGCAAATAACTGTGCATAGTCCTCCTGCGGCGGGTTTTGTACTGGCGTCTGAGAGCCTGTCCTGTCAAAATTCGCAAACTTGCTGGGGTACGAGGTCTGTTGAATTACTCCAATAGCATTGCAGAAGTGTTCGGCTTGCTAAAACAAACAAGATTTAAAAACTTTATATTTAAAAACGTGTAATAATATTCGAGCAACTTACTTGGTTCACAGTATCCTGTAGTTGCGTTAGCCTGTCCGCCATAGTTAGTATATCTTCGTATTTTAACTAATAAATAATAATTGATTACAATAAATAAATAATAAGTGTTTATTTTGGTTGCTCAGTAGAGTTGTGTCGCTTCTTTCTGAAAAAGTTCAAATGAACGACTCATTAAGATGAACGAATGAACTTATTCAGTTAACCATGAACTATATCGTTCATTTCGCAGTTGGCCAGTTTTTATTTAAATTTCTTTAAAATAATTTGATCTCTTTTATATAATTTCTTCTACATGTAACAATGTTTAGATTTCATATATTTTTAAGTTTTTAACAATGCGAAAGGTTACTCAAGCCCAAAATAGAAAATCAATCTGCTCTTTTTTCTGAACTGAAATTATTGGCGTTTGTCATCTAATTTAATTAAAACCTTAAAATACATTTCACTACTAAACAACTGAACAACTCTTTCATCTATTCATCATGGGGCCTTCAGGTTACTTGGAAAACTCAATTCCTAATTAAGTCAATTAAAAAACAGTGAGTTAAATTGGGAACTTGCTTAATTTTGAAGCTAGAATTATGAAAATTTCAGACGATTTACTTGGTTTCATGAAATTGTATATTATATTCCTTAATTATCCAGTTCACATTTATAAATTGCGAGCGCCGAGGTTTACTATAAATCCGAAATCGGCGTTGTTTCGAATTGTTCAGATGAACGAACTAAATCTCTGATTGTCGGTCATTCTTTTCGTTCGGTCGCTCGTAATGTTGATTGTGGCGGTCTGAAAAAACATTGACAAGATTCAATTGCTCATTAAAAATTTACGGACCTTAATTAAACTAATGGACCTTAGAATATGAATAACTCTATTTAAAATATTAAGTAATTTAGATTATGTTGCATTTTGTCGATAAATGTTAAGGGTATTCCGTTGAATGTATCGAATTCCCGATTAAAATCCAGACCTGCCAACTGTCTTGACGAATAGCTGTGGACCCTGTTATCGTAGCGGAAAATTTAAATTTCGTTAACGGTCAACTCTTTAGATTGCCTTTTGAATAAACTTGAGAAGTATAAAAAATTTGCTTACATAATATGCAGTAATAAAAGTATATATTCACAAAAGTTTCAACAAAACATTTTAAAAAAATTAAAATAAAATGCATTTAAAATCCGTCTTGATTTTTTTCTCCAAGAGAACTCTTTGGGGGTAACAGATTGAATTTGATTTAATGGAAAGCTTCTGAAGCAATTGGAACAAGGTTATTTTAAATGTATGTGTATGCTTAAAATATATATTTTATGCAGTCTTTGGGAGATGAAGAATATTCAAATATTATACAAATATAATTAATTGGTAGAGTAACTTTGAATTGGGAAGAGAGGTAATATTACATCTATGTTTCTTATGTATGCCCCAATTATTTAATGACTTAACAAGTCGCCGACGCGTTGTGTCGCGTTAATTGTTAAAGACATTTTTAACATTTTATATAAATGATGTGCGATGGCGGGAAAACAGTGACAATTTAAAGTTACCTAAGCCCAATATTTCTGGGAACGGAAAGCAGTTTTGATGCCCGTGCTCAGCATACACACGGTTCCTTGGGCTCTGAACCATGACCACTCTCAACATGCCGCACACAATGCCCATTACATTGGATGGAGTTAAGGCTGAAGCTGAAGTTGAAGACAGCGTATGTACAACTTGAAACCATAACATTTTTTTTTTCCAGCACGCTCATTCAACCGACGCTCTTCGGCTGCTATAAAAATTTCTCCAAACCAGTTGAACAACTCAAAGAGCCGAAAAAGTAACTGAAATCCGCATGCTTGGTCCCCATCATACTCAGTGTTGGTTTGGACTTTGTGGCTGTTGGACGAATATTTTTAATTTTGTGAAAAGTGACAACAGAGCTGCTCTTCACGCAGTTAATATCTCTCTCTCTGTAGTGAAAGGCAAATTTCTTACGAATTTGTGATCTACTTTACATAGAGACAAAACTTACGCGGATAGCGACGCATCAGAAGTTTTTGAAAAAAGCATCTTCACCTAAGAAATAATTGAAAAAACTTCCAAAAAATAAGGTACTAATTCGCTTAATTAGCAGTCAAATTTATGTGAGTAACACTTTTTCATAGTAAATACGAGTATGTATGTTTGTATATGCGTAGCACACTTAAGCAATAGCATACAAATGCTTATATACACGAATTTTTGTTTGGTTTTTTATATTTACATACAAAAGTATCTAAAATTGTGCAAGTTTGCGTGATTGAATTTGTTATATACATAATTATATATATATATACGTGTACATACATATGTGCATATTAAATCATTATTGTAGTTAATCTATACGAATGCACAAGAGTGCAAATACATAATGTATTTACAGTTAACATGCAGATACGATTTTTATTGTACCATGTACGGGTGAAAGTTAACAATGAAAGTAAAATTTGATTGCACTTTAATAATGTAATGTGTTAATTATTGACTTCGTATCGTCTTTCAATGCATTTCATCAATTTTAAATTGTATCCACAAAAGGATGTTGTTTTTTATTTAACGATTCATTTGCACCTCAGACTGTTTCTGGTTTTCTGGTTCTTCGTGCGACTTAAGGAAATGTAGCATTAACTTTATTTTTGTCCAAAACCAGTTTCTGGATTTTTTTGTTTTTTTTTATTTGTGTACTAAATTAGTGAAACCGTTAAAGCTCTGAAAGTATTTGGTGTTCCTTATGTAAACTCATATATGTATATATTTTCTTATGTATACACACAGCTAGTCAAGGAATTGTTCTCTTGATCTTAATAATCCATTTTTCACTTGTTTTAAAAACCTTCAAAAATAAATAAAATTAAGCAAAATAAAATATGTGAATTTTTCACTTTGTCGGATAAAGTAAAAAAAAACAAGTAAATGTATCTTTTCCCAAAGATTTGCGAATTGTTTAATCTGTCTGAATAGTACATAGACTGCACTGTCCTTTGTCTTCTTTGTAGGTGCTAGGTGATGACTTGGCGGGCATCAACTCGCAGCAATGACCACATCCGGTCTATCGCCCAGATAAGTCTTTATCTTTGCTGCATCGTTATCTCATGCTACGTTCATAGCGGAGATGCACATGGAAGACTTATAGAGCCACCGAGCAGAGCGTCCGCTTGGCGCTACGGATTTCAAACTCCGCCGGACTACAATGATCATGAATTGTATTGCGGCGGCTTTACACGACAGTGGAAGCGGAATGGTGGAAAGTGCGGAGAGTGTGGAGATGCCTGGGACATGCCGGAACCACGACCCCATGAGAACGGTGGTCAGTGGGGACAGGGTGTCATTGTGCGAAGTTATTTGCCCGGATCCGACATGACTATACGGGTGGAACTGACCGCCAGTCACATGGGGTAAGCAGTAAAATCGAATTAAACAGAGATCTTTTAAAGAACAATAACTTAATTTCATTTCCTTAGCTACTTTGAGTTCAGATTGTGTCCGAAGGCAAGCGCTAAGCAGTCCTGTTTGGATGAAAATTTATTGGCAATCATTAGTGGTTCACCCTCGCAGCGAAATCCAGCTGACTTGGATACCCGATTCTATCCACGTAACGGCAGTCGCATTTATGAAATCAAAGCTCAATTGCCAGGTAACTTGTTTCATCAACTTGCATTCAGGGAATTTTAATTAATGTGGATTTTCTTTGTTTATGCAGAGATGTTATGTAATCAGTGTGTGTTGCAATGGCGCTATGTAGCCGGAAACAATTGGGGCATGTGTGACGACGGCATTGGTGCAGTTGGCTGTGGTCCTCAGGAGGAGTTTCGGGCATGTTCGGATATCGCATTAACATCAGATGCCCGTCCTCCTCCCATTCGTCCTGTGCGACCCACAATCCGTGTCACTACACCAGCTCAAAGTCCTAAGAAGGATCAAGTTGAAGTTAATAATAATGATAATTTCAATTCACTTATATTCTTGATCAGCCTTATGTTGCTATTGATTATCTCTGGCATCGGAATATGGCTGATCTATAAGTATTATCCACTTAAAGTCACCGAATGGAAGAAATCATTATTGACCAAATTCTGCAAGAAAGATGTGAACTCTTCAAATGTGAATTTAACCCATAACAAAGTCTTTAATCCCATTATATCGATCGATGACATTGAAAAAGCTAAAGAAAAAAATATACATATAACTCCACCGATTCCACCTCCCCGAACAAGGCGTGACACGCGTGTTAAGGAAAACTCCAATGTATCCTAAAAATACTTTTTACTGCCGGCACAGATCCAACAGGATACGTGTACCTATATAACCTATTAGTATTCCTTTGCATTTCTTTACTTTTTAAATCATACTTATTAGTTACAAAGCTGATTAATATTACTTTATTGTAAACAATAGACTTATTGTGTTGTCTTCACTGTATGTAGATTTTAAGATACGTAAAATTTTAAATATTTATTGACGACTGAAATACTTTATCCTAAGTATTTTAAGATCATTTGTATATGTGATACCAATATATATAACCCAAATTCAGTTGTAAACATTTTTCATTTAAACTGGGATAAAAGAATGTGAATTTTTCTCATTTCTGACAAGGAATATTCAATTATTATTGTTTGTTTGGAATTGGTAAGACAACAAATGTAAATTTTTATACTATGTATTATGAAATTTTCAGTTCACAAAAATGCCATTAAATATGCGTAGCTCGAATATGAATTGCATAATCTTAAATATTATTAAGCTTTTGGCTTCTTTCAGTTAGCTTTAATGAACACGCTTGTAGTGAATAGTACAGACTTTTTTATGTCTTGTTAGTGGAAGTGGTTGCTTCACCCACTTGCAGAGGGTCGTCTTTTCAATCGTAAGTATTTGGCTTGCGAAGTGTGAACAGAAAAACCAAAAAATGACAATGGTTCATGGGTTTTAAGATTCACATCGTAACTAAGCTAAAGACATTTTACTTTAAGATTATTATAAAGGACAAACTGTCGTGTAAAATTTTATAATTAATGTTACTTTTAGTCAAATCTTCAACTTATTTCAGTTATTTTTTAGTGACGCGTCTGAAAGTTTGTTGCATTTATTTAATAGTTTTTCTGAGCTTTATGATAAACCTAAATTTAAAAGCAGAAAATGAATGAATATCATAAGAATATTTGTTATGAACTTTATTATGTAAAATATTAATACGGTTTTAATTTCGCCAGTTTGGTCAAAAGTAGGTGCTCCAGTTTTCCCAATAACCAATTTTTTAGTTTGCGCAGTTGTCTCGGTGAAATAATAAGTAGTTTGTAAATAATTTAAGTCTAAATTTCAAAAATCAAAAGAAAGCAGCTAAATAAGATTCATCAAACTGTTGACATTTAAGGCTGAAATGTTTCGTATCCCAGTTATCCCAATAAAAACACTATGGAATCATAATTTTTCACTTTTATTAAAAGTTTTCATATCCTTTTGTATCTTCAACTCCAACTCCTTTCCCTTCCAATCCAATTAAGTATTACGTGTTCGTGCGAATTTTCGTGTATAATTTTTGTTTTTGCTAACTTATAAATTTGTTTGACAAAATTGTTGTTTTCCGTTTGTGTTTTAAAAAAGTAATAACTTTAAAATTAAATTAATTGTAAATGTATGTGGACGTGTACGTGTGTGAAAATGTGTTTATGAGCGTTGTACATAAAATAAAAGTAAATGTTAAAGCAAAAATTGTACAGGTTTCTTATAAAAGAAAAGAAACATAAAACATTAAATATATCAATTGTTAAGTATTTAGCAATACATGTATAATCATAAATAAATTACAATTTCTCTTATTGTTTTTATTATTATTTTTAAAGCGGCGTTTAGATATATATATTTATAGATATATCATATATATATATATAAGTTTCGAAGAGATTCCTCTGGTAAAATAAAGTATGTAATAAACAAAGGGATGGACAGAAAAAGTGATTAAACAATTGGGACTTGTGCTTATACATAGATGTACGTACATGGAAATTTGCGCGTAATAATTTAATAAGTATTATTTATGATTATTAAACATTAATCATGCCACATATGCTAAGTATATAAGAGCTTTCATTAAACTTTATGTTTATATATAGTAGTATTTAGGTAATGCATATTTTCACAAGTGTTTTCTTCTTTTTCTTTTTTTCTCTTGTTATTGTTGTTGATGTTTTTTTAAGGACGCGCAGCTAAAAGCCGTTTTTTCTCAAGTCGATTTTCAAATTTGCGATTTTTTGTTTTGTTTTGGTTTTTTTTTTTTTAATTTTGTCTCATTTTGATTAGAAATAGAAATATGTAAATGTAACTAAATTTAACTAATTTTTGATTAATTTATTATAATATTTTTTTTATTGTTATTCAGCAACTTGTTGTACAAGTTTTATTGTTGCTGTGTCGCTTGTGCTACAATCAGAAAATTATTTAAAAAGAGCAAAAATGAAAACGAATCTATTTATAAACAATTTTGTTATACGAAATTGCGCCCGGCGACAAGGACTAACAAATGTCCTGCTTTGGGCGCTCATATGTATGCGTATTCTATAATAACATATATATAGACAGACAGATAGAGAGAGAGAAAGAAATGTTTACAATGAGGACAGTGAAGAGGGAATACTACAATTAACACAATAATATGTATGTATATAATAATTAATAATGTTGTAATCGTAATCGTAATAGTAAACTACACAGTTGCCCTTTTTCCGTTTGCAATTGGTTAATCATTTTCCAAATACAGTGCTGCACATCAGTATATATACCTGTATCATGTATATATGTATATATATATTTTTATAATGCATGTAAATGTCGATATTTGTATATATTTTAGTATTTAAATCGTTAGCTGGGCGCAACTCACTAACATTGCTTGATTGTGTTGGGTTTCGCTTACAAAAAACTTATCGCATAAATTATATATGTAAATAAATTGTTGTAAGTTAGTTATATACGTCTATATTTATATTTAAATATATAAATATTTATTTATTTATTGGTACGAAAAATTGTTACGTTCAGTGTTGAGTGTTCTGTGTCAATGTCAAGGTCAGTATTAAATGAAGTCCTTTTAAATATATTCCCATCCATAAGTTGTTGGATCTAATTAGCTGCTTCTCCATCTGCCTCTCACGCCGTTGCATTGTTCAGCTGCTGCAGCTTCACTTTGAGCTCCGCAAATGTTGGCCGCTTTGCTGGATTCAAGTCCCACGCCTGACGCATCATCTCATAGATTTCCGCTGGACATCCCTCAGGCGCTTCCATTTTGTAGCCAACCTCGACATGTTTCACCACATCCGCCAGTGGCTGAAAGTGCAATAGACATTGTGTTATTTGAGTCAATTGTTGTTATTGTTTTATATACCCTTGCAGAGGTTATTTTTATATAAACACAAAATGTGTAAGGTTTTATAAAAGGAATGGCAGATCTTTCATTGCTGAAAAACTGTGTTCTATCTATAAATATTAAAGGTCTGCATGAATGCATTAGTTTTTAACTTAACAGTACTGTACAGAAGTATACTGTACTCATTATTTACTGAACTCATTTTTTCTGTACAGTAAATTCAATAACTCACTGGGAGTGAGTGACAGCTAAAGTTGTTCTCATTAAAACATTGTACAACAAACAAAATAAAAAGTACACCTTGAGTGGCCTGTCACACAACTGTACAAATGAGAGAATTTGGGTTCAGTAGTTTTTAAAACGTTTACATTATAAATTATGTCAAATGAAATAGATGCTCATAAAAATTTAAGTATACCATGTGGTGAAGATTTTACCGAGCATTGTCTAAAAGAACTTTAAAAATGTTCAAAAGAAAGCCCTATTCCTTTTTCCACAAACAAATAATTTGTAAAACTTGAACTTGAAAAGAAACAAACCGTAGATTATTGCGAGGAAATTATGATGGACACTCATTTAAAAACTCCAACTCGCGAAATAGAACCTCTAAATACGTCAAAACCACAAATAGATTCTAGTTTTGCAGATTATTGTCAACCAACTCAAGACAATAGTATTGCTTCTATAATATCTCGCAAAATTCAAGCAAAAATAAATGTAAAACTATTCAATATTGTGAAGATTTTAATGTCCTGAATTGGTGGACCAATAATAAGGACCAATTTCCATTTCTTTTTAAAGTCAGCTGTTAGGTTTTAGCAGTGCCAATATTTAATTTAAAAACGCTGCAAAACAGCCTCTGGTAAAGACATGGTAGACAATATAATGCTTTTAAATTCAAATTTAGAAGAACTGAACGAGACTCGTATGTCATAAAATATGAACAATAAATGTATTTTTCTTGCATGTTGAATGATTCAACTTGAATCTATAATGTTTTCTTAAATTATTTCATTTTGCTGCACACTAGCTGACAAATGTTGTTCTCAAAAATAACTTAGTGTACAGTGAATGTACGGTTCTCAAATATACTGTACTCATTGTATACTGTACAACTCATACTCACTGTCAATACAGGAACTAGAACAACATTAACTGACATTCATTTCAAAGCTGTTCAGTAAAAAGTGTACCCATTTTCAATCACATAGCTATTATAGGAACGACTGGCTGGATATCAACCTTTATTGCGAAAGACTTTGTTGTTTCTGGGAATATCTCAACCAATATTGCAGGATCTATTTATGGTATTGCCCAATACATCCTAAATTGTCTCAGTAAGGGCATAAGACCTTCGGCATGCCGAAGACAACCTATCTTTCTTATTGTTACTTAGTACACGTACAATTCTGGGATAAGGCACACGTCCAAATGAATAGATTTCCCATAAGAGTATGCCAAAGCTCCACATGTCCGATTTGTTGGAGAAGCGCTAAAGGAATACACAAATTAAATTATTATAAGTTGGATGGAAAAACAGATAATTGTATAATTGCTCAACTTACGCCATTTTTAAGTGCCTCGGGAGCTGTCCATTTGATGGGCAGCTTGCCAACGTCAAGATTATAGCATTCCTCGCGCGCCAGACCAAAATCTGATACTTTGGCCACACAATCCTCGGAGATGAGGACATTGCGAGCGGCCAGATCGCGATGCACAACCTTTTTGGCCTCCAGATACTCCATGCCAGAGGCAGTATCACTGTAAAATGAATTGATAATTGTTTAACGTCTCTAAGCTACTACATTTTTTTTTAAATTATTGTCGACTGAGGAATAAATCAATAAACATGTTCATGCCACAATTTGTGTCATATTCAAGACTTACAAGGCGAAATTGATTTGATCCTTTTTGGTTATGTGTTGTCGTCCACGCGAACGCAAATAATCAACCAGCGATCCTTTGCTCATGTATTCCGTAACCAAGTACAGATGCTTGCTGGTAAAAACAAGGCCAATAAACTTGACCAGATTCTCGTGCTCCAGCGTGCTGTAACAAATAAGTTCATTAAGGTTAACCTTTTTTTAATTGTTTGTGGTTATTTATTTGGTAACTCACGTCATGACCGATGCCTCGGCTAGAAACTTTTGCACGGCGCCCTCGTCTTTGAGCATCTTGACAGCGACCTTCTCATTGCGCAATATGCCCAGCATGACGTCACCGAACTCGCCCTTGCCAATACTCTCCCTCAGCTGCAGCTCCGACTCGGGAATGACCCAACCCTTGTCCACGAACTCTTTGGAGTTGATGCAAAACTCTTGTTTACCCAATTTGGGCAAACAATTGATCAGCTGCGTGCAGAGACCATCCGCATCTGCCTCATAATGCTGCGAGTTGAAGAAGAACTATCAGTATTACCTACAAATCATGTCAGCATCTCAAATGTACTTACGGCAACAAGTTGTCCCAGATTCTCAAAGTATTCCTCATCATCGATGGTTAGCTTATTCTCAAGATATTTGACACGATAATGCTCAACTTTGCCCTGAAAGCAAACGCAAAGCGTGTAATCACCGGGAAAATTTGTCGATTCGCGCACCAGGAAGAGCCCATCCTCGCGTGGTTGCAGCAAATGCTCCGCCTCGTCGCGGGTTATGCTGCCATGGAACCATCTATAGAAATGCAAAATATATAGAGAGAATTATTAGGTTTGTTTCGTACAATCTGGCATACAACAGATTGTTAAATTAATTTTAGTTTATACTCTTAAGGCTCATTTACACTAGTTGTCAAGCTTGTCAATTTCATCTCAGTAGTCTGTGCCTTTTACCAAGTCAACACACTTTTGCTTAGAATTGACCACCGTTTACACTAGAGTTGACTAATTTGCCATCAAAATTTTCAGCCTACTGAGATGAAATTGACCAGCTTGTCAACTAGTGTAAATGCACCTTTACTTTTTAGTCCCCGTACTTCAAAAAAAGTATACTTTGTTATAGTGCAAGTTATTTGTAAATATTCTTTTTTTTAAATTTATGTTAAAAGTGACAACTATTATTAAAATATTCTATTACAAACATAAAAAATATAAATTTATTGTGCAAAGACTTTTGTTCAAAATATGACTCACACACTCGAGTCGTTTGATTTGTGTTTCCAGAGATATCAAAATATTGGAAGTCGATAATAGAAGCCGATAATAGAATTTGTGAAAATCATTTCAATGAAGGTGATTTTATATATGGGTAATTCTCCAAATTCGAATGCGACGTTCGTACGCATTCAAAGGCAAATAAAACATATGCCAAAATTTTATTTTGTTGTGGCAATAGGGGAAACTCATAAGTCCTACTTAGCACTATTATTGGTGCAAATGTTGATTTTGGGCAATTGTTCGTTTTCAAGATAATTTAAAAAAACCAAGGCATTCGCACGCGACTCAAATCAGTCGTTTTTTCGGCGACCAGTTCTAACACGCGATATGTCGCACGCAACATTAAATTAAATGCATTAAATTAGTTTACTCTCTTACTTAGTGTAATCGATAGAATACAAATGGTCCATTTTGGATCTCAATTTTTAAGAAAATGGGCAAAAATATAGAAAAAGTAAATTTATTCCAATGTAGAATCTAACATATATGTTCATCCTATTGAATTTCCTCAAGCGTATATTACTTAAATAAATAGCTTGAATACATTTTTGCAAGAAAATTTCACGAGATGTGAGTTTTTGATCAATTTTACGTTTTTGGCCTCGGTTGACAGACAGTTTCGCTCCGAGAGAGAGAGAGCGAATACATCAACTTGTTATAAATTCATCTTGGACTGGTAGTTTTATTAATTTAATTTGTCAAACACTAACTTTTTATTTTATATAATAAAATAAGGAATCTCAAGTTGAAAGGTAATAATTCTTTTTTTACTCTTATAATAATACTTATGTTTTATTATTCAAATAAATATTAAAATTTAACTTGGTAATATTTTTGAATTCTTACTCTAAAACTACAAAATAAGCGGTAAATAAATATTTATTCTTCTTGAGAATAAAAGGTAAAGTATTTTTGTAATTTTCTCATTAATCGATAATTTTTTTCTTTTGCGATTTCTGGTAGAATCTATTCAATTAATTGTTATACTTACGGCATTGCATTCAGTTTGACTTCGCACTTGCGCAGATGCTGTTGTTGTTGTTGTTGCAGCTGTTGATGGTGCTGCTGCGGTGCACTTGTGGGTGAGAGGGATGCATGATTCATGGCCGTTGTGGAGCCACTTGTCCATTTGTCCATGCTGCCGCCGTTCAGATCGAAGCTGTGCAGAGATGTGGACATGCCAGTCGTTGTGTTGTTGCTGCTGCTGATATTGCTGTTGTTGTTGTTAATGCTGCTCCCACTGGTGATGGCAACTGTTGGCTGTGAGGACTGTAGCAACATGTTGTTGCTACTGCTGCTGCTGGTGCAACTGTTGTTGCCGTGCGCCAAACTCTTTGGCGGCAATGCACCCACGGGGGCATGCAACGTTAGCGAGGAGGACATTAGATTATTGCTGGTGGCACAATTGGCCAGCAGTTGCATATGTTGCTGCTGCTGTTGCTGTGTAACGGCAGCAACAGCTGCTGCTGTTGCCGATGCACTCTGCTCCGATTGAGCGTGTGACGCTCCTGTTGCTGCTGCCGCAGCTGCAGCTGCTGCTGAGGGCGCAAATGTTGTCAATATGCTATGTTGTTGTTGTTGCTGCTGCTGTTGCTGCTGCTGTTGAATTGTCGTCGTCTGCTGCTGCTGCTGTTGCGTTTGATTGGGTGATTTTGGCGAATGATTGCTGATTAAATTATGACTATTCAATGCATGCGACGACAGATGCAATGCACCTGCTGCTGCTGCTGCTGCCGCCGCCGCTGCTGCTGACGTCTGCTGTGGCTGGTGCTGCAACAAAATGATGCAAGTAAAGTCAGTTAAGTGAGCTAGTTACACAATTAATTTATCGTTATCACTATTTTTATGGCTCTTGATAAATGAATAATTAATTATACTGATAAGATATGTGGCACGCTCCTATTGGACTCAAAAGATATCTAATAACTTAAATAGCTCTGCTGATTATCATCATTACATATTGAGTAACTATTATTTACTCCATAAGGGCTTATTTTCAAACAGCTTAACTATTGTTAAAGAAAAAATGATATTGCAAGAAAACTGAATATTCTTGGAGACAATTTTATCGTTCCCAAGTCTTCTATATAATATTGCAGTTCTCCAATTATAAAATGTTGTATGCATGTCAAAATTAATTTAAGTGAAACATTAAATTTAAGTTTTGATTTAATACCTCTAAGATAGTTGCTTAAATCAAAAATTATTAAAAAATATTCAAAAATATTTAAAAAATAAACCACTTTCGTCACAAATTTCGAATACTGTCTATAAGGATGTAATATTTATTTGATTAAACACTCGATAAAATCATACCTGTTAAATAATGATTAGTAATCAAGTTATTTTAAATTTTCACAATCCAATTAGCCAAAATAACCAGAAAAAATAAAAAAAGTCCTAAATAATAAGAACGATAATTTTTGATTTTTTCTGATTATTTTTGAATAATTGTAATAAATTTAGATTTTTTTTTTGTAATCGTAATCATTAAATAATCACAAATTATTCAACAGTGAATTATATTATCACTACGATTATTTCCAAAAATAATCTAATTGATTAGTAATTCTCATCAAAATTTAACAGGTATGGATAAAATAAATAAAATGTTGCCTGATTTTGCTGCAATAGTTGAAGTGTTAATATCAAAACTGTTTAACTGATTAAAGTTAGCTTTTAACATATACAAATTATTGTCGGCAGTTTTCCCAACTCCTTTTTGGGGAATTCGTTGCAATTCTAAGCTGCCACCACTTACCAAATTGTTGTCGCGATGATGATGATGATGATGATGGGGCGGTATGCTTGGTGGCACAATGTGTGGTTGTGATTGGCTCAATTGTTGCTGATGCAGCAGCGATGAGCCGCCCACTCCAACTCCTACTCCACCTCCGACTCCAACGCCAACGCCAACACCAACACCGAGGCCAACACCCATTGAATTTGGCTGCGGCGCTGGGCGTTTATTGTGTCGCAGGGGGGCTGTTGGCGGCATTTGATGCCCGGTGGCCTGCAGATACCATGGATCACCAGATGTGCCACCGGACGCAGCTGCTGCGGCGACTGAGGGCTGCGAGAATCCGCGATGGTGTCCAACGACCGTTGTTTGTCCGTTCTGTGTGGCGGTCGCGTGACTGTTCATATCCTCGACTTGGCAGCTGGTGACAATTTTGTCACCTGTTGAGGTTACGGTTTTGCTTGTTTTGCTAGCTACTTCCCCTTCTCCTTCTCCAGTTCCGGCTCCTGTTCCTGTTTCGGCTTTTATTCCTGTTGTTTTTGCAGGCGGCTTTGCAGCCGCAATGGATTGTTGTTGCTGTCGCTGTCTCTGCTGCAGTTGACCCTGTTTAATTTCAACGGTAATTAGAGCATCTCCCTCGCCGGTTGCCCTTGTCCTTGTTTTCCTTGCTGGCGTTTCCTTGGACTTTGCTTCAGTTGCTTTCGCTGTTGCTTCTTCGTCTGCAAAAGTCAAATATGTATGTTTAGTTTTAATCAATTGCTAACAAAATTGCTAATCTAATCACAACAAAACACACACACACAAATTTAAAATACAGATAGACCACACACACTCACTCCCAAAACAGATTCACACATTCATGTGCTATTGTTAACTATTTACTCGTTCACAATAGATACCGCACAATGGGCAAATGTTCTTGTTATTATTTGCTTAGCTCATTAAATATTCGTAAATCATACAGCAAATATTCATTAGCAACAAACAGCTCAAATCGCATTGCTCATGAATTCTCTAATAGGATTTCAAGTTCAAATTCATATTTAAAAGCAGCTCATTTAAAATTCACAATGAGCTCAGTTGCCCATAACGCATTTCGCTAATCTGGCAACGCTTTGCTTTCACAGTGCCGCTTAAAAGAATGTCTAGTAAGGACAACTATCTTTCTTATGTATATTAAGCTAATAGTTTTTCACTTATTTAAACACAAATATTTATTTTTTTAAGAACATATAAATTGAAAGCAATAATAAGTTTCATATTTCTTCCCTACGCATTTATGTATACTTAATTCATATAAAGTAAAATTTTTTAATATAATATTCAACATTCCTAAGTGTAATAATGAAAATAGCCAAATATTCCCTTTGTTCTTAATCATTTTTTTTTGTCCACGCATTTATAAATATTTGAATGTTGTATTAACTTTAAAGATTACGCTTTACACTTATAATTCAAAAGATATTCATTTGTTATTGGCATTTTATCAAAGCGACATGTTTACAGTTTATCAAAGTTATAAGTGGAATAACAATAATAAAAGCAATGACATTGCATTGCACTAAAATGATTAGTTAATCCAATGCACGTTTGCTTAATCAGTGATTTGACTGTACAATGATTACACAAGCGCTTTATATGCACATGTATCTACTTATACACTTTCATATACACAGTGCATACAAATTGTTGTTGTTAATGTTAATTGTTGATCAACTGAAAATGTCGGTACTGAATCAACACAGTGGCAACGCCCACGCACCAAATGGCAATGCCCGAAAGAGTAAGAGATAAAGAGACATGTGGAAAGAGAGGGAGATTAAGTGATTTTGGCAAATGTAAAACATTTGCATGTGACAAGCATAATTAAAACTTTTACTGCGCAATTTGTGAGTAGCTTGAGCTACCGTTTTTGCTATACCCTGTAACTTTAGCCCAAAAATGAGGTATTTTAGCTGCTTAACATTTGATTAGCTGACCTAAGTTAACAGACAACTGCAAAATATATGAAATTTTATTTCAGTTCGTTGAATGTAAAAAAAAAGCTTAAAAAATTGACTTTTGATAGTTCGGACTCAGAAAACAGACATATTGAAATTTAAAATAAAATTAAGCCCACTGAAAAGGGACTAATTTTATAACAGCAACACAATCTTAAGTTCCAAGAATTACATTTACAGAAATTACAGACCAACATTTAGTTGGGCAGCTTCTTTGAGCAATTCAGTTAGTGATTACATTTCCTGAAACGCTACAAATTAAATTATGCTATGATTCATCCGAGGTTTGACATTAAAATTCTCAAGGCATAAACTTCAATTGGAATTGAGCCATAAATTCGCAGAGCGATAAAAACTTACTCACTTTTGTTTTGCGATTTGCTCGCAATTGAGTCTTAAATGCTTTTTAGGGAGTGTTTATTTAAATGTATGTATTTTCATTGTTGTAGTTTGGTTAATTTCCAAATTTTATGTAAATTTCATAGCGGAAACGCTATTTTGCATATTCTTTTGTTGATTCTAGTCACGAGAATAGAGAAGTCTCGGAGATTTATCGTGGGAGTCTTTAACGTGGGCCTCGTTTCGATTGTGTGAAAGGTTGTTAAGGTTTTAAGACAATTACGGATAACGAGTAAAAGCCTACTAGATTAATCAGCCCCTCTACTTTCGATTGACCTTGCCCAATTCAAATTGTGATCCACATCCGTTTGTCTGTACTTTATACAGACTCAAGCAATTGCAATTAGCCACAGTTTCTATAATATATCATTTGAAATTGGCTTTTTAACATGACTCTACAAAATGCGAAACAAACGGAATTGCATGCAGTCATCGTAATCGTCATCGTCATCGCTCTTGTTATCGTCATCGTCTCTTTCCTGTATATCAAAGTCACGCCATAACGATCCAATTATGATCTAACAATGCCCCAGCGAATCAAAATTGCATTAATAGTTCCATTTAACAAGTGATTTCGGCTGAGAGATTCTTAAATAAAATGAATATTTGATAACAATTAAATTTACCCCCATTTGATCCATTTTACAAGATTACGACAATTGGGAAGCAAGAGTCAAAAACATAAAACCAGGAATCTTATATTAGAAATCAAAAATGACCAAAATTTTAATTAATAAAACTTTGAAGGAAATTGATAAGATTTTTAATTTCCTAATGTTTTTATTTCTCGTTTCATCTTTGTTTTTATAAAATCTAGAAAAATAATCGGAATTCGTAAATGTCAAGATACGACATTATAACATACTGAAAACAGTTTAATTTATACTCAGCTTTACAGACAACTTAACACACGCTTATCATGCCCTCCGTCTTCCCAACAAATCAGAATTTAAGCTGATAAACTTTGTTCATTTTATTTTTACTCAGTGATAATATTATTCTGACAATTTTAATATCTGACTCAAGCTTATAATGCTTATACCCTGTAATCTGTCTGTATGGAGATTGGGACGTTTTAAGATTTTTTTTACCGATTCTATAAATCTTCGAATTAAATCAAATTTGAAATTGATTAAAGATTTCTGAGATATTTGTGGAGCTTCTCACTGTTGTTTAAGCCTGGTTGATGTTATCAGGCATGAGTCAAGTATATATTATAGGGTATATAGATTCAACTTTTTACACGCTTGACAGACAAACAAAGTCGACTCAGGCAAGTGTTGAATGTAATTTTATTTACATTTTAACACAAGCAGCAAGAAGGGGAGGGCAGCGAGGAAGAGGAATGTTGGTAAATAACTGTCATCGTTGAGCTGGCGACACCCGCATGAGACATGATTTGACAAGATGACTTCACCTCAGTTCACACTTCTCGCTTTGCCGTTTTCACTTAACAATTGCCAAGATGTCAGTCTGTACTTCGCTTTTTATCGCTTGCGTGTTATCGATTTATTGCACACGAGTTGGCAGCGCTGCCAAAAAGCTCGCACGGAATGTAAACAAAAACCATGAAAATATCTTGCAAAACTTCACAAAACAAAAACAAAGAAAAAAAATGATTGTGAAAAAACATAAACAAAAAAAAATTGCCCAACTACATTTTTTATTTAAAATTTTCTTGTTATTGTTGCGCGATCCTAAAGAGTTGAATAAATAAGGGAATCATTTAATGTATAATCTCAAAATAATGAACAAAGACGGAAACTCCCACAAACAATGTATTTTATGAGGTGTAATTAAACGGTTTGAAAAATGATCTTCAATATTATTTATTTATATATTAGCCACAGCTGTCAATGAATCCATTAAAATGTTGTTGCTCTGTTTATTACTGTATTGTAATTTCAGTGAAACAAACAAAAAAATATAAATAAATTTTCAAAAACAAAAAAAGTGTTTAAAAGCTTTTCATAAACTTCAATGATTCATTGACAATTGTTTTTATACCTCATATTTTCAATATTATTATTGCTTATTTTCTGTATGGAGACACACACTTTTGAAATGCACTGTAGGAAGTGCTGTGGGTGCAAAATGCGCATTACTTATATGGCCATATTATCGGATGAGCTTTGGATGAGGTAATGCTCATCATTAGCTTGTGCAAATTGCAAACGAGCCAAAAGACCTAATTAAATAAATAATATAAA
Organism: Drosophila limbata; assembly: GCA_963924055.1. NCBI lineage: Eukaryota > Metazoa > Arthropoda > Insecta > Diptera > Drosophilidae > Drosophila > Drosophila limbata. The sequence continues at coordinate 6,045,341 of OZ001352.1, forward strand.
TTACTGAACAATATCGCAGTGAAAACTAACTAAATATTTATTGAGGAAGAGTGCAACAATAATAAACACAGAATGTTATTATTAAGTTTAGAAATATGTAAATTTATAATATGTACTTTAAGATTGATTTAAAATGAAGGCAAATAACTTTAAATAAAATCTACAACTTTTTATTTATTATCATATTTATGTTCAAGTTTGTGGTTGGTCTTCCGTTTTAAATTCAGAATTCTTCTTATGCTGCATTTTGGTTAAAGTAAGATTTTTAACCGCAAGAAACTATACAACATAACAGAATAAATGAGAACGGAGGTATTTGACACAAGAAATACCCTGCTATTATGTCTGAAGAAATGTGAATTTTGAATTTTCGTAAGCTCAAATCACAATTTAATTATATTTGATTGATGCTTTGACTTTTGAGAAAGTTTGATGATTTCTAAAACCCCCCTCTGCCTTGTCATTGATTGTAGGGTATAATCAAAGTGGTGAAAAACCCCAAGCAGCCCTGTGCCCAATGTCGCAAGTGCTCCACTGCATATAAAGTTACCATCGTTGCGCTTGGTAAACCAAATTCAACATTAGAGCATAACATCGAAACCAGTCAAGAGCCCCGCCCCCTTTGCTGTGGGTTGGGGTTGACATTGAAGGTGGGTTTTGGGTTTTAACACTTCGTCGTCTCCAATTGCAATATCTTTTCGAAAGGGGTCTACAATAAGAACCAGTCAACAAATCATTCGATGAGACAATATAAGGCGTTGCTTTTAAGCCAAATTGAAGTGAGTTCATTGAAATGTATGCAAGTAAATTATTACTAATTATTACTAATGTAACATACGATCATTCTTTAGACTTTTCAGATAACCCGTAATATGGTAAATAGATATCGAGTTCTTTCCTTTTAATGTTACAAATTGGCGTCGACTCCTTCGGCGACGATGAGCATGCAAAACAGAGCTAATATTTTCTGTTTTTCAGATTCTTAATTCGATAAGTGTATTAATCTTAGGGCCGTTTTTTCAATGTGCATATAAACTATATCTAAGATATAATTTAAAGTTTATTTAGACATTGAAAAAATATAGAACTTATCTTTTCTCACTTACAATATCTTATGGAATATTTACAACTTGATTCCTTAAATTTAACGGCAAATATTAAGGAATAATTTATCTACGGATGGATGATCAACTTTTTGCTCTATTATAAAGCAGTTGAGTTGTGCTCTGTGATGTGTGTAAGCCAACTAACTAACTAACTGACAGACTACCCTAGGGGCAAACTCACGTCACGGCACAGAGAGAATGAAGGGAAGAAATTGTGTAGAGTAGAAAGAGTTGGAAGACAAAGAGGAAGAAGCGAAAGAAATACAGTTCAACACCTATAGAGGTAACAAGTACGTGAGAATCTTTTGTATTGCTTCCTCATTGTGTGAGAGTAAGGAAGGAACAAGGTGAAGATAGAAAAGGTGAAGAAAGAGCGGAAAACAGAGACATGTATGTAAATACGAGCAGGCATCACATCACAATCATTTCGTGTAGTTTCGAGCTGGAAAGTGTAAAATAATAATGAAAGACAGAAAGAGGTAACTTTAGTCAACTGAGTTAGTCAGTCAGGAGAAGCATAACAAAAGGCATGAATGAAACGAGAGGAGGATGATGATGATGATGGCGTGATACAGCCACATGATGAGTTACCATAAAATCTAATGGAAGGGGACTTGCTCCGCTGGCATTTTGGCCAACTATTTGCATATTGCATGCAATGCGATGGGGCGCAGGAAAACCGCAAGCAGACAACCGGACAGACACCCGGACAACAGGAAGAAGGAAGCCATGCAACAAGGCAAACATGCAAACCTTCCACATCTACCTACATACATATTCACCTGCATGTGTACTATATATGAGTACTAATTACCTGACTAGCTGTGTATGTCAGGTGGGCAGTCCCAGCACCTCGACGCGACTTAGGTAGTGTGGATGGGTTTTGTTTATGTTTGCTTTGGATTGCCAAGCTTGAAATGAGAAGCCTATCAACACTTTTTAAACACTGTCTGTAACCATTGAGTTTTCTAAATATGTATAAGAAGTAGAACTTGGCGCATTTGCTGTGTGTTATTGTCGTTTGTTTTGCTAGGCTCATAAATTGTTTGTCTGCTGTTTTGTTTTCTCGTCGAGTATGAAGAAGGTGACATTGTGACGACAATTAGCAAAACATAACGTTTGAAGAGAAACTTAAGTAATGATTCAGGATACAACTGTGGAATAAGACTTAAAAGTAAATGAAATTATTCCAAAAGTTAATTTGAAATAAGAGTTACTTTGATATCTTGATAATTTGAAGTCCTAATTCAGAATTTATCATGTGCATCAAGTTAGCTAAACACTTTCGAAAAAACAACGTTTAGGGGATGGATAATTTGCCGTTAATTATCCGTAAATTATTCGTGAAAAAATTAATTTTGCCGCTCTTTTATTTTTTAAAAAAAAATATTGTTCTGCTAACTTGATATCAAGTTAGCAGAACATTATTTTTTTTTAAAATATTAATAATAATTTACGGATAATTAACGGCAAATTATCCATCCCCTAAAAGTTGTTTTTTCCGAAAGTGTTTAGCTAACTTGATGCACATGAATTTATCCATGAAATAAGTCTTTAAAGTAGTAAAGTAATTTGTTAGTATTGTAATTGGGATTATTCCAAGAGTACATCAACAATTGGTATAGTTGTGTTATGCAGTAAATCTTAAATATTGCTTCAGGATTAATCAGTTGATTAACACAAAGGGTTAGATTAAATTTTGGTACTAACCAAACCAATCATCTGTGCTGATGATGGGTGGCAAGGAACTGCTGCTGCTGCTGATGTTGTTGTTGTTATTATTATTGTTGTTGTTGTTGTTGCTCCTGGCTGATGAACGTTCTTTGGTGTTGCTGTGATCCGACTTTGGTTTAGCTGTTGCTGTTGTTATTGCTGCTGCTGATTGAAATCTGCGCTGAGCATTGCGCAAAAAGTTCAACAATCGCACATCGATAGGCTGAGCCGAGGATGTGGATGAGTTGGTGGCTGCAATACGGGATGTGGTGTTGCCTCTGCCAGAGCCACTTCCCGTTGCCGCATATTTATCACAAAAGTAGAATTCCTTGCGCTTTGGCGGTGCATAGGCGGCACTTAAGCTGCTGCACAGTTGAAGGGGTCGACGGCGAGCCTTGGAAATCAACTGGCCACTGTTGCTGGTGGCGGTGCTGGTGGCGGCAATTGTTGCCTCCCGGTGGCCCAAGCTGCTGGTGCTGCGGGTCAGACTCTGCTTGCACCAGTAGACATCCTTGCTGCCAAAATAATAATAGCGCCTGCGCGTATCCTGCGATCCAAGCGAGGCAGCTCCTCGATGGTGACGACTGCAGCTGGAGCGATTTGACTTTTTGGTATTTGTGGTGCTGCTGCCAGTGGTTTGACTGCCACTACTGGTCTGTGAGTTGTCACTCTCGTTGCTCAGACTGTTGCCATTGCCGACTACAGCTGCAACTGCATCTGCTGCTGCTGCAGTTCCTGGTCCAGATCCGGATCCTTTTCCAGTACTCGTCGCGTTGCTCGTTTGCGTTGGCGTGAGATACGAATTGGATTGGATGAAGACGCCATCGCAGGTTATCTTTATTGTTGTCACCATGTTCCATGCGGCATTTCGTTTGCCCTTTTCTCACTTTACTTATTTACTTTTTTTTTGGGTCACACTTTACTTCACTATTGGCTTACATTTAGTATTTGGTGGCGCAAGGTTTGAATTCAAATATGTTTTTGCCTCTATGATGCAATGATACTGAAAGTGACAACAGCTCAACTTAGAATTGTTTCTACTTTTCCAGAAAATTTAATTGAAATTCTGTTTAAACATGAAAATTTGAGTGCAAATGTAACGTCCGCAACGTGGCCCATATGCAACACTACAGTTATTATTAATCTAGTGCTACAAACTGAATTGTCTGAATTAAATATATAAAAAAAAACCTTTTTACGAGGTTAAAGTCTTGTGACGAAAACATTTCCATGCCCCAAAATTTCTTATATCCAAATTTGAGACGAACAATAGTAAATTTAACACATAAATTATTTAAAAAATAAAAATTTGGCACTCGGCACATTGCGCTAAAAGGTTCCAATTCTTCAAAACTAATAAAAAATGCCAAACTGTTTTTTTTTTTTTTATAGAAGTCCGTGTGTTTCAAATTCTTCGCCTCCGCAAATCGCACAAGGCTATCACATGCAGAGTTTTTTTTTAAAAGAAAAGTTAACTACTGTTGTAAACTATCATCCTACTAAATCGCAACAAGATCGGACAAACAGAACGGTAGTAATGGCTGATTTAAGTTACAAGCAATGTCAGTGCCTAAAAGTATGCAATAAAAATATTTTATACATTTTTAAATAAGAAACGGGTATCCTAAAGTCGGGAGCTTGACTATAGCCTTTACCGCTTGTTTTAATAATAGTTTGTATCGTAGTATAAATGGCTTTAAACGATAGTTTAATTTATTCATTTAAATAAGTATGTAAGCTAAACTTAACATTGAAAATATATCTGTAACACAATATATGGTATGCAATTGCAAAATTAAAATCCAACCACAATGGGAATCTACTCTCTTTTATTTTATTCTCTTCAATTCTCTTCTCTTCTGAGCTGCCCTAGTTGAAATCAGGCTAATGCCGAAGCAAACAATGTGCACTGCAAATTGTTTTCTTTTGAAATAATACTAATTAAAGTTGTTTTTTTAACCGCTTCGATTTGGCCCCCTGACAACAAAAGAAGCAATTGGAAAAAAAATCAATGGAGAAAAAGCAAAAGCAATAAAGGAACTACAAATAATGATAATACCCGGCTGAAGAAAAGACGAGCTCAAATGGAAAATATCTATGGAGAAAATCCAAAGCGCAAAAAAATAGAGGCAAAAAGTGAAACAAAAAGCAGCAAAAACAGTAGAAATTGTTTTGATTCCGAGGCATGCTCCATATTTGTCAACTAGATGTTGGGGCAGAGGCAAGGGAAGGGGCAGGGGCAGGGGCAGGTCTTCACTGAGTAGCAATAATAGTAATTGTGTTGCTTTTTTTGGCATTTGGCAAAGTCAATTTGCCACATTAACTGTAACTGTAACTGAGTTAAAAGACACGAACAACTTGGCTATAAAAGCACATCTAATAAATAAATACATATAGAAATAGTTACAGTATGTTTTGAGCTCTATTCATTAAAGTTTATGTTTGTTTAGCTATTTCATTGTATACCCTAAAAAGGAAAACACAGAATAATACAGTTTATTTAGTTCTTTCTTCCTTATGTTTTAGTGAAAAAAAAAGTGAATTAACTTTGTACTGTTCTTAATCTAGAAAATATAAAAAATGTTAGTCCAAAACTTGGATAGCTCTACATTTGTACTAAAAGGAAACTATGATGAAAATCAGTGTCACTGGGTATCTAATCGTCGAGCATTGTAAAACATTTTAGCGCCAACAACTAATTAGTGGGTTGGGAAAACACGGACCAAGTCACTTGAATTGAATTGGAATTTACTGGAATTGTATGTAACGTAAAGCGTACATACAATTGGTGCAAGTATGTACATCTTTACACATATATGTATATACCAATATATCTATATGCTTTACACACTTTTTTATTTTGGGCGTGGGAACGTAGACAACGCCCATTGTTATAGTTACTTTAAAATGTATATATTGTACTATTTTATTCAAGGCAGGTATGCGGCTTGGGAAAGTACGCGAATAATCAGGTGAAATGTTACAGATGTCGACACAATGTGCTGATCAAGTTGTAAATACGAGATACGAATGTCTGGCAGGCATGTGGACCTATATATGTATGCATGCACATACATACATATGGATAAGGTGTTAATTGGGTGTGAATTGGTGATAGTGCATTGTTTTCATAGACCAAAGAGTTGAAATAATAGAAAAAGCAACAGAAAAGGCGAAGACACAAGTTCAAAATGCGAATATGAACAACAGTTCAAGTGAACCAGTTTTCCAAAGGCCTGTTGACATTTGGAACTAGTTTTAATTATCATGATTTTAAGATGACACACAAGAAAATGTTTAATTTTAAAGTATTACAGTGTACAATGAAAAATACCTAGTTTACTATAATAGAAATTATGAATTAAAAAAAGAAAGTATTTATTAAAGTGTACTAATAGTATTTAAAAAAATTTCTTGTTGATTTAATTTGTTTTTATTAATTTGTTCATTTTTTTAAAATTTTTATTGTGCTTTAATAAAGTTTAATCTAAAGGAAATTTATTTTAAAAGCATTTCGGATCAAAAAGCAGTCATATAATTTAAGTTCAGCTAAAATAAACTAGGTTATTTACATTATAAAAATTGGTACACTTCTAATATGAAGTTCAGCTCAAGTTCAGTTGACTTTACTGCTGAACTTGATCTTATTAAAACAATTTAAGCTTTGGCAAAGCACATTTATTGCCGCTCTAATTAAGGTTTCCCCAAGAGCTTTTCACTTTCTTCACATTTTTGACTTCCACAGCTCTCCTCTACAAACACAAGATGTTTCCAACTGCTTCTCTTAATAATTAACTATGGAAATGAGCTGAGCCACAAGAATTGAGCACGTGGAAAGTGATTGCTTATCGAAAGGGAAGACCCAATTTTGAATTCTATTTCGGAAACAGATATACAACCAAAAAAAAAAAAAAAACACATGCAACAACATTTCAAGTGCCGTCAAAAGAAGAGAGACACAAGTTGAATAAATAATAATAAACAACAAACTAATTTAAAAGCAACAAGAAAAAAAAACAGAAATATGACACAACAAGTTTTTGTTGTCGTCGTTTTCATTGTAGTAGACAAAATGCAAAATGAAAAGCGAAATCCAAATAAAAGTTAAGAAAAAACAAACCCGATCTTGAGCAAAAACAAAGTAGGTAATAATATAAGACAATAAGACCATAAAAAACAATACAACAACCATAAAAAAAAAAAACAATGGGGCAAGTTGAAAATGCGTGAGGCACCACGCAGCGGATATCCTCAGGCTCAGGCATAGCTTATTTTATTTATATTAATTTTTTTAGTATATTTATAGTATATAAGTATAATTAGATATACGAGTATATAAAGTAAATATGTATGCATACATCTATGTGAAAACACATTTATTTATATGTTATTTTAGCAGTGAAAGTTGCGCTTTTTTCGACGTTTTTTTAAAGGGCGTTGCACAGTTGCCGTTGCCAGGTCGCAGTTGCAGTTGAAATTGATTAACCATTAATACGTGTGCAATTAATTAAAAGCTTGCAACACATTAACCAAAACGCCAGTTGAGAAAACAGCTGCGTAACGTACAACGAAGTATTAATACACTAATTTCATGTAAGTGAATTAATTAAAATTTATTTATTTAAGTCAAGTTAATTTTTAAATTAAATAAAAAGAATTAATTTATTTAACGATTGACATGTTCTCGAATTTAATTATTTTAATTAAACACAAAATAAATGTTTGCATAAATATGAATGTGTGCAAATATGTAAAGAAGAAGACTTTGCACTCAGATAAAGGCTGTAAAAGCCAATAATCAATTGCGGAAGTTATGAGTGTATAGAGATATCGCTTACTCACAAAGATACTATATCTAGTTGTAAGCCAAGAAAGATAACAGAAAATTAAGCTTGAAAGATGCGTTGTAACAAACATTTTGATCAATTTAAAAGACTCCGTCTTAACACGTACTCTTGAAATGTGTAAGAAAAAGAAAATGGAATAAGACGAAAGCTGAAAACAAAATGGAAAAATTAAATGAAATGCGGCGCATGCGCAATTGAAAAATGAAATGCGCCATTGGCTCTTGGGCATTCAATTGGTTATTTGTTGTTAACGTATTTTGTTTGCTTCGTTTCTTAACTCTTTTTCCTTTCTGTATTTTTGGATTTTGGCCGTGTGCAGTGAATGGCAAATTGCCTAAGTAGATGGAAAATATGTGCATAAATAAAAAAAAAGCAATGCACACAGCCGTTAAAAAAAACATCAAAAATTAATTCACGCGTCTGCAATTGTTGTAGTTGTAGTTGTTGTTGTTGTGGTTGTTATTGAAGTTGTAACTGTTTCTTTTTGGACGGGCGCATTGTCCACTTTCACTTGGCTCTTGGCAACTCTCTCAGGATGATGACGTTTTATGTGGATTAGCCACTAAAATTGGCAAGACGACTGCGACACGAGGCAGAGACAACGGAAGAGACTAAAACCTGAGACTGAGACTGGCGAGCGAAAACTAGTTACAATTTAAGGCTTCATTCAACTCGAACCCGAAGCGATGACTAATGCGCTGGAAAATTGAAAATGGCTTTAACCTGGAGCCGAAAACAGCTACAACCCACGAGCATTTTGTCAAAGTCTTGTCTCGCAATGCCTGCACGTCGCCAAAATTAGCGTGGAAATCAATTGCACGAGCTAATGATTCATGCAATTGCAAGAAGTTGTGCGTTGATCAGGTGAGGGGAAGCAGGGGGTAAGACAGACTTATAAGCAAATTACTAGGCATCTAAAACAGAGAAACGATTGGCAAAAGGCTGCATACAAAGCTTCAGCTTTAAGACAATGTCCGGTACTCCATTTTCGACAGAACTTGTCTATGATAGTTATATTAAAAATATACATCATGGTATATTAAAAATATATATCAAAAAACATATTTCAGAGTAGATCCTTCCTAGCATAAAGTAAAAATCAGGATATAAATTAAGCAAGCATTAAAGTATTATTTAAAATGATTACATATCAGTATCAATATCAAAATTTTATGAAATATTAGCAAATTTTACGCCACTCTATCAACATAATACTTTTGACCCAAAACCTATAATTTAGCCAACATCCGAAAGATACACAAAAGGTCATTGCGCCACCAAATAGTCAAAAAGCCACTTCAAGTTCACAAAGAGAAATAAGCACAAAATAAATAGAAATCATATATCATATTTATATAGTTTCTAAGGTTTTCTGTTTTATTTCTTTTTTTTTTGCAAACTTTTGACAGCTTTTACATGTTAATTAGGAGCTTAATTTGCATATTCAAAGAGAGCTGCTTCCTTGAGGGCAAACAACAGAAATTTCACACTTTGCGTGCATTGTATTAATAATAAGATTTTACAGCTGATTATACAATCGGCGTTTTAATGCTTTATGCATTTGCACACTTTAATTATTGTTGTTAGCGATTGCATCAAGAAAAAATTGCAATTGATTATTGGCAATAATTTTGACACGCGACGCGCGAATATGACTGCGTTTCAAGTCTGCTGCGCATGAGCGATGCGAGCTTTTTAAACCGCGCGCTTTGCTTGCAAGTTTTCAACTGACTTATAAGTCGCGACCGGCATCGAGTTGAAGCAGCTTTCAAATTCAAGACAGAGAGAGCGAAAGAGCGTACAGCGAAGTGAGAGAATAAGTCGAGCTTTCTTTATGCACGTGCACGTATGTGTGAGAGAGTGCGTTTTCGTCTTGGCTGCGTGCACTTCTCTCGCATGCAATACTTATGAAGCTCTGCTTTTATTATAAGTGTTAATATAAGTGCCAGTAAAGGTCGTATATACGAATGTACATGTATTAGTACGTTGAGTCTTGGCATGCACTTCTCTCGCATGCGATACATACGGAGAATTACTTGTAAATAAATATCTTAGACGTCTTACACTTATCGCATGCTACACAAAAAAAGTTGCTGTTACTTTTTAGCAGCGTATTTTGGCGTCTAAATTAATTGGCAAAGCCTAATTATCAATAGCAACAAAATGTTGCTCAATTTTGTACGATTCTTTTGGGCTTTTCGTGTTTTTTGTTTATATCTGGTTATTGACCAAATACGTTGGCCGAAAAAATAAGTAAGTCACAAAAGCTCGATGTTTTAGTTTTTTCTTAATTTTATGCCAAGTGATGACATTTACTTTAACTGAGTCGGTGACTCTGGGAAAGCTTCAACGTGCGACCGAGACAGCTGTAACAGTTTACTTTTAAATGTGGCCTTGAAATCAAATAATCAATTTATATTAATTTGAAAATAGTGTTTGCTGCTGTTAATAATTATTTAACAATAATTTGATATAGACGAAATAGTTTATTCGTTGTAGCCTTAGAAAAATCATTATCTAAATTCTCGATATTAAAATAAAATATTACCACTTCTTTCTCGATATTAAAATAATAATAAGACGGCATTTTATGTAAATTTAATTTGACATATTTTTTGTATCCTTTTGATATCCCTTTTTTAATTTATCTGTCTTCAATTCTGTTTTGTATTCCTTTGAAATTTCTTATTTCTTTTCGAGTTAATTGCATATGCTCTAATTGTTTTTCCAGCTGCTCCTCTTGCTGCTGGCAATTTTAATTAATTTTCAACTTGTTCTTGTTGATATTGAAGTTGTTGTTGTTGTTGTTGTTGTTATGTCTGACATGTCTCGTATGTCAATTTTTGCCCCTTTTGTTTTGCATGCTTACATTTCACAGCAATTTGCAGGCAATTTGTTGTTGCTGTCGTTATTGTTGCTATTTGCATTGAAAAACATAAAACTAATAACGAGATGGCTCGACTACAAGATACCCTGTACCCAGTTTTTAAAATATATCTTACAATGGACAGAAAGAAGAGGTAAATTGACTCAACTTTTTATTCCGTTCAGAATTATTCTGTTTCTTATGAATATAAAACCATTTATTAATAAGCGCGCAATTGAAAAAATCTAATTTTATGATTTTAATATTGTATTCGACTGCTTCAAGATCCACAGCGTAGGAAAAATTGGTAAAATATAAAAATGAGAGCATAGATGTGAACATGTTGATAATATCACAGAATATGTTCAAGATTGAGATTTATAACACAAATTAGCAAACTATCAGCATAACCGTTTCAGGCATATTATGGTTCCAGGGTATGTGTATGTGTGTTATTTATGTTGTGCGGTGTCGCGTTCACTTCGTGATATTTTGCCAATTTTCGCTTCTGGCGTTTAATGCGCATTTTTCAAGCGCATGCAACAATTAGCACTTGGCGACTCTAGGCCCCAGTTACGCCTCCACATGTCGCCACGCCCCATTCCAGATAAGCATCTCTCTAACTGTGCAATATTAGCAAACGAATGTGAATAGAGAAATTGCATTTGCACAAGAGATAAAGAGAAATTGAGAGCTGACGTCATCAGCATGCGCTGGATGCTTGCAGTGTTGGTATTCGACCCACAATACCAATACCAACAACACTAAAGCCCTTTACACACACACACACACACACATGTTGTCAGCTCCCAAAGTGAGCTAAAAATAAAATGTGTGCAAATTTCACAAACACAAACAAAGAGGAACAAACAAACAAACAAGCAAAAAGCACACGGGTCAAATATGCACGCGCAATGAAATTACATACACATTTACATACAATATGTGAACATTGAATATGGGCATTTCCAGAAAAAGGTCCACCACGATGAACATATAGATTCTACATTGCAATAAATTCACTTTCCATATTTTTGGACCGTTTGTATTTTAACGATTACACTTAGTAGGACAGTAAGATTGTAACTTGAACCATTTTAGTTCTTAGAAATATATTGAAAGTTTAATTTAAAACAAGTTTTACACGATGTTTTTGATGTATCGAATAAAATTAATCACGAATAAATAAATCACGTTCGCGATTTCGCGTTTCAAATTGCTAATAAAGCTTGTAAAATAAATAAAATGATAGTAACATATCAAAGTAATTCTTAAAATGGAAAACTTCATTATATTATTATAGCTTAAGAGTATTTTCTTTCAAATTACTCGCCACTTTTCGCAGACTTTCCCATTTGTCAAGATGAAGTCAAACATGACTTCCATTTTTCGTCGCGTTCGCGATGCATTGTTTTCTATTAATAATTAAAAAACGACAAGTCTTCAAAGCTTGTCTGTTATCATAAAAATAGTGTTGATTAAATGCATTAAACACGTGAGAAAACAGTTTTGAAAATGTCAAATTTTTGCCATCTTATTTTTCATTTAAAGACGTACAACTATCGCGTTCTCGATTCTGGAAATACCCATATGTATTAATATATTTTATTATTTATTTAATGCATGGAATTTCGAATTAATTTATTGAAAACTTCGATTAGCTTACGGAGTTGAAAAAAACTAATAGTTAAAAAACACAAGAATGGGAAACCCCATCCATTCAATAAATAAATAAAATTTCACACTTATTTCAATGTCCACATGTGTATCTGCATCTCAAAAATAAACAACGAAAGCTAAAAAATTCATTAAAATCAAAAAAAACACCAACAAATTGTATTTGCTTTTGCTTCATGTCTCGTGGGCCCTCTCTCTCTCTCTCTCACTTGGCTCTCTCTGCCTCTTTCTGGCATAGCAAGTGCGCTAATGATAGCGATAACGGCAGGTGCTGCATGTGATTCCATAAAAACCCACGCATCATGAAAATAATTAAAATAACTGAATACTCTGCTGTCGTCTGATAACGATAAGCTCTTACTTTTATTTAATAATGTTGAATGTTGTGAATTAATAATGTCATATTGATTACAATAATTCTTTGTAAAATGATATGATAAAGTAATTTGAAAATGCAATAATAAAATGATATGTACATCAGTTCCATAAACTGAAAAAGAACTATCTTAAATCACACAATTCAATAATAAATATAATGAATTCTGCACAAATTTGTACATGGCTAAAACTTGTTTATTTTCTCATTAAATGTATATCATTATTTCATAAGATAATTATTAATACGATCGATATTATAGTTCGATAGGATAGGCCAAAAAATACAATACAATATTTAAATAAGTAATACATTCAAACCATATTTTCTCTATTGATTTACTCTTCTATAATTTAATGATATCAGAAACTTATTCGAATCGCACTTTAAAACTATCACAAACGTAAATCGTGTACAAATTCCAACGCAAGTGAAAAATGAACTATTAAAACCCAACAGTTGTGAGAAACCAACTGTAAAAGACCCTGTGTTTTTACTGTAAAGAACATGTTCACACATTAACAAATATGCCGTCAGTGTTTTTTCAACTTTCTTTGGCCCAACATTGTCTTGAATTGTATATCTTCCTTATTTAAAGTTTTGGTTTTCTAGCTTTCAAAGCCTCGGAGATTTGGATGTGAAATTATCTATTATTTAAGTAAATGGTTCGGTTGGAAGAACTTTTTGAGACTTTGAATAAAAAACTTTGAATAAAAAATCATAAAATCATATTATTGTTAAATAAAAAAACTAAGTTTAATTACTTACAAAATTACTATTTTTTGTTAAAAATTTAACTGATTTTAAAAATCAAGGAGAACTAGTAGAAACCTATTTTCAAATCGAACCTAAATCTCGATTTATAGCTTGAACCACCGAGCTGAATCTTCTTCAAAAGATTGTTGTTCCAGCTTACATTTATGCACAATGAACAAACTCATTTCGATTAGTCTGTTGATGCACTTTTAAATACAGGGTCTTAGAGTAAAGGGAACATAATCGAATGACAGCGACGGGGGAAAACTATAGACATGTCAAAACAAAGAAAACTCTTATACACTTGACCATTGCGAGATCAGCGAGGCACATACATACATATACATATACAAATACCAATGCAAAAAAGTTCACGCAATCCCCAACTCCAACACACACAAACACAGACCAACAGACAGGAGCTTGGATATAACGCCCACGCGCATTGCAATACATAAATAAACCAAAAGCTTTGGCGCCGACATCGACGTTGACGTCGACGCTGCAAAGACAACAGAAGACAAAAACAACAAGAGGAGCTACCGACATCAAAGCGTGACGTCAGCGCACGAAAATGAATCCCGAAGTGCGACGACTACGCACCAACTGACCACTAAAACCGACAACACCAACAGCAACAACAACAATAAACTACGCACATACATATACATACTACAACGGAAACTACGATGCGCTACGCTTCGGTTATTGCCGTTAATTATTGTTGTTGCCGCTTCCACAGTTTGCAGTTTTTTTTTTGGTTATTTTTTTTGTTGTTGCTGTATTGAATTTGGTCATTCATGGAGCTGCCGCTCGTTTTGCGTGCATGTATGAGTGTGCCTCTGTGTATGTGTGTTTGAATGTGGAGCCTCGTTTGCTATTCACAATAAGCCTAAAACGGCAACAAAAGCAACAAAATTGCGCGCCATTGGAGCGCAGAGTTGTAAAACGTGTTTTTGTTTTGCTCTTGTTGTTGTTGTTGCTACTGCTTGATGAACAAAAATGCGTAGTTTGTTGTTGTTATTGACGCCCGTTGTATTTGCTTTCGTTTTTTTTTTTTTGACTACGTCAAAAAGACACACAAACTCACATATAAATTAAGATGTGCATAAACATACATACATATATTAGATATCACAAAACTTTTGCATTTATGTATGACTATAGTTTGACCTCAGACAACAAGCATAAAGCTTGTTTTGATTTGAAATCAAAGCTTTTGTATGTATTTCACATATATTTTATTTGTACTTTTCATCAATGGGGATCAACAACAACAACACAAAGACATTGTATTTTTGCCAATTTTGTTGCGACTTTTATGTTTGCATGCAATGTTTTTTCAACATCGCAAAATTTACGCAATATTTAACAGTTGAAAATTATGCAAACATTTACACACAGACAAAGTTGCTCACACAGATACATGCACACACAGACAGCTGCCAAGGCGCAGCCCTGAAGCATGCGAAGAATGCGTACCAAAAACAGACCCGAAACAGGAGACAGAAAAAGAGAGCACAGACATTACGTTACTTGGATGCTGCTTCTTATTGGCACGAAGCTTACCATTCAATTGCTTTATCCTTTTTTCTCAAGCTTTCGTCACTTTCACCCACACGCACACATACAGCCTCGCAAACGCACAGATACAATTATCAGACAGACAGCGCGACGCGCAAAAAGGGCGTTGGGTAGTCCTTATGTCAAAACACCACAAAAATCTGACAATCTCACACATGCACATCACATAAACACACACACATATATGTACATTTACATTCACATTTTTACACCTTACCTGATTCCTATTGCTTGGCTGCTGCTGCTGCGGCGAATGCTGCTGCCGTCTGGCATTCCACTACGCCTCCAATGCTGCTCCGTTGATGCTGCTGCGACCATCAAGCAGCGATCGTACACATGCACATTTTGATTTCGAATATTATAAATTATTTATAAACATTTGCACGCACACACACACACACAATCGCGCACACTGTGGATTTTTTTTATATGTGGCCCAACTTGCTGCTGGTTTTTTTTTTGTGGAATTTTCGACACTTCTTGCTACCTGCAACACATTTGTTATTTATTCTTTTTTCACCTCGGCTTAGTTACACTGACGGATTGCGTACGATTAAGTACTAATGCTAACACGTATTCACACAACAATGTTTTAATGCACAGAACGTACTCATTTTACGGCAACAAAAAATTCCATGAAAAATAAAGCAGCCATCTTTGCAGTAGTTGTACCGATTCATTCAGATTAAGTTCGATTGAACTACTAGCTCACTCAGCGAACGAACTACATCCCTCATTGCAGTTCATATAGTTCACTTGTTTTGCTTTGTTTTCTTTAATAATCAGTTACCTACTAACAATGTGGCAGCCTTATTCCCAAATCGAGTGTCGGAACCATTAAAAGACAAAAAAAGGACGATATTTAAATCTTTTTTAAAAAAGGATCCTGTTTTGCTAGCTAACTATTTTATTTTGAATCTAGAAATTTTGAAAATTTCGATAATTTTGTTATATTTTAGACGAATTTATAATTTTTGATTTAAGCACCCAACATTCATTAAAATTATCTACTTTATTTTATTTAATTTATAATTTATTTAAATAAGGCTTGCTAAATTATTGCAAAATTAACTTAAAACAAAATCACATTTAATTTCCTGAGGTGAATGAACGAACTAAATCCCTGTTTGGTAGCTCGCAAGTGCTGCCATTTATATATTTCTAGTGCGCAAAATATGCGCAAGGTGGCGCCACAACTTTGAAAAGTGTGGCAAAAATTTTTCTTTGCATGTGTTGTTGTTTTTGTAATTTTGTTAAAATTTTGAATAAATTTAAAGAATTCAATAATAATATTTCAAGTGCAATTTAAAAAACTAAGAAGACACGTCAACCTTTGCGTGGTGAAGAAATTAAAATATTAGTAAGAAATTCTAAATAAAAAAATTTTGAAATGGGAAAAAATATAACAAAACTCCTGTGAAAGTTTCAAGTTATAGCTTCAAAATTAATTTTAAAAAAAAATTTTGATATCTAACAACTTTTCTGAAAAGAGTTAAATATAGTCAAAAATTATACCGTTGCCAAGGCTGCCACTTTCTTTCGCCAAACTTGGCCAAGGCTGCCACATTGTTTTTTTACCGGTACAAAGGAAATTTATTCCGAAAACAACAAACACACGCACGCTTGTACGTGCGCCATTTTAAATTTTTATTAAACAATATACTGTCAAAATGTCACACTTTCGTCTGCCCTACATTCTTGCCGGGGAAAAGATGTTCATAGTTCGATCAAGGGTGAACGAAATGCGTGCACTGCCCACCAAGATCAGCACGCATTTTTCACGGCTCAGTTCGAAATACGTGGAACTTCCACAAACATATCATTTCATATATCATATCATATATATCGTACATAAGAAGTGCGATGTCTATTAAAATTTTTCAAATTTAAATTTAAAATTTAAACTGCTTGCTTGCGCAGTCTGAACATCCTCATCTGAGTGATGGATACGGTAGCGTCAATGAAAGTTGTCTATTCAGTTGGTCATGAACAATGAAAGATGAATAGGTCATTCTGATCAGTTGGTCAGGTGTTTATGAATGATAAACGATGTGAATAGGCTACAACTGTTCCTTTTTAGTGGAATGTGAAATGATTTAAACTTGTACGCATTTGAAACATTGTTACATGTAAATAAAGAAGAAATTGAATCCAATCGAGGAACTCCATGTATATAAATCTTATTGTATTTATCTAAGAAACTTAAATTTTTTTTAAAAAAATTACGTTGCGAAATGAACAATTTAGTTCATGATTGACTGAATAAATTCATTCGTTCATCCTAATGATCCGTTCATTTGAACTTTTTCAAAACAAAACGACACAGCTCTATCAACAACCCTATTGCGCACGTTGTTGACATTCATTGCATGACAATACTTTAAAAACAAAATGCGCAATCTGAAGCTGCAATATTGTAAGGAGGACACAACTGGCATTCGTAATGCGAAGCAACTGTTGCTGCAGCCGGATTTTGAGCACAAGGACAAGGAACTAACGTATGTTGTGACTGATGATAAAATCTACGCAATTTCTGAAGCCGGCGATGTCGTGGAAGAACCCAAACTAATTGCCGATGTGCCGAACATAGTTGGCGCAGAGTATTTGCCGCTGTCTGATGAAATATGCGTGGCCACGGCCGATGGCGAGGTGCTGCTTATAAATGCGGTATCATTGGAAATTAGTGATGGCACCTACTGTGACGTGGGCATTGAGTGCATGGCGTGGTCGCCCAACCAGGAGGTGGTCGTGTTTATAACCAAAGCAAAGAATGTGGTGGTCATGACCTGTAACTATGAGGTGCTGGGCGAGCAGCCGCTGGATGCGGAATTTGCCGCCGATCAGCAGTTTGTCAACGTTGGTTGGGGCAAAAAGGAGACACAATTCCATGGCACAGCTGGCAAGCAGGCGGCCAAACAATCGCCAGAGTTTCAACCGACCCAAGATGTACACACGCTGCCGCAGGTAAGTTCACTTGGTCAAGTAATTGTTTGAAGATAATTTATGCTTCGCTAAAAGCAACTTGATTCCTTTTCTTCCTTTATTATTAGTTGTTTCTAATGCATCTTTTAATAGGATATACATATTGCTTGGCGAGGCGATGGCGCCTTTTTTGCCGTTTCCTACGTGGCCAGCAATGTGGGACGCACCTTTAACGTCTACGACAACGAGGGAAAATTGCAACATATGGCCGAAAAGTGGAATGGAATGCAGTCGGCCCTTACCTGGCGTCCAAGCGGCAATTGGATAGCTGTGCCCCAAATCTTTCCCAATAAATCGACAGTGTCGCTGTTCGAAAAGAATGGACTGCGTCATCGGGAGTTTGAGCTGCCGTTTGATTTGCAAACAGAGTCGATTGTGAAGCTGCAATGGAGCAGCGATTCGGATATATTGGCATTGCAAACAGTAACGGCAGAGGCTCAGCGTATTTATCTCTATACGATTGGCAACTATCATTGGTATCTGAAGCAGGTGCTGGTCTATAACCAGGACGATCCGTTGGCATTCTTCCATTGGTCCAGTGGGCGCGAGCACACGCTGCATGTGCTCTTGGAGAGCGGCCAGCGTTATGTCTATCGCTGGAACTTGGCTGTCGATCGCTTCCAAAACATGGTCTGTGTTATTGATGGCAAACGTGTGCTTTTGACGGACTTATACAAGGCTGTGGTGCCACCGCCCATGTGCCAGTATACCTTGGAGCTGGACAGCTACATAAATGCCATTACCTCCAACTCTCATCAATTGTGCCTCTACAGCAGCGAACGTGTGATGCACTTTTATGAACCCTCACGGCTGCCCAATCCGCCGGTTGTAGAGACGTTCGTGTTGCCGCCACATGAGAAGCTAACAAAAATTGGCCAACTGTCTAATCTGACGCAACTGAAGGCCAAGAATAAGTTGTTGGCCACACAGAGTGTGGGCAACAAGACGCACATTCTCCTGCTTACGGACAACGAGTCGGAGAATCGATCATATAGTATGGAGAGTATGTTAACCATCGACGGCACTGTCAACGCCATGGCCGAAGGCATTGATGGCAAAGTTTATGTCCACACCATCAACAATGGACAAATCCTCGAGATTCAATTAACAGATTCGAATTTAAAGACAGGTCGCTTAATCTACCAGTTGACACAGGCTGCGGACTACATGGACTTTGGGTTCTTTGAACGCCCGAGGAACGATGCCAAGAAAATATCAGGTATAGATCATTTGATTTTATATAATAATTTTTACAAATAATACAAAATTGTGGTAAACAAAAGTGAGGTACACAAACTAAGGAAACTATAATTAGAAAAAAAAAAATAGGTAAAAAGTAATCAGAAAATAAAAAAATTGCAAAGAAAAAAATTGAGCATTAAAAATATAAAAATCAAAGTTTGGACATCAAATCTAGAAAAATTTTAATTTGGAAATAAAAATAAGAAAAAATGCAATTGCAAAAATATACTTAAAAGATAAATTAAATACAAAATTTGAACAATTATAGAATTTTTAAATAAATAATATTTTAGATTTTAAAATCATAATTTTTTAAATTTCAACTATGAATGAAATACATAGTTTTTCTTTTTAAATATTATACTCTGAATGTTTATATTATTTGAATTTGATTATTTTATTTTCATTTTTTTTAAACATATTTAACTCTTAGTTTTCAGTTTTAAATTTGTAATTTTTACAACAATTTTCGGAATTTGTTGATCCTCGAAAAACTAACACGATTTGTGCTTCTTTCAGCTTCTGGGCTTGTAACGCTGCGTTCGCAGCAATTGCTGCACATTGATGGACAGCGGATTGATGAGGACGTGACGTCGTTTATCGTGGCCGAGGATTATGTAATCTACACACAGCTGAATGCCTTGCACTTTGTGGATTTGTGGGATCGTCGCAAGGTTGCGACACGCAACATTGAACGGGGTGCAAAGCTGGTGATGCATGCCCAGGATGCACGCCTCGTGCTGCAGTTGCCCCGTGGCAATCTGGAGGTGATTTATCCGCGTGTGCTCTTACTGAGGCTGATCGGTTCCCTATTAGATGATAGCTTGTACACGGAGGCCATGTTAATGGTTCGAAAGCACAGGATTAATCTAAACATCATTTGTGATCATAATGTGGAAATGTTCTGTTCTAAACTCAATGTGTTCCTCGCTCAAATGCACGACAGTCAATGGCTGTGTCTCTTTCTCAGCGAGCTGCAGAACGAGGATTACGCCCTGAACATGTACGCCAGTAACTATGAGGCATCGCAGCAACATTATCCGGCGGATTATCGAGTTGATCGCAAGGTTGAGTACATTTGCGGATTGTTGTGCGGTCACATGGAGCAGGCCACAAGTCCGGAAGATGTGGCCCGCTTTCGATTGCCCATCATAACGAGCTATGTGAAGCTGGGAAAGCTGGAGCAGGCGCTCCTCCTCATTTGGAAGCATAAGCAAGCAGATGCACAGCTGGCCGATCAGTTGCTCAAGTATCTACTGTATCTGGTGGATGTCAATGAGCTGTATAATGTCGCCCTTGGCACCTATGACTTCGGCCTGGTGCTGTTCGTCGCCCAGAAATCGCAAAAGGATCCCAAGGAGTTTCTGCCTTATCTCAATGAACTCAAATCCCTTCCGCTCGACTATCGCAAGTTCAAGATCGATGAGCATCTAAAGCGCTACGATCGTGCGCTGAGTCATCTGGCTGCCTGCGGATCAGAGCATTATGATCTGGCATTGGATTTCGTCAGGCAACACAATCTCTACAAAAAGGCATTGATCATCTACCAGGATCAAGCGGACATTCATCGGCGCATCTGCGTCGCCTTTGCGGATCATCTGCGTGCCAATGCCCAGCTGGAGACAGCCAGCATCCTGTACGAGCGTGGCGGGCAACTCCAACAGGCGCTGCTCAGTGCCAAGCACACATTGGACTGGCAACGTGTCCTTAATCTGGCTCAACGTTCCGGCGAATCCCTTGAACAGGTCGCCAGCTCACTTGTGACGCCACTCCAGCAGCAAGATCGACATCTCGAAGCCTTTGAGCTGCTCAAGCAGTTCACCAAGTGGTCGGGCGAGCCACCGCTTCAGGTTCTGATCGATGGACACCTCTATGGACGTGCCATCTACGAAGCTCGTTTGCTGGATGAAGATCTTGCGGTCGATCTATTGGGTAAGTTATGCCATATAATTTAAGTCAAAAGTTTTAGAGCTTAAGATATTAATTATTAAAATCGTAACCATAACCGTAACCGTTAACCGGTATTTACCGATTGAACTTGGTAAACATAACTGAAACCGAAACAAAAAAAATCATTTTTATTATACCGTAACCAAAAAACAGAAATTATTCAAACCAAAATAACCGATTGTAACCGAGTATAAAATTTATTTACAGCCAAAGAAAAGAAAAGGTTCGAGTTATGGAGATATTCGACTTATAGAGTTCTTTTTCTTAAAGCATAGTACGCTCAAGCCGAAAATATGTTTGCAAGGCCAAAACTCCATATAAGAAAAAGGGTTGCAAACATGCTAGAAATTATTTTGTAAGGCCATTTCTAAACCCACGTACGCTGTACCTAAATATGGGCAGCTCAGAATATTTTCTGGCGTTTTGCAGCACTGTTTGGTAAACAGGTGGCAGCTTTTTTGACCTTTCAAAACCTGGCGACAAACAAGAAGCAAAATATAAGCCAAATTAAGATCTGTGAACACAAAGAGCGAATTAGACTGATTGAAGAGGTGCAACCGAGGCCAAAATTGTGGGTTTTGACCGAAAAAAAGCATTTTGATGGGATTTTTAAAATTAATAATTTTTAATTTAATAATTAGGGTATTAGTCGCTGCTACTGCTCTTATCCTGTCCTTTTGATCCATTTTCTTTTTTTTATGTTCTCAAAGTTATTTATTTGTTTGTTGTGCACAGCTGACGCAACAGTGTTACCACAGCAGCATAACACCAACCATCCCTCAACTTTTTAGAGAATTTTGGTATTATGCTGTCACACTGAAGTTTGTAAGGCCGGACTTTAAAACATCGAACATTTTGAGCGCACAAAATGTTTTCAGCTAGAGCTACTACGCTTAAGTTATTATTATAGAAGTTCGAGTTATGGAAGTTAAACTGTATGTTATTAATTTGCAAATTGATTTCAATAAAACGATAAATTGTTTTTAAATTAAAAATTTTTTTTTCCAAACATTTTTATAATTTTTTTATGAATCGATATCATAGCGGGCTTTTGAAACCGAATCACACAAGAAACCGACAACCGTTACGTAACCGATATATAAAATTTTTTCGAAACGGTTGACCGAAATTGAAATCGATAATTGTTTCCATAATATTTATATTAAGAAAGTATTATAAATAAGAAAATAATTAAAAAGATTATGTTATTATTTTGTGGAGTATTTTTACGATCTTTTGTATTCAAACTAATTTAATTAACTTGACGTTTTGAAACAATCCAATTTAGAACCAATCAGTGTGAAATGAACTGCCACGCCCCTTCACCAAAAAGGGGCTGTCAAATCAATGGGAAGAATTGCCTTCGTGGGTTGCGGGAATAACTTAGATAAGAGCTAATTTGCTGCGGGTTTCCTTAACTTGTCTGCATAAACAACAATTGAAATTGTCCAAAAGTCCATAAATTTGGATAAGAAAACCCAGCGGAGTTGTGTATATAGCTGTGCTATATAAGAACTGGGGTTATTCACATCGGCTATCCGAATGTAAATGCAATCATGAGAGCTGTTACATTTGGTCTCTTCGCCCTATTGTTGGTGGTTCTGGTTCTGGCACAAGACAATGGATATCAACGGACATTTCGAAGATTTCTACTGGGAGATCGCGCCGAGAATCCGTTCAAGCGTTTATTTCGTGGAGCACTCGTAGCACCAGCCGATGTCAAGGATCTGCGCGATAAGCATTGGGACGACTCTGATGACTCTGATCAAGTGCATGATGATTGGCAAGTCGATGATGACGATAGCGATGAAGAGAGTGATGATGATGACGGAGGTGCAATTAACGACGATAATGATGTTAGTGGTGGTGAGGACGTTTCGGATGGTGATGTTGATGACGACGATGATAATGATGAAGATAACGTTGAAAATAATGACGATATAAATGAAAGTAATGAAGACGACGATGATGCTGATGAAGACGATAATGATGATGAAGATGGCAGCGAAGACGATGATGATGACGACGATGATAATGATGAAGATAACGTTGAAAATAATGATGCTGAGGACGATAATGATAAAAATGATGAAGATGATGACGGCGCCGATGATGATGACGACGTTGAAGATGGCGGCGATGATGATGATGATGACGACAGTGACAATGATGAAGATAATGATGGCGATAACGACAATGATGTTGATAGTGATGAAGATAATGATGGCAATGACGACGATGATGATGATGATGACGATAATGATGATGAAGATGGCAGCGAAGACGATGATGATGACGGCGATGACAATGATGAAGATAATGATGAAAATAATGATGCTGAGGACGATAATGATAAAAGTGATGATAACGATCCTGATGTTGATGGCGACGATGATGATAATGGTGATGGTGATTATGATGACGACAATGAAGATGTCGACGACGATGAAGATGACGATAAAGATGACGACGACAGTGACGACGACGACGATGATGATGATGATAATGAAGATGACGACGACGACAATGATGATGTCGAGGATGATAATGAAAATGGTATTACTAAAGCAACAACCGTCCAAAGTGATGCTACAAAAAAATCGTAACTTAAAGAGGATATCAGGAAATTCTCATATATGTATATTATGCATTTCCGAAATGTAATATAATTTATTCAAAGAACATAAAATGCATTGCAAAAAATGCACACATAAGTTATTTATAATATTAGAATAATAAAATCCGTTTTAAATAGATTAATGATGGGCTTGGAATGATATAAGAAAAAACTGGGATGATGATAAAATCATATTTAAAATAGACCAAAAAACATTGGGTAAAATAATAAATGTATTTTTAAAATGGTATTTGGAATGAAATATTATTTAATAAATCTGCTTTGGATATTTGAAGATATCTTCTTCCATTTTCAAAACTAAACTTATTCTAATATTAATGTGTAGGGAGTAAAATACGTATTACACTCATGTAAATGTTGAATATTTTCATTTTGATTATAAATAAATATAATATCTATAATTAATATAAAGTATAATTGATATGTTTAAGTTTAAGTTTACATCTGCATAAGAATTTTGAAGATATCCCTTTTTGATTAAAAGCTAAACTCGCTTAAAATTCTTAATATTTATTATCTGTACTAAAAATAAAGGGAAATTTCTTTGCTTTACTTTAAATATTGGTTATTCCGATTCTTAGGCTTAGCTCGCTTACAATTTTTAATGCTTAGTGTGTCAAATAAGCTGTGAGCTTGTTAGTTTAGCAAAAGCGAAATCTATTGATAGATGGAGATAATAATTTCTTAATCTTCATCTTTGTCAGACAATCGAATACGGCCAGCGCTGATCGCCTTCGTGGATCAGTTGAAGGGATCACTGAGCGCCGATCGGGAGTTGTTCTTGGAGTATAAGAAGCGGCTGCTGGACATACGACAACGTCAGGCGACAGTCGATGATGCGGATGCTGCTGGAGATCACGGGGTGGACATTGATGAGGTGGATCTGTTGTCCGATACGAGTAGCATGCATTCATCTCGTCTCAGCAGCAGCTCACGAGGCACTGGGTAAATGTCAAACTGTCTTCGATAACTCGAATGAGTCGCTGATTTTTCATTTTATTTTCACTTTTTAGCAAAACCTTTCGCTCCAGCAAAAATCGACGCAAACACGAACGCAAACTGCTGAGCTTGAAGCCGGGCAACCCGTTTGAAGACATCGCGCTCATCGATGCGCTGCACAGCCAAGTCACAAAGATTGCACACCAGCAACAACAACAACTTGTGCGTGACACATGCAAAGCGCTGCTGCAGCTCCACACCGAGGACGAGCGGGCGGCGGGATTGCAGCAGCAATATGAGAGCGTCTTGTCTGTGGTGCAGGCATCACTGGACGCCATTTGGATACCGGAGCTAATGGGCGGCACGGCCCAGCACTTGACCGGACCCAATATCGATTACTTGGCACTGCAAAAGGAGCAGCGATATGCCCTAATAAGTGAGTGCAAATTTGTTATAGAATTTATTTAAAAATGCTTAAGTATTGTATTGTAATCCAAAGTTAGTTTTTTAAAATAACGAAGCTTGGTCAGGATGTATGGCAAATACTCAAATAGACCATCTGTGAGTGTGAATGAGATATCTCATTAAAGTTAATGTGAATATCAAACTTTGAACCAGAGCTGGGAATACTGATTAAATTTTTTAAATAAGCACCTCTTAACTTGAAAATAAATATTTTTATATTTAATAGTTTTTCCAGCAAAAAATAATGGTTTAATACCAGGGACTACAAATAATGATTATTTGTTTTTTTTTTAAATCCAATAATCATTCACTTATGATTACTTTGAGACAGCGAGAAATATACCAATATTCATCATTATAGCTCATTTTTGAATTTTCACCAGTATTGAACATTTTTCAAGTTTTATAGATTTGCTCACAAAATAATGATTAATTATACCCTGTGCCCATTGAAAATGGTCAAAAAGGGTATATTAGATTTGTGTGATGTATGTAACAGGCAGAAGGAAGAATCTCCGACCATATAAAGTATATATATTCTTGATCAGCATCAACAGCCGAGTCGATTGAGCCATGTCCGTCTGTCTGTCCGTCTGTCCGTCTGTTTGAACGCGTCGATCTCAGAAACTATAATAGCTAGAGACTTCAAATTTGGTATGTAGGTTGCTGGATACCGGACGCAGATCAAGTTTGTTTTTAAATTTGGATCGGACCACTATTTCATATAGCTGCCATAGGAACGATCAGTCAAAAATGAAGTCTCAGTATGAAAAACTTTTTTGTTGTTTGATCTATCTGAATCAAACTCACAGAATATGCATATGAGATGGTCCCTTATAACCTGACCAAAATTGGTTGAAATCGGATCACTATATCATATAGCTGCCATAGGAACGATCAGTCGAAAATCAAGTCTTAGTATGAACAACTTTTTTGTTGTTTGGGATAACTGAACCAAACTGACAGAATATGCATATGAGATGGTCCCAACCAATATTCTATTTTATGGATAATGGCACAGGGTATCCTCCAGTCGAGCAAACTCGACTGTAGCCGCGCCCACTTGTTTTTAGTTATATTTTACTACTCAGCCAATAATCCTTATTTTTGAGCAGAAAAATAAAAGTGAAAGAATAATTGAATTTTATTTTGAGCAAAAAATAAAACTCATGCAATAATGATTATTCTTTAAGTTTTATTTTTTCTGCTCAAGAATAGTGATTATTGGTTGAGTAGTAAAGTATAACTCATAATTAATCATTGTTTTGTGAGCAAATCGATAAATCTTGAAATTAATCATTATTTCCTAATTTTTTTAATAGAAATTATAATGATTACAGTCCCTGTTCAATACAGTTAGTAAGGCATTTAAAATTTTAAAATTTAGTTTATTATTTCAAATTTGTTTTGATTTTATTTCAACTTCTTTTAAAAGCATTTGAAATTTTTTCGGTGATTACTAATTACTCAGTGAGTCGGTCGGCCAGTATAAAAACTTTTGTACACAAAAATATCTTACATTTTCATTAAAATTTTCAATTTTTATTAACTTTCCATCGAATCCCATTTGATATTAATCATTATTTTCCTTATTCTTGCAGGCCCTGTTAAGCGCTTTAAGCCGCAGTTGAATATTATCGATTGGCAGCACAGCATACTGCAGTAGTTGCTATCGTTATCGCCCTTTTCGATACTGTCCCTTTAAGCTTTATTTGAGCTTCTGAAGCGGCTCTTCAATATTATCGATAGCATAGCATACATACTGCAGTAGTTGTTATCGTTATCGCATATCGCTCTTGGGCTGCTGCTGCAAATAGAATGCAGATGGCGAACAATTTGCGTGCAATGGATTCGGATTTTCACTTTTCATGCAAATGTTTTGGTCCAATTCAAATATTACAAACGACGCATATCTAATGTCGTGTCCGCCTAACATTTACTTTCACTTTGATTTTCAGCTAAAATAAATGTTGCATTAAATGTACTAATTGAAGTTTTTCTTATTAAATTAAAATTATTGGCACGAGATAAATAGTTGCGTGTTATCGTTATTTTTGTTATTGTTGTTTTAACTGTGAAAAGTGGGTGTACATTTGTAACGGTAATTGGTACCGACTATCATTTGGGAGGCGTTTACTTTTTACTTATCGCTGTGCAACGCCCTTAAAAGTATTTCGGATGATTTCCTGTCGCTGTCAGCAGCTGCTGCTGGCGTAGGCGTTGACGTTGGCAGCGCAGTTTGCAGTTGCAGTGAAGCATTTTGTTTGACAAACAACAACATCGACGAAGTCTGGAACAGGTTTCAAGTTTGACTGCTTCGTGATTTGTGTTGTAGGCGCATATTGTTGCCAGGCAGCGCATAAAAATAGTGCACAGTGTGTCAAAATGTGCTTAATAAGGGATGACAGCTAAAATATGAGGTGTGCTTCAATCTCTGTGCTAATAGTACACATTTCTAAAACTAGAATCAATTTTATCACTGTGTTTCATGAACCACCCTAACGTGCGCTGGACATGCGCAGCTAACGTATTCTGCCGCTACTATTGCTGTGAGCGTCAACGTCCAACCGCTGCCGCAGTCGCAGTCGCAACTCCATCTGAGACGATGGGCTCTCTGCTCTCTTGGTTTCGTTTTCGAATCGCATTTCAGTGAGCACCATTGAACGGAGCGGTCGTGTGTACGCTGTTGTGCGCTATCGTTTGCTTTGGCATCGCGTTTCTCAGTTCGTTTTGTTCTTCGCCCGCCAAATAAAAACAATAAAATTGTGTTAATAAACAAATATGAAATCGGGAGTACATTTGTATATAGAAGCTGCAAGCATAAAAGCCGTTTCGTAAATCCAACGGCAAGAAATATTTTGCCAAAGCAACAAGTGCGACAGGAAACGTGCGTGAAAAACGAAAACGAAACCAAAAATAAAGTGCAAAAATGCAGATGAAATAATTACATACATGTGGAACCTATGCATGCATTTGTCTGTATGTATGTGTTTGTGTGTTATTTGAAATTCCACTTAATTGCTAATTAATGGAATTTTCTTATTATTGATTGCTTATAAAAGAAATCATTTAATTGTGCTAATTATAAAGAAAGTGTGAAATATATAAAAAAAATATCATATTCATATGTTGTTGTTGCTGCCCGGACGTCAGAGCAGCAGCTGAAGGCGGAAGCAGCGCAGTCGCAGCTGAGTGAAAAATAAATAAATTCACAAAATAATATTGTTGTTGCTTAAGTGCTCGCATACAATTAACAACAAATATCATTAACAAAAGTGGAGTTGACTACTGCGACAAGAACAACAACAATAATAACAGCAAAACGTATTTTGGTAAGTCTCCCCAGGGTGTTCTAAAAGCAGCGCAGTCGACGTCAAGTGGAGCTTTGGCTGCTGCCGCGTTTGCTTCTCTCTCTTTCTCTCTTGGTCTTTTGTTCGCTGTCCAGTTTTAAGCTTAGCTCAAACTTGCAAAACGACTTTCAACATCGTTCGTTAGTCGTTGTCATTTTGCTCTTTGTTGTTGTTTTTATTTAAACTACTGTTGTGGTGTTTATTTAATTACACCTTCTATATTTTCCCAGTGCTTTTGTTATAATTTAGATTTAGGTTTTATGCGCGTTTTTATTTGTTGCTGCTTTTAGCACTTTTTTCGCCATATTTTCGCACATGTCGAAATCGCCGCTGTCTTCGAATCAGTTTTCCATGTTGAGAATATTGCACAAAGCAATTATTTATTTATACACTTAATGCCATAATTGTTATAGTTGTTTTGTTTTTACACTATGGCAATACGTGGAAAATGTTGTTCGTAATTCCATTGTCATTTATTTTCAGTTATTTTTGGCATGCTTGGAGCATACATTTTTAGGTTAGGTAATTGAAGTAACCGTTAATTTTGGTATTTGTATTTAAACAACTTTTAGAAGATTTTTAATTCGCATTTCAATGTCGACATTGTTATGTTTTAATGTTGAAAATAAATTATATATAATTCTTTGAATGTATTTCTGAAATGTTTATAGTTTTTACATTCAGATTGTAAAACATACTTGGAAGAATATAAATGATAGTTTAATCATTTACTTCGTATTCATATTATTATTATTCAAAATAATTAAATGTATTTAATTAAATTCATTTATAGAATTGTTCATACCTTTTGTAATTATTTTCGCTTTAATAGCAGAAACAATTTTCAGACCGAAAGCCATATAACTTTTCATTTTGTTTAAATAAATTGTTTTAGTGCAGAATTGAATTTCTTAAAATATCAAAGATTTTATTCTTTTGTTTAAAATAAATTTAGAGCTGAAAGTTTATCTTTTATATAGGATGATTCATTGAGAGTTTTTTTTTAAACTACAAATAAAACACAAATTATAGAATTGGATGGTGAAATCTTTATTATGGTCTGAAAGAAGTCTCTCTGACATTTACTTTTTAAAGAAAATTTCATTCATCTATTTCCCTAAAAAAAACTCAATGAATATAATTATTTTTATCAGAGTTTCTAAAATTATTTCTTCAATTGATTAATCATAGTATATATAAAACTATTATTTTATTATATTACTTGCATTTCTTGCATATACACGACACACTGTGCATTCTGAAGCAGCTCGAACTGTAGCTAATTCGAGTTTCTACGGTCTGACTGTCTGCCAGACTGCCAGACTGACTGGCTGACTATGTTAACGAGCGGGAAGGTCGTAAAACAAAAGCCTTAACTTGTGCTAAGAGCTGCATTTAATACTTGGTGAGACGACGTCTATAACTCCGGCGCGAATCTATGCAAAATCGAAAAGCCAAGCGAAGGCTGAGACTCTGAGTATCTGAGGCACTGACTCTGGGTCTATGACTGAGACCCTGCCACACATCATGATGCACTCAACCATTTTTTTTTCTTTGTTGTTGTTTGCTTTTTTTTAATTAGAGGTAGAAAAACAACAAAGAACTGAGTGGAAATGCATTATGCATCAGCATAAATCGCTGATAATGAAATATACATTTTGAATGCCAAATGAGCTAACCGCCAACGTCGATGATGATGAAATACAGGAGAAATACATAGCTAAGAAACCTAAGCCCAAACCCAACTGAAAACCAAACCCAAACCCAATCCGAATCCAAATGTTGACTTCCATGGAATGTTGATCGAAGTTGAGAACGCGTTTTAAAACCTGTTTTACATTGGGCGCCACAACATTAGTTGGAAGCTATTGGCTGATGATTTGATTATTTCAATGTTTGCACGGTCAGTTTGGGGTCAGAGTCTTGGCTAGAGATAAAACCAGACCCGCATCATCTGTGAGTCACGTTCAGCATTTTGGGATTCGCTTTTGACAGACTCAATCTCTACGTGACCCATCTGAAGAGATTGAGTAATATTTCTATAGACGGACAGTAACAGCTAAGCATAAACAATGAAACAACGGCAACATTCGCATTGTAAATTATGAGATAATGATAGACACACTCGTATGTCTTGTCATAGAATACGAATAGTACGATAGACCCCGGTTACGAATACAAATACTCATTACTTATGCGCATAGTTTTCAGTTTTCAGTTTGCCGTTTGCCATTGTTTTGCGGAAATTATCAAAAGGTTTGCAAAGTCTTGCTTCTGGATTATTGTATATCAAGAAGTAAAAAACAATAATTTTTAATATCTTGATATTATATTGATAATAATAAAGTCTTGGAATATCTTATATTTTCATGCTGAAACTTAAACTACTTCTATTTATTACAAAATAGCAACGATAATTTTGATATATCATGGAATTTTTCTTGAAAAAAAAAAACATTTTGCATTACTCTAACTACGTTTTTTCACTTCAAAGTTTCTGTAATGCATTCTGCGTTTTTATACCTTTTTTATTTTAAAAAAATGTACATTAATCTGTATATTTTTTAAGAAAATTTAATTTTCTACAAAAACAAAAAATTTGTTCAAATTCAGAAAAGCTATAAGAGGGTTTAAAATATATTATTGTTATATCTTTTTTCAAACTGCAGTGTAGCATGTTGCTTAAATAAATTAATAATAAATTAAATTAATAAATTCTTAATTCTTTTATAATTTGTTTTTTAACTTAAAGACAAATTATATTAATTTAAAAGTTCATTTGGTAAACTGTACTTAGTTTACATTGAATAAATAAAAAAAAGTTCAATTATTTTTCAATTTCTATAATTTCTCTCTAAAAGCTTTGATGAAACTATTATATTAATAATAATAATTTAATATAAGTCTCAAATTATGTTTAAGTCTATACCATATGCAATTCAGGCATATCGCGAAACTGTCATTAAATCTGCATTAAAGTTTTGTATTCTTGAGTCGCCTTCTTGAACGAAACTGTGAAGAAACCAGTTGATGACTCAAATCCAACCTCCGATTCGGCGTCATTAAGACTAAATGCAAATCTGTGGGCGCTGTTTCGCAGCTTCGGTGATTGCCCCACAGAGAGAGAGAGAGAGAGAGAGAGAGACACATGAATTGAGGTTGCCCTGCAGACCCAGAGACCTGACCTATGCAATTTTTCGTTGTCATTTCTGGTTCTTCACGTTATTTCATCTTCTTTGTTTTTATTGTCTTTCATTCGGTTTCTTACAAAACATTTTGAGGTTTGCATTTCGCAATCTTCGAATGGAAAATGCAACTTGACCATAGCTTTTTTTTCGCTGACAACAATAGAAGCTCTTGAACTTTTACAGCACCTTAAGTTGAACCGTTAAATGGACCCTATTTGGCATTACTAAATTAAATTAAAGTCAAATTGAACTTAGCTTGAGCTTATTGAATTAATTCTTTGAGCTTGTATCTTGCATCTCTTTTCCCTTTTCTCTCTTAATTGAATTAAACCTTTAATTATTTTGTTGACAAACGTAGCTATGAAATGTCAACGAACGTTTAACTTTAACTTGTACTAGGATACAACTTTTGACTTTATTTAGCGAGGGTGAGACAACTAGAGTGGCTATGAGTGAGACAACAAACTGTCAGCAATTTATTTTCACAGTCTCTGTTTACCTTTCCTATATTTCTTTGGTATTAGAGCATTTAGAATAAAGTGATTATTGATAAAGTAAATATCCAATAAAGTGACCTGGGAAGATTGCTGTCTGTAAAATAAATAAATTTAAAGTTTTAAAAGTAACTGCAATCATTACTTTATTTAATATTTATTTGCAGTGATTAAGCCGTAACCGTCAACCGGTATTACCGGTACTACCGATTGAAATTTATAACCTTAACTAAAACCGTAACCAAAGCAAAACTTCTTTATTATACCGAAACCCAAACACTGAAATTATTCCAACCGAAATAACCGTTAAGAAACCGAATCATGCTTAATTGTTAATTTCGGTTTATCGGTCATTCTTTTTTAAAACTAAATTTCACTTTTACTTCTGCCCTAAATTAATTTATATTTTGATCTTAATAAAAAGATTTTCATTTTTGAATTACTGAGTTACTTTAACATTTTTTAAAATTATTTTGTAAACCGAAATCATACCAGTATTTCAAAACTGATACATTTAAAAAACCGTTAACCGTTACGTAACCGATATACATATAAAAATTTTGCGTAAAAGCCCCTTCAGACGAGCTGATGAAACCTAGAGAACTATTAGAACATTGATAACAATTTCACAATCTCCACTAAGAAGAAAATTTGTCAAACAAATAAACAGGGTATCAAACCGAAACGACTATCGGTTTTCGGCTATCGGTTAAAGCCCCTTCAGACGAGCGCTTTTTCACCGACACTTTTTGTCATTTTTTGTCAAAAAGCTGTCGATCACCATCGCTCACCTATGGAATAGAACGTGTTCCATTTCCATCGGTGAGCTTCGGTTTTTCACCGGCGCTTTGAAATTTTGTGTGGTTACGCTTTTTGACAAAAAATGACAAAAAGTGTCGGTGAAAAAGCGCTCGTCTGAAGGGGCTTTAACCGATAGCCGAAAACCGATAGTCGTTTCGGTTTGATACCCTGTTTATTTGTTTGACAAATTTTCTTCTTAGTGGAGATTGTGAAATTGTTATCAATGTTCTAATAGTTCTCTAGGTTTCATCAGTAAAAGAAGAACTTGTTGATCAGTCCTGCAGTTACAGTTTTTATTGTATACATTGCTTGAATTAAATTTAATTCTAGCACTTGTTGGATGCATTTACACTTATTCGACAAACACTTGGAGCACTGATTGAACTTAATTGAATTACGACGCGTCTCGTGAGTTACAACTTGAGCTCAGTTGCTTCGGCCCTGAACTGTGAACCGTTCATTGTTGCCCGTGTCCCTGGCCCCCTGGCCCAGTCGAAAGGAAGTCGTTTGCCTATGGCCAAATGTGAACTAGTTTATTTAGTTGGTAGCTGGCCCAAATGGCCTGAAAGCCACCTCGAGCCTCGCTCGAATGTTTACCTTCTCGATGCGGCACACATGTCGCTCTCTGTGTATTTATCCACATCTGTGGACTGTGAACTCTAAGGCATGAAATGCATTTATAAATGCTCTTTTTGTTTACCTTTCACATAATGGGCCATTGAGGGCAACCATACTTACAAATTCTGCATTTGCTGTGTGTTTGTTTATGCCAC
Organism: Drosophila limbata; assembly: GCA_963924055.1. Taxonomy (NCBI): domain Eukaryota; kingdom Metazoa; phylum Arthropoda; class Insecta; order Diptera; family Drosophilidae; genus Drosophila; species Drosophila limbata. The sequence continues at coordinate 6,079,088 of OZ001352.1, forward strand.
TTAAGGCCAACTGGCTTCAAAGATACATTTACTACATTCTGTTGCTTTGTTTGAACTCGCCACGTATCTGCAAGATACACAAGCTGTCTTTTTCCTTTTGCTATTACTTTTGGCAAAATATCTTCAATATATGAATTGAAAATTTTTCAAGTTAGACTTCGTACAAATAAGAATTAATATAGCTAGCTTTTACTTAACCATTTAAACTTTTAAAATATCATTCGATATGTTCTAAAAAATTGCTAATCGTTTGATGGCACTAATATTGATAACATCATATTTTTGTCTCCTTATTGCTATCTTACTGAAGAATCTACAGATTTATTTTAACCTTCATATGTATATTTACTTTATTTATTTATTTCTTTACCATTCACTTCCTTGCAAATATGTTCACAGTCAACTTCGTAGCTCTTAATTCCTTTTTTTACGTCGCAATAAGTTTTATATGTTAGCAAGCAATAATTAATTAACAATCGAATTTGCATTTTGAGCTTTGTTACATTATTTTTATGAATGATATGCGAGATTGTATCGGGCTCGAGACGCAATTGCAAAAATTCTCGAGTTAAGCGACTGTTGAGCGCAAAAGGTTGTATAAATGTGATAAGTTTGGCATATATAATATATGTACATATATATAATAATAATATTCTAAGCGTCTGAGTGGGTTTTGCCCCTCGGCTAGCCTGATATCGCGGACCAGCCCGTTTTTCTGGCCAACAAAACTAGTTTGCTGTGTCGTCGTGAGCATTTCTAGGGAATTTTAAATGTTAAATTCGGGGAATTTTGCGTTCAAAAGGGCAAACAAAAACCCATAGACAATAAACAAATCATTAAAAAGAACATTGAAAGAAAATCTCTAGAAGCAGATTTCAAGTACATTTACATAGTTAATATTATATTCAATTAGCTACAGCTGATGTTGAATATAATTATCTAGGCAAAATGGATGCACGTGCTGTGACTGTAAAGACCTGAGATCTACCTCACCTCAGGTATACTAAGATTATAGAGAATGCTCTGGGAAAATTAAGTGCATACTGTAGAGACTAGATTATGAATCAAGTTTCTTTCGCTAGAGAAACCCTTTCTTAACTTGTTGTAAATATTATTTTAATTTAAAATAAATCTTTCGCTGAGTTATGACCTTCCACAAATTTGCGAAAAATAAAATCAGAAATGATTTATGGGACACGCGTCTGAAAATTATTTGAGCTTAAAATTAACACTCTCTTGCTAATCAATTAACTGCATAAACCTTGAACTCTGTGTAACAACAATAAAAAGAGAAGAGATTATATTGAAGTTGTATATAATGATATCTGAATATCTTTAATTAACATTTGCGATGTCAATGACAAATTTGCGTGTGAAGCAACAAAGAAAAAGGAAACCCAAAGTAAAGTTGACCCTAAAAAGAGATGGAGATGGAGAAAACTATGAATAAAGATAGATATATTCGATAAGTCATCGGCTGTTTTAATACACTAAGACAGGGCATTACATTTGGAATATTCTTGATCAGCATAATTATAAATTTGAACTTTGTAACAGTTTTACAAAAGTATAACTTTATAACGTCAAAAATTAGTATCTCTAAGTGGAGATACAAATAATTTCTTAATTCTCTAAGAGTATTAACTAGTCATTAGCTAAAGTTTTGACTGTTTTTTCGAGTATCTTTTCTATATTTTAATCTCCAAATTTGTGTGTCATGTGAAAATGTTAAGTATGGGAAAATGTTTGCCTAATTTGTAAATGACAACAGAAAATATTTTTAAAATTTTAAGCATTAATCGACAGAAGAGGTGCCAAAAAAAATAAAAACGAAAAAGAAGATGATATCAAAAACTGATTAGACTTTTTTTGTATGTTACTTTTTTTTCTTTTGGCTGACGTGGGAGAAATCGCCCAATTGAGCGGATCACGCAAATGGAAAGTCTTGGAGAGTATTTAATTATATAATGCATATTCAACTGTTCAACTGTCCAAAGCTGCCGCCCACATAATCTCCAGCCAGTTGATACCCTTCTCTTTTCAGCAGCCCCTCTCAGGCGGTAGTCGATCATTAACACATTTAAATGGTAGCTGACTCAGGGAAAACTTGTCTGTCAACTGTTACAGCTGCCGCATGTGGCTGCAGCTACAGATGCTGTTGCTGCTGTTACTCTGACTGTGAAAATTAGCCATGAAAATGTATCTTTCAGATTGCCACGCTCGGGTGAAAAGTAAAAGTGATGCTCTAGGTGCCAACTTTTCCTTTCATTTAACAGCAACCGCAACAATTATTACGAGTAAATTTTTTTCAATTACATTACTAATAAACTGAAAACCTGTTGAATGAGTTATAGAATTTTTGATAACTATTATATTAAATAATATTTTTAGCTTATAACTAAAAGATACTTTAATTTCGTTTAATTACAGGCTATTTAAGCATATTATGTTTTTCAAATGCCAAAGTTTAAATCTTTAACCAATCAAACTATGTTTTTGTATTACTTTCTGATGTTTCTACATGCCAAAACATTATTATATCATAGGAACAATTTATATATCTTAAGATTGTTGTTCTTTCTTGTTGTTTTGCAAATGTATCTAAAAGATACTTTTGTATCCAATCATTTTACGTGCATATCATAAAGTAGATAACAATACAGATTTTGGTTGATTATTTCTCTCAGTATTTTTTTGGGTTAAATTTATTTAATTATATACCTAGATCTCTAAATTTTATTCTGACGATATTTAATTATTATGTTATAAATTGTAATCCAAATGTTGTTTTAAGAAATACAGTATATCAAATTGATTTCGTTCCGTAGCCCTACGAAGCGTTTAATAATTGAAATACTGCAGAATTTACCTTGTGCAAAATCTGTCAAATCTGCTGTTTAAAGAAAGAGCGAAAAAAAGTAAATAAATAAAAGCGAATCAGCTGTATTTTCCCTTTTTGCTTTATACATAAATGTCTTAAAATTGGAATTTTAAATGTACAGATTGCTGGCTTAAAATTAACTTACTTTACTGTGTGTAAATCACTTTGAAACAAGATTCGAATAATAATGCGCTAAGTAATATGACTTTTAAAGAAATTTCGCAGAAAGAGACGATGTAAAACTTCATTTAAACATATCATCAAAATAACATAAGTAAATAATTATTTCCTTTTAAATGTTTTCTTTATTTAAACATTGATTGAAAATAAAAAAGCTTGGTAATAATTTTCTTTTAAAAAGAAATAAATATTTGTAATTTAAACATTTAATTAAAAGAAAATAAATGAATAAATTATGAATTTTAAAAGAAAATGCTCATTCTTAACTTACAAATTTAAATAAATTATAATAAATATTTTTAAAAATAATATATATTTCTTTTAAAATATTAACGTTTAAGAAAAAGAAAATAAATAAATAAATAAAATAAAATAATAATATGAACATATGTATGTATGTATATTAGGGCGGGTCAATTTGTTCGGGTCGAAAAAAACGTGGTAATCGTCCACCAGAATCGTAATCTACGATGAATTCTAAGATATTTTCAGGAAGAAAGTATATGTCTAAAATCAATTCCTAGCCTCCGCTGAGAAGCATGAAGATTTCAGGTTAAGGTATTTTAAGGTATTTTCAGGTATTTAAGGTATTAAAATAAAAATAACAAATTTTCCAAAAATGTTGGGCCTTATTCTAATTCATCTTTTTACAACAAATTTTATAAATAATTTTTATATTAAATTAATCAAACTATTTTTTTTTAATTCGTTTAAATTAGTCGAGCAAGCTATAAACAATGCCTTTTAAGGAAATAAGAGGCAATAGTCTGTAACTTTCTAACGAAGTATGATATCGGTATGAAATTTGAAATATATATTCTTGACATTTGACAAAAAATTTAGACAATAAAAAATAAGTGGGCGTGGCATCCAAATGGGCGTTAATTATCGGTCAAACGATAAAGGTCGGTTTTTTCAACATTAAAAAATTAAAAAAAATTGGAAAAATAGAATTTTATTTTTATTATTTTTTTATTTTTATTTTAAAAATATTTTAAATATCTTTAGTGTAAAATGTTGTCAAAAAAAATTTTTTTTCAACTGTCATGATTTCTAATCCCGTTTGACAAAGCTCTCCGAGATTTAAAAGCTAGAGCACATTACCGACCCCATCACCGAATTTAGCTTATAGTTAAACTCAACATTTAAAATATTTTTGTTTTATTTTTAGAAAGCAAATAACCAAAATATATCAAATAAAAAATAACTTATCCGTCAATTTTTAAAGTCTTTCTTAGAAAGAAAGTCGTTCCACATATCATCAAATCGAGTCTATTTATTTATTTTATTTGTTAATGGTTTTTTTTTAAACACTTGTATTAGAATTTCACGGTTTGCATTTACTTTTTTGGATTGGCTCTGGCTCTTGAGATAAATCACACATAAGAAGCTAAAATTAACATTAAATTGCATCTTATACAGAATTGACTTTAAGCTACCATGCCGCAAAATGACTGTTCCCCAGTGTGGTCATTGAGAAATCGCAATGGAGTAATATCAATATATTCAGTAGATACTTTTGAGTAGTTCAATCAACTATGTAGGGAACTAATGTGCTAATTTGCTGCTGTATAAACGATAAATCTCTTATAACCAGAGTGCATTACTTAACTCGTAATTTGCTGTGAACTTTTGCGAGTACTCGTGAGGCATTTAAGCCGACACGACGACAATGAATGAACATGAGTCACATGAGTCACAGCATACTCTAATGCATGCACACACACACTCACACACACACACACACACACACACACCACAGTCTCACACTGACACAGACACACTTTGAATTGTTAACTCATCTGGTTGTTGGCTTTTTTGTGGTTGTGGAATAACCTCAATTTGGTTCACACTGCGGATTGCGACTGGCGGCGTCATGGCTTTAACTCTTTTTTATGCTCGTAACTAAAAGCGAAATACCCAAAAAACAAAAACAGAAACAGAAAAATAAGCCAACAAAAACAACAGCAATGCACGTGCAATTGTGTCCAGCAACAATAACAATCCAATGGAAATTTATCATGTTGTTTCTGTTGTTGTTTTTCGACGGTAGCCCCAATTTTGGTTAACGCTTTTCAATTTCGTGACATTCAAATTGGGTAGTAGAGATTTTCGTATTAGTCGCCCCTTCAATCTGTATGCAACAAGTGGTAATTGTTGCAGCAACTAAAACAACAACATCAACAACAGACAGAGCTTTGTGTGTGGGTGTGTGTAAGTGCAAGTGATTGTTGATTGAAGTCTTGTCCTTCAATTTGATTGAATGTGTCAAGTCGCAGACAAGGCTGTTTCATATTATGTTTAAACAATAATCGCATATTTGGAGCAACAAATTATCTATTTATAGAAAGTTTAGGTTACTGTAAACTGTAGCGTCTATAGACAATTTAAAATCATGTTGTATGAAAATAAAATTGAGATCAAGAAGCTGCACTTAAAAGAAGCACTTTTCTAGATTCACAAGCTCCTAAATTAGTGACTCAAAATATTTCGATCTAAGTGCTTAAGCACAAGAATTGAGATTATTCTCTTTGAAAGTTTTAAGCTAGGTTGAAGAAGCTATTATATAAATATAACATGAAACCAAATCTCCAACTTCCTTTACTTGCTATTTAATTTTAAAATAAGCCACAAACCCAAAAAACCAACCAAAAACATTTTGTGTGTTTCTTTTTCAATTAATTTATAAAAAATGACGTATTTTTCTTTTCTGCTTAAAAATATAAAATAATTATTAAATTATGACTTGAAACCAAAGTTCCTACGTTTTATTAATTTTTAAAACTTTTTAAATTAAACTGAACATAGTAAAAACATGGTTGTAAACAAAATTCCTTCAAATAAATTTATGTTGTCAAAATTTGGTTCTTTTATTATTGTTATTTTCTTTATCTGTTGAAAAGTTGTATATCCATAGAATATTACTTTCCCTTGGTCTTTTGTGGAGCAGCCCTACAATTTGGAGCACTATTCGTATTGTATAAAAACCACCCCAAGAATCAGCTTTGAATGCGCGCAGTTAGACGGTTATCTGTAGGGCTATTGCCATTTAGTTGGCCCAACATAGATATTAATCTTAGCCAGGCTAACTGCAATTTAGGCCTGTCCCTGGTCATGTATTAAATACAACTGAACTTTATCATTCGACAAGTCGCGTGCCCGATTTGTCAGTAAATCAACATTAGTTTTGCCCCAAATGCATTCAAATTTGTCTCTAACTCTTGTTTCTTTCTTAATGTATGTTTATGCAATTATTTTAATGACAATCAGTTGTAGATATATTCAAGAGATAAGCCGCACGACATTAATTCATTTAGGCTCTTAATTTGCTCGTCAGCTGCATAATTGCCTCTAATGCAGTTGGACAATTAGTCAAATATTGCATTGTATGATTACCATAGAGTATAGAGCACATTCTGGCTATCTCTTTTACCTCTGTGTCTGTCTCTATCTTTTTCTGCCTCTGTCTGTTGTAATCGCGTTTCACATTTGGGTTAATTGACATTCACAGCGAACTCGTACACATCTACTTTTTCTCTATATAATACCCTTACTTTTCTCTCTTTGTCTTTGTCTCTCTCTCTCTCTCTCTCTCTCTCTCTCTCACTCTCTGTCTCTCTCCATTGATGAAATATTCTGCAATTGCTTTTCCATATTTTTTGCACCTGCTGCCATTCACAACGAACTCGTTCACTTTTTTTTTGTGGTACAGTCTCAACTCAGTCTATTGGGGGCTGAAACGCGACACATTTGTCAATTTTTTATAAGTCCCAAGCACATTAAGTGGACACAAGTCGCATAAACAATATATAAATAAATTTGATTGTATGTATAGGTACATATAGTTCATGGAATGGACAAATTGGCTCGGCTTTTGTTGTGGAACCATTTGTGATCATTGGATAGTTGAGGCCAAGCTAAGCCGCTTATGAATTCGCTTTGTATGGCTTGATTTCATCATGAGCTTTGTAAGTAATTGGAACTAGAGTGGTTTATGGTTGATGTCAATAAATCATCATGTTACAAATTCAATTTATTATAATTAATATCTATGCACTGTAAATTGGGCAAGATCTTTGTGTGTTGACAGAGTTTTGTAAAGTGTGGCAACTGTGGATAGCATTACTGATATTGATGTTAACACTAATGTTAAATAAAATGCTAATGCGAATGATATTTATTGTGAAACTATTGCACATTTATTTATTTATTTATTTGATAATAAAAATACTAATGTTAATGGTAATTCTATTGCTGATCATTTTTATAATCCAATGCTAATGTTAATGCAAATGCTAAAGCTTATGCTAATGTTAATGCGAATCCTTATGTCATTTCTAATTGTAATGCTGATCTAAGTCTTATTTTGACATTAATTATATGTATTTCTAACTCTTATGGTATGGAAAAACTAAAGAAATATAAATATATATAATTGCAATTTCTAAGAATTGCATCAACTTATTAGCCATTATTTATGCTTCCATTTGCTAATTTTTGCCAAATATCTGGAAAACACATGACAAGCATGAAATTTGTATAATTTTTATAATTATTTCCATTTGAGTTTTATCATAAACAGTTTCAAGTGCATGACGACGTCATAATTAAATCGAACTCTAGATGTCTATTTATAAAAATATCAAAATACGTATTTGTAGTATGTTCATTAGCGCTCTCGATAGCCACAAAACAACAACAATCAACAGAATTAATAATAATAGCAAATAAAAATAATGGAGAAAAAACTGACCATTTATTTTGGAGGCGTCGCGCTGCCTGGTTCAATAAACGCTTTGGCAGGGCAACAAGGTCAACATTGATGTATATTTGGGTATTTTTTTTGTTTTTTTCGCAGAGAAAACTTGGCTTGGATTTTTATTTTGATTTCTATTTTAATTACGTTGAAAGTTACGCCCGAGGGGGGACGGTCCAACATGTTGTGATATTATTGGGTCTGAACTTCGGGCATTGATTTCCCTCTCGAAATTTGTGATATAAGCAAATGTCATGCAAATGAGTCATCAGCAAATGAATGAGCAGCGATTTGAGGTCAGAAAGAGTTGAATAAATGGGAGTGAGAGAAATAGTTATGAATAAGTTTAAGAAAAAAGAAGGCAAAGTCGAATAAGTTTTCATTTTGGCAAATTTGGCTGATAATTTATTAGGATAATAGACAGTTTATGATTATGGAATCAGGTCAAGTATTTTTAGGGCGCTTGGAAAAGAATTTTGTTATTGGTTTATAAGGGATTTTCCAGCGAAAACTCAGCCGACTAAATATTGTTCGCACCTCGAAAACCTTTCAGATATTTACCTTTCCATTTACAGCGCGACTTATGACGAAGACTTGCAACTGTCAACCATTTGCGAAACAATTAATTTCACATTTCGACATAGATAATTACGAGAAACAGTTAAAGATACATATTTTTAGCCAGCGTACTGTGAATTACAATCCCAAACAACAAGATGGCCCAGCCTTATACAATAATTATCGCCCGGTATCCGATATAACGCGTCATGTTCCCCATTACACTTGGTTGATTTTTGTGTTAAACAAAAAAAAAATGGGAAAAATACATACAATAGTCTTGGTATTTATTAACATTTAAGTACGAGTATCTGTAGAACTGAATGAAATACGCGTACGCAACAATTACACAAAAGAAAGACACTCTTAGATCTAAGATTAACTAGCCTAACTGTTTGCATTCTCTTCTCTCGTAAGACGTCTGCTAAGAAGAGGCTTAAGAATTGCGTGCATAGAAGATTTGGGTTAACTTAAGATTTGGTTCGTCAATTGTGGTGATTACTCGAAAGAGAAATACTTTAATTAAGGCTAAAGATAAAAACTAAATGCAGGCTCTTAAAGTGAAGATTATCTTATAGTTCAACTTGTTGACAATTCATGCATTAATGAATGCATTATGTTATTTGAACTGTAAGTTATATTTCGGATGAAGATGGAAATGATCTTATAGGTTAACCAATAGACCATCTTTGCATCAATGATCATAATTAATGATCACATTCTTTTCAATTAGCAGAAATCAATCTAAATTTTTCAGTGGAATGTAAGATTAACTTAAAGTTAAGCTATTTGTAAAAGATCTTATCTAATTTAAAATTTGTAGATCACTGATCATCATCTGTTCTTCTATTAATATTCCACCGAGTTGAAATGCATTCTTTCTTGTATATAAGAAGATCTTAATGTTCAGCTTGTTGACAACTTGTAGACCACGGGTCATCATTAATGATTGCATTCAGTTCATCTAACAAAATTCCTTCTAGTTTGAAGTGATCTTGCAGATCAAGCGATTTACCCTGCTTAGATCAATGATCGCATTCTTTTCACACTGATATTTCTTTGTGGCTGGTGATGACGATTAATATAATGTTGAATCTCGTAAGATCATTAGTCGATCATTAGAGTTTAAGACCACAATTTTCCCCATATTCCTCTGCATTACAATAAAGGTGAAATCATTTCAATTGTAAATCAATTTCAACAGAAAGATTGATCTCCTTTATCCAACAAAAACTGGTTTAGCACTCCACGCAACGATCATCCGCGTTGTTGTATTCGTCGCAATCATCGTTATTATTAACTAAAGTCTCGTGATATAAATCTGAAGTAGCTGAAGAATTTTGCAGATTCTAAGTCATTCGTTCATCTTCAGCGCCTTGCCGCTGAAGCGGAAATGAATCTTCTCTAAAGTTTGCTTTCTTTGATTTCTTCAGTCTTCAGTCTTTGCCTTGATCGTTTCTTCTACCTTGTTTTGTTTGTGGCGCTGTCTGCACTTGCTGTTGCTCCAGCGAGTCACGTTTCAGCACCAGACCCGGTACTTGTTTTCATTTGGGTTAAGTGTAGGGTTCAAATTGCAAACAGACTTCTTTTGCCCCCACCCCCCACTCTTTTGTTGGTTACAGTTCACAATGTTTTGGGTATTATTTCGTAATTGTATCTACGTAATGTTTCAATTGTAGTAATGTTGCAAGACTGTTTCAATCTTCTATACTAGTACTATAATAAAAAATGCACTAGATTGAAATGCTATTGGGTTGGTAGTAGCGCATATACTTTGGAGATTTTCATTGACATTAATATTTTATTAGACAGCCCAAAAGTATGCAACATTTTCTTTGCGCTGTTTGCATGCGCTTCATTTTGACATCTGCGATATTTCGCTAAAACATCGCGTAACCCAACAAACAATATTGTGGCAATTCTTTAGGTAAATTAATAAAATAATTCACAATTAATAACTTAATTAACTTAATAATCGTCAAAACAATAATTTTTTTCTGTATTACATGAAATTTAATTCTATGCAATTTCGAATATAGTTTTTTTTTCTGATTAAATGATTCTTATATATTTTATTCTGGATAGATTGAAAAAAACACAAATTTCAGTAAAAACATAAATTTTTGTAAGTTGTCGTCTTTTAAGCGGTTTACTTAAAAATAATATTGTTTTGTTCTATCTCGACTTTGCACAGTTTGTCACAAGTTTGCCCTTTTGATATGGAAATTGCTGGCTCTCGAGCAATCGCAGTCACAACAATCTCTCACCTTGTCCGGCTACTGGACAGACAGACCTGTTGACTAGGGGCAGAGGAGTGCAGGTGCAGGTTACCTTAGCGTTTATTTCTTATCAGCAGCAACGTTGACATTCAGAATGAAAACAACAACACCAACAAATGTTACAAAATACTTTGCTAAGATTGTTGTTTTCTTTGTTGTTGTTGTTGTTCGGTTAACCAAACAAATCTTATCAAAGCGTAGTTGTATTTTTTACCGAATTAGTCAGCAAACACATTTTCTTTATTTACGGGAATAGTTATATATGAGCTACTCTGTTGTGGAATTTGCATTTATTTTGGTGGATTTTCCAGCACTTAATTTTAACGAAATGTTGGCTCTATTCGATGCTCAAATTGGGGACAGAAACTCCCTTAAAAGTGGCCGTGTGTCACACCTCAGCAGAAACCACACCTGGCTGTTGCATTAAGGCATAGTGATTCGCACACCTATAAAAATTGGATTGAAATAAAATATAACAATCATTAATTTTAATTAAATATAAAATTTACTATATCTTATATTATCTTTGTAATTTAAAACAAATTTCGAACCCATATAGAACACATATAAAAACGTAAAATTGACAAAAACTCACATCTTGTAACATGAACCTTTTTAATACATAGAAATGTATTGAACGTTTAATTTAAAACAAGTTTTTCAAGCTGTTTTTGATATACCGAATAAAATTTGTTAAACAAATTCTAGTCACAAACTAGGTGGAAATCTTGTCACGTTCGCGATGTCGCTTTACAAATGACTAATAAATCTTGTAAAAGAAATAAAATAATTATAATACATCAAAATAATTCCAGTAAATTAAAACTAAAAAATAATGTTATTTTATTATGGTTTAAGAGTTTTTTCTACAAATTACTCGCCTCATTTCGCCGACTTTCGCATTTTTGAAGATGAAGTCAAATATGATTTCAATTTTTTGCAGCGTTCGCGATGCATTGTTTTCTATAAATAAATCGATAACGACAAGTCCTCAAGCGTGTCTTATAAAAAAAAATAGTGTTGATAAAATGCATTAAACACGTAAAAAAAAACCTTTTTAAAAATGTTAATTTGTTCCCTTTTTTTCAGTTGAAGACATACGACTGTCGCGTTCTCTATCCTGGAAATTCTCATATTCAATATAGTCGTTTTATTCGTGATACCTTTTCATCAACCTTGCACCACTGTTGGGCAGGTGCTTTTAACATTAATTGCCCTACGTTTAGGGCATTTGGTTAACCCTCCTTTTTGGGCCCACGCCCAACTACGACTGCCGCCGTTGCATGCAACATTGACATGACATCGGGTCGAATCGGTAGATAACAAAGTTACAATAACCATGGTGAATGTTGACTCTTGAATATTGAATGAAAACAGCCCCAAAGCTGATGCCTCACACACACAGACACATACTTATGTCCATATAGTATGTTGGAATAGTTATGATTGCTCCATATGAAACTTTGATGAACTTTGCCAGGGGTTCTGGCCCATTTCGAATTGCAAATGGCGTGAGCTGCAGTTGAATGAACCCCAACACTTCACTTCAATCCATCAATTGCTCGAGTTTGAATATATTTTGGTTTCAATGTGAGCTTTTTTTTAACCTCCCCCAAAGTGCATTGAACTTGTGAGCTATAGTTTTTTGTTTGGCGTGTGCTAGTGTAAAGATCTTGTCAAGGGAAAGTACTTGTTCTATAATAAATGTTAATATGATAAAATCTAGCGTAATAGCTTAATATAAGAATATAACTGATTAATGATTAATGTTAAAATTTGAAAAAGGTTTTCATAAATTAGACAATAAAGAAACTTTTGGGACTCTTGAAATCTTAAGAATATACAATAAACTAAAATGGCTTTCTGGGAAAATACCATAAAATGCTATACATAGCCAAGCACCCTAATTACCACTTAATTAACTATTATCTATAAATAGTCCTGAAAACTTGTCACACTCTTAAGAAAGAGCTTAAAGGTGATGTTAAGCCAAAGAGAAATGGAAACATCTGTCAGCACCGCTGTAACTGCCAGCACTGTAAAAAAACAGAAAAGACCAATATGTTAAATGTAGCGACTAGAGATGGGCTCGGGCCTCCTTCTCAAGGCCCGGCCCGGCCCGGGCCCGAAATAAATCTTTCTGGCCCGGTCCAGGCCCGGCCCGGTCAAATTTTCAAGAGGCCCGGCCCGGCCCGAGCCCGGAACGATACAACTATATAAAATTTTTTTTATTCATAATTTTTTAATGTTAAAAATAGTGTTTATTTTATTTACAAAAATCTAACAATTAATTTTAGTAATTCAACAAAATTAATATTAACACAATTTTATGTAAAAAATATTTTTTGTTATCAGTTAATTATTTCGAAAAATAAATAAATATTTTAATAATAAATAAATATTTTTATTAATCGATATGAAAAATTGACTTTTCGGGCCTACCGGGCTTCGGGCTTTTTGTTTAGGCCCGGGCCCGCACGAAAAAAAGCCCGTTTTCGATTTTTATGCACGAAGCCCGGTGATTTTTTGAAGAGGCCCGCGGGACACGAAGCCCGGCCCGGCCCGTGCCCATCTCTAGTAGCGACAACAGCTGTTAAACTTCAGGATGAACTTGCACCCACACCAACAACTTAATTGAATAATATCTATAAATAGTCACACTCTTAAGAAAGCTCAATAAGCTTAATTATATCCTTTTGCTTCTTCCCCAACTCTCTGCTCTCTTCACCCAGAACCTTTTAACCTTGAACTCAACGATTAAAATGTATGTATTTCAGGCACCTTTCGAACGTGTCTCAATGATTATTTGGAAATTGTTATCGCTAAGGTTGGGGAAATTATTTTTTTGTGTTTTTTTTTTGTTTGGCTTTGTTGTTCACTTTCTTTGGAATTGTTGAACGTTCCTGGCCTTCATATGTCGAACCTTAAACTACATGGAAATACCAACTGTAATTTACAGTAATTTTATAAGTTGTTAGACAAGCAAATTGTTAATTCTATTATTTGTTTCTCTATGTCTTTTGCAGGTCTCGCATAATTACAAAATGGCAACGTGAGGAAACGTGAAACGAAAACAAAATACTCGAAAAATATTGAAAAATCTACAGCAACAACAAAAGGCTTAAAATGGGCACATAACAAATACAAGCAACAACAAGTGTAAAGCTTGAGCCCAGCAGAAGCATTAACAGAAGAAGAAGAACAGCAGTCGTAACAGAAACAAAAACAAAGCACGCAAATTGCAGCAACAATTTTTAAGCGCAACGAAACGAAGAATTGGTTTTCAAGCGAGCGAGCGAGAGAGAGATATTTTGCATTATGCTCCTCGCCAATAGCTCTCTGTCTTTCCACTGGGCCTTGGGCCTCTGCCTGTTGTTGTTTTGGGCCACGACATCGACGCGGGCACGTTTTATTGCTAAAAGAGAAACGCCCAACGTGGATATAGGCGTGGCAGCCGCCTCTGCAATTGACCCTGACATTGTTAAGCTTGGCAGCGAAAGTGTCAACGGATCGGAAGCAACAACAACAAAAATGTTCGACAATGAGAGCTTAAAGAGAGCAGAGCAAGAGGAATTGACTTCCACAACATCCACAACATCCACAACATCTACAACATCCACAACAACAGAGGCTGCAAAGCTTGCAATGAACGCCACTGAAGTTTCCACTAGGCCAAAAAATGTGGAAGCCATTAAGTTTGTGGAAGCTATGCAATCCCAAGCAGAAGAGAAGCAAGAGTCAACAACAACACAGCATAATGTGGAATCTGTGGAACCGTTGAAGCTCTCGGAGGAACAAGAGCTTAGAACAACAACAATAGCGTCAACTGCCGATGCTCAGGAGCAAGTGCTAATGGAGCTGACAACAGCATCTACAACAACCACTGAGTCAATTAAATACACAACACCAACAACAGCATCTACAACAACACCAACCACAGAGCGTCTAATATCAACACAGCGTTCTGAGGATCATGCACGTTCCATGCAATTTGCAAGCAGCACTGAAAGCTTTACGTTCGTTTCTCCTGTAACGCCCATGAAGCTTCGACCGCTGCCAATGACAACAACAACGACCACACACACACCACAGCTGCTGGCTGCACTGTTGCATGCCGGCGTAACGGTCACGCCAAGTGCATCGCATGAGAATGCCATCGAGGAGGAGCAGCTGCATCCGCAACCTGAGAAGCGTGCGAAATTTATCAGCGATAATTCGACAAATGCACAACAGCTGACGCTGCCCAATGCAGCGGAGGTATGGAGTCTGGCGGCCATGAAAATGGTGCCATCCACAACACCAACAGCAACAACAACAACAACAGCAACACCAACAACAACTACATTGCCACTTGCTGGCAAAGGCACAGAGTTGGCCAACGATATTGAGACGCATCAGGATAAAAACCAAACAGTGCAGCATAAGGAAAAAAATCTATTGGACTGGCAACAGATCATGATGATGCAATCAAGCCAAGAGAATCGCACAGAGCCAGTCATGAGCACCACGCTAGATGCCACTGAGGCAGCCACACAAGCCACAACATTAAGATTGGAAGTGATGTTAAACCAAAGAGAAATGGAGACATCTGCCAGCAATGCTGTAACTGTCAGCACTGTAAAGAAAACAGAAGAGAGCAACATGTTAAATGTGGCCACAACTGCTGTTAAACTTCAGGATGAACATGCACCCACACTAACAACAGAAGCCTCAACAGAAGCATTAACGGCAAAGCCAGAGTTGAAGGGAACAGAAGAAGAAGAGGAACCAACAGTAACAGCTAATGTTACTACTAAAGCTGAGTTAACAGAGCTCGCAAAGCTCAGCCTAAAAGCAGTCGAAGGCTCTGTAAAAGAAGCAGACTCTGTAACTGCAACAGAGTATATAACTGCAACAGAGTCTGCAACAATTGCAACAACAATAACAACAACACCTGCTAGTCTGACAACAGCTGAGCCAGAAATTCCAGCAATAACAAACACAACAACAACAACAACGGCCATGCCAAGCGCGTTGAACGCCACCCCCAGTCCCAATACGAATGAAATGGTAATGAAAACGACGGCACATGAAAATAATGAAAACGGCGATAAAGCCAACGACGTTGACGTCGACAGCGGCAGCAAGAGCGACGACGTCATCAACGTCTCGGTCTCAGTCTCAACGACCGAAACGACGCTGGCGGCAACTGAGAGTCAGCCAATAACAGTTAGTATGCGAACAGCTGGCGAAGTGAGCACAACAACGACTACGACGACGACGTCAACGCCAACGTCGACGCCGCAAACAGTGCACGCAAAGGTTGATGAACAATTCTCAGCAAGTACAACAACTTTGGCAACGCCAACGCCAACGGAAACCAACCAAATTAGCAATGAAGTGAATTTAGAAACAATTACAGTTAAAAATGTGACAAATGACAATAACAATAACAATGAGTTAACAAGTGTTGACAACAATTTATTAATACCAACAACAACAACAACAAGCAGCACTGAGAAACCCAATAACAGCGCTGCTAACAGTGAGCCGACACTGCAAATCAATAATAACAGCAATACAAATATAATAATAACAACTACAATAACGTCGCTGTTAACAGATGAGAAGGCTAACAGTAAACTGAATGAGCATGAAACTTCTCTGGAAACGAATAACATAAGTGAAACAGTTGGAACACCGCCAATAACAACAACAACTACAATAAAAGCAATTGCAGTTGAAATAGTGCCAACAACAGAAACAACAGCTGCACTGAATGAAAACGAACCAACAACATCAACAACAACAGCAAAAGCAACAACAACAACCACTGCAACAGCTGCAAAGGGTGAGTCTGAATTTTATGAGGATGAAGATGAGCAACAACAAATTGATAATGATCGCGATACAGAGGACTCGTTGCTAACCAAGACCAATATGGCGAGCACAACAACAACAACAACCACAACAACGACAACAACAGGTGCGCCTAAAACAACAACAACTGAGGAGCCGCTTATCAGTTTGCTAGATGATAGCACTACCACCACTACTGTTAGTTCTACCACTACAACAACAACAGCAACAACGCCAACAACGACTACAACAACCACTCCAAGACCAACATCAACAACTACCACAACAACAACAACAACAGCTGAGCCCATTTACAGCTCCACCACCGAATACAACAACAACAGAATCACAAACAATATGCTGCCCGTAGAAAGCACCACACAAGCAAGTGGTGCCCCATTAGATTTACCCACCACAATGCTAGTGCCCCCACATCCCACCGAACTGGATCACATGCAGCAGCCACATGGCAACACGGCCACCGATGTGAACGTCATCATAGCGATAACAGTCAGTGTTATTGGAGTCGTAGCCCTCATCCTGCTGGTGGCGTTCCTCTATTTGATGCGCAAGCGACAGAAGCAGATGTCGTATGGACAACGTTGTCGTCCCGTCAGCCTGGACGCCTATTCCCTCGACAATGTCTCCGTGCTGGGCAGTGTGCGGCGCAAGGGACGCGATCTGCGCGCCTCCAAACGCACCTATGGCAATGCCGCCTTCGATGATCCCTCGCTGCGTCACAATCTGCTCAGTGCCACAGAGCTGGGCAAGTTCCTGGAGCGACGATCGAGCATCTTTGAGGAGTTCAGGGATGTGCCGCAGATAATTGCACGAGCTGATGAAGTGCCCGCGGGATGTGAGGATAAGAATCGGTGAGTACACCGAGTGGTGACCATTAATATTCGTAAGCTCAGAGAAATCGGGAACTGAGAGAAGATTCAGTTTAATTTTTAGATATTTTGTGACATCATAGACTGCGAATTTTCAAGGTTCTCGACCTTGGGATTAATAATAAAAATAAATTGGGGTTATGACACTTGCTAGCTATCAGCTCACAGATAAAAAATAGAGAGTGTGCGAAAAGTGAGATTATAGTTACAGATACGTCTTTAAAAATAGTTAGTTCTTATCGTATTCTAAAACTCATTCTTAAATTGGCTTGTTTGATACAATTGGATTTATTTGGTATAAAAGTTAAGATATTTAAATTCCTTTACCAAATAAGTATAATAAGATATACAAAATCTGGATAAATGTGAAAGATTCTAGAGTTTTCTAAAAAGGATACATTTTTATTATAAAACTAAATTTAAACTCTTTTTTATCTGAATAAATAAAGCTAAAAAATAAGTTATATTTTTTTAATAAATTAACCCAAAAATACAACAAATTAAAACGTTTATTAAAATATCTTTATAAACAAAAACTTATTTTCGGCATTTGAGCGTTTTATATACTATAATATACATACATATGTATATATATTTGTAATTTGTTTTAATATCTTTTGGATATTTTTAAAATATTTCATTTTTTTTTTATTTCACAATACAAATTAAACTTTTAATTACTATATCTATTATTATCAAATTTCTTAATTCAAATCAACACATATTATTTATATTATAATCGTTACGGTTCCTGCAAGTCATGTAATTAATTAAATTTACAGGGAAAGTAAGTCTATTTTGAAATAAAGTTAGAGCGCAGGTGGAACACATACATTTTTAGAGATTACGCATTTTTAAATAAAATGATTCAACTCTGTTTTTTTATTGCATGACGCGCTTCCTGATTAACGCCGTCGACTTCAATGAATGAAATAAATGTCTGTGATCTCTGATCGTAACTCAACGTAACCTCAAACTTGAAACCGCAGCTACGCCAACGTAATTCCGCTTCCTGAGACGCGTGTGGTGCTGCAGCGACAGGGCGATGATGACAAAACGGAATACATTAATGCCAATTATGTGCGGGTAAGTGAGACAGACTATTGCTTGGCTCTCATCCGAAACAGAAAACAGCAGCTTTCCCACATGTGTGTGGGCGTTAACTCTCTGTGTGTGCGCGTGAGCGTGTGTGTGTGTGTGTTTATCTTACAACGGTATAACTTAGAGTTGCCACTACGTCTAGCCTTGCATGACGTGTGCCGAACGAGGGGAGGGGGACATAATTATATGGCCCATGAGATTGGCAAAGTGCCAAGAAAATTATTTCAACCTCTTTGTTACATTGCCTGTTGTAAGCAAATGAGTTTTTGTGCGAAAAACAATAAAAACAACAACAAGTGTATGTATTATAATAATAATAATCTAGGGGAAAGTTATGCGAGATTACAACGAAGTGTGAATGTCCTAATTAAAGTAATTGAGCACTTTAAATATGGGAACAGCATTAATTCTACGAGATGGAAGGACAAAATTAAATAACTTATACATACATACATACATCAATCGCTTATTCTATAGTCTTATTTTTACTGTTATGCAATCATTTATAGTTTAAATAAGTAAATCAACATGAATCACATTTATTGATTGGTTGTTAATTTGTTTTGGGGATTGTAATCACTGAGGCCAAAACAAAAATAACAGAAATAGTTAAGCCGATTGTTGTGCTAAGGGTATCTTTAAAAAAAACCTCTTTACGAGGTAAAATTCTAGTGACGAAAACATTTTAATGCACCAAAATTTCTGATATCCAATTTTGTGACGAATAATATTAAGTTTTACTTAAAAATTACTACAAAAAAATTTTTTTGTCACTCGGCACTGCGCAAAAAATATATATTTATTAGGTATGAAGAAATTAGCGCAATGTGCCGAGTGACAAAAAAATTTTTTTGTAGTAATTTTTAAGTAAAACTTAATATTATTCGTCACAAAATTGGATATCAGAAATTTTGGTGCATTAAAATGTTTTCGTCACTAGAATTTTACCTCGTAAAGAGGTTTTTTTTAAAGATATCAGAAATTTTGGAGTAAGATATCAAAAGCTTTGAAAATTGCAATATATTTTGACGGTACAATTTTGTCAAAATCTAACAGAACTCTCAAGCTCTGGCTGCTACGACACGTTGTTGCTGCTGTCCTATTCCAATTCTTAGCAAAACGTATATATTCTGTTAACAGGTAATATCTTCCAAACACATCGAAATTTTACAAACTACAATATATTGAAAATTAGAAAAAATCATTACTTGCGTTTTCACAAAAATCGCCTTAATGTGGGAAAAAATACCTTATTTCACCTGTTGCTGTTTACCTTTTATCTTAAAAAAACACTAAAGGTATTGCTAAGAGCCCTTTAAAATACCTTTTCAACGATATATATATCATATCTGTAGCTTTTATCGTTTGGATGATATGGGGGTTCCAATTTTAGCGGTTTTTAGTGATTTCCCGCTAAACTAGCTATTTTTCGAAAAAGTCGAAAAACAAAAGTTTCTATATTTTTGATTATAAAATGATTTATCTGCCGCAAAAAGAATTGACCACTTGCAAGCAGTATCTTTCCACATGCACTGCAAGCAGTGTACATACTGCATATGTACATGAAGTAGTGTAAAGGTGTAAGGTATATTCAGTTAATAGGTAATATCTTGCCCAAACGAATTTTGACAGATATGTGTTATATGTCAAAAAACGCGTAATTGAATTCTCTACAACATGCAGTATATTTAAAAGTGATTTGATGTGTAGATTTTTCTTAAATCGCCAAAATGTGGAAATAAATACCTTATTTCACCTGTAGCTGTTTACCTTTTTACTTAAAAAAAAACTTTGAATTTATGCCTAAAAGCCCTTCAAAACACCTTTCCAACGACATATAGAACAGATCTGTAGCTCCTATCGTTTGGATGCTATGGGGGTTTAGCGGTTTTTAGCGATTTCCCGCTAAACTAGCGATTTTTCGAAAAAGTCGTAGAACAAACGTTTCTAGATTTTTAATCGGGAACAAGTCCTCATTCAAACTTTTAAGCTAAATCAACGCTTTGATCTATACAAACAAACAAACAAACAAACAGACAAACAAACAGACTGACTTTTCATCTCGTTTTGAAAAGGGCACCAAAAATTTCGAAATTAATTATCTTCTGAACCAGTGGTTGGATTTTGATGATCAAGGTGTCATTCGACGCGTATTTTTGATAAGTATAGTGAAAAATTATAAAAAAAATCTAAAAGGCTCCAACGGCTCCATTTGCTCCAATCATTTAAATTTTGTCCCTCCCACTTACACCTGTTTATCTCACGAACCATGTCAGTTTTCAAAAGTCTTAGTATGCACATTTTTAAGTTAGATTGATACCTTTCGATCGGTATATAATTCGACCCGATCGGACAGTCATAGCAAATTTTCCATTCTTCCTGTGTATATATGCTAGTCGCTTTCGCACCCTTCGTGCTGCTTTCGTCACTAGCGCGGACTGCCGTCCGCAGTGATTCCCGAAACAATTAGGAAAATCAAACAATTGTGCGTCAGCATTGGCGCGTGACGTCCGCTGCATTAAAGCTCATTTTGTGATTGCAGACGATGTCCAAAATGCATTGATGCGAATCTCCCAGCAAACAGAGAGCCAGAAAAAGTGAGAGAGCAAGAGAAATACGCACACAATTTTCTCTCATCTCTCAGCTGTTCAAGCGCACAGTTGTTTTACGTGTGCAACTGCTGATAATCTGAACACGCAGTGATTTACGTTCCTTACCTATGAGTACATACACACATTCATACTTACAAGCATGCCTACACACATCAGCAATTTTATAGTAATTTATCAAAAGCGCGCGCAGCTCAATGGCAGCCATTAAATGACGCACACACATAGAATTCATGCGCAGATAGTGAGAGCAAGTGTGAGAGCAAAATTAAGAGTGAGAGTCTTACTTGGTTGTAAGTTTTGTATGCGCTTTGTGAAGCTTTTAATTAACTGTTATGTCACTACACACCCACATGCATATACATACAGTACGCAAAGTAATTGTTTTGACAATGAACCTAATGAATATATGTACATACATAATTTTGCATGAAATTTTAGAGTTACAAAACAATTACTTATTAACTAATCCCTTGTATTACCTCTGCGCAGGGACCACGAGATGCGCCAAATTATTACATTGCCTGCCAGGCACCGTTGGAGAGTACGACTGGAGACTTTTGGCGCATGATCTGGGAACAGCAGTCACGCGTGATTGTGCAGGCGACCGATCTGAATGAGAATGGCATTGAACGTTGTGCGGAGTATTTGCCGCCCTCGGTGACGCTGGATAATCACAGCAGCTATGGTGACTATCAGGTAACGCTGAAGCATCGCGAAGTCAAGGATAAATATGCGATATCAACGCTGATGCTTAAGCGTGTGGATGGCGACGAATGCCGTGAGCTGACGCACTATTGGTACAAATGGCCAGAGGCGGGTGTGCCCCTCGAGGAGGCGCCCATTATAGCCATGCTGCTGGAGGCGAGATCGTCCCTCAAGTCGTACGCCCTTGAGCAGGCCAATGAGCTGAAGGAGAAGTCGTCAACATTGACGCTTAAATCACTGGAGACAGCTCTGGACAACAGTGGGGAGACAAAGAAACCGGAAGAGGGCGGCAGCACCTCGAGCGGTGTCAACAATGAGATTAACGGCAATGTGGCCAACAAGCAACAGGCGCGCAGTCAACAGGGGTAAGTTAACGAACCATCTGTCTGTGAATCAGTGCTGCCAACTTTTAAGAAGCAAAATAGCTATTTTTGGTGGGTTACAGCTCGAGAAGCTTTCCAGCAAAAAAATCTGGTTAAAACAATTTTTTAATTTTCATTTGCCTCTTGAAGATAATAAAATGTAAGGCATTCAGGTTATAAAATAAAATGTTTAGAAAATTTAAAAAATTCTTGAATAATCTGCTTTGAAAAGTTTGAAAAGCTTTGCGAAAGTTGTGATTTAAATTTCCTCCTTCCATAATTAAGATAAAGACTTTATAAAGAGTCAAAGCATGAATCGTGAAAATTGCATGCGTTATGTTAATTGTTCTTGTTTTCATTTCTGTGTTCCCCTTCCCCTTAGACCGCTAACCATTCACTGCTCCCCAGGCACGGGACGTACTGGCACCATCATCGCCTGTGACATGGCCATACGCAGCCTGGAGACGCCAAAGCGATCCGTGGACATACCACAGCTGGTTTACTACGTGCGACGAGGACGCGCCAGCGCCGTACAGACCAAGGAGCAATACGAATTTATCTATAAGGTGGCCAATATGTATGCGACCAAAATCACAAATCTGTCAAATGATAACTGACACTGCTGAGATCAGTTCAAGCATGTTTAATCAATCATGTTTATATACGCGCTGTATCCATATTATAGTCATAGTTTATATATCTATCTTTATATATAAGCATATACACATATAAATTAATGTAGTAGATATTAGTTTATTTAGGTATTTATCGATCGATAAAACATGCAATTTTCAATTGAATTTGCGCACCAGGAGAATAATAATTTTGTGTTGTGCTTGAAATTTCATTTAAAATGTATGTATTCCTTTATTATTGTGATATATTCGTACATTTGTAAATCTCTTAAATAATTTGTTGCATATTTATAATAAGGCTTTGTTTTTGCGAGTAAAAATACCATTAAAATGTTGTATAAATTTTTATATATTTTTATTGTAAACAGTTAACAAATTATTTCTGTATTTTAAATGAGCTTTAATGTATGTAACATGTTTAATAAATAGTATATATATATATGCCGTTTAACTTTTTATTTAGATTTTTATGAATAAAACACACTTGTGTTTAAAATTTCAAATTGAACCGTTTAAATTGGAATCAACTTTGACAAAACTAACTAAACAAAATGAGATTGTTTTGGTTTTTGCATAATTTTGAAAATTTCACATGAATTTTTTATAATTTTGTCTATTTTTCCAAATTTTATTTAGAATTAATATACTAACTTCACCAAACATTCTTTAAAATGAACTTCATTATTTTGGGTTATCTACAATATTTTGGTTTATTGAAGTTGTACTTTATTAAATTAACAAATGAAAAAAATTCACATTTAAATTTCGCGCTGCAAAAATAGGACCAAAGCAGTTATTGGCGATACATAGGAATATCGATAAATTAAGCAGATGTGAACGCTACAAATCGGCAGTCGCAGGAACTGGATAAATTTTAGGCGCCAGATTCGTTGTGAGTGGCAATTGTAATGTCGATAGCCAAAAACCTTATCGCTTATCGAAATCGCATTTGTTTGCATTTAGAAAAAAAGCAGGCTTGCCGACAAGATGAAAGTGCATAGTTTATTATTAGTTTGTGCTGTTTTTGGGGCTGTTTTGGCCAATGATACGCCCAAAGTGAAAATTGGGGTCAAGAAGCGTGTGGAGAACTGCACGAGAAAGGCAAAGAGCGGTGATTTGATACATGTTCATTACAAGGTAATTAACCGATAAGAATGGCGTCCACGTCAGATCAGAAACCAATTTACCCCCATTCAATTTACAGGGTGCTCTGCAAGATGGCACCGAGTTCGACAGCAGTTACGGACGCGGCAAACCCTTCTCGTTCAGCCTAGGCGCACGCCAGGTCATCAAGGGCTGGGATCAGGGCCTGCTGGGCATGTGCGAGGGTGAACGCCGTACGCTCACCATCCCGCCGGAGTTGGGCTATGGGGCCAGTGGTGCGGGTGGTGGCAAAATACCACCAAATTCAGTGCTCGTATTTGATGTGGAAATGATGAAAATCGAGCCACGCGGAGCGGATGAGCTATAGGCGAAGCCAGATCAAAAAGAACCAAATCTTGTATTTCAATTTCAATGAATAAAAACATTAAATTATATTTAAACTAGGTAAACAATGTGGTTGGCATCATCTAATCAGGTTAGTGTTTGGGCTGAGACGCGCTCATCCACCTCGTCAAAGTGACGCCGCATCATGCGATGCTTCTCCAGCGCCGTGCCTTGAATGAACCGCTCGCCGCATGTGCCACATATGAAAGGGCACTCTCCGGTGTGCTGCTGCAAATGCAATTTCAGATCCTTGGCTTGGCGATAGCTCTTATCGCAGTATGTGCACTTGTGCGGCTTCAGTCCGCTGTGGGTCAGCATGTGACGCTTCAGTTTGTCAGAGCGGGCAAAGTCCTTGCCGCATACGGTGCAGTGGAATGGTTTCTCTCCCGTGTGCATGCGACGATGTGATATCATTTCAGAGTGTCGTGGAAATGCCATTTCACACAGATCGCACTTGAAGGGCTTCTCGCCGGTGTGACGACGCATGTGGGTGACCAACGAGGCAGCCGATTGCGTCTCGCGGCCACACAGCGAACATAGGAACTTCTTGACGGCCTCCTTGCGCTTGCGATCCCCATTGATGTGCACATCCCGTATGTGATTGTTCAGTCGTGATTTCATTTGATAGGTGCGATCGCAGTGCGGACATTGCAGTAGTTGTAGGGCCGGATCCCCACCTGGATCGGCTGGATCATCGGGTATGCGATCGGCACTTGGTGCTCGTTCCATGCCGCCGTGCTGCAGTTGCATATGTTGCTGCAGATTCTCGGGCCACATGAACTTGTAGCTGCATCTGCTACACGCGTATTTCTTCTCCGCACTGTGACACTGCGATTGCCTGTGCTGATCCATGATGCTCTGTAATAAATCATCGAGTTAGTGAACATCTCGCTAGAGTTTAACTTAAGCCATCACCTTGCAGACACACTTGAAGATGCAGATTTCACACTCGTGTGGCATCTTGTCGAATCGGTGCATGGTACGCTGGTGCTGTATCATCTCG
Organism: Drosophila limbata; assembly: GCA_963924055.1. Taxonomy (NCBI): domain Eukaryota; kingdom Metazoa; phylum Arthropoda; class Insecta; order Diptera; family Drosophilidae; genus Drosophila; species Drosophila limbata. The sequence continues at coordinate 6,104,376 of OZ001352.1, forward strand.
TACTTGCGCCTGCATTGCACTTTGCACAGCTCGCAAATGTAGACAAGACGCGGAGTTGGCGCAGGCGTTGACTGCATCTGCATTTCATCCTCCGTCTCGGAGTCGCCCAGCTGCAATTCATAGCCGGATTCGTTCGTTATGGAGTAGTTGTGCGGCGAGTCGAAGTTCTGATGCAGTGACAGCGACAGCTTCAGTTCCAGCTGAATATGAGCACGCAGATCGATGATGCGGTCAAAGTGCATGTTGCAGATCTTGCAGGTGATCCGTTTGGCTCCATTTGGCTTCGATGTCGCCGCTATGAGTGTCTCGGCCAGAGGAATATCCTGCTCCCTGATGCCGTGCCGCTTCAGATGCTTCACCAGATAGTCCCGTCGATAGAACTTGCGAGTACACCATTGACACGGTATCAGTTTCGATTGCTCGGCATGCACGCTCAGCAAATGGACCGTCAGAGATTTCTTCTTGTCAAAGACGCGTTTGCAATCGGCGCACTCGAACGTTTGATTCTGTAACGAATTGAGAGCTGAGTCACAGCTGGAGGATTTATTATGAATTGAGATACTTACTGTGATCCTGTGCTCCCTTATGTGCACCTTTAGATTATGCCGCCAACGGAAGCGCAACGGGCATTTGTGGCACAGGAATCGTTTTTGGGAATTTTTGCACTGCGACTCATTGTGATGCCGCAGTAGCTGGAGACTGACAAAGCGAGCATCACAGCGACCACAGACATGAGGCGCGTCCAGCCAGGCATGCGACTGACGCTGGTGCTCATACAGCTGATACTTGCGTTGATAACGCTCCTGGCACAGCTCGCATCCGTATTTGGCTTTGGGAATGCTGCGTTGTTGCCGCGACTGTTCATCGCCATCCAGTTCGGCCTCGCTCTCTGTTTCCGAGCTGTCCAGATCCATTTCATAGCCCGACTGATTCGTTATCGAATAGAAACGATGATAAATGCCAGCTGCCAAATCTTTACGTATGAGCTGCTTCAATTGATTCTCGCCCACATCCTTGGCATCGGGATAAAACAGTTCGGCCAGCTCATTTGGTTCCATATTGGATCGCGCGCCAAAGCTAACAATTTCGGGATGCTGTTCCAGGTGACGTCTCAGTTGGGCAATCTTATCGTATTGAGTCTGACAGATCATGCACTCGATGAGCTTGTAGCCATGTGGCTTGCACACGTTCACATCAATATCCTTGGCCTTTTTGCTCTCGCCCAAATTGGCCGATCGCTTCGAATCTCCGTGCACTTTTAGATGCGCTTGTAGCGCCTCACTGTTGCTGAACTTTCGTACACAGAAGGAGCACGAGTACCAGTCTGACTTTGATTTGTGGACACGCGATGAATGCTGCTTTAGATACCTCGGTCGTTTGAAGCTCTTTGGACATTCCTTGCACGCGAATATATGCCTTTTAATCCCACGCAATTTGTCCGTCTGCTTCCACTTTTGCACACGCTGTTGCAAAGGCAAATCATCAAGAGAGCTGAAAAGCAGAAATGATTTAGAAATAATGCTTGATTTACAATATGTAGTCTCACTCGTCTTCATCATGGTCAGGCTTATATTTATGCTCCTGCGCAATCGCTGACTTCGTTGGAGTGCCATCCTCCTCCTGCTTGACGGGATCGAGCATTGTCAGTGGATCGGTGGATTTCTTGTTGTCGGGATCACTTTCCACCGCGTTGTCCACATTGTCATTGGCATTTTGTACTGTGTTGAATTCGGGCAGTTCCGTGCAGGTTATATCGTTTTCCGTTTCATCTTCCTCTGTTTCCAATTTAACCTGATCCCAAGATTTGATTCGAATTAATTCAAAAGATAGCAATAGACAATGACATACCTCAACATGCTGCTCGGCACAGAGCTCCATGGGCGCCTCCTGTAGGCAGTCATTGGTCACTATCGCTTTGTCTCTGTTGTGCACATGGTTCATCAACAGTTCATTGGCTGCCAGCGCCTGTTTCACGTAGTAATAAGCTCCAATGAGTTTCTTTGCGCAGGTACCGCACAGACACTGGGGCAGCCGCTGAGCCAATGCATCGTCCACCTGCACGTTAAATACGTTTCAATTACAATTTATCAATCAAGAAATTTTATTATATTTACATCGACGTGCGTCAATTCAGCCAAAATGTCGGAGAGCAGTTTATCCGGAAATCTTTTTGGGGCCGTCGCCAACTTGTACAGTTTATCTGTGTCTCTTGCATCGCAAGTGCGGCACATGACGGGCAGCTTCATTTTGTGCCTTTGCCTTAATAAATGCGCAGTCTTCTAAAACTTAGCAAACACTAAACATTTATAAAATGCACAAAATCTACAAAAATTTCCATTTTATCCGTTTTGATTATTTTTGTGAATTGTAACTGTGATGGGAGAAAGCGAAGCAAAACTATCGCATATCGCAACTATCGATTAATTACATCGTTAATGTGCTGTGATATATTTCGACATTTTTTGTATGTATGAATTGAATTTATTTTTGTGATAAATCTTGAATTATAATTAATTTGTGAGATAACATTTGTAAAATAAAAATAAGTGAATTGATTAATCAATTTTAATTGATAACTTGTCTCCCAGCTGTTTCTCCATTTTGTATATATTTAAAGTAAATGATATTAGTATATAACTTTGTTTCTTATTCTATTAACTGTATGGACCTAAATTAAAGTGGAGCATTTGTTAAACTGACAAAGCCGAAGAAATCCAAGCATAAAATCTAAAATCCTAGTACTTCTTAATGGTTTTTCTAATCAAAGCCAAGCGCTGTTTATGCGCCTCGGTAACAGCAGCACGCTTATATGGACGCAGCTCATCCGTCCCAAATCCAGGTATCCACATGTTATACTTCCGCTCAAAATGCAGCTGCACATCGCGCACCTCGATCTTGTTCGATTTGCGATGCTTGGCAAAGGCGCTTGTCGATTTCACGGTGTCCTCGACAAAGTCATCAATGATCTGCAGCAATAATTCCTCAACATCTTCATCCAATTGCGTTGTGGTGTCCACTTCGCGCACCAGCTCTGTGAGACGCGGTTTTGTGAGCATCTAAAATGGAAATTGCCAAGATTATGTGGGAATTTTATTTGAGGAGCGCCATGCTTACAGGTGTGTTCTCAGCGCCAGTTGCAGGACTATGATTTGTTGCTTTACCACTGACCCCAACTGAACCACCACCAGATTGGCCCGTTGTTGTTGTTGTGCCACCATTCTGTGTGGATGAGTTGCTGTTGTTTGTCATTGGACTGTGCTGTGAGGGCGATGCCATTGGTGTATCGTGATGCCCGCTGTTGCTATCAAAAGTTGTAAATAGATCCGACATTGCTTTGCGATAAAGATTGCTTATATGTTGTATATAAATTGATTATCTATAAAAGCAAGTGCTAGATGAGGTTTTAGGATTTTTGTTTTTGTTTAGAAATACTGGGAATAGATGGAACCAAAGCCTTGCAGTTGTGTCGTTGTTGTTGTTGGTGTATACTGTAATAAGTGTATATTAGTGCGTGTGTGGGTGAGCATAATGATTAAAAGTACAGCAGAAAAGAAGCTTTGTTAATAAACATTTAAATGAATTTAATGGTAAATATTTTGCATTCAGTTTTCATCATGCAACTACAATCTCCGCCCGCACGAAGAGTGTGCATCTTAGGCCACCTTTTATTTATTTGCCAACACACTTGCAGCTAGCAGGCGGCTTGATAAACACTTACAGTGACAGTGAAAGAAATTGTTTTAAAGATTGTGTACAATTATAAATGAAAATTTGTTGAAAATAACAAAACAACAAACTCACTTGGCTGAGTGTTGAAAAACGGTCAGGCATAGGGATGGCACGATAATCAAATTATATGTAATAATCGATTAATTTGTGCCAATTTTCGATTTAATCGAATCCAAAATTCCAAAAAATTCGCATCATAATTTCATGTTTACGCGCAAACCAAAAAGCTACAAAACATTTATCGTGGTGCCGAAAATTAGTAAAGTATGGAAATATTTTTCCAAAAACAACGAAACAATAGTCTAGTGCCGATTGTGTGAGAAGCAATTAAAATATTGTAAAAACACAACCAACATGCTTCATCATTTAATGGTCAAAAACGCAAAGCTGTATGTCATAGCTTGTCAATATTGTTTTTTGGTAGGAACGTCAGTCCCAGCAGAGCGCCATTTCTATTTATTAAGTACTGTTGGGGTAAAAGGACATTCGCATTATACTTTCAGTTGTGAAATATTTCAAAAATCGCGAAATTTGGCTCATATTAAAATAATCATTTGATTAATGGACTATTTTCATTTAATCGCGATTAGCTGCAATTAATAATCGCAAGGACTCGATTAATCATATTATTACAATAATCGATTAATTTATTTTTTTGCCATCTCAGGGAATCGCTAAGTGCCGACAAGTGTTGCAAAGTAGTTGAATATCGATTTTGCCATTCATCGATAGGTCGATTACTTTTAATTACGTATTTCATTTCAAAACAAAGAAAACCTGTGTACGCATCAGATAAAGTTAAATATTTATTTGAATTCTATTTGTTGGACAAAAGCAAAATGTCAACGGACGAGACAAATACACAAACACAGGCTACTGAAAGCACTGAAAGTAAAGATGACGGATGTGTGGACATGTCGTTTACAAAGGAAGTTCGCAAAGCAACCAAAGACGTTCATAATCTGACTGACGTTCTGATTAATGCCAAATTCGCATTCGGTAAATAGATTTTCGGGTAATTGGATGATTAATATTAATCAACAGTTGTTTGTTTGCAGCACTTTCGGATGATGAAGTTTGGTACGATGGACTTTTGGTCTTTTATGAGTTATATAAATTTTTTGAGGCAAACTTGCCCGAGCGTCTGCTTCCTAAGGAGCTCCATCGCGCGGCTGCCTTTGAGCGTGACTTTGCATATTTCTATGGCTCCGACTGGCAGAAGTCATATGAACCACGTCCCGCTGTCAAAACGTATTTGGCGGCCTTGGAGAAGGTCGCTGCCAAAGATGAGGTGCTCCTCTTCGCCTATGCCTTCCAAATGTATATGGCATTGATGTCTGGTGGCCAATTGTTGCAAAAGAAACGCATGGTTGCCCGCAAGCTATGGATCTTTCCACAAGGCGCCGAGCAGAAACAGAAGCAGGCCGAAGCGGAAGCTGCGGCTGCAACAGAAGCTGCTGCAGCTCTCAATGATGACAAGGATAATTATTTGGCTGCTCGGCCAATGCCGGAACAGGTTACCATATGCCAGGTTGGATGTGAAGCTACATACTTTCCAGTAGGAATTCCCATACTCAAAAACAAGCTACGGCGCATATTTAATGAGGTCTACGGCAAATTGGATGAGGAGAAGCGCGCCGAGTACATCGAGGAGAGTCGCAACTTATTCCGCATGAACTTGGAGCTTGTGCGCACCGTCAAGGGTGTGAATCGCGCTAATCTTCGGAAACTGGCTATTGCTGTTGTCTTTATAACCAGTCTTTATGTGGCCTTCAAATTGGCTGTCAAATAATCAAGTTGTTACAATTCCTGTTAATTCTTAGTCTACTCCAATTATTATACATATATACCTATTGTTAGATTCGAAAATATTTATATCTATATGCTTGTCTGATAATCGCTAACCAAAGGCAATAAATTGCAAGTTAACCTGGCACAATCTTCAAAACCACGCCAAGAACGTGTCTAGTTTAGGATATACATTTTAAGTAATTTAATCTTTGTTTTTTTCTCAAGACAAAATATATTTTAAAATATAAAATTATATTTATATTTATTAGTTAAAAAAGTAATCAATATATAACATATAATAATAACTCTTATTTACAGTTGAGGCACCAGCAAACTTATTCAAAGTCCAGAAGTCCTCTGTGGTTAAGGAAGGGATAGATAGCCTCGGCATGCTTGCGATATCTGTCCCCATTCATGAGTTTCCTTTGGAAATTTTTACTCTCTTCATTGTCACCCATCATGGTCTCAATGCTCGCATTGTCCGTGGGATCCAGCAGAACGGCGCACATCACTGTGGAAGTGGTTGATATGGCCCAAAGGGGATTCTCCAGGAGCATCGTGTGCAGTTCCCTCAAGGTAGGTATATGGCGTGGATACTTGAGCAGTTCCAGATTGCGTTGGAGCTCGCCACAATAGAAGCGTATAAAGTAATCGAACTTCTCGAGTTTGATGTCAAAGCTGGGCGAGGATAACAGCAAGTAATACAAGTCCTGTGCAGGAGTGTTGAAGTTCGATCGCTGGAAGTCTATAAGCAGTGTATCTTTAATTTCCCCCTTGGAATCATAGGAAAACAGCACATTGTTCGTCCAACAATCGCCATGATTCATGACATTAAACTGATTCTTGTCATACTTCTCCGCCTTGGACGTAAGCTCAAACATGTTATCCAGAACCTTGATCTAAAGTTAACGTGGATTGAATATCAGTTCAATTGGAGTTGGAGAAATCTTGTCCAGAACTTACCACTTTATCAGCATACGCCTCGCTGCCCTTCAAGCTCCTTGTTATCTCAGCAGCTAAATCCATAAAGGCCTTACCCTCGGGACTATCAAGAATCGGTCGAGACTTTTCGTTGTGCAGCGGCTTGTCCAGACAATCCGCATAGGCACCCTTAGTCACATATAATTGGGCGGAAGCTGCATGGAGCTCGGCCATCTTGGCCAGCACATGCTCCGTTTCGCTTATGCTTAACCCTTGCCGGCGATCCGCATTCTTATATCCGGCTGGCCGCAGATTCTCGAGGAGAATGTGCTCTGCTTCTGGGGAGTTGGGAAATTTGTAGCTCTTTGGGCCAAATATGATGGGCTGTCCAGCCTGCTCATAGAGCTGTTCCAGCTGTGGAATGACATCGTAATACATGGCAATCTCCTTCTTAAATGTGACCATTGTGTCCAACAACACTTTGGTGGCCTCACCGCCTGGCGGCACCTTTAGCATAAAGGAAATGCTTGACTTGCCACCGGATTCGGTTAGGTAATCAATGTCCACTGAGAGCATGATCGAGGAGTAATTGTCACCAGACTCTGTGGCTCTCTTTACTCGGAAGCTTTGTATGTCCTTATAGTCGGACCTCTCAGCTTTCAGCAGAGCCTTGAAGTGGTCGATGTTGACCCAATCTGGTGTCACGGGATCCACCTCGATTTCCACTTGTGATAAAGCAACTGGGATCTCTTTTGGTACCACACTGAAAACAATTCATAAAAGTAAATTTTATAAGAAACCATACTCAATTACCATCTTAAATATCACTTACTAGCATTCTAGGAGTCCACGATTGTCCAACCAAGGCAGTATTTGCTCGATATGATGTTTATAGCGCTTGCCCGAGTACATCAGGTTCTTGAAATCTTTTCCAGCTTCACTGTCACCCATGAAATTCTCTAAGGATGCCGACTCGGTCGGATCTAGGAGGACCACGGGCAGCACCATGAAGACTCCGGTTATTGCCCAACTTCCGTATTTGTAGAGCTGCATATGGAGCTCCGACAATCTGGGCTTATGGCCCGAGTACTCCAGTAATTCCAGATGTTCGATCAGCTGATCGTGATAATATTTGATAAAGAAGTCGAAATCCTTGAGCTTGTAATCGATGTGCACAGATGTCATGATGAAGTAAAGAAAATCGGAAAATGGATGACCGTAACGGGGATTCTGGAAGTCCACATAGATCATATCAGTCAGATCTCCATTGGGTGCAATTTTAAAGAGCAGATTGTTAACCCAAGAATCACCATGAGTAACCACATTAAATTCGTTAGGATCGTGTTCACCTGTAGTCACAAATGTTTCTCGGACTTCGGCAAAATATTTCTCCTATAAAACAAAAGATCATTAGAAAACGAGAGTTTAATGAATCGTCAATTATTTACCATTTTATCATGATATTTCAGGCAGTCCTTGAAGTTCTTAAGGTTATTCAAAAACATTGTCTGGAGTGGTTTCATTATGGCATCCATAATAGCCAAGCTATTCTCAAGATTTTTGCCCATCATTCCATACATCATTCCATCCGAGAGGCCATGAAGGTTTTTGAATTGCGCCCCCGCTGCATGATACTGCGCCATCTTCTTGAGCACCACTTTGGTCTGCTCCAAATTGAGGCCTTCCCGGCGATTGACATTCTTGTAGCCATCCTGGCCAAGATCATACATCAGCACCGTATTGGCCAGCTTGGGCTCTTCCTTGAGGCTCTCCTTGAATCTGTATGCCCGTGGAGCAAAGGTTATATCTAATCCCTTTTCCTTATAAAGTTCCTCCAGTTTCGGCAATAGATCAATGTAGGCCTCATTTTCAATTGGAAAGAAATTTGCGACAGCGAGCATCTGTTCCATTCCCGGGAAATCGTGTGCTACTTTCATCATATACGAAAGGGGCTTGACGGATTTGTCTAATGACAAACGGTGACAGGAAAGAGATGAATGTGATTTAGTTTGATTATAATTATCATTATTAACAAAATAATTGCAAAGTACATATGGGCTAATCCGAAAATTTTTAAACCAAAAGCGAAAACTTAAAGTTGTCAAAAAAGTGCATGTTTTTTAGTAATAGTTGTTTTATCTTATAATAGAATACATTTTTAGGCTTCAAATTACAAAATCAAAAAGGTTTTTCGGTGGTTTAGTTATTCATGGCCGAGCCTAATCAATTAATTGCACTTTTTGCCTCTTAATTTCAATAATTCTTGTAAAAAGAAGGGTATTTTCAATGGCCAAAAAAGTGTGCAAAGCGGTCGTCTGAGTGTTTAGCGCTTAGCTCATCTTAAACTTTGTTTTTCTTATCTTTTATTTACGATAAAAACTATATCGAACAAATATTCAATATGCATTAATAATTTGAAAAAAAATGTGTGTGTAAAAAGTGTAACGTCCGCAACGTAACGCCCGCAACAGACAAAAATTATAATTTTTTATTAACGAGACTACTTATCTTAATTTTTGATGCTGAATTGATATGGTCATATATTCCACTTAATTTTTTGTTTATGAAGTAAAATTCGCTAATATATGTGCAAATGCACGTTAACCTCAAATCGACTTCCATTCTTTGTAACGGCCGCAACGGAACTTTCAGCAAGCCTAATTTTTTTTCAAAAACAGTAAGGCTTTTTTCTTAAAATAGGTTTAAGAGTACTCACATTGAAATGCATTATCCTGCAAATTTCATTAAAATTCACCAATCTGAACGCGGACTGTATCAGTTTAAACATGAAAATTTGCGTGCAAATGTAACGTCCGCAACTCAGGATTAGCCCATATGGGGTTACCCTAAAATTTTAAAACCAAGGGTAAACATTTTAAGTTGACATTAAATGTCGTTTTCAAAACGTGTGCTGTAAAGTCACCGGATTTATAAAGTATATGCCATTATTATAAATATAAATATATAAAAATAAATTATAAACTGAATTTGAAAATAAACATTTTCAAAATTTTTAGAATTGTTTAACATCATTACTTCAGCTTTAAACAGTTAGTAGTAAACAGTTAAAGTAAATGTTGAATGATAAACAAAACCGAGCTGTTCTGAATTCCACTTTAATTTTTGTTATTGATACCAACTCTCGCAATCGAAAGCTTCTAGAGTTGCATAATTGAATAACAAAATTCAAACAACGAAGTTTTAGTCTAATGTAGCTTCTATCTGCTATATTCAACCTTAACTATTGAAAAATTAATTTTCAAAACGTTTTCGAAACCGAGTTTGAAAAGTAAAACAAAGTCCATATCGGTCGAAATTGGGAACTGCAAATAGTAAAACGTTGGTTTTCGTTTCGTTTTTACTTTTTGAAAACGTTTGCAATTAGGAAAAAGCCAGAATAAACATTAATAATTTGAAGTAATTTTTTGTATTTAGATATTTTTTTGTTTATTATGCCAAATTCGCTAAAAACTGTGAAAATACACATTATTACTCAAAGTTTCAGTTTTAACATGAAAATATACGTGCAAATGTAACGCCCGGCACACTGGATTAGCCCATATTTATTATTAATAGTTAAAAGAACTTTATTTCTTGATCTTATATAAGAAATGGATAAAATTATAGTAAAATTTTGAAGGTGTTATCACAATCCTCCAATGACTTAAATTTCTCATCTTTTCAATAAAATAAATTCAACAAAAATTTATAATTGAAAATATATATTGATTAGGGTATATCAGTAACTTTCCGTTGATGTCCATCTATTGTCTTTTCCTTCTTTATGTACCCTTGAAGAATGCGTATCTAAACAACTAATAAGTTTTTACAATTGATTTACGCTTTAAAATGATGAAATTCCCCTATGAAAAGAATATACTTTTACGGCTGATTTACGTTCTAAAATTATGATATTGATTGCTTGATTTGACCATAAATGAATGTTAGATAGGGGCAGGAGTAAATTTAGGTTTGTTATCTCAAGTTTAATATGTGTGCTAACCATATTCGTAGCCCCAAAGCAGTCACGATAACCAGCAGAATTCCCACAACGATACGAACGCCAAATACAGCGAAGAATTTCAATGTGTTTTAAATTCAAATTTTGTGACGTCACTTGGGGAATTGCACTCACCTGTTAGTTCTGCCTCGATGCTTACTCTTAGCATAAGCGTTGCATAGTTCTCTCCGGGACTGAGAGCGGGCTTCACACTAAAGCTTTGAATCTTGGAGAACTTTGGAACAGACTCTCTGAGTATTTCCACAAAGTGCGACTCTTTAATCCATTCGGGCACTAGTTTAATGTCAATTTCTGGCACCGTTGGGGCAGGGGCGGCGGCGCGGGCAGGAGCAGGGGCTGGCGTGGGATCGGGCGTAACGACCTTGGATTCTGCTGTCGTGTCATTGACCCGAGCTTTGACGCTGCTGCTGCTGCTGCTGCTCTGCTGCGACTTGTCCTCGGCAGTTGACACTTTATAGCTGTGTTTTGGCTTGGAATTATGACCGCCCATTGTGAAAGTTCCAGCTGATCTGAATACGTCTCTTCAAATGCACAAATAGATTTCAACTGAGCGTATGCCTAGGAATCAAGGCTGATATTTATACACGAAAATTGTGGCTGATAACAATTCAAGCTGATAACTACACTATTTTTTATCAGTTTGCTCAGCTCGACAGGTGTACTTGTATTACGAACTGAATATAACTGACGACTGTTCAGATGATATGCATCAGTTGTATATACATACATGTATGTATTCTACACTCTGCCCACTCTATACTCGCATTATAACTACAACACATTCGTAAATTCTAAATTTGTTAGCGGCAAATTTAACCATTATTCAATTTGAGCGTGAAACTGTGAAATTACCGCACTTGCGTATGCAATTTACTACCCTGTATGTGTGTGAAGAGGGTATGCTGAAGCGGAAATATTATCAATCAGAAATTAGGACACTTTTATGGCATAGATTATAAGACAGAAAAAGGTCAGAGTAAAGCTGTTATGTTTATTAATAAATATATAATTTAAGTGTGCGACATTACTTCAATTTATAATTTATATACAAATTCTCTGTATTCTGTCTAAAACATTAACAAGGAGCTAATTGAAGACTCTTACAGGGTATCGTTTCGTCACGCCGTTTGTCCGCAAAAGTACTTTTAATCAATGAAATCCAGTGAAAAATGTAGTTATCTTTCGTATACTCAGAATGACTTTAGTTTTGTTTATTTTTCGCAAGCGACTTATCAAATCTGACCACAATAAGTTCCTAAAGCGATAGTATTTGTATGGACATGCAATTAGTTCAACGTTCTGTTATATGACAAAATTATAGATTACAATTAAACACGCTGCTATGCAATTATAAAACGTCCCTGACAGAACAATTAGTGTAATTAATAATTGAATATACTAGGGTATAAAAGCAGCGAGGTTTACACATCAAAACAATACATGACTTAATTATAGAAGGCAATACAACTATTAACTTAATACTCAAATAATTCCAATTTTACTATTTGATAAGATTATCGAAATATGTCTTGTCTTTGAGTTAACTATCGGAAAAGTACTCTCAAGTGCATATTTTTTTTCTATAAAAGATGAGGTGCTCCTCTTCGCCTATGCCTTCCAAATGTATATGGCATTGATGTCTGGTGGCCAATTGTGGATCTTTCCACAAGGCGCCGAGCAAAAACAGAAGCAGGCCGAAGCGGAAGCTGCGGCTGCAACAGAAGCTGCTGCAGCTCTCAATGATGACAAGGATAATTATTTGGCTGCTCGGCCAATGCCGGAACAGGTGACCATATGCCAGGTTGGATGTGAAGCTACATACTTTCCAGTAGGAATTCCCATACTCAAAAACAAGCTACGGCGCATATTTAATGAGGTCTACGGCAAATTGGATGAGGAGAAGCGCGCCGAGTACATCGAGGAGAGTCGCAACTTATTCCGCATGAACTTGGAGCTTGTGCGCACCGTCAAGGGTGTGAATCGCGCTAATCTTCGGAAACTGGCTATTGCTGTTGTCTTTATAACCAGTCTTTATGTGGCCTTCAAATTGGCTGTCAAATAATCAAGTTGTTACAATTCCAGTTAATTTTTAGTCTGCTCCAATTATTATACATATATACCTATTGTTAGATTCAAAAATATTTATATCTATATGCTTGTCTGATAATCGCTAACCAAAGGCAATAAATTGCAAGTTAACTTGGCACAATCTTCAAAGCCAATTTTAAGTAATTTAATCATTGTTTTTTTTTCTCAAGACAAAAAACATTTTAAAATATACAATTACATTTATATTTATAAGTTAAAAAAGTAATCAATATATGACATATAATAATAACTCTTATTTACAGTTGAGGCACCAGCAAACTTATTCAAAGTCCAGAAGTCCTCTGTGGTTAAGGAAGGGATAGATAGCCTCGGCATGCTTGCGATATCTGTCCCCATTCATGAGTTTCCTTTGGAAATTTTTACTCTCTTCATTGTCACCCATCATGGTCTCAATGCTCGCATTGTCCGTGGGATCCAGCAGAACGGCGCACATCACTGTGGAAGTGGTTGATATGGCCCAAAGGGGATTCTCCAGGAGCATCGTGTGCAGTTCCCTCAAGGTAGGTATATGGCGTGGATACTTGAGCAGTTCCAGATTGCGTTGGAGCTCGCCACAATAGAAGCGTATAAAGTAATCGAACTTCTCGAGTTTGATGTCAAAGCTGGGCGAGGATAACAGCAAGTAATACAAGTCCTGTGCAGGAGTGTTGAAGTTCGATCGCTGGAAGTCTATAAGCAGTGTATCTTTAATTTCCCCCTTGGAATCATAGGAAAACAGCACATTGTTCGTCCAACAATCGCCATGATTCATGACATTAAACTGATTCTTGTCATACTTCTCCGCCTTGGACGTAAGCTCAAACATGTTATCCAGAACCTTGATCTAAAGTTAACGTGGATTGAATATCAGTTCAATTGGAGTTGGAGAAATCTTGTCCAGAACTTACCACTTTATCAGCATACGCCTCGCTGCCCTTCAAGCTCCTTGTTATCTCAGCAGCTAAATCCATAAAGGCCTTACCCTCGGGACTATCAAGAATCGGTCGAGACTTTTCGTTGTGCAGCGGCTTGTCCAGACAATCCGCATAGGCACCCTTAGTCACATATAATTGGGCGGAAGCTGCATGGAGCTCGGCCATCTTGGCCAGCACATGCTCCGTTTCGCTTATGCTTAACCCTTGCCGGCGATCCGCATTCTTATATCCGGCTGGCCGCAGATTGTCGAGGAGAATGTGCTCTGCTTCTGGGGAGTTGGGAAATTTGTAGCTCTTCGGACCAAATATGATGGGCTGTCCAGCCTGCTGATAGAGCTGTTCCAGCTGTGGAATGACATCGTAATACATGGCAATCTCCTTCTTAAACGTGACCATTGTGTCCAACAACACTTTGGTGGCCTCACCGCCTGGCGGCACCTTTAGCATAAAGGAAATGCTTGACTTGCCACCGGATTCGGTTAGGTAATCAATGTCCACTGAGAGCATGATCGAGGAGTAATTGTCACCAGCCTCTGTGGCTTTCTTTACTCGGAAGCTTTGTATGTCCTTGTAGTCGGACTTCTCAGCTTTCAGCAGAGCTTTGAAGTGGTCGACGTTGACCCAATCTGGTGTCACGGGATCCACCTCGATTTCCACTTGTGATAAAGCAACTGGGATCTCTTTTGGTACCACACTGAAAACAATTCATAAAAGTAAATTTTATAAGAAACCATACTCAATTACCATCTTAAATATCACTTACTAGCATTCTAGGAGTCCACGATTGTCCAGCCAGGGCAGTATCTGCTCGATATAATGTTTATAGCGCTTGCCCGAGTACATCAGGTTCTTGAAATCTTTTCCAGCTTCACTGTCACCCAAGAAGTTCTCTAAGGATGCCGACTCGGTCGGATCTAGGAGGACCACGGGCAGCACCATGAAGACGCCGGTGATTGCAAAACTTCCGTATTTGTAGAGCTGCATATGGAGCTCCGACAATCTGGGCTTATGGCCCGTGTACTCAAGTATTTCCAGATGTTCGATCAGCTGATCGTGATAATATTTGACAAAGAAGTCGAAATCCTTGAGCTTGTAATCGATGTGCACAGATGTCATGATGAAGTAAAGAAAATCGGAAAATGGATGACCGTAACGGGGATTCTGGAAGTCCACATAGATCATTTCAGTCAGATCTCCATTGGGTGCAATTTTAAAGAGCAGATTGTTAACCCAAGAATCACCATGAGTAACCACATTAAATTCGTTGGGATCGTGCTGACCTACAGCCAGGAATAATTCTCGAACATCGGCAAAATATTTCACCTATTTAACAAAATATCATTAGAAAGCAAGATTTTAGTGAATCGTCAATTGTTTACCAATTTATCATGATATTTCTGGCAGTCCTTGTAGTTCTTAAGATTACTCAAAAACATTGCCTGGGTTGGTTTCATTATGGCATCTAGCATATCTATGCTATTCTCAAGATTTTTGCCCATCATTCCATACATCATTCCATCCGAGAGGCCATGGAGGTTTTTGAATTGCGCCCCCGCTGCATGATACTGCGCCATCTTCTTGAGCACCACTTTGGTCTGCTCCAAATTGAGGCCTTCCCGGCGATTGACATTCTTGTAGCCATCCTGGCCAAGATCATACATCAGCACCGTATTGGCCAGCTTGGGCTCTTCCTTGAGGCTCTCCTTGAATCTGTAGGCTCGAGGAGCAAAGGTTATATCTAATCCCTTTTCCTTATAAAGTTCCTCCAGTTTCGGCAATAGATCAATGTAGGCCTCATTTTCGATTGGGAAGAAATTTGCAAATAAGAGCATTTGTTCCGTTTCCGTATAGGCGTGTGCTACTTTCATCATATACGAAACGGGCTTGATGGTTTTGTCTAGTGACAAAAGGTGAGAGGAAAGAGATGATATGATTTAGTTTGGTTATAATTATTATTATTATTAACTTAAAAACAACAAAGTACATATGGGCTAATCGAAAAAGGGTACAAGTTTTAAGTTGTCAAAAAACTAAATGTTTTTTAATAATAGTATTTTGGAATATGCTTCGAAATAAAAAAAGAAATTGGTTTTACGGTGGTTTCATTGTTTATGGCCGAGCCTAACCCTTTAATTCTACTTTATGCCTGTTTCTTCCATTAATTCGTGTAAAAAAAAGGGAATTTTCCATGCTCAAAAAATTGGAAAAAACAGTCGTCAGAGTGTTTAGCGCTTAGAATATTTAATAAATATTTATAATTTGAAGTATAAATGTGTAACGTCCGCAACAGACTAAAATTAAGATTTTTATTTATCGAGACTACTTATCATTATTTTTTAAGCTGGATTGATGTGGTCATATATTTGACATCATTTATTGTAGTTGGATATTTTTTGTTTATTATGCCAAATTCGCTTAAAAATGTAAAAATTCACATTAACCTCAAAGTCATCATCCATTTTTTGTAACGTCCGCGATGAAACTTTCTGCAAGCTTAACTTTTTTTAAAAACAGTTTATCAATCTGAATGCGAGCTGTTTCAGTTTTAACATGAAAATAAAGGTGCAAATGTAACGATCGCCACGCTAGATTACCCCATATTTACTATTTATTGTTAAAAAAATTAGGAAAGAACTTTATTTTTTGATCTTAATTAAAAAATGGATAAAATTATAGTTACATTTTGAAGTTTTTGTTAAAATCCTCCAATAACTTAAATTCCTCAACTTGTTAATAAAATAAATTCAATAAAAATTATAATTGAAAAAAAAAAAAAACAGTATTTCATTAAGTGTCCGATATATTGCTTGGGGTATATCAGTAACTTTCCGTTCATATACCGTATGTCCATCTACTGTCTTTTCTGTGTTTATGTATCCTTGAAGTACGCGTATCTAAACAACCAATAAGTTTTTACAATTGATTTACGATTTAAGATGATGAATTTCCCCTATGAAAAGAATATACTTTTACGGCTGATTTACGTTCAAAAATTATGATATTGATTGCTTGATTTGGCCATAAATGAATGTTAGATAGGGGCAGGAGTAAATATAGGTTTGTTATCTCAAGTTTAATATGCGTGCTAACTATATTCGTAGCCCCAAAGCAGTCACGATTACCAGCAGAATTCCCACAACGATACGAACGCCAAAAACAGCGAAAGAATTTCATTGTGTTTTAAATTCAAAGTTTGTGACGTCACTTGGGGAATTGCACTCACCTGTTAGTTCTGCCTCGATGCTTACTCTTAGCATAAGCGTTGCATAGTTCTCTCCGGGACTGAGAGCGGGCATCACACTAAAGCTTTGAATCTTTGAGAACTTTGGAACAGACTCTCTGAGTATTTCCACAAAGTGCGACTCTTTAATCCACTCGGGCACTAGTTTAATGTCAATTTCTGGCAACGTTGGGGCAGGGGCGGCGGCGGGGGCAGGAGCAGGGGCTGGCGTGGGATCGGGCGTAACGACCTTGGATTCTGCTGTCGTGTCATTGACCCGAGCTTTGACGCTGCTGCTGCTCTGCTGCGACTTGTCCTCGGCTGTTGACACTTTATAGCTGTGTTTTGGCTTGGAATTATGACCGCCCATTGTGGAAGTTCCAACTGATCTCTTCAAATGCACAAATAGATTTCAACTGAGCGTATGCCTAGGAATCAAGGCTGATATTTATACACGAAAATCGTGGCTGATAACAATTCAAGCTGATAACTACACTATTTTTTTATCAGTTTGCTCAGCTCGACAGGTGTACTTGTATTACGAACTGAATATAACTGACGACTGTTCAGATGATATGCATCAGTTGTATATACATACATGTATGTATTCTACACTCTGCCCACTCTATACTCGCATTATAACTACAACACATTCATAAATTCTAAATTTGTTAGCGGCAAGCTTAACCATTATTCAATTTGAGCGTGAAACTGTGAAATTACCGCACTTGCGTATGCAATTTACTACCCTGTATGTGTGTGATGAGGGTATGATGAAGCGGAAATATTATCAATCAGAAATTAGGACACTTTTATGGCATAGATTATAAGACAGAAAAAGGTCAGAGTAAAGCTGCTCCGAAATAAATATTTAGAGGGTATTCTCAGACGCGTTAAGTGATGAAAAAAGGGACAGGAACTATACGACAATAAAGCATGGAGAGAAGAATATTATTAAATTTTTCAATTATTCAACGTGATCTAAAATTAGTAGACCAGAAATAATTTACTATTCTTAATAAAATGTATGTTTATTAATAAATATATAATTTAAGTGTGCGACATTACTTCAATTTATAATTTATATACAAATTCTCTGTATTCTGTCTATAACATCAAAAAGGAGCTAATTGAAGACTCTTACAGGGTATCTTTTCGTCACGCCGTTTGTCTACAAAAGTACTTTTAATCAATGAAATCCAGTGAAAAATATAGTTATCTTTCGTATACTCAGAATGACTTTAGTTTTGTTTATTTTTCGCGAGCGACTTATCAAATCTGACCACAATAAGTTCCTAAAGCGATAGTATTTGTATGAACATGCAATTAGTTCAACGTTCTGTTATATGACAAAATTATAGATTACAATTAAACACGCTACTATGCAATTATAAAACGTCCCTGACAGAACAATTAGTGTAATTAATTATTGAATATACTAGGGTATAAAAGCAGTGAGGTTAACACATCAATACAATATATGTATGATGTCATTATAGAAGGCAATGCAACTATTAACTTAATGCTCAAATAATTCCAATTTTACTATTTGATAAGGTTATCGAAATATGTCTTGTCTTTGAGTTAACTATCGGAAAAGTACTCTCAAGTGCATATTTTTTTTCTATAAAATGCATAATGTGTATAATAGAGATATATTATCAATAAAGTACTGACTTCAAGGAAACCAAATATGTTCAGTTCTTAGTTATTTCTTTATTAACTTTATGAACTTCTACTAAATCAATGAAATCGATTGAAATTAAATTTGAATTTTGAAATTTGGCAAATCTTTCTTTCATGATTATTGAGCTGAAGGTTTCCAATTAAATGGGGTGTTGTTTAATGTTTTTAGTTGGTATCCAAAAGACCTCGATTATCCAGCCAAGGGAGTATTTTGTTAATGTGAGCCTTATAGCGGGCGTTGGTATAGAGCATGTTCTTGAATTTAGGACTCTCGAGTGTCTCCTCATTGGGATCCAATAGAACGATGGGCAGCACCATCACAGAGGCTGTAATTGCCCATATACCATATTTATAGAGCTGGGAGTGAAGTTCCCTCAGCGTAGGCTTACGCTCCTCATAGCCCAACAACTGCAGATGATCAATCAGATGATCGTGATAATATTTGATGAAAAAGTCAAATTGCTTCAGTTTGTAATCGATGTGAACAGATGTCATGATAAAGTTGAGCAAATCCGTCGATGGATGTCCATATTTTGGCAATTGAAAGTCAACGAACATTAAATCGACCAATTCACCTTTTGGTCCAAATTTAAAGAGCAAATTTTTGATCCAACAATCGCCGTGATTGATAACATTGAATTCATTGGGATCGTATGTGCTTAGCTTCAGGAATTGTTGACTCAATGTGGAGAAGAGACGTTCCTTAAGGGATGTTCAAAATTTAAAAGAAATTTAAAAAAATTTATTAAAAGCAGGGATTAAAACCCTAACCGAAACCGTAACCTTAAACCGGTAAAAACCGATTGAAATTTAAAACCGTAACTGAAACCGTAACCGAAAAGAAAAATTTTTATTTGACCGAAACCTTAAAACCGAAACTCTGTAAACCGATATAACCGTTTAGTAACCGTTTCATTTATAAGTGTTAATTTCGGTTTTTTATACATCCAAAAAAAATTATATTTTATTTTTATTTTGATTTTTGATTTTAATTTTCTTGTGCTTAACTTTGAACTTTTATTTGTTATATTCATGATCGAATTTGCATATCACTGAATAAGCACAAATTAATAAATTTGTTAAATAAAATACTTAAAATTGTTACATCAAACTGAAGATGTGAAATTAGTGTGTGAATGAAACATTAAGAAAGTAATGCCTTTTTAATTTTTGCTATAATATTATTAATATAATTTTATTTTTGGAAAAACATTTTTTTTAGTGAACCGAAACCATACCGGAAACAAAACCGAAACATACAAAAACCGGTTCACCGTTACGAAACCTTTATTCAAAGATTTTGCGTAACCGATAACCGAAAACCTAAATGCGAACATAACCGAAACCGTAACTGAAACCGATATTCGTTTCGGTTTTAATCCCTGATTAAAAGGAATTTAAAACAAGTGGGCGCGGCTGCAGTCGAGTTTGCTCGACTGGAGGATACCCTGTGCCAGTCTCCATAATATATAATATTGGTTGGGACCATCTCATATACATATTCTGTCAGTTTGGTTCAGTTATCTCAAACAACAAAAAAGTTGTTCATACTAAGACTTGGACTGATCGCTCCTATGGCAGCTATATGATATAGTGATCCGATTTCAACCAATTTTGGTCAGGATATAAGGGACCATCGCGTATGCATATTCTGTGAGTTTCATTAAAATAGCTCAAACAACATAAAAGTTGTTCATACTAAGACTTGATTTTCGACTGATGGTTGCAATGGTAGCTATATGATATAGTGGTTCGATTTCAATCAAATTTGGTCAGGATGTATGGGACCATCCCATATGCATATTCTGTCAGTTTGGTTCACATATCTCAAACAACAAAAAAGTTGTTCATACTGAGACTTGATTTTCGACTGATCGTTCCTATTTCAGCTATACGATATAGTGGTTCGATCCAAATTTAAAAACAAACTTGATCTGCGTCCGGTATCCAGCAACCTACATACCAAATTTGAAGTCTCTAGCTATTATAGTTTCTGAGATCGGCTGTCTCAAACAGACGGACGGACAGACGGACAGAGGGACGGACATGGCTCAATCGTCTCGGTGGTTAATGCTGATCCAGAATATATATACTTTATGGGGTCGGAGATGCTTCCTTCTCCCTGTTACATACATCACACAAATCTAATATACCCTTTTTGACCATTTTCAATGGGCACAGGGTATAATGAGCTAATCCAGAATTCCCATTGAACTTACGAATTTATCATAGTATTTCTCGCCATTCTTAAAGTCATTAAGATTGTCTAGAAACATTTTTTTAAAGGGTCCCATGATGCCGTTCAGTATGGAAAGGGCCCTCTCCTTGTTGGACCCAAACGTGGGCTGGGTAAATACATCCGAATAGGGTCCATGAATGATCCGACAGTGTGCTCCGGCAGCATGATATTGGGCTAGTTTGCGGAGTACAAACTTGGTCTCCTCCATGTTGAGGCATTCCAAGCGATTGACGTTCCGGTAGCCATCCTGGCCCAGATCATACATCAGCACGGAATTGGCCAGTTTAGGTTCCTTTTTGAGGCTCTCCTTGAACTTATAAGTGCGTGGAGCGAAGCTTATATTCATCCCCTTTGTTTTGTAGAGATTCTCGAACTTCGTTATCAATTCCGTGTAGGTTGCATTCTCCACGGTAAAGAAGTTGACGGTCTTTAGCATCTGTTGCATTTTCGCGGATTCGTGGGGCACTTTCATCATAAATGACATGGGTTTTATGGTTTTATCTGCAGAGTTTGATAAATAGCTTTTTTTGAGAGATCTTATACATCCACTGGCACTTACCTATTAACTCAACATCGATGGTTACCCTCAACATTAGCGAGGAATAGTTCTCTCCGGCTCTTAATGCGGGCTTTACGAAAAAGTTTTCAATTCTCGAGAACTCTGGCTCATTTTCTTTAAGTACTTCTATAAATTGTGACTTGTGTATCCATTCTGGAACCAACTGGCAATCAACATTTGGTATAAACTTTATATCCTTATCCTTGACGGTATTCATGTCGAAGCTATTCCGATCCAGTTTTAGTTCCGGTTCAGAACAATGTCTTGATTTAGAACTTTTTTGACCCATCGCCGACATTAAAATGCGTTTCCAGATATTGAACAAGCGATACCAAATATGTTAAATACATCAAATTATTCCCAACGAATGTCTTCAACGGATTCTCCGATTTCAGTTGCCCATTTTAGCCAAGAGATTCATCTTTTATACGAAAAAACTCGCAACGGAACTATAAAATTCTTTGCTGATTACACATCTGTTTTCTGAAATATTATCTGCTATCGGGGTCTTGTAGAGAAGCGAATAATTTAAATTCAGAGCACAATGCTAATAAAAATAAAGAAATAGTGTTTGGCCTTTTCATACTTACACCCATAAGCTGATAGATACAACATCTCCGACATTTCCATTCTGTCTCCTAGTACCGCACTCATCTTAACATCTTCCAAATGACAGTTGACACTCACGTGTCTGCCATTGTTTTTAGTCAAAAAGTTGGCTAATTATAACTGAAATTTTTATTATTTTTTGTAGAATATTTATAATTTATTTTTCATTCTGTAGCCTACTGATTAAATGCTATTTATAAATTACAAGTATAAATATTCTATTTATAAATTGTAAGTATTTCCTCAATTCGAGTAAAATGAATTCTTTCCAACGCTGACTTCATATAGGTAATTAAAGAGCTAAGATCCTTGTGGTCTTTGGCAATCATCCTGGATGGCTTGTCTGGTTTCCTTTTAGCTTTCTTCCTTGAGGCTGTACTTGTATGATCCATTGCAGACTTGTCCAACTGGATGATGTTACAAATGTCTTGAAACTGTTGGATCATTTGTGATTTCAGTTCCATATTTATACTACAATTGTTGTCATAGGTCTCATTATTATTAAATACTAAAAGCTCTTTTTATCAGCATGTCTAAGCTTTTTATTGCTAAAATGACGGAATTTAATGAAATCAGTGAGGGATCGTGGGAATCTGCTTGTCTTAAGTATCAATTGGTATCTCTGATTATCTGTCTAGTCAGGAATCACTCTTGATTGGGTTATATTCATTTCTGTAATACGAGAATGGACTCCATTTATAGACATTAAGTGAAAATTGGGAGGATTTTAAGATTTGATCATACACTTTATTCATTTGCAACAGATTTAAATAGCATTGAATTCTAATGATAAGGAGAATATATCGTACAACATAATTAAATTTATTTATAATTCCTAAAAGCCCGAAGAGCTTTCTCGCTGATGAAATTACAGATAGATAAAGATGTAAGCATTCTAATCAAGAAAGCTTGAAAGCAGAAGTGCTTATGCTCACACGCCAACAAATGCAAAATGTTGAAATAATATTATAAGCTAGCTATCAATCTGTTATCAATTACGAACTCGCTTCCTTATCAACCGGTTTTCTGGAATTCCAGTTAAAGTGCACAACGCAGTGAAACAGGCTCTGTAAATGTTAAAACATACGTTTGAATATATTTTAATAAATCTTTTTCTTTGTGGCTTATATATGTACATATATAATATTTTAAATATTAAATAAAAAGCTTATGAAAATCGTGTAATCTTAAATTGTTCGTATAAAATCATATATAAATAATTATTTAACCTTTTTTAAAAATAATTTACATGTTAAATTTAATATTGTTCGTCAGAAATTTTGGGGCATGAAAAGGTTTTAGTCACTAGAATTAGGTTCTTATAGCCGTTACTTCAAAGAATTAGTAAAAGGGTATCTTGTATTCGTTAAAATGTATGTAACAGGGAAGCATATCCGACCCAATAAAGTGTATATTTTCTTGATTCAGCATCAACGGCCAAGTCGATATAGCAATGTCTGTCAGTCGTCCTACTTAATCGCAAGAAGATCGGCCAAATAAAATGGTAGTAATAACAAAATTGGATTTATTTGATATACATATTTCCAAATTAGTAACATAACCAACACAGGTTTAATTGCTGATTTAAGTTTCAAAAAATGTAAGTGCCTAAAAGTATGCAGCAAAAATATTTGTTATTTATTTAAATAAGGAACGGGTATCCTATAGTCGGGAGCTCGACTATAGCCTTTCCCACTTGTTTTATATTAGCATTGTTAGATTAGTGTTGGATTAGTTATTAGAATATGAAAAGAGGAATATTGTTGTATTTAAAAGATAGTCTATTTGTAAGTTTATATGGTGCGTACTATTGTTTTTGCGTTCTCTTTGATCGACGACGCTTTTTTGGTCTTTTGCCGTTTTTCTCATTTTTGGTAGTTAGTGAAAGTTTTATTTAAAAGTAAGTATTATGTAATGCTTAATTTATTGAAGGCCTCAAGATTAGCTTTAAATCAAGTCCACTCCAGCCTCCTCATACAATTTGTCGAAAAACTCCAGATTCTGTAGATCCGGATGTGGGATGAACTGCAGTTGCTCATTGATATTCAAACACATTTTTGGACCATCTGGAGATACGGGCTTCCAGTTCACCAAAGATCGTGTGAGAGGCGAATTCGGATCGGAGCGAAGGGCAAACTCAACGAACATGGCAGCCATTCTACATATTGTGAGATACTCCGCTCTGGAACTATCCAGCTTGAATGTAGCTGGAATCTTGAATAGATAGCACAATTCATCCACATGTACAACTCCGCGACTATTGGGTCCCCGGGAGCGTATGCGGTAAAAGTTAAAGTCGGGTGAGTCGAAGTCAAAACGGTAAAGATAGTTGTCGGCTTCACCATAAAATAAGCGAGCATTGATCAGACGATCCTGATAGTGCATAAAGCAAAGAGTTTTAAGCTTCTTAAATTTGTCAAAATGTGCTTCGCTCAAATCCTTGAAATCCACCTGACAGATGAATTCCACCAACTTCGTTCCCAATAGTCTTCGCAATTGGGCATCAGGATGGAATAAAAGCGTCCGTGGTAGTACGACCTCGGGATGCTCTTTAAGGAACTTGAGAGATACACTGAATCCGTCTTCACTGGTAGTTCCCAGCATCATTGGAATCCGATTACTCCAGGCTTTACGTTGCAGCTCACGAGGCTCGCTAAATATTACTCCCGTGGGTGTTTCATAATGCTCTATGTTAGGTGTACATGTTGTCATCAATGCGCTATGACCTTCCTCAAATTCGGTCAAAATATTCGCAGAAACCACGAGCTTAGGATCAGCACTTTTGATGAAGTTGTAGACTTGGGTATCAATATTTTCGCCCTGATATCCCAGTTTTTGAGCCAGACGATACTCAATATTGGGTACACGGTTAATTTCTTGCATGAAGCCTGCCATGAGAATGAACTTGTTGAAGAGTCCCTCGGTCCGTGGACTCACCGACAGCAGATGGACAATTGCGCTCCCCGAGCTGTGGCCAAACAGAGTTATGTTATTCTCATCCCCATTGAAGTATCTTGCATTAGCCTTGATCCACTTCAGGGCCAATACGATATCCTTTAATCCCGCGTTGCCAGGAATTCCCAGTGAAGGATCCGCAAAACTCAGATACCCTAAGGAGAGTTTTGTTTTAGTTTTTTTTCTGAATTATTTACACATAATTCTTACCAAATGCTCCCAGTCGATGGCCAATGCTGATGTAGACGACGTCTTCGCGCATTAGATAATCCGGAGACCAGGCACGACGTGATGCATCTCCCGTCTTAAAGCCTCCTCCATGAATATAGACCATCACAGGCAAAGGCTTATCACTGCGTAGCTATGGAAGACCAATGTCAATCATCGCTTCGTAATACATAACATGCAAATCCTACTCTTTTCACAGCTATATTCAGATACAGACAGTCCTCGGAGCCTTCAAGCTGTTGGGTTTGCCTGTTGACTTGAAGACACTTGTCTCGTGGCTGTGTGCAGTCCAGTATACCATTCCAGGGTATGCCCTCCTGTGGCTCCTTGAAACGCAACTCACCCAGAGGCGGCTGTGCATACGGTATGCCATCGAAGCCGTAGTACAGCTCATCATACATCGACGTTAGCAGAGCGCCCCGCACCAGACCGTGGGTTGTGCTCTGCACTGGGGACGTTTCCTTGCTGCAAATAGTTCACTCTTTTAGCCTAAGAAGTTAAGAAGTTTTACCTATCTCAACATACTAGTCCGTTGCCATATTATGTCTTCGAAGTACTGGCTAAATAGAACGACAAACTTTCAATTTAAGCTAAATTTGCTGTACCCAAAGATAAAGTAATCTATACACTCAAACTTTTGTTATTTTATTCAGATTAAAAATGTTTGGGAGGTTTTTGAGGTCTGAGAACTAATCTAATCTTTTATCAGTGAATTCTATATATTACCAAATTTAACTGCTAGGCTGCCAATCTTGCTATGTTGCTGAAATTGATGTGAAAATATACAAAATATCTTGGAATATACACAAAGATTTCGATAGAAGCACAATATATCCGATGTCTGAAAAGAAATTGTAGTGAATCTGAATTTCTTTGTCAAACATTGTTAATCAATTTTGTATCACCATTTTAATAATCGTGACAGAATGTAATTGTCAAAATCCAGGGTATTATAATGGGCAAAGTAATCTGAAATTTTTCTGAGCTAAGATACATAATGTCCTTAAAATGTTTCAAATAAAAATAGGTTCTTATGCAGAGTATTGTTGTGTTTTATCTCTTATACCAATTTAAATCATCCTGCTTCCCGACAATAATCTATATACTTATACGAGTACATCGAAACGTATTTTTCAATTTTATCTTGTGATTTTTAACAAATTTTATATATAAAGTGAGCTATTTAATGCAAACGCTTTAATTAAGATACTGAGCAATTGTTTTAATTATATATATTGTTATGTATCTGTGTTAGAAGTTTATTAAGCTTAACTTCATCTTTTTATTTTCGTGTGTTTCTAATGGGTCTACAAACAATACTCACTTTACAAATATAATATTTTAACATTATACTGAACATTAATTCGAAGATCAAGTACGTTATATAATTTCATGTATTTATGTTTGCCAAACTTTTTTTTAAATAATTTATACGTTAAATTTAATATTGTTCTCCACAAAATTGGATATCAGAAATTTTGGGGCATGAAAATGTTTTCGTCACTAGACTTTTTGTTCGTAAAGAGGTTTTTATTATAATTTGGATTTAATTACCTACAGAGTTTTATCTGTGTGTACAATACAATAGGTCGACGGAAAGAGAGATATCGTCCAGACAGAACAGTTGCTTATGATTCGCCAATCACCATCGCAAATTCCATTAAGCTCCGAACTATCATATTTAGACAGACCACTCCTTCAGTGAATTAAATATAATGGGCGGAAATTTCGTCTTTTGGATTGGGTAAATAGCTTTCTACTGGCGGGTTCGCTATCTAATATTAAGTATTTATACAGCAAATGAAAAATCCGCCGTTTTTGTATCAACATTTTTCGAGCGTTTGCTTGTCGCTCTATCTGGTCAATTGTGATTCATAAATGAACAAATTAAAAAATTCTGATAGGAATATCGAGAAATAATATTTCAGTAGAAGGTTGATGATAATGTTGATAAGACAACAATTTGTCGTAACAATCAAAGTGATTGTATTTGGTCTGTTATTCTATTTTAAATGGAGAGGTCAATGAGCTCACTTAAAAACTTCAAATAGATTTCAGCATTTTGAATTTGTTATTTATAGGTTTTTGTTTATTGCATTTGTGTTCATTAATTTAGTTTTTCTTATTTTATATGTTTTTGATATTCAAACAATCCGCGATTGTAAGCCCAGGGGAGAAGTTGCGTGTAGTGTTGTATAACGCGTGGATCTTCAAACATTGAGTTACGGAACTGATCGCCTTCACTTTGTTGATCCATTAGGGTGTCCATATTGGACTTCTCGCTGGGATCAATCAGCACAAGCGGGAGTAAAAGTGATATTACTGGATAAGCTGAAAAAAAGAGATCTATGTTAGTCATTGATTAAAATGTGATTCTGAAGTCTTACCCCAATCTCCATGATTAAAGATCGATGAGTGTAGATCCCTTAACGAAGGTAGATGCTTTGAATAATTCAATAGTTTCAAATTCTCAATCAGTTTGGTATGATAATAATGAATGAAATAATCGAACTTGGATAGTTTCAGATCGAACGAAACGGAGGAAAGTAGGAAATAGATCAGATCCTGGGCTGGCGAGCAATATCGACTCATTTGCAGATCTATAAAATATGTTTCCGTAATCTTTCCATTCTCATCATATTGAAACATGATATTATTGCAGTAAAAGTCACCGTGGTTGAGGCAACGAAACTCATTCTCGAACTTGGGAGCAAATGCCTGGTACATATCGGGTGCCAACGAAGTATAGTTTTTCTATGGGGTAATAAGTTGACAAATAAGTTGAATGGATATTATTTGATATTATTAATATAATTTCTTACCAATGCGTTCTCTAAATGTGCAGCCTTATAGTGAGGCAGTGCCTTGATTAGGGACTTGGCTTGAGTATCGCGAAACTCTTGGAACTTGTCTTCCTCACTGCAAAGATTTCGATCGTAGAGGTCCGGATAAGGACCCTTTAGTTCATAACGCACTGCGGATGCGGCATGAAATTGGGCTAATTTCTCCAACACTCGTTTGGTATGATCCATATCCAGACCCCTCTGACGATTGGCATTCTTGAAGCCACGATTGCCCAGATCTTCCAGGACGATGAGCTCCTCGGTCTTTGGGTTGCTCGGCTCATAATACTTGGCACCAAATGAGATCTTCTTATTGGCCTTTTTATACATTTGCTCGAAGTCTGGCACATAGCTGCTATAGGAGAGCTTCTCCTTATCGAAAACCTTCCAACTGGAAATCATGTCGCGGGTACTTAATGTCGTTGGGAGCAACTTCACAATGTATGAGGTTGCCACTTGGCTGTCATCTTCAAATGTAAATGGTTCAGTTTATACTTGAGACAGCTCTTCAATCTGACTTGTATCTTACCTTTAAGTTCCACAAGAATCTTTATACTTAAAACCAGAGTTGTAAAGTTTTCACCTTTGCCGCAGGTTTGTTCTACATCAAACTGTCTTATGGTCTTAAAGTCTTCAAAGTCGCGTTGCAGAAACTCCACAAACATATTCTGGTCTAACCAGTCCGGCAACCCTGGTACACTACTGTGAGACTCCATTATTATGATTCTCCAAGAGTTTCGGTTTATACTGTGAGCGACTTTCGCCGTTGATCTCTTTAAATGCTGTGAGAATGTTGAAGACAGAAAAGCTTTGTTGATATTTCACCACTTGATAAAATTTAATACAATTTAAAAGAGTAGTCGGATCTACAGTACCCTGTAAGATGTTTTAGATGCGATTCTGTAAGAGTCTTTTAATTATTTATTTTTAATTTTATTTTATATAATTATTCTCATTAATTACAAAAAAAAGAGCTTGAATTACTTAGTTCTACGATCGTAAAAAAACTCTCTTCTGCTTTAACAGTACTTAAACTTTATCCAATTCCATGTGAAGTGAATTTTTACCAAAAATTTAGTATTTTTAATTCTACTTTTTTAATGTGCAATATCTTAAAACTAAAAAAAAAATAAATAATAATATGTATGAAATTATTCTGCCCTAAATACCTTATCAAATCTTTTAAACAAGAGGTATGTATATACATTTAATAGAACTTTGAAAGCTTACTCTCTTATCACGTTAAGCTCATCGAATAATGGTGAGCTTTGAAGAGCTTTCGAAGCTTATTGCTTATGCTCAAATGAACCAGAATTGAGACAAGGCACTAAGCAATTTCGTCTATTTTGGAAACATCTGCTCAGTTTAAGTTAATCATCTATCATGCCATGCGCTATATATTGGATTTCAGTCTAATAGGCTCAGCAAAGTGTCGATAATTTTGCGCAAAATGCTCTGAAAATTTTAGCAAATTTCAATTAATTTGTCATCGCGATTTGACATGGGCACAATGGATTGCCAGGAGGAGAGGATGTTCAGGGGATGCGCTGCTCTTTGACGTTAGTGAATCTCAGTTAGGGATACTTCATAAAGTCGATTTACTATGGGAAGTATTTAATGAGCGACACGTGGCATGTCGTATGTAGCTGAATATGAAAATTTGTTGATCCAATTCGAAATGAATCTAAATATTATTAAGATTCAAGCCTTTATCGAAGATTCTCACACAGCAGGTGGTCAAGTGAAGTCTACAAATAGATGCTTATCTGACTGTTGATATAAGTCTAAGCTAATCACAGACACGTGAGCGCACTTCATAAGCGAAAGTCAAGCGATAAGCCAACCCCTGTGGAAGGGGATGGTGTGCAAGTAGATGTGCAACATAATGCGGCATGAAGTGTCACGAATTCATCAAAACATATTGCAACACCGAAAAGACCAAACGACCAAAGGACCAAAACAAGAGCAGCATCAACAGCAACCACATGGCAAAGGGTCGCAGCTTGTTACAGTTTGACGTCTCGACGAGCACAACCCTCGGACACCCTCGGAATACCCTCAGGTAGCTCTATTTGCCCCCTTCCCGGTCTATTTATGGGCTCAAAATTAATTTGATGTGGCAAAAAAAGGGGAAGCTAATCTGTTGAAAATGGGCGTTGAACGCAAAAATTCCTCGGTATTTAGGCAGGACGGAAAAAGTCAGCCGGCTGTAAGTATTGGACTCGAAGATACCCTGTATAATCGAAAATATGTTTTAAATATATAGTTGTGCCCATATATCCACATTTATATATATGTCCATATCTAAGAACATTTATGTATATCATATATTTAACTAGCTTTATTTTAATTCTTATTACGAAGTTTGATTTATTTAAGTGCAATTTTGAAAAAGTAAAAAAAATATAATATCACTTTCTAAAATTAGATTTTAACATGATTCTTCTATAAAATAAATTTAAAGGACAGATGAAAAACAATTCAGAAAATAAAATAATTTTGCTTGTAGTGTTGTAACTAGTCTTAAATAATCCTATAGATCTTTCCTATCTGTTCTCTATACAGGGTGTCATCGCAATTGCGCCCCTTTAAGTGTTACACTTGTTAAGAAATTCCCGTCGAGGGTTGTTACAACAATTGTCAATGTATTGTTGCCCATTCCATTGGCACATTAATTTATTAATAATAATTTTACGCTTTGTTTGCGTTGTCAAATTTTGTATAATAGTTTCTGTTTGGGCTGTGACTTCAATGTTGCATCAACATGTGTTGTTGCTGCGGCAGCTGCAAGAGTTCGCACGCAAATTAGGCTATAATAATGTTGTTAGATACAGAAACAAGTTGTGGTTGCAAGATAATCAGATTATCAGGTGGATGTCGGTCGAATTGGTTTGACTTTTAAAGTTGTTTATAAAATCAGATTACAAAAAATAACAAAGAACCCATCAGGTTTAATAGTAGTTAATGGGTTCTGGCTCAACTTCAAAGTAGGCACGATTCTCCAGCCATGGAAGGAGCTTCTTGATTTCCTCTGAAAATTTGGGTGTCTTGAATGGATCATCAATGTCGGGCGATTCAAAATCAGCCAGCACCAGGGGTAATATTTCCATAACCACCTCAACGCCTAAATGGATATCAAAATCAAAAAGATTTCATGACTACAGGAAGTTCTCACACTCACCCCAATGTCCGAAATCTAACAACTCCACTTGAAGATCCGTCAAAGTAGGTATATTTCCCTTAAACTTGAGCAACTTCAAGTTGGCGACAAGTTCATCATGGTAATGTTTTAAGTGTGCATCAAATTGTTCGGTTTTCTGGGCAGGGGCTGTCAAAAGCAGTTGAAATAGATCATAGATAGCAGGTCCATGGCTGACGCTACTGAAATCAATGAAAACCGCATCCTTCACATTGCCAAAGGCATCGAAATGTCCAAGCAAATTGTTGGGCCAACAATCGCCAATCAAAATGACATTAAAGGATCTCTTCATGTCTGAATTCTCGATTATTCCAGCTAAATTCTTTAGATAGGATTTCTGTGAATTAAGAGCATAATCTTTCTCAGCATGATTTAAGTTCCTGGAGTTGAATCAAACTACTGACCACCTTATCCTCATAATTCTGTAGGCCATTTGACCGCAAACTCTCGCTAAATTTACGCCGCAGTTTATTCTTAAGTTCAGCTATTTTATGATCCGATTCTGAGCTTAGACTGCGAGTTGAAAGGTTTCTCAGCTGGCTCGGATTCAGCTGAAGATAACGTGCAGTGGCGGCATGGTAAGCGGCCAGCTTGGAGAGGATTGCCTCCATTGCGGATCTGTTTAGTCCCTTGGGCTGATTGGCCAACCGATATCCTTTGGCCTGCAGATATTCCAGGTACAGGCAATTGGAGTCCTTAGGCTTATGACTGGGCGGACTGAAGCTTATGGGCTTCCCCACGTCCTTGTAGAGTTCCTCTAGAGCAGGCAACACTTCATGGTACATGTGCAGCTCCAGCTCATTGTTGTGGGATCGTGGAAACTTCAGGGTACTAGAATTGCTTTGTTCCTTTGACTTTACCAGGTAGTTTAGCACTTGAGTGGTGTTTTCTATTTATTTAGGTTATCGTTATCACCCCGTTATCGTTATTAAAATCGTTATCGCTCTGCTCACCCGCCAACTTCACTTGGATTTGCATACGCAACGCACTCTTCGAGAACTGCTCCGATCTTGTGCTTATGTTTACAATACATTGGAATTTCGGATTGTTCTCAATTATCAGACGCTGCAGCTCCTGCTGATTCAACCAGGTGGGTGGTCCACTGATATCACCTGAGATTTGCGATAATAATACCGGCTTCGACATTCTCGGTTCCCTTTCAATTCAATACTGAGTCAATTTTGCACTTCTTAGATAAACCCGGCAACCCAAGAACAGTCTACTGAGAACTATGAGACCTTTTGATTACGTCTGAGGTATTTTGACTGATAAAGAGTTTGCTTGAAACACGTATCAACATAATTATTGATGTCAGATAATGATATCTCTAATTTGTTTTCGATTTTTGATTAGGAATAAATAAGAGTAAATAAAGAGACCTGTAATACTAAGTGTATCATACATTATTCTCTGCAATCGGCTTCTTATCTATTGCTAAATCTTATGTTGTGACTTGGGTCTAAGATTAAATTTATATACACACATAATTAAAACACTTACTCCTCACCGGCGATGGCGATGGAGATGGCAATTAACGCAAAGCCCGAACGGTAGGAGCTAGAAGGCTAAGATTTTCGCAATAGCCTCTGAAAAATTCCACTGGTATGAAAAGTTTTCTTGGTTATTTGAGTTACTTTGAATATTTTAGATAATATGATTGAAATCACACTACAAATATATAGCTTTAAAAAAACGAGTCTGAGAACAATTGTTGTTTCTTAAGAAGCAAATAAGAAATGTATATATACAGGAGAATCTCGCGGGTATCCGGCTAGTATTATCGTACAAAATGAAATTACCAAATCACTTTATCTAGCATTTCTTTCTTCTTCAGCTCTTAATTTGAGACACTATACACACAATATTGCACAGCTAACACACTTATATTCATATTAATCTTAAGCTTAAACTCATGACATGGCAACAAAAACACAGAACAAGATTGGGGTCCCCAGTCCTCAGACGAGGGAATAACTCTAGGTTAGACTGTGATTGTATGGCGAGGCAAAGTCACGCTGGTAGGCCGAAGGATGTAGGTGATGTGGATGCATTGGAGGTCCTGGCGGTCCGACCGTTGAAGGATGATGATGTCCGTTCATGCCACCGTAGATATCCGAACGGGACTTGTGGGAGTTGGAGGGCGTGCCACTCAACAGCTCCGCCATGAAGCCAATGTAGGTGATGGCCAGACGGAGGGTCTCGATGCGGGAGAGCCGCTTCTCGTAGGCGAAGGTCGGAACCTTGCGGCGCAGCTTATCGAAGGCCTCGTTCAGGTTGAACATGCGACGGCGTTCGCGAATGTTGGCAGCACGTCTTTGGGCCATGGAGGCAACACGGCGACGGGTTTTCTTGGAGGACGATGAGGAGGAACCATTGGTGCGTCCATTCGTGCTCGAACGTTGATTGACTAACGGTGCCACCTGTGATCTTTGCCACAACGCTGCCACAACAAAGCTGATCAGAATGATTTCCACTAATTTTGTTTAATGATAAAACTTACACAAATCGGTGCAAGGAAATCCAGCAATAAGCTCCTGATAGGGAACAATTGGCGGTGGAGGCGGTGCCTCCTGGCCCCACAGTGGCTGAAATGGCACCTCTGGCATATAGGTGGGTTGATCGCTCGGATGTTGCATTGTTGCAAGTGCTGTATATGGTTCTATTCTGATGCGACTTAAAGACCTTGGGTCTGTTCTGCTTGGAAGTCCGAATTGGAATAAATTCTGATTGTGATGACTCCCTATAACTAAACTTATTGGAATTATGCCAACCCCTTGTCTTAGCATAGCAGCAGCATCTGCCACAGGCCGAGCAGTCGGCCATTTTGGATTGACAACAGTTTGCGGCACTCTGATTGGCTGATCCCTGGATTCATGAGTTCAACCCTCTGTAACGCCCTTTATCCTGAGCAGGCTGCATTGGTTCTTGCATTCCCTAAATTCGTATTCGACTTATAGATGGCGCTAGCATTTTATCCATAGCGAAAGTCCAATTTGCAAATGGCGTGAAATTTGAAATAAAACTTTTGAAATTTTCAAAAATCAATTAAAAAAAATTGAGAAACAATTTGAAATAAAAAAAATTCAAAATTTTGAAAAATAATGAAGTTTATTCTAAAATTGGTTTGGTGCATTTGGCTCTTCGCGTGGCAAAGTTGAGAAAAAATCGAGAAAAATGCAACAAAAATTCTGGTAGAATTCCCAAAATTCTAGCTCCAAAATTGAAAAAGTTAACTTTTCGATCGCGGAAAAAACTGTCAAAAATTGCACACAAAATTGGGGGGCAAGCTGATTACCAGTTTTGTGTTTTTGCGCTGTAATCGTTTTTTAGCACAGTTTAGCACAGTTAGCAAAGTCAGCAAAACCAAGAGTGAGCGAGAGTCTTAGCTAAACACTGGTTCATTTAAGCAGTAGCCTAACAATTGGATTGTGTCTTAACTAATGACTACCCAGTGGTAGTGATGTAAAAAAACATCGATGCATCGAACATCGATGTTTTTTTGGCGATGTTTCCCGATGTTTTCCGATGTTTTTGGAGATGTCGATTCATCGATGTTTCATGGCGATGCATCGATGTTTTGAAAAACATCGGCTTAATTTCACAATTTTGCGTATTTATCGTCAGTTGTCTCATCTTCAATACGCAATTTTTGTTTGACGCGTGTGCGTTTATTTATGAACAGTGTTTGCAATGCCAAAGTAAGTAAATTTATTCAAATTGGTCAACAGGACTATAGTTACCAGAAGGCCTTTGTCTATTTGAATATTAAGTTCGCATCAAAAAGCCTTCTTGTTGTTTGGATTTATTGTTACTACAAAAGCACTAATTTCAGAATAACAACAAAGACGAGCTTTTGTTGGAAGCATTTTAGCAAAATAGATTCAAACAGATCGAAAGGCAACATTTGTGGCAAAGCAATTAGGACTGCGGGAAATACAACAAATATGAAGGACCACCTACGCATAAGTTGTTACGTTAATAAATACTTTTTAAGTTAAGGACTGCTACGGAAGCATAAGTTTTTATTTGTTTTGTTACTTTTTAAGTTAAAAATTGCTATGAAACTGAGAAGACTGCTATGAAAGCGCAAAAACTTGCCAAATACGATACGCAATACGCACGTAAAAGTATCATTCTCCGAACATTTATGATATCTTTAGAGTACCTTGTATAATATTAAAAACGATGCGTTAAACGCAGAGCAGAAAAACATTTTATTCAGCTAATGTGTGTAGCAGCTAAAAAAAAACAAGTGGGAAAGGCTATAGTCGAGCTCCCGACTATAGGATACCCGTTACTTACCTAAATAAATTAAACTTTTGATTTTATTGCATGCTTTTAGGCACTTTTATTGCTTAAAAGCTTTAATCAGCCAGTACCACCTTTATCTTTGTCCGATCTTGTTGGTATTTAGTAGAATGATAGGTAAAAACAATAGCTAACGTTCACCGTCAAAAAAACCTAATATCTTAAAAACTGTGCGTGTGGTGGATTTTCGCGATTTACGGAGGCGGATAGGGGCGTGGTAAAATTTTGAAACAAACTTGACCTGCGTGGGGCTTATAGAAATCTGTGTGCAAAATTTGGTTGCTCTAGCTCTTATAGTCTCTGAGATCTAGGCGCTCACACAAACGGACAGACGGACGGACGGACAGACGGACATGGCTATATCGACTCGGCTGTTGATGCTGATCAAGAATATATATACTTTATAGGGTCGGAGATGCTTCCTTCTCCCTGTTACATACATTGCAACGAATACAATATCCCCTTTTACTTATTTTTAATAAGTAACGGGTATAAACAGCCTTGTGAATTCAAATATATTTTATTCTGACAATTTATAATTATTATCCCTATAATTTATTTGTGGTGTCCAGCTGAAAACAATTTTGATTTCCCTATTCGCGTATGTTTGCATGTCGCCCAAGGCGTTCAATAATCTATCATCTTATCCCACTGTATCGATTCGTTGTTTTGGCGCACAGCTGCAGCTTGCGCTAACGCTGTTAAAGTTTCTATCTCACTCGCACTTGCATTGCAAGCGGCCAGCTTGCGCTGTGCGTGAACTAAGACGGAAAAAGGGTATGAGCGATTGACCGATTGATCACCGTTAGAATTCATTTGTGGAGATTTTCAAGTGTAGACATGCATGTGTATGTGTGTGAAATTTGAAGCAATGAAAAGAACAGCCGCGTGGTTTTGGCACGCGTCGTTCATTTACTTTTGGAAACTGCAAGCATCAAGTCGCAAATTTTACATGCGCATAATAAAAAGTGGTAAAGGTCTAGTACCGGCTCTACTCTAAAAATAAAAAAAAAAACACAAAATTTTGGTGAAAAAATTTTTACGCGGTCACCGCTAGTTTTTTTTTTATTTAACTTTGTAAATTTGATAAAAATGCACTTTTTGCATTTTTGTTTTTGTTGTTTTCGATGATTCAACCGTTTACCAACACTGTTCATGGGTTGTTCATGGCCATTGGGCGACTCTATGATAATTACAGAGTAGCCCAAATCAATTGAGACGCTCATGCAACCGTGGTTAGTGCTACATACATATTTTAAAAAAGAGATTTAAATATTTTCTTTGGTTTTATTTTTTTTATATGCACATTTTAAACATGTTTCTGTTCTAGCGTAATAATGTTTGAAAACATAAAAAAATATATGAGAAAATGTAGTGTTGGTAAACGTCTCATATTAGTGACAAGTTGCCCAAAACAACAATGCAAAAGCTCATTTTGCATTGAAAATATCTATTCAATTAAAAAAAAACTAGCAGTGATTTTTGATTTTTTTTTTTTTTTTTTTTTTTTAGAGCAGAGCCGGTACTAGACTGTTACCTAAAAAGTATATATTTATCAAAAGTGAAAGAAAAAATCATTGGAACACCAATATCTTTCGCCTTGGAGGCGAGTGCAACAAAGTGCCATAATTGGAGGTGATTTTCCTTTCCTTTCGAGTTCCGCAAGCAGGTGATATTTGTGGGTGATTAAAAAGACTCTTTTTTTTAAAGTGGCAGTTTCTTTCAACAGGCAGTGGATTTCAATCATAATTTTGTGTCACCGGCCAGCCATTGCGCCTATGCGCTTTCGCGCATATTAACATTCGCATATATATTCAGCACGGCTGGTCGGTCAGCAAAGGTGTCCGAGCGTCGGACAGATTTTGTGGTACATCGTGGATCAATTTGGCTACAGCGTCAGTAGCAGCAGCGTGACACCACCACCACCGCCTCGTGGCAGAATTGCCAACAACCATATCTGCGGCTGCACAACTGTGGGCCAGAGGCTCTTGCGATCCACGCTTGATTTGAGACCCCTTTTTCTGCGTTCGCGACCAGATTGCGGCGAGACGCCATCTTGCGGCCACGCTCGCATACTTGCGTCTGCTGGTATTGGGCAGCGTGACTTGAGCACCGGCTCATTTGGCAACTGCGTCTGGTCGACGAGATCAGACACCTCCAGGATTCGGTGTCCAGTCCCGCGTTCGGCAACGCGATATTCAAGTTTGAATTCATTTAATTTTAAGTGCACACATCGCCTTAATGTCTTAGCAATTTTCATCAAGTTAAAGTAAAAGCATAAAGTAAAGAATATTTTTATGAAATATAATTTAATTTAAATTTTTGATATAATATAATAATGTAAAGATTTTCTACCAGTCATGAGAGGTTAAGCGATGAGTGTACGGTATATCCAAATTTCGGCTTAGGCTTATTCCATATTTCGACTTGCTTTCACAGATCATCATAACATCATCATTATGCAACGATGGGCCCAACGTACGCATCGATGGAATTGTTAAAAGTTGTGAGTACACACTGGCGAATATAATCAGCCAGATAATTGAAAGTTTGTGAATACTATTGTAAATCGGCGAGCCTTCAGCCACGCCCGATATAGGAATATTTGTAATTTGCATATACCAACAACTCTCAGTCTTTTCCACTTGACCGGCAGGATTTTCTCCTTTTTTTTTTTTTGTCATTTGCAAGAGCAGTGAATCTTTTGAATCATGATTGTATACGAATTTTGTAAAATTTAGAGTTATCTGCCCCTTTGTGGTGCAACACTATTGAAACATAATCCTCGAGGCTTAATTGGAGCCAATAAATGAATTGTTTGGAATATATATCTATGGATAATATGAATTGGTAGATCCTTTTGTGGTTCGTCACCATTACCTAATGGTGTTTATAATGTGCATGGTCGCTGACTAAAACTTTACAAGGTCCGACTAAGGGG
The DNA here is from genome assembly GCA_963924055.1 of Drosophila limbata. Taxonomy (NCBI): domain Eukaryota; kingdom Metazoa; phylum Arthropoda; class Insecta; order Diptera; family Drosophilidae; genus Drosophila; species Drosophila limbata. Next base: position 6,142,648 of record OZ001352.1, read on the forward strand.
TGACCGCAAACCTTTTCTTCGCGTCACCAAGGCAGGGTGGGTACAGACATTAGGGTATATCAACATCTCCGATACCCTAACTTCTATTACACTCCGCTCCGTCAACCGCTGACACCGGTTATGTCTCGAATTTTCATATTGTTTTGACTTGTAGTTTATTTCCGAAAAGTGCACTTATCATTGTGCTAGTGTGTAGCATAGCGGGTGAGGAAAAAGAACCCATACCCCATCCGGCGAGCTAAGTTAATATGAAGCCGGCTAGAAGTGCACGATCTCTGAGTCCGCTATGCACGAGTAGATGAATTGTGTCAATAAATTCTTTTTAATAGGCACACCCTACACAATTGGCTCTCAAACAAAGAGCCGAAAGCGCACGCTACATATTCGACAATCAGTAATTTTTATATAGTAATCCACATTGGTTGTCACACCCTTGTCAATTGCACAATTTATTAGTTTTTAAAATGTCGGGTTTTGTTAAAGCACTTAGGGCTGTTTTTTCAATGTACATATAAACTGTATCTAAGATATACTTAGAATAAAATTTGACAGTAATTTCTATACATTTTACGTTAAAAAATATTTTCAATAGTTATCAAAAAACGGGCCTTAAAGCATTTTGTCACTATTGCATACTTTGTTTTTGTTTAACATATGCTTTAACATAAGTTTATTATTCACAACTAGATGCTGACTGAGAGCGCCAACGAGGATAGAACTGGCGTCATTGCGGGAGAGAGGTTATCCGTTCGTACGCACACAAGTTTATGCATGTGTATGTTGAGTACACGTTGATCAATTGGAAATAGCTATGATCATAGATCACTAGAGCGTTTATTTATTTAATTATGTAATCCATTATTTATGTAATTACTCTACAAGGAAGTAATCCATATTATATAGCAGCAAAATCCGTTGCAGGTATATTAAGTTGTAATGTAAGCACATTACCAACCCATAAGCTATTTTGAAATTGTAATCTGCATTTTATTCAGGCTCGAGAATTTCTGCATTACAATATGGTAAAAGAATACGCTTGTGTAATGGGGACCCGAAAGAAACTTCGGCACGTCATTACTTTCTGCATTACAAAATTCAATAAACTCATGTACCGTGCGGAAAATTTGGCCATTTCTTAAGAAAGTAAGGCAGGTTGTATTGGGTTTTTGAATGCATACTACAGCTACAGCTTTTAAATGTTAAAAATATTAGTGATATTCCTTTGACGCACAGATCAGTTATTATTTGCTTTTGTTGTCAATAATAAATTCGAAATTCTCTATAAACATGCGCCACATGCAACTATGCAATATAATGTCCTTCGCATGGCGATTCGCTCACTTCGAACGCAGGTTCAGCTTTGGGGGTGAGTCCATCGAGACGATTAAAATGGATTACGCCGAGTATAGTCGACCGCACACTCAATTGAATTCGCCACCGATCATGATAATGCATGGCCTTAATGTGAGCCGGGCTAATTGGCGGCGGACTGGTCGAATTTTAGCCACGCGGGGACCACGGGCAGTGATCGCTGTAGATGCCCGGAATCATGGCGAGAGCGGTCACAGTCCGGAGCATTCGCCAAAACATATGGCAGCTGATGCGGCTGCGTTTATTGTGGGCCATAAGCTGGATCGCATAGTAGCACTCGGCCACAGCATGGGTGGAAGGGCGTTAATGACCTTGGCACTGACTCAGCCCGAGGTAGTGGAGCGCGCAATCTTTGTGGACATCACGCCTGGACAACTACCACGGGATGTCCTAGAGGCACGTTGTTTGTTTGAGACCATGCTGGAAGTATTACCGACCATTCCAGATGAGTTATGCCTGAATGAGGGTCGCAAGTTCATATTGCCTTCGTTCGTAAAGCTTGTAAGAAATGATTTAGATTTAATTCGGATCGTGCACAACCTAAGAAAGACCGAGTCTGGCACTTTCGCTTGGAAATCGAATCCTCAGGCCATTATCGATGGCTGGCAACAGACAATGGCCAACTATGAGAATACTCTCGACGGCCTGGAGCCCTATGAAGGTGAAACTCTTCTCATTGCAGCGAAGAAAACCCGATTTGTAACCAAGGCGAATATCGAAACGATGAAGAAATACTTTCCCAAAACGCGTGTAGAGTATTTGGATGCGGACCACAATGTCCACGTGGCTCAGCCCGACAAGTTTGTCGATCTGGTTGTTGATTTTACTAATACGTGAACTAACAGTAGACCCAATTAGGACTAAGAGTCCAACCAGCTAATCTCTAAGAAACGTATGCAAATAAGAGGTTTAAATGTTAATTCGCCTTCCGATAGTATTGTAGTATGTTCACATATCGAATGCTCACTGTACTCAGTGGTATGCATAAATATATTATTCTTAAATATTAAGCATTATTAAGCGTTGCACAATATAAAGCATTGTCGGTAATATGACCGTTCTTGAGTGCATATTTGACATGCGCGACAGCTCCGTCACTAAGTTATATTCACTTAGTGACGGAGCTGTCGCGCATGTCAAATACTTCTTCTCTGCTGCGGCGACTATTCGCCAACCTTTATGTAAACACTTATACATAAGCTGACCGCTTCTCTGCCGGCGTCACTGGCAGCGCAGCTACGCGGTCTTTAGCGGTACGATCGAATTGTTAAAATAATTATAATAAGTTAAAACAAATATCATTCAATAAAGATATGTTAAAGTAAGCAGTCGAGTGTCTCTCAATTATTTCCGAACATATCTATTACATGGCGACCGTGACCTGGGTCCTGGAGGACCTAGGACAATAACAACAATAAGAACAATAGAAACACACACGCACACATACGCATAAACGGAGGAAATAAAAAGCTACTAGAGCTACTGGAGCTGAAGCAGGTGGAGAAGTCGAAACTGGACCTAGACAAGGAATATCCAATAAATACTGACTCCAAAAGAAATACCAGCACGACCACGTCGATGCCATGCGGATTGCAAGGGGCCCCTGTTCAGCCCCCACTGTAAAGGCACCTGCCGGGATCCAGAATCAGCAAAGACAAATGCATGAGAGGCAGACCGCCGCTTATGCAAACGCGGGAACACAAAACGCAGAGACGAGTTGCATGAGAGGCAGGCCGCCGCTTATGCCAACGAGGGAGCAGCGAGAAGAGCTAAGTACTAGATGACCGACAGCGCTGCCAAGAGCGCCCAACATAGAATATACAACTATAAAATATAGAAACTTTAAGTAAATTATAAGAATTGTAATGCCCGACGACAATTGAGTCGGCGGACAAGACGTTTGGCCTGTACAGCCATTCAGAACACATAGGCAGGAAAATATGTTAAATTAATGTCAAAAAAAAAATAATAATAATAACGAATATATATTTGAGATTTTTGAGAATTTAGTTTGTTGTTGAAATGCAATTGAATCCAAGTCGTAAAAAAAAAAATTTGTTTTCATTCTTTTGAAAATAAAACAAAGCAAAATACAGATAACCATTATATTCGGGGGTGCCACAGAAATCGCTTTCGCTTGAATTTCTCTTCAATTTCATTTCGCTGTGCCACAGGTCAAATCGCAGAATAAATTTACGCGTATTAAATTAGCGCTAAGATCGCAGGCGTTCGATGCTGCTACCTAGTCCGATTCAGATCTTCGAAGTCAGGGTCAGCGATGCCACATTTTTTAGTCAGAATTCGAAGTAAGGTATTTAAAAAAAATATATGGAACCACTCCAGTTTTCATTAAATTAAGCATTACAAAAATAGGTCTTTTGAGGTAAATCAAGTTTTACCGAAAAAAACCTTTAACTTATTGTGCAATTTGTGAAAACATTTTTCACGAAGAGCTGCCAGACTAATGACAAACAATTGCTAGAGCTGTCGAGTAATTTTCATTATTTCATACACATACATGTACACTTGCATATTTTTCCCGCGTTTTTTGCTTTGTACATATACTTTTCGTTGTTGATCGGGAAAAGCTTATTGTTCAAAGCCACAGCCGCATATTGTTAAACCAATCTGGCCAAAATAAACGTTGTTGTTGAAAGCCAAGTTGTTGTCATTCTTGGTAAATAGTACCCGCGTACAATTGTCAAAAAACATTGGCAATTCAACAGTTGTCAATAATAAATTCGAAATTCTCTATAAACATGCGACTTATGCAACTATGCAATATAATGTCCTTCGCATGGCGATTCGCTCACTTCGAACGCAGGTTCAGCTTTGGGGGTGAGTCGATCGAAACGATTAAAATGGATTACGCCGAGTACAGTCGACCGCACACTCAATTGAATTCGCCGCCGATCATGATAATGCATGGCCTTAATGTGAGCCGGGCTAATTGGCGGCGGACTTGTCGAATCTTAGCCACGCGGGGACCACGGGCAGTTATCGCTGTAGATGCCCGGAATCATGGCGAGAGCGGTCACAGTCCGGAGCATTCGCCAAAACATATGGCAGCTGATGCGGCTGCGTTTATTGTGGGCCATAAGCTGGATCGCATAGTAGCACTCGGCCACAGCATGGGTGGAAGGGCGTTAATGACCTTGGCACTGACTCAGCCCGAGGTAGTGGAGCGCGCCATCTTTGTGGACATCACGCCGGGACAACTACCACGGGATGTCCTAGAGGCACGTTGTTTGTTTGAGACCATGCTGGAAGTATTACCGACCATTCCAGATGAGTTATGCCTGAATGAGGGTCGCAAGTTCATATTGCCTTCGTTCGTAAAGCTTGTAAGAAATGATTTAGATTTAATTCGGATCGTGCACAACCTAAGAAAGACCGAGTCTGGCACTTTCGCTTGGAAATCGAATCCTCAGGCCATTATCGATGGCTGGCAACAGACAATGGCCAACTATGAGAATACTCTCGACGGCCTGGAGCCCTATGAAGGTGAAACTCTTCTCATTGCAGCGAAGAAAACCCGATTTGTAACCAAGGCGAATATCGAAACGATGAAGAAATACTTTCCCAAAACGCGTGTAGAGTATTTGGATGCGGACCACAATGTCCACGTGGCTCAGCCCGATAAGTTTGTCGATCTGGTTGTTGATTTTACTAATACGTGAACTAACAGTAGACCCAATTAGGACTAAGAGTCCAACCAGCTAATCTCTAAGAAACGTATGCAAATAAGAGGTTTAAATGTTAATTCGCCTTCCGATAGTATTGTAGTATGTTCACATATCGAATGCTCACTGTACTCAGTGGTATGCATAAATATATTATTCTTAAATATTAAGCATTATTAAGCGTTGCACAATATAAAGCATTGTCGGTAATATGACCGTTCTTGAGTGCATATTTGACATGCGCGACAGCTCCGTCACTAAGTTATATTCACTTAGTGACGGAGCTGTCGCGCATGTCAAATACTTCTTCTCTGCTGCGGCGACTATTCGCCAACCTTTATGTAAACACTTATACATAAGCTGACCGCTTCTCTGCCGGCGTCACTGGCAGCGCAGCTACGCGGTCTTTAGCGGTACGATCGAATTGTTAAAATAATTATAATAAGTTAAAACAAATATCATTCAATAAAGATATGTTAAAGTAAGCAGTCGAGTGTCTCTCAATTATTTCCGAACATATCTATTACATGGCGACCGTGACCTGGGTCCTGGAGGACCTAGGACAATAACAACAATAAGAACAATAGAAACACACACGCACACATACGCATAAACGGAGGAAATAAAAAGCTACTAGAGCTACTGGAGCTGAAGCAGGTGGAGAAGTCGAAACTGGACCTAGACAAGGAATATCCAATAAATACTGACTCCAAAAGAAATACCAGCACGACCACGTCGATGCCATGCGGATTGCAAGGGGCCCCTGTTCAGCCCCCACTGTAAAGGCACCTGCCGGGATCCAGAATCAGCAAAGACAAATGCATGAGAGGCAGACCGCCGCTTATGCAAACGCGGGAACACAAAACGCAGAGACGAGTTGCATGAGAGGCAGGCCGCCGCTTATGCCAACGAGGGAGCAGCGAGAAGAGCTAAGTACTAGATGACCGACAGCGCTGCCAAGAGCGCCCAACATAGAATATACAACTATAAAATATAGAAACTTTAAGTAAATTATAAGAATTGTAATGCCCGACGACAATTGAGTCGGCGGACAAGACGTTTGGCCTGTACAGCCATTCGGAACACATAGGCAGGAAAATATGTTAAATTAATGTCAAAAAAAAAATAATAATAATAACGAATATATATTTGAAATTTTTGAGAATTTAGTTTGTTGTTGAAATGCAATTGAATCCAAGTCGTAAAAAAAAAAATTTGTTTTCATTCTTTTGAAAATAAAACAAAGCAAAATACAGATAACCATTATATTCGGGGGTGCCACAGAAATCGCTTTCGCTTGAATTTCTCTTCAATTTCATTTCGCTGTGCCACAGGTCAAATCGCAGAATAAATTTACGCGTATTAAATTAGCGCTAAGATCGCAGGCGTTCGATGCTGCCACCTAGTCCGATTCAGATCTTCGAAGTCAGGGTCAGCGATGCCACATTTTTTAGTCAGAATTCGAAGTAAGGTATTTAAAAAAAATATATGGAACCACTTCAGTTTTCATTAAATTAAGCATTACAAAAATAGGTCTTTTGAGGTAAATCAAGTTTTACCGAAAAAAACCTTTAACTTATTGTGCAATTTGTGAAAACATTTTTCACGAAGAGCTGCCAGACTAATGACAAACAATTGCTAGAGTTGTCGAGTAATTTTCATTATTTCGCGCCAATTACTTTTAAATTTTTTTCACCTAAACAAAAGCAATCATTGCATAAATAAATTAAATTATTTTAATTAAAACTACAAAAAATTAAAAACCTATTGTACTGCAATTATAAACTTAAAAAAGTTGCTAAACAAACCCTTGGGTAATTTAATCTGAGAAGGTGTCAGCCCTTAGCAGCCTAGTTTGAAAAGGTTGGTGAAGTTGCTAAAAAACATCATTCGAAGTTCTGTGGCACCTCGGAAATTTCCGTGCGGATTTGCTTTCTGCGGAATTCAATTTCGCTTGCGATTTCTGTGGCATCCCTGATTAACTTGACATCAAATTCGATGTATATATAAAAAAAAAAGAGTTCAGTCCAATGAAGACGTTCATTTCGGACACGAGAACTAAAAATAAAAACCAGAATGATCAAAACAGTGAAAAACAAAAACAATAGTCACTACATTAGACATATTCCTGCAGGAAATAAACAAATATGCACAAAATTAAGTCATATAAAGCTTCTTAGCCCAACGTACATTAAGTACGAATTATAGTAGTGACCTTGTAATTAACATGATTAATTGCAAGCATTGAGATCATTAATATGAGTGAATGACTTAGGTCATTTCACGCAAGGCTTAATCAGAAGCTGGTATACACGAAAATTAAAAGACTCAAAAGAGGCACCGAGCAAGAAGGTCTTTGACTAAGGTCAATAGTTATCTTCTATATATATGGGCATAATACAAATATTAACAAGAGTTGCGCAACTCAGCCGGTGACCCAATAAGAAAGAAGCATGTCTACAATTCACGATGATCTATAATAATTAAAATATATAACAATGCAAATATAAATTTTATTAAAATATAAATTGTGAAATAAACACTTTCAAAAAGTCACAACAAATCAACACAAAAAAAAGTTTATAATACGTAGTAATATATGGCCTGATCAACTATATATAAATATTGTAAAAGAAAACATAATGATATATGTTATACAATTGCAGTTTCTGTCGTTAGTTTTAGCTGGAAATAACTTTTTATAATCTTTGTCCACTTCACGTTTTGAGGTATTTTCGATAGTTTTTATTAACACAAAATTGTTTGAACTTGTTGCAAAATATTGGATATATATAATATGGTGAGGATCATATTTTTGTATATTTTATCCAAATGTAAAAAGAAAGTATATATTAAAAAAAAAAAAGCAAATAAAATAATAAAATAAAAGATAATTCAACTATATAATAAAAAAGAAATAATGTTATAATGATGTAGTAACAAGTTAACACTTGTATGTATTGTTGTATTGTATTGTTTTAATGTTATAATGTTTTACGGATCAATTCTTTCTGAAAATCATTTATTGATAAATCTCAAATCTAATACTAAAAAATATACAAATATATATTCGCAAAATAAACAAGATTTTACTTCTTACAAATATATAATCAAAAAAAAAAAGAAGGAAATACAAAAACAAATATCTCATAAAAAAAAAAGTATATACATATTAATTTTGAATTATAGAATAAAATAGCCCCATATGATAAAAAAAAACAACGGTTTATTAACCTTTACAATTATTAAAAAAAAAATAACAAAAATATAAATACAAAAAAAAATTTTTTTTTATTTTCTACTTCATATATTTTTAAATAATCACAACATATTTTAAACGTATAATTAACAAACATATAATTAACTTTTATAATTTCATTAAGGAATAAATTCCTTTTTATTTTTAATTATTATTGTCAAAAGAGACAGAATAATTCTCATATACACCTACATAAGTAAATACAAAAAATAAACTATGATAAAAATACTTTAAGCTTTGATCTAAAAATAGGAGATCAGGTTCTATTAAAAAATGAAACAGGTCATAAGCTACATTTTAAATATACTGGACCATATAAGGTGGAAAGTATAGAAGATAAGGACAATATAATAATTACAAGTAATAAAAATAAAAAACAAGTAGTACATAAAGATAGGATAAAAATTTTTATTTCATAATCAATTTATTTCTCTTATAAAAATATCAAGTATGGCCATACATAGAATAAGAACCATACCATAAACAATAAACATATATACAAAAAAAAAAAAAAACCACTTAAATATATCAATCAAGGGTGCCACAGAAATCGCTTTCGCTTGAATTTCTCTTCAATTTGTATGAAATTCAAGTGAAATTCAAGCGAAAGCGATTTCTGTGGCACCCCCGAATATTTTCTGATTCGAAAAAAAGAAACAAAAAAAAAAACAAAATTTTTTTAGTCTTAAATATTATTTATATCATTAAACAAACAAAAAATTTATTATAAAACTAACAATACTTAGAAAATAACTTCATATAATTACGTTATTTTTCTAAAGGAGGGAGATGTAGTATGTTCACATATCGAGTGCTCACTGTACTCAGTGGTATGCATTGTCGGTAATATGACCGTTCTTGAGTGCATTGAGTGCATTGAACTAGACAGTGCTGAGTCGGCATAATTGACATGCGCGACAGCTCCGTCACTAAGTGAACATAATACTTCTTCTCTGCTGCGGCGACTATTCGCCAACCTTTATGTAAACACTTATACATAAGCTGACCGCTTCTCTGCCGGCGTCACTGGCAGCGCAGCTACGCGGTCTTTAGCGGTACGATCGAATTGTTAAAATAATTATAATAAGTTAAAACAAATATCATTCAATAAAGATATGTTAAAGTAAGCAGTCGAGTGTCTCTCAATTATTTCCGAACATATCTACTCGTATTACAGTATTTCGAGTTGATAATTTCGGAAACAGTTAAACGTTTTATTTACATACCTTTTTTAAAAGATCATAAAATCTGAAATAAATGATGGTGTGAATTTGTAAGAAACTCGTGTAATCTTTAATATTATCTTAGAGGCATTTTGTACATGGACACTTCCATAGCCACGTTACATGGCAATATCGATTAAAAGATATAAAGGTGGCTTTGAATTGGTTTTGAATTGCATTTAAAAAAAGCTAAAAAGCTACAAATGGAAAATGGGAGGGTGGGGTGGGTGGTGGGGAAACGGTGCAATAATGGCGCAAATATCAACATATTGAGCAATTTTGTTTGAAAGTAGACACACGTTTTACTCGTGAAAGTGTGTTCTTTTTAAGTAATAATACAGGTTTAAGGGGTTTCTATTAAAATAGTATTCAAAAACATCACCAAAGTCAAAAAACTGAAAAAAAGAACACAAACAAATGGGTTATAGCACCTTGTTATCCTAAACTTTTTTATTTAAAAACCTTTTCCAATTTTTTAATTAGTCTTAGTATGGTACCTTACGTTAAATCAATTGATGTAGGCCTAAATAAATATCTTAATTTTGTCTATTAATTTAATTAATTTTTTTTTTAAATATTTCTAGTATATGTATTCCAAAACATTTTCGTGGAGAAAATGTTCCAATGATTAATGATTAATTTAACTTTAACTAATTAAGCGATTGTCAACGCTTTTCTCCACGAAAATTGATTAAACTTCTGAATAACCCCAACGTGCTTTGCTTGCTTTCAGACTGTTGCATGCTCTGTTTTTGTTTATAAACTGTCCAGACTCTCTCTATGTCTTAGCATTTTTACTCACTCTCACTGAGAAAGAAAGAGAGAGGGCGAGTGAGAGCGCCGTCGCGGATAAAAATTGCCGGTCTTTTCGCTCTTTAGTTGAAAGAGAGACGATGAATTGACTTTAAAGTAATTGGCAACTCATGATGCTATTTAGTACTTTGAGTCCCAAGTTGGCGCATGTTAAACGTTTAACTCAGTATTGAAATTAGAATTTTAAATATTTTATTAGCAATGAAATGGAAATGATACCAACAGAAGAAAAGGGTAACATTTTTGTTTACATTGAAAAGTTTAACTTGAATTTAGTTAAGTGTAGTTTGTGGTTTGTTGGTTCAGCTCTACAATCAAGTCTATTAATGAAAAATCTTGAGTTTTTTATAGACAGATAGACAGAATAAAGAAAACTCAAGAGTTCAGACATGAGTCAATAACTTGAAATTGGATTTAGATTCTTTGAGTCCTTTGAGTACACTTAAAGCCTTGTTTTAAAGTAATTTTAATTGAATATATGGGGTATATTTAATATCAAAAATTCATCTGACACTGCTTGAATCGAATACCAAGAACATCTTGAAAATCCCCTGTTATTTGTTAGTGTCTGCGTTCGGACACCTTGAAAGATTTATGCTCTCCGTGAACTCTGTTGGGGATTCCTATATATGTATGTATAGTTATATCCTTGTCTACTACATCAAGCAGATGTACAAATATGCAGAATTTCTTTGCATCGTTTGCAACTTCCTAATTTTCCACACAGATGCATTTTATTTATGACGTCGTTTTCGCATTTGTTTGCATAAAGAAAACTTTATGCGTATTATCTTTGTCATATGCTTGAAGTTCATGGATTGCGCGCTTTTTATTTCAGACATATGTATTTTTGAAATTAAAGCTCAACTAAGTAATTTTTATAGTCAACGTCAACTGAAAGCTGTCGGCAAACAGTGACTTAAATTATTAAATATGTAATTTAAAATATGTAAAGAAAATTAAAAAAAAATTAAAATTATCGAATCGAATCGATATAAAACTTTTTTAAAAGCTGTTTTAATTTAAAAAATGATTTAAATAACAAGTTTTTCTTTGAAACGCAGCAGCTTGACTTCTTTTTGCAACAGTTGTTCACTGTTTTAAGAGGTCGTTGCTTTAATTTAAATAAATCCCCCCAGAATTTGACAATTTCATGGTGGTCTGAAAAGTTTTCTTAATACTTATGCATAAACTTGCACGAGTGTATTGAAATTTGTGCAGGATAAATGCGCTGTCAGCACTTCTGCTGGACCGCAACCCTTTCATGTTATGTACATATAAAGAAGCGAGTGAGCAGTGTAACTGACAAGGGGATTAGAGAACACAAAAGGGTGCAAGCTGGAGTGAAAGTCAGAATCGATGGGAAATCAACGTGGCAGCCAATTGAACTGACAGACTACTCTCCCCCTCTGACACATCCACACTTCTCAAAACACACACTCTTATTTCTTATTCCAACAAAAACTTTGTTTTAGATTTCGATGCAGCTTCAAGTGCTTTTGAGAGCTCAACAAAAGCAAAAGCAAAAGTGAAATGAAATGCCAAGGACTTGAACTAGGACTCCCAACAAATTGCACAAGGTGAGTCGAAATACGCTACAATGCGATACAATTTAGAACCTTTTGTCTGATTTATTTGTATCGTACGTGTGGACGGCATTAGACGTCTGAGCTTTCCGTCCTCCGTTCTTCTTCAAAATTCGATAATACTCGTGCTTATCTTTCGAGTGAAAAGTGACTAAAGCAGCAGCTAAGTATCAGGAACAATATTTCTTTAATGGAATCGACTCGACAACATTAAGTTAAGCATAACTTAAATGACGTAGTGTTAAATCTTATAAAAAAAACCTCTTTACGAGGTAAAAGTCTAGTGACGAAATCATTTTCATGCACCAAAATTTCTGATATCCAATTTTGTGACGAATAATATTAAGGTTTACTTATAAATTACTAAAAAAAAATTTTGTCACTCGGCACATTGCGCTAATTTCTTCATACCTAATAAATATTTTTTTTTTGCGCAGTGCCGAGTGACAATATTTTTTTTTAGTAATTTATAAGTAAACCTTAATATTATTCGTCACAAAATTGGATATCAGAAATTTTGGTGCATGAAAATGATTTCGTCACTAGACTTTTACCTCGTAAAGAGGTTTTTTTTATAAGATATCAGAAATTTTTGAGTAATATATCAGAAATTTTGAAAATTGCAATATTTGTTGACGGTACAACTTTGTCAAAAGGTGTTTATTGTTTGTACAAGCAAAAACAAACTGTCTGGCAACACTAGTTCAAAGTATGCCTAAGAGCCCTTTGAAATACCTTTTCAACGATATATAGATCACATCTGTAGCTTTTATCGTTTGGATGCTATGGGGGTTTCAATTTTAGCGTTTTTAGCGATTTCCCGCTAAACTAGCGATTTTTCGAAAAAGTCGTAAAACAAACGTTTCTATATTTTGATTATAAAATGATTTATCTGCCGCTAAAAGAATTCACCACTTGCAAGCAGTTTATTTCCGCATTACGCTGCAAGCAGTGTACATACTGCATATGTACAAGCAGTAGTGTAAAGGTAAAAGGTATATTCAGTTAATATGTAATATCTTGCCCAAACGAATTTTGACAGATATGTGTTATATGTCAAAAGACGCGGAATAAAATTGCCTATAACATATAACATATTTTTAAGTGATTTGATGTGTAGATTTTTCTTAAATCGCTAAAATGTGGGAAAAAATACCTTATTTCACCTGTAGCTGTTTACCTTTTTACTTAAAAAGAAAACTTTGAAGGTATGACTAAAAGCCCTTCAAAATACCTTTTCAACGATGTATATATCACATCTGTAGCTTCTATCGTTTAGATGCTATAGGGGTTTCAATTTTAGCGGTTTTTAGCGATTTCCCGCTAAACTAGCGATTTTTCGAAAAAGTCGTAGAGCAAACGTTTCTAGATTTTTGAGCGGGAACAAGTCCTCATTCAAACTTTTAAGCTAAATTAACGATTTGATCCAAACAAACAAACAAACAGACAAACAGACAAACAGACAAACAGACAAACAGACAAACAGACAAACTGACTTTTCATCTCATTTTCGGAAGGCCGCTAAAAATTTCAAAATTTATTATCTTTTGAACCAGTGGTCGGATTTTGAGGATCGAGGTGTCATTCGACGCGTATTTTTGATTAGAATAGTAAAAAATTAAAAAAAAATTCAGAAAGGCTCCAACGGCCCCATTTGCTCCAATCATTTAAATTTTGCCCCTCCCACTTACGCCTGTTTATCTCACGAACCAGGTGAGTTTTCAAAAGTCTTAGTATGCACATTTGTAAGTTTTATTGATACCTTTCGATCGGTATATAACTCGACCTGATCGGACAGTCATAGCAAATTTTCCATTCTTCCTGTGTATATATGCTAGTCGCCTTTCGCACCCTTCGTGCTGCTTTCGTCACTAGCGCGGACTGCCGTCCGCAGTGATAAGAAACTTCAACTATGATCGATGTGACAGCTTCTATATATGTTTGTATGTATGTATATTAGGGTGTCCCTTATTTGGTCAAAGTCAATATTTTTAAACGCATACGGGCTAGTTCTGTTCATTAGGTCCTAAAGCACTCAGAAATAAATTTTTACCTCAATCGGAGTATGATAACCCGTGCCGACTTGGATCGGAAAATTTAAAGATTATATGGGACAAATAAAAATTTTTTTTTTTTTTTTTTTTTTTTTTAATTTTTTATTTTTTAATTTTGTTTATTAGGTCCTAAAGAACTCAAAACAAAGTTTTCACCTTAATCGGAGTACGATAACCCATTCAAATTTGCATCGAAACATGAAAAAACAGTATTTTAACACTGATTATACATTTTTCGATGTTTTTTCATGTTTCGATGCAAATTTGAATGGGTTATCGTACTCCGATTAAGGTGAAAACTTGGTTTTGAGTTCTTTAGGACCTAATAAACAAAATTAAAAAATAAAAAATTAAAAAAAAAAAAAAAAAATTTTTTTTGTCCCATATAATCTTTAAATTTTCCGATCCAAGTCGGCACGGGTTATCATACTCCGATTGAGGTAAAAATTTATTTCTGAGTGCTTTAGGACCTAATGAACAGAACTAGCCCGTATGCGTTTAAAAATATTGACTTTGACCAAATAAGGGACACCCTAATGTATATAAAGGTACATTTACACTTGTTGACAAACAAGTCAATTTTGATGCCAACTTAGTCAATCCTAGGGTCAATACGGTCAACAGCTGCGTTGACTGTAAATTGACAATGCAAAAAACGTCAGTTGACATTGTTAGTGTAAACATAGTGTAAACACTTATTGTCAACAGTTGAACTCATAATTGAAGCGTTGAAAATGGAAATTCAAATTGAAATCATGTTCATACTTTTTTTTTGTGTTGACAAACTTTTGTACATATCAGAGATGGAAACACTTAGAACACTGTGATCTTTATTAAGAACAGAATAAATTTAAATAAAACCTATTCATTAATACATTATTAAGTATTAAAGTATGGATTAAAACGAAGTTTTTTGGGGTGAATAGTTAAAGCAGATCACAATCGGAAGCTATGGATTGATGGCATACCGACAATGTGGCATAATAACAAAGTTGGTATTGATGCACATAATGGAAAAATCCTTCGAGGATTGCATTTCCTCCTTCTCAAGACAAAAACTCAAAATACTGCTGATGCTATTTAAAATACATATACAAACGAACATATTTTGTTCTGTTTTTAAAAAAGTTCAAACCAAAATTAAATGTAATTCACACCAATCAACACTCTCTTTACATAGAACATACACAACAGCTAAACAACTAAACAGCTTTGGCAACGTGAACGTTAATGTCAACTAGCTTAAATAGCTGTCAACTTCATCAACAGTGCGTTGCTAGCTCTTGCGTTGACCCACTGGAAAAGAACTTGACAAACATGTTTTTTGGTCAACTAAGTCAACTAATGTAAACGCAAATAACTTTGCTGAAATTGACGCTGCATCAACTAGTTGAAATGTACCTTAAGACTTGAAAAGACACTAAAAGGATTCATTCAGCAAGTCACTCTGATCAGCTATCATGAGACCTGATTACTTTTTGTCTACAGCAGTAAATGTTCAGCACTCGAAAACATCAAATATAGTACAAATAATCATGCATCTGAAAAAAAGTGCATGAGAAGTAACAATGCAATAGCTCTTTTAAACTTAGAACTCTTTGCATTTCATTAAATAAAGTTAGGCCCTTTTAGGCATTTAATGTAAACAGAAATGTAAAAATACTTGAAAGTTTTTTCGGCAAATGCTCAAGAAATTAAACATGGGAAAAGAATAGAATAATAATGTCTTTCTTGAGCAACAATGGAAGACAACAGAATTGAAAGTTATACTACATTTCGTTCTGGGGCCGACAATAAATGATGCAGTTGAACTTCCATAGCTCGAACTTCTATAACTCGAATTGCTCTCTAACTCGAGCTAAATGAGTGGCAGTAAAGTTAATAAACTTAAGAAAAAGAACTCTATAAGTCGAATATCTCTAACTCGAACCTTTTCTTTGGATAATGATGATACGAGTTAGGAAAGTTCGACTGGATTTGTTAGATTTGTTAAGCATTTCTAAAGGATGAGTAGTCTGATTTGAATTAAAAGGTATTAATATGATGCACTGATTACTGACCCATCACAGGTAAGAAAACGATTATTATTTGAAATTAGCTGATGAATGGCCCCAATTTTGGTACTTCTTGCATAAAGAAGCAACAGTTAAAATTAATTGAAAATGTTTCCAATCTGAGTTTCGAAGTCGAACACTAGACTACTATAAATTAACACTGAACAGAAGGTGGAAGTATCTCCAATATCTGGATGTTTGTGTAAAAGGTAAATATTCCTAATAAGCTTTATTAGAATGCTTTGAAAAATAGCAATCATTCGTAAAGTAATGATCGGGTAATGATCGTCAATTTATCAAAAAAAAAACAGAAACCAGAAGATACAATATTTAACTTCAAAGTTCAACCTCAGAACAATGAGCAGGTTGTTGTTAGCTCTGCGTTTTGTTGTTGTTTGCTTTGGTTTTAATAAGGATAACGTGAAATTTCATTATGCAGTGTAATAAATAAGTCGCAAGTCAAATAAACAGAGTTAAGCAGTGACAAAGAGAGAGAGAGAGAGAGCGCGAAGTAAGACGCAATGAAAGAGATAGAAGGATACTGTCTGCGGATTGAGGCGAATGCTAAACAGACACGCAGGCATATTAAAATTTAGACACGTACATATTTTATTGCATGTACATTCAACAATCACACACACACACACACACTCACACATAACACACAGCCTGGAAAACATCAAAAGCTGCAGCACAAGTCCCCCACCTCTGATATCTCGCCTCAAACTACAATAATAAGAAGAACAACAAGATGAACCCCAACAACAATTCCAAGTGCTGGTTAATGTTTTTGCCAGTTGCCATTTGCCATTTGGCAGTGTCCTTGTTTTTGCCAGTTGCCAGTTGGCAGTTGTTGTCTAAGACTGTTGCTAAATTCAAATCCTTTTGTTATCCTTGCCGGGTATTCACCATCTGCTTGCTAATAGCAAATTGCTTTAGCGACACAGTGCCCGCCAGCTGTACGCAGACGCCAACATTCCAATAATTGTACTGCTCTTAAAGCATTCACATTCACAAGCAATAAATCAAAAGATTTGCATTTTCAATTAAAGTGATTTTCATTTCAGACCTAAAGTATGCAATGGAAATTTTTAAAGCACTTTTAACAACTTCATGGGTCAGTGTTCCTAAATTGGATATGTTCCAACCACTTATTTCATAGCAAGACAGGCTATAAATTAATATTTATTAGCTTCAGTTTATATAAAAGGTTAATAGGTTATTAAGCAGACAGAAGATGAACGCCTGTCTTCCCATATCTAGAAGAATTAGAAAGTGTACTGAGGATCGTTTTCCGAAAACTCGTAACAAAAATCAGTTTTCGAGTTGTTCCGTTTGAGAAAAATTTTTGTATTTATTTATTAAGAAATGGTTGAAGTATTTTATGCAGAAGGTCTTATGTTTTTAAAACATTTTGTCGTAGGCTGCGGAGCTCGTCAAAGTTCAAGAATTTTTCCAAAAAATGCCGAGTGAGAAATTTTACGATTTAAAAGGGCAAGTTTGGCGAAGTCCATCTTTGAATTGAGCTTAGTCTTTGTATTAAGCTTATTTATTTATATTAACTGGCTTATCTATAAAACTAAATGCATATAAAAAAAATGTAATGTTGACTTTAGGAAAAAATGGCCGGAGTTTTACTTTTGAATATGATTCTGTACATATTTTAAAAGATATTTAAAAAAAAAAAACCATTGCCACAATTGGCATCCCCGAAATTTATTTTGGTTTTAGTAAAGCAACATACGGTATATTGCATAGCAGCGTTCGTATGCAGTAGAAGTTGCCCTTGCTCAGTACAATTTGTCAGCCAGTCATAGCTATGACTGTGAGGAAATACCCCAAATACGCAAAGATACTTAAGCGAACTCAAAAAAAATATTTCTTTCAGTTAAAATGTTTTTAAGAAAATTTAAATTTCCAAAAAATTAAAAAACAAAAATAAAAATAAAGTTCAATTTTTAAATTTTTGATAACATTTTAAAAAGTACAAATTAAAAAAAATGGTGTTTGTCTGTTAATTTACGCCCTTTCAGAGCCAGCTATGTTGTGCGAAAATTTAAGCTTTCTAGGCTTAACCGTTTTGCCTACACAATGATTCTCAGCCAGGACAAAGAGATTTCTGTAGATAATTGTTAAGTTTACTTTTACCCAACTGTAATTACCTGCAGTTTAGGCAGAAAAGTCAAATTAATATTTTATCCCGTAGCAGATTAAAAATGTTAAGAATGAACGATTGAATAGACTAAAAGGTTAAGAAAATACAAATGTATTTAGGTAAACATGTAAAGAAGACACTTTTCATTTATTGCAATACCGTATGACAAAATTATTTGAGAATTTTGATGAAACTCCTTGTCAATATATAAAGGTTAAAAAAAAAATTGGCAGTACTATAACTGGAACCATAATTCACTTTCAATTTTAAAAAAGAGGTGTGCCTATAATAAAGAAGTTGTTTGAATGTTAATTGGTCAAGTTAAACCACGGAAGTCTGGCTGACAACCAGCTCCCACTTATCCCTATCTGATTCTGAGCTAGCTTGCAGCTCTGCTTTGGGTGCACGGCAACGATTGCATTTCTGACGATACCAGAAGTTCACATTGAAGCAATAGCCACAGGTCCAGTCGTGCTTACGTGGTTGCCAGTTGTTCTGTCCACCACCGGTGGCGGAGACGGTGGATGTGGATGTGGATGAAACGGCGGCGGAGGAGGCCGCGTCGTTGTTCTTATTGTTATTGTTAATTGTGATTGATTCGCTTTTGCTAACCCGACACCGATTGCAGCTGAGTCGCCATACAAAGTTGCTGTTTCTGCACAGCTCACAGACCCAATTATCAATGGCGGGCTTCCATTTCTTCTGTCGCTGACGTCGCTGCTGGTCGATGACCGGATCCTGGGCGTAACTGAAACGTACGCTCTTGTCCGACCGTGTGGAAAGATAAGCCGGTACAACACTTAGCACCTGGCCCAAAAACTTGGCGCCATTTAAGTAATATATGGCCGTCTGCGCCGCATAGGGGCTGGTGTATGTGATGGTGGCTTCACCCTTCGAGCGACCAGTCAGCTTGTTCTTGTACACAAAGATCTTTGGCTTCAATGTCAGCTCGTCCATTTTGATGTGGCCCACCTTGCCAAAGAACACGATGATGTCGTGTTTAGTCACATTCAGGCGCATGCCTAGTACAAATATCGTATCGGATCGCAATACAAATTTCTCTTCACCGATCTGTATTGTTGGTGTTGGCCTTAGCTGGCGGAATTGCGTGGACCAGAGATAGTCCTGCGGTGCTCCTCGATTGTCCGTCATTGAGGATTGCATCTCGAATGCATCCAGGGATTTCATAGCCTCATTTTTATTATTCTTCATGTTGTTGTCCTGCGGCTGTTGCTGCTGTTGCGACTGCCATTCCAGCAAGGATGACGTCTTTGATGCTACTGCGTTTGCTGCTCCTCCGCCTCCTCCTCCTGTTGCTAGTGTTTCCATTGCCCCATTGTTGTCGGTGGTGTTGCCTTCGACGGTGCTGCTATCACTGCTACCGTTGCTGTTGCTGCTGCTGTTGCTGCTGCTGCTCGCTGTCACATCGTCCTTGAAACTGCTGCAATAGTCCTCGCCCAACAGGAGCGAGCCGCAGGCGTCACCACCGCCGTCCTCATAACGAAACATATCGAGATCTATCAGCGAGCTGTTGGCCATCATTGAATTTAATTTGTCTGTTTGTTGTTGCTCGTGCATTGCAAAGAAATTTTGAGCTGAAAAAAGGTTTTCATACACCGAATCAACTGTCGCAGAGTCCATTGTTTGGTAAAAATTAGTTAAAAAAAAAATTATTTTTTACTGCCAAAATGAACACGAACAGTTCCCTATGATATGTTAAAAACTACTGAAGTATTCTACTGTAAATCACAAACACGACTATAAAATTGACATATTACAACAAATTTTGCGGCTTACTAGGATCTCCCAGTTTTTCCCATTTCTTTTGAAGAGAAAGCAACACAAATGAAATCTGTCAGTTTTAAATATATAAAAAAAAACTAGTAATATATTTTAATATTTTAAATAATTATTGTCCGCAAGATTCAGCAAATTCTTAAATTCATATAAGTATAAAGCATTAAATAATATCAAAAAGTTATTACCTGCTCTTATTTTCTAGTACTTAACTCAAAGTGCTATAATAATTACTTGCAACGTAGTAAGCTTGAATTCTGTAAAGATCCGAAGCATTTCTACAAATTCGTAAACTCTAAACGTAAAGCTGCATCATTACCATCTTCTGTTGTCTTCGACAATATTCAAGCTGACTTTTTCCAAACCACATACTCTACGAGTAGTCTCCGTGTTGGACAGCTTTATCCATATAGGTTAAGCTGTTCTACGACTTTTCGAAAAATCTCTATTCTAGCGGGAAATAGCTAAAACCCGCTAAAGCTGACACCCCCATAATATCCATACGATAGAAGCTACAGATATGATCTATATGTCGTTGGAAAGGTAGTTTGAAGGTCACTTAGGCATACTTTTAAACATTTTTCTTTAGTACAAAGGTAAAAAACTACAGGTGGAAAATAATGTCTTTGGCGATTTAAGAAAAATCTACCCCTCAAATCACTATAAAATATATTATCAGGGGTGCCACAGAAATGTCTTTCGCTTGAATTTGACTTAAATTTTTAGGAAATTTATGTTACATTCAAGCGAAAGCGATTCCTGTGGCACTCCTGTATATGTTATAGTCATTGAAATTCCGCGCAATGTGAAGAGTGACAAAATTTTTTTTTTTTAATAATTTATTATTATTCGTCACAAAATTGGATATCAGAAATTTTTGGGTCATGAAAATGTTTTCGTCACTACACTTTGACCTCGTTAAGAGGATTTTTTTATAACATATACAGGGGTGCCAGAGGAATCGCTTTCGCTTGTCTTGACTTAAAATTGTATGAAATTTTGATTCAAGTGGAAGAGATTTCTGTAGCACACCTGATATTTTTTACTTTAATACTTATTTACTTTAACACTTAATTTTAAATTAATTGTTGAGTCGGCTGCTTTTAGCCTGACAATAAATAAATAAATATATGGACTAAGAAACTTTAAAGCACCTCGAAAAATTAAGATATTTCTCTCGCAGACACAAGGAAATCAAGTTATGTTAATTTCGAAAGTGCAATTGCGTTCCCATTCCTCCCCCTACTTATGCATCCAGCTGATGACTTTGCACTTTCGCTCGTTGAGTGAAAAATTGATTCATAATTTTTCACATTTTCACTTTAATCAGTAAAGTTTGATTACCTTTTTATGGCAACTTTTTCTGCTCGAACTGTGAGACACGGCGAAAAGGGCGATAATAAAAGAGCAAAGTATACAATAATTTATCTTAAGGATAGACATATATATATATGTATATAAAGCGGACAAAGGTGCATCCACTAATGTAATCAGCATCAAAGATGAAAGTGGAAACAGCAAAGAACAATGAAAGTAGCTGTTTAACGAAAGTTGGTATTAAATATATGTATATGAATAAGGATTGAAGAAGGGTTTTAAGTATTGAAGATGGCGTCTTAATACATTTCAAAGCTTAAACATATTTATGTTGACTTTAAGACAATATTCAAATATCACAATCTTGCAATCTTTTATTTCAAGATTGTAAGTTGTAGACGAACTTTTTAATTAAATGGTCTTAAATATTTAAATATAAGACTAAGGAATCAAGATATACTTTGGTTTTAGGATTGAAATCTGAAAAAGAATAAAAAAGAAAACAGCAATGCTAAGTTTTTTAATTGTCCACAAATATATTTTAATATCAATACAAACTTGATGCTGCTTGGTTATCAAGAAGCTTGTACTTAATAATAATTTAAATAATTTACAATAATTTAAGTAAATTGTAGGCTTCAAAAAGAGTTTGCATAAATATCAATACCGAATTAAAAGATCAAATGCACAATAATCTTTAATCCTTGACTTTTATAATAATCATTGAAACAGAATTTTTAATTCTGATTTCGGGCGTCTCAATCAGACTGTGACTAATCCAGTTGCCGGGCAACGCCGGGCCTGGTTCTCTGTTTCTCTGGAGCCAATTAGCTGGCAATTATTTTACTAATGAGCCACCACATTAACCCCACAGGGTCCCCTTCTTCCAAAAAAGAGGGCCAAAGTTAATTCATCCCCCTTTCCGCCGTCCCTCAACACACACAGCGAGAACAAAAGTCAGGGGCAAAAGTCGACGAGAGGAGCAAAGTTCTGGGACTCCTAAGTTTGGTTACGAGCTGATGAAATATGTTTTGTGGACCAGGACACGAGTAGCTATAGTGTTTATGTATATACTTATATATCCTATACTTATATATCCTGGACACACTGATAAGCGCCGCTCCCTTCCCTTCGTCGTCTCTCCCACACTCGGCCAAGTACCGTTTGCTTTTATGGCGCTTTTTTACGAGCCACGCCCCGAAATGACCTTATCGGCATTAGCAGCGTTGACAGCCAGCGTTCATTAGGAGCAACCGACTCGTTGTCCTCGTCCACAGGGCGCAGGACACCGGACGCAGTGTGGCACAGTTTGCACAATTAAATGAAATGCCGCTGCGTCGTGTCAATTTCTTTTGGCGTCTGCGGCTTGAAGCTCATTAGGTCAACGTTGTTGTTGTTGTCGTTGTCGTTGTTATTGTTGTTGTTGCTCTTGCTTTTATTGTCAACCGTTAAATTGTGTCCTTTGTCCGGTGTCCTGTGTCCAGCTATCACAGGAAACAGTTCAGATTGCACAACTACTACAACATTCTGAGCTAAAAATTAAGTTTAACTTGTGTAGACCCTGTACTTAAAAATAACAGTAGGTCTATTAAATTGGTCATAAGCTAAAATTAAGTGACAAGCATATATATAAACTAGGGGGGAGTTTTGTTAGGATACCTCATACAAAAAAAAGTTTTTCATACTAAAGGTTAATTTCCAACCGATTGTTCATACGGCAGCTATATGATATAGTAATCCGACTTTGACCAAATTTGGTCAGGTTGTAAGCGACAGTCCAAAACATATAAAGTGTAAGTTTGGTTTGGATATTTTAAAAACAAAAAAGTTTTCCATACTAAGCATTTCCATGAACTTTGACCTCGAATTCGAATTTGTGTGAAAATTTCATTACGCTACGCTTAACCGTTTGGCCTACACGTTGATTCTCAGTCAGTCAGTGAGTTAGCCAATCAGGACAAAGACTTTTTTTTTTTTAGATTTAATTCCAAGATCTCAGAAACTATAAAAGATAAAAAGAACAAACTTAATATGTTAAGAATTTTTTAAATAAAATAAAGCTATAGTTTTGAGCTTTGTATTCATAAATTTGATCACAATGGCACGTGTTTTTCGAAAATTCAGTACAGGGTCTCTCACAGTTTGTTTCTTTCAACTGTAAGGCTCTTTCACTAGTTTTTGCTTAACTTTCTGCTTCATAAAAATCAGAAAATCAAAAATGAAGACAGCAAAAATTGTCCTTCTCACAAAGGATGACACTAAAAAGTTTGTTGCTCGTCTATAATTGGAAAAGAGAAAAGTGCATCCAGGCGGAATTTGGTCTGAATGCGAGTTTAGTTATGGATACGTTCATCAACCTAGATCTTCTAGTGCACTTTCATGTCGCTTTTCATTTGCTTTTTTGCAAGGGGAGAGCAACTCCTGCTAATGAATTAACCGCAAACAAAGGAAAACAAAGCGTTAACTTCGCATGCCTCGGCTCAATTTGGAGTTGATATCTGAATAGGGTTGGACAGTTCACATACCTCTGTCCCAAATCAAATTAGCAAAGACCCGACAGGATTTGAGCAGGCGCATCGTTCATAAATCAATATTCATGATTTGTAATCCAAGTTTAATTGAGATAAATTGCGTGTATTCATCAAAGGGCATGAGTTTCTTTGACTCCAAACTGGTGTATGTTCAGTGTCGCCATATGGATTGTGATACAATATAATAGCTAATAAACACACAAGATGCGATAATTAGCATAAGAAGCTGACCGAAATGTAAATGGGATTAAAGATAACTTTACTCACATGTTTAAAGGTGCAGGATCTAAATTGATAACAATTATTATTGTCATTTAGTTAAATTATTGATAATTAATAATTACATCTTAAATTAAAACATCCTTCTGTGTAGGAAATATATATACAGGGGTGCTACAGAAATCGCTTTCACTTGAATTTCACTTCAATTTCATTTCGCTGTGTCACAGGACAAATCGCAGAATAATTTTACGCGGTTTAAACTAGCGCTAAAACCGCTGGCGTTCGACGCTGCCCCTAGTCCGATTTAGATTTTCGAAGTCATGGTCAGCCACATTTTTTAGTCAGAATTCGAAGTAAGGTATTAAAAAAAAATATATGGATCCACTTCAGTTTTCTTTAAATTAAGCATTAAAAAAATAGGTCTTTTGAGGTAAATCAAGTTTTACCGCAAAAATCCTTTAACTTATTGTGCAATTTGTGAAAAGACTAATGGCAGACAATTTCTAGAGCTGTCGAGTATCTTTCATTTTGTCGCGTCAATTACTTTTAAATTTTTTTTAGCTAAACAAAATCAATTATTACATAAATAAATTAAATTATATTAATGAAATAAGAAAAAAATTAAAAGCTTGTTTCTCTGCAATGATAAACTTGAAAAAGTTGCTAATCAAACCCATGGGTAATTTAATCTAAGAAGGTGTCAACCCTAAGTAGCCTAGTTCGAAATAAAAAAATTAAATCTCTCGAAGTTCTGTGGCACCTCGGAAATTGCTTCTGAAGAATTCTATTTCGCTTGCGATTTCTGTGGCATGCCTGATAATATTTTATTGATTAAGTTATAGTCCGTTCATTCGATATCTGCATTGTCTTGGACAACTTTAACGTGATTATCCGAAACTGTAAGAATAACAAGTTTATTAATAGTGGACATGAAATCCACTTAATCCGACCAACTGAATATTTCACTATGAAACAAAGGACATGCTAAGAGAGAAGCAGCTGGGATTGTGCATCACCTGCAGGGCGAGTCTAATAGCTTAATGAATTTATTTAGCCTCACACTGCAGGTGTTTAGGCATCATCTGCCCAGTACCTTCTAGCCCAGGTGTCAGTCAATTGGCTCAGTGGCAAACCACTTGAGTCTGTCATTCCCCAGCACGAGACAGAGAGAGGTTGAGAAAGAGAGAGAGTGGAAGAGAGGCAGAAAAAGTGGGAGTGAGTCTTAGAGTCAGTGGCTCAACATTTTGCTCAGTTTGTCATGTGATTTAATCAAAGTTTGCTGCATCCAAATTCCGTTCGTAATCGTAACCAGTTGAGGGGGATTAAAGGCAGGAGGAGGAGGAGGAGGATTTTGCGGACTGACTGCGCAGTTTGTGGGGCTGGTTAAAGCCGCAGGAGCTGTGACCAATCCACCTGCTGCTTTGTAGACTCTGTGCTGTGAATTTACTTAGCACTTTCTTCCACACAGACGACTCTGTCAGCTGTTGACTTGAACTCGAAGACTTCTTCGTTTGCGGCTGTTGGTTATTTGCCTGCCTGGAGGTGCTGCCCCCTCCTCTGCCACCTTTTCTGATTCATCCTCTGACTTTCCACTTTCTACCCTGCCTTGGCCGGGGAGTAACAGTGTCACAGTTGAATGGCGCCTCTGTCCTTCTGATGCCGATTTAAGTGCCAGCAGGAGAGTAAATGCAATAAACACCATTAGCTGCAACGACGAAGGATCCACGACCAGCAGCATCAGGACACCCAAGGACTGACTTGGCAATGTTTTCGTGTTTTACTTTGCAACTAAAGTTGTGCTGCAAAAGTAGCACAAGAATCGAGGCCACAAGGTAAGCAACGAGTAAGAAAAGCACCTCCAAGTGCAAGCTGAAAATGTTGCGGCAACAAAATGCAAAGGTAACTTAAGTGAATTGAATGAAAAAGTTACCAACTGCGGGTGCTATAAACTGAATGCGGTTCATAAGGACCCAACCCAAGCCCCTCGAAAGGTGCGTCTACCAACTTAAGGTCGAGTTTAAGATGATTGCGTAATTTGCTTATCGTTCACAGCCTGTTTGCCGTTTGCCAGTTGCCTTTTGAATTGCGAGTTTCTTTTTTCAACTTGGTTGATTAGATTTGCAAGTACTTGACCCGAAGAAGATTTAAAAGGTTATTAGCCGATTTAATATCAATAAGTGTCTTATTTTTACGACATCCATCTAAATAATAAAAATTGGAATTGATTGCGTATTTAAATCTGCTTAAATAAATGCAGATAGTTTCAACATAAAGCTCTTGCATTAAGCAAAATTAAATGCATGTCCAAAAAGTAATAAGAATTTAATTAACATGCATTGTTTACAGCCATTGTGGTCTTCATTCAATATTTAAGTGAAAGCTTAAAGCAAACCAACACCAGCAATAAAAGGCTTTTAAGTGAAAAGAACAATCACCAGGGTGTGTTTATGTGTGTGCGTGTGTGTGTGCTCAAATCGCATCACGTATACGACACGTGCGACAGAGAAATTAATTAAAAATGTGCTGCAATGAGCGAGCGATTGTGGCACATGAAAACTACTCACAATACTTCTTAAATAATACAAATATTTTGATTGTAAATAGAAAATATTACATACTTATTTCAGTCAAAAAATAATTTTGTAAAGTTGGCAACTTTGTAGGAGAACTGCTGAATGGATCAGTAAATAAATGTAACTATAGTTAAAATACTATAGTATTTTTGAAACTTTTTGAATGAAAAGCATTTGAAATCAGAGCGTCTCAACAAATCTCTTAACCCATTAGTGATAACTTCACTTGTGACAACATATGTGCCTCCATTCACTGACAGTCTGCATGTGTGTTTATGGATCTATTCTCTTCAGTACTTTTCAGTATTTCAGCCGACTTATCGCTTTGTTTGGACCACAAAATAAATGAAGCCAAATGTTGCAAAACAATAACAATGAGCATTTTGCTTTTTGCCAGCACAATTCTCTCTGGCATTTCTTTCACTGAAATCCACTCAACTTCAAAAACACACACACACTCATGCACACACACACACACACACACACACACACACACACACACACACACACAGAGTGGCACACACACATTGAATGCAACTCTTGCGGTTCATTGTACTTTACGAGCATTTTTCGCCGAGCTGTGAGCTCTCGCGACTTCCGCGTTGTTTTGCCGCCATTTTGTTAGGTTTTTGTCATTCGCTTTTTGTGTGTTTGTGTCTGCGTTCGCATATTTTTATACCCTATAAGTACTGAAATTAGCTAAGGTAAGGCAAGACGGATATATAAAGGTGTAATGATTATTCAATTTTATTGCTGATAACAACAGAAGTTATTAAAGAAACTATTTTCCGGTTGGTATATCATTGAAATATATGTTATTTGGAAATATTATTGCAAATAATAATAACTTGGTGGTTAAAAATGTATAATTGTAAATTCAAATTTTAATATAATATTGCTATTTACATTGCTTTCGGGTATGCACGTTCGTGTATATATCGCTTTCCACGATGAATATAGATAAATAATAATTTCTACATCCTGAAAAAAAATGTATAAAATCTGTATAAACACTCATAAAACCAAATGTTAAGTTTTTCTTAATTCCATAGATTTGCCATGACTTTTTCCAGATTTTTTTAAGAAAAGTCGAGCTAAGCAAAAGACTTAAGCTCAAATTTTCAGTTTGAAAACGCCTCTGATTTTTTTAGAAAGTGAGTTTAAAAAACATTGCATTACTTAAATTAATAATTATAGAGTTTTGAATAAATTTATTTCTTCTAAAGATTAAATGGTGTGTATTAAAAACAAAGTTTGTTAACACTTAAATGTGAAAAGTTTGATAAGAGATGAATTGATGTGTGAAAAAAAAAATAAAAAGAAACTTACACCCAACGGAAAGTGGCGATTTGAGCAGATTGTACGGTATCTATTAGTCATGCTGTCGTGCACGCAGTTTCGCATATATTTTCTGTTGTTGGCTTTGCTGTTTTTATTTCACGAGCATCGAACAATAGTTTGAAGCAAGGGTAGCCTCAATTGTTTGGCCATAAATAATGGGCAATGTCAGAGCGAACGTGGCGACAGTTGGCCTTAGATATGATGGCTCATGGCGAGCCATAACTGCCGTGCCGTGTTTTTAAAGCTGCTATGTAAATATCACGTATACGCAGCTTGAGTCGCTTTGAAATAAAATTGTCACATTCATTCGAATGGCAAATGACACGCCGGGGAATGAAGCTCGTTGTGCTGCGGTTGCATTACACTGCATTAGGCCAAAACTCAGTTAGCCAACAACTTTCTAACCACATTTCGGACATTTTGGACAATTTCACATAAAGGAATATGCTTACTGAGTATGTGTGTCTGTGTGTGTGTGTGTGTGAGTATGTCTGGACTGACAGCTGTTCGTGTTGTTCGTTTTCCTGCCAATGGCGGACATCACATTAGCCCCATTTTTCGACCCTGCGGTCATAATTCACTGAAATTAATTGTCGCATTCAAGTTTTTGCGGTTGGCTTTTGTTGGAATTTGCAGTTCTTAGATCTCAGGGGTGACGTTACCCGTGTATGTACGTATTCGTATCGATGACACTGCCATTCGCTTTTCAGCTAGTAATTTATGGCATGACTGCTCGTATTTCGGCGAGAAGAACGCTCACTTCAAAAAGTTTAATTCGATTTGGGCTTATCACGTCTCAACTAACTGAAAGTGGACTCCCATTCCAGCATAAATGCAGGCCAACAAGTCAATTCTTATGACTTTCCATTAAGTTGAACAACTTGCCATATCTTAAGTTTGTTTGCCAAATGATTTTTGGCATAGGTTAGGCTAAAATAACGATTAGGCTCAAAGCCAAGTGCCCAATATTAAGCCAAACTAACTTTAACTGAAAGCACATTCTAGCCAAAAAATATTGATTAATTTAAATACAATTATTTTAAAAATATATAGTAAATTTGTAGTGTTCATTTTATTGAAATTGGTTGAAAATTCATTTATGAATACTTTAAAAATATATTTTAATATAAATCATATTGGCATTCAATACATTTTACAAAATTGAAAAGCAACAAAAGTTAAATTATAAACATCAACTATTTTAAAATATTTTTATAAAAAGTTGTTTTAAGAGAAATTTGCAATGACTTCTAATTTTTCAAGCTGTACCAAATAAGGAGAAATTGGCTTAAAGTCTGCGAAAAGAGAGGAAAAAAAAGGATGATGAGTTTTGGAGGAATTTATGCAAAACACAATAATAAAATTTAATAAAAAATGCCAAGTAAAGTGAAGTTCCGGCAAAACGACGCACGTGGAAATGTGCCGTGCAACATTTTATGCAAATTGTTGTGTCCGCATTTTCGGAGTGTTTCAATTTGGAATGAGAATGAGAATGAGATGAAATGGCGAGGGAAACTGGAAGCTGGGTCTGGAGAAACTTCTGAGATTATGTGTAAAAGGGCTGCGTGTATTTTCCTCTCTGTCTGTCTCGCCTTGGGCAGCAGCTATCTCTCTCTCTCTCTCACACACACATTATGTTTATCAGGTAGTTGTTTAGACAGCTGCACTTCTTGAACTAATTTTATTACAATTCTTTGTAGAACTCTTCCTTCTCCGAAAATTCCCCTCTTACCTCACCATCATTATCAGATTTAAGTTGTTGTTGCCATTTATAGGAATGGCTTTTAAAATAGGCAAATAGGTACTTTGTAAGTAATTTGAGCGCCGGCTGGAAGGAAAAAGGAGGCGTAACTCTCTTACCGCCCATCGACAGGCACACTCATAAAAATAAGTCAAGAGACAGGCCTCAAAACGATGCCATTCAAATGCTAAACAGAATTGCGAGCACCCAAAAAGCAGCTGCAAAAGGCGGCGCACAATGCAAAAAGTTGAAAAACTTTCGTTTTGACTTTGCTTTGTTTTGCTTCATTTTATTCGGTTTCGGGGGTTATAAAATAAAAATGAATGTAGACAAAAGTTTGCGCTGTTTGAAAGTCCGCAAATACCCGTACCCTCATCCGTACCCCTGCCCGCAGTACCCGCCGTACCCGACACGCCCATTGACGCCGCATAGAGTGAACCTGCATGTTGTTGTCGCCTGAACGGGGGCGGTTCTGATAGACAGCGCACAGTGGGGCGAAAATAAAGGATACATTCCCGTAATGGAAACAGAAAATCAACGATACATTTATCGAATTTAGCTGTATAAGACAAAGAAAGTCAGAGACAAGCTATCGTAAACGATGTATGGAACGAATGTCACCGCTCTAATTTTTCTCCATTTTAAGTTTTGATCAGGGTCTGCGAATAATAGTTATGAGTTTAAAAAAATCAAAGCACAAAAAAGCGTCCTAGAAGAGTGGGAAAAACAGACATATGGGCACTTCCAAACTCGCGCACGGTACATTCAAAGTAAAAAAACGGTAAAAAAGGAAACGGTTTTTATTTTCTGATGAAGGGCTTAACATATAGCATTTGATTAGCTCTTTCATTCTTGCAAAGATTGATTTTGGGTAATTTTTCATTTTTAAGATAATAGAAAAAATGTACGTGATTCGCACGGGACACGAAATGGAAGTGACTTGAGAGGTCAACCAATTCAAACGCCAATTTCAGCGAATCCATAGACAATATTTTAATGCAACTAATTTTAAACTCTTGTGCATTGATGCCTCTTGAAAATGGTTATGATTTTTTTCAAAGATGACTTGCACTTTTTATACCCGTTACTTATTAAAAATAAGTAAAAGGGGATATTGTATTCGTTGCAATGTATGTAACAGGGAGAAGGAAGCATCTCCGACCCTATAAAGTATATATATTCTTGATCAGCATCAACAGCCGAGTCGATATAGCCATGTCCGTCTGTCCGTCCGTCCGTCTGTCCGTCTGTGTGAGTTCATAGATCTCAGAGACTATAAGAGCTAGAGCAACCAAATTTGGCACACAGATTTCTATAAACCCCACGCAGGTCAAGTTTGTTTCAAAATTTTGCCACGCCCCTTTCCGCCTCCGTAAATCGCGAAAATCCACCACACGCACAGTTTTCAAGATATTATGTTTTTTTTAACGGTGAACGTTAGCTACTGTTATTACCTATCATCCTACTAAATCCCAACAAGATCGGACAAAGATAAAGGTGGTACTGGCTGATTAAAGCTTTTAAGCAATAAAAGTGCCTAAAAGCATGCAATAAAAACACAAGTTTAATTTATTTAGGTAAGTAACGGGTATCCTATAGTCGGGAGCTCGTTTATAGCCTTTCCCACTTGTTTTATATTGTTTCTGTCTCTATTTCTTAAATTAAAAATCGAAAACAGCTCGAAAAACGTATTTTAAATCAAATTTTCAATACATTTCTATGTATTAAAATGGTTTATGTTACAATCTGACTATCTTACTTAGTGTAATCGATAGAATACAAACTGTCCATTTTGCAAGTCAATTTTTATATATTGCTTAAAAAAATAACTTGAATACATTTTTGGAAGAAAATTTCACAAGATTTAAGTTTTTGATCAATTTTACGCTTTTGGCCGCGGTTTATAGCCAAATTCGAAAAGAAGATAAACTTTTATTTTCAATTTTTATAAAAAAAATTATTTTTAATTATTAAAATTAATTTAAAAGATATAAATCAAAAACAAGTGGGAAAGGCTATAGTCGAGCTCCCGACTATAGGATACCCGTTACTTACCTAAATAAATTTAACCTTTTTTTTATTGCATGCTTTTAGGCACTTTTATTGCTTAAAAGCTTTAATCAGCCAGTACCACCTTTCTGTTTGTCCGATCTTTTTGGGATTTAATAGGATGATAGGTAATAACAGTAGCTAACGTTCACCGTTAAAAAAAACATAATATCTTGAAAACTGTGCGTGTGGTGGATTTTCGCGATTTACGGAGGCGGAAAGGGGCGTGGCAAAATTTTGAAACAAACTTGACCTGCGTGGGGTTTATAGAAATCTGTGTGCCAAATTTGGTTGCTCTAGCTCTTATAGTCTCTGAGATCTATGAACTCACACAGACGGACAGACGGACGGACGGACAGACGGACAGACGGACATGGCTATATCGACTCGGCTGTTGATGCTGATCAAGAATATATTTACTTTATAGGGTCGGAGATGCTTCCTTCTCCCTGTTACATACATTGCAACGAATACAATATCCCCTTTTACTTATTTTTAATAAGTAACGGGTACAATTATTATTTTTCAATTTTGATTATTAAATAACTATATAATTAATGCAGAAAATTACTAAAGATATCCCAGTCGGATTTGGCACTTAAAAATGTAATCTGAATATTTAAGAAGACGAAGTTAAAAAGGAACGGATAATATTTGAGTTGCAGTTGAAATTAAGGCTTATTTTAATTCTAATATTCTGCAAGCAAAGTTATCTTAAAAAATCTTAGAAAAATAGTTTTCACTCTTTCTTTTGTCATTTGGGTTGTGGCGACTTTTTATTTATTCACAAAAACGTAATCTAATCATAATCTGTTTTAGGAATACAACTACAACTTTTATACAACTATCAGCACTTGTCATTATCGATTAGATTTCTAATATTCGAAATTTTCATCACTTTTGCCCCACTGTCGTTTTAGCCATGGCGCCTGACGATTCGAATGCGGCCGGAAACAATAAAAACGCCGGTCGCACAATGCGCGCTGCATAAAAACTGCTTATTACGCCGTACTGAAGACTCCGTCTTCTCTCACTCTCTATTCGGGTCCTTGGTGGGTGCTGCCAAAGCTTCAACAACAATTGAAATAAATGAATTTGCCGAAAGGATTTCGGCAAGTGCGCACATAAATTGAAATATTACAATATGACGAGGGGGCAAAAGAATATCAATTTTTCCGGCAACTACTCAAAATTTTGATATTCAATTGTAAATATAAGAATATAAAATGCTTTTGGGCTTAAGGGACATTTGAAAAATCTGGTAGTTTTTTTGGTCAATATCAATTAATTTGAAATTCTGTTCAAATGCAAAAGGACAACTCAGCACGGCGGCTTAATTAACTTTTCGCAAAAGGTGCGTGATACATATACTGAAAAGGCAAACCCACTAACACTAATACAATTACAAGCACACACGCACGCACACATGGGCAGCACTTAAAACTAAGCCAATTTCATGCGTCGTTGTATCCCTCGTTCAGCAGAGGGGCCAAAAAACTGGCACCTATTTCAAACTCAATTAAACACGGCTTGGCCAAGTCCCGTCCCACTCAATGCAACCAGTTGGGATTTTGGGAAGCGACTCGTCCTCCATTTCCTCCTTTTCAGCCCCATAAAGTAATCCACGTGGACGCAGCTGTTTACCACTGTGTGGGTGTCTCTCTGTGTGTGTCCCTCTGTCTGTGTGTGTCTGTGTGTGTGAAAGTATATTTGTCGGATTCCAACTGTGAAAACGCTTTGTCTGCCTTTGCGGATTAAACAAATTCAAACGGGTTGCGAGTGTTTCTTTTACTTTTTTGTGCCTTGCTCTTAATCGTAGTCTTTGTCCTTTATTTCCAACTGATTTAATATCAAACGAATATCTAAACTTGAACAAGTTTTATATAGTTTTGACGCTTTTCAACACGCTCTTGAAATGGTCTTAACTTGTTCATTTATTGTTTTAAATGGATTCTTGTGTTATTGAAAAGCTTTCATAATAAGTTCTGTTTGTTATTTTCTAGATATTTTGTTATTTTCTAATAAACTTGAACTAAAACAATTTTAATCTAACATTGAAATTTTAATTATATATATAAAAAATATTTTAAGGCTCCACCGATGTCATTGTATAGATTTAGAAATTTTACTTATTTTTCTACCTGTTACTTGAAAAATGAGTAAAGAATTATATTGTATTCGATGAAATGTATGTAACACGAGGCATCTCCGACCCTATCAAGTATATATATTCTTGATCAGCAGCAACAGCCGAGTCGATATAGGCATGTCCGTCTGTCCGTCAGTGTGAGCGCCTAGATTTCAGGAACTATAAGTGCTAGAGCTACCAAGTTTGGCACACAGACTCTATAAACTCCAAGCAGATCAGGTTTGTTTCTCACACGCGCCCAGTGTTTAGAATATTAAGTATGATTTGGTAATTAACGCTTTCTATTATCACCTATCATCCCACTAAATCGCAACAAGATCGGACAAATAGAAAGGTGATAATGGCTTTTTTTTTCAACAATAACAATAACAAAGTTTATTTGACAAGTGAGTAGGTGATAATGGCTGATTTAAGATTCAAGCAATGTGAGTGCCTAAAAAAGTAACGGGTATCCCATAGTCGGGAACTCGACTATAGCCTTTCCCGCTTGTTCTCAATGTTATTATGACCAATGACATACATATAAGCATTAAATACACGTTAATTTATAAATTTAAGGAATGTTATTTTATTATACTTTCTCACTGACTTCCTCTCTCTCTCTCTCTCTCTCTTGCTCTCTGGAAACGTTGAAGGGAGCCAAGTCAATGCTATGGCTATAAAACAAGACATTTAAATGACTTTACTCTGGCCGATGGCGCTGTTGGGCTCAAATGGGTTAAATTGATGTCAACTAAAAAATTGGCACAGAATTTACATATGCATGAGAATAGCACAAAATGATGAAGAAGAGGAAGAAGAAGAAGAGTAAAACCAACAGTCGATTAGCTTGTTCCTGCTTTGTTTTGGCCATTTACAGACACACACACACACACACACACACTTGCACTTGGACTCGCATAAACATTTGCTAAACACACACACTTGTACACGTGTGCACCCTTTCTGAGGGTCAGTTTGTGACCCATAAAGCTTTGCATTTGAATTGGGCAGCTGCTGAACCGCATATGACCACGCATAATTAGACCATTTTGGGGTCCTTATTATGGACCAAATATTTGTGCCTGCAAATTGATTTCCTTTTAGGGCCTGCTGTTTTGGCCAAGCTGGAATCCATTTAACATGCGAGTGTGTAAGGTAATGTTTAAGGTGACTTCATCTTGCTTATGTTGCCTCAGAGCAACTACTGAATTGCCCCTTAAGGTAAACCTTTTATGACTCCAAAGCTCGTTTAATTTAATTTGAAAACGGTGCTTTTTACGGGTGAAACAAATAAAAGGCTTTACAATTGATTGAGTTATTTTCATGCTCTTTTCTTGATTTTATGTGTAATGCATTTCTTGGTTTGCTTACAAAAACAATAAGCGACTAGACGTAAGGAAGGAGAAAGTAAAAGGCAAGGAGACGAAAAGATATAGAAAAGACAGTTTTGAGACAAGTAAAAATTATATAAATTTTAACAGCTTTCATGTGGATAACACACATATCAACCGATTGCAAATATTCATCATTGAGCCAGTGTGTGTAGTCTCCTACATACATTTGGAGTATCTAGCTGACACAAACGGACATTCTGGCGGACATGGCTATATCGACTCGGCTGTTGATGCTGATGAAGAATATACTTATATAAGCATATTCTTATGTTACAAAATAATAGACTCCTGTAAATATTACATTTTAATTTAAAAACTCTATTCATGAAAAAAAATGTATCCGGTATACGAAATTCTGAACTGTGTAAAAATTTAAAATAGTTGTATTATAGTTAGTAATCAATTATAATTGATCTGCCATATGTTTTATTATGCGCTGAAAAATATTCTGTATTTTATAAGCTTCATCTGTAAGCCTTTAACGGCCCAGTCCACAAGTATAAAATGGATTGAATGCTTTCGTGTCTTGAACTTTCTACCTAGTCCACAATTGATTCGTGTCTCTTAATCCTAGAACTAATTGATTGCCCGCAGCAATGCAACCCTTCACCTGCTTCCCTGTAATCTTCGCACCGCTGTCTCTCCGTTGGAACTTTCTTTCAAGAGCTAAATAGTTGTGCCCCTACGAGACAAAAAGAATGCCACCCATAAAATGCATCTCCGTTTTAAACTGCGCTGAGGAATGCAGCTGCGAACAGCAGCCACGCCCCCTTCAGACTTCTTCTGCCATCAATGCTGGAGTTGTCGAAGGAGTTGCTGTTGCTTATTTATTCTCTAAATAGCACGGCAGCAACAGGAAGAGCAACTGACGACACTGCCGAAGATGACATATTTGTGCATGGTTCGTTTATTGAAAAATTCTTAAGCATCAGAATAAAAAGAAGACTGACGAAAGACAACAACAACTCACAGCTGTTGCCGCTATTGTTGATTGCAAGTTGAGCAATAACGTGTTCTTAAATTGCATTAAATTAAATGGCGTCCCCCATTTGTTTGCCTTGTTTGGCTAATGAGCCCAACTTTTGTTTATGATTGTCTTTTATGGCTGCGACACATTAGCGAAAATCGTGTCAAATAATTTTTGTGTTGCGTCTATAAATTTAACAATGCATTAAGCTGAGCGATTGGCAGGAAAACGGAGTCTCGGGGGCAACATTCTGTGCCCATTCATTTGCAATCATTTGGCAGTCGTGAGTTGAGTTTCGCCAAACCGGAAACAGCCCGGCGCTTGCCAACATCCGACAACAGTGTCTGACTGCCGAATCCCGACTCCTTGCTCCGGAGTCGTAGTCTGGACTGCCGACTGCTGCGAGGGCCAGGCCAAAGTCGTTGGCAATTTTAACATTTCAACTTGGCACATTTGGCGAATTATTCAAATTCTTGTCACTGCAACACGCACCAAAAGAAAATAAAAGAAGACACGACGAAGAAAAAAAGCCAAAAGAAGCTGCCGAAATGAAATGAAAACAAGAGAAAGAAAAGAAAAGCGGCAGCTGACTGTTGGAATTGCCAAAGATTTATGCCATTTGAACTGCACAGGGAAAAGGCAACTCGCAACTGGCAACAAAGTTAAAAGCTCAAATAAAATGTTTGCTCACATTTTTGTAATTTTGTGAAAATTGCACGTTTATTGCCGCATCGCGTGTTTGTCTCCAACTGTATTCAACTTTAAATTCAGCACGCCAAACTGAATGGGAATGAGAAGGAGAGCGTCACATCTTCTACAAGGAATCGTACTAACTTTTTTGTTTCTGCTTTGAACTCGACATTCCGTTCATTCATGTGTTCATTGAATAATTAATATTGCTCATACGACATGGCTGCCAGCACGTAATGTCGCAACTAGAAATGCTCTCAGTTTTCACTTCATTATCATAAAAAAATCAGTGCAGACAATGCAAAAATTGCGTAACTCTTTGAACTGAAAGTCGACTAATGTTACGAGCTTAAGAATTATTTAATTTTCAGGAAAATAAAAGAAAAATAAATTAATGTGTTGAATAATTATGTTCTTTTCTTAAACAAATCGAGAACTTTACTCAGCTCATTCATTATAAATATGATATACAGACCGAGTGGTAGAAGCTAACTTTATGTCAATCTTTGCGCAAATCCATAATTTAGGAAAAGCTGACATGCCTAGACATGTATCTTCAGAGTTGCCACCCTGTCAAAACGCTTGATTGTAAATTATTTACCGCCACATAAATCAGACAGCTCACACAAAAGCAATTGCATATGGAAGTAGGAGCGGAGACATCAGCATCAACATCAACATCAACATGAGCATGAACTGTACAGCGCCCACTTTGCCAGACACGCCCACTTTAGACACGCAACAACAACAACAATAACTACAAGAACAACAACAATAATAACAACTGCGGCAGCGAGAGCCAATTTGTCAACGCGCCGCGTAAATGGCAAACGTTGAGTTTCGAGTTGTAACATTTTGTCATTACATCAATGCAACACAATTACCAAACTGCCGGGATGTCGGCTGGGACTGGAATCGACTGTGTTGAGAGGATGATGGAAAAGGCGGATGGGTAACTTACCTTGTCATGCATGCAAATTGGCGGGAACGGAAGAAAACTTTGCAGCGACAACGACGAGTTTCAATTGTGGCAGCGGAAATTGATGACGCGGTTTTCAGGTAAACCGAAGCTGCTGAAGGTTTGTGATTGTGCATTGCGTTGAAAGGAAGCCAGAGTTGTAGCAGCTTGAGATTAACGAATGTAGTTGATATTTGTGTAGCATCGATAACCGTTGATATTAGGTGTAGTACCAACAGTAGATAATACAGTTGAACTTCCATAACTTGAACTTCTATAACTCGCATTTCTCTCTAACTCGAACTAAATGAGTGGCAGTAAAATTATTAAACTTAAGACAAAGAACTCTATAAGTCAAATATCTCCATAACTCGAACTTTTTCTTTGGATAATGGTGATTCGAGTTAGGGAACTTCGACTGTAGCTGATAGTTGCATCTTTAAATGAACATCAAACTGCAATCTATAATCGATCGATAAATCACAAATCGATAATCGATATTATATGACAATAATCAATAACCAATATTTGTTCATATTAATACAATTCCGATAAACACGTCACACAGGTAAAACGATTACCAGGGATTTTCTGCCAATTAATCGATTGCATTGCGAATAAAGTTCATTTAAATCCGCCTTTTGTAGCTGAGCAAGTTAATTGATTCAGCAATCAATAAAAGCCAAGAGTGAATCAACTGTGTAAATTTATCCTGCATTTAAATGGAACTGTTTGGCATTGTGAGTGCTTAATTTACAGCAATTAAGATCGAAGCATTACGAGTAACACTTGTTTATTGTTTGCGGTCGAGTGATTCGTGTTCGCTTGGAGGAGACTGCGTCAGTTCATTTGTCAGTGTCAACCTTAAAGCCGCTTTTTAAAGGTTGAGCCACAACATTTAATAACGTTCGACGTGCTGTTTGTATTATTGGTCTCACTCTCACTCTCTCTCTCTCCCTCTCTCTCTCTCTCTCTCTCTCTCTCTCTCTCTCTTTCTCTGCCTGTTCGCATCTGTCGCTCTAGCCGCTTGGCTGTGGTTCAAGAAACTCACAAGTGACACAAGTGCACGAAAGATAAATGCGAACGTAACTTTTACCATCAAATGTTGCCAATCTATGTCCTTGGTCCTGCAACGGCTGCCTTCGCCTAGCCATAGAGCAGAAGAGGCTTCGTTCAGTCGAGAACTTCGCTGAATATCTGAACTGGCTGCAGTTGGACTTTCGTTACCTTCATCTATGTCCATTCAACACTTGGGGTCAGGGCACACGGGGCTATCCTGTCGTCCTGTTGCGCGTTAAGTATTCGACAAAGTCCTTGCCCGAGACTGAAGCTGAGCTGGAGGAAGTCACATTTACTTACTGATTTATGTGCGCTTCCGTTTGCCAGGACTTTATCTGTTAAGTTTTGGGCGTAATCATTTCAACTCAAAATGTTTTCAAATACTACCAAAAAAAAAAAACAACCTCAACCTGAACCTGAAACTCAAACTGAACCATACATAGTGGTACTCTGTCGTCCGACAAGGACTCGTTAATCAATGACACAACGTTTATCTTAACGTCTGCCCATAAATTTCACACTACAAAATTGCAAATCTTTGACAGACGCCCCTCTCCCTTTTGACTTTCCGCCCAACAAGCTTCTCCGAAAATTTGTTTTGCGTAAAAGGATTTTGTGTTTAGTCAGCCTTTTTCAGATTTGACATATTTAAGACATGAGGTCAAAACTTGGCTTTAAGTGGCATCTGTCGAATGAAAGTGTGGAAGAATTTAAAATGGTCTTTATCAGATTTAAACTTAAAGTTAAACAAAACTTTTTATGTTATGATGTATACAAAATAAAATAATTGAAAATATAATTATCCTTACTGTGTTATTTTAAAACAAATTTGGAAAGTCAAATTAACTC
Source organism: Drosophila limbata (assembly GCA_963924055.1). Taxonomy (NCBI): domain Eukaryota; kingdom Metazoa; phylum Arthropoda; class Insecta; order Diptera; family Drosophilidae; genus Drosophila; species Drosophila limbata. The sequence continues at coordinate 6,182,465 of OZ001352.1, forward strand.
ATGTATTTTAAAGCGAAATAAGCAACAGTTTTACAAGCTTCTTTGTTATTTGTTTTTTTTTTAATTGTATTTAAAACAGAGCCAACTAAAGGAGTTGAATGGTGCATGTCCGGCTCTCTCTTTTTCACTCTCTCCATCTCTTGAGAGAAAACCAGCTTTCATATAGAGACCAAGCAGAGAAGCAAAATTACATTTGCATTTGATAGAAATTATTTAGCAAACATGTTTACCCACTTGTTTCGAGTGGCCTCCGGACAAGACTAAATTAAAGACAAACGACCGCAGATGATTTAACTGAAGCTGAACCCAAAACCCGAACGAACACGAACTCGAACTCGAAAACTCTTCAACTTTTAGCTAGCTGGTTGATTTCAATTACTATATTGTTATTTTTAAGTTGCAAGAACTGTAAAAAGTTTGTATTAAATGTTTTGCGGGCAATCAAAATAAGTATATGAAATATTTGAATCCCTTACTGTATTTTGTTTTAATTTACTTTAACTGTGTTGTATAGCCTCAAGTCACATGGCGTATGCGCAATGCGTTTGGAAGGAGATTTCGGGCGATTGGATTGCCTCTTGCTTTGTCAGCCAACTAATTAATATTAAACTCATTTGGTCAACGGCATTGAAATGCCAGAAGCAAGCTTTCTGACTTCACCCAAGGTTCAAAACAATCCCTCTCATCAGACCATTATTAAGTTGCTGCTTTGGAAGGGTTTTGTTCGTTTGTTACTGTTTCTGTTTCAGTCCCATGTCGCGTTTCATTCAATGTGTGTAATTATTTCACGGCTCTGTGAGTTCTGGTCATGGACATGTACAAGCCGATTGCGTGCCATCTAAAGTATTTAAGCCCATTAGGAGTAGGCGTTTTGGCCAGGCTCACAGATTGAAACGTGCTCAGGATGCTCTAATGAGTGAGGCATGGAAATAAATTTGTATTACGAGTACGACGACTATTCGCATGTTGCTGCCACATAATTCATATAAATTGTATTTGTCATTTAAATTTAAGTGCGTTAAGCTACATGATTAACTGTCGCAGACAGAGTCACGCATATAACGCATACGCAGCGTGTGCCGAAAAAGTAATGCATGCATAATTACAATTGATGCTGATTTGCCATGCGAATCAGGCAGCAGCGAGTGTGAAAACTAATTAAAATGTTTATCAACTCTATAATTATCACACCTTCTCCCCTACGTGATGCTCACAACAACAGTTACAAGATAGTTAGTGCCATTTGACATTGTTGTCAACATTTCGTGTTGGTCGAAATGTAAGCCAAATTTCAACAGACAATTTTCTCGAATAGTAACAAGCTCGACAGCCCAAGCAAACTGAAGCACAAAATTCACTGTGCTGCCATAACAAGTCGTAGTAGTATTGTATCTTTGGGATACGAAAGTGTTAAATATCTTGCTGTAATGAGGAGCATTTCACGACTGGAATTAGTTTAGCTTTATTAAGATATTTTAATTTTTTTAATTTTTCAACTATTTTTCAAACTATTCAATTCTGTGCCTAACCATAATCTCAGAAAATATGTTATGCTCGTTTTGGAAATGTACATTCACTTTAATGATAGTTGGAAAAAATAACAACTAATCCTAAAATTAAATGAAAAAAGTTACGTTAAAAAGTCATTCTTGAAATATGCAAAAAGGATTCCTTTTTAAATTTTGTTTTTTTATTTCGAAAATTTTTAAAAATTGAAATAGAAAAAATATAGCTCAATAGTAATTCAAAATAATAATTAAATAAAATAAATAAAATAAATGAAATAAAATAAATAAATAAAATAATTAAAATAAATAAAATAAATAAAATAAATAAAATAAATAAAATAAATAAAATAAATAAAATAAATAAAATAAATAAAATAAATAAAATAAATAAAATAAATAAAATAAATAAAATAAATAAAATAAATAAAATAAATAAAATAAATAAAATAAATAAAATAAATAAAATAAATAAAATAAATAAAATAAATAAAATAAATAAAATAAATAAAATAAATAAAATAAATAAAATTAATAAAATAAATAAAATAAAAAAAAAATAAAATAAATAAATAAAATACATAAAATATATAAAATACATAAAATACATAAAAAAATAAAATAAATTAAATAAATTAAATAAATAAAATAAATAATATAAATAAAATAAATAAAAAAATAAAATAAATAAAATAAAAAAAAATAAATAAATAAAAAAAATAAAATAAATAAAATAAATAAAATAAATAAAATAAATAAAATAAATAAAATAAATAAAATAAATAAAATTAATAAAATAAATGAAATAAATAAAATAAATAAAATAAATAAAATAAATAAAATAAATAAAATAAATAAAATAAATAAAATAAATAAAATAAATAAAATAAATAAAATAAATAAAATAAATAAAATAAATAAAATAAATAAAATAAATAAAATAAATAAAATAAATAAAATAAATAAAATAAATAAAATAAATAAAATAAATAAAATAAATAAAATAAATAAAATAAATAAAATAAATAAAATAAATAAAATAAATAAAATAAATAAAATAAATAAAATAAATAAAATAAATAAAATAAATAAAATAAATAAAATAAATAAAATAAATAAAATAAATAAAATAAATAAAATAAATAAAATAAATAAAATAAATAAAATAAATAAAATAAATAAAATAAATAAAATAAATAAAATAAATAAAATAAATAAAATAAATAAAATAAATAAAATAAATAAAATAAATAAAATAAATAAAATAAATAAAATAAATAAAATAAATAAAATAAATAATATAAATAAAATAAGTAAAATAAATAATATAAATAAAATAAGTAAAATAACTAAAATAAAAAAAAATAAATAAATAAAGTAAATACAAATCAATCGAAATAAGGTACGATTCTTTATTTTTAGTTTAATTTAAAATTATTTAAAATTATTATATTCAATTTACTTTCAGTAATATGCTTATCAAGTCCATGTGAGACTTGAGTTAACTCCGACCCATTGTTGGGCAGAAAATACTGCAGCCTAAGTGCGTAGCCAGGGATGACAGTCTCAAAAGCGAGATCCCCGACGGGCATACCAAACGCGCCAAGGAAGGTGACTGCAGTCGGTGCCAATTCTGGAAATATCATTGTTCCGCTGATCTGAGCCATGATTGCCAGTGAAATGAATACAACAGCTCGATGATGCATGTTAGCGACACAGCACTCTCCTATTGAATATCTAATCCAGAACTAAGAGTGAAAAGGTACTCACATCTTTAGAGAAAGTTCTATTAACACAGCTGATGGACTTACACCTCTTTAATAAATACAATAGATGTCTTTAACTTATAAACTGATTAACAAAAGATACATTTGAACAGAGTAAGATTAAAGATCAAAAGATCAATTGGTTGAGAAAATATGTGAACTCGACATTTACGAATGATCGACTTCAAGATTCCCTGCACTTCAGAGACAAAAACAAACAGATTGTCGATGTATGTAGATCAAGATAGTATAATTTATATTGTGTGTGCAACAACTTACAATTTTAATGACAATTGCATTTGAGGAAAACACAACCATTAAAAATTAACTCATAAACATTTTTAGTGTAATATTTTAAATGAAATATTTTTATACTTGATAACTTGTTAACTTGTTTTGAGGAACATGGAAAATTTTGTTATTTTGGCTTATGGCTGCACAAAACTATAGTACTAACATTTAAAGGGTATACTCGTTCTGGGAGTATTTTTCCCTACAATTTTTGCAGCTTTTTTTAATACAATATCACAATATGAGCGCTTAAAGTATAGTTGGTCTTGATGCCATCACAACAACATGGTAACCAAGTCAATGGGAGATTTTGGACACTTTCGGCCATAGGCAGCCTTACAATTTCCACCGCGTTTGCCGAAACGTTCAGAGGCCAGATACTCCCTGTCAGTATGTAGAGCATAGTGATCCGACGAGCTGGAAGGTGTCAGCACGATGTGGATCAGCTCACCAAGTAGACCGCTTTCGTGGGTCAAAGGAAGCGCCGCGTGCTCACAGATCACACGCAGAAGGCAGCTGCGTCCTCGTAGATCCAGGTTCTGTAATACCATTTCGATGCTGCGATAGATAACCCAGCGGTACATGGATCCAAAGTTGGACTCATCGTTGCTATTCTTTCTGTCCGTGATGGGCTGGGGCTTCAGATAAACTCTGGTTATTTCCTGAGCTGTGGTGGGCAGAAAGTACTCCGTTTTGAGGACATAGCCCGAGGTGACTGATTCAAAAGGCAAGTCTTCAACGGGAATTCCGATGCCACCAATGAACTGGACACGAGTCGGAGATGTTGCTGGGAATAACAGGGATCTGCTGAAGCGTTTCAGATGACCGTCATCTTGGTGACTAAATCCAACTGCTCCGATTAGTGCAACGACTAGCAAGTAAAAGACTAAAATTGTTATTTGCATGACAGCAGCCTCTGTTCGCTTGAAGATCTAATACAGAACTGAGTCCCAAGAATTCTCAGACCAGTCACTTTCCTTATACTTTCCATTTGTTGACAAAGAAAGAGCAAAACAGGTGTAAAGAGAGGGAGAGAGAGAGAGAAATCAGATCAATTAGCAACCACTTGACAAATTGCATTCTCTGTCCAGCACTCTACTCACAACTCACAAAATAAACGATCAATATTTAAAGAATTAACATGGTATTTACGACTATTAAACGCTTTCTACAAAAACGAAACTGTAAATATTTATGCTCTGAAGCGTGATTCTATTTGCCTTGTTGAGAATACCAATATTTACCTTTAATTTTCCTAGCTGAATGTCTTCTTCTTGAGGAAGTCTTTAGTCATACCTTAATAGGTGCTGCATTATTGTAGAAAATAAGTAGGTCTTTTCGATGCTGGGGACTTTGGGCAATTATATGGTTTGACATGAATTCAGTTTAATAAAGAATCTAGGTGCTGCCCTTTCTTATGCCCTATCCTCACTGAAACTACATTTCAGCATTTTAGCATTTTCGGAGCAAATGCTACATTTTTCCTATACATTTCATATGGGATCTAGTGGTGGGAGAATAGTACATTTCTGAGAAATTTAACTACATTTTCAGAAAACAATGCGATATTCATCGGAATTCAATCGATATTTGGAATTTCTAAATTCCCGAAAGTACTATCACTAGATTTCTCAACTTCTGGCGCCAAATTTCAAATAATAAAACCCTGTTCTTTATTTTTAATTTAATGAAGAATGTCGTAATGGTAAAATGCTGCAGTTAACAACAAAGGAATTCAAGAAATTACTCTTTTGGCTACAAGAGTCAACATAACACATCGCAACAATTATTATTAAATCGTTATAGTATCTCATTGAACATGGTAAAAATTAAATAAATAAAATAGTAGTTCTTATTGGTAAATATTCTAATATTTATTAGTATCAAATAAATAAATATTCCGTTGAATTGTACAAAATAAGGGCGCTACGACTTGTTTTGACCATCGGCGGCTAGTTATTTTCGGTATTCCACAGACGATCCCAGCCCATAGAGAGCTACGGCAACCCCTTGTTCACTGAGAGCTCATTGAAATGGTTATTTCACTTTGGGTTCCCTTTGGAATGGTTTATCTGAATGGTTTTCCAATCCGGTAAAGTTGGATGATCTCCTGAACATCAGAGATTCTGTCCTAAGCAGCAAAATTTTTTTGAAATCGTTCCATTTATTTTCTCGTAATTTTAATTTCAGTTTTCAAACGAGTTTGTAAACAAATCACAAATGTTTTGTAAATGCTAAATGCAAATGCTATGCTATGAAGACAGTCAGGTGCCTACTTATCGATAGCACCGATATTTTTCTAAAATGTACATTAGTGAGGAAAGGGCATTAATCTGTACAAGTTCTAGCTTCACATTTAATAATCACAATGAATTAACAAATTTCCTTTAAAAGGAACGACATTTTCTGTGCGTTCAAACAATGTTTTTCAAAGAATAAAATTATACATTTTACAATTTAAATATAAAATAACGTACATTTATAATAAAAGTGAATAGTTGGTGTATGTGTGTATGTAAAATGATGAATGGTACATATATGTTTTTATGCGAATGAAGAAAAAAACATTCGTCTAAAATAATTATTGAGACAGATAGAAGCGCTTGAGTTCACTTTGCACTTGGCATTTCTCTAGTTGATTTTCCCGACATTTTCACATCATTGGCACAGATTTGCAGGCTCATTCGATATGATGTTTTTGCTGTTGTTTTTGCTGCATGTAAATATTTCTGCACATTCACGGGAGTCTTCGTCTAAGACTCGCAACACTCTTATGGCAGTTAACAGCTTCTCGACCCACAATTGACTCTGCCAATGGGTAAATATCACGTACAAATGGTCGAGTATGTATGAACTGAAGGATTTCCAAATGTTTACATATAAGAAATTGTATAAAATGTGTAAGCATTGGCATTAAAACACTAAGCACTAAGCACAGAGCTCAGCGTGTGGGATTTATCCACTATCCAGCAGTCTGGATTGAAGTTCTTTTTCCATCTTCGTTTTAAATTTCTTCCTTTATTTTGTAGCCGTATTAAGAGGGAATACGGAGCGGAAGTTATGCCGACAACGACTTGAGTAAGTTAAGTGAATTGCTGTTGCATCAAGCACTGCTCCATGCTGCATGCAGCAAAGCCAAAGCCAAAGGAAATGCGCCATGACGCAGGAACAGTCGGGAATGGGCAGGGAATAAAGCGCTGCAAGGATAACTGAGAAAAAAAAGGAAATCGCATAAAAATAGATGACGTCCAAGTGAACGACGATGTCAGCAAATGCATTCCTCAGGCAGCTTAGCAACAGGGCACAAAGGTTAAACAACATCCGAAGAAGAAGACGGCTACTTATTAAACAATAGAACGAACGGACCGGAAATGCTCTACCTCTCTCTCTCTCTCTCTCATATATAATTCATATATTATATACATAAATATAAGTACATTACACTAGGTAACAGATTTGTTTAAACTTTTATCAGTCTCACCTATTTTTGAACATATTATTTATTTTGCCCCAGGTGACAAAAGACCATTTTATAAGTTTTTCTATCAGTCAGAGTCAGAGTTTTCTGAGCATTACTCGAGAAAGATTTTTTAAATGCTTTACACTTTCAGATAGTTTATGAAAATATTTATTAATTACTCTTACATTCTTTTAAAGAAAAGTAAAATATAATAATTAACTTAACCAGGGATTAAAACCGAAAGGAATATCGGTTTCAGTTACGGTTTCGGTTAAGTTCGCATTTCGGTTTTCGGTTATAGGTTACGCAAAATCTTTGAATAAAGGTTTCGTAACGGTGAACCGGTTTTTGTATGTATCGGTTTTGAAATACCGGTATGGTTTCGGTTCACAAAAAAATTTTTTTTTGCAAAAAATATAGCTTTATTAATATTATAATAATAATAATTAAAAATGTATTACTTTCTTAAATTTTCATTCACACATTTCTTTCATATATTCTTCAGTTTATTTTAAATTTATTTTATTTGCGCATATTCAGTGCTATGAAAATTCGATCATTAATATCAAAAATAAAAATTGAAAATTAAACATAAGAAAATTAAAATCAAAAATCATAGTAAAAAATGAGAAATAATTTTTTTTTTTAATGTATAAAAAACCGAAATTAACCCTTATAAATGAAACGGTTACTAAACGGTTATTTCGGTTTATAGAATTTCGGTATTAAGGTTTCGGTCAAATGAAAGTTTTTTTTTTCGGTTACGGTTTCAGTTACGGTTTTAAATTTCAATCGGTTTTTACCGGTTAAAGGTTACGGTTTCGGTTAGGGTTTTAATCCCTGAACTTAACACAAAGCACAATATCTTAAACATTGTCCAATTAATGCAGATACATAATTAAAAATAAGAACTTAGCAAACTTTTTGAGCTATCCCAAAATTTTAAGGTCAATAAATTGAATTTTTGTTTAGTTTTATTTTAGCTTGGTTTTCTGAAAGCAATCAAATTACTATTGAATCAGACGCCAAAAGAAAAAAATTGTCTATATTAAAAGAAGCTTTTGTCCATATTAGCCAATAGGAAAAAAATATTAAGATCAGCACGTGGAATATAAAAGTGCCAAAGATTTACATTTTATTTTATATTTGTAATTTTAACAAATTAAATCTAGTGCTTCAATACTAAACTTGAAAATTAAGCTAAACGAACTTTTCTATGAATATTGAGTTGAAAATATAATACCACGCACAAAAGGTACTACTACTAAATATTTATAAATAAATCCCTTGACTTTTGAAATTCCTACTTTCAAATCGAACTTGAGAGCACATAATTATGTTTATTGAACACTTTGCAGTATTTATCAGTAAACGCATTTATTTGTACGGCAATAAAAACTCTGAAAACTGAATACCGAATTCCCCAAGCAAAGTTGGCAAAGTGGGCAAAAGTGTAGACCAAGCTAGCAAACCAAAAAGCGAGCAACAACAATGGCAACATGAACAACAACGACCAAAGGCCAACAACTTTTGGCTGCAACACTTTAAACTTGGCTAGGAGAAGTAGCAAGTGGTAAGAGTAAATTTTATGTGGCTCCTTGGAACGCCGCAAAGTTGACGTACAGTGGGGCAAATACTTGATGGGCAAATGCAAGTTTAAGTTTTAAATATAGTACATCAATCGAAGAAGGGGCAAATAAGCCACTGATTGTGATGGTTAATTGAGAGTCAGGTGTGCAACATGCAACAATTGAAAAGCCAAAACTTTTAAGAACTTTCCACACTCAGTTGAAGTGCGTGTGTGTGTGTATGTGGGTGTGCGTGTTGCAACATCTTGACCTCATCTTGCCTTTTGAATTGCCGCATGTCAAGCATAAATCTTTATTTTAGGGCATAGAGCAGACGAGATGTATGTGTGTGTGTGTGTCTCATGCTTATTTAGTTTGAGTGCCACAAGATGTGGCAAGTGCCCACCCTCTAACCCCCCCCCCCCCCCCCCCCCTGCACCATTCAAGTAATGTAATGAGTTAAATTATTATGCAAACGACGAGCTGCAGCACAAAGTCTGGATGTAAGAGACTTGTGAGATACATACAAGGAAATGTGTGTGCCAGGCACATAAACAAAACACTTGGAAATTTGTGCCAGGAACAAGCAGCTGAGGAAAATTCTATAATGATGATGCTGATGCAGCTGAGGATGATGATGATGATGATGATGATGAAGCAGCTGCCGCTCACACTTAATGCAAGTGTCATTTAAAGCACAAGCACCACTGTCAGTTCCTTCCCCCGCCAAACCCCTCACCAAACGAGTCTACTACTAATGTTGCACATAGTATTATTCATGCCATTTTGCACAATATAATTGGCTAGTTTCCAATTGTAAAAGGACCAGGCTTGCTCCTAGACCTATACAAATGATGCTGACTTTTGATTCGGCATCTCCTTTGGCAGGTGAACTACAAAATTGATGAGGGCTTTGCAGAAAAGGTCAGAACGACCAATTTCAATTTCTATTGACAAGATGTTGTCTCCATGCATCGGCAGGCATAAGCAGCAGTTGGACCCTTAACATGAATCTTCATCTCTGTGTTTTTCCTTTAGATGAAAGGAAACTATTCGGGAAACACACATACATACATATAGTTAGTAAGTATATGTATGTAATTTTAATAGTCAAAAGCATTGGAATGGTTTTTCTACCCGCAGAGTGGGAAATTCTGCAAAATGAAATTGCAAATAATACCAATGAATGCTTATCTTACGGATGAATTGCACAAAATATGCAGTTACCACATTAATTAAAAAATCAAATGCATTGAGATTGAAAAAAAGTGGAAAAAAGGAAAAGGAATTATTCTGAAATTATGATATTGTGATTTTTTTATATTGCGCCAAAAAAAAAAACTTTTTGAAAGCCATTAGATTCTATGAAATGTTTAAAATTTGTTTTTAGAACAAAATCTTAGCAAATTGAGAAATTCAGAAACATTTAAATACAATTTTTTTTTGTATGAATTCAATCAGGATTTTTAACAAAATCCTTTGCTAGAGAGATTCCTGAAAGGCACCCACGAATCCAACTGAAATCTTGCTCTATCGAATCAAATCTTCTTGAAAATTGTAAATGTTTTAAGCCCTACCTAGTTTATATTAGTATGTCTATAAGAACACAGTGAATGTCGGCTAGTAGCATATAGAAATACATAAGTGGGTTTCTTTCCGATTTCCACTAGCACTACTTAGCCCCAAACCCAGACCTGGTTAGCACCAAGCCATTAGCAGCCTTTGAGTTGTCATTAATTATGTAGGCTGTTGTCAAGTGTTTAACTGGCTAAGCCAGATAAATTCAACACTTTCGTCGAGTGACGCCCTCGAACAATGTCCCGAATCCACAACAGAAATGCCTTAAAGCGCTCCAAAAAGCAATTAAAACATGCATGTATATAACAGTGAGTATACATGTATATGGAATACACATATGTATAACTTATATTTATGCTTATGCGAGTATCTTTAAGCGCAGCAGAGCTAAATGTGTTGCAGGATAATAATTGTCTCGACTGCTGCCCCACGGCGAGCTGTACTCGTATCCTTGAATCATTTAAGCGCTGCTCATTTATCACACATTTCTCATTTGCCTCTCGCTGTCTTCTCTCTCTAGCTCACTCTCTTTCGCTCTCTCTTTCTCTTCCTCTCGCTGTTGCACAAGTCGAGCAATATTAATATGCGAAAATAAATTATCAAGCCAAATGAGCAGCGAGTTCTTCCCACAAGGTTTCTCCAAAAGGTTTTCGCCAGTGTTTGGCAAGGAGAGAGGAGAAGGAGGGGCAGGGGAGTGGCATTCCATTTGCACACGCATGCTTGGCCACATGGAATGTCGTTTCAGGGGCCTTTTCAGCTTCATCAGCCAAAGCATTAAACATCATTTGTTATGCCATTTTACGTACAGCCACGTCAGCAACTAACTGGCCAATAGGCCGTGTTGGCCAAGCACCGGATCCAGCTTTAAATGACCAACAAATAATGGACACCCAGCCATGTCAAGTTTACTAAAAAACAACGGCCATCTTTTATTTTCAGTAATATGATTTCTAAATACTCTTTTTAATTGAAAAAAGTATAATAAAATGTAATTGTATATATGTATATGTATTAAACTTATTTCTTTTTCTAAAAGGCACAATAATTTTCAATAATTAAGTAATTATGTAAGTTCTAGTTACTACTTTTAATTATATGACTAATTGTATTTTACTGGTTAACTTAAATAATGCTTTAAAAATTGATTTAATATACATCATTTTTACTTTTGAAAATAATTATTTTATGCTTAATATTAAGTTGATATTCACATTAAATTTATATGCATAACAATTTAAAGTAATTTACGCAAATTACTTTAAAATTTAAAAATAAGCATTTAATTTAAAATATATAGCATAGAAATACCTTTAATAAAAAGTGTATTTTCAATGATACACAGGGAACACACGTATTTGTAGGGTAATTGAAAGTTGGTCAAGTGTGAAAGAATGTTCCGAAATTGAACAGGAATATGTTGCTGCTTCCCTCGGTCTCCCCTTCAAAGTGCTGCCCTCCAGTCTCCGTATTCCTAATGGAGACTCTGTTCAACGGCTTGAAAAGCGATAAAATTCAACTAGGCTCACATCTGGGCAGCAGCTTAAAGGAACTTCCGTATCAGTACAAATAAAAGGCACTATTTAAGCAACTTTAAAGAAGTAGCTGACGGGAAAGAGGCATTAGGAAGCAGGGAACAGTAAACCGGGAACAGGGAACTGCAAAGGCGGATCACATGCTTCTCCTTGGGGATAATCTATACAGTAATGAGCCTAATTTGAGCGCATTCATTTGGAAAATTAAAAATTAAATTGCTTGTCTCGTTGTTTTTTCCTTCTAATGTGAGTACGACGAAAATATTGTAACAATCTCTTATAATAAATCTCATTAACGTGACACAAACAACTGGATAGGAGAAATAAGTGCAAAAATGCTGACAATCATTTGTGCTTGACAGAACTCAAGTAGAGATGTTCAAAATGTCATAAAAGACTCAGCAAATTTGAAGAAGTACAGGGTAGTCCATTTAAAGTTGACCCATTTGGAAGTCAAGACAATTTATACAAGGAAACAGAACACTCCAAATGAATGCTCTGAAATTGTTCAGCTTTACATTCAAAATGCAAGCATTCTTCCCTGGGCGGTTAATATCGAAAAGTGGTGATTTTGACTGGCCACCGAGATCACCAGATTTTCCGCCACCAGACTTTTTATGGGGTTATTGGAAATCCAAGGTATACGACAGTAAGCCAGCAACCTTAGCTCCACTAAAATTCAACATTCGACATGAAATAGCTGCCATATCTTTTGAAACATTGGCCAAAGTCATAGAAAATGCCGAAAAGAGTGTATTTTGCTGTCAAAGTAGAGGTGCCCATTTAAGCGAAATCATTTCCAAATATTAGCAGGAACAAATCTCCTTGAACCAAAATAAATGATTTTTCCAATGGACATACAAAATTGTTGCTTTTTCTGTGTGCTTTTTTAGAAACTTTAAATGTCCTAACCTGCATATAAAATTGTTGTTGAAAATTTATATATGTTGTGCAAAGGGTATTAGTAGATGTATAATCTTAATTAGTATATTGTGAGAGCTCTGAGATTTGTTTGGGATATATCTTTATATGTACATATCTGGTATATATCTTTATTTCTTTCCCTTCATCATATTAATCAATAGATCAATATTTAATATGTATTTATAATCTCTCTTCTTTTTTTAATCTTTCTTCTTGTTATTACTCAGTTAGTAATATTATTGTCCTGGATATTTATCTTAGTATAGAAATCTCTCAATTGATATTAAATTTTATTACAATACTTTTCTTATCACTTTATTTATCTATTTATCTAATATTTATATTTAATTTCTCTATGGTTATCTTAACCCTTACATGCAGTAATTTAAAAATGATCATTAAATTAAAAATTAAATAAACACTATTCAAATAAAATTCACGTTTTTCCGTGAAAATTTTATTGATGCTATATTTCAATGTAATTAGCTGTCGAATTTTAATGAATTCATATGTATGTGGATATAACAAGTATTCCCCCCAATATCGAACCCCAATTTCAATGATATCTGATTTTCCTTCTCAATTACTGCCTTAAATTTAAACCCCATAAGCTTACAATTTGCAAGTAAACACACAAAATATACAATAAGAGGAACTGCTGCTGAAAATTTAAATATTTATTTTGGCAATTCGTGCGCAAAATGTTGAAAACCTCTTAGAGCTCAGTGCTTGACTCCCAGCAGATGTCTGGCCATATTCAATCAGTGTAAACCCAAAAAGAAAAAGAAGAGATAAAGAAAAAAGAGCCCACGACGTGCGCTGCCTTTCCACCTTAACGTGGCCAAGAGCATCATCATGGAGGGGGGGAGGGGGAAGGATAACAACTGGTCCTCGAATGGTGCTCGTCCACATTCTCTGGCTGGCTCTGGGGCAAACGAGGCTAATATTTCAGCGACTCGAATGGCGTGAAGCAATTGCTTTCCGGTTATTGTGTATATTTACGGGCCGTATTTGTTGCCAAGCATCTGGCAGCCGCTGTCGATAAAATACAATTTCAAACATACATTTGCCATAAGCGAATTGCAAAATGCGAATGCGAATGCGAATGCGATTTGTTCGAGCCGCCATTTAGCCCATTTTCCGCATCTTCCCTGCTTGCTGTATGCAAATTGAACACGAGGAAATAACACCACACAATCATTTGGCTTGGAAACACAAATCATATCCAATACAATTATTTTTATCAACACATCATCGATGAGCTGGCATTTTGGCATCAGGGATTCGGGTTTCCCCGACTGTAAGACATTTGTTGTTAGGAAGTCAGACAAGTCGATGAGTAGATTGAGGAGGGATATAAGAAAGTAGCCTAATGTACCCAATACTCTTATTACTCAGATGGGTTTTTATTTGATAATTGCAATAGAACTGCGCTTAGATGTGGCTGCTAAGCACTTTTTGCTGATGCGAGAACCCATATCAATCATCAAGTGAGACTTCAAAGCCATAAAGCAATCAACAGCTCAACTCGGCTGACTCAAGCAGTCAGCAGGCAACTTGGGAATGGGCAATGGGGAGTGGGGAATGAACGACGGAAGCTGTTGACGACGTTTGCCACACACAATAATTGAGCCAAATGTTAACCGCACACAAAACAACAACAAAAAGTCTAGCAAATCATCAAATTTGTGTACCCTTGCTGAGAGTTGTATAATTTAGTCACGGAAAGTGTGACGCACTAAGAAATTCAAGGCTTACTCCATAAAGTATTTACACATTTGATATTGTCTGGCCAAATGTGCTTTTATCAGGCTATGCGATGAGATTTAATTTCAAACAGCACAATGTATAATTAATTAATTGAATATATTTATATTTATGGTTGTAAAAAGAACAATTAGTTTAAATTTAACACAGAACTCTTCAAGGGACTCAAATCTTCGGCTTGCTCAAGTTTACCTTTCCATCTTGTACTTCCATTTTTACACCCTGTACTTAAAATAGTTCACAGGGTCTGTAATAACCTTGATATGAGTTACTGTATGAGCTTGAGACAGCAAACTTGAAATGTAGGCGTTTCTATGTACTAAACAAATCAAGTTTGATTTAAGTTTGTTTTCCCCCCAGTAAATTGAAAAAAAAAAATAACTTCGAGAACACTTTCAATGCTAAAGCTACGATTATTTTGGCATATACATATGTACTAGAGGTGGAGAACTATCGATAGTCGGCGCCATCGATAGCCGACGATAGTATTTTCAAAACCATCGATAGTCGACGATAGTCGACTTGAGCTGTCGATAGTCAACGATATTCCCGAAGACAAAAAATACATACAGTTTGTCAAGAAACACTTTACACATTTGTATGTATTTGCAAAACTTTCCTTAACCCATTAAAAATATCGAATTTTTGTAAACATCTACTTTTTCAACTGTGTTTTAATGCAAAAAAATTCTTCAAACAATTCTAAGTGTGGCTATAAAAAGAAATTTTCAGAAGTCTCTTCGCTAGTATATTTTATGATTTTGGAAAATTGCGAACAAGCCACTTTTTGTATGAAAATGAGGAAAAATTGGTTAAAATAGTCATTTTTAGCAATTTTTTAACTATCGATAGTACTTCGGGAACTATTGAAAGTAAGTGGCTGCTATCGATGGTAACTCGATAGCGCCCAACCATCGTTAGTGTCAATAGTTCTAAACCTCTAATATGTACTATGTGTATGAAATATAATATAGTCCGGATCTGTCTCTGAAGGTATTTGATTTTAACCATACTTCACTTTATTGTTCAATAAGTACAGGGTCTACCACAGTCGAGTTTGATCGAATTGTAGCCTTGCCCACAACATAGACTTTCTTTTTTGTTGGCTCAACGGGAGGTCAGTGGGTGAACAGACGGAGTATGAAAGGAGGAGGGGTGGTCAATAGCTTTCTCACATTTTGGGGGCAGTAATAAACTTTTTGGCAGGCACAATGTTCGACAGGATATTCGCCTCATCCTCTGGATATCCCAATGCTGCCTCCAATTAGAGCTGTGCTGATTTGGCGCACTTAGCAAACGGCACGCCTCGTTGGCGCGCCCACAGTGGAGGCGTGGCATGATGTTAGGCTGATTTGGTTTTGGCTTTCGATATGGGCTGCCTGTTGTTGAAAACCCATTAAGATCATGGTCCATTAATTGAGTACTAATGAAAACGCCAGACCAGACCAGGCCATATGTACTTGTAACTAGGCGTGCCCCAACGGGATGGGGGGCAAGAGGGCAAGGGGGCAGTCGTTGGGGTGGTGTCAAAATTGTGCATGTTCCAAATGGTTTTTGGCCAACGTCGCTGCCCGCCGGGACAACAAATTAAGTTACACTTGCAAAACGCCAAACGAAAACGAATCGTGGGCAGAGGACAAAGTAGGAAAGAGCTCGGAAAAGGAAAATCCAGTGAGAAACAAGCCCTGAGAATAGCCATAGAAATGGAAAATGTTGAAATGTGCAGGCAATGTGCCAGATATTTTACAAAAACTACAGAGAGAATAATGTATGCATGGGCATGTTTTGAAGCTCGATTGCTTTGTGTCGCGAACCTTATTCCCCCCCTTCACCCCTCCAATTACCACCCCCTTTTCCCCTCTGGCATTGACAATTGGGAAATGGGAGCGTAATTGTAATTAGCGTTGAAACGAATCAACCGCACAAAAAGTATCTATTCCATGACTAGCCTAACTGTATCTGTATCTACAGCTGCAACTGTATCTGTATCTGCAAATGTAACTGCAGCTGTGGGTGTGAAAGTGTTCTAAGTGGGTTAACACACAGCAGACAAAGTGCATAGAAAATGATTTCGGACTCGGAGCTTAAGCTTTGGCAGTAGCAAAAAGCCATTCAATTTCTTTTTGTTGAGAATATTTGGAATAAATGTGAGAAAGGCTATTTTTGAGCTCCCGACTATAGGATACCCGTTACTTATTTAAACAAATTTAAAATATTTTTTATTGCATAGTTTAAGGCACTTACAAATAACTTAAAAACTTTAATCAGCCACTACCAACTTTCTATTTGTCAGATCTTGTTACGATTCAGTAGGATGATAGATAATAATAGTAGTTAACGTTAATTAGTAAAAAAAAATCCTCATATCTTGAAAACTTGTGGTGGCTTTTCGCGATTTACGGTGGCGGAAAGAAGCGTGGTAAAAATTTGAAACAAACTTGACCAAATTTGGTTGCTCTAGCTCTTATAGTTTATGAAATCAAGTCTCTCACACGGACAGACAACGACCCGGCTGTTGCTGCTGATCAAGAATATATATACTTTATAGGGTCGGAGATGCTTTCTTCTCCCTGTCACATACATTTCAACAAATACAATATCCCCTTTTGCTTATTTTTTAAGAAACGGGTATAAAAATCACAAAAAAAGGGTACCTTAAATGCTGAGTTTGGTATTCTGTTGTCTTTACTATTAAATAGTTTATTATGAATAGTGTCTTTTTCTCTCTATCTCTCAATTTGAGTCTTTAAAGAACTATTAGAAGAAATTTTCTCATGGAAATATATTCGAACTCGACCATAAACTTGTGTAGATTAAACATAATCTTCGTTTCAAAATCACTTCTGCTCTGTTCTGTTTCTGTTTCTTTCTCTTTGTGGGAGCTAGAACAAAAGCAGCGAGTGCCAAACTAAAGGGGATTAAAATGAAGTTGGAGCCTGGTGCACTTAACCAAACCGCAATAAATCAAAACACCTGGCAGTGTGCTTAAAAACTCCTGGGGTGAAAAGCAACAACAACAGAAATAACAACAACACAATGGAGCGACAAGAGCAGAAAATTCAATGAAAGAGAAACAGAAACAGAAACAACTTTTTGCTGGAGAAAAAGGCAAACAACAACAATAACAACAGGTGTTTGACACGCTTTTTAACAGCACACATACACACACACACACACACACCTCTAGCAATAATTATGTGAGATTTCTATTGACACCCGCTGCGTATGCGTGTTGTGAGTTTGTTTTTGTTGTTGTTGTTGGTTAAGCTAGCATTTGTTAAACTGCATTTGTTAAAAAGAATAACTACAACAATATCTGAGAAGAAGAAGAACAGCAAAAACCCCAAACAGCAATCATCTCTGCACATCAAAAGTGAAAAACTTTAAAGCTGTAAAGTTTGCGGCAAAAGTTTTCTTACACCTTTTGTGGCATGGCGCGTTCTCAGTGCGAAAATGCAGTTAAAAACTTGCAGCCGCAATTCAATTAAAACTTCAATGTAATACCCGCATACACACACACAAACACACACGCACGAAATTGAAATGAAATGCCAAGTCTCAAGACGCAGTCTTCAGCCTCAGCTTCAGCCTCAGCTGTCCTCATGTAAACAAACGAGTCACAGACTACAAAGAAAGGATAAAAAGAGCAACCGGCATTATGCATCACACTGTGCATCCTTTCTGATTATTCCTGCGGCTCCACTCTGATGTTTATCCGCGCAGTCGCATAACCACATTTCACTTCAGGAGGAGTCCTATAAAAGCAGCTGGCCAAAGTCAACGACAATCAGTTGGCTCGCGACGCGTTCCCTGAATGCAACCAAGCTTCGACTCGGATTTCGACTGCGACGGCATCATAAAGTTACAACTTCAAAAAGTGATTTTCAACAACTTGTAGATGATTATTCTCGTATCGTCTCATTCCCATTCGCGTCTCAATTTGAGTGTAAAGTTTGAACTGTTGCCAGGACAACTTGTTGTTGAACTCAATTTTAATTGCAATTCCAGACATGAAATCATTTAAATAAACCACAAAAAACCATTTCATTTTATTTTTTGATTTGTTTTTTAATCAACTTTTTACAAATTTTGTGGCGCGTGAATTTTGAAATGCAATAAAATCAAATCTAATTTATTTTCGATTGCGGCTGCATGGAATTTAATTAGCCAACAATTAGCTGTAAAGCACAAATACTACAAAGTATTTAGAATACGTGTGTCTAATTGACTATAATCTAATTAGATTGCGTGGCTTAGCTATTTATAAAATATTCCAAATAATATGCAAATAATTTCAATTGCAATCCGACAAAAAAAAAGAAGTTTCGTAATTTTAAATTAACCCTCTAGTGCCCAAGACCGCCTCTAGGCGGGGTAAAAAAAAATCTTAGTTAAAACTTTAAAAATTAATATAATTATATTAGATTTATAATTAAAAGTAGGTTGCTACAAAACTTTATGAATAACTAAGTATTCCATCAGCCAGTTTTTCTTTTACCGCTCTACGATGAGATTTACTACAAATTTTCTATGTCTAAAAATTAGTGAATGCTCAAATTTCTTTTTTTGCCTAGGCACTAGAGGGTTAATGTACCCAACAGATTAGTTAATGGTATTTAGTGAACAATTTTAAAAGCTAGTTTAAGACATGCTCCTTATATATAGTTTTTCCACGAAATATATCATGTCAAATATTGCGATTGAAATAGTCTCGATAGATATTCCAGATATATATAACTTTGAATATTAAAAGCTATGCATATTTTGCCGAAGAATTCGCATGGTAACTCGTAGCAATCTAATAAATTATACAAAGGCCAACTATGAATTTGTTGAAGCATAAATAACCTTAAGGTACAGCATATTTACTTCAAAGGACCTAAGGAAGCATTTGATTAAAACTTTGCAATCAAAAGGAGACAACAACAAAAAAATTAAAAAAAAAATATTTTAATCACAGTTGCTTTATGAACTTATAAAATTGCTTAGTAACAGGCGGTGCCAGTGTGGAAACTCCATGGAGTGAAGAATGTATGAAATAATCAACCGAAAAGCGAACTTCAACAAAAATAAATTAACAATTTAAAGTCACAAGAAAAGAAAGAAAGGACATAATTTGCTGTGTTTTTGTGTTTTTGTGCGCGTCGTGTGCAGACATTTGCAAATTCTATTTACACGTAAACTCTATTGTACCCCCTGGTTGAGTGCGTAATTTATTATGATGGATACCTAATAAGACGTTGCAGAACAGGTTCAGCAAAATAACAAGAAGAACATTCCGTAAGTGTCAGCCGTCAAATATCCTTAAAATTATATATACAAATATTTTTCGAACTTTTTAATAAAAAACTTAAGACAAATAAACAAAGCATATTTTATTTATTTTATATTTGTTTCTTTTTTTTATTTCTTTTTTGAAATCTTTCTGTTAATGATTCAAAATTGAAATTCAGAACGGCAGTGTAATTATTAGAGCAGAATAAAATCCATTTTTTGACAAGTGCTATTGTATTGCTATAAGTCGAAAATTAAAAAAAAAAAAAAAATTGGCAAATGAATTTTAAAATGTAATGCATTGATTTATCTTAAATTTCTTATTTGTTTGATTTAAAAATATTAGGTAGTAATTTTTTTAATTTAATTTGAATCACTGTCGCACGCGACATTTTGTTCCACAATATAATTAAATTGTTTCTGTCTCTCTTTTTTTAAATTATAGATCAAAAACAGCTCGAAAAACTTGTTTTAAATTAAACTTTCAATATATTTATATGTATTAAAATCGTTTATGTTACGATCTTACTATCTTACTTATTGTAATCGATACAAACGAATACAAACGGTCCATTTTGGAAGTCAATTTTTCAGAATATCGGCAAAAATACAGAAAAAGTGAATTAATTCCAATGTAGAATCTATTTGTTCATCCTATTGAATTTCTTCTAGCGTTTATTGCTTAAATATATAAACTAAACTCATTTTTGGAAAAAAATTTCACAAAATGTAAGTTTTTGGGCTCGATTGACATTTCCGTAGAAATGCCCCTGTATTGGATATAATTTTCTTGGCTAAATTTGAAGCTCATTATTCTATCTTAAAATTTCATTCAGAGACTGAGATAAATTGAAAAATAAAAGATCTTGAAAAAAGCATACGCTGAAAAATGATTTCAAATGAAAATGATGTTCACATGAACTCGTATATCTTTTGGGATGTCTTTCCCTGTTTATAGTGGGCTTTTGTAGATTGATTTATGTGTGTGTACAGCAGAGGAAATGCTGAGAAGGACACATGTGCCACAACAGCATTGTGCATAATTGAATACGGGACAAGAATCCACTCGCATTTAACCTGCTTTCTGGCCATATTGTACTTTATTCTAACAATTTCATATTGTAACAAAATTGCATTGTTAATGGCAATGGGAAAATGGAAAAAATGCGAAAATGCTGCCAACCGTCGACTCCTGCTGTTTGCCGGTTAATGTGACCCACAAAAAAGTAGATAGCGAGAAACACAGAAAGGGAGATAAAAGGAATAGAGAGATGGCAGATTTACATACTCATTGGTTAATGTGGATTCTTTTATAATATGCAAAAGTTTTGCAGCGACAGCGCAAAATAACTGAGGTTTTTTAACGATTTTTATATGCGAAATGCAATAAAATATAATGTGCCCAAACACATTCAAGGATAATAGTAGAGTATGTGTGTGTGTGTGTGTGTGTATTTGGGTGTCTCTGTGGTGTCCGCATCATTGTGGCAATCTGATCTATGGTAATTTGCAAGCTAAATGTCCTCTGCGATAATGTTCATAATTTACGAGCGGCGGCAGGGCTTAATATCTAAACTGATTCACAAATTAAAGCCAAGTTTTTTTCGGAAAAATCCCGTTTTTAAATAATTTAACCTTCTTATCCAAAATTCATCTGGCAGTAAAGATAATTTCAAGAATCATCATGAAAATAAAACTCTTTATGTTAATGGTTGATTGTGAATGGGCCCTTAATTGCAGCTGAACCGCTCCTGTGTGTCTGTGGTACTTTAAGGGAGCAGTAAACACGAGGCAAGCTAAAAGAACGGTGTAGCTCTTATACCATTAAGTGGCATTATAATTATCATCTGCTCAGAGTAGCACTAAATGCAGACACAAATGAAGAAAGTGCGAGTAGGAGGGACAGAAGGGAACGAGAAAACGAGCAAACGAGAGGCCAAGCTGAGTCTCCAGTTATCCGGACAGGGAGCATTATAAAGTTAGCATTTGATGTGCTCATTAAACCATGACAGTGGCCACTTTAAACGCTTGCTATAGCTACTGTTGCTAATCAAGGGGTAAGAATGAGCACCATGTATCCTTTGGATGAGCACGAGGATATGCGGGGAGGGCGCCTAATCAAAGCTGGCCAAAATGAAGACGCGCAGCCCCAATTAGCAAATAATTTGCTTGGATTCTAATTAATTGCCGGAATGCAAACGGCAATAATAATATTACTGTGCCTTCTTGGAGTATATCAATAGCAAGAGCAGGTGTATTATATATCTAATTTCATTTTCCTTGCGGTATTTGTAACATAAATCCCTTTGACTTCTGTTTGTTGGTAACCATGTTGATTTTGCCTGAGATTAGAATTTTAAAATTAATTGTGCGCATGAATTTGTCGGCAGGGGAATGCCACATTTAACATCCTTTCAGTTTCCTTTCAGTTTTCCGGCGCCAAGGCTGCTTGGCTAATGGAGCAGGAAACCTTTTGGCCCCTTTGTTTCACTTGTTTGTTGATGGGCAATAAATTTACTTTCGTCTCAAATGACTTTTGCATAATACAAATGCTGCAAAATTGAAATAAACTCGTTTATTTGCCAGCAGACCGATGGCAGTCTGTCTGTCAGCCTCATTTGATGTATCCGACAAAACGCTTTGTGCTCTTATTTGTTCAGTGATTAAGTGGATTTACGCTAAATCATTAGTTTCACAATTGACTTTGAAATAATGCGATTTGGCATTTACATTTGCATGAACGGAGTTACTCAATTCCATTCCATTCCAACTTTGAGTAATCCCCATAAATATTCGTTATGCTCACGTCAATCATCATCTTAAATATTTATACAACTTGATAAACAAAGTTAAAAGCTGTGACCTTTAAATATACCTCGACAGAAATAATAATAACAAGCGGATCAGTCGAGTGCCCTCGACAGTAATATACCCTGAGCCTAGGCCACGGCAATTTCATTATCTTTAAATTTTAAAAATTTATTAAAAGTAATTCGAACCGCGATCTCCCGTTTCGCGTGCCTAGCACCTATCACTTGGACCACTCCGCCGCTTAGTCTGATGCTGGCAAATTCGATTAACATTCTCGATGTACATTCTGGCAGAGTAAATGTTAAATGAATTAATTGAACTATCAAGGGTGCCACAGAAATCGCTTTCGCTTGAATTTCACTTCAATTTGTATGAAATTTAAGTGAAATTCAAGCGAAAGCGATTTCTGTGGCACCCCCGATTAATTCGATTTATATACATATGAAGCTGCCAATCTTTAAAGCTTAATATCTTCACTATTTATGGCCCAATCGTGTTGAAATTTGGTGATTAGTCTATGGGCATGATCCTACACCCGTTGAAATAAAAAAAAAATTCAAAATTAAAATCAAAACCCAAAATTAAAGGTGATGTCAGTTTTTGATGAATTACGCCCCCACAGTGGGCGTTGCAAAATTTTAACATAAACTTGTTCTGGGAGTCTTCATTTCAAATTTGGTGATCCTAGCTCTTACCATCTGTGAAATCCTTTCGTTAACACGGACCGTCAGACAGACGGACAGTCGGACAGACGGACAGACGGACATGGCTATATCGACTCGACTGTTGATTCTGATCAAGAATATATATACTTTATGGGGTCGGAGATGCTTCCTTCTCCCTGTTACATACTTTTGAACAAACTTAATATACCCTCAGGGTATAAAAACAGTTAACAGCAGTTCTCGACCGTAAGGATCTATTATTTTTGAAACCAACGAAAAAATGCTTCACTTATTTTTTATTTAAAGCTTCAAAAAGGAATTTGAGACTATCAGGTGTGCTACGGAACTTCGAGAACTTCGAGTGGTTTAATTTTTTTAGCATGTTCAGCAACCTTTTCGAACTCGGCTGATAGGGCTGGCCCCTTCTCATATTAAACTTTCCAAGGGTTTGTTTAACAACTTTTTAAGTTTAGCATAGCAGAATAATAGGTTTTATTTTTTTTAATTAATATATAATAAAATTTATTTACATAATAATTGATTTTTTATAGATTAAAAACATTTAAAAGTTATTGGCGCCACAAACAATAAAAGTTACTCGACAACTCTAAATTCTAAAATTCGAACAAAAAATATCAGGAGAGTTGACTGTGTCACAGTGAAATGAAATTGAAGTGAAATTCAAGTGGAAGTGATTTCCATAGCACACCTGTATATTAACATGAATTTATCTTTTGCATTATCAGAAGACAACCAATAATATTCTTTTACCACGATTCCAAACCCTTTGGAAGATTTCGCAAGAACCACTTAAAACCAACTCGAAAATCACCCCTTTGATACCCAAAATGAAAAAAAGGCAATCTGTAAATAAGAAGAAGATGGAGTCATAATTTCGATCATTTATTCATGGGGATGCTAGTTGTTTAAAAAGATAATTTATTTAAACCATAAATATTTGAAAACTTTAAGCTCAGCTCATGTCAAATCGTCCAACTTAAAAGAGAGTTTTATCTGCAGTTATCTTATTTATAGACAGCTCTTAAACACTCCAGTAAAATAAGAGTTCCAGCTTGCTTTAGTGATTATATTATCATTGTCATGCAGAGACTGTGATGTGAAAAGCTGTTGCTGCTGTCGTTGTCTAAGTGAATAAAAAGTTGAATACGCCTTGGATATAAATCAATAAAATCGGAATTTAATATAGCCACAATGCGAGACACATAATAAAATTGCAAGTCGAGTCTCAAATACCCTTCTATGGCATGAAAAAAAAAAATGGAGAATACTATTTAAGTAGATAAATATTCACAATAAAATCTTTTCAAAAAGAGTTTTTAAAGATTGAAAAGATGCAATTTATATAGTTCAATACATCTTTTTAATAGGCAGCAAACTTAATAAGAGAACACAAATACCCTTTGCTTACAAATTCTAGGGTAGAAAAAAAGAACAGAGCAAAGCAGGCGTACAAAATGTTATGCAAGAATTTTTCAGCGTTCATTGATAAAGTTCGTGAGCAAACAAGGGAATCATCACACTCCTCGCACCACAGATACAGACACAGACACAGACTCTTCCATGGCAGTGCCCCAATTGTGTTGGGTGCAAAATAATTTACATATTATGTCAGCCGGATACAGACAAAAGGGAAAAGAGAAACCAACAGACGACGAATGCCTAGGAGATGCTTTGAATTGTATGAAAATACATGTATAGTAAAGTAAGGACTCGATTGAGTGGCCAAAGCATCGCGTCGGCTGCCTGACAACGGATACGACAGACAGCTATCAAACTACTGCGATGTCCTTTTCCTTTTTATGCCATTCCATTTCTATGGCAGCTTCAAATCAGTGAGTGTGTGTGGCATATGCGCTGGCAATTGGATATTTGATAGGATGCTTTTTATTGCGGTTTGAGTACACGAGAGGGGAGACATAGACATAGAGCAGAAAGCATTATTTATGGCAGGGAAAGAACTTAAACAGGAATATAATGGCCGAACAGATTACGTATACGCAATGCGAGCGCCACTTTTAAGGTGGCACTATAAAATTAATTTTAAAACATTTCGGGGTCTTAATCATTCGTGCAGATAAACGGCGACAGTTGTCCCTGAGGATAATTGCGTATGCGTGTGTAAGGCACACACACACGGAGAGTAAGAGAGGCAGAATTAGTAACAGACAGAGAGAGAGAGAGGGAGAGATGGAGATGAGCTGGCATTTAAGGCATCATTTGTGCACAAAATATATTTGCTGGTTTATGCATAAAATTTTGCCCACGACCCGAACCCAGGCCCAGACTTGTTCCCATTCCCCGTTTCTTGTTCCCGTACCCATTGTCGACCCAAGCCCAGATCCCAATCCTCCGTCCACCACTTGTAGAACTTTACAGAAACGTGCGAAGCTTTCCAACTTATCCCGACAAACGAGAGCGGCGGGACGGCTATCAGTTTTACGAGTCCTTTGAGAGTCGTACTTGTTATATTTTCGACCCTTCGTATTCCATGTTCTCTCTCTCTCCTACTCCATCCACATCCCCGCATCCATCGACTCCTGCTCCTTACAATGTTGCGTTGAAGATGTGCCAGGGGAATGGCTCGAAACATGCCAGAGATTTGCGTTTTGGCAACTGGCTTTTGATATTCAATCATGTCGAGCATTGCAAACAAAGCGAGCAACTCACACCCACACACACTCATACCCACACATTCACACACGCACACTCACACACATATTAGACGACATTCAGCTGGCCTTCAATTTATTTGTAATAATAGTCTCTCATTTTTTAATGTTGCCGTTTTTGGGCATGCCGTTTTTATTTTTATTAATCAATTCCATTCGAAATGTTTTTTATTTATTCTACTTTTTTAAGGTTTCATTTCGTTTGGGAAAAATTCGCATTTGTTGCAGTCCCACATCAATTTGATTTGGGCTAAAAAGTGAAAAAGTAAAAAAAAAAAATATAATAATAGAGAATTTTCGTAGGATATTTAATTTGAAAATATAGCAATTTGATTGTTAAATTGAAAGCAACTTTTTAACAAAGCCAAAGAGAATTTTTGAACAAATTTAATGTAAATTACCCAATAACAAGTTTTAATTACAGTTTTAAATATACTCCAACCATACAGAATTTAGGTTTTTTTTGTTTTATTAGATTCTAAGAACTTTTTACTTGTCAAATTAAAAATACATTTCTTAATCTACTACAATTTTTGCTAACGTTTATTGAGAACTCAGGTCTTCCGTATAAAGCTTAGCTCTTTCCTCTGAACCTAATTTACTTTGAGACATGCAATGATTAATCTGAAAGAGTAAATATTCCAAAGACAAGAAGAAATCCTACGCTCAAGTCATATGACTAGTTTATTTGGAATTCAACTACTCTTAACCGATTGTGACAAGAAGCAACTTTGGCAATTTGCGAAAGTTCAACAACAACAACAACAACGATAATACGACGAAGAATAACTTTACAAAATGGGTATAAAAGGCAATGGAAAAACAAAAAACAATAACAATTACACTGATTGCAGCCCCCGGAGACATCGTTGAAAGTTGAAAGTGACCTGACGAATGGTCACGAAATGGAAATGGAATGCAACCTCGTCACTCTGTCTGTTCTACGCTAGACTTAACTGGGCTCTCTCTCCCAGTTCCTGCTTCTTTATTTATTGTATCCTGTACGATTTTAAAGGTTATAGATTGGGTATTATAACCAGAGGAACAAACCGAAACGAATATCGGTTTCAATTACGGTTTCGCTTATATTCGCATTTAGAATTTCGGCTATCGGTTACGCCAAATTTTTGTATATCGGTTACATAACGGTTACCGGTTATTTGAATGTTTTGGTGTTGAAATACCGACAAGATTTCGGTTCACAAAAAAATTTAATAAATATTAAATATATGTAAATTTGAAAAAAAAAATTCTAAAATTTAAAAAATTAAGATCTATTTAATGAGATCAATACACTAATTGAGAAAACGATGATTTCACAGTAAGAGCATAATTAAATTTAATGCTTGACAGAACCGAAATTGACCGATATGCATGAATCGGTTTCTTAACGGTTATTTAGGTTGGAATAAATTCCGTTTTTCGATATAGGAATAATAAATAAGGGTTGTTTCCGTTACGGTTACCAATATTAATCGTTTAATACCGGTTAACGGTTACGGTTTTAATCCCTGACTAAAACAGTCTTTAAAAATAGATTATGAAGCTTATTCATTTATTTATTTAATGTCAGCTAAAAGAATACGACAAAAAAATAATCAACCATTTAAAATAGTTTAACAAATTATAATATTAAATTAAGAAATTAAATACTAAAATTAAGGACTGAAAAAAAATAAACAAAAATTTATAAAGTTAAAAGATCTGGGGGTATAAAAAAATCTAAATGATTGTTGATTCATTGTTGTTATTTACTTCTAAAAACAGCCGAACTATATATCTGTGAGTCCTAAAATTTTAGAGATTATATGATCCTGGCATATATTCGTAGTCACTTAAATCGTCTCCAACTTATGTAGCTAAAATTTCATACCGATTTTTATTTGTTAGAATTTTGTGTACAGTAAATAAATTCGTTGGAAATGTATTAAAAGACTATTTATTTAAATTCAAAATTAATTTCATTTCTTTTGGGCAAATTACATTTTTAAAGCGTTGTTGGCTAAGTCAGTAACCAAATTTTGATTATTTTGATATAGCAAAGTCAATTATGTTTTGAAGTCTATGAAAGTGACTAGGGGTTTATTAGCGCTGACTATAGGGTATCTCTTAGTGTAGGGTGTTTTTAAATACTTTTTTGTTCTTCCTTTTAAACTGGGACAGGCAATGCCATAAAACAATTGAGAGCTCAATTTTGCACGGCCGGTTGGTTTTATTTTACATAACTCCTATGAGTGTTGGCTACAAAAAGGATGCGGATCCTGCAGCCTGCAGGATATGCACATTGCGAATGATTTCAGTTACAGTCGTAACTTTGTTAGCCCCGCTCCCCTTTGCTCCTGCCCTTGCTCCTGGCTGCCATTGCCAAGAGGCAGTCAACAACGTTTATCTGGCAAAATGTTTTGCCCTGCCATTACTCGTATTGTTTCAGCCAGGAGAAGGAACTGTGCGAGAATGCAGCAGGAGTTGCCAAGGACGAGCGAATGTGCAGCGTTTATGTGCGTAAAAATTCTATTTGATTATTGCACGTTTAATGTTGGCACGAACTGGAAGGCGGAGGGGGGACAAAGGGGTGGGGGGATTGGGTCAAGTGGCAGCTGAACTGGAACAATGCTTTTGAGTTTCGAAATAGCAAAAATATTTAATCCAGATATTTATTTCCTGCTGCAGGATATGAGACTGCATGCATTGACTTTGATGGCCAACACACACACGCACACACACACAGTTCCCTCTTTTCATTCAGAACTCTCTCTCTCTCTCTCTTTAACTAACCCCTTAACCCCGAACGTTATCATTGCTTGTTGCTGACCAAAGCAAATATCTTAAATGGACTGCACCAAAGGATTGCGTTTAATTATTTCTGTGGTCATTTTATGGGCGGTGGATGGGAAGGGATTGGCTAAGGGCAGGAGCAATCTGTGGATCGGTGAGCGTTAAGCTACAGTGACTACGATACTCCAATTTAAAATGCCTGCAATAAATTGCATACTGCAACATTTAAGTATGTGCGCCACTTGAGCCACCCTGGGTCAAGTGGTGCAGGTTTATCTCCTCCTGATGTGACCTCAAAGAGCCAACATATTAAATATATAAATGTTCCAATTGCAGAGCAATATGCAAATGAATAATCCAGTTCTGCACGTAATAGTTTATCTTACTTATATAATTATATAAAAGAAGGTAATCAACGACAATGATTCAAGTCCTATCCACTTGCTTTTCCTTTTCATTTAAATAAGTTTAAGCATGTTTATACAGCTTCAATTATTTAAAATACATTTTTGTAGCATTTTTAGGAATACCATTTTAAATATTCTTCCCTTGTTGCTTCTCACTTTTTATTTGTTTGATCAAATTTAACATCTTAGTGTCTTTTGACTCATCTAAGTATGCTTCTTTGATTTAAAGACGAATTTTTCAATGCTTATCTTTATTCCTTTCTTCTAAGTTCACATTTTCATTCTTTACTCTATTTTAAATTTTTCTTCTTTTCTTATTAATTGTTGCTGTTGCTGCCATTTAAAAAAAAAAAACTCCAAATTTTGCTTTTTATATTTATTGACTTGATGACTTTACAGTATTTCAATCAATGAATCGGTTTCTCGCTTCTCATTATACCCGTTACTTAAAAAATAAGTGAAAGGGGATATTGCATTCGTTGCAATGATTTTAACAGGGAGAAGGAAGCATCTCCGACCCTATAAAGTATATATATTCTTGATCAGCATCATCAGCCGAGTCGATATAGCCATGTCCGTCTGTCTGTCTGTCCGTGTGAGGGCCTCGATCTCAGAGACTATAACAGCTAGAGCAACCAAATTTGGCACACAGATTTTTATGAACCCAACGCAGGTCAAGTTTGTTTCAAAATTTTGCCACGCCCCTTTCTGCCTCCGTAAATCGCGAAAAGCCAGAACACGTACAGTTTTCAAGAAATTTTTTTAATAATCATCTATAGCTACTGTTATTACCTATTATCCTACTAAATCGTAACAAGATCGGACAAATAGAAAGGTATTAAGGCTGATTAACTCTTTTAAGCAATGCAAGTGCCTAAAAGTATGCAATACAATTTTTTTTTTAATTATTTAAAGTAAGTAACGGGTATTCTATAGTCGGGAGCTCGACTATAGACTTTCCCACTTGTATTTAATCTGGAAACTTTACAATATACATTTTCTTACACAATATTTTGATTTTACTTGCTTCAACCTTAACTTCTCACTCTGCTGCTCGTTCCTTCTCAGAGGACATTCCTTTTTGCATAAAGCGATAATAAATTCATGTTTAGCTAAGCATAACATTTCAATTTATTCAAATGATTTTTACTTATTGCCTCTTGCCACTATTATATTTTTTCCTATCTTCAAGTTTTTCCTTTATTACGAGTATCTTTATCTTTACCTTTATCCGTGCAGCATTGAAATGAACGTCAACGCGTTTTAAGTGCGCTCAGCACTCACTGCCGGAGGAGGGAGGAGAACGAGTGACGAGTGAGGAAGACATAAAGGAATCAAAAGCGGAACGTGACTTTTGGCGAAAGTAAATTGAAGCCACAGAGCGATAAAAAACTGCAATGGCAACCTGAACGAGATTCGCCCGTCGCAATCAAACAGATAAAAGATATATATATATATATAAGGATATATATACAGCATCAGCGCAGTTGCCCATGGCGGCCTCTTCAGCTGCAACGCGGATGAGGCGACATCATCTGCATTCCCCCACTCACATTTGGATGCTGCTGCTGCTGCTTGTTGCAGTTGCCACAGCAGCTCCCACCTCATCCCCATCCCCAGCGTCATCGTCAACGTCGACCGCAGATCGTCGACGTTGTGCACACAAAGGTCTCGCTGAACTCATTCGCACCAGTCCCGTAATTGTTAAGGCTCTGGCAGCGCGCATTTTCACCGATGCTGAACTTGGCGATGGGGCAGCACCAGGTGCGGCAGCATCGCAAACTGCCACAATTTTAATAACATTAACGCCGAACACGATATACAAAGGAGCCTCGCTTCTCAAAATGGCCAATGGAGCTGCCGCTGCTGATGGCGGCATGTTGGCAGCTGACGGCGGCGCCTCGGGCAGCGGCTCGCGACGCAGCAGCTTCGGCGGCCTCGGCGGTTCCAGTGGCTGGAGTGGCAGTGGAGCAGCAGAGTCCGCCTATCGATACGAAGGGTGAGCGCAAACCACCAATAATTCATTTATACCAGTACTTATAATACTTATGAATTGAATTCTTAACATCTATTCTAAAAAGTGTTTTAAATGGGAATTATTTACGATTTCTTAATACACTTTACGATTAAAGCAAATATGTCAATTATAGCTGTTCGGAGCAACAGCTGATCCCAAAGGCTGCAATACCAAGCATTAATCTGTTATTGCATTCAACTCATTTTCGCGCTCATCTATCGCCCTGTCTTTGGACCCGCTATTCTAACTTCACTCATTTTTGCACTCGTGTTCTTTGCACTCATGCATATTGGTCTTTTGCCGTCTGCCTTTGTAACTCAAAAATTATTCTTTTTTCGCTAATCGATCGGTGTGAAACAGCAGCTTCGCGACGAATAAAAATCAATTGTAAAACAGTCAAAAATAAAACCACGGGCACGCGTCAAATATTAAAATAAATGTTATTCAACCGCGCATAACTCTAAGTTTTGTTAATAAACGGATAATAATTGAAATCTAACCTCGTTTTCATTTAGAGACAAATGCGCAAAGTTGCCGAAAAAGCTCGGCAGCTCCCAACAATAGCAAATAATGATATTCCTTAAGCTTGAGATCAATTTAAAATTATTTAATTATTCATTTTATGAATTTGTTATTCGATTTTAAAAATGTTCCAATATTTCTTTGAATATAAACAAAGAAAAGATTACATTACAATGATAAAAAAAGGATCTAAAATAATGATTTTGGCCTCAGAACTAAGAACTTTGGTCTAAAAAATGCGTCGAGAACATGAAAATCTTGAAGTAATAAAACACATCTTTATTCTAAGAACATTTCAATTAAGACCAAGTTCTTATTTTTAAGCTAAAAAATTCCTATATTTTCAAGACCACAAATCTAAAGATTAAAATAAGATTAAGCTTCTTAACATTTTAAGAAGAGTTATTCTTATTTATAGACCAAAGCGTTTTGAATAGTGAAGACAACAAATCTAAAAATTAGATTAAAGTTCTTAACATGCTAAGAAGAATTGGTCTTATTTGTAAAATGAAAAGTTCTTATATTTTCTAGACCCAAAATATAAAAAAGCGATTAAATATTTTAAATATTTTATTAGAATTATTATTATTATCTGCTTGATTAATTACATATCTCTTTAATGAAACAATGACTGAAAATAGCCCTTTTCGACTTGCCTTTAGCTCAAACTAATTTTTAACTCTTTTATATCTACTTAACTAAGGGAATACCCCTACTATAAAATTAATCAGACAAAGACTTGTAAGACTTGTTAACCATTTCCAATTTTTATTTCGTGAAATCACTTTCAGTTTTAACGAAATACCAGCCTGCAAGTATTTTAAATCTATTAGTTGAATACCGCTATTATTCGAAAATTTATGTTAAACAACCAACTCACAATCTCTGCCAACTTCTCACTCTCTGTCTCTATTCCATCTGACGTAGGCAACTGAATGCCACACTGCAGCCGTTGCAATGCTTCGATGCTAATATGCTGAAAATGCTGCCGACGGAGTTAATTGCTTTTGGCAAATTGCTGCCCGCTTCCGCTTCAGCCTCCGCCTCTGGCTTTGGCTCGGGCTCAACTGTTGCCGGCACGGGCTTCCTTTCTGGCTCTGGCGCCATCACTGTGACCTCCAGGCAGATGCAACGGCCATCGCTTAGCGCATCCTTAGGCAATGACGCTGATGTGGCCACTGACAAGGATATTCTGCACATTAGCGTCAACGGACTGCATCGTTGGACGCCCCAATTCGAGAATCATATCTGGAAGCATTTGGGTAAGTCACCAACCCCAAGGCCAACCTCATCACTAACGGTAAATGACACCCTTCTGATAGTTCCCATTGTTGTAGTTCTCTTGTTGCACATCCGCTCGTTAAACGCATTTCCCTTGCATTGTGTAACAAATCTCCATTACAGATGCTTCAAGTTTTCGACAGTGATCCATCTCCCTGCCCTCTGCTCGAATTTCGAAATTAACTAACTTTATAGGTATGCGGTTACATGGGAAGAGGTGAAGTCGGCCAATCAAACTTAATTGGCAGCTCAAAATACCAAAAAATCAGACCCAAGCCGAAACTTTGTCTATGCAGCACATATGAAAATGCATAGAAAATTCATTGCATACATTTAGGCGCAGCTATTTTTATTTTCATGAATACTGGTATACCTGAAAAGTGGCTGAATATTGTTATTTTCTGAGAAACTGCTCTTCAGTTTTAGTATTCAATAAATAGCATATTGCATTTTAAGTTTTACCTAAAATTTTAACAATTTAAGCTGCAAAATTTACCTGTGATGTATCTTATTTAATTTTCTGCTTCTTCATTTTAACATTTCACTCACACTCAGAGTTTCGATGAAAGTTGCTTTATATTATTAATCATCTTACTTAATCGCGCCAAGATTAAAGCATTTTAACACAGTATGGCTGTGTTAAACATTTTCTTAATGTTCAATAATTAAAAACAGAATAATGGATATTGTTACTTTTTATTTCATTACATTAATGCTATACAAACTTAAGTTGTAGTTGAAACTCGATCCGGAATCATCTTTCTCCTACTCAAACTTGAGTTTTGTGTCAACGAAAGTGTATTACAACTCTTGCAGCTCAGTGAACTCAAAATGTTGGCATATGTATCTTCAGTTAATTTGGAGTGGAATACCTTCATGCTTTTCCCTAGCTTTTTTAATCAATTAGTCTCTGATGAAGATTGATAACGGGCAGGCATTGGAAAATTCTTAACAAAACTGTCGTCAAGCTTGTGTGCATAGATAAAGTCTATAAAATACAATATTCACATATAAAAATTTCGATGACGATGACGATGACACAGCATTCGACAAGCTGCGGACTGCGTGTGTATGTGTGTGCTTGTGCTTGTGTGTGTGTGTCCGATTATCCTTCAGTACAGCTGACAGGACACACAGCACTGCTGCAGCACTCGAGGGAAGTAACACTTGACTTTTGTGTCAAGAGGCGATAGCACAAGCACACCACAATTCACACACATCCTCACACATTCTCACACACCAACAAAATGCGGCAATGCTAGAAGAGGCCTTTTGCCATGGCCTAAAGGAGGAGCAACGTCTGACCATAAAAACCAAGCGCAGTCATACCTTATTCTTTGACTATAAGCGATTTCTTGCAAGTTCTCTTTTGATTTTTTCATTCATCTTTCTGCCGCTTTTGTACACATTTTGGGGACACAGAAAGATAAGTTATATTCGGCTCGACAAAATATATGATGCCTTTGTAGAAAAATGTCTTACATTGAAAAACACTTCCATGCAGAAATTCAATTTTCCACCGATCGGCACAAAAGAGTAATAACTCAAAATTTTACAATTTATAGGAAACACAAAAAACTTTTGGTTTTTTATATGGAAGCCAGTAAAATGAAGAAAGCAATAACTGTTAATTTTCAGAAAAGTTCATGAAATATATGCCGTCATCAATTGAGTTGTTGTGTGTTATTATTTTGGAATTGAGTATGAAACGATCTTAAATTTTAAACTTCGACTGACCGATTTAAGGTATGTTGGTTGAAATACCTCCAGAAACAACACAGTTTTTTTATACCTAACTTTTTCCATTATAATAATTTAAGATTGCTGTGTACTTAATCTAGTATGTTTCAAGATTGAAATAAACTTATATATGAGAATTTTTAGAGTTCCCAACTGATTCTAACGAAATCCAGTACAATTCGATCTTTTACAGACTTAGATTAATCCCAAAAAGTTCTTAAAGTATCCCAGAAAAATTTTATTTTAAGATTTCCGGGATTGGGAAAACCGCAATTTTATTAAGATTTTTGATCTGAAGTATGGAAATTTTGAACTCAGTTGTGTAGCTTTGGAGATCGTTAGCACATCAATAAGTATGAAAATCTACATTTTTTTCTGAGCGTCTAAATTGGTACAGGGTATATAACATATTAGTGTATGCGTATCACGGGAATTCGTTTGAAATAACACAGAAAAAAAACAACCAAGTTGATTTCGGATCAATCTTTCCTACACACCTGTTAAAGCTATGAAATAAAAGTCGATGATTAAAAAACATAAACTTAAAGTTAATAGTAAGATTATTGTAATACAAATTTGCATTCCGAAGATAAGGCTACTATATAATCATTCTCACTGGACACTCGATGAGGATAAAGCTGTCATTGAATAAAGGAATTAAAGCGTTGAGCGTTTATAACGAGCGGTATTCATTCATCAATTATAGGCTGGGACGATTGGAGTGACTTCACGTTGTGCAGCGTCACCTGCGGCAAAGGTGTGCAGCAGCGTTTCCGGCGCTGTCTGCTGGACAATCCACTAGTGGACATTGGCATGAATATGAATCTGAATCTGAGTCTGGACGACGATGACGATGAGGATGACGATGGCGATGGCGATGACGCCGAGGAGGAGGATGTGGAGCTTTTGGAGGAGGTGGAGAAAAAGGAAGGGGAAGGGAAGCAGGAGGTAGATATGGAGCATACTGAAGTGGTTGCTGACGAGGCAAATAATGATGTCAGCAGTGGTGCAACGGCAACGGCAAGCACATTCAATCCTGATAATAATGAAGTGCTCGACAATGAGGAGGAGAAGAGAAAGAAGACGGATGAGGCGGCATTGCTGATGATGCAACCAGCTGATGTCCTTCGCAAGCCGTTGAACAAACTGCTGCATAAATTCACACAGACAGTGACACCAACAGCAACAGCAACATCATCGTCATTATCATTGTCATCATTATCCGCATCCTCAGCGACGCATGCAACGGCTGGTCTAACAAGCGATGGTAATGAACCACCCAGCAACGTCAACACAGGTGGCACAGGTGTCAGCTTTTTACCACCTGCACGTAACGGCCATCGCCGGACACGTGCAAATCATCAGCACAAAAAGAAACGCAAATCTGCCAAGAGCGTGGCGCTCTCGACGCTCCTCTGCGAGGGCTATAACATCGAGCAGCGCAACTGCAACAGCTTTGAGTGCAACGGTAAGTGAATGCAACACTTAACAGTTACCCGAATACGCACACAGGTATATAAATACTATGCCTTTTTCTGCTCATCATTTACAGATGATATCAGCGATTTGCTCAAGTTCTACAAGAAGCTGCCGATCTCGGCTGTCGAGGACGTGCCACCAAATGTGGCCATCAATGACAGCATGCCTAGTTTGGGATTGGGCTCACCAGCTGCGGAGTTTGCTGATCTAACCACAGCAATGTCTATGGGCGTGCCATCCTCGTCGACGCCCTCGAACATGGGCTACATTCGCAACTGGCGGAATAATCTCAATTTCACTTTGATGATCACTTTGAGAGCAAAGGTAAAAAAGTTTTTTGAAAATTTAATTTATATCCATAACTGGATTATCGATTTCAGAAGTTGATAAGCTTTTGAAAAAAAAACATCTTTACGAAGTAAAAGTCTAGTAACGAAAACCTTTTCATGCCCCAAAATTTCTGATCTAATCTAATTTTGTGACGAATAATATTAAGTACATATAAATTACTAAAAGTGTCGGTGAAAACACGCTCGTGTGAAGCCAACTTAAAAAACAATTTTTGGCACTCGGCACATAATAAAAATTGCGCAGAGCCGAATGCCAAATAAATTTTTTTTTAATAATCCTAAAGGCTAAAACAGCTGCATTTGCTGCAATCTTTTAAAATTTGCCCCTCCCACTTACACCTCTTTATCTTGTTAAGCGGTAGAATTAAGAAACTAACTGAAATTTTCAGCCTTCCAGCTCTTACCGTTTGAGTTGTGGGCTTTACCTAATGGCATGTAGAATTTTAAAAAAAAAAAAGCTGACTTAGCACACACCTATGCAATAAATTGAAGCTGCATACTGTGAATATTTCAGCCACCTAGTTCTTACCGTTTGGGATGTTAGCAATTCCAAACAAAGTAAAGAGTTTTAAAACTTCTTAGAAAATGTACCGATACCGTTGACACAAAAGTGTATTATAGTTTTCCCAATGAAGTATCACACAATAATTTGTATAATCTGCGTTAGTTTTCGAATGCAAATTTAAAGCTCCTGATCAACTGGTGATTAAAGCCGCTATGAAATTGTTTTACTTTCCATAACAATATTGTTATAAATAGACCGATTAGCAATCGCAATATTCTATTTGCCTACTCAAATTAAGATCTTACCATTTATTGGCCCAACAGCTTTCGATAACTTTTCAATTTTTATTTTTCGCCCCAGAATGATACGAAAAATACATCGACAATTTTCTCCATACGCAATGCCACACACAATCTGTATCTGGAGGCGTGCAAGGATGGACTTCGCTTGTATCTGGAACGCGACAATACCACGGAAATGTTGCCGGTGAAATTCAATTTATATGATTATCGTTGGCATCAAGTAGCCATCAGGTGAGAGAGAGAGAGAGTGGCAAAGAGAGAGAGGGAGAGAGAGGATGAAGAGGCTGTGATTGTTGTTGTTTTCATACTACTTGATTGGCAAACTGATTGTTTGCCTCTCTCTCTCTAGGATTTGTGTGTGGAAGGGTGTTTGTGTGTCGATTGTTTGTTTGTCTGTGGTTTGATGGCCATACAGTCGTTGACACTTTCATTTTATTTGCATTTTCAATTTATTAGCATAAATGCTTCTGCCATGAAACGCACACTTGACACACATACAACTGGCACGCACTGTTACACATATGTATGAGGAAGTGCACCCCTAACACACACACACACACACAAAGGCATGCATGAATATCGATGGCCTCTTTTTTGGTGAATGGGAAGAGGGAGGGAACACAATACCAAACAACAGCCAAATTGACACTTGGTTAAAGTGGGTGCCATTTGTCATCGGCCGATGGCATATTTCTCTATGCCAGTGTACTGTTGTACTTGTATGTATTTTAATTATTTGCACCACACACTCTTATATTTTTACTTGTTTATTTGTTGTTGCTCTTTTTCACACACGCAGCATACAAAATGGCGATTTCATATCGATTTACGTCGATTGCTCGTGGACAAACAGCTTTGTTGTCTCGAAGCGGCTGTTCACGCTGCCACTGGATGCGGATGTGGAAATTGGACGCGGCTTTAATGTGAGTATTGGGACGAATTTCAAAGTAATTGACAACCAAATGGACAACAATAGATTGCTAAGAAATTTGTTGTAATTCTTTGGGCTATCGTAATTTTATCGTTACACAGCTGGGTTTGTAATTACATTAAGAATAAATCGATTTAATATATCGATAAATTATCGATTTGCATTACAGTTAGGACTCGCGCACACTTAGAAAGGTTAAAAGCAAAGCAGAAAACTGAACTGAAATCTAGTTTTCGACCATGGCTTTATTCTGCCAGCATGAGATTTGATCTGAAAGTTTATTACTCTTTTTTTCCATGGCTGCTCCCTCAATAATTGATTTGAAACACATTTAATCTGACAAAACAGAGCTCCTACAGCACCGCATTCAGCTATAGTGTGCGCGAGCCCTTAAAGTTGTAGGCAAGAACTTGTAAGTTTTGTAAAGCATAAAACCTAAAAGTTACTGCAGAAAGTCGCATTACATATTTGTGTTCCTGCTATATTCTAGAATGAGTTTAATTTTATTTCAAAATCACAAATTAATTGAAAGATATGGACTATTCCGAAAATTTTAACACCAAGGGCGAAAACTTAAAGCTGTCAAAAACTTCATGTTTTTTAATAATAGTTGTTTTTTGGAATAATATAATACATTTTTAGGCTTCAAATTACAGAAATAAAATGGATTTACGGGGGTTTGGTTGTGCATTACCGAGGCTAATCAATTAATTCCTAGTTTTGCTCTTTATTTCAATGATTTTTGTAAAAAAGGGGTATTTTTATTGGTCAGAAAAGTGGGCAAAACAGTTGTCTGAGTGAAATTAAAAATATATCGAAAAGATATTTAAAATGTGTTAATAATTTGAAAAAAAGTGTAACGTCCGCAACAGACAAAAATAAAATTTTTATTTAACGAGACTTATTATTATTTTTTAAGCTGTATTCATATGACCATATATTCCACTTAATTTTTTACATTTGAATTTTTTTTTTTATGCAAAATTCGCAAAAATATGTGAAAATGCACCTTAACCTCAAATCGACTTTAAATTTTTTGTAACGGCCGCAACGGAACTTTAAATAAGGTTAACTGTTTTTTATAA
Source organism: Drosophila limbata (assembly GCA_963924055.1). Classification (NCBI taxonomy): domain Eukaryota; kingdom Metazoa; phylum Arthropoda; class Insecta; order Diptera; family Drosophilidae; genus Drosophila; species Drosophila limbata. Next base: position 6,221,690 of record OZ001352.1, read on the forward strand.
AGGCTGTTATCTTAAAGTAGGTTGAAAAGTACTTCCAAAGATCTGCATTTTCCAGAAAATTTAAATAAATTTTGCCGAACTAAACGGGAGCTGTATTAGTTTAAACATGAAAATATGCGTGCAAATATAACGTCCGCATCGCTGGAATATTAAAATTTTTACACCCAAATAATAATGGTATTTAAATTATCCAATTGATTGTCAACCACTATGCCGCTTGCGGTGCACTGTAAGCAATGTGTGACATTTCACAAGCAATTTGGGAATTTCGACTATATGTATGTCGATAGGAGAGGAGAGGGAAGGGAAGGGCTTAATAAATTGTGCAAACCATTTAATGCGATAACTGTAAATGCCACGCTGCGTATGAGTTATACACATTGAATACTGCATGCCCATGATAGCACATACGCCTCGTTGGCCAATTGAATAATACTCGCAGTCGTACTTAAAATGCAGAATAATTGTAATTACAATTCATTCGCAGGGTGAACTGCAGCAATTGCTGGTGCTGCCGGAACATCAGGAGCGGCTGCAGTGCAGCAACAAAAGGACATCGATCAATGAGGTGAAGCGCTATATTATCGACACATTCATCGAGGATTATGGCAACAATTGAAGCGCTGTTAAATATGCAACGCAAATAACAAACAATGCCAAGCCAAATCAAAACGTATGCGAATCCAAATAGAATTAATAACGGGAGCCAAATCAAATGAAAATCATATATTACATTTGTGTTTGTATTTGGCATTTGTTGGGCAAATATCAATGAGGAAACGAGAATGCAAATAAGACAACAAATCGCTACATTTAAAATAAATACATACATATAAAAAAAATATACATATAATTATTTATAATGTGATTGATGTTTCCTAGCAGTGCATTCAAGTATTGTAAATTACACACAGCATTATGAGTACTCACTTGGCATATGAATATAATTATGAATACATTGAACACATGTATGTGAATGCGAAACTTATTTGTAATAATTAAGCTAATTTGACATAAAACAATAATTATAATGCAAAAAAAAATAAAAATATAAATAAAATTAATGAAAATGAAATCAACAGCAAAAAAAGGTCGACATTATTGATGTAAATTGCTTTTTCAAAGCGCAAATGTAATACGAATATGAGATAAGATTTAAGTGAAAAAAAAGTACTAAATCAATAAATTAATTAACTATGCATAAGTGTAAAAAGAGCAAAATTGTTTTTTACTTACTGGCCTTGTGTATTTTTATTTCTATTTTTAGGAAATGAAGGTAATATTGCGTGGACGTTTATAGTCTGTGCGAATTTTTTCAATATGTAAAACCTATCTGTAAAAAGTTGTTCGTTATTCGATGATTTTTGTAGAAGCTACAGCAAATAAGGCATGGATAAAAAGTGAAAGATTTATTTTATTTTCAATTTTTATTTCGGAAAAAGAAAGACCTGTCAGAAAGGATTTTGACGTAAGTATACGGAAATGCAGTAGGCTTTCAAAAAATTGATTGATGAAATCCTCAGCTATTTTAGACGACGGAAAGTTAACGTATATAATACATGAAAATGACAAAAAAAAAATTGTATTCTGCTGGGACTTTTAAAAACCAATCTTTTATCGATCATGATGAATTCTCTAAAAATATTGGCAAGTCAATCAAAGTACAAACTACACAAAATCTAATTACCTTAAAACCTTATGTAAAAATCCGTCAACTCAACAGAACTCTGTCTCCCCTCCTTTGAAATCCTCCCTTTGTCTATTCCTTTCTAGAAATACCTTACCTTACTAATTCAAATACATGTATTGCCACTAATTATGATTGATTACTATTGATTCTTTTTGATCTGATTTGGTTTTTCTGGGTTTTTCCCAATCATTGCAACAATTGTTGGATCATTTAAAAAAATTTTTAATACACCCAAATTCTTAATTTTTAATTTATTTTCTTATCCTTTCAGTTTCAAATTAAATTTAAATAGAATTTATATTAATTCAATAGCGTATTATGTTACTTAATTTTATTTTAGTTTTTATAAGTTTATCTGATCAACTGCACTTAATTGACATTAAGTAAATAAATAAATAAATAAATAAATAAATAAATAAATAAATTAATAAATACCTGTAAAAAACATTAGAAAACTTTTTCATAAATACTTGCTTTGAAATACATTTAACTGATATGCATTTACATTTCATTTGCCACTTCAAATACAATTCAAGTTGATTTACTTAGCTTGGAGTTATTCAGCATTGAATGTATGCGGCATTCAAATGAAAATGTATCTTGGAATAATCAAATTTTTATTCGAAACGAAACATTTTTTCTTCAGTCCTCATAAAATGAATCCCTTTATTTGTCTGCATCACTGACTCTGGCCCTGGCTCTGAGACTGGCTGATGGCTAAGCTCATTTCGGACCCCAGGAATATGAGAATTTGCATATGGTTGAGTTCTTGCCCCTGCCTGCCAGTGGTAGGAGCTTTTGGGTGGTGCTGCTGAGGGCAGTTGCTGGCTGGCTATGCTCACTTTGCAGTCACTTTTGTGGACTTTGCGCATTTCAAAGCGCTCGACTGATTTAACAAAGGATCAAGTTGTTAATTTGCCTGTGCCTCACCGCGTGCCACTGACAAGTGTCAAGTAACTGGCCGAACAGACAGCGGCTTTTGAGACGACAAACAAAGTAACTTGTCGGATTATGATTTTTATTCCCACAAATTTAGTGTCTCTTTTAGAAATATTATAAATGTTATTTTAGTATCAGTGCAGCCAATAGTTCGCTGGCTTGAACCAGAGAAAAAGATTATTTTAGTCTCTCAATGGTACCTATACCTTTTTTCTGTTATTTTTAAGCCTCTAAAATTATTAAAAAAAAGTTTTCCATACTAAGCAATTCCCTAAACTTTGACCCCAAATAATTTGACACGATAAAATGGTCTTTGCTATGTTATGTGCAAATTTCAGCTTTCTAGCCTTAACCGTTTGGCCTACGACAGTGATTCAGTCAGTCAGTCAGGACAAAGAATATAAATAGATTCCCAAACTTTTGTTTTAAGATCAATTTTAAATTTTTTTTCCTTATTTCGAAAGTCAAATTGAAATGTAATTAGAAATAGTAAAGCGTAAAAAGTATGAAATTTATGTAACTCTTTAAAAATAATTACTGATATTTAATATCTTATCTGAAAGCTCAAGTTGCCTTACCTAGCCTGCAGATGGCGTTTAAAATAATTAGATATGCTTTACACATTATCTTCACTTTGGATGCTTTACAGACTTCAAAAAAACTAAGGCAAATGCGAAAAGCAAGAAGAAAGTTCATAATTTCCTCCTGTCTAAGGGGGGAAAAAACATAGAAGAGTCCGCAGTTGGGTCTTCTTCCGTTCGCGTGGTTTTGCTCGCTGTCTCCGGCCCGTAAATAAGCAGAGTCCTCCAACCGCAGACCCAATGCCAAGCCCAAACCCAACCATAATCTTCCTCATTTACTGACGTTCTATTTATTTCTCTTTGCATTGCTCCTCTGTCTTGTAGGCAATTTCAAGCTCTGGTGAAAAATGCTGCCACTCTGGGGGTATGCGTCGGATGTGGCCAACAGACGCTGGAGACATTGATGAATTTCCTGTCGCATTGCTCGTGCAAGTCACTCCGCTTCAGGTGGTGAAGCAGCAACAGCATCAACAGGAGCACCTGAAGCACCTAGAGCATCAACGTCTGGCAAAAATTCAAATAAATTTATATCTGCACAAATGTCTGCAATGATGTTGCCCCATTGTGACTTAATAATTTCCTACTCACGTCCCAGCGGTGCATTGAACTGCGCTCCAAAAGATGTCTAAGAGGGCGAAGCGGCTTTAATGGCACTTTAATATTTATACCTTTCACATCTAGATACAACGAGATATAATTATGTTTGCATCTAAAAGTAGTTAGATTTTGCCAAATGTGGGAATCTAAAGGGGAATGTTGAACTGACACATATTCGCATCGCAGTGCGAGTACTCTATCCTATCCCATCCTATCCCATCCAAGCTTCATGTCAAGGCAAAAATATTCCAATTAGTTACAGTTGGTTGGGAATGCACAGGGCTCTTAGCCAACTTGTCTGACTGAAAAGTTGACACAAACAGATGAAAATCAAACAAAAAAATTGCAACAATACAAAATAAATTTAATTTTAAAGCTTAACCAAATGATTTTAACTTTACAGAAGCTCAAAAAATTAATCTTTACTTGTATAAAATTATAAACTTATAAATTTTAAAGTTATGGAGATTTCCTAATTATATATTTATTGTCAACTACGAAATGTTGACATTTAAATTAAATATTTATCTCAAATTAAGTTTAAAAAATTAACAATTTACACTTAAAATTTTGTCTGAAATAAAAAGCTTAAAGTTTCAAGATGTTTATTAAAAAAATACTGTTTCCACATTAGTTGCAGGGATTTGGAAAAAATAAATTAAAAATAACCAGTCAGTCGAAATGTAAACAAACGGTAAAAGCTATGGTCGAATTCCTGACTATAAGATATCCGTTAAATAAATATAAAACATTTTTATTGCATACTTTAAGGTACTTACAATGCTTGAGACTTTAATCAGCCATTACTACCGATTTTATAATGATAGCTTATAATAAAAGGTAACGAAAATTACCAAAAATACAAATACAATATACCCTTTTACTTATTTTTTAAGTAACTGGAATAATTAGTATAAAAAAGTTTGGTTTAAATAAAAAATTAATTGGGGCAATAATTCTTAGTTTAGCTGCTCTTTAGTTGGGAAAATCTAATTGGGAAATAAGTTTTAGCTAACTTGAGGTCTAGTAATGTCTGTAAGACACCAACAAACAACAACACACAAAACACTTGCTGATTGCAAGGAGCATGGCACGGTATACAGCTGTTTCAAGAGATGCCAATCTCTATCATCAGTACCGTTGTGCTGACTTGACCAGCGATCTCAGCCTAATTTCACTTTTGAGAAGCCAGAACCAGTTGTGAATTTTAGTTCTCAAAAGTGAAAAAATAGCTGTGAAGCTGATCTAGCCCTTTGTGTGTTGTTGTTGCCGTCGTTATTGTGCAAATGCCATCGGCATTTTTGTTGCAATAACAATTTTGTTTTTGTAATCTGTTTTTGTCAGTAACAAGAGAGTGTTGCTACTATTTCATGTATACCGTGCCATGCTCCTTGCAATCAGCAAGTGTTTTGTGTGTTGTTGTTTGTTGGTGTCTTACAGACATTACTAGACCTCAAGTTAGCTAAAACTTATTTCTACAATATAGAAAGGTCGCAAAAACAAACATTTCTAATTGGGAAATGTTATTAAAACCGCATATGCGTTATTCTTCCATGTCGAATGCGGCATTCGTTCGCATTCAAAGTGAAATAAAACATATTCCAAAACATTATTTGGTTAAGACAAAAGGGGAAACTTGTAGATCTTAATTAGCACTATTGTTGGTGCAAATGTTGATTTTTGGCAATTGTTCGTTTTCAAGATAATTTATAAAAACCAAGGCATTCGCACGCGACTCAAACAGCAGTAGTTTTTTCGACGACCAGTTCTAACACTGATATGGGCAAAACGTGAACGAATATTTCGATGCAATTAATTTTAAAATTTAATGCATTGATTGATCTTAAAATTCTTTTTTGTTTGATTTATAAAAATTAAGTAGTAATTTTTTTAATTTAAATTAAATCACTGTCGCACGCGACATGTCGCACGCAATATTTTGTTCCACAATATATTTATATTGTTTCTGTCTCTCTTTTTTTAAATTATATTTCGAAAACAGCTCGAAAAACTCGTCTTAAATTAAACTTTCTATGTATCATTTATTTCTATGTATTAAAATGGTTTATGCTACGATCTTACTATCTTACTTAGTGTAATCGATAGAATACAAACGGTCCAATTTTACAGAATATGGGCAAAAATACAGAAAAAGTGAATATATTCCAATGTAGTTCCAATGTAATCTATTTGTTCATCCCATTGAATTTCTTCTAAACAAATATTTTGAATACATTTTTGGAAGAAAATTTTACAAGATGTAAGTTTTTTATCAATTTGGCGTTTTTGGCCCCTTATTTTTATTCTTTCAGGGTTTCATAATAAGTATTAAGATATGGAAGTTGTATTAAAAACTCCGTAATTACTTAATCTTATTTTAATCATATTTTGTGGCTGACTTATGCAACTTGTGTAATTCTCTATATGGTCAGAAAGTGCCCGCATTAGTTTCATAAATAAATAGCTTGACAATTACTGGCACAATTCTTTGTTCCTGTTCTCGTTTTCATTTTCGTTTTCGTTCTTAGTCCTAAAGTCACAACGTGTTGCACTTGATGTGTTGCCTTCGCCCCATTTTGGCCTTTTCTTAGTTTCCTACTGCAAATTGCAAACGTAAATCTTGCCAACTTTTGCTGGCTAACAACTAACAAGTAAAAAAATTATGACAGAAAACAAGAAACTTACCCTCAACGACATTGAACTACTCTAACAATTTTCTTCATTTGAATTATTGCTATGAATATTTTGTAAAGATTATTAACAAATTTTTAACTTTATGCTATTATATTTCAAATGATCAAAGATAATCTTTAATAACGTATTAAGCTACGATTTCAGAGTAACCTTGGGAACAAAACCAAAATATAAATGAGAAAAGAAACCACCAAGACGAAGCCAACCGTCAACTTAAGTAATTCATTTCAAACTTTTTTGAAAGCGTAAAAAAAATCTTATAAAAAAAACCTCTTTACGAGGTAAAAGTCTAGTGACGAAATCATTTTCATGCATCAAAATTTCTGATATCCAATTTTGTGACGAATAATATTAAGGTTTACTTATAAATTACTAAAAAAAAAATATTGTCACTCGGCACATTGCGCTAATTTCTTCATATCTAATAAATATTTATTTTTTGCGCAGTGCCGAGTGACAATATTTTTTTTTTAGTAATTTATAAGTAAACCTTAATATTATTCGTCACAAAATTGGATATCAGAAATTTTGATGCATGAAAATGATTTCGTCACTAGACTTTTACCTCGTAAAGAGGTTTTTTTTATAAGATATCAGAAATTTTGGAGTAATATATCAGAAATTTTGAAAATTGCAATATTTGTTGACGGTACAACTTTGTCAAAAGGTGTTTATTGTTTGTACAAGCAAAAACAAACTGTCTGGCAACACTAGTTCCTTTTACAAACATATGTACATGCAAAATTAGAAAAAATCATTACTAGCGTTTTCTCAAAATCGCCAAAATGTAGGAAAAAATACCTTATTTCACCTGTAGCTGTTTACCTTTTAACTTAAAAAAGTTCAAAGTATGCCTAACAGCCCTTTGAAATACCTTTTCAACGATATATAGATCACATCTGTAGCTTTTATCGCTTGAATGCTATGGGGGTTTCAATTTTAGCGTTTTTTAGCGATTTCCCGCTAAACTAGCGATTTTTCGAAAAAGTCGTAAAACAAACGTTTCTATATTTTGATTATAAAATGATTTATCTGCCGCTAAAAGAATTCACCACTTGCAAGCAGTTTATTTCCGCATTACGCTGCAAGCAGTGTACATACTGCATATGTACAAGCAGTAGTGTAAAGGTAAAAGGTATATTCAGTTAATATGTAATATCTTGCCCAAACGAATTTTGACAGATATGTGTTATATGTCAAAAGACGCGGAATAAAATTGCCTATAACATATAACATATTTTTAAGTGATTTGATGTGTAGATTTTTCTTAAATCGCTAAAATGTGGGAAAAAATACCTTATTTCACCTGTAGCTGTTTACCTTTTTACTTAAAAAAAAAACTTTGAAGGTATGACTAAAAGCCCTTCAAAATACCTTTTCAACGATGTATATATCACATCTGTAGCTTCTATCGTTTGGATGCTATAGGGGTTTCAATTTTAGCGGTTTTTAGCGATTTCCCGCTAAACTAGCGATTTTTCGAAAAAGTCGTAGAACAAACGTTTCTATATTTTTGGGCGGGAACAAGTCCTCATTCAAACTTTTAAGCTAAATTAACGATTTGATCCAAACAAACAAACAGACAAACAGACAAACAGACAAACAGACAAACTGACTTTTCATCTCATTTTCGGAAGGCCACTAAAAATTTCAAAATTAATTATCTTTTGAACCAGTGGTCGGATTTTGAGGATCGAGGTGTCATTCGACGCGTATTTTTGATTAGAATAGTAAAAAAATATAAAAAAATTCAGAAAGGCTCCAACGGCCCCATTTGCTCCAATCATTTAAATTTTGCCCCTCCCACTTACACCTGTTTATCTCACGAACCAGGTGAGTTTTCAAAAGTCTTAGTATGCACATTTGTAAGTTTTATTGATACCTTTCGATCGGTATATAACTCGACCTGATCGGACAGTCATAGCAAAATTTCCATTCTTCCTGTGTATATATGCTAGTCGCCTTTCGCACCCTTCGTGCTGCTTTCGTCACTAGCGCGGACTGCCGTCCGCAGTGATAACCGAAAAGAAAAAAGAAATGAGCAGAATTGTGTGCCGCACACAGTCATGCACTCGCACACACACAGACAAATATACATGTACATTTGTATAAGTAGAATTTTATTTATTTATGACTGCGTCGGCAGCAGAAGCAACTTTCACACGGCTTCACGCGTACAAATTTCATTCGCATTTGTCCGACTTGCACTGAGTCGCAGTTCCTTACCCAGTCCAAAAAATCCAGTTGGAATTTAGCTGGAGAAAGCGGTATTTTGACCAAACAAACAATTTAAATGTTTCAATCTCAAGCTAGGAACTTAGGTGGTTTAAGTGGCTCAATTGCTTATGTATCATTACCTTGGGATAGATTTTCTTAGAGAGAAATTTTAAAGTTGTCCTTTAGCTTTGTTTTGTTTTCATTTATTTATCGTATAGAGTACTCAATAACTTGTCATCGATTTTACTAATCTTTGTAAATCGCAACATCTATAAATCTCACATCAAGGGTCAAATTTTCAGATAGCTCGAGCATTTATTGAGAAAATCATTGCCAGTTTAATATTAATTTATATTTCGATTTATCTTTCCATATACAATCAAATCAATCAAGTTTTATCTGAGAGATACTTTTAAGTTTTTGTGCATTTTACGTAAATATATCTCTTCCATATTAACCAGACCTCGTAACAAGACATTAAAAAAATAAGTATATTACAAGATACCCCTTAGTCAAAAAAATATTCTTTAATTGTATCTACGATAAAAACTTGAAACAGGCATATTTGATTAAGATTTTCAAAAATTGTATTTATAAAAATCTAAATCTAAAAAATTGTATTTATAAAAATGAAAATCAAATACTGTAAAATTAATTATACGTTATTTAAAACTAATTGTAAGACCAATCGTAGGATTAAATCAACTCATATATTATGTTTTGACTAGTGCCATAATCATAAGTTAATACAGCTTGTAGCACTATGATTTTAAATAATTTAATATAAATATCTATCATTATATTTATCCGATATTGCTGCGATATTGTTAACCATCAAAAAGAGCTAGATGAGACCTGGAAAACTTTAAAATAGACTTAATTTTGTGGTTCGGAGAAATCTGTGTGCTAAATGTGGTTTCTCTAGATCTTATAGTCTGAAGAAGAATATACATAAAATAAAGGGTCTGCGGTATAATACATACATATGTATATTCCAAATGAATATAAAATTTGCAGATGATTCCCATTGCTAGACTGCTCGTATCTTTTCGTAGTACAGATAGTTGTTTTTTTAATTGAACTCAATTCAATTGCAATCAAATTGAAACCACAAGAAGCTTAAGTAAAAATGTAAAATAGAATGGTTTAAATGGCAGGGTCATACTAAGGGCTTAGCTACGTCACTTAAACTGTCCACCATAAATTATCAGTGATACTGATGCACTTTAAGTTAAAGCTCTTAGAATTTAAACTCTGCATCGGATTGGGATTGCGGAATGGAACGGGGACTGTGAAGGAGGCATGCAAAGTTGGAGTTGAATGAAGTTGGCCTGCAGAAAAACTGGCTGGGAAAACTGTTTTGCCAATGCCAATTGAATGGCCAATGCCCACAAACACGTCAATTTACGAGAGAGAATATATGCGGCCAGGAGGAGGGTCCACTTTAAGAGCAAACAGCCCGGATGAGATGCTTTACGGCTGCTACTGTTGCTTTGGGAACTGCATAAAATGCTTTATTTATAGAGGGCAAACAAAATGAACTGTAACAATATTGATACAGCTGACATCAAGGGTTCGGGCACAAAAGGATTGTTATACATTGTACATACTGCCATTTCCAACTCCAACTGCCAAGTCCGGTTGCAACTCCTACGTCTAGACGCCTTCAATTGTCCTTTGTGGACTTGTGAGTTCCGGCGTAGTTTGTACTAACAAAGCCGCTTCATTAACTTGCCGCACACAAATTAGTTTTGGTTTAGTTGTCCGCGTGATTAAAAAAAAAGCCCGAGGAGGTTGAGTTCTGGTCAGATCCAGCTGATTGAAGCAACAAATTTGCATGGCAAAAAACAAAATCCAATTTATTTGCTTGCGTGTGTTTGTTTGCATTTCTTTCTTTTATTTCTATCCAAATCAAATGCATAAAAGTCCAAATGGCTTGGGCAGTAAAAAATGCCATTTGATGTCTATAAATTGAACGATGATCGCTTAAATCCAATAAAAACGAAACCAACTCCCGTGCTGCACGCACACACACATAGTAGAGCAACCACAAATTGTAAATGCAGCGACGCACATTGGCCAGAGGGGAAGGTAGATTGGAGGTCAGTAAATAAGTTTAACGCATGTGTGATACGGCTATCAACAGCCCGAGGGCAATGCCATGAGAAAACCTGTTAGACCTAGCGGTACAGTGGAATGGAGTGCATTAGAAATTCCGAATAAATTACTAAACCTTTTGAATTTAAAAATAAATCTTTACTTTGGAAGTTTGACTAATAGATAATCTGTGTCAGGTTTGACATTTAAGTAAACAGGAATTTTTTTCAAAATATAAACTTTTTAAAAAGGTAACGTAAAAAACTATACATATCGAGGTATCTGTCACATACTATCGATATTTACAGCCGATAGTTACTATTTTTAGAAATTTAATATCGCTGTTAATAACATAAATTATTGAAAAATTAGTGTTTTTAGTCGGCAATTTGACGACAAGCATGACAAATTGGTACCCTAGGCTAGGATTATTGCTTAAGTAAACAACAAATTGTAATTTTACAGGATTACTTTTGCAATAGCAAACTAATTCAAAAGGCAACGTATAATACTATACATATCGAACTATCGATACTTGTACATTTAACACTATTGATCTCACCAACCGATAGCTAGTATTTGCTGAAGTAAAGTATCGCTGTTAGCACGGATGACACCACGGCTGCCAACTGTGAACGTTAAAAACAGCCAGATTTGAATAAGCAAATTTTGAAGAAATAATATAAAAATATGGTACTGTTTTTTGGCAAACTTTTATTTTATTTCTATATTAGAATGGAAGGTAGGTAAAAATAAAATAACTGAATGCCAAAAGACACAAACAAATTTTTATATTATTTTTTCAAAATTTGCTCGTTCAAATCTCGCTTTTTATAACGGTCACAGTTGGCGGCCGTGGTTTCCACAATTGGCGTTTTTGCGCCAAAGCTGGCACTTTTTTTCCTGTTAGCGCAATGGCATTTTTTTTTTAATCGAAAAGCAATGTTGAAAAAGTAGACGCTTACAAAAATTTGAAATTTTCAGTGGGTACCTAATGGGTTAAGGAAAGTTTTGTATACTTCAAAAAAAGCTTAAAATTTGAGTAGAATTAACTTTAAATGGTGACAAAATACTTTTGGCCACCGCTGAATCTTAGATACGGTTAATAAGTACTTTAAAAAAACGGCCCTAAGATTAAAATGTAAAATACTTTGGAATTATTATGTGTTTGGGAAAAAAATACTAATTTTTTTAATTAAATGCAAAAGTAACATGAACAATAAAATTTTTTTTGGCTCTTTTTCAGTGAATTTAACTCATTTTATTTTATATTTTTTTAAGTGGCAGCCGTCGCTGTTAGTAACATTTAAATATCTATGCTGTTATGTTAAGTAAAATATCGATAACACTCAATGCGCAGTGTTGTCAAAAACGACGCGCTACGCTTAAGCCGTGTTTGTTGTTGTGTGTGAGAAAAATATATTATTTTACTAAAATAATCTGATTAAGAGATGGAGGAAGCTACTGCAATTAACGGCAAAAAGCTGGAAGCATTTAGCAAACTCAATTTACTGGAGATGAGTCGCGTGGAGAGTTTCAAGGACTGGCCGTTTCCAGCGAGCTCAGCATGCAGCATTGCAAAGGCAAGCAGAACGTAAAATTTATAATAAACCTTGTTTAATAAGCAAAAAATTGTGCAGATGGCAGAGGCGGGATTCTACTGGACGGGCACAAAACGAGAGAACGATACAGCTACATGCTTTGTATGCGGCAAAACACTCGACGGTTGGGAGTCCGACGATGATCCTTGGAAGGAGCATCTGAAGCATGCGCCACAGTGTGAATTCGTTAAACTGGGTTGCCCGGAAAAAGATATGACTGTAAGTACTGTACGCTGATACCAATGTCATCTAGCTGGCGTTTTAACGAATGTATTTGCTTTCAGATAGATCAATTTCTCAACATTTTTGGTACTGTTGTTAAAAATAACATAGAAAAGAATATTAAGGATTTTAAAACACAATTCATGAAGGAAATTGAAGCCAAATTGAACGAGTTTTTGAGCAAACAACCATAGTATTTATTTTATAAGATTTTCTTCTTTATTTATATACCAAAATACATATTTCATGTTCAAAATACATCTGCATGACGAATGTCGACTGTGGCGCAATTTCTTTGTTTTGAAATAGTTGACAACGCGGAAAATTGTCAGCTGTTAATTGTTATCCCATTGCCATAAACTGCACAACTTTATTCTTTTCATTCATAATTTGTAATTTAAGTCAACCACCAATATAACTAACTGCAAATATATCAAGCTATCGTTTCTCCATTAAAGCAATAATTTTGTCTAATCAAATTTCAATGAATGTATTTTATTTAAGAACATTTTAATAATAAAATATTTTAAATTACATGTATGAAACTCAACTTAGGTAAAATGAAATTTTTTGACAAAGATTTAACAAATAAACACTTATATACTATACTTAAGACATCTCAAATCAGTTCACAGCGTTTAACCTGAATCTAGTATATAACTAAAACCTATAAAATCGCATAATATTTGACTTTACATCCCAAAGAGACCTTTGAGGTCATCAATGGAAAGCTTCGAGCTAACTTTGCCCATTAAAACACCATCAGCGAGTTCCAATTTGCGATCTTGTAAAGCCTTAATCCGCTGCTCGACGGTGTCTAAACACACAAGCTTATAGATGATCACATCTTTTTTCTGACCCACGCGGTAAATACGATCCTGGGCCTGGGCTTCCAGCTGTGGATTCCAGTGTAGGTCAACCAGTATCAAATGATTGGCACCGATCAAATTGAGTCCAACACCGCCAGCTGTTAGGGAAAGTAACAGAATGCGCTTTGGACTGTGCGGATCGTTAAACTCATTTACGATACTCTGACGATCCTTAACTGGTATGGAGCCATTCAGTGACAATGTCACCAGCTTCTCCCTCTGCAACATGTCCCGCATGATATTAAGCACCGATGTCCACTGGGATACCACGATTGCCTTATCCTTTGTTTTTAGCACGGATGTCTTTAGTATTTCCATTACTTTGTGCATTTTCGAAGATGGTCGCTTTAGATTAAACACTGGATTGCTGCGCTTCAATACATTCTGTGATGCCTTGGCCAAACGCGCCTCAGCGGCACCAGACGACGATCGTCGAGAGGACCCGCCGTTGCTGTTGATATCCATCTTTTTAAGCTGTGCCAACAGATCAATCTCCGGAGTGCTACCATGATCCATTTTACCACCGTCGTCCTCCAGCATCTGAAACAGGTTTTAGTTGAGAATGTAATTACGTTAAGAAATATATCAATATTAATATATTTACAGAATCTATAAGTCCAGGATGACAGCATATTTGCCTTAGTCGCAACAAAAGGACTAATATTTCATGGGACTTGACTTCCTTGCTTTGACCAGCCATGCGGGCGAATTTCTCGTGCATTTTAAAATAGGCACCATTGGGATCCTTAATTTGATTGTATGTCGGCTTGCGTGAATCTTTGATAAAGTTCGCATCGGAATCCTTCTCAGCACGTTGGAACAGAAACTGGGCGAATAACGAACGGGAGTAGGTCATAACCCTTTGGTACACGTTCATCTCATCGGTATCAAGACTGATTTCCAATAAATGAATCTCTTTTTTGGGCAAACTGTTCAGTTTGCCATCCAACTGGAGTTGTGCCTTGGTCCGTCTCAGCATCAATGATGTCATCAGCAGATTGAGACGCTGCTGTCCGTCGCTGCTCTTGTTGTCGATCCACGTCTTCCATATAGCCAAATCATCGAAGGGCGAACAGCGCAAAAACTTTAAAAGCGCATAAACATCGAGTTCCTTATTCTGAATGGGAGTTCCGGTGAGTGCCCAACGGAACTTGCCCCGCAATGCGCTGACAGCTTGCGATGACTGCGCCATGTGGTTGCGCACGACATGGGCCTCATCTAGAATAATGCGCCGCCATTTGACACCATATAGTGCGCCCTTGTCCTGATCATCCCTTGCCACTAGATTGTAGGTGGTGACGACCATATCGTACGTGGACAATTGCTTGGCCATTGTCTCACGATTAGTGCCGTGATGGACGCAGACAGTGAGCCGTGGACGCGACATCTTTGAGCTAACCTCACCCTCCCACTGACGCAGCAAGCTGGCAGGACAAACCACCAAGGTGCCACCATTGTGCGCTGTCTATAAAATCATTAAATAATAGATTCTGTTAAAGTTCCTCTGAATTTAACGCCAACTGACCTTGCGTCCCTTTGATTTCCATCCCCCGTTCTTTTTGCGATTCTTGGCCATGTATTCGTCTTCCTCGTCGCTGCTTGCGGAATCGGCGCCAGCGCTGCTTCCCTTGCGCGTCTTAGAAGCGAGCACAAGGGATATCATGGTAAGAGTCTTGCCCAGACCCATATCATCGGCCAAGATGCCACCGCATGGACGCTGCTGCTCGCGCCAGGTCATCCAGGCAAGCGCATGCTTCTGGTGATCCATTAACTTAACCTTTAGCCCAGGTGGATCATCGGCAAATACATTCGCCTTCGGACATCCCTTCAATGATCCATGTAGCACCTACAAAAAACCAAATGCATTAATGAACGTTTAACACAAGCAACAGGATGCCGATCGAGCAGCTCATTCAGTTTGGTGCGACTTCTAATCAGGACGTGCCCTTTGAAAAACGCCCGCACAGTAACTCGTGCCCAGACGCCATCAGTTTAGGCATGCGACTCAGATATCCGTTCTACTTAAACTCATCATAGAGGAGGAAATATAATGGAGAATTCATAGGCAGTCAATACGCACCTTGAGGGAATCCAAAGTGAGTGCCTTCTGTTCATTGAACGTGGCTATGCCTTTGGCGGTCTTTTGTGTTGGTTGTATGCGATTCACTCCAGCCGACAGCTGATCCCAGTCGGGCGCATCTTGTTCAGATTTTTTCGCTTTGGTTACCTTTATCTTTGGCGCCTCCTCTTTTACTTTGAGATCTTGCAGATACTTTGATTTGATGGCAATGTCCTGGCGCAATGCTTCGACACGCTTTCGGATCTGTATACCCTTGTCGGGCAGCTTAAGAGATGTCTTCTCGTACAGCTTTAACGCCTCCTTCAATTCGCCATGCAAGTCACTCAATTTTTTCGATTCCTTTTCAAAGAAATCATGGGACACTCTCTGGCTGGGCGTGACCTTCTTGATCGCAGCTTTAATTGTGGGTTGCACCAAATTTCTGGCCTTAACCTTTGGAGCACTTGCTCCGTTGCGTGGGGAATTGTCACGAGATTTGCGACCGCGAGGAAGAGGCGCCAATACGTTTTCCTTATAGCTATCATCGTCGTCCGAGCTGCTGGGGATCTCAATGGGTGTCTCCTTATCGCTCAATATGAGCACATCACTGCCAGACGAATCATTTCTAGGCGATCTGTGCCTTTGCTGCGGTTCAGGGATTGGGAACAGTGTCGAGTGCAGCGTATCTTCGATGCTGTCCATAAAGTTGGCAGTGTAGCGTGGCGAGAGGGCGCCATCATTGGTGGCCCGACGATAACGCTCTGCCGCAGCCTCTTCCCGGTCCACTTCCTCGTCGAACGTTTCATCCGCATTGGCATTGCCTGGATTTACGACAGGCTGATCCTCGTCGTCGATGTAGTCTATCTCACTAGAATCATCGCTCATGTCCAGGGGTCGCACACCCGTTATACTCATCAGTGTGCGCGGCGACAGGCCACGCTGATCGAGCTCATCCTCCTCTTCGCTATCACTGAAACCAGAGATGTCGCTGCGACTTGAGCGGCCTTGCGAAAATCACGCACAATTCACAGTTTTAGATACGCAAATATATATTGTTATGGTCACATCTTTGCCTCACCTCTAGCGCTTTCCACGGCATACTCCTCGTCTTCGCTATCGTACTCCTCGCTATTACTGGACATATTTACATCTAAGCAAAGCAAACGCTAGACAATTTACGCGCAATTTTATTTCATTTTAAAAGTAGCTGTAAATGTTTTTTAAAAATGTCTACTTTGATAAGGCTGCCACCTGGATGAAACATTATAAGCATAGAAAAATATCGATTATTATCGAGAATCGATTCTCAAATCGATTCTCACTAAAAGAAATCCGGGTGTTATTGAAAATTTTGTTTTTTTTTTATTAGCAAGGTGCTGCTTCGTTTTGTTTTGTGTTGTTTTTCAAGTTATTACCTCGTCCAATGTCCCAATCAAATGGTAACTATTTCAACAATTTAGTGTTTACTTTATTTATTATGATTGAGGAGATGCAGAGTCGCCGTTATTACTCAAGCAAGTGCGCAGCGTTTTCATGATGAAATTCAAACATTTACGAGATATTTTATAGTGTGTACATATATCGCTTAATATACATATATTAGTAACATTAATATGTATCTTACTATAGGTGACAGCGATGACTCCGTTGTGGAAATTCCCTGCAGTCAAGTCTACGCCGTCAGCACTAAGAGTTCTGATAATGATTGCTCATTGATAGAGATCAAGGATGAAGCCAATTGCATGTCTTCTAAAGGACGGAAAAGCGATGGGTCTGTTGTGGAACTTCCCGACAGTCCAATCTGCGCCGGTGGCAGCAAAAATGCGGATGCTGACAATTGTCTATCGCTTGAAGGCAATAGAATTTCGTATTTGGGATGGCAAAGCATAGGATCAGTTGTGGAAATTCCCGACAGTCCAATCTGCGCCGGTGGCAGCAATAATGCTGATGCTGACGATTGTCTAACGTTTGAGATCAAGGATGAAGCCAATAGCATTTCGTATTTGGGATGGCAAAGCGTTGGATCAGTTGTGGAAATTCCCGACAGTCCAATGCGCCCCGGTGGCAGCAATAAAAGATATGCTGATACCCAAATTGGGAGAATCAAAGCTGAACCGGAACACGACGAGAGCAACCCGTCGTCGCCCATATATCCAGATTGCAATAGTGAATTAAATGATGATGAACCAGGCTCATCACTCCTAGAAGGAGCAGGCCTTAAGGCTGAATACGCCAGCGATGAGAATGCCATTTATGTGAGCTCAGAGATTTATGACAGAGAAAAGGCCAATTTCGATGCGCTCGTCGAAAAGACGCTTTGCGCTGAGAAGACACGTGTAAAGCTAGAAAGCCAAAGCAAGGATAAGGATAATAAAGAGCTGCTCCATGCAGAAAAGGAAGTGCTCAAACTAAATGAACGCCTCAAACTGATGTCACAATATATGGATAATCTCCGAACAGAAGATGAAGAGACTGCGGCTAAGCCAGAATCACAAAAACACTTGGAAACTGATGAGAAGCCGAGTTGGGCACATCTGTACGCGGGCGTTAATCGACATCGCCATAAGGCTGAGGGCTCTGTGGCCGAGTTCTATCAACACAAATCAAACATTATATCTGGCCTTAAGGTGAGAATCGATCATTGGAAGAGATCAGTATATGTATGTAGGAAACGGGAGATATTAAGAGATTACTTTGATTACAGACACTTTATCAACCGGACGGGCCGCCGCCCAATGCAGCGGAGTTCGGGGAGCAGCCGAAGGCGCTAATGGTGTCGTTGTTGAAACATCAGGCGGCGGGACTCAAGTGGATGATGTGGCGCGAGACTCAGAAGATTCGTGGCGGCATTTTAGCCGATGACATGGGCCTGGGTAAAACCTTGAGCATGATTGCGCTAATCCTGGCGACCAATGAGAAGAAACAAAAGAATAATCCAGTTGCAAAAGTGCAATTCGATTATAAAAAATCGTTTGAGCGACAATTGCAGCTCCACAAGATGCAACAGTCGCCACTGAAACGCATCCGCATCTTTGATAATAGCGATAGCGAGGACGAGCAACCAGTGTTACCTCCCAAGCAGGAATATCTGCCACCTAAGCATGATGATGATGGGGATGAGGATGAGGATGAAGATTTCCTGGCGTCGAGCTCAGGGAGGTGCAACAGCGCGGGCACCTTAATCATCAGCCCCATGAGCGTGATGTCTCAATGGGCGGACGAGGCTGCCACCAAGGTCAATCCGAATGCCCTCAAGACTCATATCTATCATGGAGCCGATCGTCGTCGTGACATTGAATTGTCGAAATTCCGTCGCATGGACATGGTGATCACCTCGTACAGCACTGCCGTTTCGGAATATAAACGCTTGGGCAGCGGCTCTTGGCTGTTCAAGTTGGAGTGGGATCGTCTGATCCTTGATGAGGCGCATATTATACGTAACACCAAGACCGCCTGCTGTCAGGTCGTGACCGAAATTAAAGCCAACTGCCATTGGGCGTTAACCGGCACGCCCATCCAGAATCGCGCCTTGGATTGCTTTGCTCTGCTCAGATTCCTTAATGTGCCGAACTTTAGGGATTTGCAGCAGTGGCGTCGCTACCTCAACGAAGGCCTTGCCGGTCACAGTCGGATGAGTTTCCTCATCAAGCCTCTAATGCTGCGTCGCACCAAGTTGAACCTACAGGCGTCTGGTGAAATGCCACCATTGCCGCCTCTGCACGTCAAACTCATCGATGTGAACCTCTCGCCGCCTGAAATGAATGTCTACAAAATTCTTTCCGCCATTTCTTTGAAGATCTTTGCCCAATATCTCCGGCAACGTGAACAGAATAACCAAGATCTTAACTATTATCACAATGAACGCACGCCCAGCTTTATTGTTGACGAAATTGATAGTAAATATCATGATATGTATCAGAAGTTCCTACGCTCCATTGGTTACAATCCGCGCCAGAAGGTCAAGGGCATTGTTATATTGGTTCTACTGTTGCGATTGCGACAATTCTGCTGTCATCCTGGACTCATGGTGAAGGTAAGTGATATCTCCGCTCATGCATAACATTTTTGTTGACATGTCTTTCCCTTTCAAAGATGTTGAGCGACCGACTGATGGGGGCCGAAAGTGATGAGGAGGACAACTTGGAGAATGAACAGCCTGGCGATCTGAATATCAAATGGCTGGAGAACGATACTGATGCAAAAGATGACAAGAATGGCATCAAAGAAGAGCATGAATTTACAGATACAAATGAGAAGCAGGAAGATACAATAGATGTGGAAACGGCCATGAAGCTACTCCGTCCCAGTAATCCGATATTTGAGTTTGAACGCAAGTCTTCCAAATGCAAATTGGTATTTGCCACACTGGAACGGCTGCTCCAAGAGACGAGCGATAAAATTATTGTTGTCTCGCAGTGGACAAGTTTTTTATCTCTTATCAAACGGTATTTAGATTCCATTGGCCACGAGACGCTTGATTTCAATGGCACAATGAATGCCATGCAGCGCACGGAAACGCTCAGTGAATTTAATAACTTGCGCAACAATAAGCGCATTCTGTTGCTCTCCTTGGCAGCCGGCGGCGTGGGACTCAATCTGAATGTCGCCAATCATTTGCTTCTGGTCGATTTACATTGGAATCCACAGTTGGAACGTCAGGCGCAGGATCGCATTTATCGCTATGGCCAGAAGAAGCCCGCTTATATCTATCGGTTCATGTGCAAGGACACGGTAGAGCAGCGCATCAAGGCACTGCAGGATTACAAAATGGAAATCTCCAATGTAGTCTTGGGTCATAATGATCATGCGGCGCCCCACAGAAGTGGGCTCTCCTTGAAGGATCTCGTGAAGATTTTCAGCATGAAGTAAGCTACCTCCTAAAAGTCCTTCTCAATCCTCACCAAAGGTACTGATATTTGAATATGTACGAATAATTTCAAAGTTAGAGCTAATTTCATTAGTTAAGCTTCCATATTTTCTAACTGACACTAAAGATCTGAATTTAAGAGTAAAATATCTTTTAAAAATAGAGAAGAGAAAGGAATGTATAGAAAGGAAAACATCCATTGTGATTCTAAATCATTATGGTCTACTTCCAAAACTAATTTAAGCCTTCTCAAGAACATTTTCGGCATGTTCTAAACTATAACAGAGCTCCTTAGAAATCCTCACTAAAGAAGTTGAAAGAACTTCAACATTGATCATGATAAAGTTAACATGACCATATTTCAATGTAAGAGAATGTATTACGAACCTGATTTCCAATTTTTTTTCTTTTAATTTTATCTAAATAAGATTTAAGATACGTTTAAAAAAAGACTTTAAATATGATTTAAGTTAAGTTCGGTATCAATTTAAGTGTGAATTTAAAATAAAATACATATGTTTTTCTCAGTGTAATATTTAAACAACATCGAATGTAAATCTCTTTTTCCCCTATTATTTTCAATTTAAAAAATCGCAAAATTCAAATATTTACAGTGTGTTGTAAAACAAGTTTAACGATAAAGCCTATCTATAATCGATTTCAAATTGAATTTGGACATTTCTCTCAGTGTAAGCTGTAAATAACAACAAATAAAATAATTACCTGTATCGAAATCGAGTTTATTATTCGGAATATATCAAAAAGCAGTTATTAAACAAATGAGGAATGGACAATATATTGTATATTGACACTATATTGTAGTGTAGTGCAATGCAAGCAACGTTGTTACAACGTTCATGTCGTTCATGTCATCTACTTCTTGAGGATGCTATTGACGGCACAGACAATGTTGCGAGCCGAGATGCCAAACATGTCGATGAGGACAGCGGACGGTCCAGAACGGGGTACAGTGGGCACAAACAGATGCTTCACCACGAAATTACGATGCTCGGCCAGAGCGCTGAGCACAGCCTCACCAAGTCCACCTTGCCTGGAGGAGAAGAATAAGAGAGAAATTAAAATAATAGTTCAGCTAGTAGGACAAATTGAGCAATTAACTGTCAGCCCACTTACTGGTAATGATCCTCGACAACAACGATACGTCCGCCGCACTGTTTGCCCTGCTCCAGAATCAGGTCGACATCCAGAGGCTTCACCGTGAAGGGATCAATGACACGGGCCGTGATGCACTCCTTCTCCAGCTGCTCGGCGGCTGTCAGGCACTCGTAGAGCGTAATGCCGGCACCGATGAGGAGCACCTCATCGGATGGCTTCTGGCGCACAATCTTGCCACGGCCAACGGTAAACGGCTCATCGTTGTTGTAGATGACAGCAGTGTTTGGACGCGATGTGCGAATGAAGCAGACACCCTTGGTGTTGGCCGCCAGTTCGACAGCACGTTCCGTGCTCACCGCGTCCGAGGGATAGAAGATGGTGCTGCCGGGAATGGCGCGGAACATGGACAAATCCTCTAGAGCCATCTGTGAGGGACCATCCTCGCCAATGCTGCAGCCGCAATGTGATCCCACAAAGTTCACATTCGTCTGGGAAATGGCACCCATGCGGATCTGATCGAAGGCACGCGTAAAGAACGTCGCAAATGTCGAGGCAAAGGCCACCGTGCGACGGCGACAGGCGGCGCCAATGGCGACACCCACCAGATTCTGTTCGGCAATAAAGCATTCAATGTAACGCTCTGGGAAAGCATTGCGCAACTTGTCCGAAAACGTGGAGTTCTTTGTATCGCCATCGAGGGCAATCACACGATCATTATCGGCGCCAATCTTGGCCAGAGCCGTGCCATAGGCCAAGCGGGTGGCCACTGAATCTCCCAGCTTGTAGTTGGGTGGAGTGCAAAGCTTGACATTGTTAATGTCCACCTCGGGGGCCATGGCCATTTTGCAGAGCTTCTTGGGTGTCATCTTGACATTCTGGCTGACAATCAATCCCTCCAGATGCTTGATCACGGTGGCTGCCTTATCCCCAAGTGGCTTGCCATGCCAGTTATCCTTATCCTCGATCTGGGGAAAGTCCTTGCCCTTCAGCGTCTTGGCAATGATGGCCGTGGGCTTGTTCTTAGTGCTCGCCGCACAGTGGAGTGCCTTGCAGAGCTCCTCGATGTCATGGCCATCCACAACGAGCGCATTGAAGCCAAAGGCCTCCAGGCGATCCCGATAAACGTCCATTTTATGCTGCAGCGAAGTGGCTTCCGACTGTCCCAAGCGGTTAACATCGAAGATCACGCACAGATTGTCCAGCCCATAGTGTCCGGCAAAGTGGAGCGATTCCCACACAGATCCCTCGGCGGATTCGCCATCACCCACCACCACATAGGTGCGATAGTCGGCCTTGTCAAAGTTCTTGCCCACATAGGCCATGCCAGCGCCCACGGCAACACCCTGGCCCAGAGATCCAGTGCCCACATCAATGAAATTCAGACGTGGCGTCGGATGACCCTCCAAATCACTATCGATCTTACGCAAATTCTTCAGCTCCTCCACTGGGAAGAGGCCCGCCTCCGCCCAGGCGGCATACAGAATGGGAGCAGCGTGTCCCTTGGACAAGATCAAGCGATCGCTGGATGGATCACGTGGATGCTTCATGTTCAAGCGCATCTGCTGGAAGAACAGCACAGACATGATCTCCGCCAAAGAGCTGCATGATGTTGGATGTCTGCAAGGCGAAAAGAGGGAGTTGAATGAGTTTTATTTAAGGATTCTTCGCTGGCACTGAGCCAACAACCAAGGGAAGGGGAAACCACAAGTTGCCCCTGAAGTCTAGAGAAGTATAATATTACATATTGACGTCTGGGAATGTTTACAAATGCAGAATGAACTAGGAGAATGCCATGAAAACATTACAGCTTTTTCTCCCTAAAACTCTAAATGTTTTTAAGTCCAATTGCGGATTATATTAATTGAAAATAATCATTAATAATCATTTTTAGAATAAGAAATGAGCTTTAAAACATTATTAAAATTATTTGTTCTTTACATTATTATTTAAGTCAGATTAAAATAGTCAGATTATATAAAAGGCCAAAAAATAAGCCTTTTTCAGATCTTTTTTTTAGCTTTTTTTCGACCTTCTCTTTACTAACAGCTTTGCTTCTTTAAAGTTGGCTACACTGCAGAACACCCTGTGAAGGGGCTCGTCTTACCAGCCACATATACATTCATGTGTATGTTTATCCATTCATATACATACATACATATGTAAACATTGGCATTTGTATATAAATAGGCCTTATCGTAGACACGTTTCGTGTAGGTTTCCAAGCCGAAACCGGTCTGAAATTTACGCTTGCTTTGCATAAATAAATTTTTCGATTGCCTCTCAAATTCGCACAAAAGTTTCCACAAACATTTTAACTGTCCCCCCCGTCGTCCCGTTGCCCACTATTCAGTAAGAACTATTGAAGGTGAGAACGAATTTTGATTTTATCATTAAATAACCGTGAAAACACTTGAGGATCAGCAAAATCACCGCTGCCTAACCGACCAACTGTAGGTTATCTGTTCCCCAACAACAGAGGTCATAAATACAGTTAGTCAGGTAATTGATTTGACAAGCAATTATCATGTTAAATTACAAAAATTGTTAAGGGATGTTTAAAAAGTACAAAACTGAAGACAAGTTGGCCCTTTGTCAAATTAATTTTGTGACTTACTGTATATGGAACGGCGCTTATCAGTCGTTTAGACGGAATAAATGGGGTAAAGAACAGTTATCCATTTGAATACATTATTTTCTGTGCATTTAACTACTTATCTAACATTTAGTTTAATTGCAAGGTTATAAAAACGTCAGCCATTATCATTAATGTGTTTGTTGCTCGGGCGCCGCGTTGCCAACTGCACGATTCAACAGAACCCAAATATACTAATTGTTGTTGCAGCTATGCTTTAACCGTTGTAGCTCAGCGTTTCCAAGTGAGCTATCAAAACAAAAGCACAACATGCGTATTCATATGACCACGCGTTGCCAATCATCAGCAAAGTTTCAACGAGCTTTGTTTGAAGCGCCGCCTCTACAAGTGTGTGAGTGCTTGAGAAATGAATATGGTCCAAACTTACAATAAATGAAGTTTAACATTTGTGAAGGTCAACGAAGGTTAATTATAAATTAAGTAAATTAATAAACGAAAGTCAAATAACTGCACGCAGCTTATCAGCAATGACACAAAAGTTAAGCATGTGTGTGGGCTTACTGTAAATTTATAACAAAACGTGTCTTATGGCACGGCGTTGCATTCGACAAAACACGTGGCTTCGAAGCCTTAAGCCGGGGGTCACCTTTGCCGGGCGTGCATCGCGCGATCGCGCAACAAGTGCAAGGTGCACAACTTTTCCATGGCATTCTAAATAAAGTGATTGTTACCACTTACCCAGACTTGGAGGCCTCCGTGGCGTTAATTGAATGAATACGCAATTTATGCGCAACATCTTTCAAATCTTGCACGGTTTTGGCTTCTGGCTTGTGATACGACATATTGACACCGATTCGTGTTGAAGTTGCTTTAAGTGATGAATTTAATAGATTGTTCTTTGTTAACCAAAGGCTGACACTTCTACTTCGACAAACGACTGACAATAATATGGCCGTTTTGTTAACCTAAGATTTATTGGTGTTGATACTCGTTTTAATCTCAACAACAATGAACCGTTGCAGCCGGCGAATGAAACCAAACTGCCGTCGCTTCTGTTTTTGACTTGTATGGGAGCAATTCTGTCTGCCTTTGGCGACGTTGCCGTCGCAGTCACATTCACAGAAAATTAGCTTTCAAATTGAAGCGTGAGCTGAAACGGCTTTATTTGCTTAAGGCTGAAAAGAGATAGATGTGTATACATAAAGTTATCACTAGTGCTTTCAAGCCCAAATTCTACTTTGCTGATACCAAAGCTTTTTTAGCAACTAAACTTTTTAAATAACAAATATAATAAAGTGTCGTCCATTTTTAGTTAGCTTTGAAATATAAATTTGGACTCGCGGTTTGTGCGCCTTCGATAGCTCAGTTGGTAGAGCGATGGACTGTAGTTCGGCAATTGCAAAATAGACATCCACAGGTCGCTGGTTCGACTCCGGCTCGAAGGAATTGAAGTTACCTTTTTTTAATCTTTTGTCTTAAAATTCCAAAAGTAATTTCTTAACAGCCTTAATTTCAATCCACGGAAACTATATCTAATCAGCGCTATATAACTTATTAAATTTGGTAATAGCTAATGAACTAAACTTTTACACAATTTGATTTTTGTTAACGGGTTTCAAATACAGTATGAAGACTATAAATTTAGAAACGACTACTCTGATACAGAATAAAAATATAAAATAAACAAAAAATCCTTCGAGCCGGAGTCGAACCAGCGACCTGTGGATGTCTATTGTGCACGTAAATGCCGAACTACAGTCCATCGCTCTACCAACTGAGCTATCGAAGGCACATGGACAGCTGCGGCTAACTAGGGCTCTCAAAGGGGGCCGAATGAACTCAATGTGAATTGGTATCGTTACCAAACACTGAAATATTCATTGAAAAAAAATGCATATCTGGCAATTTAGCGTGTTCATTTATTCTTTTTATGCGCACAAGTTTTAAATAAATAAAGTTTCATAATATCATCATTCTCTTGCTTCGTTTCGCTTGTCTTAAAGATTTAACTAATGCATAATTTAGTTAGCAAAATAGTTAACATTAACAATACATTTAGTTACATTTAAATTTACAATTTGTTGCATTTATTTTATTTGGTTTGGTACCATTTCTCGTGAATTTAATCATATCGCTAACTTAACTCCATTCTTGACTATGTTTAATATGAATTTATAAAAATAGGCGTATGTTTTAGTTAAGTATCATCTAAACAATTTATTTTTGTGCACGTTCTCTCGATAGGTTTTTAAATGTTACAGTGAAAGCTGCTTGGAGTGCACGGAGATTATTGATCGAATTGATGCGATCTAAAAACAATTACGAGATTTAATATCTGGTACGGAGAAGCAACAACAAAAATCTTATATTATTAAACAAATGCACAAAACACAATTCGTAATATCACTAGCTAAAAATAAAGCGTTAAATAAAAGCTATAAAGTATTTTTTTAAACATAATAAAATGGACATAAATAAGTTTAGTTTATAATACATAAATAAAGAATTGTTGTCGTTTATCAGCTCAGTCCAGGGCGATTCCCTGCATCCAGGCGCTTAAATCGCTGCCATCGGATTCCATGATAATCTCATCGGGTTCGTCATTCGCCAGTAAATACTGTGCCGCCGTCCGTCCACTCAAGTAGGCGCCGTGTACGGTGGAGTAAAAACTGGAATGCGTATGCTCGCCGGCAAATACAATCGCGGGCTACAAATGAGATGAGAAACAGTTAAGTATGTATATATGTAAGCTATAAGATCAAGTGTTACCTTAACGGCCTGCGGTGTGGCGTAAAGGGGTTGCGCCAAATTCTCAATGTCCTCCTGCGTCGATCCCACGGGTATTGAGGTGTATGCTCCGCCCGTATACGTCTGCGTTTTCCAACTGGTGCTAAATTGAATATGAAGAGAATTAATGGTAATTCGGCCTCGACTCTGGCGCAAAGTCTGCTTACCACACACACAACTTGGGCTTGGGTACATAGGGATCCTGGAGAAAGTTGCGCAAAATGTCCGTGCATTTCTCGGCAACAGTTTCATGTGGCAGGGTCTCCATGTATTCGGCCTCGCGACCAGATACCCAGCCAAGGAGCAGCGTATCCGTGATCTTGGCAAATGAATAGATCTTCTTGAACCAATTTTTGCTAAGATATGCCTCCGAGGCGCGCTCCTCCTCGGTTATCGCTTCGTGCTCCTCATCATCCCAGAGGAGCATCACCTCCGAGATGTCCGCGCTGAGAAATGGACGCTCGTAAACCAGCAGTATTTTGTCCACAGTGCCGAACATGAGATTCTCAATGGATTCCTGTTTGTAATGTGGCAGCTCCGGATCAAAGAGCGTCTTATGCGTGTGCTTCAACACGCCCAGCGGTATGGTACATATCACATGACCGGCATGAAATATCTGACCGTTCTCGCAGTCGACACGAACGGCGCCTTCGGGCGCATAATCACAATTGTTGCTGCTATTTGACTCGATTGAGGCACCACGTTGAGCTTCAGTTCCACCCGTCGGTACCTCCGTGACGGTCTTCTCTGAATCATCTGAATCCTCGTTTTCCGAGTGCTCATCAACGGTTTCCAGCCCGGTGAATGTCTTTTTTCGTTTCCAGTGTATCTTTTTCACCGGACACTTGGTCAGAATGGATCCCTTGGGTATCTGTGCGGTCATTGGGCGCAATATAGAGCTATATCCCGCTGGCAATACAATGTTGCCGCCCTGTAGCTCCGTGTAGCTGCCTGAAATGAAGAAAATAAGTTATAGCATGTAAAGGATGATTTTGTATCAAGCTTTGTTTTAATTAAATACTATAAGAATTATTCTTATTTGTTGAAAATTGCTTTTTTTTTTTTTTTTTTTTTCAAGTTTCTTTTTATTTATTTAAAGTAACTAATCTAAGTTTTAATTTAATCTAGATTTATTATTTTAAGATTTCTTCAAGTAAAAGTTTTAGATAATTTTCAATTTAAGCAAGCATCTAAAAAAGCTTATTTTTTATAAGAAACGGGTCTGGATCGAGCTCATGATTAAGTTGCTCTGGAAATTTCCAGCCTTGACTATAAAAAATACTTACCCAGTTCCAAGAGATCCACCTCGTTCATATTGTGACAGCCGGTAATGCAGGTCTCACGCTTGAGCAGACAATTGAATATCAATTGCTTCAGCCGTTTCTCCTTGGGATCTTGCACAGAGTTCAGATAGATTTCAATCTCATAGTTGATGTGCTCCCCAACGCTATTGATGTCGGGCGGCGGGCTGTACTGGCACAGGAAATACTCATCACAGCGGCGTAGGAAACAGACGTACGCCTCGTAGATTTCCTGGAGTATGTTGAAAGGAACCTGATGGCCATCCTCTGTGGTGGCCACCACCTTGTGCGGCTTTGGTACGTTCACAACGCTGACTAGTCCATGCTGCACGGCTATCTCGAATATTGGATTGCCCAGCACGCCGTGTATCCAATTGGCGCCCAGTTCCACCTGCAATAAAAGAAATAAATTAATAATAAATAAATAAATTTAAATTTAATTAAATTCTTTTAAATTTTTGCTAACGTTTTTTTGATCCACCAGATTGAAGTAACATATTAAAAACTAATAATATTCCTCTTGAAACTAATCTGTGAAGTTTTTAATTTGCTTTGATTAAATTTATTGTTTATTAAATTAAAAATTGTTAAATTGAATAAAAAACACATAATAAATATTTTAAATGTCCGATTTTGTCCTTTGCTTTTAAACATTTCATTAGTTTCTACGTCAAAATTTCTTTGCAATTATTTAAATTTATGTATTGCATTAAAAATAGCAATAATAATAGACTTTGTACAAATTTAGATATATTTTTGGCAGTCGATTTTTGAGATTCTGTTAATGAAGTGCCTGAGAAATTCCTTTAACAATATAAATTAAAAGGTCGTATTATTTATACTTTTTATTTAAGCAGATAAGAACTGACCTACATACATAAATGATAAATGAATATAATTATTTGATAAGAGAGATATAATTCGTAGCGGTATTTTCACAGTCTACGTGATCGATTACCCGTTACGCCCATTAATATCAGCTGATTGCCGATTAAAACGCCCCTCGTGACGTCACAATTGGGAAGCAGAATCTTATCTATCATTAAACTGAGTTGTATAACAAACGGTTGAAAGAGAAATTGCATGTGGATATTGTGTAAATCGCTGAACATGCGCTGAGTAAATTAGTAGCCCATCACTGATGGCTAAAAAGGCCATAAACTTGGCTAAAACCAATAAAATGAGACTTTGGGCAAGGACAAGGACACGGCAAAGGGTATAAAACGAGTTGCTTGAAAATAATGCTTATCGTTGAGATTCTAAGATAATTCTAACACTAATAATGAATATAATTCTTAAAATTACTGTTATTATTATTATTATGAGCAACAGCATTAATTTCATTATTTTATAAATATTTTTAAAGCGACAGGTTGATGCAACGCTTGGAAAAATCTATAATTTTCACAAGTGCCGGAAAAATATTGCTCAACAGCAGAAAACGGCCAAAAATACAAACACTTGGACGCCCCTGCCGCCCACCAACCGCCCCATGGCGTTGCCCCTCTGAGGGTGCTTACATAATGCGTGCTGTACCTTTTGATTATTGTCAAGCGGTATGGACACAATACGCCCACCCACCCGACCGCGAGCCTCCACAATGAGAAAATCATCGCAACCATTTTGCAACAGATGATTGGCAGCGGATAGACCAGCCATTCCAGCGCCAATTATTAAAACCTTAACATTTGTGCTGTTTGTGTTGTTGTTGCTGCTGCTACTGCTGGCGCTGGCGCCGCCGGTAGCTCCTTCGCCTTCATGGGCAGCAGCGCGGTTAGCAGCTGCTGCGACCGCAACGGCAGCCGCAATATCGGCTAGCCCTTCCTCTGTCGGCGATGGTGCGGGCGTTGTGGGCTCATTATCAGCCATATTGCCCTGTTTCACATATGCTTGTTGATTTTGCCTTTTGTTATTCACTCGTTTTTAGTGTGGTTTTCACTTGTGTTTTTGCTCCTCATTGCTTTTCGCTTGCACTCTTTTTTATATCGCGACGGCCACGAACTGTTTTGACGTTTAGTTGACAGCGATTTTGGTTTGGATTTGCAAGGGGGCGAAGAGGGAGTGCAGCTGTTTAAAGCAGTAACCATGCGCCGGCAACACACTGTACAGTATCATTTTTGATAATGTTGTCAGTTAATAAATTAATTATTGCACTTTCTATACTTTAATATCAATACAAATAGTTTGTCTTTTTTAAGTTATTAGTTATTTAAAACATAGTGGACAGGAAATAACTCCACAGCTGTTTGTAGTTGAGCTGCCAGACTCCAGACTGGAATGTAAACAAGTGCTGCCATACACAAATTGCAAACGTGCTGGCAACGCTGAGTTAACATCTGTAAAAGTTGCAGTTTGTTTTTTTTTTTGTTTGCGGACGATAAAAATGCATAAATAATATACAAATAATAACAAACTGAATGATTTGCACGCAAAGCGTGCGCGACATGTAACTACTGAAGCGTGAGACAGCAACCATAAACAGCAAGATGTCTGACGCCTACTGTTTGTCCAATTTTATTGATTTTTCACCACATTTGTCGCAGCCGCTGAGGCACAGCAATCGGATCAAGGTAAGAAAAAAAATGATTGTAACTCAATACCTGAAAGTACACAGTTAGTATACGTTTAATTGTAGTACACGTGCTTTGATATCTCCGACAACTACATCATCTTTGGCGCAACATCGGGCTCGCTGTACTTTTTCAATCGTGGTGGCAAATTTATGCACTTGATTCCGAATAAACATGGCCCAGTTACACATTTGAGCATATCGGCTAACAATAAGTATGTGGCATTCGCTACACAACGTTCGCTGATATGTGTGTATGCGGTGAATCTGTCGGCACAGGCCGCCCCACAGGTGATTGTCACACACCTGAGCACCGATCAATCGGTGCAGGTGAGCTGCATCCACTGGACGCCGGATGAGAAGCAATTCTACTATGGCGACACACGCGGCCAGGTCAATCTGGTGTTGCTCTCATCGTTCATTGGTCACAGCCTGCTGTTCAATATGTCGGTGCATCCGCTGTTATATCTCGATTCACCCATTGTCCAGATCGATGACTTTGAATCTCTGCTGTTGGTGTCCAACAGCACCAAGTGCATCCTATGTAATACCGAGTACGAAGAGTACAAGCAGGTAATGACGATGCCACAGTCGCATTGCAGACTTTTATTCACACAACTATGTATCTTTACATTGACAGATCGGTAACCGTCCTCGGGATGGCGCCTTTGGCGCTTGCTTCTTTATATCGCCACACGAGTCGGTGCAGCCATCGCGCATCTATTGCTCCCGGCCGGGCACACGCATCTGGGAAGTGGACTTTGAGGGCGAGGTAATCCAAACGCATCAATTTAAGAGTGCACTGGCCACGGCTCCCGCCAAGATCTACAAGAATCACGACAGCGATGTGGCCCACGACGACGATGACGATGTCGATGCGCATGAGTCCAATGATGAGCTGCTGGACTATCAACCGCAACAACTGCAGTTTGCCAAATTGCAGCGCTTCGGTCAGGACTTTCTGTTGGCCTACACCGAACTGGGACTCTATGTGTTTGATGTGCGTCAATCCACTGTCGTGCTCTGGTGCAATCAGTTCGAACGCATTGTCGACTGCCGTGTTGCCGGCTCCGAAATCTTTGTCTTTACCCAAACCGGCTCACTGTACAGCGTCCAGTTGCAGACGCTGCAGGCGCACGCGATCTCTCTGATGCAGCAGTCGAAGCTTCCACAGTGCGCACGTTTACTGCGCCAACATGTCAAATATTTTGCAGACAAGGCCAGGGAGAACTACGATCTGAAGCTGCTCAATCAGCTGAAGCAGCTGCTCATCGAACGACAGCAGTATGAGCTGCTCAATGATATATCTGTAATCTTTGATGCCATTGCCCAGTGCACGGGCAGCGCATTGGACACCCAAAGCTCTGGCGGCAGCTCGGCAACCACGGAGCGTAGTGCCAGTCTCAGCACAGCTGGCGCACCGGCAACTACAACGACAACGGCTCCGCCCAGAGGAGTTTATGTGCTGGAAAATGCATTTTGCGATAATCTTAAACAGCCGCCGAAGTCGGGACATTTCAAGGATGCACTGCTAACGGTCACCGGCAAATTTGGCAAGAACATCATCAAGTACAAGTTCAACATATTTGCCGAGGAGCAGCAGCAGCAGCTGGTACGGGAGCTAATCCCCGCCAGCGAGCGTTCGCTGCCCTTTAAGGATATTAAAGCGCGTTACGAGTCCCAGGATAATGTTGATGATAACGATGAGG
This sequence comes from Drosophila limbata, assembly GCA_963924055.1. Classification (NCBI taxonomy): domain Eukaryota; kingdom Metazoa; phylum Arthropoda; class Insecta; order Diptera; family Drosophilidae; genus Drosophila; species Drosophila limbata. Next base: position 6,254,198 of record OZ001352.1, read on the forward strand.
AAATTGTCTGCCGCAGCAGCAGCAGCAGTCGTGCCACAGGTGGAGCTAAGCGCGCCAACGCAACAACGCCACATATAAGTCCCGAGGAGAAGACCATATACAATCTCTACTTGATACAGAAGAGCGCCAAGTTCAGTCGCACCCATTGCGTGGAACGATATCGTGCCGTATTTGATGAGTATGCAGCCAATGAGCTGATCCATCTGCTGGGCAAGTTGGCCCAGGTGATGGTGGAGCACGGTGACAGCTTGGAGCAGGCGCAACGCAACTGCTACGAAATGTACTTTAACTATTTGAATCCCGAGCTCATCTGGGAAATGGATGATGCGACACGGGACTATATTGCCAGGGGATTTGTGCTCTTAAATGCCGGCATCGAGATTTTCCGTTGCATCCATTGCAATTTCCCGCTGCGCTTTGATAACGCCTGCCAGTATCATGATCTTGGCGCGGTTCTCTTGCGTTACTTTTGGTCACGGAACGAGCAGCTCAAGTGCTTTGATGTCCTGCAGGCGGTGCCGGCTCTATTGGACGTCCTGGCCAAGTTCTATTTGGCCGAACACAATCTGGACAAAGTGCTGCCCATTGTGTTTAACTACGGCACCGTCGAACTGCTCCAAGACGTCGGACGGCAGCTCAACATGTCCGCCTGGGCGCGACTCTTCGAACAGTTTGTGGAGCTGCAACGCGGTCGACTCGTTTGTGTCAACTGTGAGTGTGTGACCACCCTGGAGCAGGAGCAGTTGACTCGACACTTTTTCTATACCTGGAATTGTTTCCTCAACATTGCACTGGATCATTTAACCGCCAGCGAGACGCTGGCATTGATCTTCAAGTGGAGCTCCTATATTCCCAGCGATGCGATCGATCGGGAATTCTACACTCGCTGTTTACTCAAGGGCTAAGGATCAAACTTCTTATAATTATTGTTGTCCGAAGTGTAGCAACATTCCAGAAAACATATTCTATTCTAATTGGCCCGGTACCCAAAGTGTATAAGCTTATAGAGGCACCTCCGATCCTGTAATGTGCACATATTCTTGATCAGCATCAGCAGCCGACTTGATATAGCCATGTCCGTCCGTCTGTCTTTAACACCTCAAGATCTCAGAAGATACAAATTATTGGAACCCTTAAAATTTAATTATATTCGGACAATAAACTCCGTATATAATACACAAGCACCTGGGTACCGGGTCTCTCACAGTCGAGCACACTCCACTGTAGCGTTCTTACGTGTTATATATAATCTCTAGCTAAAGCTACAGCCAATACCAAAAGCATTTATTCTATATTGTATGTACAGACAAGTATACTCCATATAAATATATTTATATTCTGTGTTTGTGCGTAAATAAAAGTTGTAAATTCCCATACATACTTTGAGTTTTGTTTCAAAGTCCGAAGAGCCTGAAATAAAATACTTTCGTAATACACGCACATAACACATCAAGTTTTGGCATAATTCATACAAAATTTCAACTGCAAAGCAAGCATTTCTCATACAAACAGCGAAGAAATCCAGCTAGCGCTCAAAAGTTGTTCAAGGTTCTGGGAAAGACGTAAAATTAAAAAGAAATTGCGGCCAGGACTTTAAAAGCACGTCTGGCTTACATTCGTGAGTAGAGTTCTATAAAATCGTTCAGATTAAGTTCGATTGACATGGTTTAACAAATTTATAATTTTATGGCAAAATTATACATTTATTAAATAATTTATAATTATGATTCAAGTTGCGCGCTTAACCATTTTGGCTCCGAATAGTTAACCGATTGTGGCGGTCGGGCGAAAAGTATTGATTACTAAAAAACAACCGATTCGATAGTTTAAGAAAAATTTAACAATCGAACTTAATGCTAAAATTTAGGACCTAAATTGAACTGCTAATTTAAATTCAATAATTAATCTAGGTGAGTTTAATAAAAGCATCGATTATATATCGAAGGCTAGCCGAAGCCTTGACGGTCTGGTAACTCTTTAAGCAAAGCAGCTCTGTGAAATCAACCCTAGTCGCAGCGATAACGATAACAATAACGCCATTTTTCCTGTGGCTCGTTTTCGCCGTTGGTGTGGATAAGACACGCGTCTGAAAGCAGAAAAAACGCGAAAGCGTATAAAAAACCTTAAATTTTAAGCACAAGCTCAATTACAGCTTGTAATTGTCAGTAGGCACAAGTAGGCCTAGTACATACAAACGTTTAATTCTCATTAATCGAAAGAACTAATTGTGAAAAAGTACAACCTCTCCATATAAGAACGTAGTAGCTTGTGGAACGTAAGAAGTTGTCGGAAAAAAACTAAGGAAAAACGTATAGACACGAAGTGCAACACAAAAGAAAAACAATTACATACATTATTTTTTTGGAAATTGCAAGTGTGCGCAAAATCAGAACAATTGCAAAATTTTCCTAAACGGAAAGAAAGAAAAAACAAGCAAGTGATTGGTGGATAATATGAGTAATGCTATTAACCAAAATGGCACAGGTCTAGAGCAGCAAGTAAGTATTGTACTTGTGGTTGTTGTTGGTTCGCAGAAGTGCGGTGCAAACGGGGTATACATATAATGGAAAAGTAAAAAAGGTGTGTGTGTGTGATTTTGTGTCTGTGTATGTGTGTGAGTTCGTGCAAAAGTGTCGGTCGGTGATGCTTATGCTGCTGTCCGCACGGTTATTGAACAATGTGTTCAGTCGGGTGGTCTACAAAAAATTTATTGATTTCATAACATACAAAATGTCTGACCGTGGAGCGCATTGCGCTTTTACATTCGTCACCGAACGGTGATTCGTATATGTATGTCTATCAGTGTGAGTGTGTGCATGTTTCCCCATGTAAGTTCTTTTCATTTGTCTAATTTCTTTTGTATAATTTTTAGCTTGCCTCCAAATTGACATGTTCATTGCTGTGTGCGATTGCACATGTGTGTGTTTGTCTGTCAGAGAGGGAGAGTGTGTGTGTGTGAGCGTGAGAGTAGCCGCAATTCTAAACCAGTGCATTTATGAAAGTGTGTGTGAGAGCGAGTTGCGGCGTTCTCTTTGTCTTTGCTGTCGCTCACGCACATGTGGAAGCTGAGTATTGTAAACAGTGTTGCCAGATAGTCATGTAAATTTTGCATTGTGCGCACTTCCCATACGCGAACACAATACTTCGGCACCCTATAAATATATGTACTGTGAAAACAAGTTCCACTTCGTATAGCTTCCACTGCGGCTTTGTTGGTGCTTCTTCTCTTTTTTCCACTTTTTTCAACGAAAAACTAAGTATTATGGTTGTGTCTGTGTGTGTGGGTGGAAAATATGGTTGTTGTTGCTAGGCCTCTGACAAAACCTTCTCAAACTAGTTGCGCTTATTTTTATGTGGACTGATGTATATATTTTTGTGTCTTTGTGTGAGTGAGAACACGTCGCGCTTTAAAAAAAAGCGTGTATGTTGCCAACCGGGATTGGTGTGGACTGTGAGAAGATTGCGATTTGTGAGTGTCTGTGTTTTCACCAAAAACTTGTTATTTCTATGCTCTTCTGGCAAAGTCTTAGAAATCGTTGAACTTGTGACGTCACGTGGATTTTGTTTATATATTACGCTTATTTTTATTTTTTTTTTTGCTAATTTTCTTTACGTACTTTGCAGGTTGCTGGTCTGGACTTGAATGGCGGCTCGGCTAACTATAGCGGCCCCATAACAAGCAAGACTTCCACTAATTCGGTCACTGGTGGCGTTTATGTGCCCCCGCATCTTCGAGGTGGTGGTGGCAATAACAACGCGGACGTAGATAATCAGGGCCAGGGCTTTGATTCAGCTGCCGCACCCCGTCACGATAACAGGGACCAGCAGCAACGCGGCGGTGATTATCGCAGAGGAGATCGCGGCGGTAATCGCGGCTTCAATCGCCAGAGCGGCGACTACGGAAGTTTTGGAAGCGGAGGAGGCGGCGGCGGCGGTAGACGCGGTGGTGGCAATCGCTACGAGGATAACTATAACGGTGTGTAACATTTATCGATATATTATCGATAAGCATATATTATTGTTTATCTCTTAATCTCACAGGTGATTTCGACTCTCGCCGCGGAGGCGACTGGAATCGCGGTGGTGGTCGCAGTTTTGGCGATCGACGCGGGCCATCTTATCGTGGTGGCGGCGCCGCTGGCGCTGGTGCCGGTGGAAACGATCCCAATGTTCAAGAGGAGGACCCACAGCAGCCACGCAATGATCGCTGGCAAGAGCCGGAACGCCCAATTGGCTACGATGGCGGCTCATCTGAAGGTGGTGGAGCCGGTGGTGGTGGCAACAGAAGCTACAACAATCGCGGCGGCGGCAGCGGTGGCTACAACAATCGCTGGAAGGAGGGCGGCAGCGGAGGAGGACCCAACACCGATTACACAAAACTGGGAGCACGCGACGAGCGTTTGGAGACAGAGCTCTTTGGGGTGGGCAATACGGGTATCAATTTTGACAAATACGAGGATATACCCGTGGAGGCGACGGGCCAAAATGTCCCGCCTCATATCACAACTTTCGATGACGTGCAGCTGACGGAGATCATACGGAACAATGTGAATTTGGCGCGTTATGATAAACCGACGCCGGTGCAAAAGTACGCCATACCGATCATAATCAGTGGCCGGGATCTGATGGCCTGTGCCCAGACTGGTTCTGGCAAAACGGCCGCATTTCTGGTGCCAATCTTGAATCAGATGTACGAGCACGGACTGTCAGCACCGCCGCAAAGCAATCGGCAATATAGCCGACGCAAACAGTATCCGCTGGGCCTGGTGCTGGCACCAACCCGTGAGCTGGCCACACAGATCTTTGAGGAGGCCAAAAAGTTCGCCTATCGCTCTCGCATGCGTCCAGCTGTGCTGTATGGTGGAAATAATACCAGCGAGCAGATGCGTGAATTGGATCGCGGCTGCCATTTGATAGTGGCAACACCTGGACGTTTGGAGGATATGATTACACGCGGCAAGGTTGGCCTCGAGAATATTCGTTTCCTTGTCTTGGATGAGGCCGATCGTATGTTGGACATGGGCTTTGAGCCGCAAATTCGTCGCATTGTCGAGCAGCTAAACATGCCGCCGACGGGACAGCGACAGACGTTGATGTTCTCGGCGACATTCCCGAAGCAAATCCAGGAGCTGGCTAGTGATTTTCTCAGCAACTATATATTCTTGGCCGTGGGTCGTGTCGGCTCCACATCAGAGAATATTACGCAGACCATATTGTGGGTGTATGATCAGGATAAGCGCTCATACTTGCTCGATCTGCTGTCATCGATAAGGGATGGACCCGAGTACTCCAAGGACAATCTGACGCTTATATTTGTGGAGACAAAGAAGGGAGCCGATTCCCTAGAGGAATTCCTCTATCAATGCAATCATCCGGTGACCAGCATTCATGGTGATCGCACACAGAAGGAACGTGAGGAGGCGTTGCGCTGTTTCCGTTCCGGAGATTGCCCCATTTTGGTAGCCACCGCGGTAGCGGCACGTGGCCTGGACATTCCGCATGTGACACATGTTATTAACTTTGACCTGCCCACCGATGTGGAGGAGTACGTGCATCGCATTGGCCGTACTGGTCGAATGGGTAATCTCGGTGTCGCCACATCATTTTTCAATGACAAGAATCGCAACATTTGCTCCGATCTACTTGAGCTGCTCATCGAGACCAAGCAGGAGATTCCCGGCTTTCTTGAGGAGATGCTTAGCTCGGATCGCGGACATGGCGGTGCCAAGCGTCGCGGTGGTGGCGCAGGTACTCGCTACGGCGGCGCTGGCTTTGGCTCTCGCGATTACCGTACCACCTCTGGCGGTGGCAGCGGCGGACGTAGCGGTGGTGCCGGCGGCGGCGGTGGTAGTCGCGGCAGTGGTTCTGGAGGCGGCGGCGGTGGTGGCAACTATCGCAGCAATGGCAATTCGTATGGTAAGTTTGGTGAGTGATTCTTGCGCACAGTTCTCCATGTGATCGACATGTGCTAAATTCGATTCCTCTGCTGTATGACAGGTGTTGGAAGCTCTGGAGGCGGCGCTTACGGCGGTGGAGGCTCCTATGGTGGCTCTTATGGCGGCGGCGGCGGCGGTGGCTCACACTCGGGCAACGGGCCAGATTGGTGGGGTCAATGAGCAAGGCCTGTCAGCCAACAAGGCAAACAACAAAAACAACAACAGCAACAACAACAACGTCAACAACATCCCGACTATCGTCACTATTAAATGAAAAGCAAAACATAAAAGAAACATAATAAGTAGTAACAGATGAAAGAGTAACATAAAAGAGAAACAGAGCCTCAAGCAGAAACATTTTGAACCGATAACAACTTTATCATATTTGCATATAACACGTGTCTATATATATATATATATCTAATATATACATGTATATATGTATATATAGGGACAGCAAATGTTAAAGAGAAACTGTCTGTGCGCAGCGCAAACACACACACACACACATGCATTCACACACTCAACATACACACATTAACAATAGCAAAAACATTACAAATAAATAAAAAAAAAATGTTTGAAAAGTACATAAATACAATATGCATATATGGACAAAAACAAATTACAACATTTAACTGTAGTTTAAAAAACACGCGACTAAAACTAATACAGCAACAACAAATTACAAATATGCTAGAGCTAAGAGAGCGAGCGACAGAGAAAGAGAAAAAATTATAAAGATATATTAAGTAACGGCAATTTATGAATTTTTGTCCATCTCTCGATAATTATCTCTTTCAACTATTGAAATCGATATACAAGAATTATTAAATCGATAAGCGATAAAAACAATTGAACATGAAGTTCAATTAACCAATCGATGATTTTAAATAAAGCATAACTAAAGTAGTTATACATATTATGGTATATAAATCGATATATAATTATGTACTATAATTAAAACCACACACACAAAACATACAAGAAAAATCTTTAAACAAAACAAAAAATTACAAAAAAAACATGTTTGCTAAAAATAAATCGAATAATTTAGCAAATGAAATTTAATTGATTTTTACTAAATAAAATAAAGGAGGTGCTTGGGAAGTGTAAAAATATACTATTAGTAAAGAATTTAGTGAAATGGAATAAGTATTGAAATAGAATCATCTTTAAATGAAAACTAGTGGAAGGTGCTACAGTGGAGCATACTCGACTGTTGGAGACCTCATACTTACTATGGAAAAGCAAACACTGCTGAAAATAAAATATAAATCGATATTGGTTCAGAAACCGTAAACAATAAATAAGTTTTTCTTACTAAGACTTGATTTGCGACTGATCGTTCCTATGAAAGCTATATGATATAGTGGCCCGATCCGAAATCTAAATCGACTCGTCTGTTGATGCAGATCAAGAATATATATACTTTATGGGGTCTGCCACGCCTCCTTCTGCCTGTTATGCACTTTTTTTTTTATGACAAAGTTAATAGACCCTGTAATTTTTTAAGTACGGGGTCTAATTGAATTAACTTACACAATGGGCCTACTCAAGGCCTAATTGCGTCGACACCGCCATAACCTAACCTAAATGAAAACTAAGATTTCGAGAAAGATATCAAACCGAAACGAATATCGGTTTCAGTTACGGTTTCGGTTATGTTCGCATTTAGGTTTTCGGTAATCGGTAATCCAAAATTTGTATGTATTTTTTAACGTAACGGCACCAGTTTTTTTTATGATTCGATTTCGAAATACCGTTATTATTTCAGTTTATAAAACAATTTTAAAAAATGTTAAAGATATGTAAATTTGAAAACAAATACTCAATAATTTAAAAAATTATTACCTTTTTATTGTGACAATAATAAAAAATTAAATAATAAATTATATTAAGGCAGAAGTAAAAATTTATTTTAGTTTTCAAAAACGATGATTACACCTTAACAACGTAATAAAATGTTATGTTTGACCGAATCGGAATTAACCGTTATGCATGAATCGCTTTCTTAACGGTTATTTCGGTTGGAATAATATCGGTGTTTGGGTTTTAGAATAATTAAAAAGTTTTGTTTCGGTTTCTTTTCAGTAATTCTCATTTTACAAATTTACTAATTTGTAAAAGCTTAGCACGAGCTTTCGATTAAAGCTTATTTATGTTGACCACATGCACAGAAGCAAAGGACCGTCAATAAAAGTTTATCGCACTTAATCAGTAATTGAGATTAAGTAAATTAATTTAAATACATAGAGCGGATGAGCGTCAATTAGCTTAAACTGAGTGAAAGCTCTCTGATGGCTGATGATCACCGGTTTCCATTCAGTCGAGTCTCTAATTTGATTAGATTAGCCAAAACCTGATTAGGTTGCATTCTGATGGCGGAACAGCGGCGAACGTGAAGGAATTTTTGAATTTGAATTCAGTTGTTATTGTGAATGCTGGCTTTTGTTTGTTGTTATTGTTTAAGTAAAACATTGTCAATTTAATGCTATTTGTTGTTTACAAAGGTGGTTCTGTTGTTTACCCGACGATGGCGTCTTTTGGATCAGTTAATCGCAACGCAATGCAAAAGGCACAACACACGCAATGCTGGACGCTGCTTCTGATCGGTTCGCTGATCGTCACGTTCGTGTTAATGTTCAGCTATTGGCACTTTGTGCCGCGTCAGCTGCATTTATGGTCCCTCTTCGGAAACAATAGCAGTGATGAGACGCCGGCTGCTTCAGAACTCAAGTTTTATATGCCACCGGAGCCGGTGCCAAGGGAGTTGAATTTAAAACGCGGCGCGCCTTTTATATATCAAATATTGCACTAGTATTATTATGTATTCTTAAACTGTTTCTATTTTAAAAAATAAATTTAAATTACACGTATGTATATATGTTTTTTTTAGAGTAATTGGTGGCTTTGCTAGCATCACATTTCACATGAGATTGGTTCGTCTCAAACGTCCGACTTTTGATTGAGGGCCGCATAACCCACTGGAATCTCCTTCATCTCAGTTTGCAGGCACAAGAACTCGCCGCCAATGCACATAATGGTGCCAGTGATCACATTGAGTAGCCACCAGGAGGCATTCGCGGGAAACGAACGGTTGTACCACCAGCAGATGAGCAAGTGCAGCAAATGGAACGTGCAGCTGAAAAAAAAACCGATTAAGTCAAAAGTTATTTCATTAAGGATATTCCGCAAAAAGGTTAAGATTATATACTTTTGTTAATAAAAAATACAAGTTAAAGGACGATAAAATGTCCTTTGGGCCAAAATTATATTAAATTCTAACTAATTGTTTTGGATATATCCTGACATAATCGAACCGCTAAAGGACAATTTGTCCTTCGATTCTTATTAATTTTAAAACTCCTGGTCTTAACAAGAGTATTGACACCATGTTTGTCAGTATCGGTCCATAAGCACCCAAAATATAAATGTTCAAAAAAATGAATTTTCAACTCAAAAAGCGCGGACCAGGAATTCATTTTAGAACTATGGTTTCTTGGTGAAAACATCTTAGAATTGACCATAGATTACGAAAATTGGTAGAAGCTTTTAGGGTGACCAGATTTTCCTAATTTTTTATTTGGCACAGTAAACATTTTCACTGAATCAGCTTCGAACAGATACAGCTGATCGACGAAATCGAAATCTGTTTCGGGAATACCCTTAATATCAGAGTAGCGACAAAACTGTAATCAAAAACTACGCCTTAATTTGCGAATGTAACGTGTTTTCTCACAAGCTACATATTCGTTTTAAATACATTTCCGACGTACGGTAAACCTTTCTGTGAAAATGTCCATTTACAAATTAATGGATAAATTACCTAAAGTCCAGACACAACTTGGCGCGACGCACAATGCACCACAGTGCCAAAGATGCCACAAAAGCATTTGCGACAAACGCACCAATGACCAAACGACCGCCTAGATCATATATATGTATTTCCTGTGAATGCAGAGGGTTTAGTATTAAACACATATGGATATTCCGTTGAAGGCTCCACTTACATGGTACTCAAATATGTGATCCAGCGTGTAATTGTCGCCAGCTAATTTGTTGGCTACGAAGACGAGCAGGCCAAGGGAGAAGTATACGCAGCATTGCATCGACAGAATCTGTGACGTCAGCAGTGTGGGGTCCCATTGTGTGTTTCGAAATGTGCCACCTTTCATGTTAACCGATCTTCTTTTCAATTGGCAAAACTTTTATTTATGTTTAATATGTGCCCACAAGGCAATAACAATGCACTGACTCATCATTCGAGCTAGTTCATTGCTGCTTAGTTCCAAGCCGGAATAGTTAGCGTCATCGATAGTGAAAAAATATTCGATATATTTATAGTGTCAAAGAAACTTTTAAGAACTGGAAAATGTCCCTTGCATATCAAATCAAATACATAAAATCACAAGTTGTTCAGAACATCAAATATATATAAACGCAGAATTAATACCATCCGGAACTAAACACAGTTTAAATTTATGAACTACTTGTGGCAACTTGGAACCACTGTTTGAACGATGAGTCAGTTCAAATCGTTCCTGAAGACAATGTTGCAAAAGACGCAAAAATATGTGAGCTTTAAATATTAAATGAAATTACAAATATATTTTATGAAAGCCTGCACTTACAGAGTCGCCTACGGTCCCTGGGCGTGGTAACAGCGGGCGCGACGGCGCTATGTTTCGGCATAACACTCTACCAAAACAAGGATCAACTCTTCCGCACATTTGTTATGCCGGCTGTGCGCTTATTGCCGGCCGAAACAAGCCACAATTTGGCCGTGCTGGCGTGCAAATATCGCCTTTATCCCGCCTCGGACTACATGGATGACCTGAATTTGCACAACTCGTTTTTTGGGCGACTCGTAAGCAATCCCATCGGCATAGCAGCCGGCTTTGATAAAAATGGCGAAGCCATTTGCGGACTGAAGGATTTGGGATTTGGTTTCATTGAAATCGGTAGCGTGACGCCCTTGGCACAGGAGGGAAATCCCAAGCCGCGGGTTTTTCGATTAATCAATGATCGGGCCATAATTAATCGTTATGGCTTCAATAGTGATGGCCACGATGTGGTGGCAGAGCGTTTACACAAAATACGCGAACGGGAGGATTTCAATGCCGTCATTGGCGTCAATTTGGGACGCAATCGCGACACTCAAACGCCAATCAATGATTATGTATTGGGCGTCAAGACATTTGGTCCCGTTGCCGACTATCTTGTTGTGAATGTAAGCAGTCCCAATACCCACGGCCTGCGAGATTTACAAAGCAAAGCCAAGTTGACGGAACTCCTGGAGGCGGTAAATCACGCACGTGCCGGCCTTAAGAATTATGAAAAGGTGCCAATTCTATTGAAGTTATCGCCAGATCTGGATCTGGATGACATGAAGGATATCGTGGAGGTCCTCAACAAAAAGAGTTGCCGCGTTGATGGTTTGATTGTGTCCAACACGACGGTGGCGCGCGATAATATCACAGACGTTAAGTTTGTCAACGAGATGGGAGGCCTAAGTGGTGAACCATTGCGGGCAAGATCTACCATGCTGATTGCCCAGATGTACGAGCTGACCAGGGGCAACCTTCCCATCATTGGCGTCGGTGGTATCTCCTCTGGCCAGGATGCGTTCGAGAAAATCGAAGCGGGCGCAACCTTTGTACAAATCTATACAGCGCTCGCTTACGAGGGACCTGACGTTGTCGAACGTATTAAGGAGCAGCTGTCCGCGAAGCTTTGCGAGCGTGGATTCTCCAATGTCCGAGCTGCCGTGGGCTCAAACTATAAGAAGTATCTACCCTCAAATTAATCAACGTACAAATCTCAGACAGTTGTGCGTACATAAACATATATTTATATATTTGGATTAAATCATACTATGAATGTTCATTGGCTCGCTGTACATTGAGCACGCGACCCTCTAAAAAGTGTGTGTTCTGATTACTGGCACTATTGTAGGCGTCCCGCTGGCTGAAGATCACAAAGCCGTAGTACTTCGAGAGTCCCAGCTGCTTATCAAAGACAACTTCGGCATTGGCCACATGGCCGAAGCGGGAAAAGTATGTCCTTAACTCTTTACCACTGATCGTCCATGGCAGATTGCCGACAAAGAGCTTGTAACTGTTTCGCGCAACGTTGCCTGCCATGATTGTGTTCTATTTATTACAATTAAGTAATAATTTCCTAATTTTGTGTTTACTTTTTTAACAGCGTTCAGAATTAACAGTTTTCTGCGCTGCTATTAACCAGTGATGCCAAACATTTTCTGCAAAAAAAAAACGACGAAACGTCCAAAGGAAACAGGGAAAAAAGCTGAAAAACTAAAAAAACAGGCAAATTTTTTATTTCCAATTTTTTTTATTTAATTAAGAAGCTTCAAGGCCTTTTCAATGTTTTTTCATCTGCATTTTGATGTTTCATTTGCAGTATTTGCAAAATGCATTGTTGATGTTCGATTCATCACGACTGATCCAGTTTTTAAAATCTGGCTGCTGTAGCCAGCAATCGAGAAATTTTTTTTGTAAACTTCTTTGGACATTTTCTCACAATTATGAACAATCGCGCTTTGCTCAACCTTCGATTACAAAGAATATTTAAATTAACAAACAAAAAAGGATGCCACATTGTTTTAAGAAGATCAATTTGAAGGAACATAAAAGAAATTTAAAAAAATACTACCATGGTAAATTGAAGCAGTTAAAAACCAGACAAATCTATCCGAAAAAAAGGCCAATTTGGCATCACTGCTATTAACATAAAGCGCTTGAACCAAGATTAATTTATAACAAGGTGATGTATTCGCGCTCTCTTGGAGCGAAGCTGTCAGAGAGAGTCTGACGTGAGAGAGACTGATATATGGAGACTGATATATAGAGATTGATATATAGAAAGCTTATTTTGTATGGTTTTCTATACTCTTCACTAATTTTCGTTTTGAGAACTTGAAAGGGCAGAGGGCATTTCTTCCGTGTATGATAACAACTTATTTTGAGGAACTGCGTTTGGCTGCAAAACCTTACGCTGTGCATTGCTGACATCTGCGCCCCGAAAAAGAGGGCACCTCAAACGAATACATCACCTTGTTATAAATTCATCTTGGCTTGAACCTTCGATTTGTCTATCGATATAAATTTTTTGCAGCGCTTCGTTATTTGGTACATTGGATTTTGATATTAGCCCATTATGCGAATCTGGTCACACTACGTATTTTGTTGCACTTTTAATGTTTTTTAGTCTATTTTTATGTAAAAAGAAAGTGCAAAAATGAAAAGGGTATAAATGCGCACTCGTCAGTTGAACATATAATTGAGCTGAGCACTTCAATTAGCAACCAACGGTCGGCGCGCGGTTATGGTTTGATATCTTTTACCAGTTTTCGCTGTGAAAATAATTTCGGCGCCCCGTTAAGCGACGTGTATTGGGGCGCGGCGCCCAACTGAAAAGACCAAAACGACGAGCACAAAGCAATATCAATAATAATTTTGTTAGAGATATTAGTGCCAGGCATCCACAATGGCCGAAAGACCGAAAAATTTGTTTGCAAGTGAGTAATTGCTGAAATCTGCCCACGCACATACACACAGAAATCTACTTGTACACACACACACACACGCACTCACACACATACGCACACAGACAGAATTACAGATAGTAGTCTTGGCACTGACGCATTGCTTGATGGAAGAAGTGCAGTTGATAAGCCGTGGATCATAAATAACAATTTGTACTCTTATCTAATATGTATCCACAGCTGGACCGAGTCGGTCACGCATTCCACCTGATCAGCTCAATCTGAACAATCTAAGCATACGACATCCGCCATCGTCAACGTCGTCAACATCGTCGGGATCCACATCGTCAGGCTCAAGTTCCTCATCGCAGCAGAATAATGTGGCGCTACGTTTTGGCGCGCAGCCCAGCTTTGTGCCAGCTGTACCAGTACCCAGCCACAGTAGCAGCGTCAGCAGCAGCATCATCTCCAGCACTGGAAGTGGCAGTGCAAGTGGAAGTGGCAGCAGCACTGCAACGGATCGTCATCGGGAGCGTATAAGACAGCAGGCATGCGGCAAGTTACAGTTTGGCGATGGTGCCGCCAACACACATCATTTTACATCAGATGATCTCGAAGACTTGGGCGAAATTGGACGCGGTGCATTTGGGGCAGTTAACAAGATGATCTTCAAGAAATTGGACAAAGTAATGGCCGTGAAGCGTATACGCTCAACAGTCGATGAAAAGGAGCAAAAGCAGTTACTTATGGATCTCGAGGTGGTCATGAAGTCAAATGAATGCATCTACATTGTGCAGTTTTATGGGGCGCTCTTCAAGGAAGGCGACTGCTGGATATGCATGGAGCTAATGGACACCTCACTGGACAAGTTCTATAAGTACATATTTGAGAAAAAGCAGCGGCATATACCAGAATCCATACTGGCCAAGATCACGGTGGCCACAGTGAATGCACTGAACTATTTAAAGGAGGAGCTTAAGATCATACATCGTGATGTGAAGCCGAGCAATATTCTCTTGCATAGACGTGGTGACATTAAGTTATGTGATTTTGGCATCTCTGGGCAGCTAGTCGACTCGATAGCCAAGACTAAGGATGCGGGCTGCAGGCCCTACATGGCGGTAAGTCTACATTTATCCCACACGCTTTCTATCAATATAAAACTCTCTCTCTTTCTTTGACTTTGCAGCCAGAACGCATCGATCCGGAGCGCGCTAAGGGCTACGATGTGCGCAGCGATGTTTGGTCTTTGGGCATAACATTGATGGAGGTGGCCACTGGCACATTTCCCTATCGCAAATGGGATTCGGTATTCGAGCAGCTTTGTCAGGTATGAGTTGTCCTTGGTATACCCATTATTCGTAAGGTATAAGTATAGTGTTCTTGATTGGCATCCACCGCACAGCTGATTTAGCCATGTCCTACAATTAGAGGAACCACAGATATATCCCCACGCAAAACAAGTCTTAAGATAAAGAGTTTCCTTGATTATTATTAATCGTCCTACTGAATCGCATCAATATCGAATGAACCACCAAGATTTACGTTGGGTTATTTGGTTTGTGAACCGGATTACTTATTTTATTTAATTTTAAAATTAATATCAATAATATTAATATATTTTAATCACGGACGCCTTCCAATTCAAAAGACATTTACAGTCAATTTTTATTTTTCAACTTTTATAATTAAAATTTAAGAATAATTTTTATTTTTCAATTTTTATAATAAAAATTTAAGAATCATTTTTGTTTTAAATTTTTATAATAAAAATAATTTTTATTCTCAATTCTTATAATAAAAATTGAAAAATAACTTTTGTTTTCAACTGCTAAAATAAATATAGAAAATAAGAATTAAAGTATAATTTAAAAAAAGAAATTAAAATTTTATTAATACATGTAATTAATATTATGTAATTTTTAAAACAAAAGTTTTCTTTTAATTTTTTTTGATAAAATTCAACAAATTTACAAATTTTATTTAAAAATGTACATTTTAAAAATTATAATCGTTACGGTCCCTGATTTTTTTTGAAATTTGTTAGTTGGTAATTTTCTCATGTCTTACATTTAAGTAAAAATGTATTTTACAGTCTCATAGAATTCTGACATGCTTTAAATTGTTTCTGTTAATCTTTACCAACTTCATGCGCAGGTTGTCCAAGGCGATCCGCCACGTTTGCATACGTCCTATAATGGCATGGAGTTCTCCCAAGAATTTGTGGATTTTGTAAACACTTGGTAAGTGACTGTTTCTGCCAATTAAATTTCACGCTAAACTAATTAAAATATGAAATATGCTCTTCCCTACAGTCTTATCAAAAAGGAAAGTGATAGGCCCAAGTATAGCCGTTTGTTGCAGATGCCGTTTATAAGGCGGGGCGAGAACAGCCACACGGATGTGGCTGCCTATGTGGCTGATGTGCTCGAGTCCATGGAAAGCGATGGCATCACACAGTTTACAACAAACCAGCCAGCGGAAAGTTAATCTAAACAGTCATAAAATAACTACAGACACAACAAAAAGCAAACTAAAAACTTAACAAAAAAAAAAAAGAAGAAAAGAAAAAAAATTCTATATTGTTGTCTACTTTGTAGCATTCGTAGTAAACGTAGCGCGTATTTTGTTAAAAAAAAATAAGAAAACAAA
Source organism: Drosophila limbata (assembly GCA_963924055.1). Lineage (NCBI taxonomy): Eukaryota > Metazoa > Arthropoda > Insecta > Diptera > Drosophilidae > Drosophila > Drosophila limbata. Next base: position 6,270,296 of record OZ001352.1, read on the forward strand.
ACGATAAATTGATTTGTAAGGAGCGTATATAATTTTGGTAATTTGTGAAAAACTGAAAGTTATAGCGCGTTTATGTGGTTAGAAGAAACAAAATGAATATAAGTAACGTGCCCAGCTGGTATTGTATTGTGTTTTCTGCAAACGGTTTAGAAATGCCTTTTCCATATAATTTTATTGTTTATAATTGTTAATAAGAGGAGAAGCAGAAACATTAAATTGACGATAAAAGTTTAAAGCAATATTTGTAAACAATTTCAAGTGCAGATCTGATGGAAATGGAAATTAAAATGTTAACTAAACACCAATTATAAATAGCCATACAACAGTAAACAAGTAGATTATTATTATATTATTTTTGCATAATTTAAAAGCATTTTATAACATTTTTCTTTGCATATTAAAGTTAAGTAAAAAGCTTTAAACATTTGCCAAGTGGCTGCATTTTTTAAATTTGTAGGAGAAATTAAATATTGCAAAACAATACAAAATTAATCCAATGATATATAATAATAATAATAATTATCAACAATACATCAATATAACATACACACAGACAGACAGCTACACACGTTTTTATGCGTAGTAATTAGTTAATAAGCCCTAAAGAATATTTAGCAAAAACAAAAAACAAATAAATGTATTGTGCCTAAGTATAAAATAAAACGATAAACAATTTAATAATTAAACATATAGTCACAATAAAAATGTAAAGTGAATTAAATAAAATAAAGTCAAGGCAATTAGTTTATGTAGTATACCTTAGCCAAGCTTATACACACACACACACACACTCACACACCTGGCCTTGCCACGCCTCCTACACACACACACAAACACACATAAGCAGACCCACATATACACATGCAATTGCACCGTCTATGCTCCCGTCTTAAAAAAAAAAAAACAGAAAATAAAAAAAATCCATGCCAATGTCTTTTCGATTAATATTTATGCAAGCGCCAATGTGAAAGCGAAAGCAAATGTTTATTTTTTGTATACATATACATATATATATATTTATATTTATACAGCATAAAAATAATAATAACAAAAACAGCTACAGCAACAACAGGCCACACAGCGTCCAACAAATTGTAACCTTTTGAAAGCAAAAGCGTAAAAAATGGTTTACAATTATATCATAATTTAGTTTGTTTTCTGTTTCAAGTATTTTGTTGCATAGCTTAAAAAAAACAAAAAACAAAATAAAAAAAATATAAATATTTAAAGCCACAACAATAGCAAGTGTAATTCAATTTGCTCAGGCATAAAACTAAATTTACCTTCGGCAAGCCGAAGCTTTTATACCCTTGCAGGAGCTTTTGTCCGATGAGTATTAGATAGACACTTTTAAGAGCTTAAAAACAAATAAAGTTAAAGCAGATCAAAGCTTATCGGTTTATAATGGATCATTATTAGTTTAAAGATTCAGAAGTTTCAACATTAAATACACTTGAGCTTAAGTGTGTAATTGGAGTAGCAAAATTCAAAATATATGTTTTCCATCTGCTAAGATGGGTATTAGTTTAAAACATCTTAATAACCACTGATCTCTGAATTAACTAAATCTCAAATAGAACTTTTAATGATCTGTTAAATGTGAATATTTGATCTCATGTCGATTATATACCATCAAAAGTAGATCAAAGTCTTTGTATACAGAAATGTTCCTTAATTCTAGATAGACTAATTTAGCAAGGGGATAAAATTAAACTGCAATTCTGTAAAGTTTCAAAAGGATATAAGAAAATCGTCAAATATAATTTTTGTGCCCTATTTGGAAGAGCATAAATAAAATATATTCATCTTTAATGATATATGTATTTATATCTAAAACTAATTGCAATTTTTAAGCATATTGTAGAACTAAAGAAACAAAAAAAAAGGATAAACAAATGCAATCGTTGATTCGCGAGTCGTCATATTTTTTGACAATAAAAGGTGTATAATTTTTTAAAATGCAAAATGGATGCATATGTATCTAATAGACATGCTACATATACAGAAGGAGATGGAGGTGCAGATACAAAAAAAGGAAGATATATATTAATATATATATATAACAGATATTAGTAGAATATATATACGTAGCATATACGATATACAAGTTTGACATTCAACTCCAAGTCAACACTCAATCACTTATCCCTTTAAACGGCTTCCAAAAAACCCCAAACGGCCTTTCAAACAATATATAAAAAACCAGAGAAAAACTGTAAGCTAACGTCCATAACAAGATACAATTTTCTTAAACTTACTAAAGACGATCGGTTCTTACTCACAGTGGAGATAAGGAATTAAGTCGAATACTATAAATCGTCAGTCCTACATTCTGCTGTAAGGATCAAGTTAAGAGTGACCTCTGACCTCTCGAGGAGCTACTGCATAAGTATTTTCTCGCACTGTCCTAACTTTAAGAAAAGAAACTAACTAACTATTCAAAGATACACTCAGCTTATATGTAACACTCTCTCAGCTAACCGAAAGAAAATGTGAAAAATAGAAAAACGAAAACACCACAAATGGCATAAATAACAATTAACATAATTAAAAGAAAATAATGAATAATTATAGCCTGAAGAAGGGAGTGTAAAAGCATGGTAACAAATAATAATATTGTTGAAATCAATTTGAAGAATTTGTAAAAAGGCAAACAAATGATTAGTCAATAAATAATAATATATTTAAAAACTCTACATTCCTTCTCTTTTTCTTTGGAGGTATACTTACATATATTGTTTAGGCTTATATTATTTCAATAATGTATCGCAAAGTCCAATAATACTTGACACCTATTCATAATTCTTTAGGCTCATATTTTATCGTGCTTATTTACCCAATAAGTAAGCAATTACTAAATCAAAGTCAAATCATAAAATAATAGTATTTTGTTGCTCTACTTCAATAAAATGCGGTGTATTGATTATGCTAGTGTATTTGCTATTGATAACTCTAAAGAGTATTTTATATAGTTTGATGAATATATTATTTAATCATTATTATTCAAGAGATGTTGTAATGTAATATTTTTACTACTAAAATTACATTACAATAATTTAATTTCCCTAACAAATATGTTAAGAGTCCATACATTCTAAAATATTTCACCCAAAATTTTAAAATTTTAAGTTCACTTTCGATTTATTTTGTCTACTGGATTAAGTAGATTTCGCTATAACAAAATTTAAAACACTTTGAATCGCAAGAACATTTAGGAAAGGTTTCAAAATGCCTAGAATAGTGTATTGGCTGACCTCATATGCTCGGCTCGGTTCAGTTTACGGGTTACTAATATGACCATTGCATATTATTGACTCACATAATTTGTTGGAGCTCGCGACTCGCATATGAATGGATTCATTAGCGTGGCCACAAGGAACGTGGCAGGCATCCGGACAGCCGCATTATGACGACAAATGCGTAATATCAACTACATATACAATACTCAATGGGCAGGTGAGACTCGTGCTCTCCGAAACAGGGTTCAGTATTACGCCGACCGTCGAGCACTTGACTTCTTAACTTATTTATAATTATTTCGACTTCGATTCCGATTTGGGTCAACGACATGCTCGCCGGGATTATACTCTCCAGCTGGCTGGCAATATTATGGATATACTTTCTGTGGAGCCGCAGACGCTTTTATAAGGCTGCCTGGGAGCTGAGAGGCCCTGTGGGCTGGCCCTTTATTGGCATGGGAGTGCAAATGATGAATCCGCAGAGTGAGTGCATTGATTGTATTTTTAGAGCACTTTTGATCTATATTTTTATCAAGAGCTAGAAGCACCAAATTTGGTATGCAGAATCTGTTAATAAAAAAAAAAAAAATTGTCGCATAAATAAATTTAAAGACAGGCCGTCCAACTATTGGGACAATCAAGTAATTCCAGGCTAATTTTAGGAATATTAGTTTTTCAAAATATCTTAAGACATTTTCCTGCAATTCTAATTTGCTTTTATTAAAATAAATATTTAATATAGTAATTATACATCTCAAAATAATACCTTGTCGTGATGAAGATAATATTTATTTTTTGTTTTTATTAAAATATTTACTATTGTCAATATTTTTACGAGAATATTCAAAGTGCCACTAACTGAAATTCGTAGCCTTTCTGCAGTACATGGATGGTCTCTCGCACAAGTATAAGGCGCCCTTCATCTCCTGGATGGGCACCAATTGCTTTCTCTACGTCAACGATCCGCAGACTGTGGAAAAAATCTTCAATTCGAGCCATTGCACCAACAAGGGCGACTTCTATCGCTTCATGAGCTCCGCCATTGGCGATGGTCTCTTCACATCCAGCTGTAAGCCATTATGAGCTATATTTACTATCCATAGAAATAACTGATCTCAACATCATTCCCAGCGCCACGTTGGCAGAAGCATCGCCGGCTTATTAATCCCGCATTTGGACGTCAAATTCTGTGCAACTTTCTGCCCATTTTCAATGCCGAGTCGGAGGTTCTGCTGAAGAAACTGGAGGTGGAGGGCGTGCAGCAAAACAAAAGCCTCGAGATTTATGTAATACTTAAGAAGATTGTCCTGGAGGCTGCGTGCCGTAAGTGAACTCTGCTTCCGTAGGATATGCCAATGTATAATTTTCTTCTTTTCCAATAGAAACAACAATGGGCAAGAAAATGAACTTTCAGCATGATGGTTCCATGGCCATTTTTGAGGCGTACAGTGGGTGAGTTATCTTTGACAACACTTTAGTTCCTTAATGCAGGGACAAGAGCCAACACTTGTTATGTTTATTATAAGAGTTCTTTAAAAAAAAGGTTAATGCAAATATCTTATCTAATAAATGACTAGCGGATATCTCGTAGTCTAATACTCGCTCATGTTACACCTCTATTTGAATTAAGAATTTTGTTCCAATCGGCTAACTATATAATAGAGCTACTAAAGGAACGATTAAAGATTCGTATAAAAATTATTTTGTTTTTAAAGCTTTTATTTGAAAATTGATAAGAGCAATAAGTCGAATATTTAACGCAGCACATATTTATCAAAATCTTGATTTGAAAAATTCCTCTTTTATACCCGTTACTTATAAAATGAGTAAAAAGGTATATTGTATTTGTTGAAATTTATGTATTAGGAAGAAGAAAGCATCTCTGACCCTATACGGTATATATATTCTTGAACAGCATCAACAGCCGAGTCGATATAGCCATGTCCGTCTGTCCGTCCGTGTGAGCGCCTAGATCTCAGAGACTTTAACTCTAGAGCGACCAAATTTGGCACACAGGCCGCACAGGCCCCACGCAGATCAAGTTTTAATTCAATTTTCTCCACTCGCCTTTCCGGCTTTGCAACTAGTGATAAGCAACACACGCACAGTTTTTAAGATATTCCGTTTCTTTTACCAATATTTATTATCTACTATTATAAGCTGTTATCCTTCGTATTCGCAACAAGATCGGCGAAACAGAATGATGGTAATGGCTGATTAATGCCTAAAAGTATGCAACAAATATATATATATTTTTTGTTTTTAAATAAGTAAGGGGTAACCTATAGTCAGGGTCTCGGATATAGCCTTTCCAGCATGTTTTTTGCTTTATTTTATTGAATTAATTCTGAGTCCGTTTATATAACTTTCATATGAACGATCGGTCGAAAAATACAGAATTTCAGAGTTTTACAAAGGATTAAAATCTTCGGCATTCTTCTTTATATAACAAAAACTGCACAAATTAAATTTTTTTACAAATTAAAAATATTTTGCGAGAGTTTACTGTATATCTCACTTTTCATGTTGTTTTTTAAAATGTTCTTTAATGGAGACACCATCCTGCTGAGCCACCAAGTGGGTGGTGTAGCTCTACCTATTAGCTAATTAGAATCTTGCAACTTCTCCAAGCCATTCAGTCATGGCTAATACGTTGCGGCACGAGTTGTTGGGAGTGGGGATGGCGGATTGGGGTAGATGAGGACCATAGAATTTGCTACTCTTTCAAAAGCTGCCACATTTCGTTTGCAGCATAACGGAGGTGTGCGTGAAGCGAATGCTATCACCTTGGCTTTACCCGGAGCTCATCTATCGCTGCTCGCGACTCTTTGGCCGGCAGCAGAAGGTCGTCGGTGTGCTCTTCGGCTTTGTGGAGCAGGTAAGTTGACCGCCCCACTTTATAAGTAGCTGCTACATTTCGCATCAATTGGCAGCTGCTACAGCCCGCCGTTTCAGTTGTGGGCGTGGAGGATTCCGATGCGAACAGGCAGCTGGAACAACAAGCAGAGCAGCAGCAGCAGCAGCAGCGCAGCAAGTCAAAGTCAATATTCATTGAGCAGGTGCGCGAGCATGTGGAACGTGGCCAGCAATTGAGCTGGCAGGATGTACGGGACGAGGCCAATGTAATTATTGCAGCGGTGAGTTCAGGCCAATGATATGGCCAAAGAATTAGTTTAGTGATGGGAAATCAGCAGCTTAATTTGCTCTCAACACTCAAGCCGTTATCTTGGAAAATAGGCGTCACAATGTCGCCTTCGAGAAAACAATTTAATTATTTAAGACACTAAAAAAAAACAAACAACAACTACAAAGCAGGGTATCAAACCGAAAAGAATATCGGTTTCAACTACGGTTTCGGTAAAGATCGCATTTAGGTTTTCGGTTATGGGTTACGCAAATTTTTAACGAATCGGTTACGTAACGGTTACCGGTTTTTTGTATGTTTTGGCTTGATTTCGGCTTACAAAATTAAATATAAATGTGAAATATATGTAAATTTAAAAATATATGCTTAAAAATTAAGATATTTTTATTCAGGTCAATACATAAATTAAATAGGGGCAGAAGTAAAAATTGAATTTAGTTTTAAAAAACATAGATTACAGCTTAACAACATAAATCAAAGTTTAGACCTGACCGAAACAAAACTAACCGTTATGCATGAATCGGTTTTTTCAAGGTTATTTCGGTTAGAATAATTTCGGTTATTGGGCTTCGGAATTTAAAAAAAAGTTTGGTTTTGGTTACGGTTTCAGGTTTTGAGTAAGGAAGCTTTCTAAAGGCTTTTAAAGAAAAACCAAAGGTTTTTTAAGAAAATGGACAAGAAGGCCTTCTGGGAAGAGCCAAAGAAATTCGAAAGATATCTCATGACTGCAGGAAAGTAACTATTGAAATGAATCTCTGAAAAGGCGGTTTGATGAATGAAGTAGTTCATTATCTTCCAGTATTCACTTTGGAAAGAGTCAAAGAAAGTCCAAAGTATTTTTCATGGATACACATATATGTCCTGGGAGGAACCTCTTAAGAGAACTAAAAAAAAAAATTGGATTTTTTCGGCAGGATGCTAAGAGTTCACTGTTGGTAAAGCATGGAGAATCCTTAACAGAAACTATTTAGATGGTCTAGCCTCAGGTGTTCTCTTGAAGAATCCTTATAGAATTTATGATAATATTTAATGTTAAAGTGATCTAAACCACGAAAGAAAGGCATCTCAAAGGGAAGCCTATTTTGATAACTCACTAAATTTCTATTCTTTCCCTTAGACCTTTGAGACAACATCGACGGCTCTGTACTTTACCATATTGTGTCTGGCGATGCATCCAGAGTATCAGGACAAGCTGTATGAGGAGCTTTGTGCTGAGCTGCCGGAAGATGGTGACATTGCCATGGAACAGTTGGAGCGTCTCAGCTACACGGAGATGGTCATTAACGAGTCGATGCGTCTGTTTGCGCCCGTTCCCATGGTGTTGCGGAAAGCTGGACAGGATCTGCAGCTGCGACGGGATGATTGTGATTATGTGATACCAGCGGGTACGCAGATTGGCATCGATATCTACAACATGCAGCGGGACGAGAGAGTCTGGGGTCCATTGGCCAGAAGCTACAATCCGGATGCCCATTTTGGACCAGAGGCGACACCGCGACATGCCTTTGCCTTTGTGCCATTCACCAAGGGACTGCGCATGTGCATTGGCTATCGATATGCCCTCATGCTAATGAAATTGCTTCTGGCCAAGATTTTTCGACGATATCGCATCCACACAGAGGCGCAATTGGAGCAGCTGTTGGTGAAGGGAAATATCTCGTTGAAGCTGAAGGAATATCCACTTTGTCGCGTGGAACGAAGGTAACAGGACTTGACCTAACGAGCACCTGACCCAACCAGCCCAACTCAAACACACCTGAGTGGTGCTCCATCAAATTGCTGCAGTTTGCTGCAATTTTCCAATTAAAAATGTAATTTTTCTAGCATTTTCTCTCAGTAGTTAATTGAATTTCTTCAAACTTGCGAAATAATTCAGTTATGTCAAGAGCTTCGATAGCTTCTGCTTCTGCAGTTGCTTGTGCTTCAGCTTCACGCAAATGAATCCTTGGCTTGTTTCATGGCCAGTTATGATATCGCTATACGCTGCGTATACGTAACGCAACGTCACGTAATTGATTTAATTACATTGGACCGTTTGCAAACTGAGTTGATGAGAGTGTGGATGTCTCGCACATTGCAAAGTAATCAGAAAATTGCGTGAATACTCTAAACTTTGTTTGCACTCAGCACTTTTCATCAATACAAACACACAGACACCTGAAAGTGTGTGTATATGCGTATACGTAATAATAACTATTTGATTCAATGTAGTTTGCTTTTAAGAGCACCACCATAATACACCATAAATCGAAATAACAGTTAACATTTTAAATATTAAATTACTTTTCTGAACGTTAATGTTTTTTTTCACAATTTATTTATATGTTATTTTCTTGGACATGTAAACCATATTCATAAATTGTTTTCACTTTGATACAAACTTCTCTATAAATAATTATACATGATTTTGCCAAGATTCGATCATAACAAAAAAATATATATACTTCCAATATTAAATTTAGCTTTAATCATTTAATAATTTGTTATATTTCAAGATAAATATGTTAAGTTTGTTGGCTTGTTTACAATTTATTTAAATCATTATTTGTTCAATATGTAAAGAATATTAATAAAATTGTCTTAAATTATACAAAGCATGGAAAATAATTTTATTATATACTTAACATATATTCGGGTTTTTAGCGGATTCTCTGTAAGTAAACTTAAAATTAAATAAACTTACATGATTTTGCTGAAATAAAATCATAATACAGTTGAACTTTCATAACTCGAACGTCTATAACTCGAATTCTCTCTAACTCGAACTAAATTGAGTGGCAATAGCTTATACTAAACCTAACACAAAGACTTCCATAAGTCAAAGTCTCCATAATTCGAAGTTTTTTCTTGGATAATGCTGATTCGAGTTAGGGAAGTTCGACTGTATATTAAAACTGTGTTCTAATAACTTTACTTTAAACATTGGATATTTTTTATTAGTACTTTAATATTGATACTTGACTATAGTAATGAAATATTTCAATGTCTTTTATTTTATTTTAACCATGTGATTTTTGTTGTGTTTCAATATTAAGTCAATCATTGAGTTTTTCTGATTGAATTCAGTATCCATTCATGTGCTTTGATTAACATCTCTTTCGTTTTTTCTGTCTCTCTCTGTTTTTCTCTTTTTCTGTCTCTCTTATTCCCATCGCAAGGTAATCCTTATGTGGCTGTTGGTGCACAGACTTTTGAATAAATTGCCACTGTTATCCCCTTGCCTTAAGTCATCCCTTTGGCCATCTCAGTTGCAGTGCAAGATGCATGATTCAATGGTTGTCTGGTAGGCGGTCCTTTCTTTCCACGTCCTTCGTCCTTGGCCCATTATCTTTCTTGACAGGATTCGACTGCAACGGAAACCCTACAATGCTTAAGTAAGAGAAAATTATGCAATAAACGAGTCTGAGACTCGTTAACGCTTCAGCAGACAGTCGAGAAGATGTAACAAATAGTAGAGGTGGAAAGGGGGCGTGGCCATGGCTATAATCACAACATTAATCTAATACTCGCATTTATTGCGACCGACGGGCATTCAACTTAATAATAGCTTTTAAATACTCTGCAATCAGTAATTAAATCATTTCCAACAAATCAAACGGTAAGGCCAAAAGGCGACTCAATTTAACGAGTTGCTAGAACTTTTCCATACCCTGTAATTACCAAATGAGGTGTTATACCCCGACAAGTGGATAAATGCGAGACGCGAGGTTAAATAAAACAATGTTACTCTTTACTAGAGAATGAAGTTGATGCCCTAAGGGTTTTATATAGGGTTCCACCAAGTCGAGCATTATTTGGCTTGCTTTTGACCCTGTTTCTGGCTCTGGTCTGGCTTATTATTAATGAGTGAAAGTTTAGCAAGTTTTCAATTAGCTATGCGCCTTCCATACGGTGACTTGGCGCATAATCAAGACAAACGTAAGGATTATAATAAAATATTTAGGTGGGTTCGAGTTCGAGTCCAGTTGCCTTTAGTTGAGTTGAGTTAATTGACTAGCGTCCAGTTTGCTTGTATAACTAGCAGTGGCACTGCTTTCCATCCACTTCGATTAAGCCAACTCTGTGGCCTTTACGCTCTCTTGGCCAGCTAATGTGATTAACCAAGCAGTCGTTGCCCACATTCATTCTTTGCCATCTTCGTGGAGGTTGAGGAGTCGGGAAGTCGGGTGAAACCTGTGGTTGCCACAGGCAAAAGCCAATTCAAAATGTAATGCGGTTTTAATGACTGCACAAGTATTATGACGACCAAATCATATTCAAATGTGCAGCTAATTGGATTGCACGCCAAACAAAAACTTGATTTAAATAAATATGGCTTAGCTTAAGTTTTAAGCATTAAACTCAATCAATTTGCGAGTTTTATAATAAGCAGCTTGTTTTTGGCTTACAGTAATTCAAACGTCATTTAACTAAATCTAAATTGTGTAAAGCAAATTATTAACTAAGATTAACGTGAGTCAACCTAAAATCACATTATTAATTCAAAAAGTATTCAAAATTATTTAAGTAATTTAAATATGAAATCAAGTAAGCTTAATCTTACTTATGATAAACGAAACTATCCTAATTTAAGGTGAACATAACCTTGTTTTAAATAACTTAAATTTTCATGCTTCAGTGAACGTAACCTTACTCCAGTAACTCAAACCAACCTCCCTTATTTCAACATATGTTAGGCTACATATGTAAAAACTAATTAAGATTCTAGTTTCCTTTAAACTCGGCCCAAACTTCCTAATGGAGTTTCTAGCCTCAAAATTAATGACTATTTGGAAAAATAATAATGAAATCATTAGTTTAAACTTTAAAGTAAGATTCTTTATTTTTCTACCCTTCGTTTCGTCACTTGCGTGAATTGCGGTGCACTGTGAAAAAATTAGAAGGCCTTCAAAATTTTTAAAATTTACAATTATGTAAATATAAATATATTTCAGACTATTGGCATTATTTGTTGGGGATTGGATGTTTTTATTTAACTATATAGTATATGTATTATTTCAACCTACATTAGTTATTTTAGAATAATTACAGCTTACAGAAAAATAAAGAAAATTTTCCAAACTTGTATACTAAGTACTTATTTCTTCTTAGAGTTCTTTTGCAATACATTCTTGTACTGCAGTTAACTCTGTTTAACAGTAGAATTAATTACAGTTACACCCTTATGAAATATACATACTTGCACACTTTCACACACACAGAAGCAGTGCAATAACTATGTGTGTGTGTTAATTACAATTAAACATTTAGCAAGTGCGTTAACTGTGGACAATCAATAAAACAAAAGCATTAATTGCCTCCTCAGGTCGTGTGGGAAACCGCATTAAGGCTCGCTAGAGAGGAGCAAATGTTTCGTGTCACGCATGTGTTATATTGAAACTCTGCGATTTAAATTAAAATAACTACTATTTTTATACCCGTTACTTAAAAAATAAGCAAAAGGGTGTATTATATTCCCCACGCATGTAAAGTTTTTTTCAATTTCTTTTTTTTTTCTTACTAATATACATTACCACTCTTATAAACTATCATCCTACTTAATCGCAACAAGATCGACGAAACAGATCTATAGTAATGGTTAAAAAAGTCTTTAAGTAATATAACTGCCTAAAAGTATGCAATAAATAATGTCTGATAATAGTCTTCAAGTAATACAACTGCCTAAAAGTATGCATTATTTTTTGTATATTTAAATAAGTAACGGGTAGCCTTTCCCACTTGTTATTACTTGTTATAATACTACGTCTAAAATATAAAACAAATGATGCTACTTATCTTTGACTACAACTACAGTTGAACTTCCATAACTCGAACTTCTATAACTCGAGTTTCTCTCTAACACGAGAAAAATGAGTGGCAGTAAAATTAAAAAACTTAAGAAAAAGAACTCTATAAGTTGAATATCTCCATAATTCGAACCTTTTCTTTAGATAATGGTGATTCGAGTTAGGGAAGTTCGACTGTATTTTTATTAGCTAGAGATGGCAGAGCGTAAAGCACGAATCACACACTCTCTCTTCTGGGAGATGCTCACGAGCGCATCTCTCAAAAGACAGCAGCAACTGTTGCTGTTGTTGAAGTTTTTGCTGGTTGTAGTTGCAACATTCGTGGGCCTAATTAAGTTTACTTTCGTTTTTATGAGACACTCTTGTGCTTTTGCCGCAAACGAAATCTTTGTGGAAAAACAAATCGCAAATGGGAAAATGAGTTCACGACCCTTCAGCGACCCTCTTGATGATCCAACCGGCGAACCTCTCTTGGCGAATGTTAATGCTAATTGTTATTGTAGTTTGATGTACAGTACATGTGCAAGTGAGTGATGGAGTGAGTGCAAGATTTACGGGAGATCTTGGGTTTACGAACCTAAAGTGCCAAACGATTTACCTCAAATTGAATTTTGGCCAACACGCGTACGGGAGCCAGTTCAAGGCAGGCAGACAACTTGAAGCACTTAACTCAATTTGAAGCCGCCAAAAGTTTTTTTGGCCCACAACTGCGGCTGGAAACTTAAGCATTGATTCGAGTGAAAAAGAACTCAACTATTTTCGTAGGCGTCAACTGAAATCAGAGCAAAAATATTTAACAAAATTGCATTAAAAAGTTACTCACAGCTCCTGACAAACTGCTCGCATTTGTGTGCAACTTTTGCCTTCGCCTAGTTTCGCTCCATTTTAGGCCGGGCCCAAAGTGGGTGCCAAGGATAGAACTTTGTAACGAGTTGCATTCGGAATTTGGAATTGCCATTATTAAGTTTAAGCAAAAATAAATGAAAGTATTTTGAGTGCTGAAGAATTTACAGCAAGACTGCCAACTGTTTCAGATATATTGGAAAATATTTGAATCTCTAAAGTCACTTACTTTTTGGAGAATGTCGAAGTAAATGAAAGCAATGTAATTCAATTTGGACTTTATTGAAAATAAACTGATTTTAATTTAAGGTAATTCTTGAACTAATCACTTTTATCCAAAGGCGTTATCATTAATCTAGATTCCCATGTTTGAAGTTTAATAAGTTGGCCCTTTCTTTACTTATAACATTATACGGCTTATGAAATTTAATACTTTATCAAATACAACTCTTTTTTTTTGCAAAAAGGAAAACTTGAGTTATGAGTATGATAACCAGTAAGAGTTATCCTTTAATTTGTACTTTATAATGAGGCTTTTCTTGCATTTATCTAACAGAGTGACAACTTTTGTTGTTTGTTCATTGACAAATTGTTTTGTGCTGCAGTCAAATAAAACAAAATGCAAACTTTCAATGGAAAAGCAAATGAGAAAATGGATAACGGGAAACGGGAAACTCGAAGGTGGTAACTGCGAAGCGGCAACTGGGAACGGCGTCAAAGAGTTGAGAATGTGTGGGAGTTGGAAAATCGAAGCGACGCGAACAAAGTTTAAATAGCAACAAAACAATGTGGGCGTTACAGCCTGACGGAAAGCGGAAGGGCTGCTAGTGACTGTAACGGTATCCCAACTCCCTGCCCCACTTCTCCCTCTCCGTCAGTTGGCAAAAGTTTTCACTGTTTCAGCCGTCGCCTGCGGCTGCAGCAGCGTCGCATAAATTAGCAAACATGAAGCGAGCGATGCGCGTGACTGTTGCCTGTTGAGCAGTCTCCTTTGACTGAACGGGGCACAACCTCACCCTTCACCCTCACACCACCTCTTAATTCCCAGCCACAAGTTGCCCACATTCCCCCGTACGCATACAAATGACTTGCTGATTGAGTCTCTCTGTGCGGGGCTTTGTCTGTTGCCCACTTGGTCGCTGCAAATTAGCCGTGTTCGTGTGGTCCAGCAGAGCCAATGTAAAAATCCACTAACAACCAATTCCTTTTGCCCCACACTTTCCACTAAACTCTCTGCTGCATTACCCCTCATTTGCAATTAAAGCCCCGGCACCATCGTTTGCCCAAAAATGGCCAGCACAACTAATTAAAAACTTTCCAGCCAAAACTGCAAGGACAGCAGTTGCTGCCCGGCCCTTCACTTCGATTGTGAATGCGTTTATTTAGATCAAGCGCTAAAAATATATATTTTTGCAGCTGGCAAATAACTAGTAAGCGCCTGTGTGTGTAACACGTTAATTAAAATAGCGCATGCGACAGGTAGGTCAGCGGAAAAATAAATACTTTTAATAAAAATAGAAACTCACTGCTTAAATAAATACCAAAAACTATAAAATAGTGGTAGAAGACGATTAGTTGAATTTAAATTGACAATTGAATGCAAGCAGTCGAAATATGCAAAAATTAAATTAAAAAATAAGCGGAACAGTCGAGTGCACTAGACAGTAATATACCCTGGGCCTAGGCCTCGGCACGCCGAAGATTTGATGCCAACACTAATCCTTAAATATCTTTCTATGGTTTCTGTGCAAGCTACAAACATACATAAAAGATATAAATGATTGATTTGGACCAATGAACACTACTTAAATTTTAAAAATTTTTGAAAAGTAAAAATTTTTAAAAAACGAAAAAAACATGGCAAAATTTTAGCATAAACTGCTATTGCCTGACATAATAAGGATTCCAAATTTGGTGGTTCTAAGACCTAGGACTTCTCTGAGATCCGATCGTTCATACGGACAGACGAACACGGCTATATAGACTCTGCTGTTGATGCTGTTCAAGAATATATATACTTTATCGGGTCGCAGATGCTTCCTTCTGCCCGTTACATACTTTGCACAAACTTAATATACCCGCCCAGGGTATAATCATAGCATCAATCAATTATACGATTGAATTTTAAAATTCGCAGGTGTTGCCAAATGACAAGATCTTTGAAATTTAAAATAAAAAATTAATGAAAAATCATGTCTACACAGAAAAAAAAATGCCATTCTAAAATCAAGTTTAAAATTCTTGATTCAAGCCTGCATTTTTTAAGTATGTTTTCAGGATTAATCTGAATAATCAAGCCTGTATCGGGATTGATATGGGAAAATAAGCCCAAATTACTTGATTCTCTCTCGGCCTCTCTCATTTCAACTGGTCCGATAGCTCAGTGGTTAGAGTCGCCGACCTGTTTGAAAAAAACCTGGGTTCGATTCCCCCAGTCAATTGCAGTCACAAACATTCCCCTCATTAAAAAAAAAGTCTTTAAGGGGAGGTTCTTTTGGATTTGGCCGAAAATCAAGCAAAATTTGAGAATGGTTTGTGGGAGAATGAAAATACATACGAACTTCTGCTTTCGAACTTTGATTCGTTGTTTATTGACGATTAAAAAAAAAAAGTGATTTTTGAGAAATTCAAAATGGCGGCTTCAAAATGGCGGATCTCGTCGACCTCGACTCTCAAAATATCGCTCTGCTTCTTCAAGTGTGGGGCCTCTGGTAGTAAAGTGAAATGAAAAATGTATATAATTTATTAAAATAGATAAAATTTCCTATGGCTTATACCTAACTTCAATTAATTTTGGTGAAAAAAAACCAATTTCATGGTCGTTTAAAAAAAAAAATGAAATTTTTACACTTTTTTTTACTTTGATCTCGTTTAAAAATTATAAATAAACAATTTTTTATGCCAATTTTAGGTATAAGCCATACAAAAAAGTATATACTTTAAAACATTTTTTAAATGAAGGAAATCGGATCAATAGAACAAGACCTGTACTTGAAATTAGATTAGAAAACATGGTTTCGAGAAAAACGCGTTTAAAGTTTTTGGAAAGTGACAGTGGGTACGCAGCTCGCGTGACATGGGTACGTTTGACACGCCCTATCTCAAGAAATACGCGTCGTATTGAAAAATCCTTTGGCACATATATTCTATATATATATAACTTTCATTTTATGTAAAAAAAAAAAATTCGATTTTTTCAAAAAAATCCAAAAGAACCTCCCCTTAAAAGAAAACAATAAATATAAAATGTTTACCAAAAAAGAAAAAATTAAAAAAAGAAAATTTAAAAAAAAAAAATTAAAAAAAGTTTAAAAATCATAAAAAAAGAATAAAGAAAAAATTGAATAAAAAAAAAAGACCAGAATAAAAAAAAAGTTAAAAAAAATTTTTTTTTTTGCTTTGTTTTAAGAATTTTTAGGATTGAATTCGGGATTGAAAAAATCAAGTATTTCATACTTGGTTTAAGTAAATCCGAGATTACCCCACTTTTGACATCGTTTCGGATTGAATCCGGGCTAAATATCCCGTATTTTTTTTTCTGTGTAGGAATACATTTTTATTTAAATGTAAAAATTATTTATATGCATTAATATTTGAATTTTAGAATTATTATTCTTACAATATGATTGTTTAATTGTGGACTTCAAACTGAGCTTTATGTTCGACATTAAGCTAACTTTATTTCCGCAAGTTGAGCTCAAATTACTTTCAGTTATATTTGGCCAGACACCAGATGAAGCAATCAGAATCAAGGACATCTGTCTCAACGTCACTCGAGTTACTCATTAAAATAATAATATGTACATATGTAATTTCAGTTTTCATTACGCATACGCAGCGTACGCCTTTGAGTAATTAAATTAATCAGGCACTAAGAAGTATGCAACAGCATAGAAAGTTGTTAACATATTGCGAATACGCTGCGTACGCCGACGCCTTAGAAGAGGATGTAACTCAATAGGCAGTTTGCTCAAGCTGTAATTTTCATAAAAATTATGCAGATTAAATGTGGCAACAACGTTTGCTTAGTCAACCAAGTGACATTAAATTCGCATAAGGCACAGCAACAGGAGAAAGAACAATTGGGAGATGAGGCACAAAAAGATGTCTAAATAATAAAAGAAAACTCGAGCTGTTGGTGTGACGCACAAGTTGATTGAATAAATCACAGCAGGTAGATTTAAGATGCTTTTCTCAGGAAAACAGTAGAAAGGCAAAAATACAAAATAAGAGCCGAGCCGACGACGACGACGACGGACAGTCTGGTGCTGATTTTGGAATCTTCACATGTACGTGTAGCCTGAGTGGCATGCAAAATTTATGCCCAACTTTTGCGAAAGAGCCGCTGATGTGAAGTTTTTTACAACCCAAGCAACAATTTGGCCAAGTAGCTGTAAAGCAGTTGAGATGACTCAGACATAAACTTGTTGGTCCTGTCTTCAGTTTTGCTCCTACAGCTGCTCCTAATGCTTTTCGTGCCTCATTATCCCAACAGAGTATAACAAGTTCTTTTTTTTTGGCTACAAAATAAATTCAATCTTTGTGCCGGACAGCAGCAGATCAACAAACAAAAAAAA
Organism: Drosophila limbata; assembly: GCA_963924055.1. Taxonomy (NCBI): domain Eukaryota; kingdom Metazoa; phylum Arthropoda; class Insecta; order Diptera; family Drosophilidae; genus Drosophila; species Drosophila limbata. Next base: position 6,287,886 of record OZ001352.1, read on the forward strand.
TAAAACAATGGCAGACAAGGAAAAAGTGAAATTAGTTTGTGTTTTCAAAGTTGCAAGCTTAACTGTGTTGTCGCTTCAAATGTATCACAATAAAAGATGGCGTGGATAACGAAAATATGGCGAGACTAATTCCTCGCCTACGTCACAACTGACCTTCAAAGCTAAATTTACAGCTGACGCTTTTAAAAATAAACTGGAAATAACAACAATTGCTTCTTGTCAAATACTCGTGTGTACCTGATGACAGTTTGCATGGAACATCTGCTATCTAAATATGCATAAACTAGACTCCAGATGCAATTTTTCCCCGCACGTGCTATTAATCTAATTGCCAGACGACATCGACTGTGTTTTAGCCATCAACATCTGTTAGACTTGAGCCAATTTTCACACGGCTCCAGCAACTTAATAGCATTCATCTACATATTTACTTACACTATTTACTGCATTTACATTAAGTTACATTATTATTGATAAACCACATTTGTTTTTGACAAAATATAGCAGACTCCTTCAAAACTTACCAGTTTATGCAGAAATATTTTTTAGTATGCATTTTTCCATTGATATTATTTCCTTCAATTGTTCGAGACCCTTCATCGTACATGTTTAATTAATTAAACATTAATTTTTTCTACTAGTTTTAAATGAATTTATAACTACTCAATTAAGCGTCAAAGTGTTTGACTAGACATGAACACTTCATAAAATCGAATAGAAATCGATTGAGGTTAACACAAATCAGAGAAATTTGTCGGGATATAAATTGAATCAGTCATGGAGAAATCTGAGAAATTTGAAATTTTCGAGATAGCAATTAAATCAGTCATTGAATATTGGTGCTTTAAATATATAGTTTAATATTTGTGGATTAACTTTTGATATTACATATATTAGATTTAAATTAAATAAAAAATCTTTTAGATTTTATTAAAAACATTCTTAAGTTAATATAAATACAGCGAGGTTTCGTAAATTGTAAAATGTCATCATGTCATCATATAATTCCATTAAATCATACTTATTTTACAAATTTAAATTGTATTCAAATTAAATTTTTTTTTTAGAGTTTTTTTTGATTAAATTTAAAATTAAAGATTTGTATGGTTTATTGAAATTTAAATATTTGGTAAAAATTTTCAAGTCAGAAATTGTTCATATATAATTTAGAATTGTCTGTCAGTTCCAGCTTCTATAAAATGATTAGTATTCACAGAATTACATTTTTAGATTTTAAAATGATAATTTAACGAAATGTAATTTATCTTGATTTAATAACAAAAATAATTAGATGTTAAATGATTTGTGTTTGTACAATATTTAATTTGGTTTAACAGTTTGATTCATTAAAAGCACAGATTTAAATAATAAAAGACTGGAGCTACAAATATTTGACTCAAAGTGTAAACTGTAAGATTTACGTTGTTTTTTCTCAGTGTAGAAGGAACAGCTAATACGGTGTCCAACTACTGATAGAAGAAAAAAGTGTTTCGAAGACCTGAAAAGTCAATTAAACATTTTCGAAACAAAATTGTGTATGTCAACGCCCACATGGACCACGCCCCCCATAACAATTAAGCGAAGCAGGGACCAACACTTAGTTGAGAACTTTTAAAAGCTCATTAATGCATAAATTAGGTTGTCGTCTCCCTGGGGGCAGGACAAGTAAGACTGTCCAGGCGGACGAGTTTGCCCTTAAATAGCTGGCGTAGCTTTCGCAGATGAGCAGTATTCTTGAAGGACCAAATGGCCTGGGAGCATGGCCAGTCTGCAGTTCCATGGCGGCAGCGATGCGAGCATTGGCTATGCCGGGCGGGACAAGGATGTGCGACGAGTGTCTCAACTCTTTGGACTACATCTAAAGCTGCAGATGCTGTCTGGATTGATGCCAACTCCACAAATACCGAGACACATGCCACAAAGGCTTCAGCTGGGGATGAGTCAATTAGCTCGATTCCACAGCCTGCTGGTCATACTCATCGGACTGCATTTGGGCATGCTCTTCAGCAAGGCAACACTGGACGCTCTGCCCACGGGCGATCTCGAGGATATTACAGATGCACTCACCATGACAGTCATATACTTCTTTACGACCTACGCCTGCATCTATTGGTGTGTGCGCTCCAGGCGCTTGCTGTCATATCTGAACTTCATCAATCAGCAGTATCGACATCATTCCCTGGCTGGCGTTAGCTTCGTCAATTGTCACTCCACCTACCGCTGGGCGAACAACTTTTCGGCCATCTGGATGGGCGCCTGCCTGGCGGGTGTTATCTTCTGGGGGATCACACCCCTGGTTCTGGGCAATCACGCCCTGCCATTGCATTGCTGGTATCCCTTCGATGCGTTGGCCGATCCCATTTACCCGCTCGTTTATGCCATACAACTCTACGGCCAGTTCATTGTGGGCACCTCATTCGGCTTCGGCGGCCTCATGTTCGTGACTTTCAGTCTTCTGCTGCTCGCACAATTCGATGTGCTGTACTGCAGTCTTAAGAATCTGGATGCACACGCCAGGCTGCTCTCCGGCGAATCCGTGCAGAAATTAAGGTAAGTGCGCTCTTACTGTTGCCATGCTCGGGTTTTTACCAGGGACCGTATTATACAAATTGAAAACAAGAATTATTCTTCACCCTCTTACCCCTCACCACCCCCTTGTGAATGAAATGCACCTTCCGGTTCCAAAGACATTTGCATTAAATTTTTATATTTCGTTTTTATAATAAAAATTGAAAAATAATTTTTGTTTTCAGTTTTGAGAATATTTTTAACTTTAGAATAAAAGTTGATTTTCAATTTTTATTATAAAAATAAAATTTAATTTGTATAAAAAAAATTATTTTTTATCTAAATATTTTATATTTAAATAAAATGTAATTTGTAATTTCTATAATAAAAATTGAAAAACAACTTTTATTCTATAATTTTTAAATAAAAATTGAAAATAAAAGTTTATCTAGTTTCTCATAACCATTATTTGCGGTTCCTGGTATTCACATTTGTATGACTCTCAGTTTTTCATATATATAAGTTGTTGTATTAATACCTAGTATTTATAAGTTCTTATGTACTTGATAAGTGTGATATCCAAAGGGAGTAATTGTTTGATAAAGAACAACATAAAAATATTTAAATTAGTAAAAACAAAACCTTTTTTTAGCTTTTTTATAATTTTATAATACACCAGTCAGAGTGTAACCAAAGCCTTTTCTGTTTTATAAGAGAGCCTAATGATAAAAAAAATCTATAGAACATTTTTTCCTATTTAATTTGATAATTATTTCGTGAGAAAAATTTACTTTTTTAATTTAAAATATTTTGAAAGTAAATTAAAAGCATTTCCGTTACTAACCGATTTATGTGAATTGATAACCAAAACCGATAAGTCGAAATTTTTCAAACCAAAAAAAACGATTAGTGACCGATTGAGGGATATTTTCGATACAATCAAGCTTTAAATTGACTTGGTTAATTATGTTTTTCAATCGATTTTAAAACTAATTTTTACTTTCAAATTCAGTATATATTATCAAAACATATAAAATGTTTTAGACAGTTTTAAATTTAAAATTAAACATTTTTAAATTTTTTTTTCATTCATCACACTGGTTTCTTAAACCAAAACATACAAATAACCGGTAATAGTTACGAAAGCGATAGACAAAAATTTTGCTTAGCCGCTTATCGAAAATCAATATGTGAGCTTAACCAAAACCGATATTCGTTTCCGTTCGCGACCCTGCTTTAAAGCTACCGATTTATCGTCAGTATTATAGTCCCGATCGGATAATTAGTTGTTAAGTTATTTAAGACTGAATTTTAAAAGAAAATTTTCGAAAGAGCGAGAACAAATTTAAAGTCTTTACACATCTTCATCTTGTCGACAGTGCTCTACAGAGCGAGCTGCTGCTTGATGACGCCAGTTGTGAGCTTGGTCAATATGCGATGTTGACGGAACATGCAACGGACTTACGAAGGCTTACAAGTGAACGCCTGCGGCCATTTCCCAGTCTGCAGAGTGCCGCACACTCCGGTCTCGTTGAGTGCGTGCGTCTGCATCGATTCATACTCGAATGTGCCGCAGAGCTGGAGCAGCTGTTCAGTCCATATTGCTTGTGCAAGTCACTGCAGATCACGATCCAGCTGTGCCTGCTCGTCTTTGTGGGCGTCTCTGGGTCCCGTGAGGTGGTGCGTGTGATCAATCAGCTGCAATATCTGGGATTGACGCTCTTCGAGCTGCTCATGTTCACGTACTGCGGTGAACAGCTGCGTCGGCACAGTGTGCGCGTGGGTGATGCCTATTTCCGGGGATCCTGGTGGATTCATGCTCCGCAAATGCGCAATGATGTACTCATCTTTCTGGCTAATAGCCGACGAGCTGTCGAAGTTACCGCTGGCAAGTTCTATGTCATGGATGTGAATCGCCTGCGATCGGTAAGTGACTGACTATTTGACTGATTGAATCTGTTTTTTATTGATGTGAGTGGGTATCTTTTGCTACTGCAGGTCATCACTCAGGCTTTTAGTTTTCTGACATTGCTGCAGAAGTTAGACGCCAAGAAAGCAGCCACGGAGTCCTAGCTCGTCCTGGCAGCTGTCATCCATCGTTTGCCTCGCATAATATTTATTTTCCTCATTAAAAACATGTCGAGTTAAATGCAAATAATATTTACATACATTTACGTGCTGTACCTTTATTTGCTTAACAAGCTACATCGCACTATGGGGCGAAATCCGTAAAGTCAAATATTTATTAATAACTTTTAAAATAAGCTAGATTTTTGAATGCGGTTTTTTATCTATGTTATGTACACCCTCAGAAATATTTTTTTTTTTGTATCGGTGTAAGTAAGAACTTTTTTTCAAAAAATTTCTATGGGTATACATAACACTAAAAAAAAACCGCATCAAATACCTCAAAAACTGGTCAAATATCTAATACGAAAAGCGAGCAAACCAGCATTGGAAATGGTGAGGTTACGTGCTAAAAAATTAATTTGCGCAGATTGTGGTCAATTGTGTGCATTGAGACATATTGCCTTTAAATGACAATGAATGGATCTACGACATACAGTTGGACGTAAACTAAGCCTCGTTAAGCATCTTTGCTAAATTCTTTCGCAAAGTTGATATTTCTTTCCAAGAAATTAGCTTTCAAAGCGTTATCTAATGTTACAAAATATTAATAGAACACACCAAAATACAGAATACTAGTACAACCAACACATAGTAAAAACCCGTATAATTGGTATCCATTTTAAATTTTATAAAAAAAATGATTAGCCTTTCAGGAGCACCAATTTGAAAATAGGCAGCAAAAATGTTGCTATGCTAACGCACGTGCTTTTCGGAAGCAACAGCTGACTTTAACAGCAGTTAGGTTTAACATTGGTCTGTTACATAACATTTTTGGTACTTAACTTTACAGTTTGAAGTTTTCTTAGGATGCTAACATAAAAAAAATAGAAATATTTATATTTTGATAATATGACTAAATATTCGATTTTTCGGATTTGGCCCCATAGTGCAGCGCCCGCCTAAAAGTGACAGCGTGGGCGTGGCCAAACGCAATGGGGTGCAAATGGGGTCTGTGAACGTCTTTGGCCTATCTTTGATAAAAATCCCATGTTCAAGCGAACAAACGAAACCCAACTCAAAATTCTGGCAAGAAATCTTAAAGGAACAAGCCGAGATTTTAATGCTCTCCATAGAAAGTGGAAGGAAGGTAAGTGCGGGCAATTATTTTTATCAGAAAAGGGATAAGAAAGAGAGAGCTAGAGAGAGGGACTACAAGTGACTTTTTCAAATTAAAAGACTGTCCAAAAATGAAATAAATTGCCACTATAAACTATTTTGGCTTGTCACTTAGACCCGTTTTTCTAAAATTTATAGAAATCCGGGGTTAAAACCGTTACCAAAGCCGTAACCGTTAAACAGTATTAGCCGATTGAAATTGGTAACCGTAACTTAAACCGTAACCGAAATATAATTTTTTTTAACCTAAACGGAAAAACCGAAATCATTTAAACCGAAATAACCGTTTAGTAACCGATTCATGCATAACGGTTAGTTTCGGTTCAATCAAGAATAAAATTTAATTTTGTTATTAATGTGTAATAGTCGTTTTCAAAACTTTTTTTGAATTGTTTTTTTTTAATTTCAATATTGAATAGAATTTTTTTTTTTTTAAATCAGAGTTTTATATATTAACATATTCTTGTAAAAATTAAAAATTTCCTTTTTTTGTGAACCGAAATCGTACCGGTATTTTGAAACCGAAACAAACAAGTAACCATTAACCTATAACCGCAAACCGAAATTTGAACTTAACCAAAACCTTAACTGCTACCGATATTCGTCTCGGTTTGATTCCCTGATAGAAATGAATGTCAAATTTCAAACTATTTAAAGTAAGTAAGTAAAACTAAGTTATGTTGAAAAAGTCTGGAGCCTCTATTTAACATTTTTATAGAAATCTACTGTGGTTTGCAAGGGTATTAAATCTTCGGAGTGCCAAGCATAGTAAGCTTTTCTTTTTTTCTCCTTATTTTATTTCTGTTTCTTCAAGTGTCATAACATTGTATATAATGTGTTCTGCAACCGCGAGTGTCTGCGCCGTATCTCTTGAGCAAAAGTTCTCAGATTTGCCAAACAGCCTAAAAGTTGACTTTAATTTTGGTCGTTTGTGCGTCGCACGTAGAAAAAGTTATGGAAAACTTTTCAACTCATTTGCGCTTTGCATTTTTCATTGTGTCAAAGACACACACACACGGACACATTCATATATATATGACTGCAAGCTCTTGGCTTTTGTATTTACTCGTATGTATGCGTGTGGAGTGTGTGTATATTTATAGTGAGTCATTTGTCTCAGTTTCAGTCGAGGCGCCCACGAGTTGCGTTTTTTGCTTGTTGTATTATTACCTTTTTGCTTATTGCTCTTTGGCATTTCATATCGTTGCGGAAATACCTTTCTCAATGTCGATTTGTTTCTTAGCCGGCTAACTACCTTTATGCGTGTCTGTCGTATTCAGGACATTTATATAATATGATATTCTTGATAAGCGCACTGCACACAAATCGAGCTGTACTCTTGGGATTAATGTGATTGCCATATTTCACTAGCATCCTTGAAACGGGCTTATTGGCATTATGAGACGAGGACAAAAAGGGAAAATGGAAAAAAATGCATTTAATGGCAGCTGCAATTTGTTAGTCAAGCTGATCCACTGCACAAATTGGAGCTTAAACTTATGCTGTGCTCGCAAATGGTTGGTAAACAAATCAAATTGAGTTGAGCATTAAATGAGCAATCGCTGTTTGAATTGGTTCGCCCAATGGGCCATCAGTCTTTAATTTTGCTATTTGCCTTTAGTTCGTTTCGCTTTCAATTTTCATTTGCCTTCGGTTTAGTTATGGCCTCTTCACTATGCTGTAAAATAATATTATTAAAAGAAGTAAAATAAACATTTTTACTATTTGCGAAAAGTACTTGAAAGTTTCTGCTAGTTCAATCACTTTTTGTGGCCTTGCAAACGATTTATAGAAATAAAAGCTGATTATTACAGATTTTTATTTACCCTGTGTTTAAATAAATAAGGCCAAGTTTCCACTCTATCCACTGCCAAAGTGTCTGAGCACTACCAATGTAGAATAACACTTTTGCGGACTCTTCTATTTTACACATACTTATACAAACAATAATATATCTATTCTTCTTCCCTTTCTCAATCCTGTAATGTTTATATGACATAAACTGATTATTTATATACAAGTGCTTTACTTTATTTTGAGTTAAGCTTAACAACTAAGAAAATTCATATTTTCTGGTTTTTGAGCGCTACATGTTTCACTTAAAATAAAATGATGTGCGTACAATCGAAAGAAATGTAAATATATAAAATAACATAATAAAAATAAGCATAAGAAACACATTGAAAACTTCTCATATGTGATACTTGGTGGCTCCTGTGGTCTAGAGGACTAAATTCCCGACGTTAATAATTTTCAGAATTCATGGGTTCAAATTATGCCTGTTGAATATCATTTAGAATCACTTATCAATTAAATTATTTTGGAAATAATCGTAGGGACTATATAGTTCACTGTTGAAAAACTTGTGATTATTTTATGATAACGATTGCAAAAATCAGAAATAATCTAAAATTATTACAATTATTCAAAAATAGTCAGAAACAATCAAAAATAAAAAAAAAATTCTTAAATATGTATAAGAAACTTATGTATAATTAAAAAATAAAGAAGAAATATTTTTACAATAAACTGTTTTGTTCAAAATAATTTGTTTTTCACTAAATAGTCAAAAATAATATATAAAACTAAAATAATCTGAAATAATCTAAAATACTAAAAAAAAATAATCCGACTACTTGAAAAGACTATTTTTGATTATTTCTGAATTTTTTCGAATAATTGTAATAATTTAAGATTATTTCTGATTTTTTGTAATCGAAATCATTAAATAATTAAGAAAATCCTACAACAAAAGTAATGTAATTATTAATGACTTTGATTAATAATCATTACTTAACAGGTATGGTTCAAGTTCCAGAATGAGCAGTTTTTCTTTATAAATATTTGATATTTAGTTATGTTAATTTTATACGTGCTACAATAACATATATTTGGCAATACTCAGCGATGTTTGCGATCTCTTGGTCCTACCTTTGATCCTTATTGGCATTATTCATCAGATAGTCCACTCATTAATAGTTTAGAGACCCAGGAACCCATTTCTCTCAGCTGTCAATTAACAGCAACAGGCCAAAGCGGCAACTAAATCTTCTTCCCAAGCCAATCTGACGCTGCCACTTTGAAAAATGTTTGTGGTCCGGCGCAACAATGCGCGAAAATATGTATGTTTTTAAACAAATTTGTTTTGCATTCAGGCTTTAGTTGAGTGGCCTCCATGGAAAGTTGAGTAAATGAATAACAATCTACCACTGGATAGCGTCCCCTTTAGACCCGATTGTGGGATGCCAGTTGTCTGTCAATGTCCTGGCACACAGCCAGGCAAATAACTAAGCCCGCATTGCGTTTTTGCTATTGACGGGTCTTTGCTGCTGGCAAGGACTTGTCGACAACTTTGAAGTAGTCTCCTGAAATTGAATTAACACAAAGGCATTTCGTGTTAACATTTTAAGGCTGTCAGATGGTGGCATTTTAATTGAAACCAATCAATAAAAAGCGGCAGCAACACTGCCAATGCCAATGCCAGCGGCAACTCTTCCAAAATCAGAGGAAAGTAGCAGCTGTCAGAGATTGGTATTAAATTCGTTTGATATTATTGCTATACTTTAATGCTTTTGACTAAAATTACATTGATTTTTAACTTAAACTGTATTGAGCATTTTTATTGAATTTGTTTAAGAAATAAGATTAAGATCGAATTTAAAAAAAATGTCAAATTTATTGTGTTATTTGATGTTACTGTTGTATTATGTCAAATAAATTATTTTGCTTAGCCCAAAAACATTTCTACACTTTGTTATTACTTGTCATTTTGTCAGCTAATCAAATCAATCAACTTACAAAGTTGCAGGCTGCCTAACAAAGTTAAAGAGCTGCCTAATTTAATTCTGTCTAAGAACATTTAATTTTGCACTTGAAGCACAAATATTTTTAGGGCAATTTAAAATTAAATTAGCTCGTGCAACATGTCGTATGCATAATTGGAGTCTCTTTGCCACGAGTAAAATGTTATTGTCCGTTTGATGCTGTCATAAATTGCATATAAACTGCAGAGGTTTGTCCTGCAGGCAAAACACACAAAGGGACCACAACACAAAGACACATCCACAGACACACAGCAAACCACACCTGAGGGCAATCAGAGGAATATAACAAAAGCCACGTATAATTTCCACTAGAATGTCATCTTTTGTGCATATTCATAAGTGTATATAGTTGTGTATGCATGTGTGTGCGTGTGTGTGTGTGGGAAGGTCCAACTAAATTAAAATGTGTGCACAATAATTTTGCAGTCGCGTTGAAATGCAACCATTCAATTAAATGCTGCCAACCTCTTGCTGTTTATAGTGCGCTCTCTGTCTTCTCTTTGCCCTCTGTCTCTATCTGTTTGTCAATTATCTTGCCAAAATCTATATTCAATGCAACATGATTTGATAGTCATAATGCTATTATGGCAGCTTTCTTGATGTTGTTAGCAAAAGCAGTTTCTGCAATGCTCAATGAAATTGAATTCTGTATGGCAAGACATTGTCGCTGTCCTTGTTGGCCTTGTTGTCCCATAAGGCAATTCGTTATGGCCATTAAATGCGCAACAAGCTGCTTGCTCTATAAATCATTGCAGTTGGCCCCACGATTCCGATTGCAAGCAGATCGAGAGGTTAAATTGTGTCAAAATGTCCAACTTATTTCGCAGTTTGTAGAACACCATTGCTTTTTTGATGCGATTGATACCTGGTGAAATAGAATTAAAGAGTCATTTTAATTACTGCCAATGTTGTTATTTCGAAATTGTCTACTACATTTATTCATTGGATATGATAAGTATAATCTTTCCCTCACTTAAATAACATCGCGCCAATATTTGAGACTTCGACCAACAAATCTTAAAATAATAATTAAAATTGTAATGCAACACTAATGCACTATGGTAAAAAAGTCCGATATTTTGGCATTAATTATAATTCTTTTTTATTCAGCATCTTACAAATTTTCTTATTTTCCAAATCGAAAAACTCCAAAGTAAGCAGAAATTATTTTTTTTAGATTTTTTGGGACTACTCTTTATGTTTTAAACACGCTCAAAGTCAGCTGATTGAGCGTTGCCATATGAACTGAAAAAGCGCAGGAAAAATAATTTCTACTTTCAGAACGAATTGTGTGAACGAATGTGGGGAGGGGGAGGTTAAGGCGTGGTCAAAATCAAAAAAAAAATTCAAATTCTCAATCAGTCTGACTAAAGTTCATGACAAATTTCAAGTCTCTATCTTTATATTTAGAGTTTATGCCAAAATATCGGGTTTATTTACCATAGTGTACTGGTAATGTTTTTAAGAACATCTTTACAGACTTCAAATTCAAGGAATATTAAAAACAGTTGAAAAACAAAATCGAAATCGAACCAAATCTTCTGCATTTTTTTTAGAGATTTCTTATGCAGTTAAAATAAAAACATTTCATGCCCTTTTGCCTTCTTTGCTGTTCCATTGAAATGTCTAGGCGGAAAACAAAAAGATTTAGCGCTTTACCCTTTTGAAAAGTGTAGCGAGAATATACATACATATTTACATTTACATAAATACAATTCCATTGCATTTACGTGCATAGCTGCACACGTTAAATAAACGGAAGTTTTTAACTCAAAGTGCAAAAACATTTAAGCCACAGTGCGAATGCCGAAAATACGTATACACAAGTATGTTATGTAGTTGCATGTGTGTATGTGTTTTTAGCTGGAAAACGTGCTTATTTATAGCCAAAGCTCACACTCTGTGTCTTATGGAAAAAACGATTCTTGGAAAGTCATTAATGTTACATTTAAATCGTTTTTTAAACTTTTGTTTTTGGTTGTTTATTAATTTTTGATTAACTCTAAATTTTGTATGAATATTCAAACAATCAATAATCAATCATTCTTTAACTTTTTGTTGCATTTCAATAATTAAATTCGTATTAATCTTTTGGAATATTGACAGACAGGGATGAAAAAGTTGAATTACCATTAATCTTGTCAGATGTTTATTGGCTGTATAGATGAATTAAATAAAAAATATCAAAAATTAATAATTAATAAGTTATCGAGTAAGCAGATAATGGAGTGATTATTCGATTTAAACAAACTTGTAAGCTACATAAATCAAACGACACACAGATTGCCATAAGAATGCGGAATATTGTAATTTAAAAGTGTGTGTTTTAAAGGATTTCCCGGCAAATAAAAAAAGATAGCAGACAGAAGGGTATGATCAAAAATGTTTGTAGAATGGGAAAGGAATACTTAAAGTTATCAATTACCATAAATACGTTTAAGATGTGTATGTGCCCAGTACAGCCATTAATTTATTGCCGCCTTATAATGCGTGAATTGTGCTTGAATATAAGGAAAATGTTTAATATCAGAATTTAAAATAGTTTTCGACTATTATTATGCTTATAAGTATTTTTATTCAGTTTCAAGTTTTAAAATCTGTAGCTTACTACAGGGCATATCCGATGGGTAAGAGCCTCAAAGTGCACTAAACGCTTTTTTTATTTTTGTTTCCTGCCCTCGGGGCGCACTTGTGCACAAAATTTTAAGTTGCCGTCGCTTCGCTAGCAAGAAAAACAACAACAACAACAAGAGCATTAACAACAACAGCAAGTAAAGAGCCGTTTATTACAAATTTTTTTGTTTTGCTTTTTTGGTGTGTCCCAGCTGCCACGCCCCAAAAGTCCGTGGCTGCTTTACGAGGCCCTTAAAACTGAAATAAAATTAACAGACGCTGAGTAGTCGGACTCTTGCTCATTTTTTATGGCTTTTTCCCGCCACTTTGTAGGGATTTACTTTACGCTTTTTGTGGCCTCAAATTTGCAGAATATTAAGGTGCGTTAATTTTTCAAGTACCTTCAAACAATTATCATAATAATAATTTGACTAATTATTATATATATATAGATATATTTTGTCAGTCACAACTTTTGTTCTTAGTCGTGGCATTAAGCCTAGCGATACGTTTTCCAATATATCTTTATTCCCGTGAAGTTGTTTCCAAGCTATGAATATATTGTGCACGTGGCGTATGCGCAATATTTTAATAAAGCGAAGTCTCATTTGTTTCTACTGTTTTTGTACCAAGGGCAAAAATTTAAAGTTGTCAAAAAAATGCAGTTTTTTTTTTTTTAAATAGTTCTTTTTTGGAATAATAGAATAAATTTTCAGACAAAATGGTTTTACTGTGGTATGTTTGTTCAATTAATTCCTCTTTTCGCCTCTTGCTTTCATTATTTCTTTCAAAATCAATGGGCACAGGCTATAAAAAAAGGGTATTTTACATGGTCAAAGAAGTGGGCAAATAGTTTCATTTTCTATTATTTAAGATAAAACCATATTGAAAGGTTTTTTAATATATATTTATAATTTAAAATAAGAAGGTAACGTCCGCAACAGACGAAAATTAACATTTTAATTTAACGAGACTAGATAAAATTATTTTTTATGGTCATATATTCCACTTAATTTTTTGTATTTATATATTTTTTTTTTGTTTATTATTCACTTTAGTGAAAATGACGTTAACCTCAAATCGACTTCCATTTTTTGTAATGGCCGCAACGGAAGTTTAAGCAAGCTTAAGTTTTTTTTATAAACAGTAAGGCTGTTATCCTAAAAAGGTTTAAAGTACTTCCAAAGAACTGCATTTTCCAGAAAATTTCTTAAAGTGTATTGAACTAAACGGGAGCTGTATCAGTTTATGTAGGCCATATGTACTTGTAAAAAGCATCATGAATTGATAGACATATTTTTTTAATTTCTCCTCTTTTTGACACATTGTGTGCTAAACAAAGAGCTGACATCATCAATTGTTGTCTAATTGAGTGGAATTTGAATCGTGTGGATTTTTTCCATCCATAGTCCCACTTTTCACACAATTCACTGTTAAAAAATGCGAGGCGTTTTCCCAAAATAGGCACAAGTGTAAATTGAAACATTTGTTTGGTTATTTAATTGATTGCACATTTAATAGAAATCATAACAGGCTCTTTAAATACATTTGTACACATTTAAGTTAAGCATAGAACATTTACACTTATATATGTTATACATATTCTCATTTGTCTTTGACTTGGTTGAAGGAATACCTAATTATATTAAATACATAACTACTGCATACATACTTTTATACCAATCTTGTTAACAACACCAACGCACAGAGATATGTCATTTTGGACTCTTAATTTTGTTTGAGCTTTTTTTGTTGGGGTTCGACTACACATTTGGTGAATATTCTATGTTTTTGTGAGGTTTAAGCATTTCCCCATTAAATTCGAAAATTCATATCAAAACTTGACGCTTGGAGGAAACCAGAAGTTTTGATCCACAGAAAATGCGTTGTTGCTAATTTAATGTGTATGTAATTAATTTTTATGATTTGCGTTTTATTTTCAGCACATCACATCCATGTTTAACAGTTAGTTATGATAACTATGCTACGAGCCGTTAGTTTATAGTTAATATACCCCATGGGATTTATTGTGTGTTTCTCTACTATCGAATTATTTACAACATCTTTAGAGCCTAAAGCACAGTTACTCGTTCTTATAATGTGTAGTAGTATATTTATCTATTATTTTAAGTTAGTACAACACAATTTCATATAATACAGATCTCAGTAGAATTTCGTCTCTGAAATGCATTCAACTTAGCATAGCTATTGGTAAAAGCGTTTTGTGACAATGCTTCCCCTTTTCGTTGACTTAAACATTAAATCGATTAAACTAAACTACAAATTACAATTACAATCGTATTTAATTTATATAAAAGTATATACGTATATACATAATTTCCAGTTGACCCTGGGACAACTTGAATCAGCACAAATAACATTTAATTTTCATATAGTATAACAAATTACAAGTTATCATTGATTGCTGTAAACATTTATCAAGTTTAAATTCGTGTATTTGCTTAACTAATTTCAAGCCAAATATTTTATTTAGTTAACCTTCTTGCCAACTTTCTAATGAGATACTAAATATGTTGTCCACTTTCCAACTTTTTTTATATTTATTCGTTCAAGTCCAAATACACTTTCGACAAGCTCCACATTCATGCCTTTAATTTTGCACTGACTGTTAAGCTAACATTTTCTGTAATTGTTAACATTGCTTACCATATAGTTCAAGAAATCATTAAATCTGTAGAGGAACTCTCAGTATTCAGCAACTGAATAAGAAAAGCATTTTAAACTTCTTAAGCGCCAACACAAAATTATCCATTCATTTATCTACATAAAAGTATATCTTAAACAAAGGGTATCTGCTGGTGAATTACTCTCGTGTATAAAACAGTCGCAATTGTTAGCTGATTTTTAGCACTTTTGACTTTTATAAGAGGCCCATATGTTGAGAGGGGAAAGCGAGAGCGGAAACGGAAGCTGTCAGTTTATTATCTGCAGGGGGGTCTGAGGATGTTGTTGTTGTTCACGCCGAAGACTGCAAGTTGAGAGCCGAGGCTATTAAAGTTCAATGAAGTTTTCACTAGAGTGCGACATTTTCGACCAGCCTATCGACCCTACAGACTACCTACTGACATCGGCGGCCAATGAAGTGGAAAAAATATTTCCGCTGGCGATAAAATAGCTATAAATTTTCAAGCGCCACGGGTGCGTATACTTCATGGGCCTCAGGCGTTGTCTGTTGTCGTCTGGGCTGGAAAATTTGTCGCCAAAGTTGGGGAGAGAAAATGGTGGACGGAAAATTGTTGACGACGCACAGTGAGTGAGTTCTTTGAGTAGGTGCCACTAATGGCACCATTACCTGACTCTGCCTCCTGTCTCTCTCTCTTTCTCTCTCTCTCTCTCTCTCTCTCTCATTGGAGCATGTCACGAATTTGTCGCTTACTTTGTAGCCACATCACAAAATTGCGCTTTAAACTTGCCCAACAGTGAAACTTTTGAGCCATATAGCTTTCATTATGCTCTCCACTTATTGTTGTTGCCTTTCTTATGTTTGTTCTCCCGATTGTTGTTCTTATTTGATGTGTTCTTCGAGCAGCTGCTTGACTGGGAATGGGACTGGGACTTGTGATTGAAACTGGGTGTTTGTACTTCCCCCAAGGCGCTCGTCAACTTCTTACGTGACCAGCTAAAAATTTTTCATTTTGCCCACGAAAATAGAAGCGAATGCATCAACTTTTCAAATAAAACAAAAAATACCAATCTTTGGCTACCACAACAATAAAAGCAAGAATTTCTATGAACATTGGTTACGTGACGATCGCTTCAATGAATTTTGCATGAATTTCGCATTTGCCGCTTGAAAATTGTCATAAATTAAACACATAATTGCAAAAGAGCCCTAAATATTAAAGCCAACTCGACTTATTTATTGCAATTTGTTTAATGAAATCTGCTTCAACATTACATTTCAGACATTTATTGACAGTCGAACTGCTCTGAAACGAACATAAAGGGGATCTAATGCTGTAATGAGAAAAGTTTGTTTTGAAAATGTGAAATGGCAAAACTATTTGATTTGGGAATAATACTGAATTTAGAATAATTTAATACATCAACAAAATTTTTTTTAAATTTTCCTTGATAGTAGTTAACTAAAATGGATTAATTGGATTGGATAAAATGAGCTATTATTATGAGGCCATCATTACAGTTTTCATTATGTTTCAAAAAAAGAGATAAAAATTATTTTTTAAGTAACGGGTATAAAAACATAGTTATCGGTTACTCACATAGTATCGCAATTACAATAAACACAAAAAAAAAAAATAGGTATAACAATAAATTTAAAAAAAGAAACATGTTTCCAACTAACTAGTATAAATCTAATAAAAATATATATATTTTTATATTGGCGCTTATCCGATGATGACGCTTTTACACTGAATTATTGATAATAATAAAAGAGGGATCTGTCTTTAAAACAGCGAGTATGGAGAAGTTTAACCCAATTACGAGAAGCCAAAGAAGCTGTGGAGTAATTTTAAAACTAAATTGGTCTGTCAAATTTGATTGTTTATTTTTTTTAATTTTCCCTCTTTTTAGTAATATGAAGAAGTGTTTATGTAACTTGTGCAGTTATATGTTTGCAATGAATAAAATATCTGTTTCACATTTTCCCATTAAAATCCAAATTTCTTTGAAATGCGTCGATATATGAGAATTGTACTTTATAAGGTTTGTCTGCCTGCTGCATCCTGTCATATACGAAGATTCTCTTGCAAATTATAGGTAAAGAGTATAATTAAGTGCATATGAGCTAACTTTATTAAAATAGACAACATTGCAGTGCAAATTTGTATGTCATTTTGGGGAATGTCCTGAAAATCTGTTTGCTTAGATTAATAATCCCTAATGGAATTGCATTGACTTAGGAACGAATGAATGCGCACACACAACCAAACGAGCTTAATTCACCTTGAGAGAGAGTCTCAATTAGAGAAGGATATGTTGCTTTTGTGGCCTGTGGCAGTGGCAACTAAGTCTCCAGTCCAGAAGTCGGACTGGGAAATGGTTTAACAATGTGTTTGCAAGATGTTCCGGGGGTTTTCCAAGGTAACCAATTCATGCAAATTGAATTTTGAACTTAATTACGAGACCCAAGACTACAGACACACACAGACACACTCAGTCACAGACACAGATACAGAACACGAGTGGGAGCCGGAAATGGAAAGCTTGGACTTGAACTGAACTGAACTGAGCTTATAAGTTGGCCGTTGATCCTTCGCTGGCCCGTTTAAGGACACTGACCGTTGTTGAGCGCGGCGTGGAGCCAATTTCGAACTCAACGCTGGCACATTTGATGGGCTGCGTCGGCTTGAGAGGATTGGCATTTGGCTTGAGCTTGCCGAGCTTCACGGGTGTCTGCTATCTGCTCGGTCGCCAGGCGCTGTTGTTGGAGTAGCGGCAGAGCAAAACCTTCTTGAAGGCCTGCCTGAACACCTTGTTGAAGATGGTGTAGAATATGGGATTGACCATGGAGCTGGCGTAGCCCAGCCAGGTGACCACATCGAACACCCAATGGCTAATCCGTTCCTCGCACTCTTCGCACACCGTCGGCAGCAGGTTGAGCACAAAGAATGGCGACCAGAGTATGACGAATGTGAAGAAGACCACGCCCAGGACCTTGGTCGCCTTCTGCTCCAGCCGAATGATGCGACCATGTCGCGAGGAGTTCCTCGAGATGACGCTGGAGTTGCGCGAGTGATGGGATCGCACTGTCTGTTGTCTCTGCAGCAGACAGAGCGTGGATCGCGGTGTCCTGCTGGACTTATCAGCCTCCCCGCCTGTCTGGTAGTTCATGTTCTGGTGACTCCGCAACGTGGCCGAGCGACGCAACGGCGTCGTCGATGCCGCACTGGACGCCGTCTTGGTCGGCGTCAGGAGCAACGAGGTGCGTGCTCCGCCAAAGCTGCTGCCACGCCTCCGATGCCGACCAGCATCCCAGGTGATCACCGAGGCGGTCTTCGAGATGCTCAGCTTGCGTCGTCCTGGACAAGGAGTTCCCGGTGCGGCCAGATAGCCGCCTCCATCGCTCTGATGATGATGATGGTGATGGGCATGATGCTGATGCTGAGCCGAGTGGGGCGACAAAGTGTTGGCTGTGTTGGCGCCGCTAGGTGGCGCTGCCACTCGCCCGCTGACTCCCACTCCCGCTATGCCCACGCTGGCGCTGTTCGTCAGTCCAGATTTGTTGTTGTTGCCGCCGGTGCAGAGCAGCAACTCCATTTCACTGGGGGAGCTGCTCACCGCCGCTGTGGCTGCTGCTGTTATACCCGTTGTTGTCGTCGTGGTCACTTTGAAGGCGGACGAAATGATCTTCACCTCGGCCGTCTTCACACAACTCTGCAGCGGTCGATCCCCGAAGTAGGGACAGGTGCAGACCGAGGGCAGCTGCAGGTAATCGGGCTGATGGCTCTGGATGCCTCCTCCTCTGGAGCTGGAGCTAACGCGACACAGCTTGCCCGGCTCCAGTTCCGTATCCGAGTGGCAGCCCTTTGAAGGCTTCTTCTCCGCCGCCTCCTCCTCGTCCTCGTCGTTATCGTCGTTGTCATAATTCTCGTCATTGTCCAAGCTCTCGCAACGCGTCTTGTGATGCGTGTAGAGAGCATTTTTGGGCAAGCTGTTGTGTCGTCTCCTGCGTCGCAGCGTGTCCTGATCCTCATCCTTGGCCTCCTCGCTTCCAGCCCGACTCTCCCGACCGGAAACCGCCGAGGAGGCGCGTCGCCGCTTCTTGTAAGCGCGCAGCCTCTGTGATAGTTGAGAGAGAGTGCTGTGAGTGTGAAAGAGAGAGAGAGCGAGAGAAAAAATGGGAAGAAAGGAATAAAGAGACAGGATAATTATTGATTAAAAATCAGCATTAGACTCTAACCAAATCTAATCTATAATTATAATGTATTTTACATTTTTTATAGGTTTTATAGTTTTAATAAAATTTTATTTATTTGTCATTATTCGTCCCTTTATATGTAAAAATTTGAATGGTATTCCTACTGACATTATCTTATAATTATCGACATTTTTTTAGATCTACTTTAGGGCTTTAAATTAACTTTAATAAATAAATATGAACATTTAAGTTTATTATGTTTAAAAAACCTTTTTTTATCATATTGACTCCGAAGACGGACAATGGTTAGTTTCACAGATTTATACTGTTACTTAAAAAATTTGTAAAAGGGTATATTGTATTCGTTGCAATGTATGTAACAGGGAGAAGGAAGCATCTCAGACCCTATAAAGTGTATATATTCTTGATCAGCATCAACAGCTGAGTCGATATAGCCATGTCCGTCTGTTCGTCCGTCCGTCTGACCGTCTGTGTGAGCCTTTCCGCCTCCTTAAATCGCGAAGTTTTCAAGATATTAGGATTTTTTTACTAATTACCGTTAGCTACAATTATTACCTATCATCCTATTAAATCGTAATAAGATCGGGAAAATAGAAAGGTGGTAATGGCTTATTAAAGCTTTAAAGCAATATAAGTGCCTAAAAGCATGCAATAAAAAATATTTTAAATTTATCCTATAGTCGGTAGCTTGACTATAGCCTTTCCCACTTGTTTTTAATTAAAATTATTCAGCCAATTGGCAAACAGAGCACCTGAAGTTATTCAGTCTTTCCGAAAACACACACACAGAGACAGAACCACACGGTTTGTGGTCATCTGGTTTTGAGCATGCAGAAAAGTAGGCAACATTTTCAGTCTGTTTGTGTGCAGAAAATCCACAAAATGCGCTTTGTGGTTTGTTGTTGCTGCTGCTGCTGATGCTGTTGTTGTTTTTGTTGTTGCTGCCGTAACGATTTTCTTTTATTTCAGTTCTTAAGGCTTCTCCGTGTTGCTTTGCGTTCTCATTTTGGATTCATTTTAATAAAGCACGTGAATTTCTGCGTTGGCTTTACGGCTTTCTGCCCTGCCGCCATTTGTTTAGCATGCAAATGTTGAAGCAACAGAAACAGAAACAGCAACAAGAACAACAACAACAACAGCAGCCGCAACTTCATTTGCTGTGGCAAAGATTAGCAGCTAATGAAGGCGTCGGGCAAAGGGAGTGAGAGAGAGAGACAGAGTTAGCTGCCAGTCCGCTCATTATGCATCCTTGACGCTTTTGATTTGTGTTTGCGCGAGACGCGCGCATAAATTGAGATGCAGATGGCAATGATGGAAAAGACGATGTAGATGGCAGCTGAGAGATGAAAGATGGAAATGCTACAGCTATAGCTACAGCTAAAGTATAAAGGTGGTCCCATCTCATTATGCACAAGTTAAACAAAGCCAAAGCAGCTGCCTTGACTGGCGTTATTATTGTTTCAGCCACAAAGGAATTAAACAGCTGCCAACAGTTCATCAGCCAAGTCAAGCCAAGAATCAAGTCGACAACCAAACCAAACCCAGCTGAATACTGACGAATTCTAGCCAACTCCTGCATGTGCTGCTTGGCTTTTGGCCTGTCTTTTGTTTGCTGCGAGGGCAGTTCCAGCAGTGTCTCATATGGCATACAAAGTCTTCTTAACGTTTTGAAGTTCTATTGCTTTGACACTCGAATACATTTTTGCAAAGGGCAAAATACAAATTCAGTGAATCGATTTGTTTGGAATTCTGTTTTAAATATTAAATTAAAGTAACACTTTAACTTAAAACTTTGAAAGTATTATTTTCACAGAGAAAAATGCAAAAAAAAATGGATTCTGTTTATGCAATGTGAGCAGAAAATAGGATAAACAACCTTAAAATGCTGAAGGATATTTGCGACCTTGGCCTTTTTGAAACAAAATATAATCAATTCACTCAATCCACTTCTTTTCAAATCGTGCCTTAACTCAAAAAATATTATTAACTTTTCAGAAAAATCCGTCATTTAAACATGCCTCGAAGCTTCTCTCGTATAGAGACGAAAACTTGGCCAAACATCATTTGTTAAGTTCTTTGGACTCGCTGTCAAAAGTGCATGAGACGACAAATAGTCAAACAATTAAAAGCCGTTTCTCGCTCTCTTCGTATTACCAATCGAAACGCTTTTCAGCGACAGCCACGTACAATGGCATGGGCTTAAATTGAGCGCCACTTTAGGCCAGGTTAACGCTGAAAAGGACCAAAAATCAATGACAAAAAAAAAGTCATACAAAAACGAGAATGAAAATCCACTTTATTGATTGCGCAATCGTTCGCTCAACTGTCAAACAATCTGCCAAATATGATGACACAAAGGCGCTGAACTTGGCCGACAGCCAGAAAGAGACAAATGAATTGGGCGTGAAAGAGACAGACGGCGACCTCGATTTATTGGGACGTTTTACGTGCTGTGCTTTAATTTATTGTGGTATATTATAGTTTGAGAATAGTAAAAAGTTGTTTTACAATGTGTTTAAGCTCTAGCATGACTAACAGATACCCTATTTTAACTTCAGATGTATTATCCAAGCAAAAAGAAAGCTTGCCTTATTACATTCTAGGTTTGTAATTCGATTCTTTTGGGATTTTTAAAAAAAATCCTTTCAATAAAACTGACGCTATGAATAATAATATTAAAGCTGCTTTTAGAAGTTTCGTTCATTTGGTTTTGGAAATCTTTGAAATGCTGAATTTAATTTGTATTTTTAAATTAACATTTTTAATTGAATTTTTGTGAGCTCTTCTTCTTGTTTGCAACATAAACCAGACAACTGAAATTAGAATCTAAATAAGAAAACGCCAACTGATGCTGATACTGTTGCCAAAATCATTTGAGCTGTTCAGACCATTCCCAACCTTTTCCTTTTAAAATGGTCTACCAAAAGGCAGAACAAAATAAAAGGAAAAAAATTAATTATTACAAAAAATTTCACAACAATTCAAAGGCGGAAGGACAATAAAAGGCAAAAACGGCAAAAAAAAGAACTCCAAGGGGCCAAAATAAACGAGCCGAGAACCGAAAAAAAATAAGTACAAGCTGAATGTTTGGCTTGGCTTTTGATGCGGTCAAGCGAGAGGACAGAGACTGGAGCGAGACAGAGAGAGGGATAGAATCTCTTTCTGGGACTAAAAAATACTTGAAGGCGGGGAAAGGGGACGTAAACTGTTTGCTGGTCGCATCTGTTTGGCCTTTTGTCAGGTGAAGGAACCCAAACTTGGTGGCATTTACTTCCATTTCGACATCTGAGCACTTTGAAAAGAGCTGTCATTTGAAGTGTCTCTTAAAATATTACGTATACGTACGCAAGTATATGCCAATTGAGTGTCCAGCAGTTGAAGACAAACGCACAAATCGTTTGTTACAATAATAGCTTATTTTGTACCCTTTGATTAAGAAAATAAGAGTTGCATTACTGTTTGACTCAACTTGAACATCAGTTTTTTATACCCTGTGTATTTTTTTTCGTTTTTGTAATAATTATTTTAAAATTTAGTGATAATAATGATTTGATTAAAATTTTTATTAACTTTTTTATATATCAAAATGTAACCCCTTTTACATATTTTGTGATTCTAAAAAAGAGTATACTCAAAATTCATATTTGAGCAAAATTATATAAATATTACAAGATACTTATTCATGATAATTGTTCACTACTTCAAAAAGTATAAAAGACTTTAGAAATGAATTACAAAAATGTAATAATAATTAATTAATAAAGGGTTACATATTGACATTTCAGTAAAAATTAAAAATTTATTATTTAATTAAGAACTTAAATAACTCGAACTTCTAAAACTCGAATTTCTCTCTAAATCGAGCTAAACGAGTGGCAGTAAAATTAATAAAGTTAAGAAAATACTCTATAAGTCGAATATCTCCATAACTCGAACCTTTTCTTTGGATAATGGTGATTCGAGTTAGGGAAGTTCTATTGTATGTTATAAGCTTTTAGCGGATTTCAAAGACAAAGCTTTGGTGCAATCCTTATATTTCCTTCATATTGATTTAACTAGTTAAAACTGTTATTCGTATAACTTGATGTTCATTGGATTAGCCGTGTAGTTAAAATAATAAGCTTTAAATTCTATTCCATGAACTCTTGTTGTCTTCTGAATTTTTTTAATAATTCTCTTCTCTACTTTTCTCGTAAGGCGTTAGACAAAGTTTCTCCTAAATTGGGCAGGCCTGATTAAAAATCGACTGAGCTTATTAATTATGATTCTCGTTTTGCCCTCCTATTAATTGGGGCTTGAGGCTGTTGGCACTTACCCATCGCTCTGCTCGCCCAGTCGACTGCTGGCCAAGGAGTTCCGTGTGCTTTCGCGCTCTATGCCCAGCGTGGTGACGGAGAGACCCAGATGATTGCTGGTTCCCTGTCTGCTCTTGGGCGATGTCTGTGGCGCGAAATGGCTGCCATGTGAATGTTGTTGTTGTTGCTGCAGTTGCTGTTGTTGCAGTGTCTGATGATGTGTCGCATAGCGTTGGGGGCTGCTCGGAAATGGCAGCTGATTCGATATGGAGAACTCGGATTTGGTGGGCGAGCCCGTTGTCGATGACGATGCCACAGATTCCAGGCCACGCGACAACTTCAACATTTCCGCACCAAACTGATGCAGTGCCGTCATCGTTGTGGGCGTCGGTTCCGGAATACTGAGAAGGGATTGAAGTATTAAACATACATACATACACATATGGCTTGAATTTTGCGGAGGATTTGTTCGCATTAGATGTTGAGCTCACCTTGTGTCTGGTAGCCAAAGCTCATGGTTGTCCAGTGTGCTGAGATCCGTGTCCGTCGAGTTAGCCGAATGGGCGTGCAGAACGGAGGAGGCGTGGCCCTGGCCAGGCTTCAACAATCGACGCCAAGTGCAGCGACGCTCTAAATCAGAAATCAGAAATCAAATCAACGCCAACAGAGTTAATCTACAGCCAACTCAATAATAAGCTGTGGGAAAAGGGAATCACATACTCTAGAAAACAAATAAATGAGCTTATAAGAGCAGCGAACATGCTGCAGAAAAGAGAGGGGAAATGAGGGGAGCGAGAGAGAGACAGAGAGGAAGGTTTTCTGCTACGTGCTTACGCCAAATTCAGCTGCATTACAGCAGATTTAGCCTAAAATAACTGCCCCGGAAACTAACACACACACACACGCACACGTATGTACTCGTAGAGAATAACACACACACATGTAAAACACATAGTTACATCTACATATAAACTCATACAATTGCAAACTGCACTCTATGCTTCGTCGCAATGCGCCGTTAAATGTTCAACTCGTTGTTCCAAATGCCGTCGCTTCCATTCTCGATTAGCTTCCTCTTCCCACTTCCCTCCTCTCTCCTCTCTCATCCCTCTTCCTCTTTCTCCCTTAAGGCACTGGGTAGAACTGCAATGCGGTCGCAGTTCCATTAAATATGCTTAGTTTTTAAATCGCTTTGCTCGTTCTCATTTTATTGATTATTATTATTGGCACTTGGAATGTCTGCAAGTCCTCAAAATATCTATAAAAGCTCTTCTCATGAAAACGTTTAAGTAGAATGCAGACAGGGTCGACAATCATAAGTACAATTGCACTTCTCTATAACGAACAGGAACTTAAAAAAAAAATTGTTTCTCAATTATATTACATTTGTCTGTTATTGTCTGTTATTGTCGGCGTTTTGCGAAATTCGACATCTAAGTGGGTCAGGGTCAAAAGTCACGGAATTGCTTAGTATGAAAAACTTTTTGTTTCTTACGATATCTCAACCAAACTCACAGATTATTTGTTTGATACTGTCTCTAACATGCTGACCAAATTTGGTCAAAGTCGGATGACTATATCATATAGCTGCCGTAGGAACAATCGAATGCAGTCGGAGATATCCTAACAAAACTCTCAGATTAACTCTTCTTGCTAAATTTGGACTAATTCGCTAAATTTAGCTTTTTCCCGCCAAATTTAGTTTTTTTCGCCAAATCTGGATTTTTCCCTCCAGAGTATAATATAACATCTTTATAAAAGAGTTTAGTTCTGATTCGGTGCTGAGGAAAAATATAGAAAATTGAGGGAAGTTGCATTTAAATTGAAGAGTGTCGAAAAATTAGTTACCGAACATTTATTCGGAAGGTGGAAATTTACAGGACAGACGTTCAAAAATATCACTTTAAGGAAATCTAACAGGAAAAACGTAAAAGTCAGTATTTCATATACTAGAAAAGAAACCGAAACTAAATCGAAAGTAAGGATTGTCAACTGTCAATCAACTCCAATTCAAAAGAGCACGAGAACTTGCACATAACTCAGGAATATTTCTCATTTCGATTGATTTTTTCCATTTTCAAAGAATTTTCCAACTGACGCAGCAACTCTTGCTTTCAACTCGAAATAGCTTGACACTTGTAAAGGAGCCTTTCAGACGTTTATGTTGATGCTCGTCCTTGTAAGCGACATAACTGAAATTAGCTATCAACACACTCGCACACCCACTTCCACACCCTAAGCCCCAAACACTCACACTCAGTTACACACACTTTCAATTTCTGTCGATGCCTGGCTGTGGCTTAGGCATCTATCCTGGGGCATGTCCTGGCAGACATCCTCTGCTTGGTATTTCAGCTTCCTCTGCTCCCTCCACCCCTTTTAATGTGCCGTGTAAACTTGTGTGCAAAGTCGAGAGCAACAAAAAGTGCAACAAAGTTTACTTTTGGCACACTGAAAATCAAATTATCCGAGGACAGCTGCATGGAATGGTTATACAAATCCCAGAAATTGCAGTTCCCACAAATTTAAACCCAGGATAGGTGTATTTAGAAATCTCAAAAAGAGTTTAAAAATAAAAGTATTATTTTTCCAACTTCATTCTTACTTGAAAATTATATTTTTAAATAATATTCGAACATTTATTTTTAGAACAGAGTTAGCAAAAAATTTAAATGAAAAGCTCTAGTTTTTAAACCCGTTACTTAAAAAATAACTAAGAGCCTATATTTTATTCGATGCAATGTAGTTATGTAACAGGGAGAAGGAAGCATCTCCGACCCTATAAAGTGTATATATTCTTGATCAGTATCAACAGCCGAGTCGATATAGCCATGTCCGTCTGTCAGTCCGTCCGTGTGAGATCCAAGATCTTTAGGGACTAAAAGAGCTAGAGCAACCAAATTTGGCACACAGACTTCTATAAACCCCACACAGATCAAGTTTGCTTTAAAAATCGCGAAAAGCCACCGCACGAACAGTTTTAAAGATATTACCTTTTTTCTCAACAAGATCGGACAAATATAAAGGTGGTAAAGTCTGGTTTAGGTTTCAAGCAATGCAAGTGCTTAAAAGTACGCAATAAATAAAATTTTATGCACATTTAAATAGGTAACGGGTATCCTGTAGTCGAGAGCTCGAATATAGCCATTTCCGCTTGTTTTATTTTCAAAAAAGGTCAGTTAATTTCCTATATACTCATAGAATTCTTTAAGAATTAGTATGCGAAGAATGGAATTAAGAATAATAAAGTGCCGTATAATAGTTTATTTAGACCCCGTATTAAAAAAAGTACAGTGGTCTATTAACTGTGTCACAAAAAAAAAAGTGCGTAACAGGCAGAAGGAGGCGTGGCAGACCCCATAAAGTATATATATTCTTGATCAGCATCAAATACATCAAGTCGATATAGCCATGTCCGTCTGTCAGTCTGTCCGTCTGTAATAGCGCCTAGATCTCGGAGACTATAAGATCTAGAGACTCCAAACTTGGTATGTAGGTTCGCCTACATTGCACGCAGATCGAGTTTGTTTTAGATCTTGGCCCTTTAAACGCCTACAAATTAGAAAATCTTAATTATAAGGACAATTTTGAGATATCTGTTTGTGATATCTGAACCAAACTAACAGAATATGCATATGGGATAGTCCTTTACATTCTGACCAAATTTGGTTGAAATCGGACCATTATATCATATAGGAACGATTGATCGAAAATATAGATTTACTATAGTATGAAATTTTTTGGAGATATGTATCTCAACTGAACTCTTCTTGTTTTATTTTAAGGTTTGCTTTTCGATAGTAAGTACGAAGTCTTCGACAGTCGAGTATGCTCGACTGTTGTACCGTCGACTAGTCTTAATTATATTCAATATTTGTGTTTGGCATTTTCTTGATAGATGAATAAATTTTTTGTAAAAATCTTTGAGAGTGACTTGGCAACAGATCGAATGAAAAAATAGAAGACTTTAAGCTTTGTTTCTGTAGTAAGTAATCTCTCTCAATTCAGCATCCCCGCTCTTAAAGTAGTCTACTCGACTCTAGTCTGGCCTATTAGAAGCTTACGAGATTTATGAAAGAGAGATAGATATGTAGTAAGTAACTTACCCAAGGCAGGTGCCTGTCCCAGCCAACCGCTCGCCCAGCCGGGAGTGACAGCTGATGTGGGCTGACCACCGCCCAAATTCTGGCGCTGTCTTGCCAAGAGACGCACCGTGAGGCAATAGGTGAGCAGCATCACGCCCAGCGGTATATAAAAACAGACAATGGAGCCGACCAGCTTGTAGACCGGATCAGGTATCTGGCAGGTGCCGTTCACCAGCACCGAGGCATGATCCTAAAGTAAAGCAAATAATAATATTTGATTATCTGATAGTAATTTCTATTGGAAGGAAAACTCGACTCACCTTGGAGTACATCAAGCTGAGGGGCAAACTCATCGCAATGCTCAGCAGCCAGACAAAGACAATTTTGAGGGTGACTCTTCGTCTGGTCTTGTTCCGGCCAAATCGCATTGGGTAACGCAGCGACAGATAACGATCCACGGATATTGTGCACAGATGCATTATACTCGCCGTACAGAATAACACATCCAGGCATATCCAGGTCAGACAATGCTCCGAGCTCAGCGGAAAGTGGCCTGCAAGTGGTCGGGCAAAATGAAAGAAAAACAAGTTTTGACTTTTATTAGGCTGGCATTATACTCGTAAATATCCATTATTGAGGGGCACAAATGGGGTTAGCGGGATGGGGGCGGGGGCGGGGTAGAGCAAAGTGTCTGCAATATTTTCCACCTAGTCCCAAATGGGAGGCCAACTGTCGACTGTCGGCCATTTGATTTGATATTTTTCTACTTGCTGCCTTAAATACCCTGTACAGAGGCATCGGGTATATTGTGCAGTTTGGGAAGAAAAAAAACTGGAATCGATCTGTCTATAAGTAAAGATAGGATTTCTTATAGAATAAGAATTTATAAATTTATAATGTGAGTTTGAGTTTAATTGTAAAAATTAAGTTACTTTATTATAATAAATATTTAATTTACTTAATACAAAACCGATCTGTAAGTTTGTCCAATCATCTCTCTATCTCATAGCAATTGTGAACTTAAGAGTTATTTAGTTATTAGTCATTTGTATTTAGGCATATCGCGTTACATTCTAAGCTATTATTTTAAGTGGAAAAATAATAAAAAAATATTCAGGCCTGTTCCGAATTCCGAACGTTTTCAAAAAGTAAAAACGAAACGAAAACGAACGTTTTACTGTTTGCTGTTCCGAACTCCGAACGAAATCAGCTTGTTTTTACTTTTCGAACTCGGTTTCGAAAACGTTTCGATAGCAGTAAGTCATCGTGTCAGCTGTCAATGAAGAGAAAGAAATTGCTCAAATAGCAACAAGTTAAGTTAATTTTTCAAAATGCCAGCAGCTATGGTTATTGGTTGCTTGCAGGCCAGCGAAAACGAATTTTGTTATTTAATTGAAGCAACTCTAGCAGCTTTCGAATTCGGAACAGAAATCAACTCGTTTTCTGGCGTTTCGACTCGTTTTCGGAATTGGGAAGAGGCCTGATTATCTTTAGATAAATTCTGGTTCAGCCTAAATCGTTATAATGGCATATCAGAATATTTAATATATATAGACTAACAAATCACTGAAAAATAAAACTAATTGAAAAAATAAAACAATTTGATTAAAATGAACCGAGGCTCGAACAACAACCTTGAGTTTGGGGATCTAAAATGTTAAAGACCTTTCTTTTCATCTATGATTATTTTACATAATTATCAATACTTGATCTGTTCTTACATCAGCTCATAGGGTATATCGAGGCTGAGCAGGCTCAACTATAGGGTTCCAACTGTTTTTCTGTTTCTTTGCGCTGCTGTTGCAGAAATAGCAAACTCGTATTTTGTTCCACCTCCGACCTTATGGCTGCTGCTGTTGCTGGTCTCATATGATATTGGCCACTGCCAGTCACCCATTTCTGCTCTTCTCTTGCCCCTCATCTCCTCCTCTACCTCTCACTTGGCTTATGCAACATATTTGTGGCAGCTCCTTCATACAACACATGTACATAGATGAGAGGCTCGAGTCTCCCCCTGGTCTGTCGTTTGGCGCAGCTGTTGGACGTCATAACTCAGCGAGGTGCTTCAAGCCAAGGGCAGACACCATAATATATTCTCCTACCATTCAACAGACCCTACATGGGAAGAGGTATCCATATGTGATATGTGCATGTGTGTGATTGTAATGGTAAGATTTGTGTGCGGCATTTGTGGCTGAAATTTGACTGGGCATGGAAATCGCATTGCAACTGATATAAGATATCTATGTGAGCTCAGATTACTTAAAATATATGGCATGTAATGGATATTAGTAGATTTGCAATGGCGTAGGAGGAGATATGCAGGATAAGCTGATAGAAACTGTAGGTGAGAGTCTTAAAATGGATAGCTTGAAGAATTCCTATGATAACTTTGAGATGCTTAGCCCAATTTCTCTTTACAGTCACACTTAGCCAAAAAATTATCTATTTCAATATTACATAAGTCATTGGGTTTTGAATTTGAAATTTTGGAAACCGTCCAGCGGAATTTTTAAATGGCTTTCAATATAAAAAATTTTAAGACCTAGCTCATTAAAATCCATCCACATGAATTTTGGGCTCAGTTTTTTGATCAATAGGAATATAAATAAGCTTATTTATGAATTTGTGGCTCAGTAAATAAATTATAATAATAAATAAATAATAATACAGTGTATATATAAAAACAAAAGTAATAACTATTGGTTTAAACCTTTCAGGGTCCAATTCAGGGTCTTAAGAAAAAAATAGTCATAACTTTTAAAGGTTATTTGCGAAATTGCAACTCTTAAGCTCCACTTATACATTAATCGAAGTAAATCAGTAAAGCTGTAAGAAAATTAACAAACTTTTCATTCTATTCCAGACACTTAACTGTTGCATGTTTTATCCTTCATGTCGTTTGGATATGTTCAACTCTCCATTAGGCGCTGAAATTGCGAACCATTTGATTTGAGCTCCATACTGAGTATTAGCCTCGAGTTCCATACAAATGAGACGGTCATTGCGCCCGCCTCCAAGAACGATTTATGTCGGGCCTAAAGTGTCAATAAAATCGATTTTGGGAGCGTCCCTTTAAACCAGGGCCAATGCCAAAGCCTTGAGGCAAAGATACATTGAAATAAATTTGTTTAAGCAATGTCGAAACGAATGGGGAAAAGGTTAAATTAAATCTGAGGCTTGGGGGAGAACAGAGTAGAGGTGAAAATAGACTTAAAACGGATGCGACTGGCAGAAAAGTTTCGTTTCCTTCAATTCCCGTTCTGTTCTGTACTGTTCTGTTTTCTTCTGTTGTGCTGTATTTTGTTGTGCTGGGGCCATTCAAGGGGCGACTTGGCCAAAACACAAAGGAGACCAACTGCATGCCTGAGGTCTGAGGTCTGCCAGTGCCTTGGGGGCTATGCTACGCTTTTATTTGTGTTTCGATTCCTTTTCTTTATTTCTTATATTTTCTTTTTTTTTGTTTTATTTCGTTCCGTTCTGTTTTGTTTTGTTCGCTCACAAAAACATTTCAACTTACAAATGCGAAACAAATTTCAAACAAAAGCGCAAAAGTTCTCTTCGCATCTTACTCCAGGAAATAAATTTTTAGCTGATTCCCCTCTCTCTTTCCCTCTATTTTTCTCTCTGTCTTTTGTGTCTGGGTATGTGCGTTTTGCTTTGCATACTTTGGGACGCAGGGGGCGGGTCAAGTCATAAAAACTAAACTAAAACACAAATAGCTGACGAGCTAAGCTCAACTGAAACTTGGCACCCAAAATGACTTTGTAAATGCGTTGAAACTTATTTAATTTGCTTTTTAGTTTAGTGGGCCACAACGAGGGTCGGGATTGGGGAAATCCCCAGCCTCAAGTAATGACTTTCTTATTTGGCAAATCAACTTACAGACATGGCCCACAAAACGCCCTCAACCAAGGAAGAGAACTTCAAGTCATGCCGGAAACATTACGATATTTTAACTGTTTAGTTTTCCACCATTATATCCCAATACTTTTGAGCAGCAGACAGGGGATCGGCTCAACAGGAAGGCTGCTTGGATACAGAGTTTATTTATGCACTACAGGGTCTTTGTTAGTCGAGTATTGTTGACTATTTTCCATCTGCGAAACAAGCTGTGTGCATACATATGTAATGCAGGGTATCTGTCAGTCAATCAGTTTTATCTTTGCATTTCTTGCAACTGTAACCCTTACATCTTTATTATTACAGGGTATAAGCTATTACTGGACTCTCATCTATTTTTCCCTTCATCTTATATCCTATGTACATATAAGCCTATGCAACAGACAGAATATTTTCATATCTTTTATAGGGTATCTGCTAGTCTAACGCTGTCATTTTTCTAATTTTCGTGAGCCGCTTTGTGTGACAATATAAGCTTCTGTTTGATAACCTAGCTAAGCTCTTTCTGCGTTATCAATACAATAGAAACAACAAATATTTGAACACTTTTCTGCGTTGGCAAACAATTCGCGTGCAGCGCTCCAAGCGGTCAGAAGGCGAAACCAACCAACTAGAGCCCCGAACCACTCTGGAAATATGACAAAAAATGATTTATGAATGTATCGTGTGTGTGTGTGTGTGGGTGTGTGTGTGTTTGTATGTGTTGCTTTTGTTGCAAAGCATAGATTTTAATTTGTTTTATTATTTCTTTGGCTTCTTTCAGCATCAACAACAACAATTAAGTTGCAAACATTTTAGCCAACTGTTTGCCATTGGCTAAAAGGGTTCCACTCTAATTGGGCCAAAAGTGAATTTGTTTTGCACCACTTTTAAGCATTCACATTTTTTAACAAAAGAATACAAAATGTTTTGTCCATAAACATATTTAATTTACACATATACTGCATAATATTATAAATTGTTTGGAGTTCGAGTATCTCTCAAAACTTTTCTCAATGCAGCCCCCAATTGGATATAAAATTATGTACACAAAACGTAAACGTGAAACCCAAATTGTAAATCGTAAACGAATCTCAAGAAAAATATCAAATAACTGACAGCAAATACATAAAATTCAACAATAACAATTTTTGCATGCCATCTCAATGAGTTCCGTGTCAATAAGAATTGTCAAATAAAATGTGCATGTAAAAATTTAGAAATAACACGATACTCAGGGGATTCAGTGGAGTGAGGTATTTTTATACCCTAAGCTAAAATATTATTTTTTGGAAAAACTTCATTCAAATGAATACAGGCATTTTTTTATAATCTCCAGCAATTCAAATTTTTTGAAAGATTTGATGTTATAATAACTTAGATTTAAATTGAATAATACCACAATATTACAATACAATTTAAATTAATTTTATTATTCTATATATTCTATATATACCATATAAGTAGACTCTTATGAAATGATAGTTCCCTCTGCATGGGCATACCCTACATAAAGAAAACCATTGTGCGACATTTCAAATTTGTTGAGATTATAAAATAAGCTGAATAAGTCAAATGTTCAGTGCCTATTATTGTTGCTGTCACGCACATTCGACCAAGCTGCGCCAAGCAACAATAACAATTTCAATAACAAATCACAAAAATAAAATGTGTGAAAAAAACGAGAAATAAAATACATTTCTTTGGCGTATGACAGCTACTTAAAGAGGGCGAGGGTAAAGGTCGGATGTGGGTTTTGGCCACATGTCGCGCGTTGAAGCTAAACAGACAGCGAGTAGACAAAACGTTGATAGCCTGAAGGGACAAGTGTATTAGGGAGAAACGTGTGCTGCGAGGGGGATAATTGACGATAACTGTTAACTCAAATGCAGACACAAACACATACATACACACATAAAGTGTGCGATTTTTCGTACATGCCAAATAATCAATCATTTAAAGTGTTCCTGCTTTTGAGCGCAAACTTTAAATCTCCCACGTAATTCGCTGGCCTGCTGTTTTGTATTTCCGTCTCTATCTCTCTCTCTCTCTCTCTCTCTCTCTCATTTTTTCAGTCACTTCAACTAGTGTTTTTGTAGCATGCTTTTAAGCGCGCGCTTTAAATCTCTCTTGTACGAATAATTGGCTTGCCTGCTGTTTATGCATATCTCTCTCTCTCTCTCTCTCTCTCGGTCAACTCTGTTTAAAAGACCTGCGGCGCTTGTTGACATGTTGTCACCTCTGTTGTCAGCAAATTTATGAGTTGGCATTCATTCTCAACTTTCCCTTCCTCAGTCTGGAAAATCCCCCGTGTTTATATGTGTATGTGCATAGTAGAGATGGGCATGGGGCGCATATTTTTGGCAGTCACGCACGCATCATGTTAACCGATATTTTTCCATACCTTTTATATTTCGATTAGAATTACCAATCAATTAGATTATTTTTAAAATAATTGAAGTGACTATATAATTCACTGTTGAGAAATTTGTGATTATTTAATGATTACGATTACAAAAATTCATAAATAATCTAAAATTATTACAATTTCTCAAAAATAATCAAAAATAATCTTATTGAGTATTCGGATTATTTTTGATTTTTTCTGATTATTTTTGAATATTTCTGATTATTTATGACTATTTAGTAAAAATCCAATTATTTTAAATTTTCACAAACAAAGCCAAAGCTATAAGAAAAGAAGCCTCTATAATCAATAATATTCAATTTAGAAATATTCAAAAATATTCAGAAAAAATAATCCGAATACTCATAAAGATTATTTGTGATTATTTCTGAATATTTTTGAATAAATGTAATAATTTTAGATTATTTTTGATTTTTTGTAATCGTAATCATTAAATAATTGGGCAAAACCGAAAATAATCGTAAAATCATTAGATCGACTTTTAAACAAAAATAATCTAATTATTAATGATTATGATTACTAATCATTGGCCGTGTTCACCAGATCAAATCGACAACAGAAAATCGATGAAATTTGCATGATTATTCTGGTGAAATGCAGTGATTAGCAATCATGATTTCAAATTTTGTGATGTATGACGACTGAAAATTCATCACCAAAATAGAACGCTGAAATTCTGTGATTGTGATGCTTTGTTATCGAACAAACAAAATACATGATTACTGATTGATTAGTTCTGGTGAACGCGGCCATTATTTAACAGGTATGTATTTAACATATATGAAATAATTTTTTTTTTTTTTTAAATATTTTTATTTCGAAGTATCCAACTACTCAAAAGTAACGTAGATACAACTTTAAATGTTTTTTTTTAGCCAAGTAATCAATACTTTCAAATATCAAAATATTTGCTAAGATATTCGATAAAACTAACAATGTTTGAATTAACTTAAAATCATTTTATTTTGAATAAAACGCATTAGTTACTTTTTTAATGAATTAAGTAATTATCAAAACTTATCAATATTTTAAATTTAAAATGTATTGCAGTCAATTTTCGTTACCTTGTTCTACAAAATTAAACCGCAATCATTTCATTTGGTTGTTTTTAATAAACTCCTTTATTCGCTAAAAATGCTCACGCACGAACTCGAACAAAGTTTAATTCAGGAATTCACAACTGCGGGCGCCCGCCGTGCACATCTTTACTAGAAAGAGTCCTTTTTTTACTTTAAGCGCGTCTGTACGTAAATACCGTTTTTATTTCACGCGCTTCGTTGACAAGTTTGCATGCATATGCATATGCTGAAATACATACATACTTACATACATACATATATACATGTTATATGTACATGTGAATGTATACGTATGCGTTTTGTTGTGTACAAAATGTACCCTGTTTTATGTTTATTCTTGTTTATGCACTTGTATCTCTGACCCCCATGAGATGTATTTTGCTTTCCTTTCTTTTTTTATTCACTTGCCGGGTACGGCATAATTTTGTGACCAAATATGTTACGCACTGTTGAATCCTTTTTGGACCTTTGTCCGTCCGTTAGACGAACCGTCTCTGCCGCTCAGATGCTGATAGCTTTTGTGCTGCTATAGGTTGCATGTACAATGTACGCAGTTCATATAGCTCGGATATGCACATATCTCTAAAATCCATACTTATCAGTCGAAAGTTGAGTTGTCTGAATACTAATGTCGATTTACACATATTTTAATACACCAAAAATTTGATTAACCAAACCTAACTTATATATCATTTTGTTTTTTTTTGCAAGGGTATTTAAGGATCTTCAGACATAAAGACAGCTGTATTATATATTTGTATACCCGTTACTTAAAAATCAAGTAAAAGAGGATATTGTATTCGTTGCAATGTATGTAAGAGGGAGAAGGAAGCATCTGCGACCCTATAAAGTATATATATTCTTGATCAGCATCAACAGCTGAGTCGATATAGCCATGTCCGTGTGTCTGTCCGTCTGTCCGTCCGTGTGAGGGCCTAGATCTCAGAGACTATAAGAGCTAGAGCAACCAAATTTGGCACACAGATTTCTATAAGCCCCACGCAGGTCAAGTTTGTTTCAAAATTTCGCCACGCCCCTTTCCGCCTCCGTAAATCGCGAAAAGACACCACTCACACATTATTCAAGATATTAGGATTTTTTACTTATTACCCTAAGCTACTGTTATTACCTATCATCCTACAAGATCCTACAAATAGAAACGTGTTAATGGCTGATTAAAGCTTGAAAGCAATGTAAGTGCCTAAAAGCATGCAATAAAAATATTTTAAATTTATTAAAGTAAGTAACGGGTATCCTATAGTCGTGAGCTCGACTATAGCCTTTCCCACTTGTTTTTAAATATATTTATAATGTGAAATTCTGTTCAAAAAACGTGTAACGGTTCACAATCTGAATTCAAATGTTGTCGCAGCTGTCGCAACTGTTGCTATTTATTATTGTTGTTGTTTGATTGCTGATTGTTTGTTGTTGTTGCGGGTGTTTGTGTGTATGTTTTGCGGTCGAATATTTGTGTTGACGGCAACAGTAGCAACAACAGCAGTGAGTGTCGCCAGGCGGAAAATTTCAAAAGGTTTTCCCATATGGAAATGGAAAACATATTGAACATGTTCACTGGACAGTCAAAGAAGGCATCTAGCAGAATATATGTTTACTTGGCACACAATTATTAACGACAATTTAAACATTTCCATTTATTTAATTTAATTATAAATTTAGTGATATTTTCAAGTGTTTAGTTGCCAAACCATTATTAGCGGCAATTTTAACATTTCTCTTTATTTCATTTAATTATTAATGTGCAGTGATTTCATTTATCAGTATCACAAAAATATGCTTCTTTAAAATTATTTCCAATATTTGCAATATACTACTAAATATTTGTTTATTTTACACAATTAAAAAGTTATTAAAATGTTTGTGTCTTTAAAATCAATATAAAAATTCATTTAAGTTGTTTGCAATAAATTACAAATATTATCAAAACTTTCAACAATTATTTTGATATTTAAATGCATTGGTTTCAGGAATACCTAAATTTGCTTTTGAGTATTTGGAGATTTGTAGAACATGTCGGATTGTCTGACATGGCTAGTGGGAGATAAAAAGAAAAGTGTCAGCGGCAGAAGGAGAACAGTGTAAGCCAATAACAACAATGACAATGACAATGACAATCCGAATCGCAGCTAGGAGACACATCCTTGGAGGCCCATCCTGAAGCCCAAGTCATTTGCATTATTGTTAGTCTGTGTCTACTTGAATGTGTGTGTGTGTGTGTGTGTGTGTATGTGCCTGAAGCGTACACACCTAAGCCCGGCGAATATCGAGAACTTACAAAGAAACGAACACGAAATCGAAAGTCAATGGCAAATGACATAGAAAAAAAATAATAATAGGACAACACGACATCTGTGTGGATGCCGTCGCCTTTCTAGAGGAAAATTGCGTAAAATTTTGCATGAAAATTGTGAAAAAAGTAGAAAAGAAAAGCAAATGAGCTCAAAGTCAAGCGAGAGCGAGCACTTCGTTCCCGACCATCAGACTATCGAATCGCCCACATTTCCCCGCTGGCAACCTCGTTTCTAATGGCTTTCGATTTCCGGTTGAATGTGAGCAACCACTCACCATCCGTCTCTGGGACTCGCCCGAAACTCGATGAACGCCATTGAACTGATGGCAGCCATCGCCAGTCAAAGTCCATTAAATAGTTTACTTTATGCATGGCAGGCACATTTCACCCTACAGTTATTTATTTGATTTGCCGACCATTTACTGCGGATGATGATGATGATGATGACTATGATGAACCCATCAAAAGGATAAAGCAAGTTAAAGGCCACATCTACAACAATAGCCAAAGAACAAGCAAAAGCAGGAGCAAAAACTATGCACGGCTCGGCCAAATTTCTATACTCTGTAATGCTTGACAAACAAGGGTATACCTACACCCAGAGAAAAAATGGACAGCAAAGTAAAACAATACAATTTTACTGTACTAAATTTTAGTGAATAACGAATTAAATTTAATATAAAACACTGTGAATTTTCTTAAAATATATTCAAATATTAATGTTACTATGGATATATATAAATCCAAAATTTATAATATAAAGTTTAAAGGTTTATCGTAATTATAAAAATAATAGCAACCATATTAAAAAAATAGAACTCAACTCAAATATATTTGATGTAAGTTGATATCATTTTATTTAACTGTAATTTAAACATTGTAGTTTATATTAATATTTTATTTCAGGCGAGTATATTTTATATTTCATTTAAATTTTTGACAACTAAAGCATATTAAAATCGAACTTTTTGCATTTGTTTTGAATAATTTGAATTTGGATTGCCTTATTTCAATAATTTAAAATGATAAAACTTTCTATTGCATGTACGAAAAAACAAAATAAAAATTCAAACTAACTATATTCGTATTTAATTTTTATTAAACACACTACTCACTTAAGATTATTTACTTTCACATTTGAAACTTTTAAACCTCAGCTTTTTTAATAGAATAATGTTGATGCCCGTTCATATTCTTTGAACAAACTCATCTTTAACTATATTTACATTTCCATCAAGACAATTGAGGAAACGGAAGCAAGCCTTTATTTGCTTTGTTTACTTTGGCCTTCGGCTAATACCTAACAATATTTTTACTGTGGCCTTAAGATTTAAACACGGAACTTCGTGTGTCTAGTGATGGTTAAATAAAGACAATCAGAACACAGGGTATTTTACTCAGAAGCTACCTTGATTGCAGCATTCTTAGTACGAAAGAATAACCAACACGTGTTTGCCCATATGTCTGTGTGTTTGTGTGTGAATGTCTGTTTGTGTTGTTGTTCATGCGGTGTCCTAGTTGATGCACGTAGACACCGCATGTTCCGCTTTGACTTTGAGTTCATGTCCTCATGCGCGTCCTGTCAGTTTTACGGAAGTGTCTATCATATGCATGTTAATAGCTTCCCCCAACGTTCAGCTTAAGAACAACCTAAATTATGCACATCTGAGTGTGTGTGTGTGTATGTGTGTGTTTGTTGTACTGCTTTCGCCCTTCTAAGAACTGGGCGGGAAGTTTGGCGCTCGACAAAGAGGATCATGATTACGAATAAAAATGAAAGTGCTAAGCACACGAGCTCATCACTTTCAGACAATAGATTTCCATATGAAAGCTTCCTCTAAAATATACTAGAAAGTTTATTTTATTATCCACAATTTTACCCGATTCACTTTTGAAATTTTTTTTATTATTTTTGAATAAATTCAATAAAATTTTGGACAAGTATTTTTTGTTTTTGTATAAATTCCTTAATAAATATTATGGTAGATTTTCCATTGAATATGTGTATTTTCTTTTAATTGATTTTCATTTACTGACAGAACATGGCCAGCAGGAGAATCAGAAACGGCAATTAAAGTTGGTAATAATCGTATTTATATCATTCTCTGACCAGACCATATCCTGTCGCTCTGCACTGCTTCATTTTCTTTACACTTCAGCAAACTTAAGCGCTTTACAGATATAAAAATATAGTACATTAAGAAATCACATCAGCGCACACAATCACATACACAAATACAAAACTGTAAAACAGCTTTGGGAAAACTTTCCGTCTCTAAGCATATTAATACTCTTTAATATAATGCTTAATTTCTGATTAAAGAGAGTCAAGAAATACATGTCTTGCATTAGGAAAAGATGATTTCGCTTTGGGGATAAGTTGAACATTTTTAAACTTTAAGCCTTTCAATTTTACCCATTAACCCATTTAAATATTTATTTTCTACTTATAGGTAATAGTCTCACGGTTAGGGTATACATATGTACATATGTAGAAGTAATGGCCGCCATCACGTGGCATTTATATTAACGTTGTTGCTCTTCTGTCATTTTCTTCCATTAATTCTCTCAATCAGCCGCAACTGTTCTTTTCCAACCACAACCAACGCCTGTCCTCCCACTCTCCCGTCCTGGTCGCATTTCATTTCAATGTACCTTTTAATATTTACACAGCTCGCTACTTTTTTTAAACACATTTTTGATGTTTTTTTTGCATTGTTAACGCGTCGCTTGCCACTGTCCTTGCTCCCTTCACTTACTCTTACTGTTCATCTGTCTCTTCTCTCCTGTTAATGCTCGCTCATTTCTGCCCCAACTTTTGATCCGACAGCTATTGGGGAGAATCCTCTTATATGATTGTGAGTCGCATTTGAAAGGTAACTGTTTCGACTTGATTTCCCCTTTTCTTCCCTTTCTACGATATCTGCCCGCTGTGTCATTAACTAAAGTACTCGTATATACCCTAACAATTTCATTCAACATTCTCGGTTGCCCGGCAGCTTAAACAAATTGCATTGGTTCCGTTGCTTCATTACACGCCGTTTTAACGTTTCATTTTTGCCCCATTGTTTGTCTATTACAAGAGCTTTTCTTCTGGCATATTTATCTCACTGCCTGCGGTGTGTGTGTTTGTCTTTGTGTGTGTGCGTGTTGTTGGTAAAGTTTTCAAATGGATTACAAAGCACTAGTAATACCTTTTTTGTTTAGTTGTTTCAATTGCTTTTGGCTGCATTTTCCAAGTTATTGCAACTTTGTTTAAATACACCCTATCCCCTCTCTACCTTCCATCTACTCTCTGCTCCCTCTGGGATTGCAACCTATTGATGAGCATTCAGCATTTCAATTGCTGTTGTTTTTCTTAGCAAACTTTAGCGAAAAGTTTCTCGAGGAAAATTATGATAAAAGTTGTTGCATCTTTTAGGCGCACGCAATTATTTGACGGCAACAACTAAAAGTGCAATTGGGCTCAATGATGAATTATTGTTGATGC
Source organism: Drosophila limbata (assembly GCA_963924055.1). Classification (NCBI taxonomy): domain Eukaryota; kingdom Metazoa; phylum Arthropoda; class Insecta; order Diptera; family Drosophilidae; genus Drosophila; species Drosophila limbata. Next base: position 6,328,509 of record OZ001352.1, read on the forward strand.
ACAGGCAATTGTCGTAGTTAAATGCTTGTAAATTTAAAGAGAATATTTGTGAAACGAGTTTAAATTGCTTAAAATTGGGTTTCTGCTAAAGCTATTTTGTAACATTTTCATGGTCAATCAATAGACAAAGTTTAAATTAACTTTGACTCAAAATTGTCGACGGCTTAAACTTCGTTAGATTCATTAAGCGTATTTCCATATTTCTTTAGAGCAATTTATGATAACAACAGGCAATAAGCAGACAAAGGCGAACATGTTGGAAACTTTTTTTTATGGACATGAAAAGGCGTTGCTGCTAGTTTGTCTACGTAAAATACGGGGCTAGACTTCCCTTCCCTTTTTATGTCGTCTAATAAAAACAAATTTCAGGACATTGACATTTATTTGGACTAGTATGTGAGAAATTGTTGACAATGCCAATACTTTAAGATATAATACTTTATCTTGATGCTGATTCTGAAAAAAGCTGCATTTAATAACAAAACTGTTAACAGAAATTAACCGTTTCGTATTTAGAGCTGAACCCGAAAAAAATGATTTCTTGAGAACCGAAAACCAATTTGCTTGTTAAAATGCGTCTTTGGAGAATTTTTTCAAATAATATTTGTTTGTCTCTGTATTATAAAAATACCTAAAATGTTGGTTGGGATTTTTTTTGATAATATAAGCAATATTAAAATTTTGGAATTATTAACTATGGTATTGCTGTATCGTTACTGATACTGAACCTTTTACAGAACCTAAACCTGAATCGAAAATTTAGGCTTGATTCAGTGGTAAAAAGATTTTCTGTTTATTTTAATATTTTTTGGTACATTGCTTTTGGTATTGTTCCATTTTAATGTTGCTTGCATAACTTTTGTTTGAGTCAAACTTTAAAAAGTCGACAGCATATTTGAAACTCATGCATTAATTTCTTGCTGTGCATTTGGTTGGTTATAAATTTCCATATGACTTGAATTTTGCAACTTTAAAGCACATTTTGGGCTACTGGGCAACCGCAACACAATTTTAATATTTGGCTACCGACTCAAAGCCACAAAAAGCTTTTTAGTCGGTTGAAGTTGCAACTGCAACGGCAAGTTGCAATTGAAGTGCAGACATTTAAAATACTTTCCTTCGTCTTGTGACTTGTGACCCAACCATATTTATGGTAAAGGCACTGACAAAGAGCGCGGAAAAGAGAGTACATTCTAGAATTTAAGTTGTCGTTAACTGTCAAGAAGCGTTCAGACAAGTTTTACATTTCCTTTTAATAATAAATATTGTTTTTATTAAATATTTAATTTTGAATCAAATGTAAAGTATGCAGACTATTTACACCCAATACTCGATAATATCTATTGTACTTTAACATGCTAATATAATTGAATCACATTTCGATAATAATTTACAATTTATTTACAACTGCATGAATGTGTCCCCTTAATGCCTGGTTCTGTCTTAGAGACTCGTTAAAAATAGCCTGGTTTAAATTTAACGAGGACATTTACCGAATGCCTCTAAAACTTTGTCTGTCTGCTGGAAAATTGGTATACATATAAATTAGTATTTATGCATAATTCAAATGAGCTCGTCATAGCGAGTAATAGAGCCATTACCTGTCTTTCTTGACGCAATTTGTCGTATTATGAATTCCATGTAAATGTTCTAAATATACAGACCTAACCGATGGGAGACTCTCCATGTGGCTTAGTCGCAGGGCTATTTTTGTGTTAAAGCCAATAAATTGCCGTGCGTTGAATTGACCGCTCAATCTTTGAGGAATTAAAAAAGTCTGCTTGACAAAGTTCAAGGAACTTACAAATAAATTCTACTTATTGCTGCTGAAAGCCTTGGATTTATTTATTAAATTTCAACAAAGTTCAGCCGACCAAAAGCACTTAAAATTAAGTAACATTATGTAGTATTTAACTAAAATTAATGGATAAAATAGAAATTAAAAACTAAAAGTATTTGCTACAGTTAGTGTGTTCAAATGTGTTGAAGAAATTCTTTAAAATATTTTGTATTTACTGCAGTAATTAAGCAGAGATTCATATTTAACGATTCTATTTAAATACAGAAATTCCCTCACCTTAGGTTTCTCCTAGAACGCTCGTTTGAAATGTGCCACAGGAAACCTCTAAAAATTTTCCTGCCCCACATAAATAAATAAACAAATGTACACATGTGCACATATATATATCGACACGTGTCAATTTCTATGTTTGGTTTAGAGGAGGCGGCGTGCAATGATGTTTACTCAGAAATTTCAGCATATGAATATGAAATGCTAGTAGAACAGGATGAAAGTACCTCTGACACGCTCAGTTAAACAAGCAAATCAAAACCAAAATTAAATTATATGCAAAGAGCAGGCGAACATAACCTCACACAAATGTGCATACCTAACCTCACATTCCATATAGAATGTGAATGTGCATATGCTTGCTCGTTGTTGATTGCTTTTGCTTTACTCTTGCATTTTGCTGCTACCCTTGTTTCAATATTAATGGAAGTAGTCAAAAAATTGTGCAAAACGATCCAGTGGACCAAGCAACGGAAGTTGAGAGAGAGTCTCGCCAAACGCTCGTAGACGGGCTTAAAAGCAGACAAGTTGCGGTCAAACAACGTGTGGCTATCGAACTTTCGCAAAACATGCGTTGTCGAGCAGCAACCTGAAAGCAATCGATGATGATGGAGGGCAGCATGCAGCACAAGAGGGGCAAGACTGGGTGTGGACAGAAATTCAATAATTAAAAGTTAAACTTTTAATTTTTAGATTTATTCTGTTTCAAATCATACCTGTTAAATTTCGATTAGAATTACTAATCAATTAGATTATTTATTACAAATAATCGTAGTGATTATATAATTCACTGTTGAAAAATTTGTGATAATTTAATGATTACGATTAGAAAAAATCAAAAATAAATCTAAAATTATTACGATTATTAAAAATAATCAGAAAAAATCAAAAATAATCAAAAATAATCGTTTCTGTGTATTTCGGATTATTTTTGATTTTTTCTGATTATTTCTGATTTTTTTAGATTATTTATGACTATTTGGTAAAAAAAACAAAATTATTTTAAATTTTCACAATCAAAGTAGCCAAAGCTTTTGATTATAGTTGCCTTTTTTGCTGCCTAAAGCAGTTAAATTCAGAAGAAAGAAGGGGGCAGCTAGAATGTTTTCGTAGCTCACTAGTTAGAGTTGCTGACCTGTTATACTCTTAATTTTTAATGTTTAGGTTCGATTCCCCTGTCGTGATGAAAAATTTGCTTTGACGAATTTTTTTGTGTAAAAAGAGAATTTATTTTAGTGGATTTTCTGAATAATTGAAATGTTTAATAATATTTGGTAAGTATTGATGGCTATTTTGATTGTGAAAATTTAAAATAATTTGGTTTTTTTTTACCAAATAGTCAAAAATAATATAAAAAAATCGAAAAAATCAGAAATAATCAGAAAAAATCAAAAATAATCCGATTATTTTTGATTTTTTCTGATTATTTTGAATAATCGTAATAATTTTTAGATTTTTTTTTTATTTTTTCTAATCGGTATCATTAAATAATTGGGCAAAACCGAAAATAATCGTAATTTAATCATTGGTTCGACTTTTAAACAAAAATAATTTAATTACTAATGATTATGATTACTAATCATTATTTAACAGGTATGTTTCAAATTGTATTTAAATGTACTGTTATTTCTCTAAATGTATTAATAATAAAAACAAAATCATTAGAAAAAATATCAGTTCCCATTTATATTTAATATTAGTAGGGTATCATATGTAATATCACAAAAATTACTCAAAAGATATGATTAAAGTCCAGAAAACGGTACCTTTACGAGTGCAACGCTTATCGCGTTCGAGCGATTCGCTGCCACAAACTGAGCGACAGATGATTCATTTGCTTATCATTTTCGGGAACTCAACCGAGAGTTTTGCACGTCTGAAAGTTCTGAAAATGAAACTTTTCCGTGCTATCGTATTTGAGACTTTGACTTGTGATGACTCATATTTCCATCACTTGCAGATCTATCACTTGAAAACTGAAGTTTTGTACGTTTGAAATCCATAAAACTATCATTTTCGATATCATAAATGAAATTTTGGTCCACTGGGAAACTATCAACAATTACAGGAACTGCAAGTTTCAATGTCACTGTACATTTGCCAGCCTGGCCTTGTTTGCTCTATTTTAATTCAATCAAATGAAAATTGAGCTTGTTCATGCTGGAATTCTAAATGTTGACATCAGTTTTCACCTGACAAAACTGCTGCAGATATTCAAACCAATATGGAAATATATTTATGTATACACAGTTGTACATCTGTCCGTATGAGCGTGTGTATGCATTATACAAATACTTGTTTGTTCTTACTGACCAAGACAGGCATTGTTTTGATTGGAACTTAAGCGCTTAGAAATTGCGGCTTTGTGCTGAAGTACAAAACATCGATAAAGTCCAGGGAATTCAGTATAGCAGACTATTGAGTACCTTAAGTTTTTAATTGTTCAAAACATGATACCGATATTATTATCACTTTTCAACATGTGGAATGCTTCGTCAGCTATTAATTTAAATATTTAATAAATAGTCTCAAATAAATCTAGTTATCAATTAGAATTTTTCTTACTGGTCAAATTTTAAAATTTTCGTTTGATTAAATTAAAATTAACTGAGAAAAACCTGAAGATGGAATATTCATGAAATTAAACTTAATATTTTATTTTGGCAAAATTAAAATTCACTACCTCATTGAACGTACATTAACTGTAGATAAATAATTAAATTATTACCCATTGTCATTGCACATTTCAATTAAATTTGCTGAAATTTTATGAGATTAGAAGTGCGATTATTTTTATTATGTTTTTTGATTTATTTGTAAATAAATAAATACATCTATTGACGGTTTTTATGCATTCATTTTATTCGTTTCAAATAAATTCTACGTTTCAAAAACATTTGCATCAAAAATAGCTTTCTTTTTTGCTTTAATAAAAAACCATGGATTAAGGTTTGGCTTTTGATGTGATTTATAGAAACAGTTAAAATTGTGACTCGAAAATGTGGATTTATCCTGGTATTTTATCGGCGTATTTTAGTTATATACATTATTTATTAATTTAATTTAGACGTATATGTATTTGATGCAACATAAGCCAAGTCCCCAAACTGTAAAGTCCAGCTCGAACATTTGTTAACCGCTTAAATCTCTGATAAGAACTGTTCTCGGCTACGTTCTAGGAGTATTTACATTGGTTTCTTTGGGCTTAAAGTAATGCCGCATTGGGCACTTCATTAATCAGACTTTGACACTGACAGGTCGAAACAGCAAGGATACAACGACAACAGCGAGTCCAGTTTCACTCTTTGAGTTGATTAACGACATTGCGCCCAAAATACAAAAAAAATAAAAATGAAACAGCGTTGGGCTTCAACTAGTTAGCATAGTAATATCACTGACAACAACAAAAGCAACGACAAGGATATGCATAGCAACAACAACATTTCTGGGTACAACAACGAGTCAGACAACTAACATTGCGGCATTGTCAAGTCATATTTCACTGTGAGCAACGCCTACGCAGGACAAATTCAAATGAAATGTCATATTGTATTTGTGTCCTGTTTTGCGGTTCGGTCAGGCGACAAGCAAACCAACCCAGTTGCTTGACATGCTGATACCCTGTACTTGGCAGCTTAAGGTTAAAGGTATGCAGGTATGCGAAGTCTACATATAAATATTTATTTAAAAGGAAATCATGTTAAACAGAGAGTTATTGTGACATACAAATATAGTATGCTTACATTTATTCTAATTTGTCATACCCATTCAACGATTAAAGGGGTATAAATGCAAGCGTCACATTTGCGTGTCTAGTCCAATAACGGACAACAAGCGTATTATCACATATATATAAATATACATACGCACACAGATGCACGTGCTGCGACCTTTGATTGGGTAGAGGCAAACACACGGCGTATGCGTAATATCAATATCTCAGCCGATGAACGCGTTTTTCACGGCACGTAAATATCGAGCGACTTTGTCTGCCATAAATAATTATAGACAGCAAACTGACTGACAAAAATACTTAATAATATACAACTAGCATAAGATGCGAGTCACGTTTACCGGGAGTTTTAGCTCGGTTTTATCGAGAGGATTTGATGCAGACAGGCAGAGAGCGAGGGAGTTAAAGAGAAAATAATACTGCTTATAAATATTTAGGTAGTCGCTTTTGAGGAATGCCCGCAGCAGCAGAAGAGACGTGCACAAATTGGAATTATCGCCGTCATGACTCTCAATTAGTAGCGTTAAATTGTCAAAGCAGACGATGGCAATGTCAGATCTGTTAAACACCCTCGACCAGGTGCTGTTGTCGTTGTTATCTTCGTTGTTTCTTCTGCTGTTCTTCCAGCCAATGCTGTTGTTGTTGTCATTGTTTCTGTTATCATTTAATATCCTGTCACTTAAGTGCTGCCAGCCGCAAGGCTAAAGGCAGCACGGTTGACAAGAAATTCGTTTGGCCCGCATGGCGTATACTTATTGTTCCGCAACTGTTAAGTTCTACATGTAGGTAAATGCAGGTTGCGGTAATATTAATCGTACAATAATTATAACTATTGTAATTATTTAGCTCACGATAATGACGAAATATTATAAACTTATTTGACTTGGCTTTGGCTTTAGTTGGCTCTTAGCTCAAAACAAATAAATGGGCTTAATGTCAATGCTGCAAATCTCACAAATTTTTACTTTGATTAAGTTTGCAAATTATTTGACTTTCTCAATCACTAAAATTTATAATTATTAATATTTATGTTGCTTAATATTTTTCAATCATAATCATAATAAAATATAAAATGGTCTAACATTATATAACTGTTTATATTATTTGTTTTTCCAAAGTATCGATTTTTATTTACACCACTAGTTCACAATCAATCTAAAAATAACAAGCTTAATTTATTATTAAGCACAACAAAAGGCGACAATTCAATAAGTAAGTGTCACCTTCTCCACTTTTGCCCCTCGCCAAACTGTTCCAACTGCAGTTACAAATGCGAGCGAGAAATGCAAGAAAAAATACATAAGTGTAGCATACTTTCCTGCGTCACACACAAAAGCCTTTAGTTGGAAAAGTGCGGAACGGGCTCTGCAATGACTTGGGGCAATCTTTTCGCACTCTTCGCAGTGTCAGCGTAGCGCAAGGCACATAAATTACATGCCACATGCCACTTACTTAGCAAAAAATGAACTTGCGGCTATTTAAGCCAGGCAGCCGCATGAGTTGTGGGCGGTATGACAACGACAACGACAACGAGAACGAGAACGTCGACGACAACGACAACGACAATGGCATTGGCTTCGCTTTAGGTTTAGCTTTTGCCCTGGGCAAATGAAATATTAAATTCGACAAAGCAACGAGCAAACGACGCTCGATTAAAAATGCAACGATTAATCCATTAGCATTCCATGGAAACGGAAATAGAAACAGAAGAAACTTTTTAACGGCTACAACAATGACAAATAATAAGAATTTCAGTTCAGTTGAGTTCCGTTCGCTTTGGTTTGCTTATAGGGGCCAATACAGCCACAAGTCACTTGCAAAACAATCGATATTTAAATAATTACAAAGACCTTCAGTGGGTGGCACAATCCTTCGCAAAACACGCACACAGTCAGACACAGTCTTAGAAAGTGCATTTGTGTCTTCCGCCTTGGACTTAAGCGCATTACGCCCTAACAAGCGTATATCTTATATTTTACTTTAAATTGAACAGAGCATTACCCAGCAAGACTATGTCTGGTCGGGTATTATGCATCCTCAGTTGGACAATCTCTGTGATCCTCTCACAAAAACAACATCCGAGATACCGGCATAAAATCAATTGCAAACACTGTCAAAGGTTATGTTATCTCAGATCTTTCGATTCTTTCTCTGCAAATATTTTTCAGATGATGCTGCTACTACTACATTTTTGTCATGACAGCCGATAGTGACTGACAATCAAAGCACAGCCCAAACGGTAAGAGATGGAAAGCTGAAGTTTTCACTTGCTCTATTTTATGTAGGTGCGTGACAAGACTGTTTAATTTTGAGTCAAAGCAGTAATCAACCGTTGCAACGGATGATATGAACAATTTTATTTACAATTTTGGTTTTGGTATCACTGCGCACGGCAGTCCGCGTCGAATGACACCTTGATCATCAAAATCCGACCACTGGTTCAAAAGATAATAGTTTTTGAAATTTGTAATCGCCTTCCGAAAATGAGATGAAAAGTCAGTCCGACTGTTTGTTTGTTTATATCAAAGCGTTGATATAGCTTAAAAGTTTGAATGAGGACTTGTTTTACGACATTTTCGTAAAAGCGCTAGTTTAGCGGGAAATCGCTAAAATCCGATAAACTTGAAACCCCCACAGTATCCAAACGATAGAAGCTACAAATATGTTCTATATGTCGTTGAAAATGTGTTTTGAAGGGCTTTTAGACATTCCTTTAAACTTTTTTTCTAGAGTACAAAGGTAAAAAAATTACAGGTGAAAAAAATTTCTATAGCTATTTAAGAAAAATCTACACATCAAGTCACTTTTAGATATATTACATATTATAGGCTACTAAAAAAAAATAACTTTGATATTCGGTACTACTCAAAGAAGTGATTTTTATTAGGTAAGAAGAATTGAGACATTTTAGAGCCATGTGTCGAGTGCCAAAATTGTTATTTTTTAATTATTTATATGTAAAACTTAATATTATTCGTCAAAATATTGGATTTCAGGAATTTTTGGGGCATGAAAATGTTTTCGACATTAGACTTTTACCTCGTAAAGAGGTTTTTTATAAGATTGACTTTGACAGCTATATGAGCTGTCATAGACAGTAAGTAAAAGGTTGGTTTTTTTAAAGATATTTGTATATGGTAAGCTTCTCAATGTCTATATTCTGAATTTTGGGTTACCACTGCTAGATAAACCTTTTAAATGTACATCCCACTAGGAATATGCTTTAATGAAGTCCGAGTGTAATAAGAGGCTTAAAATCTGTTTTTTTAGGGTATTCATACATCGACTCGCACTCTCTCTTTGATCGTGGTTTATTCTAGTGTCTCTCCTACAGTCAGCTGTCAGTCAGCTGTCAGTCAGTCAATCAGAGATATAGACAGTCAGATAGTGAGTCAATCTCAGTCATTTGCCTTGTATTATAGTTGCCACAAAGGCAAATATAAATGCGACTACAGTCTTTGGCATGAGTATGTAGGAGAAGGTATATATACAGATATATGTATATATATATGTACATTTATATACGTATATGCATATCTGTTACTTTGGTGCTATGCCTTATCCGTGGCTCGATTCAATTGCTCTGACATTGACTGTCAAGGTAAGAAAAACGTTTTGTCGTGTTCCTTGGTCCTTGGTCCTTGGTCACGGGGTCTTGGGTTTTGTGTCTCGTGCTTGAGCTTGAGCTTGAGCTGCATTCAGCTACTATAGTCAGGTGCTCGTCCTTACCTGAGATGTCCTCCTGCCAGTTGCTTTAACTGTCTCGACTTGTCTCGTTTTACTGTGTTTATTTTACGCTCTGCAATGTCTGCCGGCTGTTTGTCTGTTTACCTGTCGGTTTCGCCCATTCTCTCGCCCCATCTCTCACTCTTCTATCTGTCTCTCTTATAAATGTAACTGTTACTGTTTATATTTAACTCTGTCTGTCTCTGCCTCTGTCTGTGTACTTGTTTCTGTTCGCCTCGAAGCTATTTGCAGTTTTGGAAACTTATCGAATCAACTCAAATATTATTAGACTAATGGTTTCTTAAAACATTATTTCACATTTCTCTTCGGCTTTTTTCATTCCTATTTCAATTTTTCACTTGTTGTGCGGTTGTTGTTCACATAAATTATTTAGATTTTTAAAAAAACAGCCAATGAATAGATTGTTGCAATTGCATGCTTTACTTCAAATATATATTTCAAAGTGAAGAAATCTTTTAGACACTTTGAAGACGCTCTATCGAGATGAGATAACAAATGATTAATAGTTTCTCACACTGATTCTGACATAAGATTTAAATCTTCTCTAACCGTTGTAAGCTCTCATATTTATTTCAATACTTTACATTAAAACTGAAACACAACTCAGGAAACTTTATATCTATTCAGTTTAGAAGACAAATATCCATTCAGTGGGCGTTCTTTCAATATCCAACCCAGTGTTCATTACAACCTCGACTAAAGCCAGATTCTCTTTTATTTTCAACCCCTTCATTCGCTGGAAAAGTGGGGTTAAAATGAAAAATGTAATGCCTGCCCGCGTCTCGCTTCACCGCCGTCATCCTTATGGAGACAACCTCAGCGGACTTGGAGTTGATTTACAACTACATTTGTAAGTCGACACAAAACACTTAACAGCTAAAAAGGACTTTGCATTGGCAATGAGCAGCCACGCGTCGCTACCGGTAACATATGCAAAATGGCGTCGCCTTTAAGACAAAAACTATAACGGCAAATGCGCCGGAAACGAGCAAATTGGAAAGTGTGACTAAAGCCAAAGTGAAACAGGGCAACGAAGCGACTTTTCACACATAACTGCACGCGCTGGGAACAGCGTTCAGCGAGGGAAAACTAGCAGAGGGTCGAGGGGAAGTAGGAGAAAAGTAGAGGAAAGGAATGCTGAGGGTTGAGGGTTGAGAGTGAAGCTTCGCTTCCTGCCAGCTTGATTGATGTGCAGATGCGAGATGCGAGACAGCTGCCCTTGTTCGCGAGGGAATGACGTGGAAGACCTGTATCTCTGACCACAGGAAGAACAAAAAATAATGGCCGCAGTGATTGTCAAAAAGGGTTTCAGGCCGACCGTGACTACGCCCTTAAACCTAAGCACACTGATGGAGCTTTAAAGACAAACACCAAAAAAAAGGAGCATGAACAATCATAGGGAGACCACATAAGGAGTGAACTTCATTACGTGCCGTAAGCTTATAGTTGGGTCTGGTCCAAAATTAATTGGCTTCAGCAGCCGACAGCTGCCATTTGGATGCCTCTCCATTTGCTATGCTCATGTAGACATGTCAATTTCCACAATTTCCACAATTTACCCGTCCCCGTCCCAGTCTCCGTCGGCCAGGTGGTAGCTTAAAGATTTATGATAATGTCAGCCGGATGCTAAGCAAACGCAAAAACTTTATCAAACTTCGGCATTAGATTTCGCTCGTTTATCTATAAACCGAGTGAATTCCACTTACTGCACAGTATAGGCGAAAGAAAAACACAACCGTGTTCCACAATTCAAATTCAATTTAATTAAGAATTCATTATTAAAAAAAATGACATTCAGGCAAATCTCTAACAAGCCAAAAGCATCGCTAAAGTAATTTAAACTAATAAAGCAATGCTTTCAAAAATCAAATTAATTGTTGACAGCTTTGATAAAATTTTAAATTAATTTAAATTAAATTTAATATAAATATATGAAAAAATATTGAACTTTTGATATATAACATATCAAAATATAATAAACTAATAGTTTTTTGTGAAACGTAAATAAAATGCTGATTTTTCTGACTTTCAAAATTTGCTAAGAAAAATTAAATTTCTTGCATTTAAAACACATCGAAATTTCAATCATTTGTTTTTAACAGCAATTCCACTCAAAATCTCTAGATTTTATTGAATCATACCAGAAAATTTATGTTAAATACTTTTTGGATAAAATAACATAAAGAAACGTCCATTGACTTTCCAATGGAATATCTTTCCTTTAAGCAGCTAAAAATAGACGATTCAAATTTAAGGCGATTCAAAAAGTTAAAGCGAATTAAGAACACACCTTGAAGTACGAGTATCTAGATTCTAGAAATTGGGTTTTGTTTAAAGCTGGGAAGCCTCGGTGACTGCTGCTCACACCCAGTTCATTTGGTGTGTGCGTGCCTCAGCTTAAGCGCTTAAAATGCTTTTTGACAACAGCAACAAGAACAACAACAACAACGACAGCAACCGAGACAACAACAGCAGCAAATGATAAATTTGTTTTATCCTACTTTCTATTGCTCCTTCTAGTTCTTGTTGTTGCTCCTATTTCAGTTGAAATCCCAAGTACAGTTGTTCACCTCATGTCTCGCTTCACAGCTCGCATATGTCTCTGTCTCTGTCTCTGTCTGTGCTGTCAGGCTATGCTTCTGTCTCTGTCGCGGCTTCTGTTGTTCAAAATACATTGCCTACTTTTCAGCGCTGTCGGCAAAAATCAGAACGATGCCAATTTGCGCTCAATTAATTATGCTGTTTATTATTTATTTTTGTGTTTTCTTCCCATTTGCGCCTTTTATCATTATTATTTGTGGCAGTTCTTTTCAGTTTGCGGCCGCCTTTGTGTTTATCATCTGTCGCTTTCCCTATTATTTATTAAGCTTCGTGTAATTTGTGCAGACGCTTTGTGGACATTTTTCACATTTTCCCACGATGTGGAAATTATTTGCATGTAATTCAATTTGTTGCTAGTGGGCGTGGTAAATCTTTTAGTAATTAATAGAGCGGTTAATGTAAATTAATAAATGAAATTAATTGTGCATTAATTATGTAATCATAATTGACGCATTCAAAAAACAAAGCACAATCAGTCTGTGTCTACTGTGTGTGAATGTATATGTGTATGAGTATATAAATATACATATATTTATATTTATATGAATGCTAATTGTACGGTCCACATCGCAGTTGGTCTTGTGAACAGCGGTTCCTCTATAAACTACAGTCTAAGCTGACTAAGTTATATTTTATGTTACAATTCCCCTTCTCATAAAAGGAGTTATAAAAAAACATGCATTAAATTAGACAATTTTTATTTCGTTAAGAGAATTTATAAGAATTGACATTTCTAACTAAAATCTTGTTTTTTATTTTTTATTTCCTTGATTTTTGTTGAGTTTTTAATTTTTGTAAACGCGTTTCATATTATATTCAATATCTTAATTTCATGTGAATATTAAAAAATACTGTAATTTATTATTGCTGATTTTTGCCTTTCAGATGTGAAAATAGTGTCTTCTTATGCTTCCAAAAATGTTGAGTATTTTTGCTCCTTTGGGGAAATCGGCTTTCACCTCACCCTGACAATGGTAAAAGGGTCGAGTCTTTGCTTTTTGGCTTTGGCAACTAAACTCGTTGCACAGTCAACCTTTCGCGTATTTTATATACCCTGTTGATATAAACTGGTTCCAGAAGGGTTTATTGATCTGTGCAACTGAGAAAAAATATGTGTGCAATCACAGAGAAAGATTTGTACAGGGTACTTTCCAGTCAATCCTTTTCATTTGATTCACTCTTTTTCAGTGAAGCCTGCTGTGTTTTTTTCACACTTGATATAACAGTGAGGCATTTGTTTGCACTGCACTATGGGATATTTTCCCGAAAATGTGTCATTTATTAATAACTCGTAAACTAAGCAAGATATTTTGATGCGGTTTTTTTTTAGTATTATACAAATCCTTAAAAAATTTTTTGGAAAAGTGGGCATGGCACAATCTTCGCCCCCTAATTTTTTTTTTTAATTTTTTTTTATCTGTAGTTAGTTAGTTCATGATTTCTATTGCAAATAGCAAGCATTGACTTTATATATTATTAGCAATATAAAAAAAATGTATTTGTTGGACATAGAAAGTTGTAAGCAATCTTAGACAGCTTTGAGCATAAAATTAAAAAAAAATATTAAGGGCGGGGGTTTTGACACGCCCACTTTACCAAAAAAATTTTAGGGGTATGTATAATACTAAGAAAAAAACCGCATTAAAATATCTTGCGTAGTTTACGAGTTATTAATTAATGTCTCAAGAAGAGATCGAATTCTCCATACAAAAAGCGAGCAAATCAGCACTGGAAAATTGAGAGGTTACGTGCTAAAAAATTGAATTGGGAAAAAAGTGCACAGAGATGCACCTTAAGATAAACTATTCTGAATGGAGAAATAATGACTCTACAACATAAACAAGGATTCACATTCAACAATTTTGTTAAAATTCTATGCAAAGTTCAACTTTATTTTCCAAAATTAGACATTGACACCACTTGCTAAATACACACATTATTAAACAGACCCGTACAAAAACAACAATATACAAGCATTAACACGTAACAAAAACCTGAGCAGTTGACATCCATTTCAAAATTTGAATTTAAAAAATGATTCTTTATGTCGTATTTCAATTGGAAAATGCATTTCAACTTTGCAGTTAATAAAAGCACGCAGTCATCGGTTGAAACAGCTGACTTTAACAGCTCTTATCTTAACATTAGACTGTTATGTTAACATTTCTGGCATGTAACATAACAGTTTGAAGTGTTTATTATATCTTAGCATTCAAAAATCATACATTTGCATACTTTTGAAAAATGAATAAATGACACTTTTTCAATAAAATACCCCATAGTGCACTGTAGCCACGCCCATGACGCCCACACGGGTCGCGTGACTGCATTGCTCTCTTTGGCAATGCACTTTAGCAAGCGAATGTGCGCAGGTGTGTGTGTGTGTTTGTGTGTGTGTTTGTGTGTGGGTAATGGCCCCCTGAGCGCACAAACAAAACTGTCAACATCCGGAGACAGGGGGTAAGAACAACTAACGGCTGGCAACAGCTGCTGCTGCCTTTCCGACTGCTCCCAATCTCTTTTACCCTCCCATTCGCCTATCGTCCATTGAGGCTGTGGCAGCTGCCAGCTGGTGCTCATCCCGGGCGGCAGCTCAAAGTGCTACGCTTTTTTTGCCGCCGTCTAATGCAATTTTCATGCTGCACTGAAGCCAAAAACGCTTCCGTTTCCAGAAAGTCTTTTGCACTGTTTCTTTGCTCTGCCAGAAAGCGAGCAACAAAAGCAATGCGCGCGATTATTAAATTGTTTGCTTCCTCTTCATTGTCTTCTTTCTCTCTCTCGCACTCTCTTTCCCCGCCTTGTTCTTGGTGTTTGTCTGGTTCCTTTATTCACCTCATCCCGGTTTTTGTTAAGTTTCTTTCTTTGAAATATCCAGCACATAATGCAATCGTCGAAGCATACTCCGAGTTCGCTTTCTTTTAACAGCCCCATTGACAGGCAGCTTCATTATATCCCTCGTCCTGCGGTGCGTGTGAGCGACAGCACAAGAATGGCCCGAGACAAACAAACAATGCTTTGTGATTTGGACACGCCGATTGCAAGCTGTCGGCGCATTTAATGTGCATTGTTAAGCCCAGTTAATCGATAATGATATCCTTCGCCAACGGGAAACTGGTAAATAATACCTAGTACCAAATACCTTATATCTCATTAAAAATGTTGAATACTTAACATTTTTATCAATATACTAAGGGGCTGAGCCCCCTAGATGGTCTTTAGTTGTCCTGTTTAACAAAATGATATAATACATTTTTTGTAAAAAAAACGGAAAAATGTTACTTCCGCTGTCCCCTGTTTAAATGTTTTTTCCTTACACTTGGATTTTGGCTAAATGTCAGATTTTGTGATTTGGAGGGAAATAGAGTTAGATCTGGCGAGAAAAGCCCAATATGGCGGAAAAAACCTTATTTAACGGGAAAAAGATAACTTTGGCGAAAGACTCCAGATTTAGCAAGTAGAGTTAATCTGTGAGTTTTGTAAGTATATCTCATACAACATGTCAAGATGTAAGAGACAGTCGTAAACATATAATGTGTAAGTTTGGTTGAGATATCTTAAGAAATGCAAAAGTTTTTCATACTAAGCGATTTCCTGAACTTTGGCCCCGAATTTGACTCACTTAAGGGTCCAATTTCGCAAAACGCCGTCCTATTCACCATGAAATTATCTCATCTATGTTGTGTGAAAATTTCATCTTTCTACGCTTTGCCGTTTGGCCTACACGTTGATTCTCAGTCAGTGAGTCAGTCAGTCAGTGAGTCAGGACAAAGATTTTTATATATATAGATGTACATATGTGTATATAGATATCGCTTAGAAATTGTCATTAGTTTGGGCAATAGCATTAGCAGTAGCATTAGCAGTAGCATTAGCATTAGCATTAGCATTAGCATTGGCATTAGCATTATTCCAATTATTACTCCTATCATTATTTTGATTATTTTCATATCATATTATCATCATAAATAATAAACTAATTAACTACTAACAGGGCAAGGGTAAACTATTTAGTCCACTGATAGACTTGGTTGACTTTAAGAGACCCCTTGCCCACCGCTTAAATTTATTAACCAATGGCGTAATTGCATCATAGGTATAACTTACCTTTAACCAAAGTGAGTATGCCTAGTGGCATAACGAGAACCGCAACCATGAGATCCGTTATGGCCAGCGACATAAGGAAGTAGTTGGTCACATTTTGAAGGCGGCGTTCCCATGCGATGGCCAGGCAGACCAAAATGTTGCCAGCGGCAGTGCCAAAGACCAGGACAAGTGCCAGCAAAGCCCAATAATTGTTGGCCTCGAATGGTGGCTCCACTGGCATTGGAGCTGTCGTCATCATTGGCGTTGTGGACGTATTGCTGAGATTCCAATTAACCACCTGCTGTTGGCTATAATTTCCTGAATTGGGCAGCTGCCAGAGCAAGAGATTCTGCAGCTTTTCCACTCTAAAATCCACACTGCTCCAACTGCCGTCCTCATCTTCACTGCCGCCACCACTGCTGCCATCTTCAGGCCCTCCGCCTGCACCTCTGCCTCCGCCTCCGCCGCTGTCGTTGTAGCTGAACATTGCATAAACATCCTCTTCCATGTTCGCAGCACACTGCTTGCTTTCCCTTGTTTACCTTGCTTTTATATTTTATTTTTATATTATGCGCTCCTTGAATTTCTCTAGCTCTCGTTGCTGCACCCTAATTAGCGCGTGCATATGCAGGGGCAAATAGTTTTCACAAGCCAATTCAAATTGCAAAATGCAGCGGAAATGCATTCACGGAAATAGGCACTGCTAAGAAAATGCCAAGAACGAGCACAGCTAAATTTTATACGTTTTTCTAACCAATGCTTTCTGGCTGAGACATTATGTTGACGACAACCGGGCGGATATTGCAGGCAAGCATTTGACGGCACAAAGTTGCCGGAAGTCCCTGCAAAGGAAAACGAGAACTGGAATCAGATCAAGAAATAAAACTTGAACATAAAGCACGTAGTTATTAAAAACAAGTGGATCAGTCGAGTGCAATCGACAGTAATATACCCTGAGCCTAGGCCACGGCAATTTATACATTATCTTTAAATTTTAAAAATTTATTAAAAGTAAAAATATTTTTAAAAACGAAAAAAATTCGTTGACCTATTCAGGAATTGAACCCACGCCCCTCGCGTGACTCTACCATTAAACTGACAATTCAAATAAACGAAAAATATTAAATAATTTAAAATCATTTGCATCGACCGGACCGGGATTCGAACCGCGATCTCCCGTTTCGCGTGCCTAGCACCTATCACTTGGACCACTCCGCCTCTTAGACTGATGCTGGCAAATTCGATTAACATTCTCGATGTCCATTCTGGCAGAGTAAATGTAAAATCAATTAAATGACGAATAATTCTATTTATATACATATATTCTGCCAATCTTTATAGCTTATTATCTGCACTATTTATGGCCCAATAATGTTGAAAGTTGGTGATTAGTCTCTGGACATGATCCTACACCCGTTGGTGTACAAAAAATTTAAAATTTTAACTTAAAACCCTAGATTAAAGGTGATGAAAGTATTTGATGAATTACGCCCACCACAGTGGGCGTGGCAAAATTTTAACATAAACTTGTTCTGCCTGACATTATAGGTAGTCTTCATTCCAAATTTGGTGGTCCTAGCTCTTACCATCTCTGAGATCCTTTCGTTTACACGGACCGACAGACAGACGGACAGACGGACATGGCTATATCGACTCGGCTGTTGATGCTGATCAAGAATATATATACTTTATGGGGTCGGAGATGCTTCCTTCTCCCTGTTACATACTTTTGAACAAACTTAATATACCCTCAGGGTATAAAAATACGTAAACATATCGAGCCCTTTTTGCGGATATAACGTAAGCGACATTTTTCCGAAATTTGTTTCTTAATGCAAATGTGTTCATAGGTACTAACAGCAACTACACCCAAAAAATTAAACTTTAATTGTTTATATTTACGGAGATATTGGCATGTCAATTATAACGTAAGCGGCGCGAGACATGAAGAAATCCACTTAACGAAATCTAAAATACTCTCTCCTGTAAAATTAGCTTTTTGTCGCTTACGTTATATCCGCAAAAAGGGCTCGATATAGTAAATTAAATTATTAGCTAGCAAATGAAATTTTCTTAAGACAAAGTGAAAAAATTTTAAAATCGAGCACAGTCATTGATTTATTACTTAGATTTTGTGATTTACAAGTTGAGAAGAAGTCGTTTCAAGAAAAACGCATCTTCGGAACTACTTGGAATTTCGTTTTGAAACTTAAGCTTAGCTTCATATTCTTAAATAGTCATACTATCAATTAATGCAATTAATAAAATCGATGGAACCATCTAAACTGGGTTCCGCCCTCAAAGTGTTGCAAAATATTGGAGACAATAACAGCTGCAAATAATAAATATACTTTTACGTTGAGACACAAGTAGATTTTATTTATAATTACAGTTTTGCATTTCTACAGCTGTCGACAATTCAAAATATCATTGTATAATTTTATGCAATTTTTAAGGCACTTGCAAAAATATATTGTAAAGTTTACTTACACAAAAATATATTTTAATTAGCTGTCACGTCTTATTTAACAACATAATTTTATTTTATAGAAATACAAAATTTAATTTAAAACTGTTTTGAATTCAAGCAGCACAAGCTGTGTTTGACTGAATCAATAAAATATAATAATAAATTGACAGCAATAAATGAAATACAATCCATGAATGCCTCAATTTGTTCATTGTTTTTCTTGATTTGGAAAGTTCTGTCGATAATTTATAATACACGGGCCAAGAGGATGGGGACAAAAAACCAAACAGGTGGAGTGTGTGTGTGAGTATGGATAAATAATTGAGACATATTTCATGAGGAATCGTTGGGTAAAAACCACAAAAGCCAAAGCACAGAAAGTCAACCACACATACACAAAAATACAGTCAGACGCAGTTGGAAAATATTAATCAAAAAGCGTAAACAAAGTGGAGAAAAAAAGAAAATTAAATTTATTTTTGCACAGACTACAAATAGTTGAGTGAAATATCTTTTGAGTTTAGTTTTAAGGCTGATTGGCTTGTGGCTCTATGTTTGTGTATTTGTGTGATTGTTTGAGTGTGGTTGGTTGAGTGTTGTAGTGTGGTCAGCCACAACAACAATGAATGGACTCAACTCGACAGCACCTTGTTGACTTTACGAGTGTTTGCCACATCTCTGTTCCCTGTTCCCCGTCCCCTGTTGTTTCCCACTTCCAGTGTCCGCCTTGACCAGTTGTTGGCGTGTTCTGTCAAATGTTCAAGTGTCAATGTTGTTGTTAATTAATTTTCCTGACTGACTGATGCATGCCATAGATAAGAGCCAAACGGCTCCAGCTCCAGCTCCAACTAACGCTGACCTGATCCCTTGTCCCTTGTCCGAGTGGCAGTCCTCAGTTGCCTTGATAAACTGTTTATTGTGGTTGTTGTTCTTACTGTTTACCAACTTGTTGTTGCTTTCATTGGTTGTGCTGCTGCTGCTGCTGCTGCTCTTGCAGCCGGCTAATGACAGTCAAACGACCACTTCAGCTCGTTTTCGAGTGTTTAAATTTCAAGCCACTACGCTTTTACTCGTGTTTGTCTACATATCCTGTGTTTGAGTCACAATGGGGAATATTTACTACTTTGGATCGTTCAATGAACTGCTTGAAGTGTGTACAAATGTGGCAACACTGCGTCCTTAAGTTGACAGCACCCCAGTGACAAGTTGGCAGTTCTGGTCACGTCAGAACATCATTACCGGTTTCAGGAAGATTCTAGATCGAACCTTGTTACAATTTTATGCAAAATAAATATATATCAATTGCGATCCATTTGTTCTTGATTTTTTAAGTTTATAAAATAATTTTTATGCAAAATTCTTCATATCTTTTTTTTTTGAATAAATAAATCGAATAAATTGTTACGATAATTAAAATAACTCGGAGATCTCTTCCTCATGTACAGGATATGCCACGGTCGGTTGGACCCAACTTTATATTGCATAAGTGTGTTTATTAAAGTGGGCTACATACATATATATCTCTTTTATTTTACCTGTATATAAATGGCCTGTCAGCACACAAAACGAACTCAAAGTCGACCCGGAGCCATAATTATTTGTATATGTGTGTTTGTGTGTTCCACATCAATGACGGCCATTTGGACATGAATTGCACAAAGGCCTCCAACTGTATACACGCTGGAGTCGATTCGAGCTGCGGCTCGGACAGTCTGTATCGAATAAAAAGCAGCGCACCATTAGTCATATTAATCCCAGCAGAGTCATTAAGTCGTAAAATTGCTATAGGCTCAGAGTATGGAAGGCGGGACGTTGACGTTGAGAAGATGGCAGTCGAACTCAAGCTGTAAGCTTACATTTCCTTTTTGACTGATATATCCTTCAAGTATGAGCATACAAAAATACATAAATACTAGCACATTTGCAAAAAGAGATATTTGGGTCAACTTTTGGGGCATTCATTAAATGAAAGCGCTTGACTTTAAGATGCCCACGTCGTATACGTAATATCGATAACGTGTTAAGTTCAGAAAAGAGTGACAAACGAGCAACAAGCTCACGATTGTCGTTCAGGGATAAGTAATAAGACGAGATGAATGTCAGTCACATATATCAAAGGATCTCGCTAAATCCTTTAAAGTCAGTTTTCGAAAGAAATGTCATAATTTGGACAACAAAGGAAAGTCAAGGATATCATCAACAATCCCAATTAGAAGTTGTAGAAGTCACGATAGAGATGATGAAATTGCTGGTAAAGTTTGCCAAGTATAATGAAATTTAAAAAGCAGTCAATAAGCGTTAATAAATTAAAAGTCATGTTCATTGCACAGCTACAAACAAAACTACACACATATCACGTATACGCCAGATATGTCTGAGAATACGACTTGTCAAGTTGTCGACGACAAAACGTTGTGCAAACGTTTGCATTAAAGTATTTTTAACGTGCCAACGACAACAAAAGAATCAACTTGTCACAGCCCCCACACCGCCCTCCCCCTCCCACTTACCTCCCCCTACACACAACCCTCACTTTGGATGCCCCAGCAGTCAACGGGTGTCAGTTGGCATATTTATTTGCGTCAGCAGCTTAAGGTCGTGTTTGATTTAATTTCTTGTATTATTTATTTATGTTTTGTTATTCTTGTTGGTGTTGCGATCAAAGCCGCTTGTGCTCTTTAATATTTTTGCGGGGAAGAGCTGGACAGATGCCAATTGAATGTTGAATTTGGTAAGAGTAGAATATTTTGTTGCCTTCATTGGCTTCTTTAATGCAAATTAATTTCACTTATTTTCTTTGTGTACTTCGTGTAATTGAATGTCGAAATTGATTTCGTTATTGCGCATATTTCAATTATAATTAATTTATTTGCATTTTATTTTGGCGGTGTACACTGTACAGTGAACACACATCGAGTTGGTCGAGTTTAGTCTACTTTTGTGCGCTGATGTAATAGGCATTAACATCGACTAGAGTTTTCCGGTTTCAACGCCTTTCCCAGCTAACACAAAAATATTATTTTGTGCGCATTCCTTGTTCCGGGGCAGCCGCACCCATCTGACAGACTGACAGGCGGACGGACAGACAAAACACGCAGAAGTAACTTCCTCCAACCGCAGCTCCACCTTCAGTTGCAGCACAGCCGACGATTAATCACAGTTACAGTTGCGTTTTTTACGCAGTTCGCAGAACAGGTGAGTCGTCGGTTTGTCGGGCTTATTCTTTACTTTTTTTTGTCGACAACTTTCCATTTATTTTTAGTCACAATGACGAAAACACTTAATGATGAAGCATGAGTAAATGCTGGATCGAGAAAGGGAAATATCTCACCAGGAAGTCACAAAACAACAGCAATAGGAGCTCACTTGACAAATATTCGCATGCTCTGCCAGAACGAAGAATCTCAAATATGCTTCCTATCTTGGCAAATACGAAAACGTTTCCAAATACTTTACAAAAACCTAAGGTTTTTCTTCATTTTTTTAAGTCCATTACCTTATTATATTTAAAAATATCTATGTACTTAAGGAATCTAAATTAAAATAATGATAAATTAAATAAAATAATTATTAAATTATTGATAGAAATATGTGTATAAAAAGTATAATTTTAATTTAATCATTTTTGTTTTGAAGCAAACCTTATCACTATTATTCCAGGCAAGAGCCACAATTAACAATTCTCTTTAAGTCAGAAGAGCAGAGCTTATTTTCGAAAAGTAAACAGCAAAAATCGTTAACTCTTCAAGTAGGTGAGACATCGGTCTGAATTATAAATAATAGACTCTAAACACCTCAAAAAACATGCCTTGGCTTTTTCGGCTCCCAGTGCTCTTTCCGTTATGTGCTGATCTCGGGATAACTTACAAAAACAAACGCAATGCGAGCTTGATTGAAGCTCGCGCTGACGGCGACTTTTTATTTATTGCTCGCACTTTTCAATTTAGCCATGACTGCAACAGTTGTTTTTGTTGTAAATGTTTTCGTAGTGCTCCCAATTAAATATTTTGTGCCAATCGCTGGATTAGAGTATTTGCGCTTCGTCTAGTTGGCTATCGTTGTAATATTAAGTCAGTTCTATTCATGGTACACTTTGCAACGCGCCATTAATCACGAGAGGCAGATGCAGATCCCCGCACTCCTTGGACCACAACTATTTAGTTGTCATAGCGAGTTGGCACTTAAAACGTTAGCTAAATTTACACATGCACTCAGGACGAATCAACATCAGCAAGAGGCATCAGGACACCAGGAGAGAGAGAGAGAGAGAGAGAGAGAGAGGGAAGAGGGCTGCCAAGGACCATCTGGATGTAGCGTAGTCAGGTCAGGCTGTCTGAGGCGTGACTGACTGTGGGCGGAGACTCTAACACTTATCGTTCATTATTATCTATCTATCTACAACCGTAAACACACATGGACACACACACAAGCACACACACACATATATATAATTGATATCTTTTCTGCCACCGAAAACGCAGCGGAGACAAAAGCATCGTTGGTCAGAACAATGTTGCCAATGCCGTGGAGAAAGGCGTCGCCAGCTGGTTATAATTTAGAGCATGGCGCAAGTTGACATTGTGGGCGTGGCATGCTTAACTTGGCTTACGACGACATCGTGGACTATAAATTAAATTCGTTTTGCGAAGAGCGGAAGAACGGGAGGAAAGTTCAATTAAGACGCGCTGCTGTGGCAGCCAGCTCAAGAGGGAGAAGGGAAGGAGAGAAAGAGTGAGAGAGAGAGAGAGAGAGAGTGTGTTGTTTTGTTTAGTATCGTATGTGAATGTGTGCTTCTGTGTGCTGGCCCTTGTGCTCGTGTGGTTTTATTAGCAATTTCATTAGCTTGTCGCTGTTGGAGATAAGCGAGAGTAGTGGGAAACCAGAGAGAGACCCTGTACTTGTTCTGTAATAGCAGACTTCAAATTAAAGCGAAATATTTAAAATTTAAATCTTATAATATTGTTGTTTACTATATGTATATATAGAATATGAGTATTTTAAGAAAATTAAGAACTCGCATCTAACGAATGCGTAGCGAATATTATTATTTAATTAAGGTAGTTTATACGTAGATCGGTGGCTCAAGATCCTGTAGTCATTGAGATCTAGATGTTTATACAAGGGGACAGACACTTGGTTGTTCTTGTTTATCATTATTGTTTATTGTTTGACAAACTTAACAGACCCTTCGCAATTTGTTAGTCCAGGGTCTAAACATAGCTGTAGGCGACCCTCAGGACCAATATCCTTTGCAGCAGCAATTAGAAGCTTGCTAAACTAATTATCCTTGTCTACTGATGCACATCAACCAGTTGTGGTTACGCTCGATGTCAATACGAGTTATTTAAGTTAACCCAAGTGTGCATTTTAAATCGCTAGAGAAACGCCCCAAGGCTGCAATAAGTTGGCGAACGTAACTTTGATTAGTGACAGCTCATTTGTTTGATTAGACACTTGCCACGCCCACTTCGCTCTTGAGCGCCTCTAATTGCCGGGCAATTAAAGGCAAATTGACAATGGCAAAATAATTAGACAAACTGTGGCAATGGCTTTGGTGGTATTGTCTACGTGGGGGCGGTGTGTTAACGTTAGCGGTAATCAATGAGGCGTGACAGAAATCACAGACACACACACACACACACACACAGAGACATCGACATGTATTAGAGCAACTGATTTGGGTCGCTGCATGGCCAAAGGAAGATGAAATCGAATATATTTCCAGACGGCAACATTGTAGTAAAAATCATTCGAGTCTACTCGTATTCATATGTATCTGGGAAGGGCATTGGAACCCAAATCAAATTGAGATTTATGAGCCCAGCGATGTGTGTCTAGGTCAGCATATTGTTGTTTTTGTTGTTGCTGCAGCTGCTTACTTCAATTTTTGCACATTGTTTTCCATCATTATGGATATCCTCAGACCTCAGACCGACGCGGCCTTGACCAAGCCTAACAACAACATTAATGTAATATAACCAGCAGGTGCGCAAATTTTTCTGTTTAGCTACGCGTGAACCAAATTATAATAGCTAGAAGAAGAAGAATGGAATGATGCCATAAGTACGCCGGAAGTTGAATGCCCTTACCGTTTTTTTCTGCTATATGTACTTATCATAGTCTTTACTTTAATATAACTACTTACTGCATTATTTACATAAACTAAATTAGTAAAAAAAAATATATTATTTAATATAATTAATTTAATAAAAACGAAATGAGATAATCTTAACATTTTATTTAAATTCCACAAATCCTTATAGATTTCTTGGAAGCTGCTTTTGTGATAGATTTAATTTTTCAGAGTCGCACGCATCTGCATTATAAGTATATATTTACACATGGTTATATATAATTATCGCATTTTTTATACAATAAATAAAATCATTTAAATTAAATGTAATGCATTTTTGCTGAATTAAAAAATAGACTTTATTTAATTCAAGATAGTGCCAAATATTCTGAGATTTAACATTTACTTAAGGGGTATATCCTCATCTAAAACTTTAACCACCAATTGTGCCAACAACATTGATATACTCGTACATCTTGCTAGGGCATAAAAATAAATGAATACAATTTTATTATATTGATTTGGTCAAGTCAGAAGCGAATGCCATGAGCTGAGCAACCGTTTCACATTCTAGCTGATCGTTAACTTGGCAACAATATTTTGATGACATATTTTGCTATTTGCGTGCATCAATTATTTATACCCCACACACACACACACCCACAGACACTTAAGGGTGGTGGGCGGAAACCCTTCTTGCCGCACATTGCACAATTCGATTTGTGTCATAAATTGGCAGTTGACAGGGGCAGCAATAAAAATAAGCGGCCATAAAATTCAATTATGGCCACAACAAGTGTACAAACAAACACATACCCACAGACACACACACGCCACTGCACATAATATAGTAGATACTCGGCACACACACACACACACCTACTCACCTACACTGTCTGCATATTTTCTCGCCCCGCTCCATACGCAATCAATGCAATCAATTGTGTATGCATCCATGAATTCATGTCCCACCTTCACCGCTCCTCCCAACTGTAGATTCAGCCAAATGGTTTGTTGGCTTGCCAATGCAACCGCACACTCGGCACATACACACACACTCTCACACACACACCCAATACAAAGCGACAATTGGGTTAGTGTTAGTTAGTAGGACCAGCACAGAAGCAACTGTCGAGTTAGCAACATTTTTGGTTACTTTCTAACGTTCTTAACAAGTAAACAGCATTCAGGTTAGCTTGACTAGCAAATACCCAGTACACAGTAGTTTAAGGATTACTCCGTTCTTAAAAAAAATTAAGCATACGTTACAAAGCATGGATGTCGATTTTAGGTTAACGTGCGTTTTCACATTTTTTAGCGGGTTTTGCTTAATAAACAAAATATATCCAAATACAAAAAATTAAGTGGAATATATGACAATAACAGCTTAAAAATTGATAAGTAGTTTCCTTAAGTAAAAATCTTAGTTTTTTATGATGATGTCTGTTTTTGGTGACCAGCTAAAATTCATCTCTAATCTTAATTTTTGTCAGTTGCGGACGTTACACGCAGTGTACCCATTTTTACTTACAATTATTAAAATATATTAAATTTCCTTTCAGTATAGTTTTAATCCTGAATAAAAGAAAATGAAACAAAGTATAAGATTTAATAAGCGCTAAACACTCAGACAACTGTTTTGCCCGCTTTTTTGGCCATTGAAAATACCCTTTTTCCACAAGAACTAATGAAAGCAAAAGGCAAAAAGAGGAATTAATTGGTAAGGCTCGGCCATGAACAAACAAATCACAGTAAAACTATTTTGTTTTTATATTTTGAAGCTTGAAAATATATTCTACAATTCCACAAATCAACATTTTTGTTTTTGACAACTTAAAGTTTTCGACCTTGGTTTAAAAATTTTCGTATTAGCCCATAAATAGACATAATAGCGAACATTTTCAGATATCAAAAATGCCCTATCAAAAAGTTTTTGACAAAAACTAATAAAACAAACCAAGTAAATATTGAGAATAATACGTTGACATAATTATTATATACTTACAAAATCTAAAAGCTACTTTCGTCAAGGAAATTTATTCTCTATGCTGTAAAGCCTATTTAAAATAATTGATTTGAGTTGATTTACCCCATTATCTACATTTTACTGGGTATAACAACAATGTGCGCAGTTCACCACATGCAATAATACGAGTATTTCATATGGTGATGCATTTGAAGAGCACTTATCAGACACACACGCACTACCATAGAAAGAGATAGAGAAGGGAAATAATACAGAGAGAGAAAAATAGGGAAAGAGAGAAGAAGAAAGAACGCGTTATAAATTTTCGAAATGCAACGATATGCAAAAACGTAGCACTCGGTTAAGAGCCCAATGGAAAATTTATTGGTTTCGTGCATTTGAATTGTCGCAATGGGACAATAGGAGGAAGATGAGGGGGATGGACAAGGAGAAGAGGAATGGCCAATCAAATGGAAATTCATTTGGGACCTGGAACCTGAAAGCAACAGTTGAAACATTTTCGAGATTGCTTTAACTTTGTGAAATTGACTTAAAAGGAAAAAGACTCAAAACAAACAAGTTGGAATTGAATAAAAATTAATTTTGTAAATGAAAGAAATAAAAAAAATAATTATAAGAATTTGTATATTAATTAAAATTTCTAATTTAATAGTTGTGTTTAACTCAAACCAATATAACGTAAATATGTTAATATACATAAATTAAATAATCAATATCCATAATTAATTTAAAATGTCAAGTTTTTGAATTCACAATATATTTAAATTTTAGATCTAAAGATTAGTCTTAGGGGAAATACGCATTATGTTTTATGTTCAGTATTTCTTTATTTGTAAATATAACTGATAGCTATGCAATTAATTTAATGACTTTATTTCTTTTATTGGTCCTAGAAGTCATGATCTATTGTCAAATGATTCGGTTTATGGCATTTTAATGGCCTTAAAATGGGCGCGTAACAATAAATCAGGTAAATCGGTAAGTGAGACAACACTTAACACATTTCTCCTTCAACCACATTAACATTCACTCTGTTCCCCATAAACACAACGAAACATACATGGAATTGTTCTGTTGTAATATCGCATTAAAGGGGGAGCTTATCAAGGGCGCAGGCATCATGAAATTCTGTCAGTGTTTTGCCTTTGGCTATGGCTCGTCCTTAATGTCATTAAATCCTATCAATTTTCGTCAACAACAAATTTAAATATTTATGTAGCAGCTTAGGCAGCCAACAACAACAACAACAACAATAATCAAACCAAAAGAAAAGGTTCAAAAATTGCCAATAAAAGAGAGGAATGTGGTCCAATGGATGGATGGATGGATGGATATACTTAGGATATACTCGTACTCGCACTCGTATATAATATGTTGATGATACTTTGCCCCAACCAAAAATGAACCCAAAATGCGTCCAAGCACTTAATTGAAGCTATCAATATGTACATATGAGCTTGTATTTACATATATATATATGAGTGAGTTGTGTGCATAGTATTTGCCTTTCTTTGTGCTTTCGCCGGAACGCTCCACTTTATACTCTCTGTAGTCACATGACCTTTAAAACGAGCATATTGAAATTGAGTTATCATTGAAATACAACAGACAGTATTATCTATTTACATATTTTCCCGAGACTCGATTGTGGAGCCCTTTACTTTGGCTTTTTAAAATTTATAGTTGGTTAAATTCCGAATTTTCATCCTGAAATTTGTACCAAGACACAAGAATTTTCCACTAGTTATACCTTTTACTTAAGAAATATGTAAGATAGTAAGTTATATGCGTTGAAATGTACGTAACAGAGAGAAGAAAGCATCTCAGACTGAATAAAGTATACATCTCAGATCTCAGAGACAAGAAGAGCTAGAGCAACCAAATATGGCACTCAGACTTTTGATTAAATCCAAAAAAATCCATCCCTATTCTTGGTGCCTAACATTTTCCTTTATTATTATAAATTGTCCTACTTAATTGCTTAAAGATCAGATAAATATAACAGCACTTAAGCTATTTTAATATGTGATGAGTATGTTATGGTCGGGATCTCGTCTATAGCCTTTCCCGCTTGTTTTACATCTGATATATTTTGGTAATGGCATTTGGTAGACCAGTATTACTTGTCATTTCTTATCTCTTTATTTTTCACATAAAGGATTCATGTCTTTGTATTTGTATCTGTATGTGTCCTGTATCCGTAATTGAACATGTGAGCATCTCTTAGTTAGTTCCATTTCTTTTGACGCTTTGTTTTTCTTTAATTTATCAGCTAATTATACTCAGTTTTTCAACTTTTACTGCTGCTTGTGATGCTAATTTCATGTGTGTCTAAATATCGCCTTTTGTAAAAGTATTAATTAAGTTTTCAGAGCTGCCAAAGTGAGAGGAGAGATATTTTCTAGTTCTCAGCGAAATCTCTTTAATGGATGCTTTGAGGATTCACCTTACGGCTGACAAATACATACTTTAGATCGTACCCCATATAATTTCATCCGAGTGCTTTATGCTTTGCCAACCCAACTCCCTTTTTCCCCTTTTACCCTTTCGCAATTAGCAATTAGCTACTGTAATAGCTTTAAGGTAGAAACTTTTCACAGCTTTTCACTTTTCACTTATCACTTATCACTCTTAACTGTGCTTTCGCCTCTGTCTCCGTAGTGTGATAGATAGACTAACGTGTTGACTGCATCTACCGCATTCCCCCCTCTTATATATTCCCTTTCTCAACGTACTCGGCGTTGTCGCGTTTAAATCAATTTACGCGCGCTTTGGCATATTTAGTGGTCCCGTCATGGCTAAGCATGGAAATGCTGTGTGCAGGGAATACGAGCCGAGGGGTGGAAATTTGTAAGAGGGACTTTGGCATGGCTGCTGTTGGATGGAAAATT
Organism: Drosophila limbata; assembly: GCA_963924055.1. Classification (NCBI taxonomy): domain Eukaryota; kingdom Metazoa; phylum Arthropoda; class Insecta; order Diptera; family Drosophilidae; genus Drosophila; species Drosophila limbata. The sequence goes on from OZ001352.1 coordinate 6,358,165, forward strand.
GTAAAGTGCCGTTGACAGATTTTTCTTATTTTCGGCTTGCCGCTGTCAGCATTTGCAAACCCCCTCCCTCCTCTGTCCCATCATTCTAGGCAACCCATCGCCCGGAGGGAAGAACAGAAATTCTTCGGCATGCCGCAAACACTGTGATATTGGGATATTTATGAAAAAGAGAAGAGCGAAAAAATGAGCAAAACTAGCACAAATATGCGAGACTTTGGGCTTGAGGTATTTTATAGTCTTAATAAGTGAGCAATGTTTTGTGCATGTGTGTGTGAAAAGAAGCATATGGAATGCGCCTAAAAATTTAAAGTTAACTGCTGTTAACTGTTACAATTTTGTTACAGTTGTGATTATATAATGTAAAATATGTTTATTGAATATTGTATACGTAGATTTAGTTTCGGATTTAGTTCAGGAAAATACTATAAGACAGAGTTTCCAAGTAATATATGATAACTTATTTTAATCTTTAAGAAAAACGTATAATAATACACAAAAGTATTTACAAATTAAATATAAATAAATACAATATTTAAATTAATAGTAAAAATATTTAGATAAGGAGATATTATACTTAATTAACCTTGTAGCACTGGGATGAAAATAAATATACAAAGTAAATAAGTTTCTCAATAAAAACTGAGATCATTCCAGTTACAATATAGAACATAAGGAACATTGGCACATTGAAATATGCAAAAGAATTTAATACTATTAAATCCGAAATTCATTAAAGCTCAGAATAATTTTATACAACAACTTTTACCACAAAACTTTAACATGGTATACAAATACTATATGTACTTTTATTCATATTTAAATAAAGCTTATCGTTAATCCATAAATAGTTGTAGCCGCTTAACTGTAATAAACATGCGGCAAAAAAGAAAAACAAACAAATAAAGTCATACAAAACCACCAGAAAATTGTATTATGTAGGTTACGTATGTATTATACCCTGGGTGCATTTGAAATGTGGTAAGATGATAAATTTTAAAGACTAGTTCTGATAAAAAACGATAAATATGAAATTGAAAATTAAATTAATTATAGAAAAATACAACATTTGAATATACTTTTAAATCCAACTTTAAATTTATTAAGGCCCGTATTATTGTAGTTTAGTTAAATTGTATCTGAGAGATATTTTCAAATTTAACATTAATTACTATGCATTTTATATCAAACTATTACTTCGATAGCAAGTCCTTAAAAAAATAAACAACAATGAAAGAATTACATAGAAAGTAATACTGTTCTAAATATACTCCAAGGGTGTAAAAATTAAATTTAAATTAAATTTAAATTAAATTAAAATTAAATGTTCAATAGCTCTCTTTTCAAGAGCAGAGCATTCCCTTCTGACATCGGCATTCCGCAGGGCATAATTATAATCAGCTGTCAAGCCAGTTGCTACTCATAAATCTCTAAAGCGTAGCCGAAATCAATTGGGTGTACTAAGTTAATACTTATCATTTGCAGGGGTTTTACGTCACGGCAAAAGTCACGGCGACTGTCATCATTTCGAAGGGGGAGGGGAAGAGGAAACCCGCAAGTCGAGAGGTCGGAGAAGGCGCCGACTTATTCTGCCTGGACGTTTGATTTTTATTATTAACACGTGACTGAAATGCGGCTAATTCAAGCGAAAATTTAATTAAAAATTTTGCGCTAAATAACTAAAGAGAGAATGACAAAGAAAGAGAGAGAAATGTGGAGAAAGTGACTACAGGAGAGAGATAATACGCGACAGGAACGGTTTAAAGGTGGGATAGGGAGTACGAGTAAGAGGAATGTATGAAGACAGGGCAGTGAGCTTCATTTGAAAATTGTCCGGATGATGTTGTTCATTTTGCTGTTGCCTTGTAAATTGTTCTATGGTCACTTTAGTACATGTACTTGTTGTTGCTTTTGCTTCTGCTGCTGTTCGAGTCAAAGAATTTTCACGTTTTATGGGCATTTTTAATTGCAAGCCAACAGTTGTCCTGGTCGGCCTTTTCTTTGGGCCATGGTTAAGCCTGAATGCCTGAGCTGTCGTCCTGACAACAATGGCTGATACCGAGAAACCATAAAGCCAGCCTTCAGATATCCGGGAGACATGCGACACACGAGAAAGGGCAAAACTGGATAGTGACAGAGATGATGCCGCATTTTATCGATAGCAATTCAGAGCTGGACAATGCATCCATTAATTGTTAAATTTATTGACCCCACAAAAGACAGTTTATCGCTGTTTAATACCAGCTGATTAAGTTCCGAGAGAGCTCCTTTTATCGAAGCCGAGCTTCTTCCTTTGAGTAATGGATTGCTTCGAAAAAAAGTTTTACTTTCAGTCAACTTGATTCAAAAATAGTAGAAAAGCAATATTAAAATAATTGGAATATTTTTATTAAATAAGTTTCAAGGCTCAGAGATATCTAAAAATATGAAGGTTTTCAAGTCCCTTATAAAAGCCATTGAAATTCAAATTGTCATTGAATGCTGGCGAAACAAAAGGAACCACAGCTAAAATTACAGACATGGTCTCCGACACAGAGATAGCACTCTGAGCGAAACGCGCGCTAGTGACGAAACCCAAATCCAGTTGCTATTTCAGCTCGCTTTTGTTCAATTATTATTATTCTGACTTAGGAGTGATGGGGGGAGCAAGGGTTTCATTTTCATTTTTTGGTTTCAAGTTTGCCTGCATTTTAATGGCTGTTTGTTATTGCAGTTATTTGCCTTATTGTTATACGTGCTGTGCTTGTTGTTGTTATTGCTATTATGGCTGCAGTCATGACACGGCATTGTGTGCTTAAGGATGCACGCGTTGCACTCGCTACTTGCACTTGGCCCACACAGTTCCCCTGATCCCCTCATTCCCCAACCCCAATCCCCAATCCCCGACAGCCCAAAGCGAACACTGCTTCTGACGGCCTCCATTGTCCTCAGTTATTATTACGAATTGTGTAATTTTACACACAATTGACGCCGTATGAACTTTACACGCTGCTTGCAACATTGTGCAGGCTCTAACTTGATTTTACTGTCATTTTCTATACTCTAATGAGCTCAAAATTGACTCCATAATTGGGCCAATTTTCAGAGAATGAAACTGTATTGTAAACAAGAAATTACTACTAATCGTATCTTAAAGATGCTGGAAACTCAACCACATACGATAAACGACTTATTATCGAAGGCACATTTTTTAAATGTGTAGCTTGAGAAAGATATTTTGGTTAATCCGTACAGAAATTAATCTTACATTTCAAAACATATCTTATATTTAAATTTAGATTGGCAAAAACAAATTCGTTTCCTACATATATTTTTAGTCCGATATTGATGGGGAAGTTTGCTTAAGATTAATGGATAGACATAAAGGAACTAATCCCATTTTACGACTGATAAATTCATCTTGTAGGACATGATATACAAAACCGATCTTTCTGAGTTTTTGCGTGAAAAGAAAAAACTGAATAAAATATACAAGTTCACCTTTTGGTATAGATAATTCTAAAAATCTATGGCTAAAAGCTGGGACAGATAAATAGTCGCAGATCGATATAAAATTTATATTATAAATGTATCAATGTATCGATGTGAAATTGAAAACAAATTTAATAAACTTTAAAAACAATAGCTTAATAAATATAACGATGTATGTTTGCATTTAAATTGATTCTTAAATAATTAATCAGAACTTTACAGATAGATTAACTTTATAAGTTGTCCCCACATTGAGGTAGAATAGCGCAATAAATTAAATTAAATAAATAAATTATTAAAATTGATTATCGTACAATTTAATAAATGCTCATATCTTCACTTGATTACGATCATTGTTGTTCTTGGCATTACCTTTAACAAGACCTGAATATGAATATTGAATATCAATCAGTTTACACGCGGAGCATACGAATTGGCCATATTATAAAAATGATTATTAAATTGAATTGGCGCCTCAAGTTGTGGTTTATATTTAGCACTGGGTAACGATTAGCGCGCACCTAAATTTGGTGGGCCAAACAATTTGTTTGGTAACACACGATATCAAACTGAAATTCAAACTTTATCCGAATTTCAAATTTAAATTCCAAATCAAATAACGTCACTTGTTGTGCCAACGGGCTCGGACGTGGGCTCGGTTTCGTTTTCGGGCTCGGAATTGAAATAGGTTGCCATTGACAGCGTTGGCTACCATCCGGTTTGGTACCGTTAACGTGCAACGCCGACCAGGAACTGAAATTGAAACTCAAACAGACATTGAATTTGGCCCAAACTGTTGCGACAACAGACAAGTCCGACCGAATCAAGCGAAATCCGAAGGCGACAGCCGAAGCAAACGACAAACGACAACCGCTAACCGACAAACCAACGACAGACAAGGGAAACGGCTTCCAGTTGCAACCCATTCCAGTGTGGCGCTGCCGCTCAGCAGATGAAGGTGGCACTGATAACGGAGTCAGCTGTCAGTTGCCAGCTAACTGGTCTAACAGCTGATGGCCCAAAGCAGAGTTGGAGTCGGAAGCTTCCGCTTGCTTGACATGTGAAGTGATGTCAATATAAAGAAACATTTTGTTACATTTTTAAATAATAATATTGAAAATTACTAAGTGATTTGAACAATCACAGTATATATTTTTATAAATATATTATTTTTTCAGGTTTGCAATTAATAAACAGCTACTCAATTAACTATTCTGATAAAACAAAATCGTATTTATAATTTAAAAGTAGTTAAGCTCAATGGATTTTTTTTGTAGGGAAACAGGAAAAAAATAGAAAGAAATTTCTTCCTTCTGTTCTTTAAATTTCTCCACTTACTTGACTAGGCTTTAAAAAAATCTGAAAATTGTGTAAAAAATATATAAATTTCAACTGCTGGTTTTTAAGAAAATGTTTCTGTTTTACTTATTACTCCATTTTCGCTACAGTTTTTACTCTACTCCACTTTTACTGAAATATCTACTCCGCTTATTCTGTTTCTACTACGTTATCTGCTCCATTTTCTACTCAGCTTTCTACTACAATTTGTACCAAAATTCTACTGCAATTCCTTGCCAAATTCCTGTTCAATTTTCTACTACAATTTCTACTACGAAATGGCGCCTGCGCAAACTCATCCTTCAATGCAAACCCACGCTGGAAAGGCGGCGAACTGTTGCTCATTTGGAAGGCAACGGCTGTGAACAGGACAGGGCAGGATGGGACCAGATAGGACGCCTCACATTTTTACCAACTGAATCGGTTATGCCGCCGGCCGAGCACTTTCAATGCAATTTTGTACACTTCTACTCGTACCTTTTAGCCTCTTGCATACGATAACACCTTGGACTACATGAGCTCGTTTGCCATCAATTTCAAAATTTTGAATGGGGAGAGAGGGAATGCAACAGAACACGTTAAGTGTTTTTGGGATGTGGCCGGTGTGGCATGACGTTTGACTTTTTTGAAAAAGGATTCCCAATTCTGAAAAGTGGAAGTTGTGTGTCCAGGCTGATGGAAACATCGATTAGCTTGGCTTATACTGCACCTGACCTTGCCCTAACCCTCTCCCCTCTCTCTTCATTGCCAACTATGTGCGACATTTATCATGGCAGGAAGTTAAAATGCTTGCACTGCACTTCCGTTGCCAATTCGAATTATCACTATCTTTTTGGCTCGAAATGCGAGTATTTAAGCAGAGCATAAATTCACTTTTGTACATGTATTTAATAAAATTGTTTTCACATTTAAAACATTTCAACAGAAACGTTTTTGTTTGTTCATTTTAATTTCCGAGTGAAATGAAAATGAAAAAAAAAATTAAAATGTTTTTAAGCTAGATCTGAATATATTTGCAAAATTGTTCAATTATAATTGAATATATATATATATATAATTATATAAACCTAAATATTAGAGTTTACCAAAAACTTAAAAAGATATTTAAATAAAATTTTAAATGTATTGAATTAAATTAAAGCCAATAATTAAATTGTATTACATTGATATTAAATGAGTCTATTTATTACATTAAATATACCAAAAGAAATTTAGGAGTGATTCTAAAACCAATCAATCAATTTTGAAATTTAACAATTAAAATAATTTATTTAATTAATAAGGTATGGTAAAAATTATTAATTCTAAAATTGTTTAATAATAGGTTTATGGCATCATACAAAATGTATATGATATCAGGAATATCGGCTGTATTCAACAGCAATTTTTATTAAAATCCATAAAGATTTTTGGATCACACCTGAAAATAATTATACTTTTAATCTTATTGAATTTGGAGTGGAGAGGAATATGTTAGCTCAGTGGACATAAAAACAATTAGTAAATTTAGAGCTCATACATGTATACCAAAGGAATATATTTGAATTTTCTTTAATTTAATTTCAATATAAATTTGGGTACGTTGCGTAAAAGCAACCCAAATGACATTTAAAAAACCTGCTCAAATTGTTGCAATTTAATTAACTCGAAAACTCTACTTATCCCCCCACACACACATATACCCACTCACATGTACACGCACACAAACACACACATTTGAGCTGACCGCAAATGAAAACCCTTCCTTGGTTAACCATAAAGCCGCTCAACGGTAACCGAATGACCGTGGCCCACAGTAGGTGACTTTTATCTACAAATCAAACCCTTTTCAATGCAAAAACGAGAACTAATTTGAATAATTTATTTAAGCACAGGAAAAACCAACAACAAAGAACATTGAAAATTCATTAAAATGAATAGCAAAATAGCAAACTGCAAGGACAGTTAAAGGCTTAGAAACAACACACCGTGCATAAGTTAAAAGCATGAATTGGTCCAATTATGTTTCGGGCTACCGGAGTAATTTCAATATTGTGCATCTTAAATTTTTGACAACTTTAAGCAGTCGACAGTGCAATGAGCTTGTGAGTAAACATTAATTAACAAATCTATATTTATGTAAATGAGATAACTCGTATACAATGTGTTAAAGTGTTCACTCTACTAACGGACAATTGTCGATAATTATAATTCACAATTTTAATAGTGTCAAGGAATCAGAAGCAAGTTGTGCCTCTATAATAATGTTGGCAAATATAAATAAGAATAAAAAAATTGGTGGAAAATATAATAACAAAAAACTAAAATTAGGACATAAAAATAAGCAAATTAAAATTATATTAAGATTAAAGAAGACAAAGTAACAAACGAAAGGAAAGACATCTAAAATTAGAACTATAATATATTTAATACTATTCTATGCTTATTTCCCTTGTGTTTGTAATTCTTACAATTCGGAATTCATATGAGGTACTATATTTATACACTGCTAAGCACTTTAGGCAGTGTTCACTGTGCCCGCTTATTTAGAACCTGAGCTGATCCGTTGCGTGTGCACAAAATGACAGAAACTGCACGTGAAAATAGACTTGTTGTTTGTTATTAAGCTGCAAATGAGATGCGATTGTGTAACATGCAACACGAGTTTGGCGTCAATTAGGTAAACTGATGATTTGGCGACATTACATTCAACTTGTGAATAATTTAAGAATTTTAACAGCATTACATCATGGGTTCAACATCTTTCTGGTACACAATAATGCAGCTTGGAGTTATTCTAATTAAGATTGAAGTTTATTATAAAAATTAAGAAAAGTTGTAAAATTAAAAAAAAATTAAACATGACTTGAAATTGTTGCCTACTTTTGAGGGCTAACATAATACATATATGAAAATTTTTTATCAAATTGAAACCCATTTAATTGAGTTATTTATGGAAGACCAAACGAAATTTCCTAGAACTAATGAGAGATGAAAATTAGAAATATTTGCAAAATAAATTAAAGATAATGATTATTAAATTAGAATATTACTGCAAAGCAACTTTATCGATTTAGTTGTTAAGCTGGTTCCAAATACAGTTATCTGATAATAAAATGTGATATCATATGGTTTTTTTTCTGTTTAATGTGTCCCGACACTCTCACACACCAAACAATAGCAACAAAAAGCTGCGGTCAGCTTTTTGGCATATATGCAAAGTTGGTCCGGCTAGCAAAAAAAAAAACATTAAATTTTGACATGGGTACGCTATGCGGCGAAAGAGATAAAGATAGCGCAAGTGAGAGAGGGAGGGAGAGAGCGAGAGTTGCTGACAAAAGTTTTTACTCGACTTGCTGGTCAGCCTCTTCTATGAGAATGCCTTGTTGGTGTTGTTCTTGCATCTGAGTATACTTCAGCCAATTTCAAAATGGACTTGTGGACACACACACACACACAGAACGGTTAGTCCTCTCTTTCACACACACCTACTCAAGCACTGTGAAGTATTTTTTAAATATGCATGAACACCTTTTGGGTGCTTGCGCTTGTTTGGGTGAAGCAGGCTCTCATGGCGCATACTTGATAACAGAAATCTCATTTCAACGCCGCACAGAAAAACAAAAGACAAGCTGAAACCACACCAACAAAATTTATAATACATTTATATAGGTATACTCAAACGAATGAATAACTATATAATTTATTTTTTTATTTTACTGCTGCAGACAATTTAAATTACCTTTTTCCTAACAAGCTGCCAACTAGAATGCAATTCAATTGAAATTATTCTTGCAGCTAAACACGACTGTGTCCTGCATAGGTATATGTGTGTGTGTGTGTGTGTGTGATGAAAGCACGTCGCAATTGTCTGTGCAAATGTGTGCACAAAATTAAAATGTTTACCTTTGTAATGAGCTTTGATGTATATTGTCTGACACGGTACCTGACATGTCTCTTGCTGCTAGCCAGCTTTTTAGTTCCATCTACCACTTGCGCTGGTCTAAGCCAGCTCTAATCATCATCAGCAACCATCAATCATGCCAAGGGGGGAAGCAAACATAACACAGTCTACAACAGTCGAACTATGACCGAGGTGTGGGTTTCAGGTCTTGAGCAAATCCTATCGAAACAGCAGACAGACTGAAATAACGCAGGACATGCCCGAAGAACATATGAGCATTTAGTTGGAGTGCAAAGCAATAAAAGCACATCATCATAACGCAGGACATCAGCTCACACTTACTTTTATATAAAGTAATCCTCTAAGACATCAACATTTGTTCCATTGCTGAGTCAGAAATTCACCCAAAACGAAGCCCCAACATTTTTGTAATAACTATAAAAAGAAAGTCAACAGAAATCTAGAATAAATGAAATTAATTAGAGTATAAAATAAATTTGAAAAAAATAATAATAAATTGACGACACCACACAACTTAAATGTTGACCACTAAGTTTGAAATGTATGTATTTTAAGTGTTTAATTGTATAAAATTTTGTTTGTGTAATGTAAACATATATGTATATTTTAATATTAACCAGACTCCCTGAGGAAGACGAAAAATGTCGTCGACACGAGTAGGAGGACAATTTTTATTAATAACAAGCGGATCAGTCGAGTGCACTGGACAGTAATATACCCCGAGTCTAGGCCACGGCAATTTATACATTATCTTTAAATTTTAAAAATTTATTTAAAGTAAAAATATTTTTAAAAACGAAAAAAAATTCTTTGACCTATTCAGGAATCGAACCCGCGCCCCTCGCGTGTCTCTAGCATTAGACTGACAATTCAAATGAACGAAAAATAATAAATAATTACAAATCATTTGCATCAACCGGACCGGGACTCGAACCGCGATCTCCCGTTTCGCGTGCCCAGCACCTATCACTTGGACCACTCCGCCGCTTTGACTTTTGCTGACAAATTCGATTTACATTCTCGATGTACATTCTGGCAGAGTAAATGTTAAATGAATTAATTGAACATTAATTCGATTTATATACATATGAAGCTGCCAATCTTTAAAGCTTAATATCTTCACTATTTATGGCCCAATCGTGTTGAAAGTTGGTGATTAGTCTATGGGCATGATCCTACACCCGTTGAAACAAAAAAAAAATCAAAATTTAACTCAAAACCCAAAATTAAAGGAGATGCTAGTTTTTGATGACTTACGCCCCCCACAGTGGGCTTTGCACAATTTTTAAAATAAACTTGTTCTGCCTGACATTATAGGGAGTCTTCAATCCAAATTTGGTGGTCCTAGCTCTTACCATCTCTGAGATCCTGTCGTTTACACGGACCGTCAAACAGACGGACAGACGGACATGGCTATATCGACTCGAGTGTTGATGCTGATCAAGAATATATATACTTTATGGGGTCGGAGATGCTTCCTTATTGCTGTTACATACTTTTGAACAAACTTAATATACCCTCAGGGTATAAAAATGTAATTAATTATAAAAATGAACCACGACGGCCTTATTAAAACACATGTAAATGTTATCGAAAAAAAGGTTTATTAATATTGGAAAAAGAAGCTTTGATTGATTTGATTAAAGCAGATATTTACGTTTTTATTTCATTGTAAATTCCTTCAACATAATTCTAAGTAAATGTTAAGTTCTTAATGTTATATTTGTTTTCCTGGTTACTATTTTAGAGTATTAAACATTAAAATATAAATATGCAAAGTAATTTTTAGGAAACTTTTTTTTTATAATTTATACAATGTTAATTCTCAAAATATATTTTTCCTAATTTTGGTATTAATATTTGCAAGTTTCCTAGCTTACCATATTAAGTATAAATACTTAGTAATATTATCTTAATTTAGAGTCATCTTATCTTAATCTTATTTTAAATTGGAGTTATGTGACATCAAACGTAGAGGTTAACTTGTGTGCTTTCGTTTGCTCAAGCAAATTGAAATTCAGCGACGAAGAGAGCAACTGGTTGGCCAACTTGTTTGGTCCTTCGAATTCGGTGTCAAACTGCTTGGCATGCATGAGTTGCACTTGACAGCGGGCGTAAACCTTTCAGACCGCCCACAAGCACACAGGACGCTGACAGGCAGGATCCTGCCACAGCAACCCCATCATCATCAGCATGATTTGCAGATGATGTCGCACTGTGTTCCACCTTGATCAAAGGATTTGGGTTCACGCATTGGTAATGAATGTCAGTTGGTGTTTTTCTTAATTTCAAATGTTTCTCCAACCACAAGCACACTCCGAGGAGTTCGTAACTCTTCAACACAATTCCACAATTTCAACTACCACATTTGCAGCCCTTCATAGTCTGTTGATTCAATTTTACTTTAGCTACCCTTACAAAATGCTTCAAAGGGGCTTATACATTTTATTGGTAGATTTAGGTAGATTAGATGTTTTGAGAAATTGAAAATATCATTCTATATTTTCAATTAGCTCTCCAAATCTATAAATTCAATATAATTATCATCTATATATATAAAACTCTTTGTCCTGACTCACTGACTCATTGACTGACTGACTAAGCATCAACGTGCAGCCCAAACGGTAGAAGATAGAGCGCTGAAATTTTCACACAACATAGGTGATATAATTTCATCGTGCAATAAGACGGCGTTTTGCGAAATGCGAAATTCAAAAACGGGGTCAAAGGTCACGGAATTGCTTAGTATAAAAAACTTTTTTGTTTCTTAAGATGTCTCAACCAAACTCACAGATTATATGTTTGGTACTGTCTCTTACATTCTGACCAAATTTGGTCAAAGTAGGATGACTATATCTTATAGCTCTCATAGGAACAATCTGATGAAAACACCTTCAGTATGAACAACTTTTTTGTTTCTTAAGATATCTCCCCCAAACTCGCAGATTGTTTGTTTGATACTGTCTCTAACATGCTGACCAAATTTGGTCAAAGTCGGATGACTATATCATATAGCTGCCATAGGAACAATCGGATGCAATCTGAGGTATCCTAACAAAATCTCAGATTAACTTTTCTTGCCAAATTAGGACTCATTCGCTATATTTAGCTTTTTCCCGCCTTTTTTAGCTTTTTCCCGCCATATCACTAAATCCGACTTTTTAGCCAAAGTTCAATTGCAAGGAAAAAATATTTAGGCAGCGGAAAGCGGGAGTTAAATATTTCCTTTTATTTTAGAAAAATTGTTATCTATATATATAAAACTCTTTGTACTGACTCACTGACTGACTCACTGACTCACTGACTCACTGACTGACTGAGAATCAACGTACAGCCCAAACGGTAAGAGGCAGAGAGCTGAAATTTTTACACAACATAGATGAGATAATTTCATCGTGCAATAAGAGGGGGTTTTGCGAAATTCGACCTCTAAGTGGGTCAAATCAGGGTCAAAGGTCACGGAATTGCTTAGTATGAAAAACTTTTTTGTTTCTTAAGATATTTCAACCATTGCCATTGGAACAATCCGATGAAAAACACCTTTAGTATGAAAAACTTTTTTGTTTCTTAAGATATCTCAACCAAACTCACAGATTGTAAGATTGGGGCTGTCTCTTACATTCTGACCAAATTTGGTCAATGTGGAATGACTATATCTTATAGCTGCCATTGGAACAATCCGATGAAAAACACCTTTAGTATGAAAAACTTTTTTGTTTCGTAAGATATCTCAACCAAACTCACAGATTATATGTTTGGTACTCTCTCTTACATTCTGACCAAATTTGGTCAATGTGGAATGACTATATCTTAAAGCTGCCATAGGAACAATCCGATGAAAAACACCTTTAATATGAAAAACTTTTTTGTTTCTTAAGATATCTCAACCAAACTCACAGATTGTAAGATTGGGGCTGTCTCTTACATTCTGACCAAATTTGGTCAATGTGGAATGACTATATCTTATAGCTGCCATAGGAACAATCCGATGAAAAACACATTTAGTAAGAAAAACTTTTTTGTTTCGTAAGATATCTCAACCAAACTCACAGATTATATGTTTGGTACTGTCTCTTACATTCTGACCAAATTTGGTCAAAGTGGAATGACTATATCTTAAAGCTGCCATAGGAACAATCCGATGAAAAACACCTTTAATATGAAAAACTTTTTTGTTTCTTAAGATATCTCAACCAAACTCACAGATTGTAAGATTGGGGCTGTCTCTTACATTCTGACCAAATTTGGTCAATGTGGAATGACTATATCTTATAGCTGCCATTGGAACAATCCGATGAAAAACACCTTTAGTATGAAAAACTTTTTTGTTTCTTAAGATATCTCAACCAAACTCACAGATTGTAAGATTGGGGCTGTCTCTTACATTCTGACCAAATTTGGTCAAATTCGGATGACTATATCATATAGCTGCCATAGGAACAATCGGATGCAATCGGAGATATCCTAACAAAACTTTTAGATTAACTCTTCTTGCAAATTTTGACTAATTCGCTTAATTTAGCTTTTTCCCGCCAAATTTAGCTTTTTCCTGCCAAATTTAGCTTTTTCCCGCCAAATCACCAAATCCAATGTTGCGAGCGAAGTGAGCTGGGGGTTGGCGAGCGAAGCGAGCAGGGGGCGGAGCCCTTTATTTAAATATAGAACTTTTGCCTCATAACTGGTATTTCATAGTCGTTCAGAGCACCTGGACATCACCTAAATATTCTTATGGCATTCCGTCTGTTAAAGAGTCTCATTCTCTTATATATGTGCTTATTGCCTCTTTCTGTGTTCTCTTTTCGCTTGTATTGTGTGTGTGTGTGTGTTTGTATTTTTAAGACATTGCCATACAAAGCAAACGTGCAAATGTATTAAAAGTTGCAATCCCAAGCTAAACAGAGGAAACAAAAGAAAAACAGAGCTGAAAAAAATCCACGTTGTTGTTGTGTTGCTTCTACCTTTTACTTGTTTGAGTTTTGCTTTTGAAGTCTTACATGCACACACACACGCACACACATACACGCCATGTGAACGGAACGTGCAACTTGTAAAATGGCGAGAAAATGGAAATTAAATGAACTTGAAAATGTGAACAGCTCAGATAGAGATGCATATAGTCGTCGCATGTGCTTATCCCCTCATTCACCTGCATTTGTAATACTGACTTTCCCTTCGCATAACCCATACAAAGAGGAACAACATCAACAACAACAGCAGCAACAAAAGAGCAACTTTTCTGCGTAGGCAAAGATATAAATTGTGTAGCCCTTAACAGACATTGGTCGTTTTGCTTGTTGTGCAAACAGGAATAACAGTAACAATGCCAACAACAACAGCAACAGATGGTCAAGTGCGTCACGAGTCTCAATTAGTGTGAGAGGGGCAACATTAACGAAATTGCTGTAACTGGCAAAAGAAGAGAGTCAGCAGAGCAAGAGTTTTTTATACCATTTGACCGTTGCAAATATACAGGGATGCCACAGAAATCGCAAGCGAAATTGAATTCCGCAGAAAGCAAATCCGCACGAAAATTTCCGAGGTGCCACAGAACTTCGAATGATTTAATGTTTTTTAGCAATTTCACCAACCTTTTCAAACTAGGCTGCTAAGGGCTGACACCTTCTCAGATTAAATTACCCAAGGGTTTGTTTAGCAACTTTTTTAAGTTTATAATTGCAGTACAATAGGATTTTAATTTTTTGTAGTTTTAATTAAAATAATTTAATTTATTTATGCAATGATTGCTTTTGTTTAGGTGAAAAAAATTTAAAAGTAATTGGCGCGAAATAATGAAAATTACTCGACAACTCTAGCAATTGTCTGTCATTAGTCTGGCAGCTCTTCGTGAAAAATGTTTTCACAAATTGCACAATAAGTTAAAGGTTTTTTTTGGTAAAACTTGATTTACCTCAAAAGACCTATTTTTGTAATGCTTAATTTAAAGAAAACTGAAGTGGTTCCATATATTTTTTTTAAATACCTTACTTCGAATTCTGACTAAAAAATGTGGCATCGCTGACCCTGACTTCGAAGATCTGAATCGGACTAGGTGGCAGCATCGGACGCCAGCGATCTTAGCGCTAATTTAATACGCGTAAATTTATTCTGCGATTTGACCTGTGGCACAGCGAAATGAAATTGAAGAGAAATTCAAGCGAAAGCGATTTCTGTGGCACCCCCGATATTCTCGATTACCATCAATAGGCTGTTCTTTTAGGCACGAAAGTCCTTCGATCTTCGACCTCTGATATTACACAACACTGAGTCAGAATTGAATTGAATTGAAGCACAGACAACAACTAGTATTCCAGTGGACTAAGCTTTGTTAACAATACCGTAAACATGAGTTTTGCGGATTTCAAATGTGTAAAGCACTCGCTTTCAGATCTGAAATCGAAAGGCAAATGTATTATCTGTCGATCAGTTTGTGGCAGTGTTAAAGTCTCGTTACCGTGACTTCTGTGATATGTTTTTCGAATCCTGGACGTTCAAAACGATCGCAAGCGTTTTTAAAAAAGAAAAAGTCTCGAACGTAAAGCGTAAATGGCTCGTTTGCGAGACTTTTATTATATTGTATTACCTTTTGCGTTCTTCGATACACGATCAATATTCAAAACGAATGAAAATTATACTTTTTCCGATCATTTTGTTTTTTTTTTTATTAGAATTGTTACTTAAAAAGTAGATTAGAGAGACAAAATTGCTCTACAAAATAAAAATTAACCTATAAATATCTAAGTCTTTTTCCATTGTCCACAATAGTCTTGTGCTTGTTGTGGGTTCTGCATGCTGCCCTCCATCGCCATCTTTCGCTTGTGGGCTCTGTATAAATATACAATATATTACACATATTACTGTAATATTTATGTTATTATTTATATACTTCATTTGATTTTTCATATTTCGCACAAAGATTATGTGCTCGTGCAGATTCTCGGCAAATGACACAACATGAAATGCACAAAGTCATGGTCATAAAAAAACACAACATTAATAATTGCAGTACGATTTCTGTCGCGTCGTAAGCCAAAACTTGGTTCCATGATTCAAAACCTTCTGCGTTCTCTCGCCTGCGATCCGTTTGCGGCACATTCTCAGGCTCGTCAACGAATATTTAGCGAAAGTTCGGTCTTCGCTTGTAGCTTGACCGCAACTTGACAGTTTGTAAGACAGCTCACAACAAGCTACATATTTCGTAGTAATTAGTTGATTCATTTTCACAGTTGTTTGTTAAAAATGTTCGTATTTTATTAAAATTCCACATGTCATCCACTAGGTACAAATTGTAGAGGTAGCCAAGTGTTATTAAGCCTCAATCGAGTGAACTTCTTCCGGGACAACTGGATCAGCGGCACCGCTAGCCAACTCCTTGATCAAATTGCGACCCCAAGAGATGCGCACATCGGCACAGTTCTTGAAGGTCTCCTGGGGACCACAGCCCAAGGCTCCGCTGCCATCTCCGCACACGCCCCAGTTATTACCTAGTAAAATGATTCGGTTAATTGAATAATTTTAATTCTATGCACCAAAAAGTCTAACCTCCGACATAGGTCCAGCGAAGAACGCAATGGTTGCAGGTGAGTCCCGCGGGCAGAAGAACAGTCACTTCGAACTCGCCATTCTGGGTGCCAATATTGAGTCTGTCGCTGCCATCAGGGAATCGCAGACGATTCTGATTGAAGCACTCCTCGGACTCGCGGCCAAAGGCATCCAAGTTGCACAGGTTGAACTCAAAGTGACCCAGGTGGTTAGCGGAGAGTTTAATGCCCACTTTGATAGTGTTGCCGGCGCCAAAGCTCTTGGTGATGACACCTGATCCTCCAAATTCGCCGCCAATCTCATTGGGACGAGGCGGGGCTGTCGAAAAATTGTCGCCGCACAATCCACATTTTCCACCGTTATTGACCATATTCTGAATGGGCAAATGGTTGTAATTAATTTCTGAAGAACAGTCTACTTGGATTTTAAACACTTACACTTATACCACCGCAGAAGAGCTCACCGTCATTCCAGTTGGGCGGCGCAGAGCTATCGAAACGCCAACGGGAGGAACGACTTGGGGGATTGAGCATCATGCCGTGGGCATCGATCTGATGCAGGGCAATGGCCAAAAGAAGAACCACACTGAGCAGGTACTTCATTATGCTAGTAATTTCACTTTCACTTTGCCTGCTTGTGAGTCAGAGCAGGCTTTATATTCCATTGTCCCCAACATTATCTGGGGCTCGATTATCGCCTGAAGAGTTTTACGATGTCCATTCCTACTGAATGTTATCAATCATACATCCTGAACGTGAAATAATAATATCATCTCATCTTAAAGTACTTGTGATAACCTGATAACCATCTCTAATGGGTACAATCAAATTGATACTAAAACTTTCAGAGAAGTGCAATCACATATTAAGAATTTAGACCACACCAATTTATATATTTATTCAAATTGCTACCAAAATCAAAAGTGCAAAGCAATTCTTAGGGGTTCAATCGATCTTTGTGTAATCTTATCATTATTACTTTAGCATTTCTTAATTTAATCACACTTATCGTCATTATTAATATTAATTATCAGATTTTAAAAACCCTCAGCGCTCGGTATTTGTTTTGATAAGCGCGTTGAAGAATTTTTGTAAGTCAGTTGTAATCTATTCATTAGTAAATTCTTTTTAAATATTTTATTCATGCAAAAAAGGGAATTTTTATACATTTCTATTAAACTAAACTAGTCAAAGTAAAGAGCGATATTTTATAATCAACTTAACATTGTCAGAACCATAAATTCCTAAAGTTTTTTTATTCGCAGAATGTATGTACGTAAAAAATGTAAGAGCGAATAAAAAGTAAAAAGTTTATCGAACCAACTTGAAACATTAAGCACTACTCTTACTTTAAGAATTGTCATGACAAAAGCTTTTGGAATTGAATTTTCATTTTCCTGATTTGCAGTTTTTCTAAGAGTGCCCTAACTAGAAGATTTTTGTCATTAGAGCAGAAATACAGTCACGGGCTCTGGGAGCCCTCAAAATTCCCAATAAAATTAGAGTCAGACTTTAACCAAACTCAATTAAAAATAAAAGACTATGACAAAATTAAAATCAACAACCAAACGAGGTTTCTTATAGTAAACATTTGTTCTTAATATTTTGGTTGTGTGTAACCAACAAACAAAAAATCATTATTGAATGGTAATTAATATTCATATTGTGCACGATTTTGATGTACAAATACATTTCAAAATTGAAATTAACATAAATATGGGAATGTTTCATATTAGAAACAAGTAAATTTTGGGATATGTTCAAGATTTTTGTGTACTTAAACTAGCATGATTCGATCTATTGCAGACCTTAATTAATCCCAAACGTACTTTAAGTATCCTAGAAAAATCTTATTTTAAGATTTTCGGGATGGCGAAAAGCAAAGTTTTTTGCTCAATTGTACTTGAATATCGCCTGTTTAAATATGCAAATCTTTATTATTTTTTTTTAATTCTGTAACCATATACTTAAAATTTTGATATAAGAAAAACGATTCTTGAATTAAATAAAACTCTTAAATTACTAGAAATGAGTTCCAAAAACAATTAGTATGAGTTTGGAACACAGCTTTGACTCACAGATCAAGTTCGTAAAATCTAAAATCCAGTTCTGTTATTCTTTTATATTTTTAGCGTTCGCTTGCTTAGAATTCCCAAATTGTTCTTTCTTGTCTGCTATGAGGATTAGTTCGACTGGCACTGAGAGTTTAAGACTGTATTTCACAGAATACAGGTGTGCTACGGAAATCACAAGGGAAATCGAATTCAGAGAAAAACAATCCCGCTAGAAAACTTTCACAGTGCCACAGAGATTCGAGTAATTTCATTTTTTTAGCATGTTCAGCAACCTTTTCGAACTAGGCTGCAAGGGCTGGGCTAGGGCATTCTCATATTTAACTTTCCAAGGGTTTGTTTAGCAACTTTTTTAAGTTTATCATTGCAGAATAATCGGTTTTTAATTTTTTCTTTTTTAATTAATAAAATTTAATTTAATTATATTTATTTATATAAATAAAATGTGACATTATTCTCATGGCATCGGACGCCAGCGGATTGAGGGATGATTTCGTTTCCCTCAAAAATTTTCAGTGAAGTTGACCATGATGATATTATAACAAGGTGATGTATTCGTTTGACGTGTCCTCTTTTTCGGGGCGAAGATTGCTCAGTAAGCGGCTGTATCGAATATGGGAAAATGCCTCGTGTGTGTAAAATATGTCGCTCAAACTCGAGTCGTTTCGTTTGTGTTCCCAAAGACATAAAGAAGAGACAAGTGTGGATAAATGCAACAGGAACAAGCGAAAATGAGTGAATGAAAAACCAAACAAAACAATAAAAACACACTGAGAAGGTACTTCATAATGCTTGTAATTTCACTTTCACTTTGCCTGCTTCTGAGCCAGCACGGGCTCAATACTCCTTTAGTCCTCAGATTATGTGAATTGACTATTTATCAATCAAACAACAGAAACGTGAATAAATAATAATTTAATCCTTAAAAGATATTTTTAGTATTCTTGTGCTCCTGTGCAAGTCCAAGTGCTCAAGGAATCCCGGATAACCATCTTTAAGTGGTGCACTAAAATTAATCGTAAAACTGTCACCAAAATGCAATCGGCATGAACAATATTTAAGTCGTACCTATTTATAGATACGTGTTTATTCAAATTCCGTAAATCTACCGAAATCGAAAGTGCAAAGCAATTTGTAGCTTATCATCAATAAGCACTCGTACATTCATTCATTCTACATCTTTTTGTTTACTCAAACTTATCAGCGTTACCAATAATAAATACCGATTTTGAAAATGTAACGAGCTGATTAAACACAGTATTTACGATCGATTTCTTGATTAAGCTAACCGTAGTATTTCTAAAAGCCTTTTTCTATTTATCAATGAATTCTTAAACAAATTTTTAGTCCATATGTAAAAGCAACTGAAAGGAGAAAAAAGTTAGCTCCATCAAGCATTCCAATATTTAATCTAATTATACCTAAATATATAATACATATATACAAAATTTTAAAACAAAATCTTCGAAAAATTTGACTTGGATATTTGAATTTGTTTTCTCTCCTAATAAGAACGACTTTTTAGTATTAAATCGTCACTTCTCGATCCCTTTAAATGGAATATTTACAACCTCAAATTTGAGCAATTACATCAGTTAATTTCTCAAAAGGTTTTTCCCAAAATTTCGTACAGATCAGCATCAGTCCCACTCAAGTCTTCTTAGAATAATCAATAATGTTTTGTCCCTATTCGGGATCTAGGACCTTATAAAAACTTTTACAGCCATTGCCCTTATTAATGTGATCATTATGTGTTCTCTGTAAATCGACTTAACTAGTAATCATTTGACCGACAGAAAAAAACCGATGAATATACGACGTGTTCTATTTCCATGGGTGAGCATCGGTGAAAAGCCGACACTTTTTAAATTCTGACTGTTCACACGACACCGACAGCTTTTTAACAAAAAGTGTCGGTTAAAAAAGGCTCGTGTGACGAGCACTAAGAAATTTTGTTCACAGTTTTTGACATGATCCGGTTACTTAATTTATGTGAACTAAAGAATTATTAATATAAAAAACAAACTAGATATTTATTTACATTGATTGAAGTCCATTCAAAATTTTAGTTTTCCTTAATGCTAATTTCTCTAATACTAAAAACCATTAAAATAAACAAACGTTTAAATAAAACGATAAAACGATAGTTTTTTTTGCGGATTTCCACTTTCAGATCTGAAAACGATCAGCATCTTTCGCTCAGTTTGTGACAGTAAGGGTTTTGAACGCAATAGCTCGTAACAGGATTGATTTCGGAACTTTTTGATGTTGCAAACGATACACTATTAATATTAAAAAAAAAAAGATAATTTTTAAAATAATTTTATATTATTATAATTGATATTCAAAAAAGTACATTAAATGATTCTTCCAGTCTTGCGCCTTTTGTGTGTTCTACATGCTGCCCTCCATCGCAATCTTTCGCATATTGTTGCTGTACAAATATAAAATATCATTTATTAATATACAATCAGCTAATATAATTAAACATATATGTTATTATATACTTACTTTATTATATTTTTGATTATTCGCACCAGACCGTGTGCTCGTGCAGATCTCCGGCAAATGACACAACATGAAATGGGCAAAGGCAGAGCGGAAAACAAAAAAAGCACACTAAAAACCATTGTCATACAATTTGTGCCGAAACTTAAAATTTCTATACCGGCCCGCAACTGCGAAAGTTCATGACATGACGTGACTTCGTTCATGTTCGTTTTTTGCCCCAAGACAATCTCGTTGGCGATTGTTAAACGGATCTTCTGCGTTCTCTCGCTTACGATCCGCTTTCGGTCCATTTTCAGGCTCTTCAATGAACGTTTAGCGAAAGTTCGCTCGTCGCACGTTAATTGATCGCAACTTGTCAGTTTGTAAACCAGCTTACGAGCATTGAGCGAGACTCTCGCTTAATACTCAGGCAGATTGAAGAAATTTTTAAACATACACATTTTCCTATGTTAAATGCTCATTTTTTATTATTTATTATTTGGTTTTGATTCAGTACAAAATGTTAAGGTATTTAAGTCTCATTCAAACCTAGATCGAGTCAACTTCTTCCGGGACAACTGGATCAGCGGCACCGCTAGCCAACTCCTTGATCAAATTGCGACCCCAGGAGATGCGCACATCGGCACAGTTCTTGAAGGTCTCCTGGGGACCACAGCCCAAGGCTCCGCTGCCATTTCCGCACATGCCCCAGTTGTTGGCTGAGAAAGTGTCAATTGTCAGTCAAATAAATTCTTGAAATTCCTAGCAAAGAAAAGTCATACCTCCGACATAGGTCCAGCGAAGAACGCAATGGTTGCAGGTGAGTCCCGCAGGCAGAAGAACAGTCACTTCGAACTCGCCATTCTGGGTGCCAATATTGAGTCTGTCGCTGCCATCAGGGAATCGCAGACGATTCTGATTGAAGCACTCCTCGGACTCGCGCCCAAAGGCATCCAAGTTGCACAAGTTGAACTCAAAGTGACCCAGGTGGTTAGTGGTGATTTTAACGCCCACCTTGATGGCATTAGCGGCACCGTAGCTCTTGGTGATGACACCTGATCCTCCAAACTGGCCGCCAATCTCATTGGGACGAGGCGGGGCAGCCAAATAGTTGTCGCCACACAGTCCACACTTTCCACCATTGTTGGCCTGAGTCTGAGTGATTCAAACGGTGATCAAATGGTGAATATTATTTTTCGGAACCACAATCTTTGATTTGATTTCTGCAGACTTACATTCATACCGCCGCAGAAGAGCTCATTGTCGTTATAGTTGGTGGGCGCAGAGCCATCGAAACGCCAACGGGAGGAACGACTTGGGGGATTGAGCATCATGCCGTGGGCATCGATCTGATGCAGGCCAATGACCAAAAGGAGAACTACACTGAGCAGGTACTTCATTATGCTAGTAATTTCACTTTCACTTTGCCTGCTTGTGAGCCAGCACAGGCTTTATATTCCATTGTCCCCAACATTATCTGGGGTTCGATTATCGCCTGAAGAGTTTTACGATGTCCATTCAATGTTATCAATTTGAGGGCAACATACATCATGCACGTTAATAAATAATAATATCATCTCTTATACATAGATATATGCGCCTTGTGGAAGTCCAAATGCTCAGGAACCCTGGATAACAATCTTTAAGTGGCTCACTAAAAATTACCACAAAACTGTCACCGGAATGCAAACGGCAAACAAAAAATGTAGATCATACCTATTTATGGTAACATACAAATCCGCCAAATTTGCCGAAATCGAAAGTGCAAAGCCATTTGTATGCGTTCAATAGATTAACGCATGGGCGTAGTCAGTTATTTTTTGACAGGATTTGTTCTTAATACATAACATATATTCGCACTAGCAATGTACACAACTACATAGTATATTTTATTTATTTTTTTATTGTCAAGCTAAAAGTAGCCCACATAATATGAATTTAAGCTTAACATTATAATTTTAAATGATAATAATATTTAAAGCTAAATGAAAAAATTAATTCGATGAAGTTCGTTTAATTCCCAGTTAGAAGTGCAATGCTGATGTTACAAAGGACGGCATTTTGTTGCTGCTGTCCAATTCCAATTCTAAATAAAACGAATATATTCAGTTAACAGGTAATATCTTCCAAACCCACCGGTAAAATTTTTTGTGTCATATATCAAACTACAATATATTGAAAGTTAAAAAAAATCGTTAGCGGCGTTTTCTCAAAAACCGCTAAAATGTTATTTCACCCGAGCTTTTTGACTATGTACTTTAAAAAAAAACTTTAAGGGCATTTCCCAAATTCCCTTCAAAATACCATTTCAACGATATATAGATCTTATCTGTAGCTTCTATGGTTTGGATACTATGGGGGTTTCATTTTGAGCAGGTTTCTAGCGATTTTTCGAAAAATTCGTAGAACAAAAGTTTCTAAATTTTTAATAGGGTATAGATCCTCACTTACCCTTTTAAGCTATATTAACTCTTTGATACCAACAAACAAAAAAAAAGACAAACTGACTTTTTATCTCATTTTCGGAAGGCGACTAAAAATTTCAAAATGAATTATTTTTTAAACCAATGATCGGATTTTGAAAAAAAAAAATATGTCAAAAGGCTCCAACGGCTCCAATCGTTTAAATTATGCCCCTCCCACTTACACCTGTTTTTCTCACGAACCAGGTGAGTTTTCAAAAGTCTTAGTATGCACATTTGTTAGTTAAATCTATACCTTTCGATCGGTACATAACTCGACCTGATCGGACAGTCATAGCAAATTTTCCATTCTTCCTGTGTATATTGCTGGTCGCCTTTCGCACCCTTCGTGCTGCTTTCGTCACTAGCGCGCACGTGCCGTCCGCAGTGATAAAACTTCTCAAAAATCTATTTATAATATTTCCAATATTACACTAATTTATAATATTCCTTAAACTTTTTATGTACCGATTTTGCGTTTCCGTAAATATATCAGAAAAATTACATACTTTTCCAATTTTTTTTTCAAATTTAATTCGCTTCAAAATTCTAAAAATTGATATTATTTATCATTGCCATTAATATTTCTAGCGACTGCTTGATTTTTGAATACAGTTTTAAAAGCCATGGAAATTGAGGGTGGCAATTTTCCCTCCTGCCTACGCCCTTGGATCTTCGTATTAGCTTATCATCAGTATACACATTTATAATCTACCTACTTCTACATCTGTTTATTTACTCACACTTATCAGTATTAATAATAATTATTATCTGATTTTGAAAATATCCCGTTTTGATTACAAACTTGGAATCGCTTTTATGAATAAGCAGACCAAAGAATTTCTGAAGCCCAGTCGGAATCTATTTATTAGTGAACATTTTAAAAAATTTTTCATTTGCTGAAAGGTACTATTAGTTTTTAGTACTAAAGGCATATGATTTTCTTACCATAGTTAAGTCTTAGCTAATAGAATTTTTTTCATTTTATTATTATTTCTGCAAATGTGTAGATACTCGTATATCTTAGTTGATTAAAGAGACCTAAACTAGACATTGATATAACTTTGTTAAAATGTATAAGACAAGACAAATTCACTATCTGTTAGTTTGGCAGTTATATCTCAAAGAATAACAAAATTGTTTATACTAAGTGTTGATCTTGATCTTCGTATTCGGCGTACTCTCGAAAATCCGTACAATCCGTGCAATATGGTAGAACCCGATTACTGCGAAAATTTCAGCCTTCTAGTTCTTACCGTTTTAGCTTTGCCGCCACACGATCGCGGTCGAATATTCTGAATATGAAACAAAACATTCCATGACCAGGAAACATAAATGACTAGGAATTCATGACATATGACATCGTCTTGTTGAAAGTACATATCTTTCATATTGATCATCACTCTCATTTCCAATAATGCTTCCAGTCCAAACAGTGACTCGTTATTCCATCTGATCCAAATTGACCCGGACTGGTTAGAAAAGAAAACAACATTTTTATGCATTTTAATACAACTCTTTATTATCGTTTTCAAAATAAGCTCCTTTTGACTTAATACAAGCATTTCCACGCACTTGTTATAGCCTGTAGTACCTTCAGTGACCTATTTATGTCCTCAAGCGGCCCAAGACACGTTTCCCGGAGCGGATATTTAAGTTTCGGAGACGAATTCCCGAAAATCGATTACTTTGCATCACACATTAAAACTGCCAGTTGAACAGATATTTGACTTCAAATGTTTTTTATTATGAATTTCGACGTTTTTTGTCTGCAACTTTTACAAAGGAACAAAAGAAAACATTCAAAAAAATGAAGAATGCGCTTAGAAAACTAAAAATAAAACTTGACTCATCATTATCGTCGTCATCAGCTAAATGTGAATGCATTGTGTAACTGAATGTGTATGTGTTTGTGTTCTTCTTTGTGTGTGTGTGTGTGTGTGTATGGGTGCCAAGTCTTGGAAGGGAAAGTGGGGCGACTTTACTTCTTCAGCGCCTGCACAAAGTTGCCCAGGTCGTATTCCTCCTCATACTGATGCTCCGACCAAAGCTCCGGCATGTTCTCAATGATGGTGTTCATGGACATGCCACCGCCGCCGGCAGCTGTTGCCGCTGCTCCACTGTTGCTGCCCTGGCCGTCCTTGCTGTTGCCTTGCTGTTGCTGGAACAGATCGAAAATCTGCGAGGTGCCCATTGTCTGGAGCGAGGCATTCTCAGCACTCACTACCGTATTGGCGGTGAGTATCTTAAACTTTTGCAGGCTCATGATCTTCTCCTCCAGCGAATTGCGTGTGATCAGACGATACACATTGACAACCTTCTTTTGGCCAATGCGATGAGCACGATCCATGGCTTGCAGATCCTTCATTGGATTCCAGTCGTGCTCCACAAAGATGACCGTATCAGCTCCCGTCAGATTCAGGCCCAAGCCGCCAACCTGCAAACCAAAGCAAACATTCAGTAAAGTTGAACAAATTTGTAAATTAAGTTGAGGACAGAACTCACCAATGTGGTCAACAGCAAGACATCGATGCTGGGATCACTGTTAAAGTTGTTAACAATATCCTGGCGCATGGAGGCCGGCACGCTGCCATCCAGGCGCAGGTATGTGACACTGGGCAAATGCTTGCGCAACAAATCATGCTCCACGATATCCAGCATGGCCTTCAGCTGGCAGAAGATGAGCGCGCGATGTTGACTGACAGACTCCGTCTGCACTCCAATGCCGCAGTCCAGCAACAATTGCCTGTAAGAGCAAGTTATAAGTTTAGAAAGGCAAGTCAGCATTTTAGGCGAGATGAGCTTACTTTAAAGCCGGCAGCTTGGCCGAATGCTCAATGTCGTCCAGGGAGCTATGGCTAAGGGCAAGCTGGGCTGCAATGTTTCCGCGCTCCTCGTTGGATTGGCGTAGCACCAGTTTAGGATGATTGCACACGTTCTGCAGATAGCGCAGAGCTTGGAATATGTGCGTTTTGGTGCCGAGATTCTCCGTATCGTCCAACTTATCCAAACAGTCTTTCAAATGTTTATTGCTAAAGTCTTCGTAGAGTCGCAGCTGCAGTGGACTTAGTTCACAGAGCAGATCCTGCGTGATTTTGGGCGGCAAATCGGTGAGCACATCCTCTTTGACGCGACGCAATAGGAATGGCAACACCTGGCGGTGTAGCGCCTCCATGGCCAGCACACCAGCTTCTTGTTCCTTGGGCGAGCTCTTGGCATCGCGGGATGCCAAAATGGGACGAGAATAGCGCTGAATGAACTGCTTCTCGGTGCCCAAAAAGCCGGGCATCAGGAAATCAAACAGCGACCACAGTTCCAAAACATTGTTCTGTATGGGAGTTCCTGAGAGGATTATCCGGTGATTGGCCTTCAGCTGTTTGATGGCCTTTGAGCTCTTGGTCTTGCCATTCTTAATGATGTGTCCCTCGTCCAGGACACAGTAGTTGAAGTGAATCCCACTAAAGTAGTCAATGTCCTTGCGAATGGTGTCGTATGATGCGACCACAAGATTACAGCTAGTGCCAATTTGACTGCGCAGCTTCTCGCGTCCAACGGGAAAGCCAAAATAGTGCAGAGGTCGCAGCACCGGCGACTGCGAGAGAAACTTCTCCACCTCGTAGACCCAATGGCCAGTCAGCGTTGGCGGACAGATGACCAGGCTGGGCAACGAAGCCAGTTGTTTCTCCTGGCGCTCAACATGGTCCCCGGCCAATATGCAGATGGTCTGCAGCGTCTTGCCCAGACCCATGTCGTCGCAGAGAATGCCGTGCAGGTTGTACTTGTTGAGGAACCACAGCCAATTGATGCCCGCCTGTTGATACCCGCGCAGCTCCACACTCAACGACACTGGCACCCGATAGTCTGGGATGGTTTTGGGTGCAAACAGATAATCGAGAAATTCACGATCGCGTGTCTTGCGCTCCAGCAACGGCTCGCTCTTGATGTGCGATGCAGTCTTGGCACTCTCACCACTGCCGCCGCTGTCCAGGGGCATCAGTTGAATTAGCGTGGCAAAAGAGTGCGTGGCCAGCAATCGCACCGATTCATCCGGATCACTCATGGAGCCCAGCAGAGGCACCACCAACAGCACAATATATGGCACAACACGAATCTGCAATCGATTCACCACACGTTCAATGGCCTCCACAGCACCTTGACGTTCAATGGGTCGCTCAATCTTGAGCAGCAGCTCCAGCAGCTCGGTGACCACAAACTGCATGGTGCGGCATGCATCAATGTCCGCCAAAGCGGCAATGCAACGTGCGGCCATGTGACGCAGCACCTTCAGCGGATGCTGCACAACGAATCCCAGTTGTGGCAGCAGCGCAAACAGTTGCGGGTGCAGGGACTCATGCAGATGCGGTGCTGCCGTTTCGATGAGTTGCATCGAGATGATCAGCTCATTGCATGCCGTCAGCTCTGGCAACGTGCTGACCAACGTGTCTGCATCCACGCTCTCCACAAACTGCTCCAGCTTGCCAAACATCAGCTGCTGAAAGATGGGCACCTTGTCCACAATTCGTTCGCCAAACGTGCTGCACAGCTTGGCAATGGCACTGGCCGCGCCCATCCGTTGAGTCCGACATTGGCGTGCTTCCGCCACCTTGGCCTGTTGCGTGCTGATCTCGTTACTGGCCGCAGCTGCCGCTGCAGCGGCCAAAATTTCACTGGCCGGCGGTCTGCCCGGTCCACGTGGTGTGGGCGTCAGGGGCGGGGCAGCAGCTCGTCCACTGTTAGCGCTGCTGCTGTTGCTCGTCACGCTGCCCACCGCCTGCTGTTGCTGCGTGAGCGTGAGAATCCCGTAGTAGTCGCAAGTGTTCCCGCTGGGTCGTGTTTCCAGGAGCGTTTGCAAGGGCATATTCTGCGAATGAATTAAGATGATTTTTTATAAGAATTAAAGAGGCACATATAAGAGTAGGGAAATAGGGAAATAGGCACGCGAAAAATGTAATTAGAAAATGCAGCGTATTTCAAAAAGTTTAATTAGAAAATTAAAGTCTGACTTAACAACTTAAATGCAGAAAATTAAAGTCTGAAAAATATCAACTGAATGGCTGAAAATTTAAAGTCTAAAAAACAACAAAAATTTATTTACAAGCTAACAAATATTTTATTTATTCAGAAAGACCCCTATTGACGATCCAATTGCATCCAATTGAATCATTTGAATAATTTCCAGTTAGCATAATCATTAACATTTGCATCATCCACGGTTGCCACTTAAAAATATCTGATTGAGCCAAAAAACAAACAAAAAATTAGCCAAATTGACTTAAAAAGAACTAAAACTTTCATTTTGCTGTTCATGTTATTTTTGTATTTAGTTAAATAAAAAATATTTCGTTCAAAAACCTTTAAGTGTTAATAACAATAACAATAACACATATTTCCAAAGTATTTCACATTTTCATTTTAATATGGTGATTATGTCATTAAATAAAAATAAATATTATATGTACTTCAACCTAAAACTATACAAAATAACTGGCCGTGTTCACCAGATCAAATCGACAACAGAAAATCGATGAAATTTGCATGATTATTCTGGTGAAATGCAGTGATTAGCAATCATGATTTCAAATTTTGTGATGTATGATGACTGAAAATTCATCACCAAAATAGTACGATGAAATTCTGGGATTGTGATGCTTTGTTATCGAACAAACAAAATACATGATTACTGATTGATTAGTTCTGGTGAACGCGGCCAATGATTCTGAACTGATGAAAAAAAGAGCCAATTCGAAAAAAAAAATGCCATTGCGCCAGCAGGAAAAAAAGTGCCAGTTTTGGCGCAAAAACGCCAAATGTGGCAGCCGTGGCATCACCCATTGAGTTCTCTTTCGTTAACATATTCTGTAAACTCAATTTTGGCTATGTTAAAATTGTTAAGTTCTTAGTTTTTAACAGACAGCGAATCAAACAGAAAATAGAAACCAGAAAAAAAAATATTCCCCATTCGCCTGAGGTACTAATTAAATAGATTAGAATTAAATGTGTCATAATGGACAGGAGTTGTGATCAACTTACCAGCTTGGGCGTGTGATCTGTGTCGCTGCGCAGCAACGTGCACAGATTGTTGAAGATCTTGTTATTGGGACTAGGAATTCTATCACAAACTTGGTCCATGAGATGCACCAAAAAGTCAGCGGACAGCTGCTGCAGAGGAACGCACTGTTCCTTCTTGATGGACTCCATGAGTGGCTTGACAACGGGATTCAGTTTGTCGGGCAGACAGTGCAGGGCACAGATGGCACCGGCCAATGCCGCCTGGGCGCTGACATGATATGCGCCCTGTTCACTGGTTGTCTGCTGATAGGAGGCCTGCAGGCTGCGTCTTCGCTCCAGCAGCGTGTCCAGCACCTTTGGTTTGAGCGCATAGATGCGCAGATTGTCACTGAGTGTGGTGGCCACCGCCTCGATCTGGTCGAGCGTGAGAATCTTGGCATTGTTGAAATCGTTGATGGGTATTTTGTTTTGCTTTAGAGTCGCTATAAAGTCCTGCGCCTCCTGCAGCAGACGTGTTAGCGACATGGCCACCTCGTCGTAGTAAAAGTACTCCGCAACGCATTGATGCAGCTTCTCCTGCAGATTGGGCGGACCCGGCCGGACAGGCTCATCGTCCAGCGCCCAAAAGGCAATTATCAGGCCACACACAATGCGCTGCACCGCCGAACGCGCATTCAAGTGTCCCAGCAACACCTTGGTATAGCAATCCGTGGGACTCTCCATTTGAGGCGTGTACAGCACACCTGGCGCCGGCTGCACCAGGTAGTGTGAGAGTGCGCCCAGTGCTCTGGAGGCTGTGATGCGGGAACGCATAAAGTTCGCCTCGCGCACCTCCAATGGCGTCGCCTCGCTGCCGCCCAAATATAATTTCTGCATGGCATTCGATTGGGCCAATGCTGCACCACCCAAATCATCGCCAATTCGGGAGGTGCGACGACGCGTGCTTGATGCCGTTGATGCCGCGTCGTTGCCGCCGACAGCTCTGATGAGAACGCCCGGATCGAAGGCCAGACGTGGCGGTTGCATGGCCAGACATATCCAGGACGAGACATGCGGACAGGCGGCATGCAAAAGCGCACCCAAATCCGCATATTCAATGACATTGGACCACACCTGATGGGCCAGGGCCTGTATGTCCGCCTGTGGCTCCACCAGCAATCGTTGGTAGATGTGACGCAGCGCCTGCTGCAACAGTTGCCAATTCCAGTCAACGACACCAAAGTTGAGCTTCACTGTTTCCTGCTTGCCATTGGCACCGCCAGACTTCTCCAGCTCCAGTTTGATCTCGTCGGTCGAGTCCCGTTTAATGACGGTATCGCCACTGCTCGTCAGGGTGAGCAGCGTTTTCAGCGTGGAGCGACGCACCGAGCTGGTGCTATGGGATAGAAAGGGGAACAGGCGTGGCACCAATGTCCCAATGGGCTCCATTTGTACCCAGCTGGCAGCTTTCGGCAGGCAGAGTATGGCCGCCAATAGACCCATGAAGCTGTTGCAGGCCGAAGTCAGCTCATCCTGATCCAACAGCAAGTCCCACAGCATTTTGACAATTGACGATACCTGTGCGGCATTGAGGAGTTTTGGAAGCCACATGGCCACTGGTATCAATGTCGCCGCCGCCACAGCGCCAACGTCGTCGACGGCATCGAGAAGACCGAGCAATATGTCCGATATGGATTTGGGCAGGTAAATGGGCAGCAGTTCCTCACGCACCACGAACACATACTTGAGTCCCAGCAGACCGCCATGACGAACCTCCCACTCGTTCTTGTGGCGTATGAGCTGCAGCAAAATGTCCACGATGCGATGCACTTTGGGCTCATCGATGGCCTTGACAAGGGTACCCAGCACTTGGGCACAAGTCTCCCTCACCGGTGCCACAACCTGATCGGAGACAAAGTCACCAAAGCGATCCAGGCATAGTACGCAGAGCAATCGAAGCGCCGCATCCTCCAGCCAACGACTGTGCGCCTCGTTCATTTGCTCGGGCGTCTGATGTGCACATTTGCCCGCTCCCTTGCCATGCTGATTGATGAGCTCACGCAGCGCGGTGGCCGCTCCGTGACGCACCTCCCACTTGGCGTGAAAGAGATCAATGAAAAGGCGCGCACAAAAGTTTTCCAGTGGCCACGAAACGGCGTCGACCCACGTGCCCGTCGCATCCGGCACAGCGGCTGCAAATAGCAAGATAAATTGTTAATTAAATATGCAATTAACGGATGTCTTAATTAACTTAATCCTCAGACGCACAGTGATTTACAGTTGACTTAATGCTTGTGCTTTACTTTACCTAATGAAACTTCATTAAGTTCCTGTTTCTGTTCCAATTATCTTAATTTGATATCAAGATTCGGTTTAAATAACAATCAAATGGAAGAAAATCATTTTCAACCTCAACAGATCATTCTAGCATATATATTTTCGATACATTAACTATTAAACTCACAAAAACTAATGTCAACCTGAACGATTTTGAATATATTAGCTTGTCAAACTATTTTTTAATATTATTTATGCTCTGCTGCCACTGATATTACCTCGTCAGCTTTAAAGTTATTGACTAGTCGTAAAGTGTAGTTTATAAGAATGTCCTATATCAAAAATGGATATAAATCTCACACTTTTTGAGTCTGACGATCAATTACAGCGTATTATGAAATTAGCATATATGAAATAATCATTAAAAACATCTTCACAAATATCTTTAGAGAGGCAGATTTATCTAATCGACATGCCTAAAAATAAACTGTGCGTCAGTTAAGATTACGCCTTCAATATCTCCATTTTACGGCCCACGCACCGTTTAAACTGTAGAATACTTCATGTCTGTCCGTCATGCTCGCCTTGAGTTTCTTCTTCTCTGGCTCATCGGCTGCGCTGGCGCCGTTGCTGTTGTTGCTGCAGCTGCTGCCGCTGCTGTTGCTGCCAGCGATGATGCCCGCTGTTGAGTTGCGTCGACTGCAGGTGGGCGTGACTGTGGAGGCGGCGCCAGTGGAACTGCCTTGACGTGCTTTGCGTTTGGCCCGATTTATTTCACGACAGCTGAGCTTCTGACCAACGGTACTCCCTACTCCTCCCCCTGCTCCATTGGCCGGCCTAATGTTCAGTATGTGCTCCACGGGCAACTTCTCGGCATTGACGTTGTAGCTGGTGCCACTGCGAGTCAAAGCCACATCCTCGTCGGTTATCATGTCGGTCAGATTGACGCCCAGCTTGGCGGCGGTGGTCAGTCCCAGTTTGTCATTGACGAGTGCACGCTGGCGAATCAAACGAGCTGTCACATTCTGATCCTCAGCGCCGCCACCGCTGGCCGGTTGCTCCTCGTGTACATCAAACTCGTTGCCCTCGGAGCCGATTAGACGAGCGCCCTTCTGCAAAATCTGTTGTAGATCAAACTCATCGAAGCTGAGCAGACGTTCGCTGCACGGCGCTGTTGTTGTGGAAGACGAGGCATTCGATTGGCAGCTGTCCTCCTCGGTGGCATCACTCGCCTGGCGCTCCTTCTTCAGATTAACGGCCCCCAATTGCAGCTCCGGCTGCCAGGGTGGCACCTGCTTCAGTATCGCCTCCACCGACTGTGCCGCCGCAATCCGCGTCTCCCACGAGGCACTGTGCAAATATCCCACCAGACGATTGAGCAGCGCGTGCAGCTCATGTGGATACAGCTTTTGCACCTCTCCAATCTGCTTGGCAGCCGCATGTCGTGTGGCAGCCGTGGAGCCGGACTCGAGTAATATGAACAGACGATCGAGTCTGCGTAAAGGCAGAAAAACATGAATTTTATTGACTGAATAATACATGAATAAAAAGCAAACACTTACCGGGATGTCATTGTGTAGTTGAGATTTGCAATACTCTTCGTTTGATTGTGCAATCGAACTCTTGATTGATCTAATTCCTATATGTAACTAATCTGCAAAGAAAAACCAAAAAAAAATTAATTTATTTGAATTAATTTCAGTTAATTAATACTTTTATTATTCTACGCTCTTTATTAACATTGAAAGATTTGAGTCTGTCATGATTTCTTCACTCAATGTTCAACGAAACAACTAAGTATCGTACACATCTCAGACAACCCCAAGCCCAAGTTTAAGGCCAGTGCTTTCAAAATTCAATATATTTTTAAAGGTATTCGATAAAATTTATTGCTTATTGCAATCAACTAATTTGATTTTTAAGTTCACTAAAAAACCATAAAATACATTTTAAATTTATTTATTAAATCTTTTAAATATTCTGACTGAATTACTGAGTTAAATTGCGATAAACCAATAAGTTATTCAATAAACAGTTTTTCATATTTAACTAACTTAGGGTGTATGGCAGTCGAGCAATCTCTACTAGTTTTCAAATTGTGTGAATAAATGTAAAGCGAAATGACAAAATCAAAATCAGGTTAGCAAGTCATTGGAACAGAACTCAGAGCAGGACAGAAACCCTTTGACTTTTGTGGAACCATCTGTCTACTCCACATACAAATGTACATTTGTATGTATGTATGTTTGCATGTTTTTATATGACTACTCCGCGGCGACCCGGCAACTGAAATAAAGCTGAACTGAAACGATAGCCAAACTTGTGTGCGGCGAGTTCAAGAAATCTATTTGCTTCTGTGAATTGTTTCTTTCATTTTCTCTTTATTTGTGTGTTTCTTTTGCTTATAAGGAAGCTCAAGCGCTATGGCAACCTTGAATATTAATCAAGTATTTATATAACTATGCATGTATGTATGTACATATCAGTGTTATTTTTGTTCGATTTGTTTGTTGTTTTATAGCAAGCACGTTGGAAGCAAAGCTTAAAATATTATGACGAAGATTTCGTTAAATACAATTTTTAAAACGAGCTCGGGGAACACTTACGGAATCAAGAAACAAACGAACGATATATAGTATGTACTATACATATATGAAATATTATTATATTGTGGGTGGATATTGGGGGAGTGTTAACATGACTCTACTGATAATGACATACTAACTAGCTTGCGGCATTTTAATTATATATACATTCGAACTTCCCTAACTCGAATCACCATTATTCAAAGAAAAGGTTCGAGTTATTAATTTTACTGCCATTCAATTAGCTCGAGCTAGAGAGAAATTCGAGTTATAGAAGTTTGAGTTATGGAAGTTCAACAGTGTTTAGAATAAAGTTGATTTATACCAACTGTATATTTAAAAGGTTGAAAGTTTAAACAACTGAAACGAAAACACTTGCTTTAGAAAAGTTAACGTATTAAAAGTTATCACAAAACCCCGGATTGTAATTCCCATTCATCCGCCCATTTAAATATGTAAATAGATAGCGTGGCAAATGTACCAGGCCAGTTCAAAATTCACTAGTGCAACTATTTTATTGATCTATATTTTATTATTTACACACACTGAGCCCAACATTTATTCGTACACCCTAAATGTTGAAGTATTTGCCTTTACCTACGTAGTAAAGTTGTTCTATAAAAAACAATGTTTTTCAAACTTTATTAAGGAATATTTATACTACACATTCTAAAAATAATATAAATAAATTGTGAGCCTAAAAAAAAGTTGAAATTGGTGCACGATTAATTTTTGGTCAGTTTTTGGCGTGTTCATGTTCATGCTTTTTTATTTGCGAATTATATTCCAAATTAACTGCTTCATTATCTGCAAAAAATTTTGTTTGCTAACTGTGAACTATATTATAAAATATGTAAGAATATTAAAAAGTGTCAAGAAATGTCACTAACCCAATTAATATAAAACTACCAAAAATGATTCATTTGCAATTTAAACATTATTTCCATAAATTTCGATTGACAAGGATGAGTGGCACTTGCAATCATCTGGAATGGAACGTGATATTTATAATATTGACAAAAAAAAAACGAAGGAATTTTGTGTGAATAATAACAAAGCAAAGTTAATATGCTAATGAGCTTATATGCACATAAACTGTAGTTTATATATGGTATCATAAAACAAATCTAAGCAAATGCATATCTACAATGTTGTGCACATAAATGTATTTCTCGACATTATCAAACATTTCATGACGACTTTCTTTCTCTAAGCTTATCTAGTGAATGTTGTTTGCGCAGACATGAAAATAGAAAGAGATAAGTATTAATTCAAAGTTGTTTGGCCGAGGAGTTCTTAAAAAGATAATAAAAAAAATAAACATTTGTTTACATACACACTCACACACACACACACGCACACACAGGAGGGTTACTGAACCTTACAAATATATTATTAAAGAGCGCACAAATATAACACGTCTCTCGTGTAAATTATCCATGGAAACGCAAAACAAAATGCAATAAAATAGAATCTCAAGATTACATACATAGATAATGGTTATCGCTAAAGCTATAATAAAAACATTTGTATGACATGAGAATAATCAATTGACAGCTATTAATAAAATAGCAACCGGCAAAAAGCAACAATTACAACCACATATACATATGTACATATGTACATACATACGTTCATACATGTCTACTTATGTAATTATGAATGTATCTCGTTTAGTCAACAACCTTGCTCGTTTGGTAGAGAAGGGAAGAGCGTGTATAGATATTGAATTGCTGATCGACACTAAGCATTCAAAAAAGAGCTCGCATTTGACTGTCCATCGATTTGTATCGAAAAGTATTACACGCTCTTTTCTTTCACAGTCAACAATTTGTTTGTTTGTTTTATTATACTTTGTGCCCACTTGTTACACGAATTTATTTAAAAATTCAAAAGTCATTTGCTGGGCTACAGATGAGACGTGAATTGAAAGGAAAAGTTAGCAAATACATAGTATAGATAAATATTTAAGAAATGAAATGATAACCAATTGGTCGATGCCACGTTGCACTTTTACATTAGTCACCGAATTCGATCGATTCTAGATTAACTGAAGTGCCTCAATGATACGTCATCTTATCTATAGTCAACTTGCGAAACGATTGACTACGATTTATTAGAAGTAAGTTAGGTGTGGATTAAGTTTATTTAGCTACTACCTTTAGATTTAGAATTAAGTTCTGCAAATAAATAAAACCAATTATTGGAAGTTCAAAACTCAAATCTCAATTTGTTCAAGTGATTACTTTTCTCTTTTCTTTTAGCTTTATTTTATTATTGAAGTTTCTTTTAAATTTTTAAACTTTATCAAATTCAGAATTTAATAGTTAGAATTTTACCTCATTTAACAATCGAACTTTCCATAGGTCGTAGGCTCGATTTCATGTTTAAGAATTTTGCACAAATGGAAATACAAGTGTGTTTGAATATTAAACAGCTCGATGTTTACATAGACTCAATGCTAACAACATTTGGCAAATATTATGACAGCTGCTGTTGCATATTTCATTGCAAATATGAAGAGATGAAGACAGAATTATGGGCTCTTATTCGGTGTTAATATCTGTTTATTGAATTAATTTCATCTTAGCTACATGCTCTGAGAATAAATGTATACTGAAAGCTAGTTTTATACTAAAACACAGTTCTAATAATATAAAAGCCAATATAAAATATACGAAGGTCTTCTTACTTTTATTCATTATTTATCCGCCCAAAGGAAAGACGTAAATTGAAATATAGTAGCGAATGAGTAACTAATAATATGGCAAAGGCAACGCTAGTTTTATACGAATGCATTTTAGAGCTGAAACTAGTTCAAGTGCCCTACCCCACTAAGAGTTGCATACATACACATGTACGTATATACGGAGAGAGAGACAGAGAGAAAGAGAGAGAAAAGCTGGGGAGCAACTGAATCAGTCGACAATTTCGATTACGGTAGCAGACCATAAATAAATACAAATGCCGCTTTCTGCCGCTGCTGCTGCTGCTATGCCGCGTCGTCAACGTGGACAACACATGTAGACTGGGAGTTCGACTGCGGCTGCGACTGCGACTGCGACAACGCCAAACGAAGGCACTTGAACGTCAAGCATTTGCTCGTATTCAATAAACACATACACATGCTTGTGTGAATGTATTTATGTGTGTACGTACACTATGTGCTGTTATATCAATTGGTTCGTTGGGCGCGCGCATCAGCCGCCCATAAAGTAAATGAATGAATGACAGAAGGCAGTACAGCGACTAAACACTAATACAGAGCAAAACCCCGAAAAACAAACTAAAATGCCAAAATCAACAACTCAAAAATGTATTGAGCAATCGTTGAGACTAAAAATACAATGAGGGAAAATATCTATCGTTTGAGCGCTGCCAAGAATCAACAAATACAGCAAAATAACCCAAAAAAAAAAGAAAAACACAGAATGTAATCAAACTAATGAAATATGCACGGAGACGCGAGTATAAACATTTTTTGGAACCAACGGATTTTCCCATCTTATGATTCTAAGTACACGTGCCTTCATTCTCATATATTTCCCAAATATGCCTGTACATACAAATTTGAATATGTGCATACACATAAGTACATAAGCAAACGACATAATACACATACAAGTTCATAAATGTACGCTTATCACAGCTTAACATGCCCCCGTTGCCCCGCCTTGCGCGCACTGACGCAGCAAATAACGTATCAGAAGCAGCGCAAACACACACATTTACTCACACATTGAAAATTGCAACGGAAGACGCGTCGGCAGCGTCAAGGAAAGCTGCGCAGTCGGCAAAACGATAAGCAGACGACTGCCCCTCTCTCTATTAAATGCTTCTCACTAACACAATTTATTGGGATGTACATATGTATGTACATTTATGATGTACATTTCTTATGCTATGTTATTAACACATTACCTTTGGCAAACGTTACGTTTCGGCTGGCGCTGTCGCGGCGTGCTGTGCTTCTCTGCTCTGCTTACTACAGCATACCTATGACGGCGTCAGCGTCGATGTCTGCTGCTGAGGCAGCGCTGCGACTGCTTGCTGGCACTTCAACTCATGCGCGTTGTGTTAAGTTGCTGCATTTCTGTCCACTTTTCACCACCAGCTAATGATTTATGCAAAAAAATGCCTATTTATCGATTTGTTTATTGCAATTAAATTGTATAGTTCACTTTTGCTAACGTGTGTGTGTGTATGTGTGTGTTGGGGCTCTGCCACAGCGCAGCTCTGCTACGCGTCCACTATTCTTTTTGCAAGCGTCAAAAAATTGTTCTTATTCACTCGCACGCGTAACCAATTCGGTCCATCGATTTTTCACGCACACATATACACACCGGTGTAGGCGTGAATACCGCAACAAATTCGATTTAATGTCGCAAATGTCGTTTAGCCACAACAGTCAATGTTTTATTTTAACATTTGGTTTAACACAGACACAAATACACTCAGTTCGCCCAATATTCTCAAATTTTTGGGTATTAATATTACCAGGGAAAGCCATGTTCGCGGTGTTCAAGTCACATTTATACTGTGCGGTGCTCGATTGGCGCATGAAATAAAATTCAAATAGAGTTGCCACTGATCAGTTGATTGTTGCTATTATGTCATAAAAAATTAAGAAGAACAATTGTTATTTTTTCAGAAAATTTCACATTTTATTGCAGTTAATAGAAAAATTTTACAAATTAAAAACAGTGGCTCACTCAATAGTTATTTACAACTAAATATCACAACGTGTTTCATTCAAGATGATTGACAACACTACTCAAATATAGAGATGGGAAGTCGCCCAATGAACTAGTATTTGTGAACTGGTAGTACAGCGAATAAATTCTGAGAGCCTTTAATGCACCTGGTTCAAAAAACACCCGAGAATCATTTTAAAATTCAAGTAAATATATAATTTCTTTATTAGGATGGTATCACACTTAACTGGGCAGATTCTCACAATGAAATTGTTTATTGTTATTCAACAAAAAACACGGTGGCAACCACCAAGCCAAAAACAAATTTAAATTCCGTATTTGACTAATTTAAAAATAAAAACGAGTTTTTGTTTTAATCTTGAAACTAGAATTTTGAAAATTTAAAAACATTTTTTTTTGTATTTCTATCAATTTTATTAAATTTTATTTAAAATTTAAATACCAACTTCACCACGCGAAGGAAACATTCCTTAAAATAACTTTATAGTTTTGGAAAATTTATAATTGTTTTTGTTTATTAAATTTGTACTTCATTGAATTATTATTTTAATTGAACAAATAATTAATTAATTGAGAAAAAGACATGGGACCAATTTTCGGTAATCATACAATCGATGGGTCGAGTGGTGTTAATATCGAATTAAAATTGATTTCGATATGAATTTTTAGATGGTTCGATACCCTTGCATTTGAATTAATGGACTATCGATGGTGGCAGCACTCGAAGCAATAAGTTACTATCGAGTACTAAATGCACCACTTTTATTTAATTTTAACAAATGTTATTTTTAATTTGTGCAAAAGATTAAACAATTGCTGCACAATTTAATCTTTTTGCAAAAAACGAAACTGTAATCGACAATTTGACATATCAATAAGACTATCGATAGTTTTGCAGATCTACCGTCACCCCAATTGTGTTAGAGCATCGATGTTTTCAATATTTTTTCATTAAAACATCGAAGTATCGAACATCGGTGTTTTCTGAAACTGATTGTGGGCATAATTTATAATTGAAAACATGAACTAAAAACAAAAAATTTGTGCCTTCATGGGTATTATACGGAACTTCAACTTATTTAAATTTTTGCTTAAAAACAACAATTGTTCCAATATCTTCGGCTTTAACTAGCAGCGTCTATCGGATAGAATCTGCCGATCTTTAGGATAAATTTAATGTTACATAAAATAACATAAATGTGGAATTACAAACTTACCAACTCTCGAATCTGTTAACAGCCAACTTTAGAGGCAGTGCTGAAAACATCGGAGCTTGAAAAAAACATCGATGTTTCCAGCTTGCTAAAAACATCGATGTATCGATGTTGGCATCGATGTTTCTCCAGCTCTATTGTGTGCGTCTATTGCGGTTGCTGCATTTTCAATATTCGTTTTCGCTGTAAAATAGTGCACCAACCCAAATAAAAACATAAAAAAAGTGTTGCACAATGAACACACTAGGTCCTAAAAAGGACGGAAGTCCTAATATTGACTTTTTTCAATCGCCAGAGACGCTGCAAGGTTTTGAGTCGATACGCCAATGGCTACAAAAGAATTGTAAAAAGGTGAGTACAACGCCAGCGCCGCCGCCGTAAGCGAAAACAAAAATGGCGCTCCATGCAAATAAAAAACATTTAATGCATTATTTTTGTAGTATTTGGCGCACAGCTCAGAGCCGATAACAAAGGAATCACTTGCACAATTGCTAATACTCTTTCTGCAATATGTGGAGGCAAAGTTGGGCAAAAATTCGGCTGAACCGCCGGCTACGAGAATCCCGGTAAGTGTGTATGATGGGAACAGGGTGTTTAAGGGTGGGCAAATGTTTTGTATGTACACGCGCGCCAGAAATGTGCGCGTGAACAATATTTAAGACGACAGATAAAAAAGTCGGATTTTGCATTATTATTATTAAAATTAATTTTAAAAATCCATATATTAAAATAAAAATCTGTGAAATATTAATCGCTTTTTGGTCAAAAATAAATTTTGAATTGTTAATGGACAAAAGACAATTTTCAAGATAAACTGATCCAATTTATACCTTTTTTTGCAGATGCGTTGTTTCCTGGACTTTAAGCAAGGTGGCGGTCTGTGCATCATTTTCTCTACCATGTTTCGTTTCCGAGCTGAGCAACGTGGCAAGAAATTCGACTTTTCAATTGGCAAGAATCCCACACGGAAGGATCCCAATATCCAGCTACTAATTGAGATTGAACAGGCGCTTGTGGAAGCCGATCTTTATCGTATTCCCTACATTTACATCAGGCCAGAGATTGAGAAAGCTTTTGAATCGCGACTGCGTGAGATTCTTGACAATCGGCGGGTGGAAATTGTCACCGATGAGGAGGATGCCACGCACATTGTGTATCCAGTGGTGGATCCGCATCCAGATGAATATGCTCGCCCAATATTCAAGCGTGGTAATCATGTCATGCTGCATTGGTACTATTTTCCCGAATCCTATGATTCGTGGACATTGAATAGCTTCGATTTGCCGGAAAATATACCCGAGAATCCGGAATCACCGGCAGAACGTTGGCGAGTCGCTGCCACTTGGATTTTGGACCTGGAGCAGTACAACGAGTGGATGGCCGAGGAGGACTACGAGGTCGATGAGATGGGGAAAAAGAAGACGCACAAGCAACGCATGTCCATTGATGACATTATGTCCTTCGGTGATGACAAAAAGAAGCCCACCACCAGCAGTGGCACAGGCAAACAGAAGCGACGCCGCTCCCCTTCACCCACTACCTCCACGTCCACATCCAAGCCTGGCAAACGAAAGCGCTCTCCGGCAGTCATACATAAGAAATCGCGTAACGACGACGACGATGAGGATCTCACCCGTGATCTGGACGATCCGCCGGCTGAGCCCAACATCCAGGAGGTGCACAAGGCAACGCATTCAGCACTGCAATCGACAGCCAGCCCAGCACCAGGTGGTAAATCAAGAGCTGACAACGATATGATGCCCATCAAAGGTTAGTATTCCATATGTTTCAACTCTTGAATACTTTTGACATCATTATGTGCTCATCAGGAGGCACCATGACCGATCTGGATGACGAAATGACAGGCGGCAGTGCCGCCCAAGCGATGTCAACCGGTGATGGCGACAATTCGCAAACGGGCAAGACGAGCGACAACAGCAATACACAGGAGTTCTCATCATCGGCCAAGGAAGACATGGAGGATAACGTGACCGAGCAGACGCATCACATAATTGTGCCCTCCTATTCGGCCTGGTTCGACTACAATTCAATTCATGTCATCGAAAAACGCGCAATGCCCGAGTTCTTCAACAGCAAAAACAAATCCAAGACACCAGAGATTTACATGGCCTATCGCAACTTTATGATTGACACCTACAGGTGAGTTTTACATAGAGTGTTGATGACACGTCGAAATACACTATAAATTAAATCTTAAAAATCAAAACACTTATTTAAATATATTTATTGTAATTATTAATATATTAATGTATGTTTTATTAATTTACATTCCAAAAATAGAACACACAAATTTGATAATCAAGTCGAGAGGGCAATACTTATGTACACCCTGTGCCCAGATCCTTAGATATAGTAATATTTTCAGAACATATCTAGACAAATAATATCTTATGCCATATCAAATTGCAGGAAGAGCTTGACTCTTTTCAGTCATGGTGCCGTGTGAATCTTTTAAATTTAAAATGCTCTAACTGTAACGTAATGACTTTTTGTCGCACTAACCTTTATTGCCCTCTTGATAGGATTACTGCTGTTGATGATCTAGGTATACTCTTAGATCACAAGCTTAAATTTTCTGACCATATATCCAAGATGGTCAATAAAGCTATGTTAGTTCTGGGTTTTATAAAGAAGTGGTCTATGATTTATGTTACATACCAAATTTGAATTTGTATTCCGACTCTTACCCCTTATTTGAAATCCCTAAAATATGTGTTTACAATGCCATCTTTTGATTTCATCCCGTTTGCAGGCTTAATCCCACGGAGTACTTGACCAGCACGGCATGTCGCCGCAATTTGGCTGGCGATGTGTGTGCCATAATGCGCGTTCACGCCTTTTTGGAACAGTGGGGCCTGATCAACTATCAGATCGATGCCGATTTGCGACCGACGCCTATGGGCCCGCCGCCCACTTCGCACTTTCACATCTTATCGGATACGCCTTCGGGTTTGCAGGCGATCAATCCGCAAAAGACACAACAACCTTCGGCCGCGAAAACGCTACTCGATCTTGATAAGAAGTCGCTGGGCAAGGAAGGTGGCGTCGAGTGCGATAAGAGTGCCGGTGGAATGGGAATCAAGACGGAAACGCTGGAGAATGGCGCTTCTGGCGGCTTGGCTTCCGGCGTCAGTCAGTTTGGCCTAAAGCTCGATCAGTATGCTAAAAAGCCGGCTGCCATGAAGAATCGCACAGCGGCGAGCATGGCGCGCGAGTGGACCGACCAGGAGACGCTGCTTCTGCTCGAGGGCCTGGAGATGCACAAGGACGACTGGAACAAGGTGTGCGAGCATGTGGGAACCCGCACCCAGGACGAGTGCATTTTGCACTTTTTGCGTCTGCCCATCGAGGATCCGTACCTTGAAGATGACGGTGGCTTCTTGGGACCTCTTGGCTGTCAGCCAATTCCGTTTAGCAAATCTGGTAATCCAATCATGTCAACGGTGGCATTTTTGGCTTCAGTTGTGGATCCACGAGTAGCCGCTGCAGCTGCCAAGGCGGCCATGGAGGAATTTGCCGCAATTAAGGTAGATTGCAGAGTAAAACAAATAAATGCCAGCTGTATTTATTGATAATAATTTGTATTAAAGGACGAGGTGCCAGCCACGATTATGGATAATCATATGAAGA
This sequence comes from Drosophila limbata, assembly GCA_963924055.1. Taxonomy (NCBI): domain Eukaryota; kingdom Metazoa; phylum Arthropoda; class Insecta; order Diptera; family Drosophilidae; genus Drosophila; species Drosophila limbata. The sequence continues at coordinate 6,401,867 of OZ001352.1, forward strand.
ACGTGGAGAAGGCCTCAGCAGGCGGCAAATTCAATCCGAACTTTGGTCTGGCCAACAGCGGCATTGCCGGCACCGGCAACGACAAGGATGACGACGAATCAAAGGAGGGCAACAACAGCAGCAGCTCCACGGTGGCTGCTAACGATGAGGAAGGCAAGGATCCAAGCAAGAAAGACGGTAAGTTATTTATTAAACAGAGTTGAAACTGGAGTCTATCAAGTTGGATTGAGCTGATCCAGAAATCAGTTTAAATTGCAACAATGATTAAGTGGTCCGATTCACATTATTAGTTTAAATTGTTTACGATTTGTTAGTTGTTTGCCAATTTGTTTTATGCTTTTATTAATGTTTGTTTCATTTACAAAATGATGTACCAATTGCGATGACGATGATTTGGCCTATCGTATTATATTGGGTTATTGCATTTGCGTTTGTTCACATTAAAGCCACAGACGAGGCAAAGTCCAAAGACATAACGAAATCGGATAAGCTCAACACAAACACTGACTCAAGTTCCACATCAACATCATCAACGACAACAACAACAATACCATCAGCAACAACAACAACAACATCGCCCATTACCAATAACACAGATAAAAAACCTAAAGAATCGTCGTCGTCGTTGTCCGGCGGCGACAAAGCCAACAAAACTGAAAAATCGAGCAACGCCTCAAACAAAACGGCTTCCAACTCCTCACCCACAGAGACTGGCACCGCGACCACCAGCGATGTGGAGATCAAAACGGAGGACACCAGCGGCGATGGCGAGACAAAGGATGGCAGCAACGATGCCAGCAGTGGAGCCATTTCCACCAAGGAGGGAGCCTTCAGCGAGAACAATATGCAATCGGCGGCAGCAGCGGCACTTGCCTCGGCAGCTGTGAAGGCGAAACATTTGGCCGCGCTGGAGGAGCGCAAGATCAAGTCATTGGTGGCATTGCTGGTGGAGACGCAAATGAAGAAACTGGAAATCAAGTTGCGCCACTTTGAGGAGCTGGAGGCCACCATGGAGCGTGAGCGCGAAGGCCTCGAATATCAGCGACAGCAGCTCATTACGGAGCGTCAACAGTTCCATCTGGAGCAATTGAAGGCGGCCGAGTTTCGAGCTCGCCAGCAGGCCCATCATCGCCTTCAACAGGAGCTGCAGCAACAGGGACAGGCGGCCGCTGCCGCTGGCTCCATAATATTGCCACCCCAACAACAACAGCCGCAGCAACAACAACCATTACCGCCGCCGCCACCGCATCATCACCAGCAACCGCCGGTGCCGCATCAGCACCAGCCACAGCCGCTGGCGGCACCAGCGGCGCAGCATCAGCCGTTGCCACCGCACATAGCTGCCGGCGCACCTTCCAATGGTGCACCCTTTGCCGCGCCGCCAATTGTGCCCCCCGTGGTTCCAGTGCCGCCAGCACCGGCAAGTGAGCAGCCCGCACCTGTGGCCCCATCTCAGGCTCCCACGCCCATGGGTAAGTAAACATGGTTTACTCCAGCTATTTAACAATTACATGTATTTATATTTCAGACACAACACCGCCAGCTAGTGCACCACCCGTTGCCGAAGTCGCCAGCGTGGCAGCAGTCACACCAAGCGCTGCGCCTGCTCCTAGCATTCCAGCACCCGCTGTGGCTGCAGCTGTTGCACCTCCCCCTTCATCTTAAAGCTATGTGTAGGCATGGGAAAAACTTTAGCTATAAGTTACTCGCTCTCAGTACGTACTGTATACTCTTCTCTCCCGTAACCTTATTGTCAGCTCCCGCTTCAAATCCCTTCTTTAGTGTACTTATGTATTGTGTTGTAGTCCCTTAGTGTCGCCTAATGTGTCATCATTGTCACCATTGGGCGCCCTTTCAATATTTACACAATTTTGAACTAAGTTTCAAACCCAAAACCCGCATTAAAATAAAGTCTATTCATATGTACGAAATTATCAATGCTTTTGTTTAAATGTAAACAAGTATATGCGATGTCAAAAGTTAATGGAATTTTAACTTGGCAAAGCTTACGACACCCGCTGCTTTGTATAATACTACAAAAAAAAGGTGTGCAGACCTCATAAATTATACATATATTCGATCAAGAAAATCCGACTCAAAATGCAGCGCTCTGCAATGATGTCAAATTCTCGGGATGTCGAAACCAATAAATTTTTTTTTATATAGGAAATGGAAATAATTCGTGCAAAATGTGGATAAGCTTTTACTGCAATTAATCCTGATTAAACAACAAATTTAATGACAATATTCATGCAATTAATATAATTCATTGACAATAACTTTGTAATGTACAATTACAAGTAGTATAATCTATACACTACGAAAATGCCAGCACAACTGCGGAGATCTTTTCAAACAACAATGCCAAACTGAGGTTCTGAGTTCTGGCCACATCCTCGGCTTACTGAAAGGTTGTGCGTCGTGTGAGTATATTCGGCCGCTTACTGGACATGGGTTTGCCCAGTTCGTTGTTGGAGTGAGCGCGTTTCAGATTCACTGGTGTCGCCATCTGAGTGATTATTTTGGCCTTGCATCCATCGTACGTGCATATGCGAGGCATGGCCTCGGGTGACACAAAAACGTTTGTTTTATGGCCATTGCTCTTAAGGCACATTTTGTTGCTAAGATTCTGCAGGGGTCGAATGACAGATGAAGTTGGAGTTGAGTCAGAATCCGAGAACTGCTCGCATTGCAAGTCTCGCGCATAGTCGGCCATGCGTTGAACATATACTCGATTATAGAAGGTGATGATGTCTGTGGCTGGTTGCCCGTCCGCCAGGTGTACGGCGCGATAGATAGCACTCCGGGCATGTGGCTGACGTCTGTACTGCTGAATGATGTCGCTGAAGTTGATGCGAAGTCTCGCTGTCCGCACACACAGGTAAACCGCACACATGAGCAGCTGGTCCAGATGACGTTGCTTCAGCAGCTCTGCACCGTGCACTATTAGTGAATGCTCCACAATGTGCCAGATTTGCGTGTATCGGGGGAGCAGGGATAAACCCTTACAGAGGTACGTAAGCCGCTGGGTGGCCAGGTGGTAAAACTTTCGCAGGCAAATGACGATTGAGCCCGATGTCATCCTGGAATTCTCCTGACCTGAGCTCAACTGTACGCTCTGGCAGCTGGGCAGACCTGCACCCGCACATGCTAACCACAACTGGGAATTCTTACGCCAAATTAGAGAAGTTATGCATTGGGCCTCCACCTCTCGCAGATGCTTGATGAGATCGCGTGTGAGCGAACCGCTTTCATGGCGCACAACTAGCTCGAGTATCTTCTGAAACTCGAACGAATCGAGGTCAAAGCAGTCGAGCAGCCAAGGGAACTCCAGCGTCGTCTCCCGCGTCTCAAAGATGTGCAGCACCAGTTGCAGGCAGCAGGCAATAAGGGTGGTATTAAAGGTGCTCTGCAGCTGCACCAGCATCTGTCCAATTTTAATCGTTGGCCTACGACGCAGCTCGGCTCCAGTAATCTTGTCCAGCAGCATGTAGTACAAGCCACTTACCAGCTTAAAGCGGCACTCGGCTGCTTCCTGATTTAGATTCGCTGCATCCTCAAACTTACGGCTCATGTCGCGCAACGAATTTTGCAACAAGCTGGCATCGTTTTTACCAAGGACTTTGCCGATATAGGCTGGCAGCGTTTTCGGCAATTCATGCCACACCAGCTGATTCAGATTACCACGCTGTGTATCGTCCACCAGCTGATCTGCAAACTCAGCGGCCTCCTTTCCGTTGGACGACAACTTTGCGTCTGTCAGTTTATTGGCCGGAGACTGCGCCTCATGCTTCAGTAGAACCCGCTCGTCAATTTCACTGATGTCGGAGACATGAATAGCGTAGCAGCGATTTAGAGAGGTCAAGTTCACCTCCAAAATGCCATCTTTGATCAGTTCGCGCTTGAATCGATCGTTGCCCAACAGTCGCTGATCCATAAACAATCCCATTACAGCCTCGTGGAAGAATGAACTTTTCATAATGGAAACGCCTTTCACTGGCAGCTCTGGTATAAGTGTGCATATATCTTCTATGGCACTGTACTTGTTCAATCGGTAAATATCAAAGTGACTGGTACACCACTTTGGGGGCACACCTTTAAAGTCTGTGTTAATTATATCCGATTTGGGAACCTCGAGGGCATTGACGAAAACCAATTCGATGGCACAAATGAGCACCTGACAACCATTGATTATGTTGGTAGTTGCAAAATTGGGCAGCTCGTTGCGGATCATTAGGAACAGTAGCCAGCCAAACTCATAAATCATGTGGTAATGCGCTTGACTCTCTCTCGACTCAGGATACACATACAGCTGGTTAAAGATGCGCTTGTAGTGCTGCGCGAGGAGCAATGTAATGCCCAAACGGCGGTCCATGTCGCTTATCTCCTGCTGAAACACATCTGCATTCTGCGCCATCCAGTTCCAATGCTCCATTCGTTTTAGAAACTTCTTAATGTTTATCCTGAAGATGCGCAGTACTTCGGTCAGCGAAATGTTCCAGCTGTGGAAGCGCGCCTTCTTATCCCACGATTCCAGGTCTTTGGCCTTGGGATGCTCGGCGTCTTGTCGCATGTCCTTCATTTTGGCCTTCTGCAGTTCACTGTATACAGCGCAGCAAAGCCAGTCGTCCGCATCATTGGACAGGACGCCATCAACGTTCAAGTTGTGAAAAGTTTTAATCGCATTTTGCTTGACTTCTGTGTCGATTCGCAATGTGAGACAACTTGCGACAAAGCGCTGAAGGATCACACCACTCTCTTCCTGTTCCATCTTTTGTGTGCTACAATGGAAACACTGTTAAGCTACTGGGACAAGCTTTGAGGGCACAAATTCTTTACCTTATTTATATTTAAATATTTGTGCAAATATTATTTTCATCTATCGGCGCGAATATTAAAATGCGACGCAGTGCGGCAAATCAATGTTGGCCACACTGTACTTTATGCTTGTCGGCTGTTATCCAAGTTTGTGCAAACACAATTTGTTTTTATACTAAATGAAATGACTTCTGTATAACAAAAGCTACGTTCTATTTATTATTTATTATAAAGCACTCTTTAATAAAATAATAATTTTCAGGTCCTCGAAGTTTAGTTTTTTCGCGGTTTAGTATTTGTTTGCGACAGGTGTGACCAAGTGTTGTTAAGTCTAGTGTAAGCGCTTAGTATATTTTAATTAACATATTTCAGGAATGTTATCAACATAAATATTGAATACTTTAAAATCATTTTTAGACAATTTTTCTTTATCTTAATTTTCAAAACATTTATTTCTATTATGCAATCGGTGTCAAAATTTATACAAAATAAAAAGTTATTCAAGTCAGCGACTTGATTGGAAGAATAACTTCAAATATAACGGCTAATCTAACAAGCAAAAACAGAGCAAGTTAACATTTTGCGGAGTTTAGTTCATTTAAAAATTTCGCTCAATTGAACTGCCTTAATGAGTAAATGTTAATGAATTTGTTTCAACCAGATTTTGTTAAATGTAAAACAAAAACAAGATATCTTAAAGAACAAATACTGTACTATAATAACAGAAGTCCATGCTCAGTTGCCTGCAATATTTAATGTATGCAAAAGTTATTCATATTGATATTTAATTAAAACAAACTTGCACAAAATGTTTCGAACCAATACAGCCCTTCAAAAGGAACAATCTCATTTATATGAATTAGAAAAAAAAATAGTGCATCACCTGCCTAAAATCCAAGAAGCGTTGAATTCACTTAAGGTGAGATCTCTCATGCCCACGATTAACATTGTTGCATTACAATATTCGCAGACTATCTTTTTCAGGTGGAGGAGCTGCATTTAAAATCCCAGTTGTTAAATCAGAAGTTATCGCAAGTGGACGCATCTAGTTCAGATGTAAGCATTGTGTCTCCAGAAAACATTGTTACCCCAGACGATCAAACAAATCCGCAGGAAATCGACTTGGACTTGTTCGTCAATAAGTTGCAGCAGTTTGATGTAGAAAACGATTCCGACTGACGAGCAGATAGAATTATTTTAATGTCATTTATTGGTACACATTTAGCTAATTTTGAATGTTTGACAGAATACAAAACAAAATATGATTAAAGAAATCATTAAATTATTGGAATCAATTATGAAATGCCAATTTTTGTAATTTTGGTGATAGCACCTGAAATAAAAGTTAACTAAACTACTAAAGCTATATATGTATGTATGTTTTATACGCATTGTTTAAAATATTTTAGTATAGTTTTATTGATATTCCGGGCGACATCACGCATCCTAAGCGCCACCATCGGACGATTCACCTGTGCTATCGCGTCGTTTTTTTTTCTTGGGTGCTGCCGAGCTGCCATCCCGTTCATATGCGCTGTCACTGCTTTTGCTGCTGGAGCTGGAAGCATCGCTTTCGCTGCCGCTGGAGGAACCTGATTCACCATCAGACGAACTGTCATCATCATCCGAACTGGAACTATCCGAATCGTCGCTACTGCTTGAATCCGAATTTGATGAGTCCGAACTGCTATTCGAGCTATCTGATGAACTAGACGATGAAGAACTATTGCTGCGCTTCCTTTTGCGTTTGGTTCGCTTCTCACGATCGACACGCTCTTCAGAACCGGCATCCAAAGCACGCGACTCATTGGCCGGCGTAGACTCGGCGGCATTTGCACTTTTCTCAGCCAGATGCTTACTTAATCGTTTGGTGCGCGAGCTCCGATGAACATATTTTCGCTTTTCCTTGCATTCATAGCTCCAATGCCCCAAATTTAGGCACTTTTGACACCGAATGCCATTTGGAAATGCCGCGGTCAATTTTGCAGTCCTGTTAATAAACATTTTTATTTCGATTTATTTGCGCGTTAACACTTTAACTCTTACCGCTGCTTTTGAGCCAGCTTTCGCGCCGCCAGCCCCACCAGTGTCATCCTTATGTAATAATCTCTGAGTTTGTGTTTGGAGCCAATTTTGAATTCGACTTGTTAAAGTCCTTTAGAAAATATGTATAAGTAATGGGTAAAAACGTTTTGGTAGCACCTTTTTTGTTTTGTTGTCACATTTAGTGTGGCCGCAGCTAAAAAGCCAATAAATACTGAAACAAGCATTCTATAGCTAAAAAATACTGTTTATATATATTTAGTAAAATAAATAGTAATTTTTATAAATTTAATAATAATATGTTATATTTATCAAAATTGATATCTGTACGATTCGAATTTATATAAATGGATGCCTTAAATTAAAAATTTTAAAATACATATACTTTGCGAACTTGATCGGAGTAGTAGTTCGTTCATTTAGTTCGGTGATTCGCTTGCTTTACTTAATTAATTCCTAACTATACAACACAACTCGATTAGTTAAATTAGGAAGAAGTTTGAATAATGCTGAAATTGTAGTTTTTATTTGTGTGCTAATGTGCATTATTTCATGTAGTAGTAGTAGGTTTTAATTGAAACACGTTTTAATTGCGCGTATATCCATTATAGAGGCACAATTTTGTATTTAAAGTGGCGATTTGTTCAATCGTACCCAAAACAATAACAAAGCCTTTTTTGGTGACTAAGAAGCGAAAGCTGAAGTCCAAAGACATTTGAAGAGATACGGGTAAATATGTAACTACTTGTGTATTGCACGATTGCGTACTAACAATTTTGTATCTAGGAACAGTTCTTCCTAATGAGCGAATCGGATTCAGTTGTGAGCACTGCGAGGGCGAGGAATATGCACGCAGGTGGCGGTGGCGAACGCTTTATGCCGCCTGAGGAGCTGGCAATGCAATCGTTAACCAAACAGTTGCTGAAATCACGACTGTTTCGAGGGATATACCTAGAGCGTTGCTTTGTGGAGCAGGTTGGTGGCTATCGTGATGTTATATCTTTGCAATGCAGTGAACGTGACCTGGAGAAACAGTTGCTGAGCAGTGCAGCCCAATTGCAATTATTCTATCAACGTTTCGTGCCCAACATGTGGGTGGGCATCACCAAGGGCAGTATTGGTAACTACAAGCACATACCACACCCTGCCCAGCTGGATACCTGTGTTTGGACGGAGCTCAACGATTTGGCATTTGGAGAGTACTGGTTCAGCATTAAGACTCTACGCTTTCGTGCCCAGGAAGTTCAACTTAAACTCAAAATGGTCCGAGCAGTTGAGGCAGAAACATTGTCAACCCCAAGAAATACCCTATCATTGAAAAGGGTTAGCCCCAGCAAAGTAGCCGCTATAACTGCTGGCGATAGCGCTGCAACGACAGATGCAAATGCTGCAGACATTGTCCCCGAGGATCAAATGCCGACAATTGGACTTGCGGACTTTGTAACTGTTCTACAGCAATGGCGACAATCAGTTATAACGACAATATACGAATTTATGGCCAACGATGTAAACAAGCGCAATATAATGGGCACCATTCGCTTCCTGGGCCTGCTCATCTTCTCGGTAATCAGCGGCGCTGCTGTTGCACTCCGTTTTATGGGCATTTTCGCGGTACGTTTCCTTTTTGAGATCAGTCGGTTCACGCACACGGCGACTCCAATCGTTTTCAAGCTGATTGAGTTTGTCAATAAGATTGTTGGCGCTTTTTTCATTTTACTAACGATGATTTGGAAGGATTTGGTGGTAAATCGTGGCGGGTCTGTTCCCAGACCACCGCTGGAAGCAAGCAATCGTTTCAAGAGTCTCACTTACGATAATACCGAGTCGCATCGACGCAGTTCGCGCTACGGATCATCAAATTATCAGTAATGTATTTATAACTAAATACATTGTCAAAATTCAGCATTTAGACAGTAGTGTAGATTACGGGGCAGCGTTTTCCTTTTTAAATTGTGTTACTAGCCTTAAATTACAAAAAATGCCCTTCAGTCCATTGAATTTCTCTAGAGTTTGCGCTGCAAACCTTTTGTAAATTGCAATATTTCTCGGGATGTGGAGCTATTTAAATATTTTTGTACTTTGAACAATCGCGCACTAATTAAATGCATGTGTTAATTGTATGTGTATTGTTTAGAAAATGATTATTTAAAATTTGTAGAGTATGTCTAGTGAATTATATAAAATTGTTGGCAATAAAATGTTAAAAAAATTCTAAAATTGTTTTATTCAACATCAAGTCAATATTTGAGATTACTTTTAATGGGGACAAAAAAATATATTTTAGATGAGAAGCAGATTCTTCGATAACAAATAAGATACAAACCTTGTTTAGCATTAACATGGTCAAGTCTGTTGGATTGTAATAATAGAAAACAAGCCTGTGTATTTGTTTTGTTAGTTTTAATAGTTATACACTTTCATTTTATTACTTTACTTGATGTTATTCTCATTAAATTTTTGTTCATATATATTTATGTATCTATATTGTATATGTATACTAGTATAATTTTTCGGTTTGTCTCTAAATTTTACACAAATGATCTTATTGTGTTTAGTTTGGTTGTGGGTTGTCATGTTCTTCAAACTTTTAAATGGGGCTTTTGTACCGGAACTCCATATGTTTACGCTCTATGTATTTACTTGACTTTGAATTTTCAATGGCATTTAATGGGTTTGTGTTGCATTTATTCTGTCAATCTTTGCACGTATTGTTTGTTGAATTTATTTAAACGCCAGTATCTCCGTCTAAATGTCATTGTATATTTAATATTTGCTGTTTTTATTATTAGTCAACTAAATTATATATTTTTTGGTGATATAATTTAATTAGTACATATACATACATATATAGTGTTTGGTTTTAAATTTTTGTTCATTAGTTTTTTGCAATGTTATTGTATATATATGGAAATAACTGCGGGTGTGTGTTTTATATTTAAGTTTATATTTTAATCCTCGTATGCAAATTATACAACGAACTTTGCTCATAACGCTTTTAATTAACGATTTGTTTAATAATAAATTGTATGTAAATTGTATGCAGACATTAAAATATGTGTTAATGCTTGGATTTTATTTATTCTTTTTTGAGTTTGATATACTGTAAAACACGTTGTCAACATTACATTATTTGTCATTCCTTGTTAATATTTATTATAATTATTATATCTTTTTGTTTGTTTATATGTATATATAATCGTTTTAGTATTGGTTTTCATTTGCCAACTTGTTTAAAAACGCACAAAGTAAATATAAATTTAAAATATGTTTAGAGTAACAGTTGCTTGTTATTGTTGTAAATACTTTGCATTTGTTTAAAAGTAAAATGTATAATATACATACAGCTTCAGTTAAATGTCATAACGTGTTATTAACTTTGACCTTTACCTTCAAATATCAAATATCATTTGCTAACAAATAATTCCACATTTATAGCATATTTCATTTAACATGTCCTTGCCTGCTGAAAATAATTTGCTTTTTAACAATTAGTTAGACATTTAGAGCAAAAACATTGATAATATAGATTGTTTTCATTATTTTTTCCTTCTTTCTCTCATTCCTTTTCTTTTTTTGTTGGTTTAGTGTTTATGCATAAAAATTTGTCTAGTGAAATATATATGTAAATATATATATTTTTTAAAGGTTTTGAACTGCTTATTGTTTATAATTGCGATTTTGTTATTTGTATTCTTTCTTAATTGCGTTTTTCATTTCATTCTCTTGAACGTGATGTTCCGATATTAATTATTATTGTTTTTGGCATTTATATTTAAAGGAATACGTATGAGTAATTTTTTGAATATAATAGATTGTAGATTGATGTGGCAAAAATATAAGTAGAACAACACGAAGAAATGATAAGAATTTTACTAAAAGCGTGCCAAAGTTTTTGCGATACAAAGATTAAATCGTAGACACAAATCTATTACAGTTTTTTAAAATAACTTTATTTTAAGTATCCGAAAAAGATAAAAAAAAACTATAAACAATAATTAGAGTGTATTTCAATAGTTTGGTTTGTGGTTTTTTATTTCTTTTATTATGTATTTTATATTAATATCTTTACATAGTACATATAGTATATATATATTTATATATATTATATATCTATATATTTATAATTATAATTTTTTACACATTAAATTCAAATGCATTAATTCATCTGTATCTGTATATATATATATGTATATATATAATTTATTTATAAATATAAATAACAAAATGTTTCCCTTTTAAGCATTTTTATGTACCATTTTCATATTCTGGTTTCTTTACTATGTTTAAAAACGATTCATACGCTTTTTACTAGTTATAGTTTTCCCATTTTCTGTTTTTTGTAGCTTGGAATTGTGTACTTTTATTTTATTATATTTTTTTTTTATAGTTTACTGCCATTTTTCGTGTGCTGAACAATTGGCGAAAGTTCCCGTTACACTGGATCACTCGTCCCCACATCGTAGGGTGACAAAAGAAAAGGAAAATCTTTGCATTCGGATTGCTTGATTGATTTGAATAGCCAATAATTTGAATTAATACGTAAGGTATACATATACATATATGTATATTTGGGTTAGTGTCTTATATCATCTTTAAAGGTAACTTAATAAAATTCATTGCTTTTTGGAACAAATCTCAACCAACTTTTCCAATAGGACCCGAGGCACATTTTATTTACATTTTTGAATCTTTTACGCCAACATTAGAGGAGCGTAAAGAAAGCCTCGTCTTATAGATAGCCCAACATTGTGCGTTTTAAGCACTTCAAGGTTCTGTGTTGATTATTTTGTTGGATTTGGATGCGGTAATTTGTTGGTTGTCGATAGGTCGATAATGAGAGTAATACAAAAGAGTTAAGTAAGTGGTAGTATAAAAGAAACAAGGAGTAGAAAGGAATGGAAAGAAAAGTTAAGTTATAAACTTAGAGCCAACTTAGAAGAAACTACGATATAAGCTCTTAATTACTTTAAATCATCGGTATCCTCAATTAAATCGGCATACTCCTCCCAATCGTTGTTCGACGAACGTGTGCGCAAATTCGATATTGTTGGTTCCTCATCCTCATCCTCGTCTTCCCCCAATCCCCCATCGCCGTGTTTAGTGCGACCACCGCCGGTGCCTCCTTCGTCGACAACCTCGTAATCCTTGAGCTCAGCTTCCAAGTCCTTTTCCCATTGTTCCTCTGAGAAAGATTTATCAAACTGACGATTACTAACTGTGTGGCTTACACGAATAGACTTATGTATACTATATACCATACATAAGTTAAATGTTAAGTATGCATATGTTTAATTGGCATATCATCATATAATCATAAGTAAGTATTGTCAAGCAAGCAGTTGTAGTTATTTAGTTAATTTAGTGATGACCTCCCAAGCAAGTACATGGTTTCTCAATATTCTTTACCTTTAAGACAAATCGCGTGGCAAACTCATATAACTAAGGCATAGATTTTCACAGACTGTTATTCGCTTTGGTATTCGCACCGTAACTGAAAAGTAATCGTCTACAAAGTTGGAAATTTCTTTTTAATGTGGTAAGTACTCGTACAATAAATGCCAATAAATTAATTCTCTCTTTAGACCTGGTTAATTAACGAACCCGCGTGCAAAACCAACGCACCAAGAAGTTAGTGAATTATGTTTAATAGGATACATTCTGTTATTCTCAGCCATGACTTGCTTGTTGTCCTAACACCAAATTAAGTGCCAAAGTTGAAAATCTCACAAATGACACCGTAAATATAATATATAATTAATTAAGAAAATATTACGAAAAATAAATATTTGGTGTGTATTTACAGCATATGTTACACATAAATTAAAAGCAAGCTAAATATAGGTATATTCTATATATTTAATAGAATTATGCACTTATACGAAGCACGCCAAATTTCTGAACTTAATTGAAAGCTATTTAAGGATTGCAAAAATTATTAAAGTAAAAATAATAATAAAAGCATTTCTGTACATCAAATAAAATTGTTACTGTCTTGGTTCGTATATGGACAGACTGACTTACGGTATAAGAGAGGGAGAGATTTTGTATTTTAAATTGCTTTCTCTTGATTTTGTGTGGTGAGTTGACGTACATAGTATATAGAGATATAAAAACGTTTTTTTTTTTCGGATTTTACAAATTGAAAGTTGTCCTTTGTGCAGTTAAAAAAGCAGTTCTTGAAGTTAAAGAATTGGGATTTTCTTGGATTTAAATTTTGAAAAACAAATTCTTTCTAAAGTTTTGTTTAAAATTAATACTCAAGAATAAATCAATAATAATTAAAAGCTTGCATTAAATTTTCAAAACTAAACAACAACTACATACACAAATTCTAGTTGAATAGAATGTTTGAAAAATAAAAACTGAATAGGAACAAACACATAGATACAACGATCTTATAAGTCTTATAATGTATATTTACGGACATTGACAACAGCGATAAGAAATAAAATGGATATTTTCGACAACTATTTTGCTGTAGACAAATATTATGCAATTAAAAATCAACAACAAAACATTGAAATATTTTATAGTCTTTTTTTTTTTTGTATTTTTTATAGAAGTGAAAATTTGTTTGTTTAACCAACAATTTCTAACTTACCACACAAAATTTTGTTTCAGTTTTTCTTTTTTTTTTTTCAAGTAACATTTTAGTTTTGCCTTTCGGTTTATATAAATAATGCGTTTTTGTTTAAATTTTTGTCAAGTGAATATTTTATATATGTATATATAATTTGGTTTGTTGCATTTCGTTTTTGTTTTCATATATCGCTTAACGTTTTCTTTTTAAGTTGTTTTTTCTTTTCTGTCATGTGGGCAATTTTGCTTGCGTTTGGGTTTTATTTTGTTAGTTTTAGATTTTGTTTTTTGCTTTTTGAATTTAGCGTTTATCCATTCAATCTTCTGCAGGATGATTTGAGAAAAAATTAAGAAAAAAATGAAAAAATAAATGTTTGTTAAATGTTTTTGATAAAACAATTTAAATTGTGACTAATATTAAAAATTTTGCGTTCTTCATTTTTGTTTCTTTGTTAAGTTTTTAGTGTTCTATGTGGTTGGGAGCAATTGTGTAAAGAGAGGAAAACGCGACTTGGTTGGGTATATTTTAAATGAAGTTAGGCCGAAATAGTTGGGAGAATGCTAAATATGAAAGAATACGTCAAGAAAAATAATATATTTATTTATTATTTAATAATTTAAATTTTAATAGCAAATTATTGAACATAAATTGAAAATGCAATTGAATAAAATAGCACGAAATTTTAGAGTTTGATCAATAATAAGAATTTGTATCATTTTAGTTTATACTCAACTTGTTCAAAATTGATTTTTGGCTAGTGCACGAGTTAATTGATATTAATGTTTTATCTTTACATTTTTATAAGAAGAAGTAGGTTAATAGATACTTAAGTGGAAATTATAGGATTTTATTTTGTTTATATGTACTTGTTTTAATACTTTGTATAGTTAGAAAAGAATGGCAACAACAGTTTAGACCAGACTTTAGGTGTCCGCATGTTATTATTATCTAATAATTATAGTATACATTTTTATATATTTTTTTTTAATATTTTATCATCCATAAGTTGCCATAGGTCTGTATACTTTTTTACTTTTTTTATGGGGTTGTTGTTGCTTTCATTTCAATTGATATTTTTTTTATTTAATAGTTAAATGCCAGAGCTTTGGATTGTATTGTTAGTATGTTGACAATAAAGAAAACGATTTGACAAAAATGTAATTTACACAAAAGAAAGAAACAGAGCAGAGGAGAAAAAAGAGAATTGTTTGGTTTTTACACTTTGTTTTGTACACACATTTTTGTTAAGAGTTTTCATTGGTTTTTTTTTTTTTTTTTTGTGTTTTAAATATATTTATTTAAATAGTTACTTGGAAGATAAAATTTGAGCAATAAAAGAAATAAACATTAAGTGAGCTTTATGATTGGCAATATATGAAACTAAAACTCTTACGCAGCCAAACACAGTTGAAAAATGGCAAAGAGCAAATGGCAAATGGGAAATGGAAACAATTCTGGTAAAATTACGAGTTCTACTTGATATAAGTACTTATGACATGACACAATGGAGCATGTAATGTTTTAAGTAATGAATCCTGTACTTTAAATTCATATGGAATATACTTAAGAAGCCCTAGAAGTTACTTGACTGCTCAGTGTGATATACCCGTAATAAATGTGCCATTCTGGAATTATAGTCTCAGCATCTTACGACAATAACAATAATAATACTTTTAGTTGAAGAGCTCACCATCTAACTATTTATTGCAATTAGGGCACAATGCGGTATGAAATTAAGTAGATGTTTTACTCAATATAATGTGTAAGTTATGTGTATGTATGATGTCGATAGGTTGAATGCAGCCTCGGTGGAATTTGCAGCTAAGTTAAGTAATACAAATTTCAGAGCGAGTGCATGGAACCCAAAATGTATGTACAAAATGTTGATATTTAAAAAGCAAAAGTATAAGATCAAGCATGCTCGAAAATACCCTGTACCTCAGTATAGAAAAACTTAATCGAATTTTATATATTTTTGTTTTACACAGGGACTGAAAATAACTGTTATTGATCAAAATTTCAACTAAAAAAATCACATATAAGGACTAATGCGATTTTTGTTTAAAATACATCAAACTTTTTGTAAAAACAGTATCTCTGCAAACAGCCAATAAACTTATATTTGAGACTTTAAAAAATAAAAATTACTAATAACTAATAAAATTGATTTTTATTATATCCATCAAAAATAATGATTAAATTTGATTTTTTATTAAATAAGTCTTTAATAATAATTAACACTGATTTTTATTTTTTCAGTTTTTTATAACAGTTATTTAAAACTTTTTTGAAAAAAAATCTTAAAAGACTTTTATTTTCAACTAAAAAAAATAAAAGTCCGGAAAGACTTTTATTTGTGAGGAAAAAAATAAAAGTATCAAATAACTATTATTTTTGATTTGAAATCATAAAAGTCTTTAAAGACTTTTCAAATTTGAAATTTTGTATAAAAGTCTTTTTGGAATATCTTTGTTAATACTAAAGATAAACGTTCAGTATTAATTATTATTAAAGACTTATTCGATAAAAAATCAAATTTAATCATTATTTTTGAGGGATATAATAAAAATCAATATTAAGTATTATTTATAATTTTTATTTTTTTAATCAAAAAGAATTATTAAGTATGATTTATAAAGTAAAAGTCTTTAAGTAATTATGAAAAGTAATTTTTATTTATATTCCTCATAACAGTTTCGGTCCCTGGTTTTACATCATTTTATTATAATTGCTGAGGCATAGGGCATATTTCAAAATAAAGTTGTTATCGGAACTTAATATATATAGAAAACTCAACCAAATAATGATTAAAAGTAACTTAAGGAAATGATATAGAATTTGCAAACTAAGACCTCTTACCATCGTTGCTGGCAAGCGCCTGTTGGGTCATACTATCAATGCCCAACTTGCGCATACCGTCTTTTATTTCAGCCAAATCGGTTTCATTCGATGTTTGAAATTCGTCCGAGACGAACTCAGACTCGGAGATTTTCGTTGTAATATTTTTCTTGACACTTTCTTTAAGCGTTTCATCAGCCTTAATGTCAATGACAGGCTTCGGTTGGTTAAAGACAGCTCCTTTGTTAGCTTGCGCCTCAGTGATTGTCTCACTTTTGACTGGACTCGTATTTTTATCAATATTTTCCTTATCTGGCTGATTTTTGGCTGATTTAACGCAATTTATTTCGTCACAGTTGAGTTTATTTTTGAGTTATTTTTGTAAATTTTGTGTATAAAATAATAAGAAAAAAACATGAAAAGAAAAGAAAATATACAAAATAAAAAAAGGAATTTTTAGATAAAATATAACTGAAGTTTACGAAGTGAACGGCGTTTGAATAGAGATGGCGAATAGAGAGAAATTGAGTAGATTTTTGATTTCGATCGATATTAAGAGGAGTCTGAATACGCGACGTGGTGATAAGTGAAACAAGAAAATGAGAAACGAAACGAAACTAAACTAAATTCGAAATCAGATCTTTAGATCAGGCGACATAAGCCGGTGCAGCTAAAGGACAGTCACAAATTAATATCAAAACAAACTGAACGGAACTGAGGAGAACAGAAACTTCAGGTTCAGAGCATTTACTTTAAGGCGGTGTAGTACAGACTTTAGCCGAAAGATAGTTAAAGGAAAGTAAAACTAGTTGAGAACCAAAAAATCAAAAGAGAACAGGCGCGTGTGTGAAAGGAAACCAAAAACGAAATCAAAAAAAGGAAACTTAGACTTAGATAGAGTTAGAGAGGTTAATAAAGATTGATAGACAGTTAAGTTGAAGAGCGCGCGAGTAGCGATTGTTTGTATGTTAGAGATAGGAGAGAGAAATTTAGGTTGAGAGATAGAGAGAGAGAGAGAGCGAGCGAGAGAGCTAGAGAGTTTACAGAGAAAGATACTGAAGAGGCAAGCGCAAGGAAATCAAAAACTTGGCTGATTTCGCGCACATCGCGCTTAATTATGGTCTGTTTCTTGGGTCTTCATTCGGTGTGTAAGCTGTGAAAGCCGCTGTGTGGGGGGGGGGCAATCAATTACAATAAACTTACCGTCTTCACCGCTGGAAGCCTGGCCAACACCATCAGCGCCCAAAGTGCCCAGCTCGGCGGCCTGAATGATCAGTGAGACGCGATAGAAATAATTCCGCCAGAAGTTCTCCTCGGTAATGCTGTGTGGTCGGGTTTGAAAGATCAATTTCATTAAATTAAATTCAATTAGATGAGAATTGTTAAGCATCTTTCTCACATCTTGGGCACCAATTCGAAGCGCATCGTTTCCAGCGCCTTATCCTCGGCCATAATGGCTATGGCAGTGGGATATGCGGTATCATAACTAAACTCAAAGTCCACGCCTGCTGGCGGAGCTCGCACAAAGTTGCGACGATCCTGTGACAAGCCCAAGATTTCCTCCTTAATCTTCGACTCGTTGGCGTGTCCAATCCAGGGAGCAGCGCCATTGCCAGCGCCGCCTTGACCCTTCATGAATGCCTCCTGCTCCTTGTTGAACGAGTCGAGAATGGTCTGCATGTATAAAAATATATTTTATGTAAATATAAATAATACTTCTGCACGTCAAATGACTTACATTATCCTTGACTGTTTCCTTGATCTTGCTGCCAGCCTTGCTGATGGCCGATGACAAGAAAGAGCCAAAGTGTTTGGCCTGCTGAGTTACTTTTGTGGTAACTGCCAGAAGCAAACAAGTGTTCAATTAGTTAAATCAGTGAAATTGCAACTATGTTGTTATAAAAAGTGGTTGCAACTAACTAACGCAATCAACCAAAATTGCAAAGACTACAAAGTAAATATCAGGGACCGTAACGATTATAATTTTTAAAATATAAATTATTAAATAAAAGTTATTTGTTGATTTTTATCAAAAAAATTAAAAGAAAATTTTTATTTTTCGATTTAAATAAAAAAATTACACAAAAATAATTAAATTTCAATTTTTATTAAAAAATTATAATTTAACTCTTATTTTAAATTTTTATTTTAGCAATTGAAAATAAAAGTTATTTTTCAATTTTTATCCTAAGAATTGAAAATAAAAATTATTTTTCAATTTTTATTATAAAAATTAAAAATAAATAATTATCTTTCAATTTTTATAATAAAAGTTGCAAAATAAAAATTGACTGTAAATGTCTTTTGAATTTGAAGGCGTATTTCCAATAGTGACATGTGTAAACAAAGGCATAGCCAAAGAGAGTCGAAGCGACGTTACCCTCCCACCCCTCACCACCCCCTTTTCAATGAAATACACCTTCCAGTTTAAAAGACATTTGCATTCAATTTTTATTTTGCAACTTTTATAATAAAAATTGAAGAATAATTTTTATTTTTCAACATTTTTTATTTCAAAATTTTTATATTCAATTTATATAATACAAATTGAAAAATAATTTTTATTTTCAATTGCTAATTTAAAAATACTTTTTATAGTAAAAATTGAAAATTAACTTTTACTTTTTAATTTTTATAATAAAAATTGAAAAATAACTTATTTTTATTGATTTTTATATCAAAAATTGAAAAATAACTTTTATTCTATAATTTTTAAATAAAAATTGAAAATAAAGTTCAATTCAGTTTCTCATAACTCTTATTTGCGGTCCCTGGTAAATATGCTTGGTGGTGTAGATTAACTAAGGTTGACTAAGTGATTAACTAATAATACAGGTTTATACAATGGGATTAGAAAAACTACGGGTATTAAATGCTCTTTAGTAACCTGTCACCGCTTTCTATTATTTTCTCATATTCTTTATTAATTTGTTTGTTATCTGATTTGGCAAATTGCAATTCAAGTTTTTCAGTTTAAGTTTCAGTTTCAGTTGACATTGAATCGACATTTGTAATGTTTGTTTTTTGTGTTACCAATCAAACTGTGACACGTACTTTTTACTTCATCTCCCTTACCCTGTCCAATCTGACCCTCATCGCCAGTGGGCGTGCCGCCGCCAGATGCTGGATGCGAATCGGCGCCCTCGGTGGCACTGTAATTAGAAATTGCGTCAGCGTGCGAAACGAGAGAGAAGAATCAAGAGAAATAGAAAGAGAGAGAACAAAATAAGCTGGTGTAATTTTAAGGGTAGCGAACTTGTTGAGGAACATTTAATTTATACATATTAAATACATATTGGATATCTGGTGTGAACATTGCACTTGGGCTATTTTTAGCATGCAGCATGCAACACCAAAGACCAAAACCCAATGAACTCGGGTCCTATTCCCGTAGGGGCATTCCGACAACTCAGATTGTGATTTAATGTGCATGCGTTCAAAATAAACTTGAGGAAATACCAAGTGTTACCATAGACAAAATCAACATTGAATTTTAAAGTATTTTCTGGTCATTAATTCTCAATTAATTATTAAAAAAGGTATCTAATGAGCTGATTTATAATTAAAGGGTACATCTTTGAAATTTTTAATTGTTTACGCAGTTCAGTTAACGCTTATGTATATTTACACGTTTTTATAGCTTTGTAATTCACTTCAGTTGAAGGACAATTAATATGAAAATTATTTATGATGATTGTGATGCAAATGCAAATGCTGATAAATTATTAATGATGTTTAAGGATTGAAAATTATATGATTTGCGTGAAACGGAAATGAAAAAGGATAAAAAGAAGAGCACACTAATACATGCACCAATAATCATGTAATTTATAAGGAATTATTTGTTGTCTGAAGTTTGTCTAGAGTCTTCACTTTTGAAGAGTGCACACTTAGAGAGCATTTTGGAAAGGAGAGTTGCCAAAGAGTTGACAAGGATATAGTCGCTACTTGGGTTGATAATGAAAAGCAATAGATAGACTGGCACAGGAAGAGCTAAACGACAACACATAGAAATCAAATAACAAATAATAATAGGAAAGAGATCTTTCAAAAATAATCAGCAAAATGAAATGATAACAACTAGTAACAACAATTAGTTATTCTTTTATCTACTGCGTAGCCACAAAATAGTTCCAGATTTGTGTGGTTTCGATAAAATCCTTGAGGTTGTTTGATGGGCCGCTCAATAATGATGGAATCTAATACTTGATAACTTGTTTCTTTACTGTAAACTAAACACTTTAACGCGTTACGTTACAAAATTATAAAATGAATTAAATTAAATAGTGAAATCAAATGATTTAGTTAGGATATGTTGAATGGAAAATGTGGCATGGAAATCATATTTTGGCAGAGCATGAATTCAATTTAATGATTGTGTGTTGGGCATGAGTTTAACTTGATTATGAAGCTTTACGAAATGTTTAACAGTTCTAGCCAAAATTGTGTCCTTTTACCAAATGTTTAGCCCTACACTTCAGAAAACTTACCTCACATTTTAAAGGTGCAAATCGATATTATATTTAAAATACTATTGACTTTAACAATTTGCAAACGGACACAATTCTGTTTCTTTTTATCTTTTGTTATAATTTTATAATTCAATGTTTCTTGCTTATAAACATACAAAAACGGTGGGTGTAGTAGTTGTGTATTTGTATTTGTTTGTACAGTATTTAGGATAAAGTTATTAAAAAGTGAAACTTGAATCAACACGAGAAGTGTGTAAGAAATTGAGTAAAAGTGAAATAAGGAATATAGAACTATTTGTTGACGGTTCAAATAAATACTTAAGAGAAATTTGAAAAAAGTAAGGCAGTATATATAGGATATTTTAAGGGTAACTTGTGTGTAAAATATATATATATATTTATATATAGAGTAATATTAGTTGTATATCAATGTGTAAAGGCATTTCAAGAAATGTATAAGAACTTGTATTTTCTTTGTATATATCATGTATTTTTTAAATTAAAAGGTTGCTCTCATATTTTGTGTATAGTTAAATAATTGCAAACAAAAGCCGCTGCCAAGTAAGTGAAAGTTGGGAGGTAGCTCAAAATGAAACAAAGGGCTTCCCCAGCTGCCATAAAAAGTTGAACAAAAACTTTTCGTTGAACAAAAGGAAAATATTATATCAAAAGTAAGGAACATAAACTGAAAGAACAAACGCGATCTCTTAAGACTTTTAGTTTCACTGCAACCGTTTAAGATGTATATAATTCCGTCATTCTTAAGCAGAGGCCCATACCTAATATACCTCGACTTGTCGTCATCATCGCCACCACTCACAGCACCTGCAGCACTGGCATCTGCAGCGCCCTCGGCACCCTCAGCTCCATCGGCAGCGCCGCTCTTTCGCAGTCCCGGAATCGATGGTATCGATGGCATCGCCGGCATCGAGGGCATCGATGGCATTGCCATGGCTGGCATCGATGGCATCGAAGCATTTCCTAGCCAGCCCTTGGCGCTACCAAGCCAGCCACTGCAAGAGATAGAGAACAAAATATAAAAAGTTTGATGATAAAGTGGCCCAAATTCTTGTGTATTGCGCAATTATCAGACAGTCTAACTGACAAACTGACAATCAATCTTTGCTGTACACCGATAATATCTATGTATTTCATATTATGTATTATGCCAAACAATGAACAGTCATGTCAACTTGACAAACGCCCTCTTCACAAAAGCACAAAGTACTTACTTATTGACTTACTTATTGACAGGATGCCACAACATTGAAGCATTCAAGTGAATTTCAAGAATGCGCAAAACACTTGCATGCCATTTAACTTGAATTCTATTGTACATTTATTTACATATAAAAAAGTTCGTGGAAAAAAAATAGAAGTTGATACTAAACATGGGAAATAAAATATCAGTACCAATCTATCTTTTTCATTAAAGATACTACAAGAGTATTTAGACTTACACATAATTTGTTTTTTCTTTTTAACTTGAATTTATATTGTTATAAAAATCTTTTTTAAATTTTAACGGTTATTTATTGTCATGTTTAGCTTGACAATAAATAAAATAAATATACAGGCATGCCACATAAATCTCTTTCACTTGAGTTTCACGTCAATTTCATTTCTCCGTGCCACAGTCTCAATCACCTGCACAATTTTTGGTGAAACGAAATCATCGCTCAATTCACTGGTGTCCGATGCCATGAGAATAATGTCACATTTTTTTGTCCGATTTTCAAAATTAAGAGTTGTCAAGTAACTTTTATTATTTGTCGCGCCAATAACTTTTAAATTTTTTTAGGCTATACAATATCAATTATTAAATAAATAAATTAAATAATATTAATTAAAGAAGAAATAAAATAAAAACCTACTTTTCAGCAATAATAAACTTACAAAAATTGCTAAACAAACCCTTGGGAAATTTAATCTGAGAAGGGGCCAACCCTTAGCAGCCTAGTACGAAAAGGTTGATGAACATGCTTAAAAACCTAAATCACACGAATTTCTGTGGCACGGAGAAATTTTCGAAGTGGAATTGCTTTTTTCTGAAATCACTTTCACTAGTGTTTTTTGTGGCATGCCTGATAGTATGTAAAATAAAAATAAGCTAATAATTAAATTTTTAGTTACATTAAAATAACTAGGTCCCAAACACTACTGGCAAAAATAATAAGTACACTCTTTTTTTTACTATACAAGCTATTGTAAAATAAAATAAGATAATAATTAAATTTTTAGTTACATTAAAACAACTAGGTCACATACACTACTGGCCAAAATAAAAAGTACACTCTTTTTTTACTATACAAGCTATTGTAAGTCAAGTCTTCGCAGTAAAAAAGATTTATTTGGAAAGGTCGTTTAAATTCCGTTTGAATGATGAAAAACTTTCCTTAACCCGTTAAGTACCCATTGAAAATTTCGAATTTATATAAATGTCTACTTTTTCAACTTTTTTCCTCGATTTTTTACAAAAATTTGTGATGCAAAAAAATTCTTTAAACAATTCTAGGAGTGACTGCAAAAAAATAATTTTCGAAAATCTCTTCGCTTGTATTTTTTATAATTTTTCGAAAATTGCTTAAAATTCACTTATTGTATGAAAGTGACGAATAAGTGCCTTTAAAGCAATTTTCAAAAAATTATAAGAAAAATAGAATTTTTGCATCAACACATTTTTTTTTAAAATTGAAGAAAAAAATTTCAAAATATACCTTTACAAGAAATCAAAATTTTCAATGGGTACTTAATGGGTTAAGGAAAGTTTTGTATCATTCAAACGAAGTTGAAATGTCCTTTCCATTGATGCAAAGATGTAAATGAAGTAGGTTAAAATTATAGATAGATTTAATTTAAAAAGTTGTCAAAATAAATATGCCGACTAGTGTATATTAAGACTAGTGTGTGAGTGTGCCATTTTCTTGGGCTGATAGGTCTGCGATTTATTGGACCTCACATTTCAGAAATCGTTTCCTTTGTTACGCACTCGCTGTCATAAATAAAATGTCACTGACAAGCTCATGTAATACGTGGCGTATGCGTAGTATGCGAGCTACGTGCAACATCGAGCATGAAAAGCGTTGAAAAGTGAAGCTCAACACCTAATAAAGTATATAGCTTTGAAATATACTTTACATTTGAAGTAACTTGACTCGTAACATTTGAAAAAAAAATTACATTTTAGTATAGAACCTTAGGGGTTATTAAAAATTGGAAAAAATTGATATATAACTAGAAAATGGATAATTCGGAGGATTATTGTGCAATCTGCTTGTGCCGCAAGCGTCGCACTGTGAGCACTCCGTGCAAGCATACATTCTGCAAGCACTGTCTCAAGAAAGTCTACAACGATTGCGCATCCAAGACGTGCCCCTTGTGCCGCACCCCCTTCGAGTATTATATTGTAAGTAGATCTTATAATTGGGCAACTCTAATTGATGTTCTCTGCCTTAACACACAGCGTGAACGTCACTCGACCGTTAAAATTACATTTTTGGCATAGGCATCTTTCAGTTAATACGGAGAACCCAACTGCATAGTTCTTATAAATCTCACTTTTATTGTTTTAGTTTATTGTTTTCAAGTATTTCGTTTGCATTTCTTTTAAATTGTTTATATCAAATGTTACCATCGATTGTAAATTTGAAAGGCATAAATAATTAAAAAATAAAAAAAAAAACATAAAATATACGTTGTTCTTATGATTTCTGAGAATTTGGAAGTGATTTCAACTGAAATATACGATAATTTAATCATTAAGTGTGTCTTATGATTAGGGGAAAGTTGAAGTAACACTTAGGGATAGTTTTACAAGTTGACAGCACTTTGTGTTATTAATGGTACTCAACTTAACCCGCTGTAAATCCTCCTGGCCACCTCAATGCCTAGTCGAAGAGCACCGCCCCGCCCCGCCCTGCCCTGCCCCGCCCTGATCGTGTGTTGTCAAGTGGACAACAACAATAATACAATCGATGCGATTGCATTCTGGGCACATGCTGGGCCAGGGCAGGCATATTGAAATATTGAGTGTTTGGCTTGCGGCAATACAAAGCAAAAGAATTGACTACGCCCACGACCACGCCCATCGCCCACCGCCCACCACACTGTACTTAGACTGCATGTGAAATGATGACGAATCGAAGGGAAAGGGAATCGAAATAAAATTGACAAGCGAGGATATTTCTTTTTTGCAGGATTGCAGCCTAGCTGTCGTTCTATTTTATTATGCTCTATTGGCGAACTGACAGGCCAAGGTTAAAGCCAGGGTTGCATTATTATAAGAGGGGAGAAACTTGCATAATAATAATACTGTACTATATAACGCATACGCCCCGTCAGACAGCTGCGACAGAAGGACTAATCTCAATCGCACAAAAAGTGCCTATAAATTGATGCAACCTGATTTGATTCCATTGCAATTTTTATTGAATGAAGCTCTATATTTATGTACATATGTGTACGCCGCTACGATGGCCTTCAGTAAACTTAATAATTAAAATGAATAGCAGCATATGCTGCACAAAAACACTTTACGTATACGTGATGTTGCTCTCAATTAGTGAGCACAGCTCATTTTGCAGTTGGTAAGGCAATCAAGGCTGAGCAAAAGTTTGTAGTCTCGGATGATTAGGCAGCCTTATAACAATGATTAGCATTTTCCATCTCATTCAAGCCTCTCAAATGCCTCGCCATCTTATTTTTGATGTGATTTATGCGTTTTGGGAGAAGGACTGCGAACGCTTTTACGCCATTTTGTTCGCCTGACAGGCGGCAACAGTGTTTATTTATGGGCCGCGTTAAACCATCCAGCATTCCAGCACAGCTCTGGACAGAGCCCGATAAGTGGCATACTTAAAGACATCCCCTGACTGCATTGCACTTAAAGTCAAGAGTCGCCTTGTATCCGGGGACACACAGAATGTGAGTAGATTAAAGTGGCTACAGCACAATATGATTTTTTGGTAGACACCTTTAATTCTGAACAATTGACCATAAATTATTATCTTTTCCATCTATTATTTTCGTCTATCCTTTCTCACAATTTCATTGTTGGCCGCCGCGAAAACCTGTCAAAAATTCCCGTGGGCAAACATGAATTTTGGCTTTCTGTGTTATTAAATTTTTTTTGTGTTGGAAAAATATCACGCATATTCTGCTCAACAATTCATATGGACACCATTTTTTTCTGTCTTTTCGTATTGCAGTCAAAAGTTTTAATTGTAAAAGTTTGGCTCGGCATTCTGCGGAAAACATTGAAGGCAAACGAACAGAGAAGTAAGACAAATGCCGCAAGAGTCAAAATTGAAACCAACTCACATTCTCACATTAGACAATAATGCTAAATGAGTTTACTTTAAGCTATAGAGATGGAACATGGAACAAATGCGCAGTGGCTGGAAAATTAAGGCATCCGATTAACAGAAAATATGTATGTACAATTAATGGGCTTACACTGTACGAGTTTACATATGGGCATTTCCACAGAAATGTCAACACAGGCCAAAAACGTAAAATTGATCAGAAATTCACATCTTTTGAAATTTACTTCCAGAAATGTATTCAAGTTATTTGTTTAAGCAATATACGCTACAAGAAATTCACTAGGATGAGCATATCGATTCTACATTGGAATAAATTCACATTTATATATTTTTCTAAAAAATTTCACATCCAAAATGGATCGTTTGTATTTTACGATTACACTAAGTAGGATAGAAGGATTGCAGCATGAACCATTTTAATTCATAGAAAAATATGAAAAGTTTAGTTTAAAATAACATTTTTAAGCTGTTTTCAATATCTCATTAAAAAAAGAGAGACAGAAAGAACATTAATATTTCATGGAACAAAATATCGCGTGCGACATGTTGCTTACGGCACTGATTAAAATTAAATAAAAAATAAGCTACTTATTATTTTTAAATCAAATAAGAAACATTTTAAAGATAAAGGAATGCATTACATTTTAAAACTAGGCGCATTAAAATATTCCCTTTTCATTCAAGTCCTATAAGTTTTGCCTTTTGTCAAAATAAAATATTAATTTCGCATATATTTTTTTCACTTTGAATGCGTAAGAATGTCACATTCGACATTAAAGAATTGTCCATATGAATGTATTGAATATATAACTTATATAAATAAGACAGCAGATAAGAATGTATTTTGTTTTGTACAACACTTTTTAAAATTAAATTTGTAGTCACCTGGTTGAAAAATAAATAAAGAGTAAACAATAGTTTTCTTTTTATGCACTAATGTTCTATTAGTTAGTAAGACAGTATATAAAAAGATGTTCATATTATTCCTATTGTATTGGCTATATTATGTTGCATAATTAAAGCGCCCTCAATCTCGAGAATAAACAAAGAAAATTTAATTATGGCCTCTTTGCATTCTCCTTTCAAGACAAAAGAAATGACGACAATCATCAGTGGACTGCCAACAGATGCAACCAATGCAATGAACTCATTTCCAGTGACACGAATATCTGAATAACTTTTGAAAGGCAGATGCTAACGATAAAGTTAATGTGGCTTATAGCAAAAAACCCCAGTTGAACGGAATATTTATTTAAAAAATATTAAAATTATATTATCAATTGTTGCTAACTTTAATTTTGATTGATTTGCCATTTCAAAATAACCAGATATTTTGTGTTTTTTTTTTTTAATAAAGTGAATGACAAAGTCATGCAAGGTCCCAGAAACACAGAGCACTATCCACATACATATTTTTTGGAACAGCAGTCCAGAGCATAATGAAATTGGGTAAAAGTGTGGGGAACTTTTGGCAGGGGATGACCGCTAGTACACTCTGCCTGCTTCCGCCCCCTCGGTGCCTCGGTCCCTCGAATGCACTGATGCGCAAATTGCATTGCAACACCAACTACAACGACAACGGGTAGATGCGTATTTTTTCAGGCGATCTGCCTGATTGCTTATCGCAATTTTATGGCTTCTCGCAGCAGGAAAATAAAACAAACAGGGAATGACGGCGGAAAGTGGCCTGAAGTTTATAGTATCAATGTGTAGCAAGTGTAGTTTTTAATTGAGTCTGCGTCGAGCGGCACGCGTGAGCTGGTGCTTTAATTGGATTGCATTGGCGAGCCGAGATTTAGCTGGCAAAGCTCCCATTTCAAAAGTCGCCAAGACACGCAATTTTGTAAGTAAAACTTTAATGCTTTAGAGCAACCCAACCATCTTTAGCAACGCTACGTGGAGTCTCTGATGTATCCGTATCCACTGAACAAACAAATAAACAAACATGCCCCATCCAACATAAACGTTAAAGGAAATTTATTACATTTACGTAGAAAAATAACGTTAAATGCGTAAATAAAGCAGAAAAATAGCACGCATCCAGGCAGTCAGACAGCTCGGAGGACAGACAGACAGACAGACAACTGGGCTGTCTCAGCAGGCGTTCCTAACATTTGCAGGATATCCGAGTCAGGAAACAAAAGTAAAATCTTGGAACAACTTCTACATTTTTGCATATTATAATAAGCAAAAACTGTCTTATGGTCAAATTTGTCTCACAAATCTATAGAAATTTATATACATTTTTAAGCAAACTAACAAATTAATTAATTAGTAATTGAATTTGTTTAAAATTTATGTTATGCACATTTATCAATTTATCAATTTTTCGTTTGCATTGCACAAATTTCATATGCCATCCATTTGTACAACTTTTAGAACTGCCCTCGAATGTCTGCGCTTAAGCTCACAAAGGCAAAGCAACAGCCAGTCAAAGAAATGAAAAAGAATGGAAAAATCCCCATTTGACAAATTACCAGCAGGCAGGTGAACAGCTGCTGAAAAGACAGGGATGTGGGACGTCGTTGAATGGGGAATGGGAAAGGGAGCTAAAGGAGATTTTTGGAATTATCTGGGCCCAAAGTTAACAGAGTAAAAGCCACAAGCAACGTGCCCTACGACAAATGCATGTGAAATAATAATAAATGAATGGAACATTTAACGCCTGCATAGACAAGACCCGTGTCTTCCCAATAAGCAAGAATTATGCCATTTCACTGGTCACACACATATGACATTTGACTTTTCAGGGTCTAATGATTTCTATTTTCATTCATTATAATTTATTTACGCCCTGTTATTGTTCTCTTCCGGTTCTATCCCGTTTCGCAGCCTTTAAGTATGTAATTTTTGATGTGTTCCGACTTGCTTATTTTCAATTATTTTCTTTTGATGGGGCGCGGCCTAAAAGCACGCAATAAAATATATATTGCTGAATCCAAGCAAAGCCAAAATGGCAGTCATTATTTATTTCAAGAAAATTTTGCCAAAATGTGTGAGCGCAATTTTGAAAGCTTTTTTGACTCGAATTTAAGCGTGCTCGAACTGAGCTTTTTCTACAGAGCACTCAATTTCCGCAATGGTGGAAAACTCCAGCAAATTTTAAGTTCAAAAGTACTCATAAAAATTTCGATTAATTAATAGAATTTCCAATGTTGAATAAACGCGCGAATCGATATTGTATTTATGAGTGTTTATCCACACATTTGCTGACACGACTAAACATTTTAATGGCGACCTTCTAAGCCTGGTAACGGTTCTGACCCACATGCTGTATGGTAGTTTAAGCCATCTTAACGGTGTCGCCGTGCCATATACAAGTCATTTAGTTGTAACCCAAGGTGGTCGTAATCATTCAACAACTGTTGAGCTTTTTATGGATCAAAATCCTGAGCATAACTGTTAACGACACTCAGCCACCTGGCAACTGGCAACTGGGGGAGATGCTATAATTGAAGTGTGCACATCAACGCCGTGGTCTTGCTCATATCTGCTTCCTTCTCTCCTCTCGCTCTCACTCTATGGTGTTGTTCTTGCCTCACAATCCACTTAATGTGATTGCTTTACGTCCGACGCGACTGTGGCTGAGACATTAGCACATTAGCCAAACGAACATAACAATATCCTTTGCGAGGACAACGAGTTTGTTGGTAGCACAAAATATAATTATGAAAATGATGTTGGCATCAACAACTGAAATTTGCACAAATGTCTAAAAATATCAAAAGCCAACTGGAAATATTGCGTGTCAATGACAGGCAACAGAATAGGTCCTTGCCTAAGAGGTCCTTTGGCTGTTGCCCTGTTTTGTGACTGATGGCCCTGAGCCTGTGTGTTTTGTTATTATGCTTAGCTTTAAACTTCTGACATTTACCGGGACACGCTATGCACACACTACGCACATTAAAAGACTACATAGAAATAGAGTCGAGTTGTTGCCCCTCCACTCTAATGTGAACGATGTATTTAATTTTATTTTGATCTCTTTCAGCACTGTAATGATGTGGCATGAACTAAGCACATCTCAAACTCACAGCATCAAATACATAAATCGCATTAACAACGCTTGATACCCATTGTGATTTGTTGTGCCAGTGCGTGTGCTTGCGTAATATGTTATATCTACATAAGTAAGTATGTACTGACGACAAGCAAGTTCATTGTCTGCCCCTTCAAATGCCTGCGCATAAATAAAACCCAATATCATTGGCAGAAGATTAAGCAGATGGCAGTGATCGACTATTTTTGCACTAATTTTTGTAGTAATGTAAAAATATATTGAAACATCCTCAAACGATTTTCGCGATTTTCAAATAGTTACCATCGGGGGAGCCACAGAAATCGCTTTCGCTTGAATCTCTCTTCAATTTCATTTCGCTGTGCCACAGGTCAAATTGCAGAATAATTTTACGCGTATTAAACTAGCGCTTAAATCGCT
This sequence comes from Drosophila limbata, assembly GCA_963924055.1. Taxonomy (NCBI): domain Eukaryota; kingdom Metazoa; phylum Arthropoda; class Insecta; order Diptera; family Drosophilidae; genus Drosophila; species Drosophila limbata. The sequence continues at coordinate 6,432,380 of OZ001352.1, forward strand.
GGCTTCCGATGCTGCCACTTAGTCCGATTTAGATTTTCGAAGTCAGGGTCAGCGATGTCACATTTTTAGTCCGAATTCGAAGTAAGGTATTTAAAAAAAAAATATGGAACCACTTCAGTTTTCTTAAATTAAACATTTAAAAAAATAGGTCTTTTGAGGTAAAAAAGTTTTACCGAAAAAAACCATTAACCTTATTGTGCAATTTGTGAAAACATTTTTCACGAAGAGTTGCCAGAGTAATGGTAGACAATTGCTAGAGTTGTAGAGTAATTTTCACGCCAATTACTTTTACATTTTTTTCAGCTAAATTATTTCATAAATAAATTAAATTATATTAATTAAATAAGAAAAAAATTAAAAACTTATTGTTCTGCAATTATAAACTTAAAAAAGTTGCTAAACAAAACCTTGGGTAGTTTAATTTGAGAAGGTGTCAGCCCTTAGCAGCCTAGTTCGAAAAGGTTGGTGAAAATGCTAAAAAAAAAACATTAAATCATTGGAAGTTCTATGGCACCTCGGAAATTTCCGTGCGGAATTGCTTTCTGCGGAATTCTATTTCGCTTGCGATTTCTGTGGCATCCCTGTATAGCTCGATAAATTTATTGACAATCAGTCGATTTAATTAAATAAATGTTCAGGAAAAATCGACAACACATTACAGTTTGTTTATGATACGTTTAATCCAAAACAAGTTTGAAGATTGATCTTCGACATAGCAACTTCACAAGATTACATTTTTTAATAAATTCGATATATCGGTATTATTTGGCGATATTTCGACAAATCGGTTCCTTTTTTTTTTTGTCAATTTTTACATATTGATATTAATCTCAGTTTAAACTGTCTGAAGTCAGTGAAGTCGGTCACAGTTAGGAATCTATTTACAAAGTAATTGTAAATAAAAAAAATCTGCTTCATAACATTAAATCAAGGGGTAAAAGAGCTTTGAATAACGAATGGCATCAAGAATATGTGTTATATGTATTCATTAGATACAGTTTATTAGTAGTAACCTAAAGGTGGTCCAGAAGATGACAAAGAGAGTAAATACATCAATTTTGAATGCCATTCTATCACTGTGAGTGATAACTATCTCACCTGCAAACATTAGTACAAGGTAATGTGTGCTTCATGCTTGACATGAAAGTTTATGTGACGATGACAAATCATTGCTTGATAAACAATCAGTACTGTTGCCATGACAGCACACTCAATCAAACACTGAACTAAGGCCAGAAAAAAGATGTGTTTGCGTAAGCGTAATAAAAACGAAAAAAAAGGTGCAAAATACCTGGGATTTTATGCGCATTAATTAATGGAAGTCGGGACAAGAAAAGGAATCAAAAAAGATGTTTCACTCAGTTCCACAAAAAAACAAGTGGGCGCGGCTACAGTCGAGTTTGCTCGACCGCAGGATACCCTGTGCCAGTATCCATAAAATAGAATATTGGTTGGGACCATCTCATATGCATACTCTGTCAGTTTGGTTCAGTTATCTCAAACAACAAAAAAGTTGTTCATACTAAGACTTGATTTTCGACTGATCGTTCCTATGGCAGCTATATGATATAGTGATCCGATTTCAACCAATTTTGGTCAGGTTATAAGGGACCATCGCGGATGCATATTCTGTGAGTTTGATTCAGATAGAACAAACAACAAACAAGTTTTTCATACTAAGACTTGATTTTCGACTGATGGTTGCTATGGCAGCTATATGATATAGTGGTCCGATTTCAATCAAATTTGGTCAGGATGTATGGGACCATCCCATATGCATATTCTGCCAGTTTGGTTTACATATCTCAAACAACAAAAAAGTTTTTCATACCGAGACTTGATTTTCGACTGATCGTTCCTATGGCAGCTATATGATATAGTGGTCCGATCCAAATTTAAAAACAAACTTGATCTGCGTCCGGTATCCAGCAACCTACACACCAAATTTGAAGTCTCTAGCTGTTATAGTTTCTGAGATCGACGCGTTCAAACAGACGGACGGACAGACGGACAGACAGACGGACATGGCTCAATCGACTCGGCTGTTGATGCTGATCAAGAATATATATACTTTATATGGTCGGAGATGCTTCCTTCTGCCTGTTACATACATCACACAAATCTAATATACCCTTTTTGACCATTTTCAATGGGCACAGGGTATAAAAATGGAATGCAAATGAAATATTTAGCATTATATTTAAGCCGATTGAGATGAATGAGCTTGAAATGAATAGCCGATGAATTTGAGCAACCCCAAAAAGTGGGCAAATGCCAATGGCCATGGTATGTATATGTATATAAGGTTCAACACGTGGGAGGAGATGGAAAATCACTTGTATTGCTGTTTCTCTTGTGCCTGACCCTGCGTGACTTTGCTAGCTAGCATGTAATTACAGCAGTCCTTGGGAGAGTCCTGCCGTAAATTACACAACACCCAAAGGACGATCCAGCGTCCGAAGTGTCATTACAAAATCTTGTTGCATACAGCGCGGTGTTCATGCCACAAGGCAAGCGATTAAGTTGCGCAAAATTTCATATGTCTGACATGTTTCTGTTTGTGCTTGTGTGTGTGTGTGTGTGTGTGTGAGGACATGGTAGTTACACCCACAGGCACTTTGGCGCAATTAAAGTTTTGAAAAAACCATCGGGACGCGGGTCCCTTAGCTGCAGGTTTTTATTTGACTTTTCCTACAATTATATCGCCGAGAGTTTTTTCTGCCTTTTGCCATTTAGCGGCTTAAGTGGCCTGCCCGTGGGCGGATGGGCGTGGTCGGTAGTTGGTTTTATGTGTTGAAGTTTTTCCACGATTCACTGGATAGTTTGGTTTAATGTGCAATTAATTGCGTTGAAGTTGGTTTTACGACTAGACATCAACAAGTTGAAAGCTCTAATCTCTTTTGAGTGCTATTTGAGTAAGATTATTTGAAAACAAGTGGTTGCGGCTGCAGTCGAGTTTGCTCGACAGTTAGATACCCTGTGCCAATCTCCATAAAATAGAATATTGATTATAATAGAATTAGTAATATGTATGTAAGCATAGAAAACATAAATATTTAACGCCGCTCGCATTTGCTGTATGATATGGTAGTCAGATTTCAACCAAACTTGGTCAGGATGCCTAGGACCATCCCGTATGAATATTCTGTTAGTTTGGTAGAGATATCTCAAACAACAAAAAAGTTTTTCATCTAAGACTTGATTTTTAACTGATCGTTCTTATGGCAGCCATATGATATAGTAGTCCGATGTCAACCAAGTTTGGTTAGGAAGTATGGGACCATCCCATATACATATTCTGTCAGTTTGATTCAGATATCTTAAACAACAAGAAAGATTTTCATACTGAGACTTGATTTTTGACTGATCGTTCCTATAGCAGCTATATGATATAGTGGTCCGATCCAAATTTAAAAACAAACTTGATCTGCGTCCGGTATTCAGGAACCTTCATACCAAGTTTGAGGTCTCTAGCTATTTTACCGGGGTGCCACAGAAATCGCTTTCGCTTGAATTTCACTTATATTTGTATGAAATTTAAGTGAAATTCAATCGAAAGCGGTTTCTGTAGCAACCCCGATAGTCTTTGATATCGACGCGTTCAAACAGACGGACAGACAGACGTACTTGGCTTAATCGACTCGGCTGTTGATGCTAATCAAGATTATATCTACTTTTTGGGGTCGGAGATGCTTCCTTCTGCCTGTTACATACATCACACAAATCCAATACACCCTTTTTGACCATTTTCAATGGGCACAGGGTATAATAAATACTTACACTAAATTTGACTCTGTTTATAGTAAATTACAAATTATTTAACGCCGACATTTAGTAAACTTTTTCAAACTAAACAATAATTAACAAACTATATAATAATAATTAATTTATTAATAATAATAGAAATTAAAAATTTTTAAAATGACATTAAAAAATTACAAATAATATGTTAAACTTACGTAGCTTCGCTGACAAATGAATCTACCAGGGAACTTGATTTGGGTATGCTAAAATTAAATATAAAACATAAATCAAACAAAATAAATAATAAAAAGAAAGCATTGTAAATGAGAAATAAATGCAAGAATACTAAAATGAGAGTAATAATTAAATTAAGTAAGAGTTTGTACATCTGGCAAGGTATAATAGGATTAACCGAGTAATCTGAATGGACTTGACCAGAAAGCAATTAAATAAACATTAAAAATGTAATAAGGTAAGAGAATTATAACATTAAGATATTGTAGATTGTTGTTTTATATTATTTGGTATCTTGAAACAATCACCAAATAGCTGATATCTTACAATTGAATTGTATAGTCAATGAATTTACATACGGCAAACAGCCTGAGAATACATACACCTTGTCCCTTAATATTTTTACACTTTGACCTTTAAGTATACACTACGAAGAACGTATCGAGCTTAGCCATCGTATTTACCTGCAAAGAGCAAAAGTTTTGAATTAATGAAGATTTATATCGTATGCGATGGAAATGTTAAGAAATTAATTAGACATTTAACGTTGAGAAGGAAAGGACCAGGAAAGGATTGCCTAATGACCGGACCGGACCGAGCCGTACCGAACCGTTCCCTCACTTCCTGACCAGTTGAATGAATGCCGTTTAATTAAGTCTGGAGATATGATTACAAAGGCGAAATGATGTTAAACGGCAGCTCAACATGAAAGCGAGTGAACGGAACTTGATTGTTTTTTGCAGTTCACTAGCGAAAGTTCAAAGTTCACACGCAACCCAAAGGAAATGTGCTATGATTCCAGATTCAAAAACGGATATCACATAAATCTTTTTCTGGGGGAGAAAACGTAAATCAAAATCAAGTTGCGAGTGGGAAGGAAGAAAATATAAATACGCTTTAAAAGTGTTTTTCCCAGAATGCTGACAATTTATTGAATCAATTTGCCTGCAAGGACATTTACATACATTGTATCTTTATACTCTGTTTGCACAATAAATTGACAGGAATAACAGAATGAAATCGACACATAGTGAGAGGTGCAAATAGAGCAAAAAAGGAATAAAATTTCAGTCGAGCTGGAAATTGAAATGTAAATCGTGCTGACCTTGACCTCAATGCATGCGCCATGTCTGATGCCTGGAGTCCTTAAACCTTCTGTGATAAAGCAGTGAAACAAAACACGAATGGCAGCAACCAAAGGGTAGACAACAGCAACGACAAACAGCAACAGCAAAAACAAAGCAATGCAAAGAAAATTAAGTTCTATGTTGACCCAAGGCTCCGACAAATAGCGCAAAAAAAAAATGGCAAGGACTTGCACAATTTATTGCAAATGATGCCGCACACTGCAACAAAGCACTAGAAAATGTTATTTAATTAAGCTTCGCCCTTAACTCAATCTGCCTTCGTTCTGCGAAGGACGTGGAGTTTCAACTTGTTAGATCCGCCGCAGCAGCAACCGCAAGTAGAAAATCATAACGACGGGGTTCGGCATCCAGCTAATTAAGTATACGCCATGCATGCAGCCCACTCCATTTTCAAGAAGTATTTTTAATACGGTGTAATTTAATTGGTGTTGACTTGAGTATTTAATTTTAAACACGCAGCTGAGGAGAGAGTTCACCACTCTATTTTCAAGGAATATTTTTAATACGATTGTTGTTTTCTTGATCTAATTGGTGTTGACTTAACTATACATATGTGCTTCTAAGCATATGGGAGTGACATCCCTGAAGTGACAATGTTGATTGGATTAGTCTGTCAACTTATCAAGTTGTTTAGCCAAATGAAAATAAATTGTAGGATTAGTGATAGAAAACTGCGCAAAAATCAATACAATCAGCTGAATCAACAACATAAAAATTCATTGAAACCTTGTGCATTCCAAAACAAATAGACAAATCATATTGCAGAACGAATTCCAATTAAATAAGAATAGTTTATTTGGGGCAAATCACTTATCTTTTGAATGAATTTAAAATCAAGCTGGGAAATTATTTTCTATCTAACTCAAGGCTATTTTTTTTCATAATTGAATAGAAATTAAATTGAATTTAATTAAATTTTATATATGTACTATTATATTATAAAAAACACTATTTTCTGTAATCCAAATCGAAAATCCAAATTTTCAACATAAAATTCTCAAGTATTATATCAACTATTATTAGGTCAGAAAGCAGTTCCGAATCAGTTTCAAAGTCCCCTTGACCTTTGCGAGTTTCTGTATGATCTTAATTGGTATGCAGGTTGCAGGAAGAGAGGCGGGAGAGGTTGTTAGCTTTATCATAGTCGACAGACAGGATTGTGTGTGGGCGCATATTTCATTAGTCAATTACAAAGCAAACAGTTGGCAGATGCTAAATCAGCTGCCGCTTGCAATTTTCAATTAACGAGCATGTGGAAAACATCACTACAAAGTCAGCATGTCAGACAGACAGACAGACGGCCATTCAGCTAAGGTCGTAGTGGCATGACATGACTGGGGATAATCAAAGAATGAAAGGAGCCTCATGACGTTGCAACGTTGCATGCACCTGCGAACTTTCCACCTCCTTAGAAAATCTTCTTAATGAAAGACTCAGCTGCTGAAATAATTCTATTCGATTGATTTGGCGCAATGACGTGACTTTGATGCGACGAGTTATTTAATTAAGAAATAGTTTTTGAGTTGAAATTCTCTCAGGAAAACATCAGAAAAGGCTATAGTTGAGCTCCCGACTTGTTTAAATATTCAAGAAATATTTTTATTGCATACTTTTAGGCACATAACTTAAAAACTTAAACTAGCGATTACCACCTTTCTATGTGCCCGATCTTGTTGAGATTTAGTAGGATGATATCTAATAATAGTAGTTAACTTTAATTACCAAAGTAACCTAATATCTGTGCGTGTAGTGGCTTTTCGCAATTTGCGGAGACGCAATGGGAGGGGCAAAAATATAAAACAAACTTGATCTTGCTGACGGACAGACAGACGGCCATAGCTATATCGAGTCGGCTGTTGATGCTGATCAAGAATATATACATTTTATAGAGTTGGAGATGCTGCCTTCTCCCTGTTACATACATTTCAACGAATACAATATACCATTAAACCTTTTTTTAGGCAACGGGTACAATAATATTAAATTAAATGCAATACATTTTACTCACAATAAATGAAAGATAATGGGTAAGAAATTTATAAAAATTATGGACTTTTTAGGAAACATTTTGTATTTGATGTGAACATCTTGTCACCTTGTTTACGAGTCACAATCTTACCGCTCCCCAGGCATGAATAAAGTGCTGGGTGTGCTGGGTTCGCCAAGGCGGAAGTTCCAGGCAGGGGGGCTTTGTTTGGCAACGCAAATGGCACCCAAGTCTGTCATAAGCCAGCCGGAAGTTGCACGAGGCGGAAATTGTATTGTCCATAAAATGTTTGGTGGCTACAGCGTTTCAGACATGACCATGTAAACGGAGTCAAGGAGTTACCCTGTGGTTGTGTGTGCCACATCTATTTTTAGCTAAAGTCAAAGGTCATGGCAGATCTCGTTTTGTGTCTCTGACGCACGGGCACAGAGATGCCCTTAAGCACTTTTACCAGCATGAAAATTTAATAAGTTTCTTGAAAATAAATCGACAAAGGTTTGTAGTTTCCTAATTGCCTGCCAACTGCACTCAAGTCAAGCAAGAAAAACCCTCAGAACAGTCTGCCCCTAATGATACAAGAACTTGTTCGACAGGTAGGTAAAATTTGTGTGGACATAAGCAAAGGTAACGAGACTCAGATGATTTGACCGGATACAACCTAAAATGCGAGTTACGCTTAGTTTAGAAATTAATTCTCTGATTTAAATAATGCAACAGAATAACCAATACAAATATTTATGTATCTAGATTTAGCAAGGAGAGCTTATATCTGTGAGTTTAATTGGGATATCTGATAAAACAAGAAATATTTTCGTACTAAAGTTTAGTTTGCATACGATTGTTCCTATGGCAACTGTATTATATAGAAATCCGAAAATGATTGTTTATGTCTGTCTTTTTTTGAATTATTTATCGAAAGTAGCTTGAAAAACTTGATCATTTTCCATGAATTAAAATTTTAAGAAAATGGACAAAAATATTTATTAAGTGAATTTTTTGCAATGTAAAATCGATATGCTCATCTAAATTAAGTATTTTAGAGTATTTCAGAAGAAAATTTCACAAGATGTGAATTTTTTATCAATTTTGCGTTTTTGGTCGCGGTGGACTCTTTCTGGGATTAGACCATATATAAATGAAACGTCTTTTTCCTTGACAATGAATGCAGAGCCCAAACGGTCAGAGCTACAAGGCTGAACAAATTGTGTATTTGGAAGTTTCTAATACAACCTGAGCGACATTTACATGTATTTCTTGATTCACAATATGAGTACTTACACTCTCTTGAAAGAAAACTTGAATATTTGTGTCAATATTCTACTTGAATCAAGTTTGATCAGGCTCTCTGCGTGTGAAAAACTCTTGTGAAAAGTGTTATGTTTCGCTTTTCAATTTGAGCTAAAACTTGATAACCATCAAGAGGATGGAAAAAGGAATACAGAAGCCGTTGTCATTAAAAGTTATGAGACCCACAACTGAAAAGGTCACCAAAAAATATATCGAAAGCATAACATAACTTAATTAGATTAAGTGTAGGGCAAAAGAAAGAACCAAAGAACAAGAAAAGAGTTGAGACAAGGAGCATTGCGCTGTGTTCGGCGTAAACATAAAATTGCAAATTGCGCGGGGTGAGAGGAGAGAAGGGAAAAAAGGAAGTAGAAGACAACAAGTCGACATAGCCAGTAGGTGTTTCACTGTTCCTCTGGCTGCCTGTTGTTGACGGAATTAATTGGGCACGTTAGCGACGGGCAGGAAACAGAAAATTAAATTGCAAATGATGTGATGGCAGCAGGAACTGAATCCAAAGCAGAAGCCGTAGGAACGGTAGGAACCGTAGGAACAGCATCCTGTCCTGTTGACTTTGGTCCTTGTTGCCGGCGGCATCTAAGACTGGAATTGAGTTAAGCGTGTTTTTCATTCCAACCGTAAACACATTTGCAACGCCAATAGACGATGCGCAGTTGTGGCCACAGAATTGCATTACGGCCAAAAACAAAGAGAGGCAAAAAGGCCCTTAACAAATATCGCGTATTCGCCTGGATGCTCCGCAAAGTTAAGTCTTGGCCGTCAAAAAGTCACTGAAACTCGGCTAAGGCCTTAAAAATTTAGTTGAAGATGGCTTGATTTAATTCATCTGTTGGTGACTTTAGAGAATACCTCATCTACTCTTCAAAACTCCTGGGTATTAAAAGTATACACAATGTGAAATGAGCAACGTTTAGGCTTTAGGCTGTGAGTTTTACAGACGAGTTGACCTTTTTATGCCAACCTCGCTCCCATCCAGACACATATGAGTATCAGCCGCATTTGCTGGCTTTTAAAGGCAGTCAACAGCCATTAACGCTATGCAAATAGAACCCTAACAGTCCCAAGTCCTAAGCCATCCCCATTTCAACCATCAGCCCATTTTCTGAATAATAATTTCAAAATTTTAGTGAGTGCGCGCTTATCAAACGCAATTTGGCATTTTATAGAGCGTGCGAGTTTTATGTTAATTTTTAAGCATTCCGTTTGGCTGGTTCAACATAGAAGAGAAAAGTGGTTTGGTGGTTGTGTCTTGATTGTGCTGAGTGGTGCGAGGGTTGCTGCATTATTTGCTGAAGCTTTTCTACGACAATGACTGGCATTTTGTGTGTTTGTGTGTCTATTATTCTAAACATCACAGAATAGATTTGAAAAATTAGCAACATACAAATATGATTCACATATTTAAGATAAATAAATATCAAATGCACTAGCATTTATTGTATACACTTGCAAATTGAAATTCAATTTCACTAGAAAAAGTCCGATTTAAGTTTTAGAACTCTTAAATAATAGAGAGCTTGTGGTCTACATTTTTCATTCGATTTATCGATTATTCATGTTGCACAAGTTTCGGTTCTGAAAGCCACTTTGCGAAACTCGTACAATTTAATTTAGGTAAAAAAAATAAATACCCAAAAAGAAGAAAACTAGTTTGCGTACTTCCACGTTCTATTTCCGCTTCATCAGCTTTATGAGCTTAACATTCGAACTTCTTGGATGGTATCGCAACTCGCAACATGGGAAAAGTGTCGTCTTACCTCAGGCTTTTCGTGTCGTAGTCTGACAACAGAACAGAAAAAAGCTAAACCAAACCAAACACGTAAGCGTTGTCCTTTTACGATACGGCGTAATTTGCTACTTTGTAGCCTTTTGGCAGCCAGAGCGATATAACAATTTTTATGTGTGTGCATTGTCTCAACACCAAGACACACACACACACGCATACTCCCACTCCTTTTTACTTTCACATCATTTGTTGGCATTACTTTGGCTGTCACTTCCGCCGTGCGTTAATATTTATGTCTTGATACGCTTTAGTCTGTTCTTCAATTGTATCGTTCTCTCAGGGCTGCCTAACTTTATGAAATGCGTAACTTTTGCCTGTTTTCCGTTTCCTGTTCTCCTCTTCACTACTTCCGTGCACTTTGCCCCTTTGTGCACAGCTCAATTCATTTATCTTTATTTTTCCAGACTCAAAGCAGCAGCATATGTTTAACGAACCTCGTCCATATGCTGGACTAAGTATATTTACCTACCAGACTATATTGCAACAAGGCTTGGTTACATCATTCAACCCCTCAATCCAAGTATCGGAAAATTAAAATTGGCCATAAAGGGCAGCTGCCAAAAGCTGTTTTTCTGTGGTTTGACTTTTCTTGTTGCGGCATAATTGACCGCCAATTGACTTGGCAGAGCTGTTAAAGTGCTTTTCAATCAAAAGTAGGCTAACTGCAGGTCAAAAGCATACGGAAAATTGTGGCTATAAAATTGAAAAAAACATAAAATTGATTGATTGAAATTGGACTACTATTAACCCAAGATTTCAGTTCCAATCTTAGAGACCTTAAATTCATACAATATTTTAAATAACAAGTTGAGATAAATAGTGTAAATCAGTTAAATTAAATTAAGGGCTTAGTTTTTCTCAACTTTTGACCTTTCCGTGTGCTACATTGAATTCATTGCATGAGTTGCTAATTATGGCATCAATATATAAAGTAAATTACTAAAAAGGACTACAAATTTTCATTTGATGCCATGTCAAAATGTCAACTGAAATACAAAAGTTAATAGGAAGCAAAAGGATCCAATTTTAATTGAATTAAACGAAACAAGCTAAAACGAAATATATACAAATTTCGAAAGGAAATAAATAAATCGTTGAACGAATTCGCATTCATTATTCATGCTGCACATTCTGGGACAGGCTTATGGAATGGAAATAAAAACCAAATTGTGCCGACGGTTTTTTTTTGTCACATCGGTGTGACTGGAGGTCGTCCTCGTCGTCAGTGCGTTAATTTGCCTGAAATGCCAAAATTCCGGACCGGATCGTTAGCACCCACGCCGACAATGGACATGTACAATGTCCAGTGTCCTGCTGATTTGCTACTTTGCATGGCATACAATTTTAATATCGTCCTTAAATTTAAGTAGCCTCAAGTTGTTGGTGGCCTTTGCGTTTGATTTGGCAACATTTCAATTCAGTACAACATTTTATTTTTATTTGCCAGCCAACTGTCTTTTTTTTTAGGGACCGGCGATAAATTCTCAGTCTTGCCTTTGCTCTATTTATTTATTTATATATTTATTTTGAGGCCTTCGCTGTGATTTGATTGTGGGGCCGTGTGCTGAGTGTTGCCGCAGGTGGCAAACGGCGAGTTCTACCCACAACTTGGGTGTGTAAAGAAATACGCAGAAATGTAGGCTATTAAAAGCACGTGAAAACCTTGAAGTCCTTGACGGATTAAAATGTAGGTTTCTGTCAGTTGCGATTCAAATATATATTCGCATATTGGACAAACAATTTCGTAATAAGTAAGTCAAATATACCAAATAATTAGAGCACATTCTTAAGTGTGCTTTAAATTATTAGTTGGTTTTTGGAATGGGCATACAAGTTTACCTTGTCCATTGAAAAGTGAAAGTTAAACTAGAACAGACAACTACAAATTGAATGAAATTTTCCCTATTAAGTTTTAAAGAGCATTTCAAGTTCATGAAAATAGAAAATGTTCATGGATATAAAATAAATATTGGACTCCTTTCCAATGCAGAATATTTCCAATTTCGTTGAAAGTAAAGTAAATTTTAAAGTATCTCATCATTATTCAGTTAAATGGTATACAAATTATTAATGCATTTTCAATATCAGATATCAAATGTTCTGCATTTGTATTCCTTTGATGTTTGTATAATGAAATTGCTGTTCATCAATTTCTTTGCACAACATACGTATTCCTACGCATTTCCCACACAGACATTCATATCTGATTGGCAAACAATCGGACCCAATTTTAAATCGATTCAAATGCAAATATTTGAGAGAGTTCTATATATGTAAACTGACAAGTATTGCTTTTGAAACAATCAAAAACTTTTCTAGGCTTTGTACATGCATATCAAAGTATTCATTATAAGTTTGTCACAAAGAGAATTCAAAATTCTTGGGAAAAGCTGAAAAGCAACTTTCTCGTCCTGTTTTTATTTGCCGAGCAATTTCAGTGAACGTTTTGTTTTCATTTGTTTATTTTTATTTTCTTTTAGCACAATTTTAGAATTACGCAGTCAACAACAAATGCAAGGGCACACACACTCAAACACACACACACGCACACACAGTCAAAGAGAGCAACTGCAAATAGTGTAAATGTCCTTGAAAGCGCGCAAATGGCAATGCTAACATGGGTTGGCCCTGGCGCACATACAGGTGAAGGTTCTGCAGGAATTAAATTGGGGCCAACCTGCTAGCATTCCGAAATAAATACCATATGGCGAACATTCTGCGGAATACTTTAAAAGCTTTCGTGATTAATCTTTTCACACACTTTTATTTTAAGTAATTTGCATTTATTTTAAAATATATTTAAAATATTGCTCTATTTTAATTTTTGGTAATTTCCATTTCTTTTAAAATATATTGAAAATATTGCTCCATTTTCATTTTAAGTAATTTCCACTTCTTTTCATAGACATTTAAAATATTGTTTTATTTCTTTTTAACTAATTTGCATTTATTTTAAAAGAAATTTAAAATATTGCCCAATTTTCATTTTAAGTAATTTGCATTTCTTTTAAAATATATTTAAAATATCACCCTATTTTCATATTAAGTAATTTGCATTTATTTTAAAAGATATTTAAAATATGGCTCTTTTTCATTTTAGGTAATTTCCATTTATTTTCAAAGACATTTAAAATATTGCTCTATTTTCAATTAAAGTAATTTGCATTTTTTTTAGAAAGATATTTAAAATATTGCTCTATTTTCATTTTAAGTAATTTGCATTTAGTTTAAAAGATATTTAAAATATTTAATAAATATATTTATATTTTTTGCATGAAATTCAATATTTATTTACTAAATTAATGAATTTATTAAAATAAAATTTAACATGAATTAAGGACAAATTAAAAATTGTTTTTTGAACAGCTTTCGGTCATTTTTTTTTTTTCTCTCAGGTATAATAGCTAAGTTCAGTGAATAAGGCAAAATTCATACAAATTATTATGTTCTTCTTTAATGAGTAACATTTATGCATGACAGGAAAAATTGAATAAATTAATTCAAAGAAAATTATAGAGATTTAACGCTGATTGTCAGATTCTCTGATGCTAGGCCACGTTAACTGAATGCACAATTCTTAAATAGGCTGACAAAAGTACAACAACAACTTTTCGTGAAGCACAGGCGGTGGCATCGATAGCGTCCTTTGATGGTGTGGGCACATCACATGTGCACATTTCGTTGTTTTGCAGGAACAACAGAAAGAGAAAAAGAGAATTTGTTACTTTCTCTCTCTCTCTCATGCTCTCTGGCTCTGTGTCTCTTTGTTATCGATCCGTAAAACGAGCAAAAGTCAACTGGAAACTGGAAAGCAACCACCAGAATGTTGTCCTGCTGCTGTATTTTTGCTGAGCGTGAAGGAGCAAATGCCTCTGACATTGGTGACAGCTTTTCTTTTTCCGACAAAAGTGGCCAAAATACTGAATGGAAACGGCGCATGTGGCTGTTGTGGGTGGATGGGACGGGTCGGCATGACTCAACATTTTGTGGTTATGCATAGCCACGTACACGTGCAATTTGTGTAAAGCGAAAAGCGAAACAAAAGCGGAAAAGAATACGAAACTCGCGACACACTCTCGTTCAACTTGTCAATGTCAGTTGATAGTGAAAGGCAACAGTAGCCAGCATAAGGAAGAGAAACAGAGTAGGAGCAGAAGGAACAGAAGGAGGGGCATCCCATAGATAATAGGTAGGGAAAACTTCAAAGTCTGCTAGCAGCTGTTGGCAGCTGGCAAAGAATGGTAGCGAAACGTGCCCGGAATTGGCCATCTTCACACACACACACACACACACGCACAAACTCCGAGTACACACAATTAAATATTAATGTGCCAAATTAAGTGAAAAATGGCATTTGATGATGTGATTAAGTGGGGTGACGGTATCTATCTCGCTTGTCTAAAGGATTATGCAGCAACTTGTGGCATTAACAGCCTGTCAGTTGGACTTAATTTGACATTTAGCATGAGCCACAATGAAATAATTAAATTTGTATGGGCTTTACTTAACAAGACCAAAATTTGCAATAGTAATACAAACAGTTGTTTATAATATTTATAACAATTTAAAAGTTAATAAAGCGATACATAGTAATTATTAAATATTGTGAGACAGATACGAATTATTATATGAATTAATTTCATAAATACAAATATTATGGATTTTTCTTTGAAAATATTGTTGTGAAAAAGTAAGAAAGATTTCCTTTTTTGAACTAAAATGCATTACAATTTATTACAAGTGTGATTACATCTGTTTGATTAAATTAAAAGAACCGCCTTAACATATTTCTCCTCAATTTTGCATACTGCATACAATTCTAGCATAACTTTGACTTATTAAAACAGCGGTTAACAATGTGGAGAATTAAAATGAAAGCACAGTCATTGGAAACCACAAGCAATTAAAGGTTTCAGCTTAAATAAGAAACAATTTTCAACAAATTTTGCGTGTCAAACTTTAGAAATTCTGAAAAGCACATATACAGTGTATACTATACACATTACAATGTAAATTGCTCGAAAACCCAAATGGTATTTGCCATTTAGGGCAATCAATCAATTCTCGGAGCAATTGCAGGTGCTATAAGTAATATTACAAATTTATCACCTATTCGGCTGCAGTTAAAGCAGTTATGTTCGGTCACGAAACGCGAATTGCATTCAAATAAGCAAGAGCAAAAAGCGACTGCAATACTAGAAGCCATGGCTTAAAAGCACGGCCAACAGGCAGTAAAAGGGTTGGCGAAATGCTAAAAGGTACAAATTGCAAGGTCAAATTGGCACGCTATGAACCGGGAACACGCCAATGGGCCTCAGACAATGGAGACAACGGAGAAAACAAAGCGATTTGTGTTTAACAAATCAAATGCCAATGAGATATGGAACCCAGCTGGTAGATAACCGAAGTTGGTTGGCCTTGAACGGCAGCTGGTTAAATGAAAGTAAACATAACGCTTATCTCACTTGAAAAGAAACAGATGCGTCAATTTGATGGAGAATAAATTGAAGTATTGTCTTACCTTTTGGCACCATCCTCGCCTTCGAGACCCTCCTCGCCAGCAGCAGCGGCGGCGGCAGCAGCAGCAGCATCCTGTTCCGCTGATGTGGCCACTGGGTCAGCTGAAGATGTGGTCGCAGCAGCTCCAGTGGGGGCGTCAGCGCCTGTGGGCACTGGCACATCCTCATCGCCAGCACCGCCCTTGACTGCACCCACCAGCGAGGTGAATTGATTTGTCAGACCCGAAAACATGTTTGGCTTTTTTTCTTTATTTGGTGTGTGGCGTTGGCCTTCTTGCAGTGCTCGAAAGGATTAGCCTGGCGCCGTCGTCGTGAATACACAATACGATTTCTCTACGAAAACGAAGTCAAAGTCGATTCGACGAAAGCTTCGAAAAGGAAACGTGTGCACACAGAGAAGGCGCTTGCGTTTTGTTTTGGGGGTGTTGGTGCTTTTAATCGCACGCTCGCTCTCTCGCCGCCCGCTCAGTCCTTTCTTTCTGTCCGTCTCTCTCTCTCTCTCACTATGCTATGAGCACTCGCTCGCTGCGATGACTCTCTTCTCGTGTTCTGCAAACGTTGCTGCTGCTGTTGCTGCTACTTCGTCTCCCTCTTTCGCTTACGAGTAACTTTTATTACACTTGGCAGGAATTTTGTAATAGGTTTTTCTTTTGCACTGCAAATGTAGTTTCACTTTCAACGAGCAAGTTATGTAAATTTCTGCGTTCTTTTCTTTTTTTTTTACAGTTTATTATGCTTGCACGCTGTAAATTGAATATGGAAAAACAATGAAAATTTACTGCAATGCGTATGGAACATTTGCCAATGGCTAAGAAAATCAATATGTGGGCAAATTAAAGTGAATTATATCAATTACACTAGAGCTAAACTGTCAAAATTATTCGCACAGTGAAAAATGTCGCGTTTAATCGATATTTTGCCACGCTTGCTTTTCTTGCACTTCTCCGCCTGCGTCTCCAACTCCTTTTATACTATGTATGTATGTAGATATAACGTAACGTTACCACTTGAGTTAGAGTTTCTTTTTTTTTTGTTGTTGACTTATTGGTTTCTGGTCTGCCAGTTTAAACGAGCAAAACTTGAATTTTCGGCTGCCTGTGTCGAAGGTCCTCTGAAAACTGAATTAGCAGCGGAATTTTCTTTGCTCAAACACCGTTTGGTGGTGCGCTCGTTCTCTCACAAGGAAAAGCCAGCGCTCCAAGTCAAAAGCTGAGAATTCTTTGGAAAGTTGTCTCTGTTGAATTTAGTGGTTGTTTTCAGCGTTTGCTTTGTGCTGGAATTTCTATGTATTTTCGCGCATGTGCCAGCTGTTTTACGCCGTTAATTTGTGGCTATAGTGAAAGAATTAAACAAACAATTGACACGTCTGATTGTACACAAATCAAATGTATATTTCACAACAATAACAATACAGCTGCGTAGCTGTAAATGCTTTGACCCTGTCTTTTCTTCGTTTTTATCTCTTCCAGTGCTGCCCAACAACAGCTGATGGAGCTGCCAACTTTGCGTAGTAGCGTGACAGGGATGTTATGCACCGAACATATGATTTAATTGGCAATATCACAAATGTGGAAATGGGCTTAATAACAAAATCTTGTTTGTTTATACAAAATCTATTTGCTTTTCTACTTAACAGGTATATTTAATCAATTAAGAACTAAAGCTAGTTTCGTTTAGAGGTAGGTAGAAAGCACAATAATCGCTCAACGTCGCTGCCTTGCTCTACTTTGTGGCGCTTCCTCTGCCTGCTGTTGCTCGTCTGGTTTTGACTTTTGATTTTGTTGCTGCGCCTTTAGCTCATAATCCAATCGCTCCTTTGCCCGAAACACTTTGGATTGTATATAAAATGAGCCACCTTTGCTGCGCTCATTAACGTTAAACAGATGCTCGTAGCTCTTCATAATGCTATCCACGTTTTTTGCGTCCTCCACGTTCAAGATTTGTTTCGCCTCCTCCAACGTCATGCCTGACAAAAAATAAGCGACGTAATTTTAGAGCATGAATATGTGCACATGTATATAAGCTCACCTGTACGCAGGTTAGACTCTGCACTCTGGTCTCCTTGTCGGCCGCCGCCGGCGCGCTTGGCAGCCTCTTGTGATGCGGCAATCTCTTGTTTCAGCGCCTTGGCAAAAGCACGGCCTATCGCTTGACCGCCGAGAACAATAATTTGAGCGATATACTTTGCCATATCTATTACAACGGTGACCCTAATTTATGGTCAAAATACGTACGTTAAATTTGTTATGCTAAGTAAGCTTAGATGTAAATTAACGAGTTTGTCATTATACAACGTACCTAACCTACAAGTCACAGCGTATAAAGCAAGCGGCATCAGCTGTTTCAATAATGATTGGTAGCACTGTTGTATGTCGCGGTTAAGTGCTACCCAATTATAATTACAATACAGTGTGACCGTTCTTTGTATGTATAAAAAGAATATTTCATCATCGATAAATTGTGGTGGTCGGTCGAATGCCAAACCGAAACTAACGGAAATTTGAATATTTCACAATCATTTTGGATCACATTTGACTTGTTTAAAATTCAAAATTAAAAAACTAAAACTAATAAAATATGGTCGTGAAAAAGAAAAAAGAATGGCAAAAGAATTTTGATCGTCTTTGCTTGAATCACTATACGGATCAGATACGCGCAAAACGTTTAACGCAAATGATACATTGGCTTTTACTTGCGCGCATGCATTTGAGATTTAATGCTGCCAAGGATGGTCAAAAGTACGCAGACAAAATGAGTGAGATGCAAACTTATCGCAGGCAGATAGACCAATACTTGCGTGAAACAAAAGGAAAACTCTCAGATAAAGAGAAGGAAAAGCTGCTCAAAATAAGGAAGCGAATACCCATTGATACTCTTTTGGATCGCATCAAATTGATGGAAATCACGGAGCTGTTTAACTATCCAGAGCCCGAACATTTTCACGGCAGCTGGAATGGCAAATGCCTGAAGAAGGTAATAAAAAGAATGGATTCCAATGTCAAGAAACTGCAGCGCATCGATGACAAGATGATGTCGCTAATTAGCGATATACACGATCTGCATTCCTACATCGAGTATGTGAAGAACGCCAGTGATTCGAAAGCCAAAGAGATTTCCTTAATGAAACAAGTCAGTTGGTCAAATCGCAAACACGAGCGCAATATTCCGGACATGAGTTCGATCCACAAATGGCATAATATTCCCAACTTGGTGCCCGATATGTATGGTTATCTCCAGGATTAAAATAATTGAGATTTCGTGGTGTTATATGCAATAATTTATTAAGCAAGAATTAGTCTAGAAGGCGCACTACTTAACTTCTATCAAATGCTCTATAAACTATGCTAATTCTGACTTACGCATATGTATATACTCGTATGTATGTATCTATGTACAAGCTGCCTAGGTAAGTATCTATGTACAATATGGAGTACAACTAAAATATGATAATTGTTTAGAACAGCGATGTGCACGTGCTCTTTCCATTGAGCTAAGCAGTCGAGCGACCGTCTTAGTCGCCGACCGTCTTTCTTACAGTTGTTTTTGTAGTGCTCCTGGTAGAATATTGCGTGCCCACCGCTGGCTTCGAACATGTTTGCTCATATCGTATTTATGGCCTGCCTCTTTGCTTAAATCTATCCGATCCATCCGTGTTCCAAGTCCGTCTCAACAGAAACCCGGATTTGTGTGCTCGATGATGCAGCGCTTGCAGTACTTTTTGACGGCCCTATATCCCTCAATTGAAATCTGGCAGTCCTGGATATTCAGCTGCTGGAGACCACGGCAGTAATAGGCGATGCACTGAACACCTCGATCCGTAATCATATCACAATTGCGCAGGCTGAGCTTCTTCAGGTTCGGACAGCTTTCGGCCAGAGCCCGAAGACCCGCGTCGCTCACATCGCACTTGCCGATGTCCAGGGCCCGCAGACGCGGGCAGGAGCGGGCCAGGACTGTGATGGAATCGTCGCTGACCGCCTCGCAGCCTCGGGCATTCAGATAGCGCAGCTTGTAGCAGCGTCGGGCAATCACCTTGAGACCCGCATCCGAAACACGCTCGCATTTGGCAACGGAGAGATATCGCAGCGCCGCGCCCAATTTGGCCAGCTCGTATAGGCCGAAGTCGGTGATGTTGACACAATCCGAGACACTGAGCTCCTTGAGCGACACACAAAAGCTGGGCACGAACTTGAGACCCGCATCTGCAAAGCCAGTCGATGAGTTTGGAGTACTTCAGTTGGAATTTGGTTGATTCACTCACCTGTAATTTGTATGCAGCGTCGCAGATACAAATACACCAGCTGTGGACAGTTCTTGACCACAATCTTGAGGCCCATGTCGTCGATGGCCATGCAATCGGTTAGGTCGAGATATTGGAGCAGCAAACGACGCGGTGGCTCCATGTGTGGATTTGGACTAATGCTGCTCACCTGGCTGCATCCTGTGAGGCAGAGAAAGTGAGAGAGAGTGTGAGTAAGCGAGAGAGTGAAAGGGAGGGAGGGAAGTGGAGGGAGGGGGAAAGAGAGAGAGAGTGTGAAAGTGTGAGAGAGAAAGGGAGATAGACAGAGGGAAATATAGAGAGATAGAGAGTGCGAGTGGTAAGGGAAGAGTGGGAGAAGGAAGGAAAGAGTGAGAGAGAAAAGGAAGAGTATGAGAGTGTAAGAGAGAAAGTGAGTGAGAGAGATATGGAGAGTGAGAGAGACGGAGAGGCAGAGAAAGAGATGGAGAGAGAGAAAAAGAAAAGAAAGAAAATTTAGAGAAAGAGGGAAAAAAGAGAGAGTATGACATTGTGAGGGAGAAAGATAGAGAGAATATGAGTGATAGAGAGAAAGAGAGAGAGAGTTAGTAAGAAAGAGAGAGGGAGTATGAGAGAATGAGAGAGAAATGCAGAGTGAGGCAGAAAGAGAGAGAAAGTGAGAGAAAGAGTGTATGAGAGTGTGAACGAGACGGCGACGTAGTGAGAGAGGGAGAGTGATAGTGAGCGGGGGTGCGAGAGGGAGGAAATGAGAAAAGAGAGTGACAGAGACAGAGAGAGAGAGAGAAAGAGAGAGAGGTAAAGAGCTTGTGATGATTACTTACCGGTTACATCCAAATGCTGCAGGTTACTGCACTTGGTCAGGGCCTCAACCAGCGCCTGATTGGAGACGCCCACGCAGGTCTGCAGCTGGAGATGCGTCAATTCGGGACATCGGCGCGTGAGCAGCTGCAGCCCCTTGTCGGAGATGCGACAGCCGTCGGCGAGCATGACACGTTCCACCTCCGGGCAGGCGCCGTTGCAGCTCTGGCCGCACAGCTGGCGGAAGATCATCTTGAGGGTCTTGTCGCCATTGAGATGCTCGCCGCGCAGCGTGATGCATTTCCAGAGGACGGGTCGCCAGGCGAGCTGCTCGAACCGGCGACAGACCCGCGCCACGTTGCACAGCTCGCAGCTGTCCAGCCAGCTGAATATGCGGACAACGGCCTCGTCGGGCAGCCGCTCAAAGTACGGTCCACAGCGGTAAGGACCCTTGCGGTTCCAAGGCGGCGGTCCAATGGCGGTGGCCGTGACGGTGTTGGCACTGTTGGTCAATCCCCGGCGCGGCGTCGTCGCGGGCGTCGTACTTGCAATGACACCGCTACAACCGCCGACAGCGCTGGCATTGGCATTCTTGTTGCTGCTGCTGGTCACCACCATGCCACCCATGCCCCCCGTGCTGCTGGAGTGGTGACCAGTGGGCGATGGCGACACCAGAGTGGCGTAGCCTTGGTCCAGGCTGGGTGAGAAGCGACCCATGTTGCACAGGCCGTCGGAGAGACTTTGCACTTTGGTGTTGTGGTGATGATCCAGCTGGAAGGCATTGGCGGACGAGTTGGTGCTGCGATTCAGCAGATACCGATCCGAGCCGCTCGTCTCGCTGGGACTCGAGTTGCGCGGATGATGCATACGCTCTGTGGGAGTGAAAGAGACAACAAAAGAAAAGGCATTGATTGATCAGATCATATTATAACTTTAAGCTCAAATTGTAATCTTAACTACAATCACAATTACTTCAATAATTTAATTTAATTTTAATATGAATTGTAATCTGTGTAATTAACAATTCTTATTGAAGCTTACATTTAATTACTGAAGTAATTGTCTTGAGTGAGAGGTAAATATTTTATTTGTCTGCAATTTTCTTCCTTATAATGTTTTAAGGCTGCGGTCATAAATTTAAAAATACTCATGCCATTTTGGACTGTTTATTTATTCACCTTTTTTAATAAAAAATCATTTAATTGACTATTTTAAATTTTTAATTGTTATCAATAATAATATAATAATTGTAAGATAATAATCATATTAATAAAAAATATTTAATTAATGAATAACTACTATTGTTGACTGTATTTCGTTGACATTTAATAAATATAGCAACAATAATAATTACGTTTTTTTGTTATTGTTTTCTCTGGCTAAGTAATATAGCAATAGTTAAATAATAATACAAACTTCATAAGTGCCGTTTACTCTCTCTCTCCCTCTCGAATATGTTTCTTAGCCTAAAAGCCCCTTAAGACGAGCGCTTTTTCACCGACACTTTTTGTCATTTTTTGTCAAAAAGCTGTCCGTGTCGCGTAACCACACAAAATTTCAAAGCGCCGGTGAAAAACCGAAGCTCACCGATGGAAATGGAACACGTTCTATTCCATCGGTGAGCGATGGTGATCGACACGGTCAGCTTTTTGACAAAAAGTGTCGGTAAAAAAGTGCTCGTCTGAAAGGGCTTTAATCGATGTGTGTATGCTATATATGTAAGTAAATATGTTAATTAGCAGTAGTATGCACGGTTGCCTCTTAAAAAAATCATATTGAGCCAACAAAAAAAGAGGCAAATTCACTAAAAAAGTGCCCAAACTTTTTTTTTTTCATTTCATTTTATTTTTGCATTTAATTAAATAAAAAGTAGTTTTTCCCAAACACATAATATTGTCAATTAAATAAAATAAATATGTTCTTCAACCTAAAACTATACAAAAACACTGATTCTAAACTGATGAAAAAAAGAAAACCAATTAAAAAAAAACTAAGTGCCATTGCGCCAACAGGAAAAAAGAGCCAGTTTTGGCGAAAAAACGCCAATTGTGGCAACCGTGGATGTATGTAAACAGCTCTCAATTACAGTATTAATTCATGTTACTTAACATTACATACATACAATAATCTAACATAATCTTAGCATAAATGTGTTTCTTATTTACAACTGATTTGACAGATTGTGAGACTTGTAATGTGATGCTCACCTGGTAGACGCTCGTTGCCGCTGCCGCTGCTGTAGTCCTCCAGGTAGTAACGCTCGTTCTGGTACTGGCTCGCCTCGGCGCCCAGGGGAAGAGCACGCAACGCATTGCCCAGATACAGTGACTCCATCTTCTTGTCCAGCAGATACTGAGCACTGTTGTTGCCATTGCCGAGCACCGTGGGCACACTGCAGCGTCCACTTTGCGCTTGAACTCGTCGTCGCCCGTTGGCGGCGCCTCCGCCTCCGCCAGCATTGTTGTCACTGGAATCTTCGGTGTCGGCGCTGTTGCCATGTAACCAGTCCAGCGTTAGAAAGTTACGTGGCTGTGGCACTGGCACTGTGGTCCTGGTCGCCGGCGCCGGCAGCGTCTGCAGTTCAGGGGATTTCTTTGATTGGACATGGCGGCCCACAGATGCGGTCGAGTGTGCGCCATAGCTTGACTGCTCGTGCCGTGTGTGCCTGCCACGAAGCTCGAATGTGGCAGCCTTCTGCTGCACCATGTGCAACACAGCTGCCGTTGTCGCCGCCGCTGCCGCTGTCGATGGCGTCTGCTGGTCACTGTGCGGCGTGGAGCTCCGCGAGCCGATTGGATAGAGATCCCCGCTGGCAACGGCGTCGTTGACATTGATGCTCAGATTTGGCGACTTTCGCGACATCTTGTAAGCCTGCGGATCCAACGGACTGGAGCTCAATGGATGCGGATGATGGTAGTGCGCCGCCGCCAGTTGATCCCGCACAGCATTGCTATTCCGGCCCAGCGATGCCAGCGGACACTCCAGATCTGTCGCCCGTCGGTTGCTCGTCTTGTGTGACATTTTTGCTTCGATTTTCCCTTATTGAATTTTATGCAGCGACCTTCGCTTTTAAGCCAGAAGTCTGAAAAAAGAATTTTATATACATACATATGTAATTATTATATGCAGTGTTTCAAATACTTCAGTCTAAACAGCAAAAGTTGCAAAATTTTGACTTTCCACTGCTTTGACTGTTTGCAACTGTTCAATATTAGCTGCTGCTTCTGCTTGTGCTTCTGAAAAAAACAAATGTCGCAGTCGAAGCAAAAGCAGATAACGGTTGCGAACAAAACTAGAAGCAGCTGCAACAGTAGGCTCTTTAGTATTTTTTATTTCGCTTTGCTTCTGGCTGCATCGGAAGTCGAAACAGCAGCAGCTCTTTGCTTCTTGAACATTTAATTCTTTATGTGTTGTGCGTTAATTGAAGCAACATCGGGTCGGGAATTTAATTGTACAACTGTGCTTTAAAATTTTTTTTTTTTATTTAAAAAATATATTGAATTTTTTTTTTCTTTAAAAATTTTTAATTTCTTATTCGGGGGTGCCACAGAAACCGCTTTCGCTTGAATTTCTCTTCAATTTAATTTCGCTGTGCCACAGGTCAAATCGCAGAATAATTTTACGCGTATTAAATTAGCGCTAAGATCGCTGGCGTCCGATGCTGCCACCTAGTCCGATTCAGATCTTCGAAGACAGGGTCAGCGATGCCACATTTTTTAGTCAGAATTCGAAGTAAGGTATTTAAAAAAAATATATGGAACCACTTCAGTTTTCTTTAAATTAAGCATTACAAAAATACGTCTTTTGAGGTAAATTAAGTTTTACCGAAAAAAACCTTTAACTTATGGTGCAATTTGTGAAAACATTTTTCCCGAAGAGCTGCCAGACTAATGACAGACAATTGCTAGAGTTGTCGAGTAATTTTCATTTTTTCGCGCCAATTACTTTTAAATTTTTTTCATCTAAACAAAAGCAATCATTGCATAAATAAATTTAATTATTTTAATTAAAACTACAAAAAATTAAAAACCTATTGTACTGCAATTATAAACTTAAAAAAGTTGCTAAACAAACAATTGGGTAATTTAATCTGAGAAGGTGTCAGCCCTTAGCAGCCTAGTTCGAAAAGGTTGGTGAAATTGCTAAAAAACATTAAATCATTCGAAGTTCTGTGGCACCTCGGAAATTTCCGTGCGGATTTGCTTTTTGCGGATTTCAATTTCGCTTGCGATTTCTGTGGCATCCCTGATTTTTTAATTTTTTATAAAGTGCACTTTTAATTTTTAAATTTAAATTTTGATTTTTTTGTAGGCAACCGTTTTCTGCTATTACTTCGACTGCTACTTTTATTTTTTTTCCCAGAATCATAAGCAAATGCAAAAGCAACAGAAATGAAAATTTTTGCAGTTTTTTTTATATGTTTATTATTGCACTAGAAAACAAAAAACATAGCATAAAAATTGGAAAAAGAGTGAAAAAAATATTTGATGAGGGCAATAAATGCTTATAAGCAGAGTATCAAACTGAAAGGAATATCGGTTTCAGTTACGGTCTCGGTTATTTTCTCATTTAGGTTTTCGGTTATAAATTCTTATATATCGGTAACGTAACGGTTACCGGTTGTATGTATTATTAGGTTTCGAAATACCTTTATGATTTCGGTTAACAAAACAATTTTAAAAAAATTTGAAGAATATGTAAATTTGAATACAAATTATTAAGAAATTCTTTTTTTTTATTGAGATCAATATATAAAATAAATTAGGACAGAAGTTAAAATTAAATTTAGTTTTAAAAACGATGATTACCCTTGAACAACATAATTAAAATTTATGCTTGACTGAACCCAATTTAGTCGTTATGTTTGAATCGGTTTCTTAACGGTTATTTCGGTTGGAATAATTTCGGTTTTTGGGTTTCAGTATAATAAAAATGATTTGTTACGGTTTCGGTTACCAATTTCAATCGGTTAATACCGGTAGGGTTACGGTTATGGTTACGGTTTTAACCCCTGCTTATAAGATTGCTAAAAATATTGTGATCACGATTTATAAAAAAAAAACAAACATTATTTACACATTTAGATTTTTACATATTTGTTCTTTTTCCACAATTAAAATGGAAAGAATAAATATTTATTAAGAAAAAGTGACAATATATTGTCTGTTTCTTGATGTGTGCAAGCTCGTGACACGAGGGGAAACTCAGCTATCACGCTCCCAACTCTAGCGCAAACATGTTAAACGGAGTGGAGTGCCTGTGTGGATGAGCAATCGCACATTGGAATTTGGGTCATCGATGGTCGTCGCCAAGCAAAGCAAAGTAAAATAAATGAAAATTTATATAAATTGTCTCTGGCCTGCGCCTAGCGACGATTAAGCTCCAATGGTCATGGGATTGGATTGGAGTGTGGGCAGCTCCAAGTAGGTTTCCAAAGACGACTGCAGTTGGCAATCTAAATGCGTACGAATATACACTCATATAAATATTTATATACGAGCGTGTATTTTTATTGGCTGGGACACACCTCTTGGTGGAGTGCATCTGACCTTTAGGAGAATTCATAACTAACTTCTGGCCAAGTTGTGCAGAATTTTTGCCAAAGCCCACGCGAGACTGCAAAAGATTTTGTCAGCTTGATTAGCTATTGAAATTCGGCGCCAGTTATAAGAATGAATGTACATCCATATATAAAAAATTAACTACAATATTATTTTTTTAACAATTTAACTACTAAGTAACAAGCAGCACACCCACGGATCTACCAATTATTTGGATATTTTTTTGTAGATTTGTTTCTGTTTTTTTGAGTTGGTTTTTTTTTTGGATTTTGTAGACACACGTATGCTGTCATATTTCCATTGCCATCAACAATCAGTGAGGCACAGCTCCGTCTCCAGCTCCATCTCCATTCATTGGCAAAAGCTTATTTCAATTTTTTGTTATGGCAAAAACGAAAACCAGTTTGGAGTGACTCTTTGAGCATTGGAAACTCTAATCATAAGCCAAAGCCAGGCGTGGGCTGTTCTAATGCTAGTCCCTGGCCATCTGTAGCTTGGCCAGAAAGTCGATTGTCGGTTGCTGCCAGCAGCATTGATTGTTGCTGTTGTTGGTGGTGTAACCTAAGACCTGAAATTATGTTGAAAGTAACCCAATTCGGCAAATAGAACAAGGGAACGTCAGGCACTCATCTATAATATTTGTTTAGCGGCAACGGCGGCTTTGCATAATTTACTTAATACACATGTATTTATCTAAATAGAAAACAATAAATTTATTTGAAATTCGTTAAGTCTTGCTGAAGTCTTCTTTAGTATTGTTTTGGCATTTTGGGTTGGGCCGTCACGCTACACACACCCACAGAAAACAACTTGAGGAGATGCGGGAACTGTGATGGGTCTTTCATTTGCCTACCTAGATGAAATTTGGGCATACTTTGAAACGCGTAAATCAAATGCCGCTTACAAGTGTCTCGAATTTGGAGCCGAGATGGGAGTGTGTCGCTCTGTGAGTGCGAGAGTTTGTGTGTGTGTGTGTGTGGCTTTATTTTTATTGTAATCAAATTTGAAATTAATTTTTTTCGAGCTATGCCATAAATAAACATAATAACAATAATAACACTAGGCTCCGATCGCATTTGAAAGGCAACCGAGGAGACAACAAGTCCAAAAATATGTCTTGTCATTTGGCTTATGGCAGCTGATTAATCTTAGCATCTCCGCAACGGACGCCGCCTGTCGCGCCTCAAATGGAATGTCGCTCAACTGGTTCGATTCGGTTTGAAAAAGAAAAGGAAAAGGCCTAAAGGCCCACAGTCGAGACTCAATTTAAGAAAGAGTGAGTGAGACAGAGAGAGAGAGAGAGAGAGATATCTTTTTTTGGTATTTGTTTGCTATAATTAACAATACTTAGACAATAAATAATTAATAACAAATATCAGCTGCGTGTCCACCAAAAGTGTCAAATGGCTCATTGGGCAACACAGCATGTAATTTGCATAAATTTACATCTCGAGTTTATTTGACAGTTACAAAAAATCTCAGAGATAATCAAATATATTACAGTATTCCAGCTAGAGGTGGAGATCTATCGATAGCACTATCGACAGCCACCCACTTTCGATAGTTCCCGAAGTACTATCGATAGTTCAAAAATTGCTAAAAGGTACCATTTTACCACCTTTTTCCTCATTTTCATGCAAAAAGTGGCTTGTTAGTAATTTTCCAAAATCATAAAAAATACTAGTGAAGAGATTTCTGAAAATTTCTTTTTACACTCACTCTTAGAATTGTTTGAAGAATTTTTTTTGCATAAAACAAAGTTGGAAAAGTAGATATTTACAAAAATTTGAAATTTTCAATGGGTACTTAATTTTTTTATGTAAAGTCAAAAAATTAAGTTTTTTTCAGTGTGTAAAGTGTTTCTTGACAAACTGTATGTATTTTTTGTGTCCGGGACTATCGTCGACTATCGATAGCACTATAGTCGACTATCGTCGACTATCGATGGTTTTGAAAATACTATCATCGGCTATCGATGGCGCCGACTATCGATAGTTCTCCACCTCTAATTCCAGCATTCGCCTGTTGGCATTTTTAACTACTTTCGAGTCTGTCAAATCTCTAATCGAATCATTCATGTTATTATTTTAAGTATGCTAGGAAATATTCTCTTACTTAAAGCACAATTTACATAGACATTATTGCAATAATTCTGATTGAATAAAAAGCCGAAAATTTAATTATTTTAATTTTAAAATATTGCTTAGCCTTAACTTAAAATTATTATCTTTCAATAAGTAGACAGAGTGAAGGAACATAAATTTAGTATATTTTTTGTATCAGATGGCTCTGATGAAAAGTTTAAAGGTGGGCACATTTCTGTCTGTCATTGTTTTCTTTTAAGTTTTTTTTTTTCAAGGTTTCATTTTATTTATTTTCATTAATAGTACCTCGAGCTATATCATCTTCAATACAAAATTAGTTCACAATATGCCTCGAGGTTGCCTTAGTTTAAAGTCTACGAAGCCTCTTCAGATGGGCAAGTCAATATCCATTCAATTAAGCGGCATATTTTCCAGCAAAGCCAAAAGGCCACCACTTGTGTTGGCTATTGAAAACTGGTACTTGTCTATGGTCAAGCTGTTCCCAGGCCAAGCCTCTCAGCGGGTCGAACAAGCATTGAGCATATAAAATATGACAACAACAAGGACTAATTATTTAATACGCTTAATGAGAAAATGTCACCACGGTGGTGGTCACAGTGCAGCCACCAGAGTGATTCACATTTGAGCTGACACCATTGCACAGTGGGTCGATAAAGAAGTTACTTAGTAAAACAATTATATTATTTAACTTGCAAAAAGTATATAGAAATTTACTGTTAATTTTAAATTCTAGTTTACTTTAATATTATGCACAAATAAATCAAAAAGTCTGGTGATTATAGAATTTGAAAATTCTTGAATAAATATTTTTAATGCTCGATAAGTTAAATCTTATTGAAATAAACGAATATAACATTATTGAAAATGATCCAAAGAATTCTAAGAAAGCTTCTCAAAGGGATTTCCAAGGTAGATCATTTATTTATTTATTTGATTTGATTCCCAGCGCTACAAGACAAGTCTTATAATTTATCAATATTTGAAATTTAGCAATTTACTGATAATTTTTAATTTATAATTCTTTTAGTGGATGCTGATTAAATATTTTAAATGAAATTTTTTCAAATATATTACACGTTTTTTGGGGAATACACACAGCAAGTAACCTCTTCCAGAGGTTTTCTAAAGTTGAAGAGAAATGGAACTCAAATAATATTTTATTCTAGCCGCTATATCTACAAACATAAAATGGGAATCTTCCTGTTACTTGTTAACTGAATTACTTTGATTTTAACACATATTTGCTAATCGAATTCGCTCCACCCTAATAAAATAGGTTATGGTAATCCCAAGGATGATTTTTATATACGAGGTAAAACAGAAGGATCCTATACAGTGTCTGGAGTGGACGGATAGGGAAATGCTTATGTACATCAAAGGAATGACGAAGGAGCTGGTGATCGGCAACAAGCAGATAAGCAGGTAAACTCCTGTCCCTACCAAAAATCAGACATCAATGAAGCAAACAGACGAAAGCACGGAGATAGTTCCCGGGCAGCAAAGAGTTCGTTATTCACAGGCAAAGGAATCTAAAGATAAATGGACTGGGACTTCTGCTCACTCAACTAAATGACTTTACTCACATTAGGAATTTCTATCTTATAGACTATCCGTGATCGACGTGATGTTAATTTTAAAGGACACTTATCGGTCAAAATGGCAACAGACTCTTCCTTGATGGGAAAGGCAACGCGGTGTTAACCTGGCCAAATGGTACATTATTAGACGTAAGTTGAACATTTTTGACAAGGGACAAATTCATTAACTTGAGTATTCACAGGTACTAAATACATATGTATTAACTTCAACTGACGCCTTTCGATGATAAATATTTTAATCAGATCTACTCCTATGCTATAAAAATGTAAGAGAGCATTGAAAAAATTGGATGAGACTTTGTTCGATATTACTAGTACACTAGAATTAAATAAATAAAATTAAATACAATTTAGATACGATTTTTAATCACTTGAATAAAACATATTTTTTGAACATCGATTTCAGATATAAACAAATTGACTGTACAAATTGTTAAATTGTTAATTTATGAATATATATATATGTATATCTGAATAAGTCAATTGTTTATTAAAATTTCTGATTTGAACACTTTTCACACACAGTTTGAACCACTGTGCGGAGTGCAAAACTAATAACTGCTGTGCTTGTTTGTGTGGCGTTCAGTGTCTGCACATGGCTGAAATCTAACGCTAACACAGAAATTACTTGGCGCCACAAAACTACAACAAAAGCAACAACAGGCATACACACATATAAGTACTATACATTCATACACATATGTATGTATATTTATGTATGACTATGGAGCCGGACAACGTGCACCTTTTGGCCTCTATGGCACGGCACGCTGAGCGCCTGGCCCCGGTCTGGCCCGACAATCAACTAAGTATGTATATGTGTTTTGTGTGTGTGTATTTGTGTGTAGCTACCGTGTTGCAATTTGCGCTCCGTGGGTTGGCTTTTTGCATAGTGTCAATTTTGATTTAGCAAAATGTTGCAGTTGCCGCTTTGCGGCTGCGAATACGAGTACGAGTCCGTCGTGCTGTCTGCGCCCCGCCCGAGATATTCCCAGGCAAATATTTCGACTCCTACACATACAAGCATACAGTTATACAAATACAAATAAGAGTACACATACTATACACATACACACTCACACACACAGCTGCAATGGACATAAAGTGGGTGGCGCTGACAAGTTTTTTGAAAAACAAGAAATATTTCTTGCAACCCAACAAAAAGTGGGTGCAGCTGCTGAGCTGCTGCATCAAAGTGATTATATTTTTTTTCTTTTCAATCTTAAGTACTGAGCCATTAGAGTTGACATGAATTGATATTTGTTTTATTATAATGTATTTATAACTAAAGTAATGCTCAAATTTGTTTAATTATATTTATTTCAATACGTCATTAACTTGCTTTAAGAACAGGCTCTTTTGCAAATTTGCATTGTTTTAAAATTATTTTTATTTCCTCGACAGCCACCGTATTTAAATTCCTCACATCTTCTTGACTCTTTTTTGTAATACCAGCGAGTGAAATACCCCTTACATGGACCTCTAACTTGGGGCAGCAAGCAAATGCTATCCACTAAATGAAATTTAAGTATATAAATTTAAATATATAATAATTGCTTAAAAGTATTCCATTGGCACTTACAAGCACTGCTCTGGTACATTGAGAGCAAAATAGCTAATAAAATCCAGCTTATCGTCTTGAACAACATGACTTTTCAACGGAACTACTACTGATAATAACCTACCATTGAAAACTTATATACATATAGTATATATTAAATTCATAAGTCAGAATTAGTTCATCCTTTTGAAAGTGTACGATATAAGAATGGAGTCGAGAATTCATATATTGAAATAAACAAAGGGATTTTACTCAAATTATAAAGAAATAACCTTGTTTCAAATTCCTTTAATATTTTTCTTTGTATCTTATTTTGTATTATTATTAAAAAAACATTATACTGTTCATAATGAATTCTTTTGTAAGCGCAATACTATCAAATTTACGTTGATACGTAGAGTGAAAACAAAGCTCGATTTTAGAAATACCCTATAGCTCACACATATGGGACATTTTTGCTTGATTTTCAAATACTATACTATTCAAATATTATTATATCGAATTCCAATTTTAATATATTTATCTAAATCAGGGTATCAAACCGAACGAATACCCGCTTATGTTCGCATTTAGGTTTTCGATTATCGGTTATGCAAAATTTTTGTATATCGGCTACGAACGTTTTTCCGATTTTTTTAAGTTTCGGTTTCGAAATACCGGTATGATTTCGGTTTATAAAAACATATTGAAAATGTTAAAAATATGTAAATTGGAAAACAAATATTCAAAATTTTAATAAATTGAGATCTTATTATTGAGATAAATATGTAAATTAAATTGTTGCAGAAAATAAAATAAAATTGAGTTTTAAAAAACGATAATTACAGTTTAACAACATAATTCAATTCTATGCTTGACCTAACCGAAATTAACCGTTATGCATGTATGCTTTGGTATAATAAAAAAGTTTCCAATTTCAATCGGTTAGTACCGGTTTTAATGCCTGATTTAAATACATCTGTTTTCTTACATTGTAACAACTTATTTTAATATTATTCTTTGTTTTCATGATGTAGTTTTATACGAAGTTCTGCAAGTATTTATTAAAAGACATTATAAGACACAATAAGCTCTTTTGTAAGGACAATACAATGAAAATTACTATACATTGATACGCAGAGTGAAAACAAAGATCGTTCATACAAATACCCTGTAGTCACATTTAAACACACACGCATGCAAGGAAAGTATAGGCACTAATGAAAAATTATCCTTCTTAAAACATGAGTAAGTTTGAAAAGCAATTTTATTGTATTTCATTTATTTAAATACATGCGTTGTCCTTCCTTAAGAACAGGCCTTTTGGCAGCTATGCAATGTCATAAAGTTATTGTCGTTGCCTTGGCAGCCACCGTATTCGAATCTCTCGCAACTTTTAGATTGTCTGTTGTAATACCAACGAGTTATCCTCGCTCTGCAAGGGCCCACAACTCTGGGCTGTAAGCAGGCGGCGCCCACTAGATAGATAGATTATTATAATATAATAATTATTGTTGTAAATTATAAATTTGTCTTACAAGCATTGCCCTGCTGCACCAAAAGCACAAACACGATTAGCAACAAACTTGTCGTCTTCAACAACATGACTCTGTATCAGAATTTCAGTGTAATGATTCTACTGCTTAACGGCTTATATATAGCAATTCGAGCTCATTAATTAAACTGGTTATCTTTTGTATGTAGCAGAAAAGCCTTATACCGAAATAAATAAATCTGTTTTACTTCAATTATTACATTTACGAACTTCTTTTATATTAATGCGTTTTTTATGATATCGCTTTGCATTAAGTACACGTGATTACCCTACATTATACGAACTTTTCGCATTTATTATCATCATTACAATGAACATTAAATTTGAATTCGTTTAAACCTTTTATATGGTAAGTGTAATTATGATAAAAATCTTTTGAAGAATTATTGCTTTATTTATTGTTTATCAGCCATTAATATAAATATTTTGTAAACAATGAATACTTCAATCGGTATAAGTGAACAAAAAGTTGTTTAGACTTAAAGCAGTGCACTTGTTTATGTACCTCAGTTAGCAAATGTAGGACGTAGAGAATCTTTGCACTGTTCTTTCTTCACAAATAAATACTTTTATTTAATTGCAGACTGACACACAGTCATCTTGAATTAAACGTCTCACATGATTTGGTTGCATTGTTGGAAAACCGACGCACAATTCTTGATTTGCAGGGACCCTCATCGCTCGGCAGTAAGCAAATGGAGTTCACTAAGTTAAACATTAGCTTGATAAATTTGTCAATATATAGAATATTTTGTTAAATTCACTCACAAGCATTGCTGTGGTGCACAAAGAACACGATTATCAACAAGCTTTTCGTCTTCAACAACATGACAATAATACAAATTAAACAGTCTCATCAGGAATATAAAAATAACCTAAAGTGTACACATACTAAAGTAAATAAAGCTGTTTTCTTTTGTCAACTTGAATGTTCTCGAATGCAGTATATTAAGTATATATGTAAGAAAATTCTTATGTTGTTTATTTATTGTATAAAAATAATTTCAAGTGTGGATATTAAAACTAGAGACATAAAGTGGTGTGGGTTCATCTAGGCACTTGCCTCATTAAAAATATGAATACAGTGGGCACAATAGTATAGAATTGTCACAATTTTCGTAGCTCAAGCTTTAATTGATTCAGAGATACAGCGATTCATTCAGAAACGAATCTTTGCATTTTGGTTAGAACCATTTAACCTATTCCAAAATAAATGGGGATTTCCAGTCGTGAATTTAAGTGTTAAATTATTTAACTGTTTATTTTGGTTGTCTCTTCAGATACTTTATGTAAATGCGCATAAAAGAACTGAAAGTTTTCAAGACGCTGACACACTTAATGACTGAAAAGAGTGCAAAATGAGTTCGAAAGGAAGTTTGGAATGTGTGAAATGAACTTATGAAATATGCATGGGCACAGTTTTGAATCTCGCTATGTATTCTGATTTATTGGCATTGGAACGGTTAGCTTATGAATGGCTCATTATAGGATAGTTTGCGGAATTAATAAACAATAATAATATGGAAAACATGCTCGAAAGTGACTCGGAAATTAGTAAAGTGACAATTATGAGCATAATATTTAATTAAGTTCATGTTTACTTTTTAATTTAACTATTAAACTATCTACGAAGATTTTTCAATTAATGCTGGCTAATATTATTGAAATTCCAGACAAATTACATATGCCCTAGATTTGACCAAAAATTGTGAACATTTCTTTAATGATTCTGTACGATTTTATCATTAGCTTTACTTAAATTTCACTCTGTGCCGTCAAATTCATTAAAAAACTGCAAAATTTTTAGCCAAAGTAATTAAAGCGAAGCTTATATAATGAACCATGGAGACGAGGCGAATGCCCTTTGCAACTATAGCCTTTCTTTGGTTCCCCATATGCGAGACCAATGGATGAAAATTACCTGTCATTAATCAATGGGAAATAGTTAAGGTTCTTTGGCTCTCTCTCTCTTTCCTCCTAGGTGTTGTATTGATTGTTGTTGTTTCTTGGAGGAAGAATTCAAATTTAAAATTATAGAAGACGAACCAGTTTGTTGCTTAAGTCTTTTGTTTTATGACCCACATTTTGAATGCGGCGACAAGCGCTACAGTCAACTGTGCATAAACGCCACTTAACCTAAAATGTAATGTCCAACAAAACAAAATAAATCACAACAAGCCCAAAGAAACAAAAAAAAAGCCAACTTATTGCAAATTACATGCTGTGCGATAGTCACAAAAACCAAAACAACAACAAAAACGAGAGCGAAAACAACAACAACAACAAACGCAAACGTGAATGATGGCGCATCTAATCCAAGACAAGACAGAGCTTAAATCCAGGCCAAACTTAATCCAATAAAAATGTCGACTAAATGCAAACGCGACAAATGCTTGACGAACGACAGCGCTAATTTATTTAAAAGATTTAACCGACTTTTGTCCAACATGCGATGAGGTTGGACAAAGACAAGGTATCAGAGCAGCTTGGCAGCTAAATTTTAATTAAGACAAAATATTTGAAATTCTGACTATGACGACAACGACGACAACGAGCTGCAGCAACAAGTCAACAATTTGCCGTGCGCAATTTTTCAAATTACATTTCATTAAAGCGGGACAGAAAAAAAAAAGAAAGAAGGAAAGAAGCCTGCCTGCCAGCTAGTTGAGTTGCCAGCCTGATGAGCAAGTGAAGAGAAAACACAGAAAAAAAAACGAATGTAAAGCACCGTTTTGTCTGATTTCTGTTACACACACACACACACAGCAAAGACAACAACAGGTTATCTGTATCTTTGTATCTTTGTATCTGCTGCTGGCATTGCCCGCATGTAAGAACGCCCGCATAGGGTGACGATTCTTGCATTTTGGTTAGAACGCAAGTCTTTCTTCTAATATGCCACACATAAATTGTACAACAAATTAAATTTTAAAAGTTCAGTCCGAAGTTGCCCTGCAATTGCTGAGCAAGAACAAGAACAGCCTCCAATGGCAATAATAACAACAACAACAACAATAACAACAACTATGTCAGCCACTTGGCAACATTGCCAACTAGCAGCGACAACATTCCAGCTACCTTCAACTGCCCACTTGGCTCCCCTCTCCTATTCCGGTAGTCATCAAGCCCGTAACTAGCTGCAGCTACAAGTTGCCGTTTCTAATACAAAACTGTCGCTTGTGGCCGTGAGAGCTGCAAAATTGCACTGCAACTCTCTGTGAACGTGTCTGTATTTGTGTCTGTCTCTGTCTCTGTATTCGAGTCTGTATCTGTATCTGTGTTTGTCTCTGTTTCAGTCTCTGACTCGGACTGTGGCACAATCTCCGACCAATACAGACAGCAACAACAAAAATAAATAAATAATAATAAAAAATCCATTGCAATGCATTTTAGTATTGCTTATTGCGCCGTTGCAAACGCTATGAATTCATATATAAGTATAAGAAAAGCCATACAACAAAAATTGCAGACAAGAGAGACAAAAATTCCACAGACAAGTCACAACGAAGTTTAAAGTACTCTATAAGTTTAACAATCTATAATGCATCACTTGATAGAGTTAAGTAACTACAAACACAGGGAAAAAATTAAGTACTTAAAACGACACATTTCGAGCTTGATTTCTCACTAAGATTGAAATAACTAAATCAGTAAATCGTGTAAACTTGCAAAAATATAAAATATTCTTTAAATAAATATAATGTTTATCAAGCTACACATCACGCTACCTAATAAAATAATCCAAATCATCAACATGGGTGCAATATGTTGAAAAATATGGTGGTGTTTTTTTTTGCAAAATTTTATTTTATTTCTAAATTGGAATGCAAAAACGGTAGAAATAAATTAACAGAATGCTATAAAACACAAACAAATCTTTATATTATTTCTTCAAAATTTGCT
Source organism: Drosophila limbata (assembly GCA_963924055.1). Taxonomy (NCBI): domain Eukaryota; kingdom Metazoa; phylum Arthropoda; class Insecta; order Diptera; family Drosophilidae; genus Drosophila; species Drosophila limbata. The sequence goes on from OZ001352.1 coordinate 6,469,424, forward strand.
TATTCAAATCTAGCCGTTTTAACTAGGGTTGTTGAAAATATATCAAAATATCAATATATCGATATTTTTTATAAAAAATTATATATTTATATCGCGATATTAGATTTGCCGATATATTAAATATGCGATATTTTTTTTTGATATTTGAAATTTATGAGTTGGTAAATGTCAAAAAAATGTTACCAAAAAACAGCCTACTGTGAATATTGTTCTCGCAGCAAGCTTGCAACGTTTTCAACCTGCAACGCTGCTAGGGTCAAGTGAACACCCTAATTATGAAAAATATATATGGAAATATTTACTGAAATGAACTGTATTTTTATGGTATATATTGTTATGTTAAAAAGGTAAAAGAAATAATATCAAAATATATCAATATATCGATATTTTAAAATGATATATTAAATATCATTTTGATATTTTTTTAAAATGGAAAATATCATCGATACGATATTTTTAAAATATTCGACAACCCTAGTTTTAACGGACTAATTCTGGCAGCACTGCATGGGTGTTAAAAAGCTTTCAGCTTGTGTGAAGACTAACTACAGAAATTATCCAATTAAATAGTCTTAATTTCTAAGGGTCTGTCAAACTGAACCTCATAGCAGACAAGCCAGAACCACTTGAGAATTCTAAGCCAGCCAAAGTAAAAAATATATAAGTATTAAAGAACGTCATTTAAGATTGTATGAACGTGATCTGGGAGTCGAACTTGAGCCCCGAACTTTTATTAATTATTTCGGTACTCATTTCTAATAATTTTAGAGTTTTACTTGATTCAAGGCAGGTTGTACTTACATCAAGATTGTAAGTACTTGATTAAAAAATTTTTATGCTTAAGTAATTCAATCTAATATTAAGTATACATATTAAGTATCAAATATACTTAAATCGAGTTGATTCGAACTTAATTTTAGTAAAACATAGTAATTTAAGTTCTTAATTTTGAATAAACATAGCTAAAACATAAAAATGTTTTCAATTTCATTGCATTTCGAAAACTGAATTACAGATAATTGAACGTGCAATAAGTAAAGTATTTGTATGTTTAATAAAATAAAATAGAACATAAAAGATTTTAAGGCAATAATGCATATTATTATTATTATAAAAGTGAGATATAAATTAATATTCAAATATAAAATATTTATTAAGTCAACATATGCTTAACATAATCAAAGATCAATCAAAGATCAACCTATTCTTGAAAGGTCAACTAAAAACCAGATTATTCTTCACGTAAACTCTCTTCCAGATGTTGCCACAACTGAATGTTAAAGTTACTATGCCCAACTAGGGTATTTAAAATTTTTGTTGAAAATCTTTTGAAATCGACGCGCGGCTTTTCCATGTCTATGGCGGCGTCGTTGACGATGTCGTCGGCTGCTTTTGGCTTGAAAGCTTTTTGGCTTTGATTGCCAGCCCGCTGAAGCTGCGGGCCATGGCTGACTGGACTGGACCGAGTTGGCCTGTTGGCCAGGCCGACTGCTGGCTGGCTTGTCATTGCATTGCGCATATGTTGACATTTTTTTTGTGATTTTTCTTTTTTATGAAAATACTTTAAATTGTTTGTAAATGCATAAAATGGCTGCGACAGGCGGGCATAACTTTTGGCCTATGATATTTTTGCGAGTCGATCAAGTTTGTCGCTTAACTCTTTTGTTTTACCACGGACATTTGGAAAGCAAGCCAGCAATTGCCAAGCAGCAGGGACTTGTCAGTGTTTGTTGTTGTCCAAGCTCGACTTGGAGCTGTTGATGACAGCGGGGACATGTTGATATAATGCAGAGGGGACGAGAAGTGCTTTGTTCAAATGTCATAACGTTATGTCGAAATCTTTGACAGTTATCAAATTAACAATTCAAAAACATTTAACCTTTTTAAGCCACAAACAAACAACAGGAAAGCAGCCAAAAGCTATGAAAAAGTTGCCACATGTTTCCGTGTTGCTGCGGATACCCCCCAGGCACTCAATTAATGACATTATATGTATGTGCATGCATGTGTCTGTATTGTGCCTGTAGACACTTATAGATAGAATTGAAAACATTTGGCACAGACATGTTTAGCAGATGGCACAGCAGAGATCTTGAATGTGCGTATAAATATCGACAACGGACAATTCCTGGAAATCATATAAAACTGAAAGTCACTGTCCCGATTAGCATGTATAATTTATGTTGCTGCTGCTCTGGTCACAATTGCAAATGTGTGTTATAAAATCAAACGATATGGCAATGAGCATATCCGTTGCATGACTTTCCAGTCTGGCTTAAATGGCACATAATGAGCAACTAACTAGCATTGGTGGCTGCATTAATGTTTATAACTATTTCGCCAATATTATACCAGTTATGAAAGCAAAGCAAAAACGACAGGAGGCTGCGTGCAGAATGTCAGCATGTTGCTTGTAATGGGCGTCTCTATGCAGATCAACCAGTTGCCAGCCATAACAGCAGCAGCAACCACTGAGCCTCAGTCTGACTTCCTTTACGTATAATTTGCTTGCAAATTTGCCAGGCAAACCAGAGAGGGTGTATGTGTATGTGTGTGTGTGCATGTCCATGTATCTGTGAGAGCGCGAACGAGTTATGGGCAAAATGGTGCATATATAGTTACCACAACAGCAACAACAACCACAATAAATATTTCTTCGAAGGTGTGATTTTAATGTGACAACTCTGCAACTGGTTTGGAACTATGCACATTCTCTGCTGTTGTGCCGAAGATGCGTAATAATTTACCCAGCTAAAGACAGAGTCTAGGATATCCGTATGGTACAATTATTCCTCTGCAGTTTTACGAGCATGCACGAAACACAGACCGAAAAAAAAACCAAAGAATTTTTTTGCATTTGCTGAAGCCACACAAAAACAAGACAAAACCGATACACAGCGAATGAGCGATAGTAAGACAGAGAGAGAGAGAGAGAGAGAGATTGTAAGGTTAAAACGAGATTTTTAATTGCAATTTAATAAATAGCAGTTGCTACCTTTTGAATACACGTCACACGTTTAGTTTTCATTTATGCATCGCACTTTCCATTTAGTATTTGGCAGTTTTTGCAGCTTCATTGAATTACTTTTGTGCATGTATTTTTTGAATTTACTTTTGTTATTTTATTTCACACAGCTTTTCTCTACTTTATTTTCATTGCAAGTTGTATACACACATGCATATACATATACGTGTATGTATACGTATACGCTGATCTTTCACTATGGCTCTTTTACTTTGCTTTATGTTATCTTTTTATTTTTGCTGCCTTTGCTTTGCACACTAGCACCACAACACCACTACACCTCTGACACGAACGCACACTTTTACTCTCGCACACACGCGCAGGCTGTCAGGCAGGCACGCAACGTAATGCGGCGCCTGAAGAATTGGTTTCATCCGCTACGACACTGGACGAATTACAGCGCACGGCAACAGGTAAATGGCAACTGAGTGTGCGACCAGCGCACAGTTCCTCACTCAGCAACGACTACACTCAGCCTCTGTCTGTGTATCTGTCAACTGCTGTTGTGTGTGTGTGTATGCCTGCAAATGAGAGAGCATTTTCTCTTTACCTCAACGCCTGTCACTCTTTACTAAGCAGCATTGCCAGACGAAATAAAAGACTTAAGCTACAAACTTGCGGTTTTATGGAGCCAAGAAATTTTATTTGAATTTAAACAAATGTCAAGAAATGCACATACAATAATGTAAATGTCATATTATTTTTACAACTAATTAAAAAAAAAATTACAATTTATTACGAATTACTTTTTTATCTGCCTTTAATCAATTGAAATATAATTTAACTACACGTATCATCATTTAAATCATTTTAACAAACACAATAGCTTATTGAAAGTGAATAAGCTGTATAACAATATATCATTTGATCTAAGTTATTTTTGCATAACCACTCTATTTTTAAAATGCCTATTTTTTTATTAAACGAAGAAAATTTTTTATTTTTTAAACTGTAGCATAGCCGATTTGGAATTTCACAGTCAAGTAACTTACGTATAATTTAACAAGTATGAATAATTTGTGCGAAGCATTATGAAATATTCCATTGCAATTAACATATGGACAAAACAAAACATTCATTCTAATAAACTGGCTACCCTACACATTTTATGTAATCTCTATCTTATACAAAAATCTCTTTAAGGTAAAAGTCTAGTGACAAAAACATTTTCATGGCCCAAAATGTCCGGGTTTTTTCAAAAATAGCAAAAATGTGGGAAAAGATACCTTTTCAACGATATATAGATTGTATTTGTAGCTTCTATGGTTTAGATACTGTGGGGTTTTAGCGGGTTTTAGCGATTTACCGCTAAACTAGCGATTTTTCGAAAATGTAGATTTTTGATCGGGAACATGTCCTCCTTCAAACTTTTAAGCTATAGCAACGCTTTGATAAAAAAAAAACAAACTGACTTTTCATCTCATTTTCGGAAGGCGACTAATAATATCAAAATTAATTATCTTTTCAACCGTATTTTTGATAATAGTAAAAAATTAAGAAAATATACCAAAAGGCTCCAACGGTCCCATTTGCTCAAATCGTTTAAGCTTTACCCCACTCACTTACACCTGCTTATCTGGTAAGCTTCCAAAAGACTTGCACATTTGGTAGTTAAAACAATACTTTTCGATCGGTTAATAACTCGACCTGATCGGACTGTCATAGTAAATTTTCCATTCTTGCCTTCGTCACTAGAGCGGACTGCCGTCCGCAGTGATAAATAATGACAAATTTGATTATACCGTAACCGTTTTGGTATATTGCAATTCTATTCAACAAATATTTAGCGTAATAGGTACATAATATTTGCTTTTCTGATTAAGAAAATGTAGGCACATTGGTGAGCAACCTGGGCTCTTATCTATTGCAAGTCTTCACCAGTCTTCGCATCGCATTCAGATTTCGTTCGCATTTCCATCATCTTACTTATTTGTTCAAGAAACTCACTTTTTGTTTCAAGAATATCTGCAAACGATTTTGTAAGTTTTCCCAAAGATTCGAGTGCTTCGCTACCTTTGGAAGCAATTTCGCCAAACTGCTTGCCAAGATCCACAAGTTCACCGAGTTCACCGAGTTCACCATGATCTTTGCTTTCGCTTAATGGGAGGAGATACACTAGTACTACTGTAAAATGAAAGAGAATGTTACGAAAATCAATCAAAAATCACAACTAAATAATGCCACATACCACCAATAAGTAAAAAAACTTGAATTGAGTTCGCCATGTCCAACTTGGTTCGCGTATCCTCTAGTAATAACAGTACAACTGATTTTGGCTTTAATAAAAGTACGGCTAAAGCCCGTGCTTAATATATTTAGCTATGGCTAATGAAACTAAAATAATTACCAGCTTACTACTTTCATTTTCCGCTTTATTACTAGCAAAATTCTGCTTATATAAAATGGAGATTTCATACTTTAATGATTCATCGGTTAAAAATTAATAATTTCCAGTAGTATCCAAAATACAGACAATTATGTTAAGTTGCAGAAAGGTAAATATTTTTATAGTGCCTATTTGTGAATCATTTGAAATCGAGCATTTACTTGATGCAAATGTTGCTAAAATTCACATTTTTTAACCAAATAATTGTAATACTTGAAATTTCTTATAAAATTTTGAATGTAAGGCAGAAATTTAATTATTTAAAGGGGGTGCAGCTTTATATTATCGTAAATCAAAATACTTTAAGCCTAAAAAGGAAATAATGTTTATTTTTGATTAAGACTTGATTGTGCTTTGTAACTAAGAAATTAGATTTTATTAAAAAGATGAATAATTTGTGTACTTGGCTCAATATCTTCAATGTTCACTTTTAGTATTAGCTTAATTACTGAAAGATTTTTTTGTAGAATGTATTGAAAATCTAATTATATAAATCAATTATATAAAAATGAAATGAACTAAAGGCGGGGCTTTGAAAATATATTTTTAATTAAATGTTGGCATATTGATAAACAATAGATCTATTATAACTTTTCAGCTTTAACGAGTGACCGTAACGATTATAAATTTTAAAATAAATTATTAAATACAAATTATTTATTGATTTTTATCAAAAAAATTTTAAGAAAACTGTTATTTTTCCGTATTTCAATATTCATTAAAAATACATAAATTAACTCTAATTTTCAATTCGTATTATAAAAATAAATAATAGCAAATAACTTTTATACTATGACTTTTAATTAAAAATTTAAGATAAAGCTTGTTTAGTTTCTCAAAACTCTTATTTGCGATCCCTGGTTTTAACAATTGAAATCGCTTCGCACTCATGTTTCTATTTCATTTCATTCCTTTCAAACATGTTACTAAATAACTCAATAAATTCCAAAATTGCTTGCCAAGTTCCACAATTTCACAGAGTTCACCATGATATTTGCTTTCGCTTAATGGGAGGAGATACTCTAGTACTACTGTGAAATGAAATAGAATATCAATCAAAAATCACACCTAAATATCGGCACATACCACCAATAAGCAGATAAACTTGAATTGAGTTTGCCATGTCCAACTTGATTCGGGGATCCCTTAGTAATAGCAGTAGAGGTGGAGAACTATCGATAGCACTATCGACACTATCGATGGTTGGGCGCTATCGAGCTACTATCTATAGCAGCTACCCACTTTCGATAGTTCCCGAAGTACTATCGATAGTTTCTAATTGCTAAAAATTACTTTTTTAACCTCTTTTTCCTCATTTTCATACAAAAAGTGCCTTGAAGAAGATTTTTGAAAATTCATTTTTACAGTCACTCTTAGAATTAGAATAGATGTTAGATGTTTACAAAAATTCGAAATTTTCAATAAGTACTTAATGGGTTAAGGAAAGTTTAGCAAATACATATAAAAAGCTATTATTTTCTTATGTAAAGTCAAAAAATTAAGTTTTTTTCAGAGTGTAAAGTGTTTCTTGACAAACTGTATGTATTTTTTGTGTTCGGGACTATCGTCGACTATCGATAGCACTGTAGTCGACTATCGTCAACTATCTATGGTTTTGAAAATACTATCGTCGGCTGTCGATGGCGCCGACTATCGATAGTTCTCCACCTCTAAATAGCAGTAACCGATTTTTGCATTTATAAAAGAACAGCAAATGCTTAATATATTAATTTATAGCTAATGAGAATAGAAATATTAAAAAGTTACTACAATCATTTATTGCGTTCAATATATTTCTCGCTAAACACAGATTTCATACTTAAAAAATTCGTCGGTTAGAAAATAATCTTATTTTAAGTATTGTGCAAATTTATTAAAGAGGAAGAGAGAGTGTTATATTTTTTAATAGTATTGGAAGATATATAAAATTGCAGATAAGTAAATAAAAAAAATAAATGTCCTCAAATTCGCAATTGAAACCAATATTATCTTTGCTTTGAATTTGAGGCAGAAATTTAAATATTTGTACAAGGGGTGCAGTTTTACTATATATCCTCATTATTGAGTTGAGGGTCTTTCTATTGGTGAAAATATTGTGCTACTTTTGCGGTGGTCACACGTTATGTTGGCCAAGACATTTCACCATAGCATAAATAAAAATGCCCACTGGCCAAACGAACGTGCTCGAAGAGAAGCAGCTGCTACAGAAGAGAGAGAGAGAGTGAAGAAGAGAGAAAGAAGTGTAAACATAGACGCATAAAAATTACCATTGTATTGTTGCTGCTACCAAAGACAATGGAAAAAAAAGAGTCTTAAGAGTACTGTATGTAGATGTAGATCTGTATTTGTATTTGTAATTGTGTTTGCATCTGTAGCTGTGAGAGAGTTGTGTGAGTTGGATTACATGCCTCTGTTCGCCTCTCCCAGCGATCAGACTTTGCCTCTTTTGTTTGCATTGGAATTTCTTTCTTTTCATAAACATGTTTCGAGCGCACATTCAACATTGTTGTTGTTGTTGTTGTAATTGTTGTTGTGGGCTTATTACAGCATTTATGAGGCAGGCGGCTTGGACAGCATTTGTTGAAGGAGCGCGCGCTCAACCGCACACATACGAGTTCGAGTCTAAGCCAAAGTGGCATGAAACAAGTTCAGCGATGCTGCTGCTGCTGCTGCTCTGCCTCTGCTTCTGCCTCTGTCTCTGCTTCAGTCTCTGGCTTTGGCTTTGGCTTCTTGAATGACTGCGACGCAGGAATGCAGTGTTGTAAATAGCTGCTGCAACGGCGACGTCAACATTGTTGTCTTTGGCTTGGACGACGCGGAATCAGAGCAAGTCACACAGAGCCAGAAGAGTCTGCCAAGGCAGCGCAGATCGCGACAACGATCAGAGCTTCACTGAAAACAGAGCCAAAGCCAGAGCAAAAGTCCAAGCCATGGCCAAGACAACGGCGGCAGCGGTAACGGCAGCGGCAGCAATGAAAATTGCTGAGAGCGCCCCGAGGGCTTCCACTTGGACTTGGACTGGACCTGGATCTGGATCGGACCAGGTCTTGAGTACGGGCCTTTTGCTGTTGCCAACAACATTGACCACGATCGATAAAACTTACACACTTACACACACACACTCACACACACACTCATGAGTACTCACATGCTAGTCACTGTTTATGTTTATGAATCGTATTGCAGATTTTCACATCGAGAACGAGTACGGCATTATGCGTTTATCTTAGAGGGTTAATATATTTTTCTTCTAGATTCCGGCATTGCGGCCTTGGTAATTAAATCGCAAGAAACTGATAATGATACGACACGGGCGTATTCGGGCAACAGCAAAAGGGTTTATTCACTCCACACTCACTCACAATTACAGACCCCAAATATGCCTCTAGGAAATTATTCATGATAACAGAGATTGCATTGATTGATTGTGTGTGCGCGCCTTGGCCAGCTCTCAACTTGGCCAACTTGGCCAACTCCATCGTTTCGATCGACTCCATTGGGTTGCACTGTTGCCCTGTTGGTAGCCAGCACTGGAGCTTGAGTTATTTGAGCTATTAAATGTCTGTGATTTGCTCATAAGTTACTGTATGCGATCTTCAGATCAATTGTTGCTTCCACATGTGTCTGTGCCCCCGTGGTTATTGTGCTCACTACTCACTGCGCCTCCGAAAACTATTTATGAATACTGAACAAAGGCATTGCTGGAATTCAATACTATTTAGTATAACTGATTTTTAGACCCCGTAATTAAAAATTATTATAGGGGTCTATTAACTTTGTCGCAAAAAAGAAGTGCGCAACAAATTTGAGTTATCTGTTTGAGATATCTAAACTAAATTGACAGAATATGCATATAGGATAGTCCCATACATCCTTACCAAATTTGGTTGATATCGGACCACTATATCATATAGCTGCCATAGAAACGATCAGTCGAAAACCAAGTCTTTGCCTGAAAAACGTTTTGGTTGTTTGAGATATCTTAACAAATCTGACACAATCAGCATCTGTTATGGTCCTATACAGCCTGACCAAGTTTGGTTGAAATCGTTTCACTATTTCATATAGCTGTCATATAGTACAAACCAAACTAGAAAATCGTTAAAAAGATGATTTACATTCTTTCACTGCAAAGCGAATTACTCCGCCATTTATCCATGGATTCTCATAAACAATTTTCTTCGTAACAGTGTCAGCTTTACGCTAACACTTAAAATAAATTTTACCTTTGCGATATCTATTTTTTCTACCTTTAATTTGAGTGCTTTTTTGGGCACATCGGTTATTTAGATTTCGTGGTATACTCTAAAATGTCGGAGCATCTTCCATAATTCGGGAAAAATTAATCAGGGATGCCACAGAAATCGCAAGCGAAATTGAATTCCGCAGAAAGCAATTCCGCACGGAAATTTCCGAGGTGCCATAGAACTTCGAATGATTTAATGTTTTTTAGCAGTTTTACCAACCTTTTCGAATTAGGCTGCTAAGGGCTGACACCTTCTCAGATTAAATTACCCAAGGGTTTGTTTAGCAACTTTTTTAAGTTTATAATTGCAGTACAATAGGTTTGTAATTTTTTTGTCATTTAATTAAAATAATTTTATTTATTTATGCATTGATTGCTTTTGTTTAGGTGAAAAAAATTTAAAAGTAATTGGCGCGAAAAAATGAAAATTACTCGACAACTCTAGCAATTGTCTGCCATTAGTCTGGCAGCTCTTCGTGAAAAATGTTTTCACAAATTGCACAATAAGTTAAAGGTTTTATTCGGTAAAACTTGATTTACCTCAAAAGACCTATTTTTGTAATGCTTAATTTAAAGAAAACTGAAGTGGTTCCATATATTTTTTTTAAATACCTTACTTCGAATTCTGACTAAAAAATGTGGCATCGCTGACCCTGACTTCGAAGATCTGAATCGGACTAGGTGGCAGCATCGGACGCCAGCGATCTTAGCGCTAGTTTAATACGCGTAAAATTATTCTGCGTTTTGACCTGTGGCACAGCGAAATGAAATTGAAGAGAGATTCAAGCGAAAGCGATTTCTGTGGCACCCCCAAATATTTCGAAAACACTTACATGAAAAAAATTTTAAGTCCGATTTTCGTGTTAAGTGGGCCAAAATCCACAAAAAAAGTGCACTGAGACATGAAAAACAAAATTTTGTTTTTGTTTTTGTAAACTGGTGTAATTAGGTACTGAAATAAACTGTTATTGATCAAAACTTTAACTAATATTAGATACAAATAAAAGAAATAACTTGTATTTATAAAAATCTAAATTAAATATTGTAAAATGAATTATAATTGTAAAATAAATAATAATAATAAAAATAGTTAAAAAATAATTGTAACGCCAATCATATGATTAAATCAACAATATTATGTTGTGACTAGTGCCGTAATCATAAGTTCCCTACACTACATAAAACTCAAAACATAAAACTCATGACATAATGATTATTCGTTAAGTTTTGTTTGCTGAAAAATAATGATTTTTGGTTGAGTAGTTAGGTATAACTCAAATTTGATCATTATTTTGTGAGCAAATCAATAAAAATTAAAATTAATCATTATTTCATAATTTTTGTAATAAAACTTATAATGATTACAGTCCCTGATAAATATTATACACAAACATCACATTTAAGAAGAGCAGCGATTTTTATTTAAAATACATCAAATTGTTTGTAATAACAGTATGTCTGCCAATAAACGTATATTAAAGACTTTAGGATAAAAATTACGATTAATGGTTATTAATGACTTTTATTTCTTTTTATTCATAAAAAAAAATGAGTAAATTTGATTTTTATTAAATTAATAATAATTAAAATCGATTACTATTTTTAAATCATAAAAATTTATCAAAAGTGAATTTTTTACATATTCCACACAACAGTTTCTGTCATTACTTTAAATACATTTTAGAAAATATTCTAAGATTTATTAAACAAGTGTGCAAGTGTGACGAAAAGTGTAATAAGCTTGTTATGGCTTAGAGTTCACTTTACAATAACTAAGGCTACAACTATAAAGTCCATAGTTGCTTTAAGAGACTTGTTTGTTGAGACCCAGACAAACGGACTCAGCTCGTTGTCCTGATTGGGACAATGCATATGTTAAATGAGGTCGATAAGCCATTTTAAAAGCGTCACGAATTGCGACAGCACACTTACAAATTCCAACTGCCTGGATACTGAGGTGCACATGTGCAATTTGTTTAAGAGCTTTCAACAATTGTAGTTTAACGAACACTCTGCTTCTTATTGAACAAGTAATTAACTAAGGCGCAGAGCCAACAGGCTCATAAAAAGTGTATTGGACTTTAAATTACAAAAAACTATTGGCGGAAGCTACGAGTGAAGTATACCTGAAATTGTTAGCTGTAAGCTCTTAATATTTATATATAATTTTTATTTTCTTTAAAATTGGTAGGCAATTTTGTAAAGATATTAAAATAAATATAACATTTTAATACTATGATTTTGAAGCATGCTAAAAATTATGATTATATTGATATTTTATTTATTTAAAATTATTGTAGTTTCCCATAACTTCATTTGTATAGATTCATATATTCAGACTTTTGACTCTCATTTCTTCTTATTTGTTATCTTCTTCCTTCGAAGAACGTTAATTAGTGTCAAGTTCCAATGCGTTTGGTGCCTGCCCTTTGACCTTGTTATGGTATGTCTTGAGTTTTATTTTTGCATGCTCGAGTCTCCAACTTTTATTGGGCAGGGCATAAATATAAACATAAACATAAACCCAGTTGAAGGTACTAATTTGTGAGCGTTTAGCAACGGATTGCCTTGCAAGTCAGTTGTCAATATGTTGATTATACAATATAAAGTAGACAGGGCCCAGTGTGTAACTGTAACTGTAACTGTCAATGGCAACTCATTTGTATTTATAAACCGAAACCCTAAAAATATGCAGTATTTTTTTCGATTTTATTCGTAGTTGGGGAAAACGTTTTTGGCCTCATTTCAGTTGGAAGTTGAACAACCGGAATAGGGTTTGAAGGGAAAAGAGGAGGGCGGAGCTGAGGGAAAGATACAAGCCAATATTGGCACAAATGTCTGAGCGTGCTTTCAATACATTGGTGGCGACAAACGTCGACCATTTTGAGCTATCGATCAAACAGACGCACCGCGGAATTGTCCTCCAGCGGCGCCTCAGTACGAGGATCCTTGAGCTGTGAAAATGTCGTCCCCCCGGGGAGACGCCACTGGCTGTTGAATGCATTGCAAATCGTGTGCAGTCCAAATGTTAGCATTATGCTGTGGAATTTCCGACTGGGCACGTCATGGCACCAAACACATTAAAAGCACACTAAACTATATACTTATGCACAGACACACACCCCGGACACCCCCCGCGTTGCCAGCCATGTCATGTTGGAAGGACTGTGTTGAAAAACCGAGTCTATAAAAGCTTTGACTTCGGAACGCAGCCGTTTCAGTTAAACATCAACGCGTTTCAACGTCCTGTCGTCTGTCGCTCTGTCGCGTTCGCATCCTGAGGTTGACTCAAAGAAACAATTAAAGCATAACCGCCAAGCGGAAGGAAGTGCATACCACAAGTGCTTTCCCCACTTAACGTTGCATGCCAGTCCAAATTGCTGAACAGAATCGCAACAAAAGTTTTCAAGACTCGCCTTCTGTTTTTGCCTTCAAGACCTAGTTGTTGTTGCTGCTGTTATTGTTTTTGTTGTGCTTCCTTGTAACCCCATGTTGGCCTCCTCGCCACCGTTTGTGTAAAATGAAAACTGAAAATTTCTTCAAGTACGGCGCCCCCTTGTACAACTTGAAAAGTACTCGCGCTCATTCACAAGCCCAACCGCAGAGTGTCGGCAACAGCAACGGCAACGGCAACCCAAACAATTTGACATCGTTGCTGACAAGCGAGAATTTGCGTAATCTGACGCAAAACCGCGGATCCGGTTATTCCGATAGGGAGAGCATCTGCAGCGTCAGCAGCGCCGCCGGCAGGATTAAACGCCGATCAAGGTAATGACAGAACATATCCATACTAACAGTGCTGTTCGAGAATGCCAACTTGAAAGTCTATGTAATTATAGCAACGGATTTTTAATTATGTCAAACAGATGCTAGGAACGTATTAACTTTTGAATAAACTAAACGCATTCCTTAAGGGGGTACTCTAGTGTAGAGGCATGCATTTCTCCCGGGTTTTGAAGCGCTGTACAAAGAAAACAAAAAATATTTTTACTATAATTTTGTTTATCATTTGTTTATTGATGTTTTATTATTACATAAAAAAATTAACCAAAAAAAAAATTTAAATTGACAAAGTTATGAGCAGTCAACCCTTTTTGTGATCTGAAACATAAAAAATACACGTATTCTTAATTATTATAGATGCCGCCATCGTGTGAACCTTGGACTAGTAAAAATTTTTTTTTTTAAATTAGCGGCAGTTAGAAAGAAAAAAATTTTTTTTTATATTTTTTTAGCAATTCCGAATTTTTTAAAAATACTAAATAAGAAGTTATAGTTTTGTGCAAGGTTCACGCTATGAAGAGATGTATAAAGAACATCCTCTTAAAATTTGAAGCCAATCGGTTCATTAGAACTCGAGATATCCTTACCACCAGCTCGAACAAAGTGGTTTCGAGAAAAACATGTTCAAAGTTTTGAGACAAGGAAGACCGAAACCGATGCCACGTCACTTACTATAAACGGCTATAACTCATAAACTAATAGGAATTTTGAAAAATCCTTTTAATGAACGTCTAAACTTTGGAAATATGAAAAACATTTTTTTGAGATTTTTCTAAAATTCTACACTAGTATACCACCTTAAAGAAAAAAATGAGATTATGATTTTAAAATCTTATATGTATAATATTTCATTCGAATTTTAGAAACAAAAGAATAAATTTAAATTTTTGAACCAACTTTTTACTATAAACTTTGATATAATTTTTACTAGGCAATCAATTTTTTATAATCACGTAGGAAATCTAAGTTATACAAAACAAGATTTATATTTTTTTTTTTAATTTTTGCGTTGAAGAATTATAGGCTACACATATTTTAAAAAAACCATAATTTTCCAAATCATTTTGGGGCTTTTTTTTTCTGAAGAGCATTAAAAAATGTATTAAATTACTCTTTTCTTTCGTATTTGTATTGCAAGCTATTCGAATAACATGATCGTGTTTAAATTAATATATTTATTTTATTAGAGATGAATTTTAGCTGACTTGAGGTCTGGTCCAGATAATCAAATAAAAAGGTCACCAAAAACAAACATCTATATATTTATTTTATTTAAAAATACTTTATTGGTGTTGCAAGTGAACTGTAAATATTAATATTAAATTTGAATACTTAAATAAACATCAATATGCTGACTGGACTTTACTTAGTGTTCTAATTCATTAAACATAAACATTTCCCATTTTTACTACCTGGACTATGTTAATTTGATTATTTGAATAAACTAAATATTTGTTCTCTAAATTGTTTTTTAATTTTCCTTCCAATTCCACAACTGGTTCAAAGGAATAATTAAATTTGAAATTTATACTTGCCCGTCTCAATATGAGGTGAAAATTCAGTACTCCAGAATTTCTGATATTAAATTGACGATATTAATGTGACGAACGATATAAAATTGAATACTTAAATTATTCTTAAAATTAAAGTTTGGCATTCGTCATTGCGCAAAAAAATTACTATTTTTAGGAATGAAGAATCAGTACCATTGTGCCTTTTTATGAGAATAATTTATATGTTTAATTTAATATCGTTCGTCACATAATTGAATATCAGAAATTTTGGGGCATGAAAATGTTTTCGTCACTAGATTTTGCCTTGTAAAGGGGTATTTTTTGGAAGATTTGCAATTACTCTTAAAAATATAAGCAGCAATGAGTCTTTCAATGTACTAAAAGCTAATTAAAACGCATAGATTTAGCAACCCCCACAAAAACGAACCTAAAGAAAGAAAAAACTAACGAAGCTAACTGAACCATGACGCATGTACACAACTACATATATGTTCGTATGTGTAGTCGTATACGTTAGCAGGGTTAAAGGACTGAACACATTTGTATTTTGGCCAAATTGTTGTCCCGGCAACCGTCACTTGTCACCCCAAATGAAAGGGCAGCCTCAGTTTCAGTGTCTGACCAACTCGCGAGCAACGAGTAGACACATTATTGTTCTTTAGCTGGAAAATAAAAATATAACTTGTATAGGATGTGATCATAAATGGATGTAAAGTGCTAAACTCTCGCGTCTTTCTATACACAACTTTAGGAACTTCTCGATGAAGTCCTCGAGGGGCATCAGCAAGAAGAGCAAGACCATGGATTATACCAATTATGCGTATAATGAGGCGGTGGGTCGCCTCAAGGTAATGCTGGCCGACAACTCGTACGTGGCCACGCCCAAAATGGTCGGCAGCTCCAGCGCCTATCTGCGCAACTTCAACGAGGACTCAGGCGATAATTTCTCGGATAATTTATCGGTAAATGAATGTTGCAAATGCTGATAAATTAATTGACTTGCTAAAGATTCGTTTTGCACTCTCGTCGGCCTAGGTGATCGAAAGACCCGTCTTCTCGGACATTTCCAAGTATCTGTCGCCCAGCCAGAAGTCGCGGATGAGCACGTATCGTCCAAAGAAGAGCTACACGTCTGGCTATCTCTCCGCCTCGAAGGAGAATCTAGCCAGCAACCCAACTCTCTATCCCGGCAGTGTGCCGGTGACAACAATGCCCACGGACAGCGTTCAGGCTCCGGTCGAGATCTTTAATTTTATTGAGAAGCAAGAGGATTACATTGAACAGCTGGAGAAGGAGTCCAAGTACTGTCGCAACGAGCTAACCAATTTGCTGGGCAAGGTCAAGGATGTGATCAACGAGAACGAGCATCTAACGGAGAATGCACGTAGCGAGCTGGCGGCTTTGGGAAGTGGCACTTCCAAGCCATTGTCGCAGCCGACAGCAATTACCACCAACACCACTACCACCAGTCCGTCCTCGGATAGCGATGAGCACTTGCTCTACGCCGGTCGCAAGACTCCAGGCACACCACGCAAGGGCAACTTAAAGGTGCAATCCCCACGCTATGCCAGTGCACCGAACATTGTCTACGAGGCACGTATCAGCGAACTGGAGGCCGAGCTAATGCAGGCCAACATCGATCTGAAACGCGTCAGATGCGAAAATGAGGAGCTCAAACGAAAGCTGGCCCACACGGATCCCCTCAGTGCTGTCGCCACCTTGGGCAGCGGCAACTGCGAGACGCATCGCAAGCAGCTGGAGATTATGCAGCAGGATAAATCAGCTCTCGAGGAGTCGGTGCGCCAGCTGCAACGCATGCTGGACGAGGCCAAGTCGCAGTCCCATCAGCACAACGCCAGCTCCAAGCGGTACATTAGCGATCTCGTCCAAATGGAACGCTCCCAGGCAGAGGTAAGATCACTCACTCTGTGTCATTTAGTTGTTTAGTTGAATTATTTCCAATTATGCCCATTTTTATACCCGTTACTTAACAAATAGGTAAAAGGGTATATTGTATTCGTTGAAATGTGTGTAACAGGGAGAAGGAAGCATCTCCGACCCTATAAATATATATTGTCGTGATCAGCATCATCAGCCGAGTCGATTTAGCCATGTCTTTCTTTCCGTCTGTCCGTCCGTGCGAGATCCTAGATCTCAGCGACTACAAGAGCTTGAGCAATCAAATTTGGCACGCAGACTTCTATAAACCCCACGCAGATCAAGTTTGTTTCAAATTTTTACCACGGCCTTTGCGCCCCCTTTTTAAGATATTACGTTTTTTTTGGCAATTAACGTTAACTACTGTTATTGGCTATCAGCCTACTAAATCGTGACAAGATTGGACAAATAGATTGGTGGTAAAGGCTGTTTTAAGTTTTAAGCAAAATAAGTGCCTAAAAGGACGCAATAAATAACATTTTATGCACATTTACATAAGTAAGGGGTATCCTACAGTCGGAAGCTCGACTATAGCCTTTCCCACTTCTTCAATGTCTAAAGAAGGTGTTTGGTAACTTTTAAAAAGATATTGTGACATCAAATGTATAGAAACTTATACAAAATTTTAAAGATTACTACGTTTTCGTCATTAGACTAGATACAAATGTTATGTACATAACACAAACGGACCTTAATTTATTGATATAGTACATCATAGTGCTACAAGGATGTTCGTATAAAATAATGCCCTATTCACAATTTTCGACTATATTGATCAAAGTTTAAGCTCTGCATTACCACAAAAAAGTTCTATGTATTCAGAATTTAAATTAGATAAATTTTTGTTATTGGTACAGATTTAAAACTTGATAATATTCGCAAATATTATCAGCGAAATTATTTGTTGATGAAGATGATTTTGTAAAACAGGCGTTGGCAGCCAAACTGTTTAGGTGAGCTCTACAACAACATCAGTAGGATCATCAACTTCCTGAGTTCAGCGTCTCTACTTGAAGCAGAGCACTTGCTGTGTATTATTGAAATTATTATGTATTGTTTGTTTGAAATGTTTGTTTTTGAAAATACAATTGTTAGGAAGCAAAGCAATTGCTGTGTTTTATTGATATTATTAACTGTGAACCACTAATGTCTTCATACACCATAAATTTGTCAAATTTGCGTATAACAAAGATGTTTTGATGCGGGTTTCTTATATTAATCTTTTATTTACTTTAATTCCGTTCGAATGATACAATTTTAAAAAATCTCTTCGCTTGTATTTTTTATGATTTTTTGAAAATTGCTAAAATGCCAAAAAAGAGTGAAGAGGGGTTAAAATTGTAATTTTTAGCAATTTTCAAAAAGTCATAAAAAATACAAGCGAAGAGATTTTTTAAAATTGTATCATTCGAACGAAATTAAAGTAAATAAAAGATTAATATAAGAAACCCGCATCAAAACATCTTTATTATACGAAAATTTGACAAATTTATGGTGTATGAAGACATTAGTGGTTCACTGTATATGTATTTTTGTACTTTTACTTTGTTCTTTTTGTTGGATTTAACATATAAAACAGATAAGTATAAGAAACAAAATGATATTAAATTATGTATGTATATAACATGAAACCAAAACACAAGTTCGATAGAGGCGCCTACATATTTCTTCATAATAATATAAACTTTCATTGTCTAATTTATTTATTAAATAACCTAAATAATGAACTATTCCAGCTGGAGGTTCGTCATCTGCGGGATGAGCTGGACAGGCAGCACGAGCGAGTGCGCGAGCTGCAGCACGAGATGGCCCGACGGCTGGCCGACGAGCGAGCGAATGCCGAGAGACGGTACAATAGTCAGGTGGATCAGCTGGGCGGGGATCTGAGCAGCCAGTGGGAGCAGGTGGCGAAGCTGCAGTTGGAGCTGGAGCGCCAGAAGCGCTACGAAACCGATCTGAAACGCGATATGGCCAATCGCAATTCTCAAATCGAGGAGCTGAAAATGGAATTGCGCGCCAATCGAACCACCTTTCTGGCAGACATGGCCCAGGTCAACGCCGAGAAGCAATCGCTGGAACAGGAGATCACCTCATTGCGTCTGCAGCTGGATCGGGCAGCACGGGAGACCAAAACGGAGGCAGCGCGTCTAAATGCGGAGATCAACTCGCTGCGTCAGCGTCTGGATCGAGGGGACGCCGATCTGCTGCACTCGAAGCGAGAGGTTTTGCGTTTGAACGATGAGATTGCCAATCTGGAGAAGGAGGTCTTTACTATTAAACCCATTATCATGACTTATGACTGTAATATTGTGTGTATTTTTGCCCTTTTAGCTGGCCTATGGGGAGCTAAAGAATGAAATACGACCCACCAAGAAGGACCTGGATAAAAGAATGACGGAAATGCAGGACAAACATGGTATGTCCTCAGCAGTCGTATTCTTCTTTTATTCTAAAGCACACACTTTCTTCAACTTATGCTTCAAATTATGCAACTTTCTGTCACTTTTTTCACTTTCGATCAATCACTTTCTATGAACTCTGGTTAAGCTATTGATTTTCATATTGTGTGCATGTCCAAAAACTGTCTGACTTGATGTATAAATTTTTGAAAATTCTGCAACTAAATCCGAGAAATCCATAGAATTCGATTAACAAGTAATGCGTCAATAGTTTATCCATGAGTTTGTCCTTTCCATAAATGATATTTTTGTACTCACACCTGTATCCATTAACCTTTTTGTCTGTCTGTCTACTTTTTGTAGCGGAAACGGTGAATGAGCTCGAAGAAATGATAACGTCTCAGAAGCAACTCATGGATAAACTGACGAATGAGTGCAAAACGTTGACCGGCAAATTAGAGGATACAAGCTATAAGCACAAGTAATTATCTAGATTTCTACCATAAGCCATAAAACTGCAATTTACCTCATATACTGAACCCTTTAAAATCATTGTCAGAGATGACTTTTGAGACTCTTTATAAGTAATTCGATTAATTTAAAGGCAAAGCATTTTTGGCAGAATTATCTGAAATTTGTAGCTTCTCTCATGAACTAAGAATTAAACGGAACGCAATATGAATATCAGTGCCAAATCAAAGAATGTACAACACATTTGGCCCACACGCAGTGCAATTAGTTATTTTACTTTAGAGATTTGAGATTTGCACAAACCACAAATTGAACCAGAGCTTGACACTGGATTAACACGCTGTCCTTCTTCAAACTTCTTTCGTGCTGCCTGCCCCGAATGCGACACTGTGCAAATTGTTATATTTAGCGTATGTAGAACCACTGTGCGACTATGCGATGTCAAACAGAACAACAACAACAGCAGCAGCAACATCTGCCACGTCATCAACAACAACAATAAGCGCAATGCCAATGATAACAACTGCTACAGCACCAGCAACAACAACAACAACACCAGCAACAACAACACCAACAACAACAACAGCAAACGAAAACGCAAACGCGTACACTTTGCCGCCTGAATTGAAACTTCTAGATGATATTAAGCCCATGGTTGAACCTGATGCTGTTGTTGTTGTCAATGATGATGATGATGATGTTGCCGACAATGGCGATGAGATACTGAAGAACATCATCAAAAGCAATGAGCGTTTGTCCCAGGAATTGGCCAAAATGCCGCCACTGCCAAAGCTCGCAAGTTACAAACAGCACAGATCGCACAGCACTAACAACAACAACAACAACAACAACAGTAGCAGCAGCAACAGATCAGAGACAACAGCAACAACAGCAATGGGTGCCAAGCCGAAATGTTTTTGTCCCAGTTTCATGAGGCACAAGCACGAGCATGAACACGTCTATGCAACGCCAGCAATGCGACACCGCAGTGAAATAAGCGCAACATGTTGTGGCAACAGCAGCAGCAACAGCAACAGTCGCTGTCGCAGCGGAAAGTTAGCGCGTACACAAACCACAAGCCATAGCAAGAGCATGCATTGTCACGCGCATGAATTCACCATAGACACGCACCACGAACACCGACAACAGCAACAGCAACACCAGCAATATCGCACTGCACCAGCAACCACGGCAGCGACTACCTGCTGTCATCCATACAAAACGGAGCTGTTGCCTTGGCTGCAACAGCATCTGGTTTTGAATCAGACCATCAGCAGTGCCAATAGCTGTCAGCCCCCATGTCAAACATCGCATTTGACGGTGGATGCTGACACAGCAGCAACGGCAACAGCCACATCGACGACAACAGCAACAGCAACAACAACAGCAACATGCAAGGGTCGCAACAGCAATGCTTTGAGCGCCACCATCAAGCCGAAACATTACTTTGAGCAACTGTTGCAACGCGATGGCTGCCACAGGAAGCCACGCCCCCCAGTCAAAGTCGATGTCAATGTACGGCTCGTGCCCAAACAGTCAAAGCCAAAAGTCAGTGTATTGAATGAAACATTTGTCAAAGAACTGGATGAAGTGGCCCATGCCCTAAACGAGACTTTTGTGAAGGACAAATCCCCCGAACTGGCGGAAATTGATGAGCAGCTGGCGCAATTCGAGAACGCGCTTGTTGATGACGATGGCCAGGAACAGGCGACCAAACTTTGATAATGTTAATATCCCAAGCTAAAACCAACACAATATTTAGAAAACACCAACCAAAATTAACTTGCATACTTCGTAGAAAATATACATACAGGCAAGCCACAGAAATCGCAAGCGAAATTGAATTCCGCGGGAAGCAATTCCGCACGGAAATTTTCGAGGTGCCACAGAACTTCGAATGATTTAATGTTTTTTTTTAGCAATTTCACCAACCTTTTCGAACTAGGCTGCTAAGGGCTGACACCTTCTCAGATTAAATTATTAAATTAAGTTTATTATTGTAGAATAATAGGCTTTTAATTTTTTTCTTTTTTAATTAATATAATTTAAATTATTTATGTAATAATTAATTTTGTTTAGCTGAAAAAAATTTAAAAGTAAAAATAAAAATTACTCGACAACTCTAGCAATTGTCTGCCATTACTCTGGCAACTCTTCGTGAAAAATGTTTTCACAAATTGCACAATAAGTTAAAGGTTTTTTTTCGTGTAACTTGATTTACCTTAAAAGACCTATTTTTTTAATGCTTAAGATAAAAAAAAACTGAAGTGGTTCCATACATTTTGTATAAATACCTTACTTAGAGCTCTGACTAAAAATGTGGCATCGCTGACCCTGACTTCGAAAATCTAAATCGGACTAGGTGGCAGCACAAAATTATTCTGCGATTTGACCTGTGGCACAGCGAAATGAAATTCAAGTGAAAGCGATTTCTGGAGCACCCCTGATAATTTATTTCGATTTTTATCAGAATTAAAAGTTATCAAAATGAGATAAGATTCAGAAAAAATGAAAATTAAATAGATTATTTACTTGAGCACCTTTGTTTTGGACTGGATAGTGAATGAAGCTAAGATTTAAAGTGCTTTTTGAATACCAATTGTGACATAAAGAGTTAAAGAATGATCCGATAAGTAAATATACTTACACAAAAAAGGGAGAAAAATAATAACATATTCAGGGGTGTCATCCCTGATTTATAAGAATAGCTTAATATAACTTTAAATTAAAATTTAATTTTATTTAGTTTATTCTAGATGATGTATAGTTTTTTAATATTTTTATATCAATTTATTAAACAATTGTTAACTAGGAGATTTATCAGTATGTTAAATCATCTTCTAGAAATGCATTTATATTTTTTTTTATTTAAATTATTAATTTGTTGTTGATTTTCCCAGTGAAGATAAGCAACAACTACGCGCTACAAATGAACAGCTAATGGCGCGTCTTAGGCAAATTTGGTCGAAGTACAAGTCACAATTAGTTAACAATGGCAATAGCGTTAATGAACTTAGCTCCGAGGAGACAACGGCAAATGATGAACGCATTTTCTCACCCATAATGCACAACTTAGAGCCCTTACAGGTAATTGTTAATTGAGAATTTGTATTTGACTAATTTTATTTTTCTCTTTCTATTCCCATCTCTCCCTTTCTCTCTCTCTGTCTCAATCTGTCTTTTGTGTCTGTCTTTTCTACTATTATTCAATTATCAACACAGAGAGGAAATATCTGCTTTACAATCGAATCTAGAGTATTTGTCTAATCGCATGTTAAGCAATGAAGAGCATATGAGTAAATTAGATACCACACCACATGATTATACTAGCTTAGGCGCCGGCAAAGGTAAATTTTGAACAGCAGTCAGTCAACAGTTACATACAAATATACTCGTACACAGTCAATAATTGCATCTAAATGCATCGACAGCGGCAGCAACAGCTTCGAGCGACTTGGCTGCAACAACAGCTTAGTTAATCAATCATATGAACAACACATATATTAATTCATATCTACACTTGATTCTTGCATTGAATTGGCTGGCAACACTAATCAAAATTTTTGTGACTACAGCCGCATACGATTACCAGCCGTCCACATATGGCACAACAATTGAACCCATACAAAGCACCCCACAACAACACAACAACGTCGACGACGACTACAGCAAGCCAAGCAGCTCCTTTGGCTACGATGCAACAGCAACACCAGCAGCAACTCCAGCAGCAACAGCAGCAGCAGCAGCAGCAGCAGATGTCAACGGCGGCAACAGCAACACAATTGCTGGCGCAACTGCAGCAGCGCGCAAGAGCAGCATCAGCAATGGCAGCGCCAAGCTCCTGTCGGACAGCAACCACAGTTATGGACTCAACGATAACGATGACGAAAATCTCAAAGACAACCTTGGCATGGGCGAAAAGCAGCAGCAGCAACAGCAACAGCAACAGCAGCAGCAGGAACTGGAGCAACAACGGGAACGACAACGTGAACGTGAACGCGAGGAACGAGATCGGGAGCTACAACAGCTGCGAGAGCAACGCGAAAAGCGGGAACGAGAGCGTGAACAAACCGAGCAACAGCTCAGTCGACGCTACAGCAATTCAGAGCAGCAACCGCAGCAACAGCAACCGCAGCAACAGCAACAACAACAGCCACAGCAACAGCAACAGCTCGGCGATGGCAGCGTCTCAAATGCCGGCAGCGCCAATCTGGCTGCCTACAACACCGACTACAGTGCCTACGATCAGCAGCAGTACGATGCGAGTGCCTACGATCCCAGTGCCTACGCCCAGCAACCCTACGATGCCCAGCAATATGGCTACGATGCCAATGCCGGCTATGATTACAGTGCCGCGGACTATGCACAGTCCGGATACCAATATGATGCCCCGCCAGAAGCAACCACAGCCCAGCAGCAGCCACAGTATCCAGCAGCAGCAGCTGGGGGAGCCGCTGCTGATTACAGCCGATCGTCACCGCCGACGACGACGCCGGCAATTGCAACATCCCCGACATCAACAACATCAGCAACAGTCGGTGGTGCAGTCTCCGGCACTCCAGCAACGGGCCGCACACAATCGCGCCCGAGCAGCGGAACTGTGGGGCCAGCAGCTGCATCTGGAGTCGTCGGCAGCGGCGCCAGCGGCAGCAGCAGATCCGCGCTGCCACAACAGTCTGCCGCGCCAGCCGCCGGCAAGAAGTAGCTGGAGTCCAGAGTCGACAGATCGCACGCCAATTGATCCACTGCAGTTGGAGTTCAGTATAAGCAGTCCCAGTCTTATGCGCTCCACAGACACCTCCAATCCCGAAGATGAATCCTGCGCCGACCTAAGTGAAACCTTTGTGCTGCAGGCAGCCGACTCCGATGCCAGTTTATCGCCAGCACACACCACAATTGTCACCGTGCGTCGGTCGAGTGCACCAGCGGTGGTGCAACAACAACAGCAGCAGGAACACCAACAACACCAGCAGCAGGAGCAGGAGGGGGATCTTACTGATATTGTCAATGCAACGGTGATCATTGAGCGAGACTATCGTGCCTTGTAGTTGTAAGCACAAGTTTTCCAACATACTCCACTAGGGAGACTTCCATCATAACTCCACCCATTAACTCATATGTTTCGGATTGGCTTTAGCAAATCAACAATATTTGATAGTAATATTTGTAATTGAATTAAACTCAACTGCAATAATATAAACTGAACTAATTAAAGCTGTTGTTTCCATTACAATATTCAATTTATTAACTATTTTATTTATCTCACAAGAAATGAAAGCGTCTATATTTATATACATACATATTTATTTGTCCTGACTGACTGACTGAGAATCATTGTGTAGGCCAAACGGTTAAGCCTAGAGTGCTGAAATTTTCACACAACATAACTGTGACAATTTTGTCGAGCAATAAGACTGCGTTTTGCGAAATTCAACTGGTAATTTATTATTTTTATTTATTTATTTGATTCCTATCGCTACAAACGAAATTAGCAGAATCAATTTAAAAGTCTAACAATAGAAATTATTTGCATATTAGCATTTTTTCAGTTTTGAAAAGAGTAAGTATGAAATTAACACAAGGTAACCGACCAAACTCACTTTTCTGATACACACAAAAGTGTCCCCTGCTGAAAATACTACTTTTAAAAAATTCATATAGCAAGAATTTTTTTCTTATTGCATTAAAAACTATTCCAAGATTGACACTTTTATAGGGCAATTTGGCTATGAGATGTTTTTGGCAGTCGTAAATTAACCGAGAGAAATATAATATATTATACAAATGAGTTTATTTTTACTAACAACATAAATAGATTCAATGAACAGGCAAACAAATTTTAATATCAATCATTTATATATATGTAGATATGTGTGTCTTTTGAAATGCATAGATGTATAAAAAATAGGATAGTTAGATATTCAAGCATTAAGGGGAGGTTCTTTTGGATTTTTTTGAAAAAATCGAATTTTTTTTTTTTACATAAAATGAAAGTTATATATATATAGAATATATGTGCCAAAGGATTTTTCAATACGACGCATATTTCTTGAGATAGGGCGTGTCAAACGTACCCATGTCACGCGAGCTGCGTACCCACTGTCACTTTCCAAAAACTTTAAACGCGTTTTTCTCGAAACCATGTTTTCTAATCTAATTTCAAGTACAGGTCTTGTTCTATTGATCCGATTTCCTTCATTCAAAAAATGTTTTAAAGTATATACTTTTTTGTATGGCTTATACCTAAAATTGGCATAAAAAATTGTTTATTTATAATTTTTAAACGAGATCAAAGTAAAAAAAAGTGTAAAAATTTCATTTTTTTTTTTTAAACGACCATGAAATTGGTTTTTTTTCACCAAAATTAATTGAAGTTAGGTATAAGCCATAGGAAATTTTATCTTTTTTAATAAATTATATACATTTTTCATTTCACTTTACTACCAGAGGCCCCACACTTGAAGAAGCAGAGCGATATTTTGAGAGTCGAGGTCGACGAGATCCGCCATTTTGAAGCCGCCATTTTGAATTTCTCAAAAATCACTTTTTTTTTTTAATCGTCAATAAACAACGAATCAAAGTTCGAATGCAGAAGTTCGTATGTATTTTCGTTCTCCCACAAACCATTCTCAAATTTTGCTTGATTTTCGGCCAAATCCAAAAGAACCTCCCCTTAATATTGATTAAGATACTAATATTTACAAAACAAAGAAAAGGTCGTGACATTTTTGGTGTAATAAATAATGTTCCATTTAGACTATAGATTGTAATTGACTTTTGTTTGAGTACTTGATCTTTTATTGCTTTTATATCGTGTGTACTTTCAATGTCAAGTGCCAAGTTAGAGGTCACAATACAATTCGGCGAACAAACCATAAACATAAACGTTAAAACTAATAAAAACTTGGAGGGATATTGTAACAGCAAACGACTTAATCCCATGCAAAGCTGCCAAAACAGCTCAACCAAACTGTTGGCCTAAACAGACTGGAGACTGACAGCTCAACAAATTGACGGTGGCACGCACTTCAGCCGTCACTAGTCAGAAGTTCATAATAACTGGTAATACTTTAAACATATACAAATACACATTCGCAAGACTCTATTGACTTTAAGAACAATATTCACAGTTGGATCTACGGACGGTTAAGAAAAGCAACCAAGAATTTAGAATTTCTATCTAGGTTGTTTAGCTATAAGAATTATGCTATTATCTATCATGTCCTAAGGAATTTGGACATAGGCTGAAGCTATGAGTCGCTTGTTATTCCACTTCCAGACATGCGACACAATTGTCAACTTGGCGTTGCCTAGCTGGATTTCGCAAGGCTCCTTTTCGGGAGTGACCAAAAAGCACACCGTATACAAACTCATATCCAGCTCGGGCGAAACGCCAACCAAAAATCCACCGTGTGGCTTTTGTATGCCAAAGAAAGTATGCCGAAGCGTCAGAGCAAATTGATTATGCTACAAATAAAAATGTTTTGCAATTAGAGCAATTATGGTAATACTATGATTCACTCGTTTCCCATACCCTGCCCGTGTCAGCGCGTTTCAGCCAGCCCTTGTAGTCCACGTGTCCCTGTTGCTCCTGCTCGGCAAAGTACAGCCAATTGTGGAGACCAAGCACTGAATGTTCCCGAAGTTCAGCCAGGAAAACGTGCTCAAAACTGGAGCTGCCGACAATACCTTTACCTCGAGAATAAGGCGTGAACCAAAGATCCTGAAGTAATTTGAGCTGTTCATCATAGTCGTCACTGACAATTTCTACATAGAATCAAAAGTGACAAATTGTTAATAATACTTACAATATCTTCTAAGAATAAACCTTTTTATGAGGTAAAACTCTAGTGACGAAAACATTTTCATGCCTTTAAATTTCTGTTATCCAATTTTGTGACGAGCTTTATACTATAAATTATTCTGAAATAATGTTTGCCATTCTGCTCTGCTCAAAAAACTTATTGAGAATTAATATCTTGCCCAAATGAATTCTGATAGATGTGTCATATATCAAAAAACTCCGAATTGTTTTTGACTACAATATAGTTTCATTGTGATCTTAAATCTTTAAAATGTCATAAAAAAATCCTTATTTCCCTAGCTGAAAGGTTAGGTTACTTAGGAGCGCTAAAAAACAACGATATATAGAACATATCTGTCGCCTTCTGTCGTTTGAATATTAGGGAGTGATATTTTTAGTGGACTTTAGCGATTTTCAGCTAAACTATCGTTTTTTCCGAAATGTCGAGAAACAAAATTTTCTAGATTCATAATAGGAAATAAGTCCACATTTAAGCTATCTCAACGTTTTGATACAAATAAACAAACAGACAAATTGTAAATTTAATTATCTTTTGAATCTTTAGTCGGATTTTGATAATCAAGATATCATTAATTATTAATTTATTAAAATTAATTTCAAAATCACTGCCGTTCACAGTGATTAAAAATAATAAGTTTTTATAAGAATATGAATAAGTGCAAATAGTTTATAATTGTTAATTTTTTTTTTAATAACAAGATTTGTATTTAACAAATCTGCTACCAATTAGCTGAGAATATAAGAAGCTAGCTATTTTATCTGACTATTTATCTAGCCAGATAAGGATCGTATAACAAACACAGAAGCTCTCGCTTGTTATCAATTTAAAACTCGTAAGTTATCTCATAATTTATCTAGAGAGCAGACAAACAAAAGCATCATAATGTATCCAAGTATATGTAAATATTTATATATTGTTAATTGCTAATTAGTATCGATTATAAACCAAACAAAATCAGATTAGGTCGAGAAATCACATTGATAAAGCTACTCAACTTATTTTTGAACCAATCTTCTTTCAAAATCTAATCACAGAAACAAAAAGTAAATTGAGGGGTATCTCAAGTGCTTACCCTTTCTCACAAGAAAGCGCATAGAGAGTTTCATGACGCGAGTGTTCATCACAGCCCGGAGAAAGTCCAGTTGCTCCTGTTCATGATCGGGCGTTATCTGTTCTGCCACGCCCACATCTAGCTCGTAGTTGTTGAAGAGGCGCTGCAAGAGAGCCGTTGTGGAGTTGCCATTTTTGGCGAGCAGATCGTTGTGCAGCTCAAAGAGACTGTTTTGGTTTTTGATTTAGCATTAAAAAACTTTGAAATATTTCAAATTATGAATGTTATTGTTGTACTTACGGTTGTGATGCTCGATCATCGCGTGCACTTGAACTTGTTTTACCCTGCAAATTTACCTTGAAGAGATACTCACTAGGCGCGGATTCCTCCGCGAAGAGCGCCTGGGATAATGACAGAACATCGTCTGGCGTTTTGGGCAGTGGCTTGCTGTGGAAATACTCTGTAAATGTAACAACACGTTGTTCATTTGCTTGACAGAGAGTGAAGGTTAATCAGCGCTTACGCACCATAAAAATGCCAGCTCAAAATGCCAATGGTGACCAGCAGTGCGATGATCACAAATCTTTTAACCTTTTGACATTTCTCGCTGTCACATTTGTTGTTGTTATTGCTGTTGATGTTGCTCGTTTGGTGCTGTTGCTGCCCTAGGTCCATTATTATCTAATTATCTTTGTTTTATCCACCCTTTCCTTGTCTTCTTTGTTGTGATTGCTCTTAGTACATCTGGGTTTTTATCTTGCTTATCCAAAGCTCCAAAGCCAACTGTCAAAACGGCGACCACTGAGAGAGTCTGATACACTGCGCTTCAGTTGCGATCTGGCTCTCGCGCTGAATATGACTAAAATTTGGATACTGCTTGCTCCCATATCTGATACCCAATATGTTACTCTCTCCCTCTCACTCTGTCGTTTTTTTCGCTCTTTGGGATTCAGCTCAGCGCTGCTCTCACTCTCTGGGGAGCATCCATCTGTCACTTTTGTGTTTTATTCATTTCATTTGCAGTCTGTTTCAGGTTTTCGGTCTCTGCTTTAGTGTTGTGGGTCGTTTGTTGCGCTTGCATATAATATAATATTTCCAGCAAAGTGCATAGTTAACAATAACAAATAACAGGTGGTAAGTTGCCCATAGCCGATATAACACCCCATAATGTTTGAGCTTATTTTGAATATGTTTTGTTTATATTTGCCATACGAAATTCCTGCTATCCAGTGGAGCTTCTAGCGACTCGACGAGTGAAGTGCAAACAATAAGTTAAGCACAATATATTATTTATTTATCTTTGCTTACGAGTATGTATAATAACAATTCCTGAATTCCGGACTCTCAACGTGACTAGCAGCGTATGGAAACGCAATTAACATATTTATTTAGAGAACAAAACTAAATTCATTCATACAATTAGAAAACTCCATAAAGTTTTTTTTCTTTGGTTTTGGTTTTAAGACTTTTTATTAGTATTTGAGTCTCGACCGAGCTATAATGACCGCCAATTTTGGCATAAACAATTGACTCCATAAACCAAAACCAAAGGAAGCGATGACGTGACAAAAGTTTGACGTGTGTATCAAAAATTATTACAATAATCTTTGTTTGTCTACTGAATTATTCAGACAATTTCATAATAGCTTCCTAAGCATGTTAATTGAGTTAGACGAATTAGTTATCATTAATTTATTTCATGATTATTTGTAAATACTCTTTTGAATTACTGAAATTTTTTTATATTTCATTAAATGCAAAATATAAGTTTCCTTTTTGATAATTAGCAGATTAAGAAGTCAGATATTTTAGACCTGTATTTGTCATATTTTTTATATCGAAAGTACTACATTGTCAACATGCAAAATGTGAATTATAACTAAAGATAATTTCTTGCAATAGTCAAAAATAATTGTTGGCTATGCAAACACTTGAAGGTCAAGTGAAAGTGAAACACGAGCATTTAATTTGAGGTAAAACAATATGAAAAACCAAAAAAAAATATCACAATATATGTGGAAGATAACAAATTAATTATAAAACGTATGCAAATTTAGGTATACGCATTTGACCTTTGCACTAAATGTTCTTTCAGGTCTTAATTAACAGCAAAAATTCTCACAAATACATACATACCTACATACCATCAAACTATGATTGACAAATCGCAATTTGAATGTTCCAGCGAAAGTACTTATGTGTGTGTTATTTCAGAGCTGAATACAGGGTGTCTCGTAGTCGAGCCTGAGTTCATTATAGTCAAAGTTTTTCAGGGAACACGCAATAAAAGCTTGATCTGTGGAAATGTTCGGCAGCTTGGTTCCGATAACCCCCCGCAATCGCAAAACGAATGAATGATAATAGAGTCGACGAGCACAACACCGTTTGTTATTATTTTATTCATATAATATTTGTGTTCGTGCGGTTCGGCAAACACTTAAATAGTCGGGCGGGTCAGCGATGCTGCTCAGTTTGAATTTTAACGGCGTTGTGAGCGGTTGCCTTGTTGAGAAGTGTGAGTTCTGATAGCATAAACATGGCTGATCATATCTATTGTTAATTATATAACAAACAATATATATGTATGTAAAGTGTGTGATAGTGCTGTATGATTTGAATTCTGCAACTTAATCTTCTTAATCATCTTGGACTACATTACATTTTTACCTATTTATTTCCTTATGACTTAAAGTCTTGCTGTTGCCAGCTATCGATAAGCTATTGGCGTCTGTTTTCCCTGGTCCCCTTTAGTAATCTAATAGTCGTCATACTCTATGCTGATAACAAATGAAAATCTAAAAACAACACAATAATTCCATAGATAAGTGCGCTTGCAGTAACAACGTTGCCTCCCGAAAAGAGTCAAAGGTGTTTAAATATAAAAAAAATATATGTATATGCATGTTGCTATTTAAAAATACTTACATAAATTAAAACTATGTCCTTTGTACATTGAAATTGAAATATAGTATTTTTAATATTTGTTAAAATATTAATAATTATAAGTTTTTATTTGGCGTTGCTTCATAGAAGCAGAGCTTAAGCACTTAAATTTTTATTATACATACATATATTCATTAAAAAGTTAATGAATTTAATTACCAGCTTAATGTTAAACTTTAATACTCGGGATGAATCCAAATTCTTTTGCTTTGGAATGAAAGGCAACCGTTACCGTTGTCAACCGGCACTAAAGCTCGACTCTTAACTTTGAGAGAATGTGAAGCTCGTCGGCTCTCCCGAAAGTTTACTTCCCGCTGCCTACAGGTGGCCTTTGGCTATGTTTGAATGTGCGCTAAGTCACATTCGGCTGCAGGTGCAAGTGTTTATTTCCATATACAGAAGTCATCAATATACGACACACGTAATAAATTAACGAAAACTAAAATGCATAGTGCGTAGTTAGAAGCTAAAAGAGAGAGCTGGTCAAAAGTCACATAGATTGCAGCCCCTCTCGAGCGACGCGTCGCGACGCCACTGTGCTGTCGCTCTCTCTCACCGCAAGCGCTAGCTCGTCTCCCACTACGTTCGCACGTTTTTGGCGCGCAGACAACAACAACCGTGCAAATCTGTACTTGCCGGCTGAGTGTCTGCTCTCTGCTTGCTTTTCTCTGAACACGATTCACTTGGTTTGCGCTCAGTGTTTGATTCGAACGCAACGCGTGCGGTTGGTTCACAGCAAACGGCGACGATAGCGACGACTACAAAGACGGCAGCTAACAAGCTGAAATTAAATATAAAAAAAAAATAGAAATAAACAAATTAAAAAAGAGGAAGAAGTGAAATTCTTAAGGCATAACGCTATAGAAAGCGCTTAGGAAAATTGCTTGTGGAATTATGAAAGAATTGGGTGAATAAAATAGGTGCGAATTTCAAATGATTCCCACTGCTTGTAGTTAACTGTGAATTCAATGGCAAATGCACAATTGAAGTGTGAAATACTTTAGGCAGTCGTTTCAAAGTGCCGCGCTCGCTCAACAGGCTACAGCTGATTTAAAATAGATAGCGGGTTCGTTTTGTCTCTAGTATTTTCCTTCTCCTTCTACCCTCCCAGCAGAAAGCAGTAAAAACGCGCACAAAAGCATACTTTAAGTTTATGGATTTCTCGGTTGTCCTTGCGAACAAGTGTCGTTCCAATGTTGTTGTTGTCATAACCGTTAATGTTTCCGATGAGCATTTGTCTATGTGTGTATGTGTGTGTGTGTGTGTGTGCGTGCTTGATTAAGTGTGTGAATCAAACAGTCAAGCTTTAAACTTGGACTTGCACAACGTTGAGAGCGCTTTAAAGGCCCCACTTTATTCAGGTTATTTTCACATGTATTATTAATCTATTCAATTAGATAGACAGGACCTCTAATTTGCCGTTATCAAATACATTTTTAATGAGTTTTTAAAGAGATTGGTAAAAGGAAATATTGAAATAATTTTATAACTTTAAAACATATAAGATAGAAAATGTTCATTTCACTTCATGTTTATTTTAAATTATTTTTTATGACTTTTAGAACCGATAAAATTGCCTTGCCATTTATTGATATTATTATTATGTATATTAATTTACTTCATATTTGTTTATCTAAGAAAAACAACACACTTTAAAATATTTATTTAGCTTTAAATTATTAGTTTATTTGACAGTAAAGTTTCATTTTATTTAAAGCTCTCTAAAAACAAGACTAAATTTCGACTAATAAAAAACACTTGGCAACGCTTTGTGTTCAATAAAATTAAAAATAATTGAAGTGTACATATTTATATATTTTGGTAATAGTCTAGGAGCGGAACTACTCTCAAAAAAAAAAATAAAATAAAGAAGAGGGCGATTTATGATTAATTTTGGCGAAAATTTTTTTTGGGGGTCTCAGATTTTTTCTTAATTTTTTTTTTATTGAATTTTTTATTAATATTTATTTTTTTGAGAGTAGTGCCGCTCCTAGACTAATACCTATATTTTTTTGGTTAATTTCAAGGAAATGTTCAGCGACATTTGAATGACAGCACACAAACAAAACTCGTACATAAATACACATTCACAGATGGACGTACACACTCTTGTAAAGAAATACAGAAAATATATTGGCAAGGCTAGAACGGCACTTTCGCAACACCTGGCTGATTGGTTGGCTTTAACGTGGCCGAGAGGGGGGCGGATGTCTGGCATGGGCATGTCAGGCCTTCTTTGCTGCCTGTCGCCTGCGTCTCGTTGTCTAGTAGCTGCTGTCCATCAAGCTGCCTTAATTTAATTAAGCGCTCAATGTCCTTACACACACACACACACACACACACATAGGTAAATAAGGCAACGCTTGATTTGTTGCTGCTTTTTTACTCTTGACTGCAACACTCATACACACACATATACATACAGAGAGAAAGATGTAGGTATATACTGGGGCACAGGCCTGTAACGACATCAACTACAAAAGCCACAGGACATTCTGACATGAAGGATATTGTGTATGTTTGTCTGTATGTATAACGAGAGCTGCTGCTGCCTCTTCTTCTTCTTACTGTTGCTGTTGTTGTTGTTGTGGTTGATGATGATGGTTGCTCCAACGTTTGTGCCCCGAGGGGAGCAACGAGACAAGGTTACAGAGAGATGGCAAATTTTGAATACCCTGCACATTAGCGTAGGGTGTATTGACTGCATGAATCATATTTGAAAAACAGGGTATTAAACCGAAACGAATATCGGCTTTTTAGGATTTAGGTTCTCGCTTATCGGTTACGTAACGGTTACCGGTTTTTTGTATGTTTCGGTTTCGAAATACAGGTATGATTTCGGTTCTCCAAAAAAATATTCAAAAATAAAAATATTTTGATTGAAATCATTATGCAAATTAAAAATAAAAGTCAAATAAAAACTAAATCTAAAACTGTTTCCGGAATCCCATTAATGATAACACCTAAACATTTTAATAAAATTTAGTGCTTGACCAAACCGAAATTAGCCGTTGTGCATAAATCTGTTTCTTAACGATTATTTCGGTTGGAATAAATAAGGTTTTTCGGTATCGGTACAGTAAAAACTTTTTCCAAATTATGTATCGAATTTGAAATCGATACGTAAAAATCGTTAAAGCAAATATCGAGTTGTTAATATAACTACAAATAAAACTGATAAATATCCAAATTTTATTTATTTATTTATTTGATTGCTAGCGCTACAAAATGAGTCCTATAAATATATCGATTAATATCGAGTTTTCCCAAAATGGAATGTGAAAGAAGACGTTTTAACAATCCAAAATAACCCATACTTTTAAATAAATCATCGTTTTAATGCTTGCTTTAAGCAAAACAATAATCGAGTTGTCGAGTAGTACTTGAAAATCGCCCTTGCCTAAAATCTAGCTGTCGATTTTTCGATGTTTTTTTGCATCACTATTCCACCCGTTCAACCCGTTTCCACCCGTTTCAGCCCGTTTCAGCAACAATAACATTGCGGCCACCTGCTGCGGCTGCACTTGAGTTCATTTCACTGTTATGCTATCTGTTTGTTATTTTTCTGTATCTTGTCTCTTTCCCTCTCTCTCTCTCTTCCCCTCTCTCTCTCTCTCTTCCCTCTCTCACTATATCTGTGCGTGTGTGAGTTGTTGCCTGCGGTTAGTCTGTCAGCTTGTAAATTTTTAATAAACTTTTAGTTTACTTTTGCTGATGCCGTTTGAATTTTTCCTTTTGCCATTGTTGTTGCTGTTGTTCTTCTCGTTGTTGCTGTTGTTGTTGCTTAAGTGCTTTTGTCATTAAATCAAGAAACGAGAAGGCAAAATCCTATATTGCTATGCTATGCTAAAGCACTTTGTCTACAGCTCCTACTTATTATTCACAAAAGTTCTCGTCAAAAGTTCTCTTCATGCATATTAATGTATTTCTAGAATTGAATAATGATGATTATTTGTATTTAAATGAGCGGCAATTGAAGTATTCAAGCTAATATTTTAAATAACATTTTGAATTTTTGAATTATTTAACAGAAGTTTACTTCGTTTTGCTTATGGTTCTCGCAAATATATTACAATCTTATAGTACCTATAATCATTTGTTTGCTCTTATTTTCGACGAGCTTCCAACACATTTCTTTCCGCTCTTGCTATTTACATTTTCGTTTTCCGGATGGAAACTCATTGCTAAGCTCTCTTTGTCAATCTTTATTCTCTGCTAAATACTCTCGCGGAGAATGAGAATTGTCCACAATGATTTACAAGTGGCAGCAAACATTCGTGTTTACGAGAGCGAATCACAACAATAACTTACTGGGATGAACGACCAAAAAGGCGGAGGGGAACTATTCATTAAATAGAATGTCTATACATTTAGAATGAACTCAAACAGCTAAATTATTCATACTGTCATAATATTACGTAGATCTTAGTATACATTTATTTATTATTCACTTTAATGAATTTGTTTTCAAAACAATGAAGAATGAACTGGTACCTTATTTAATTATTATAAATGCTTATATTGTCCTACATATAAGGGGAGTTTTGAAATACAAGAAGTTATGTGATAATCCGCGCATCCGACAAGTTTCACATGCATACAACCTTGTTTTAAGCGGATTATGATGATGATGTTATGAGTGAATTGCGCTAAAGGGGTTGGGGTTGGTTTCCACCTGGGTATTCAGACTCACATACATGTGCTTAGATTAATTTGTGCATCACTGTTGTTGTTGTCATGGCGAAGGCATTGACTTTAAGCACGTGGTGGGCGCGTATTTATAAAATCCACTGTTGTTGTTTTGATTTTCAATTGCTGTGAGCGTTGCTCTCGAGTGAGCGCTCATTGTTTGCCGGGCCCATCAACAATGCGAATCGCAACTGACAATTGCAATGTAAAACTGTCAATCTCAATTGTCTGTCTGCCTCTGAATGGCAGACACTCAGTGAGAGGAAAGGATAGAAAGAGAGGGAGAGAGTGAGAGGAAATAATACTAATATTTATATAAAAGTTAATGTCTTTAAAATTCTGTATATTTTGCAGCTTAAGACCTAAAACTGAGGCTACATTTTGAAGAGCAGCTAAGCAGCAGAAGCAGACGAGTATTTTAGCCGAAAACATGAACAGCGATGAGGTGCAAGTGATCAAGAAGACCTGGGAAATACCCGTGGCGACACCAACCGATTCGGGGGCTGCAATACTGACAACATTCTTCAATCGTTATCCGTCCAACTTGGATAAATTTCCATTCCGTGATGTGCCCTTGGCCGAATTAGCCGTAAGTTCGAAACGAATTAAAGACCAAGATCTATAACTAAATTACTCGTATTTGATTTGCAGACCAATTCACGTTTCCGGGCACATGCCGGTCGCATTATTCGCGTGTTCGACGAGTCCATTCAGGTGCTCGGTGAGGATGGTGATCTAGAGAAGCTGGATGAGATCTGGACCAAGGTGGCTACCAGTCACATACCGCGTAAAATATCCAAGGAATCGTATAATGTAAATACCTTAAACTGAAGCTATTGAATATTCAAACTATTCGCATTCCCAATTTAATTCAAAATTATGTATAACAGCAACTCAAGGAGGCTATTCTGGAAGTTCTCACCGCCGCTTGCAGTCTGAACGAGAGCCAAGCTGAAGCGTGGGCCAAACTGCTCGATCATGTCTACGAGATCATCTTCAAGGCCATTAACGATGACGGTGACGCCGTTTAAGGAGTTGCAGACAGAGACGGGAACGAGAGGCAGAGAATGTAGCTCATGATGCAAGGCACGGCTTATGTAGTTTTAAGCAAATGATTAATGATACACATATGTTAGCTATTTTCATTTTGTATTTGTATGAGTAAATGTCCAGACACACACATACACTCACACATACACACAGTACACCAACACAATCGCACATTGCTCTGTTAAGCTTTAACCCATTGTCAGCCTTAAGCACTTAATAATAATAAATAAAAAATAAAGAAATCGCTTGTAGCCGTAAATAAAATGTATAATTTTTGACATCTATTATTAAATTGTTTAAAAGCATAAGTGTGGTCTGAGAGAAAGCCCTCTCGGAAGAGGCACTAATGGCAGGAACGCCTACAATTTTGCAGCTAACTTTGAACAGTAGTGGAAAATGGTCCTTAATTGTGTTTCACCCCTGCAAAACCTTAAACTGTTTCGTTACTAAAATTTTAAGGGACATGAATGCTTGAATTTCCGATTCTATCGATTGCTGTCTTTGCTATGTGTGGGAACGAGCCCTGAATATATTTTAAGTTTTTGAGACTTTTTAAAAACAAGAACACTACTTGAAAGTAATGTGTATTCTTGAAAGAACCAAATCAACTCTAAAGTACTATTGTATTTTATTTTTGTTTTCATTTGCAAAAACCAAGCACATTTGTGCTTGCATTTGGTTTTGTTCGTTGGAAGAGTATTTTGGACATTTGGAGCATTTTGGAAACAGTCCTAAACGAATACAAGTAAGTATAAAAACAAAATCGTGTTGATGCTTCAAAGTATGCAACAGATACAACATAGTAAACCGATTATAATCGGCTATCAATAATTATCAATATCTGATTAAAAGAAAAATTGGTACTTAAAAAAGTAAGACCAAAATGCTTTAAATGTAAAACAAAATATTAAAATATATATTATAATCAATGATTAAGACCCTAAACGAAACCGTAACCTTTAACCGGTAAAAACAGATTGAAATTGAAAACCGTAACCGAAAAAACCGAAATAGCCGTTTAATAACCGTTTCATTTATAAGGGTTAATTTCGGTTTTTCATACATCAAAAAAAAAAAATTTTAATTTTTAATTTTGATTTTCTTATGTATAATTTTGAATTTTTATTTGTGATATTTATGATCGAATTTTCATAGCATTCAATAAGCGAAACTAAAATAAATTTGTTAAATGAAATATTAAAATTGTTAAAATGTAACTAAAACTTTATATTTTTACAAAAAAAAAAAATTTTTTTTGGTGAACCGAAATCAGACCAAAAACCGGATCACTGTTACGAAACCTTCATTCGAAGATTAACCGAAAACCTAAATGCGAACATAACCGAAACCGTAACTGAAACCGATATTCGTTTCTGTTTTAATTAATTTAATATAAATATTATTTTTAAAAGAGTGCCTCACCCTTGCCGTCTGCTGTCTAAAACAAAAGCAATTACAATATTCTTTTCATTCTCAAAAATTCAACCATAGCAAAACAAATAAAAGGAACAATTTACACAAACTTGTTTTGCAAGCTTAAAAGCTTCTTATACTTGTTAAATGCACCTCGTTTATGCGTGTTGCCGTGTGTGTGTTTCGGCATAAAGAGCATCTAAATGCACATTTTGAATAAGAGCCAGCCGCACTCTAAAGCCATTTCCTGTCATTTTCCAGAACAGACAATCACATGAGCAGATTTTCCGACTGACAATTCTAAACAAGTTGGAAAGCTGTAGTACAAATTTGGATTGGAGTTGGCGTGAACATACCCTGTAACCAGTAACACTAAATATTAAGTGATAATATCATGATAACGTTATACCTGTCATACACTATTTCTCATTTAAAAAGTACTGGGTAGAAAAACAGACAATATTCTCAAAAACAAAATCACAATAGACTGCATTTTTACAAATATTGTGAGTAGTAAGGCGCCTGAGTGTTCGAATGCCATTTAAAAGCCTGTGAAGAAAGCATCAGCAGCTCTTGACGGGCATAATGCGCTTAAATGTTTATTGAAATTAAACGAACAAAATTGCGAATTTGAAATTCAAACAAGTGGAAAAAATCCTAATTTTGAAACAAACGACCTGCGTGGGCTTTATAGAAATCTGTGTGCCAAATTTGGTTGCTCTAGCATTTATAGTCTCTGAGATCTAGGCGCTCACACAGACGGACAGACGGACGGACATGGCTATATCGACTCGGCTGTTGATGCTGATCAAGAATATATATACTTAATAGGGTCGGAGATATTTCCTTCTTTCTGTTACATACATTGCAACGAATACAATATCCCCTTTTACTTCATTTTTAAGTAACGGGTATAAAAATATATAAGCAATTTTCAGAAGCAAGCTATACTAAGAAGGTTTATAATATAATTTCTGTATGGTATGGAATCTTATGGTTTTGGGGCTTAGATATTCACATATACAGTTGAACTTCCATAGCTTGAACTTCTACAACTCTAATCTCTAAGTAAGAGTACTTAAACTTAAGAAAAAGAACTGTATAAGTCGAATATCTCCATAACTCGAACTTCTTCTTTGAATAATGGTGATTCGAGTTAGGGAAGTTCGACTGTATGTGGTTCAATTTAAAACCAAATTCTCAGCTAAGTTTGCTAGCTGTTGTTATTTACAAATATTGCCTTCATTACCTGTATAGAATTTATATTTATATTTTATATTGCAAGGAATTTTATAAGTAAAAACAACCAGATATATTATTTAACAATGTTGGCTTTAATTATTTCATTTCATATTTTTCTTATAATCATAATTTTTTTTTTTTTTTGAATAGTACTATTTCGATGACTATCGAATCCAAGCAGTTCGTCAGTAATTAATTAAATTAAAAAATGTGCGGAATTTAAGGCAGTGGGCGTTTCTGGTTTCAACAAT
Source organism: Drosophila limbata (assembly GCA_963924055.1). Classification (NCBI taxonomy): domain Eukaryota; kingdom Metazoa; phylum Arthropoda; class Insecta; order Diptera; family Drosophilidae; genus Drosophila; species Drosophila limbata. The sequence continues at coordinate 6,509,651 of OZ001352.1, forward strand.
AAGCCTATTAGCTATAGGCAGATAACACACGCTTAACAGAGAACACTTAACAGCGTCGCTGTTAAATGCGCAATTATTAACAGAGACTGCTTCCTGTTATCGGACTGCTTTCTTATCACTAACATGGCCCATTGATGAGTTCTTTGCGTTGGTGAAATGCCAACGTTAGTCGGTTTGTAAAAGTGCCGCTGAGCTTTTAATAGTTGGCCAATAATAGTTGAAAAGAAACAGTTTAACGGAAAGCGCGCGTTTCGGGTTAAGACCGCGGCGGAAAGTTCGCCGAAGTTGTCAACAAAATAGCGACGCGAAAAAAATTTCGGGAACTTGAGATTGTGAGAATTATTGTGGACTGATTTCAATGCACGCATATCAGTATTTTATTTGTATTTTATGAACTCTTGAGGAGGCACAATAAGTTAGTTAATGGACTGCAGATTGTTAAATCATCCATAAAAATAAATTATTGTTTCAAATTGAAGTGCTACAAAATTGTACGAATGAGAAATTTAAAGGGTTTCTTACCATAAACAAGTGCGTGACGTAAATATTATATACACTGCCGAACATATTTATTGGCACAGCAAACATTTTGAGATTTGGGGGCTTAATTGTTCCCTGATCGTTAACATGTTGGTATCAATGGAAAGGTCATATAAATTCCTTTTGAATGATATAAAACATTTCTTAACCCATTAAGTACCCTTCGAAAATTTCGAGTTTATGTAAAAGTCATTTTTCGAAACTTTTTTCCTCGATTTTTTACAAAAAATATTTTGATGCAAAAAAATTATTCAAACAATTTAAGGAGTAACTGCAAAAAAAATTTTTCAAAAATATTTTTGCTAGTATTTTTTATAATTTTTTGAAAATTGCTAAAAAGGCACTTTTTGTGTAAAAAGTAGGAAAAAGGGGTTAAAATGGTCATTTTTAGGATTTTCAAAAAATTATAAAAAATACTAGCAAAAATATTTTTGAAAAATTTTTTTTGCAGTTACTCCTTAAATTGTTTGAATAATTTTTTTGCATCAAAATATTTTTTGTAAAAAATCGAGGAAAAAAGTTTCGAAAAATGACTTTTACATAAACTCGAAATTTTCGAAGGGTACTTAATGGGTTAAGAAATGTTTTATATCATTCAAAAGGAATTTATATGACCTTTCCATTGATACCAACATGTTAACGATCAGGGAACAATTAAGCCCCCAAATCTCAAAATGTTTGCTGTGCCAATAAATATGTTCGGCAGTGTACATACGAGTACATAAAAGATTCTCGAAGCCGTTGAAAGTATTATTGGGTGCACAAAAACCACAACAGTTTCATGCCAAAGAGGTGAGCTCCTGTCATACTCGTAAAGAATTTCAAAAGATTCTTTGACAGAGCATTAAATTCTTGTGTTCTTTGCTTTTAACTCGAATGCATTTTTTGCGAGCTGAGAACTGAACAACTGAAAACTGTTTCTTTAAATTGATTTTAAGCCATATTGTGATTCACTTGTGATGCAATTCTGACCTCCCTAGAGTGAGATAGTAAATAAACACACACACACACACACTTCCACACATAGCTCAAGTTTAACTACGCCCATCTGTGTGTCTATTGTGACCCCAACTATCTCACATCTCATAAATCTCTGTATTTTCCTGCTTGGTATCAACTCTTGCATCCTTACGTATTGAGTTGTTAACTTGTGGGTTGACAAAACATTTACTTTTTATGCATCTTCAAGTTGACTCCATTAAAGATTATAAATAGCCATATATAATATTTTTTGAAAATCAATATTATTATAAAGAAAAGAATTAAAAGAATTTGCAGCTTTGGGTTGTTAAAGATATTAGAAGTTTTCCAACTATTTTGAAGTTATTGTCATGAAATCCATATCGACTACAATAAATAATAGTTAGTCTGTAGTTTTCTACTTTACTACAGGCTGAAGTATGTGCAATAGAAAGGTGTGCTGACCTCAATCTCAAACGCAACTATCGGAATAGAGATATAGCCATTCTATCCGATAGTCAAGCAGCTCTCAATGCACTCAGCAAGGCGAAAACAGCGTCTAAAGTAGTGCACGAGGAGCGGAAGAAGCTAAATCCAACTAGGATCGCATTATAGGCTAACCCTAAGATGGATCCCAATCCAAAGGGATACAGCAGGGAGCGAAGCAGCTTGACGGAGCCAGAATGGGTGCATGCAGGCCCCTAATAGGTCCTGAACCGTTTTGTGGAATAGGAAGGCCCACAATCCGGGAGTACCTATGCAAGGAAGAGAGACGACTTCAGCAGGCGCATTGGACGGAGACCACAGGTCTCAGACAATCCAAACACCTCCTAGGTAGAGATGGAGAACTATCGATAGTCGGCACAGCCGATAGTCAGCGATATTATTTTTCAAACCATCGATAACTATCGATAGTGTGTTAATTTGAGCATATATAGTATATGTTAAATTCCAAAAATTATAAATTTATATCTTAAATACCAACAAAAATTTGCAATTCGTATAAATTTAGATATTGTAAAACTAAAAATAGATCAAATTGGCTAACAACAATAATGTTCCGCTATTAGCTATTGAAATAGCCAATGTTTGGTGATCTAAAACATTTTGTCCAGCCTACTGAACATGCGCTTCAACTCGACTGAAGTGGCGGGTACACATAAATATTAACACATTCAAATTTTTATTAGGTTCAGTTCCGTTACGTTTACGTTTCTTTACCTATTTCGACTATTGTAAGAAACTTACCCATGTCATAAAAATATATAATTATTAAACACAAATCTTAAATGTTTCCGAAGCTGCAGATGCCAAATGAGCGCCTTTCTGTGACGAGTTGAGCTTCATAAAAAACTATCGACCACTATCGATAGTGCGGGGCTGCCATCGATGGCGGCTCGATAGCTCTTGACCATCGATAGTTCCGATAGTGCCATCGATAGTTCTCCACCTCTACTCCCATTGGGTAAGAATATACTCAGAATACTCACCGGTCTATTGACAGGGAATTGTAGACTGAGAAGTCACCTAGCTAAGTTAGGAATTCTAAGTAGTGGAGGAATATTCGATGCACATACTAGCATATTGCACTGTACATGTAGTCTTCTAAGGAAACATGTCCTACCGATAGAGGACATAGCAGACCTTAACTTAGGGTTCAGAAGGGGGCACAATAGATGCAATAATAATTTCTACGTTTTATAATATTTTTGTATATTCTAGCATCCACAAACAATGGTAAAATATGAATCAATTATCCGCATATTTATTTTCCTTTTACTAATGACACTCTCTGAGTTTTAGAAGACAGAAATTATCTACTCAGATTATTAATTGCTTTAGCAACTTTTCAAATTGTTCAATGGGTTCGAGCAGAGCTGCTGCTTTTGCAACCACAACAGTGTCAGTCTGAGTTATCGTTGGTTTTTTATACTTAACTGCTCAACATACACTATTAAGCTCTGTTTGCCAACGAAATGGGTTGTGACATCTAGGAAACCCACAGAAGTATGCACTAAATTATTCGAACACTCAAGCCCCCTCCATTCACTCGACTCACAGTGCGTATGCGTAATGCTGTGATCACTGTTCTGCTGGCAGACCACGCATTCTGCTGGCTGGACATAAGTACTTTTTGTTTCTGGCAACATAATAAATTATTGGGGGTTTTCGAGACCTTTTATCGACACGCCCTTACAACAAGCCAAAAAGCAAAAGATGTAACTGCAGACGAGTATATACTTATGTTAAAGTAGTCGCATATTTCATCAAATATTTGACTTGCGAGAAAGCTGTTCACCTAATAAACGTTCCAGCTTACACGTAGACAAAACATAAACAATTTCCACTAGTTATCGGCAGACAAATACAAAACAAATACAAATATTTGCAAAGGCCAGCCAATGAAAACGTTTAGGGCATAACATCTATGGAAGACACAAACTTATACCTATGTATGTATGCAGTTGCTTTTGTTTAATGCCTTAGGCTACATATTGACAACTCATTTCATTTAACACATTTAACACTTGAATCTGTTGCACACAAAATTTAAGTACTTCCGGTTGGATCCATTGTTGACGATGCAGAAAGTAATTTAAAGAAATCGATGGAAATTCAATGCAACAACCAGTGACCAACAATTTATTTATAATACGTTGGTGCTTAGCTAAAATGGCAAATTCTTTTAAAAAAGTTTTATCATTTTTAGTGGCTTAAAACATTGATGTTTGCAACTCTGCAGTTCTCCAAACATTTTATGAATTCAATTCATGTATAAGCACAGGCTTAAAGTATATGCAATATATGAATATGTGCACTTAATCTGCTTTATTGGTCTCCATGCAGTATTTAATGCTAACCAATTTAAGTAAAGCTATTTAATCAATAATTGCTTATATTTTATGCCAAATGAAGGGGACAACAAAGGGTATATTAACTATATTTTACAAATCCTCTATAAGTATAAGAGACCATTTATAATATGTAAAACTGGCAAACGACACTTGGCGCTTGATAAGTAAAGTGTCGTAGCTCTGGGAACAGGGTATTTGGTAGTCGACACTTTAGACCCATAATTAAAAGCTGTTTTCACAATTTCTGCGTTGTTCTTTTTTTTTTAATGACAATTAATGAATGTCCCAAACAGGTTAAATTTAATTACTAGAAAAGCGGCGATATCTCAATAAATTTACAATTTTAAAAAATTTTAAATGCATGCCCACAAATATAATTAAATTGTGAAACCTTAAAGATTATTTAAAAAAATGTGTAACAAAGCAGTTTGCAAAAAAAACTAAACATTTTACAATAAATATGGCAAAAATTGTCTCATTTCAAGTCAATTGTCAATATTATTCGCACATCTTCACTATAATTGCTTTAAAATTGCAATTCAAGGCGTGTGAACAAAACTCATATATTTTTAACATATGTTTTTTTGTGGATATCTTGTTAGGGCTTCTATGCCATTCCCCAAAAATAGTTCGAAATAAATTTGTGAGCATTTCTAACATTTTCTTGATATCGTGCTTGGTAACATGTCTATATTTAAGTTAAATTATGCGTGCATTAAAAATTCATAAATAATATAAATTTAGCTGTGGCAAAGTCGGAATTTATTGATTTTGTTCATGATGAATGGAAATTTAAGTTGCATGCAAATTACTGGATTTAAAAGCAATTAGTTAAACGGAAACCATATACTTAATGAGACGGTGATTTATTTAAGTTTCAGCAACGTTTCAACCGAAACTTGATATCTAATATATTAAGAGTTTACCCAATGCACTCTCACAAATTTGTGGACTTTTAATAATCTTATCAGCCAACAAGGCTCATTGATTGCAAACTAAAAATAAACAAATGCCTATAAATAGTTGGAACTAGACACTTTGTCTTTGAACGCAGTGTATGTGTATTTACCAAATGCCTCAAAGGTTTTCAGATTCGATAAATAGCTAGAAAAGTGTCTGGATGTTTGCCTAGGTTGTTTCACCTCCACTTCAATACTTTATGTAACGAGTGCTACTTAGTTATTACTACTTACTACTACTACTTAGCCATTAATTAAGTGGCAAGTTTATAAATAGACTATAAAACTTGATATCATTATACAAGTGCTTGAATGCCAGGGACACCGACCTTAGCCTGGTATCTACAGATATGTTGGGATCTTGTTAATTTATTTGTGAAATAGAGTATGCTTTAGGTTACATATGTTTCAGTCTAATCCACAATAAAGCCATACAATACCACAAGTAAATTCACCATTCGCAATTGTCATAGTTGGCATTTGCTAGTATTACGAGCACAAGTTGAGTGCTTGATAAAAACGCAAATTATGAGTAAGTACAACAAAGCAGCGTAAATACCAGCACAACACGAGGCTAAATGCATTCCACTTTATTTTTAACACTCGTACACTTTCGGCATTTGTCACAAATATTGTGTGTATAGTATGTATCTCCAGCAACCGCACAAATTGTGCACATGTGTCCAGGCGTCTGAGTGCCAGCTTTGGCAAATGTTGAAGTACCCACACCATACACTATAAATATGTATTTATCTACATATGTACATATGTATACTTATAGTCGAATACTATCTACTCATTTAGCCAGGGGTAAACATGATTGATTCGACCGGACTGCAGTTCGTTAGGGGAGTCGCAAGCAAAGTCGCCTGAGTGGCCCACTGTCATTTTTGCCGATTTTAATCAATCAGCAGCTATTTAATTTTGTTAACGGCCTAAAAATAAATTGACGTTTGCCAACTGATAAGCGTTTCGATGTTCCAGCCAATTTGTTATTAATTTATTTGATTCCAATTTTTCACTTTTTTTAATGAGACTACCTCGATGGGCTATTTATAGCCGAACCTAACTAGATACAATAGGTAGAAAGGTTGTGCTGGCCGTTAAATAAAACTACACATTTATTTATTTTTTAAATAGAGTAAAAAATTTAAAAACGATGATATTTTTATTATAAATATTTGTATACAGCTAAACAATTTAAATTCAGTTTCAAAAGTGTTTTAAATATATGACTAACAAGGTGCAAAGCAGACGAATATTGCAACTTAAAATCGTGTTACTTATGGACATTTTTATTTTTGTATCTCTAAGGAAATTCTAAAATTTTTGATAAATGTGAAACAATTTTAATACAAAATTTAACTTAGTTCTAAGCTGTCTGAAACTTACTAGGTATCTTCGAGTTGAGCACTAGATTCCTTTTACGTAGTGGGCAAAGTTAATGCAAATAACACGCTTCCGTATGATTGATGTTGGCTGCCTTATAATATTGTTGATGTTTGCCATGTCATTGTGAAGGGTACTCAATCGTTCAACCAATGTGCTGATATGAATGAAGCACATGACCCAAAACAGTTTTGACATTTGGTATCAATGGCGTTTCGGTCTTTAGATTGCAATAACCTTTTTCTATTTCGCTATTTGCACTGTCAAATGCTTGTGATGAATTCTTATTAATTACAGTTGGGCTGCGACACCTCTATCAGCATTTGGCTCTGGCGCCTGTCCTGACATCCGATTCTGGTATTTAGGCTTACCTTTTTATGTTCCCATTCCCCAATATTTCGTTGTGTTCTGTTCAAATTTCCACTTGATTTTTAACTGTATGACTTTTAAGAGCATTTTCAGCACAGGTCTCTAATTTCTATTACTCTACGTCAATGCACTCACAAATTTTTTCAGCTCCTTCATTTGATAAAGCATTTTGGCCGAATTTATAAACAATAAAAAAACGTCAAATAATAATGGTCGTTAATTTGAAATATTTGTTGACTTGCAAAGACTCAAAAAGAATCATTAAACTTTACGTTTTTTTTTTGTGAATAATATTAAACCAAACGTATCATTCTCTTATATGCATTCCATGACTTATAGTTTTGAAAACTTGCTGGTGGCCCGATAAGATTAGAAACCAGCGTACGTAATTATTTATAAAATAGCATGTAGAAATTTTGGCTCTTGAATTTGCTTTTTTATTTATAGGTAGTTGTTCTTAAAGCAAATGACACCTCAATTGTCGTACAGTGACAGGTTGTCAGAGGCTTTCAAAACATCCAAAAATATCTTTATGCCATGTACCCAAACCAAATTCGTTAAGCAAGAAAAAGCAAAGAATTGTAGAAATGTATTTATGTATAAAACAAATAACACTTGAGATACCTTTAGGGTATTGTCAGAGTGTTTCTATTAGTATTACTTTTTTCTGATCGCACTTTAATCGGCGAAAACTGCATTAAATTTTCATGGAAAACGTGTTATTCCATTAACACCTTATCAATAAATAACTTTATTCAATATATTGTATTATATTTCCAGTGAAATGTTATCTCTCTCTTATCGTTGATTGTGTGAACTTCACAGCAAATGCAGAAAGCTAAAACAAAATATGGTTGTTCTTTTTACTATGATACATTTCCACCGTGAATCATTTATCACACCAATAAAGGGCCATAAAATTATATACGTCACCTGAGCAATAAATGCATGTATGTACGAATATGTACAATTATTCTATTGATATGTACATGTGAATGAATCTAGAAAGATTCGGAAATCTGGGCAATTGTGAATGGTAAATAAAGTGGTAAACTGACAATATAAATATTAAATGTTTGACTTATGAAGCAATTTGCTTTACCTGGAACTATTTTTCTAATGGTATTGAACAAGAATTTATCACTGTGGTTGACAGTCTTCGCTAGTGAAGAGATCAATTTTGACTTTTTTCAGTGCTTTTTACAAGTTGTTGATACTTGACGCATTTATTGCTAAATTGAATTCCTTTAGCCAAAATATGGGCAAAATTTTTACTTATGATCCTGATTCAGAATGATTTTCTTGAAACGATGTATGTTTTGGTTGATTTGAATACGATTGAGTGCAGTTAGTTTTTTTCCATCAAAAATAGAATATTGTTAAAAATTTACTTACTTTTTGGCACTTATTTCCGACAAATAATAAAAATATTCAAGGGGACTTATAAAGTACTTTTATGTTACTAAAAATGATAGGAAAAATAAATTTGACTGCTCAAAGTGACCATACGATCTAATTGAAAAGACTTAACTTTGTCAACTGCTGAACGTTGTCCGAGGCAATTTTGCATGCATTTCACATGCACCGCTTTAAGAACCGTTATTTTCCGAACAAAAATTTTTTGTTTTGTTTTGTGCGTGTTTTCGTAACATTTGAACATTTATAAATTGTCTTCTAAAAGCTCATTGACCTTAAAAAACATTTTTTTTTTAATTAAGTCCCCCTAGATTGGTAAAATCTTACACTGTGCCTCGTCGTGCCTAATGGCATACAAATACATACGTATTAGTCTATCGGTGTGCAAGGGCACAGGGTATCTTACAGTCGAGCAGTCAACTCTAGCCGGGGGTAGGCGGGCGAAACGAGCAGGGTGCGGAGTCTCCCGACTAAGCTTTTAACTCAGGAAATGACCTAATCGTAATAACTTGAAATTTAAATAATTTAAAATAAAAAATTTCAACTTAATTACAACTTTATTAATATTCCAAATTTCAATCAAATTTGCAATTTTTTTAAACAGCTCTTTTAAAATGAACTTTATAGTTCAACAAACGATAAGTTTTTATTACTCTATTCTATTTGTTTTCAATAGTACTATCGAATAAATAATGGGCAAGTAGTCATACAGCTGTTATTATAGGAGCCAAAAACGAAAAAAATAATAATTACACATTAAGACATGTCATAAAGATAGCACCGTCTTCACTTCACCAATAACTATAGGAGACCAAATATAGTTACTTTTTTTATGAGGCGAGGAATAATGGAAAGTGAAATGCACTAGTTTTATAAAGGCCTTGTCCCTAAACTTGACGTTAATAAGTGGAAATTATTTATATAAATTTAACATGATAAATTTACAATTAAATTTAAAATAAAATAAATTTAAGCTGTTTACATTCTGGGTGCCTAAAGTTATCTTAAAGGCTTCAGTCTCATTTTTTAAATTTGCTGAACTCATTATAACTGTGTGAACTAGTGAATAACCAATAAAAATGTCTTTTATATTTGTTATTTTAGCGGCATCATGCAGCGAAACTCGCTAACGTTTCTATTATCGGAGCAATCAATGCAATTTAATTAGTCGCTGGCTGCCTTGCACAATCAAATCAAAGTGGTTAGCGAGAAGTCAAACAGGTGGAGAGTCTGTTTAAGGACAAACACAAAGTCGAGGGCATTAATGCCAAAGCAAATGAGGCAAATTAGAGCAGAGAAGCAAGTGAAATTTCTAAATGACGCCGCATCTGCTAAATTGCGGATTTGTAAATCTCTTGAAATTATTGCGGATGGCACATTGCACCACAGAGACGGTCAATGGCATTGTCCAGCTGTAAATAATGCAGATATGAGGAGGCAGATATCTTTGGTGCTATGCCTGCTCTGCCTGGCGAGCTGTCAGGCCAAGTGTCGTGACGAGCCGGCACGAGATTGCGAGGCCATTTGCGATGCAAGCGGGGCAAACTGTTCCATTCGGGCTCTGGTGCTGCTCCCCAACGACGACGGATACGAGGCATCTTTGCAGCGTGTGCTGCCCATTCTAAAGGTGGCAGAGCAACAGATACGTGCCGCGGCACTGATACCATCCTACATAGACTTTCACTGGCTGGCCCATGACACGAAATGCGATGCCTCGCTGGGCGTTATCCGAGCCATGGACGGCATCATCAAGCAATGTGCCCAGGTCATTTTTGGACCAGTCTGCGACTATTCACTGGGTAAGTTGGGGGTGAGCTTATTCAGCATTTAAGAAATTCGATTCCTAATCTCAACTTTCAGCTGCTGTCAGTCGCATTACCAAGTACTTCAATAGCCAGGGAACCCCCCTTATCACCGTGGGTGGCTCCACCTATGACTTTGAGCAGAAGAAAACGGATTGTGGTGATGAGTTTTATATGCTACTTCGCACGGGAATGTTAAGTTTTGAGTCCATATCCGAGTTGACCATCAATGTGATGAAACAGTATGTAAAATATCATATTTTAATCACTTCTCAATAATTTTAGACTCTTTTATAACGCAGACACAACTGGACGCATTCCATATTCTACTATGAACGCGATGGTCAGCGGAGTGTGGCAGGCTTGCACACGTGTTTCCTCATGATGAAGTCCCTCGGCAAGCAAATGCGCAATGAGAACATGACTTTTGCCCAATATCCGCTGGAGTCGAGTATCACAAACCGATCAGAGGAAATGCGCCGTGAAATTGGCAATAAACACTCAAGTAAGTGCAGTGTCAAGTCAAAATGTTTGTTAACAGACACCAAAGATACCTATGCTACAGCTAACAGCGCACTGTTAATAACATTTTCAACAACACTTGCGACTTAGCAATGACAACAACCAATTGCACTTTATGTGCTTTTAAAGCGCTTCTACTGATAACGTTGTGTAGGCGTAATTATTGCACTGTATGCAATAACTTGAATCTAACTAAGGTCATAAGTTATGCTTTTTAATAATAAATAAGAATAAATAAATTAAACTATTCACAACTCCAGTTCATACTCTTAAAAGCATTAGACTTTCTGACCTTCTTACTCTTATCAAAATAACATAAACAAAACCCACCCAAAATTCTCCCACACGAAGCTAGTCGTCCAATCATTTCACGTAAAGAGCATCGAACAGCTGTTTTCGAATACCAATGCAACTGGCAAAATGCCGGCAGCACATACGTGCGCGCACACACACCGACACTTGCATACAAAATCAGTTTCGATATCGAAACGGCAGCGCTGTGGGAGCTGCTTGATGTTAGAGCCGCCAGAAGCCGGTGATAAACTGTTTTGTGCGGACCATTGCAACCGGAAGACAAAGTGGCATCAATTTTTAAATTTTACGAAAAGTTACAACGGAAATGAGTAAATGAAATAAGTAAAATTAATAAATTTCAATTAATTGATAAATTGACGAGTCAAACAACTTAAATACAATAAAAAGTGGAAATTAAAATTCAATTCGGGAAATTGCTTGCGCATTTAACGCTGTTACCAACTGTTACAGGCCAAAGCTGCCAACTGATAAATGATGTGGACGTGTCAGCATCAGCAACTGCAACAACAAAACATAAACAACAAACAAGAAAGAAATAAGAATAAGAATGGGTGACGCGTGCTTCATCGTACTTGTGTTTGTTATCCTCTTTCGCTATTGTGCTTTGTCACTTATATGCACTTTGCATTCAGATAAATGCAGAATCATACGGGTTTTATTCGGCGCTTTGCTAACCTGCCAATCACATGCACCTTGCCAAATACTTAAGTCCCTAAGAAATAGTTTGAGGCTCAAAGCATTGTCAACCGTTTTTGGCCATTCAGTGTTATGCATTGAGTTTCTCCATTTAAACGGTCATTGTACACAACTTAAGCTTGGTGTTGAGGCTGCTTCTCTAGGGGCAGACATGCATATGTTAACGTCTGTCCTGCTTTCGCTTTATAAATATTATACGTAAGGTCATCCCTTTTAAAGATATAAGGTATCGTTTTAAGTTGTCTGGAAAATATTTATCACAAGTTTTGTTGCGATATTTAAATACAAAATAAAATACATTTAAAAAAAAAAAAAAATCAGGCCTATTACGAATTCCAAAAATGACTCGATTTGCCACAAAACGAGATTATTGCTGTTCCAAATTCAGAAAATCGACAATAATTACCGTTTTCAAAACGTGTGCTGTAGAGTCTCCGGAAATAAAAATAAATGCCATTTAAAGCTTTTAAATGAATACCTAAAATTATAAACTGAAAACTATAATAACGTTGAACATTTTTAAAATCGATTAACATTTTTATTTGAAGTATATCTTAAAAGAATTTTATAAAAAGCATCAATAAGATATTTTATAATAAACAAAACCGAGCTGTTCTGAATTTCAATTTAATTTTAGCTATCGATACCAACTCTCGCAATCGAAAGCGGCTGAGTTACTTCAATTGAATAACAAAATTCGAACAGAGAAGTTTTGGTCTAATTTACCTTCTATCTGCTATATGCAACCTGAAATACTTAAAATTAATTTTCGAAACGTTTTCGAAACCGAGTTCGAAAAGTAAAAACAAGCCTATTTCGATCGAAATCGGGAACAGCAAATAGTAAAACGTTTGTTTCGTTTTTACTTTTTGAAAACGTTCCGAAAAGTAGAGCGGTGTAAACAGTTGATTCGTGCGTCTATTTGAAAATGCATGTATTGAACAAAATACTTGCAAAAATTTTAAGAATATTGTTATCAACAATTCCAGATTCCCTAAAGAAATTTTTATCTTTATTTCATAAGTCTTTCCGTAAGCTTAAGCAACGGTTTATTATAAAACAAGCTGATAATACACTTAATTTAAGTATTTTCGAAAGTATAGGCTAAAGTCATTTGAAAAAAAAATAAACAATGATTTTCAATGGATAATGTTCCAAGTAGTCTTTTGGCTTTAAACGGTGAACACTTAAAAACCTTTAACAGAGTAACACTTATTAAAGCTCTTTTCTATTTTAAAATGACCTCTAATCAAATTATATAAGCTAGTAAGTATATTGTTATCAATTCGACAGAAAATAACAATTAAAAGTCAAAAAGACAAGCATTTTTCATTCAAATTTCCGTTGAAAAACTTATGTAAGCCCTTAAGTCTCAAGCAGAAACACGTAAAAACTTTGCAGTCAAGTTGCGGTTTTTGACCTTGAGATACTCTGTACTATGTGGAACCACGTATCTGTGGGATGCAATATCATTAAACATAATATTTTATGAGTTCTTGAAAGAACTATATATATTTATTATTCAGTTGTAATGCAAATTTCAAGTTTAATAAAAAAACATAACAGATAGGAGGGGTACTGCTTTTTGTATAATACACGTACATTCCCTTGCACAAAGCTATAATACTCGTTATTTTCATTGAATTACGGCATAGGGTATAAAAACAGCATAAGTTGTGACAATAGTTGGAGGTATGAAAACTTTGCCCCTTCAAATATAAACCTGAACGTGGGTTGGCCAGTCAAAAACAAACAAAACAAGCTAAGTATTTATGCATTTGGCTTCAGCAAAAGTTTGCTAAGAATTGTATAACAAATTTGAGTGCTACAAATTGAAATTGATCCAAAAATAAGAAACACATGAGGGGCAGGAAATTGACTTTTATAAAATGTTATTTAAGTCTGAGCCTTAATTGGATGCACGCTTGGTAAGAAGAACGATGGATTCAAATCAGTGTCAGTGCCTAATTCTATTGAGAAGTTGCATGAGAAATGTGTGTAAATGCATATTACATTGTAGACTTGATTATTCACATATGTATCTTCCCTTTTGCTATTGATATCAAATTTTTACCTGTCATTAGATTGCAAAGATGCTTACAATTTGGCTACTTGCAATGCATTTATCTGAAATATAAATATAACATATATTTTATTATGACAAGCTATTTAGTTTTTCATAAAACTAAAGTTCACTTAACAAGAAATATGCTTTATTAACAGTACTTATTCTATTTTCTTTATATTCATTGGAATTTGAAAATCAATTTTGATATTTAACTCATAAAAACTGTTTGTTTCAGCAGTTACCAAGTCAACAAGAAAACCAGAAATAAAAAAATGCAAAGCTACCAAAGCTAACATTATTAATGTACTGAAAATTGACTCAAGAGCCAGAAGATGTACCATCCGAATTATTAAGTTGCTATTTTTTGAGATCACATTCAAGGCTTAAGGCAAAAAAATAAATGAATCAATGTCTGAGTGCTAGAGTGGGAAAGAAAATCAGGAATTGTCTGAGAGCTTAGAAATAAACTCAAATATTTCTGCATGCTGCAGATGACAATTAGAATTATTTGTGTGCATATGCGCGGAAAAAAGCTATAAATAAACGATTGTGTTTCAAGCTTGAATATGTATATGTATTAGCTTATTATTCCTCTAAATGTTTTTATTTTATGACCTTTTTTGTTTCCTGCTGCAAAAAGTGTTTAAAAGGAAATGTCATTTAAATACGGAAGGCCCTCGAAGACAACATCTGTTAGATGCAAATGGCCTAAAGTTAGTTATTGCAGCTATACGTTACGCTGTTGACAAGTCAACCAAGCTAAGCTAAGTGAACTAAGCTTAAACCAAACTGAAAACATTTTGTCTCATGCAACTGACAAAGAAATCGGAGTAGAAAATTCAACCCTCAGCACTCCATTGTACTTAACCTGCCAACAATTATTTTTAACACAGATTTACGTGTTATTATTTATCGTTGTTACCATAATAACAAGTTTCAAGAGAAAGATGATGAAAGATGAGATGCGGAAAAGAGCACTACGTAAAAGCCAATTACAAGTTAAGTTCGAATTAATGAGATTAAAAAGGCAAGAACGCTTCAGCTTAGTGTGCTCGACTGCTAGAGACCCAGTACCCAATTCTATGAAAAATTCAAATCATGGTTAACTCAATATATAACTATTAAGTGGGAAGGGCTGTAAGCGAGTCAACTTAACTATGATTTATTTATAACGTTAAACAAAAAAAATTAAAGTAAAAATATTTTCAAAATAATCATTGATACGTAAACTTCGAAAGCGATAATTGTACCCATAACCAGGATTCTAAAACTGTTGAATATTTGTTCATCATTTTCGATTTTTTACGATTAGCTTAAATATTCATATTATAGTAGATATACTTTGGTGTCAATCTTAAAGTTACGGAAATAATTTTTTCAGCTATTATTCAGATATTTTTGGAACTTTATATATAAGGGGATAATAATCATCTTCTTTGTCGCTATAGCTGCTAAACATGTTTACAGTAACCTGTTTTTTAATAATCAAAATAAACATTAAAATTCGCTGAAGAGCCTCTAACTCACCATGGTCTTCTTATCAGCAACGAATTTCCAATCAACAACAGCCGAAAACTTCTGCACTCCCATTTCCCCGTGATCCACGGACACACTGACATTCGCCAGGTTATCGTCCGACGATGAACAGCTTGCGTAAAGCAATTCACAATTCCAATTGCGCTATTTTTAGGAAAATGATTCCATTCTGATATCCTTTTCGAGTAAAATGACCCGTCCAGCACAGAACACAGATAGATATAATACTATGTATTCCTGACGCAATCAATAGTAAATTCATTATACTGGGAGGGTGGAACTCACGCTTTATAACTGATTCATTCGCAGTTCGACTGATGGTGCTCAACTGTTAGATACCCAGTATCCATATGTTGATGCTGACCAAGAACTATATAAATTCTTTTTAAGGTCGGAGATGCCTTACTATGCCTGTTTCACATGTTGTCACAAAATTATAAGCCCCTTGCACTTTTTGGGTACTGGATCTAAAAATGCATTGCCTACTTAACAGCGCATTTAAGCCAAAATGTAAACAACTAAAACTCTTTTCCAGCCAGGAGCTGAGATTCTCATCAGGAGAAAGCGTTATTGAGTTTAAAACTAAAAACATTTTCCCATTTAAAGAAAGTTAAGAGAGGAAGCAATCGTATGAAGCTTATAAAAAGACAATTTAAAATCCATGCATTTGTAAATGTGAGTTGCAACTGACAAGAAATAAGGGATAAGGTAATAAAAGAAATGTTGCAATGTCTCCCTTATATACATGATTATGGCAATGTGTCATGTTAACAGTAAAATGACAGAAGCAGATACATATTTGTTACTCAAAAACAATACAAGTTACAGCGAATTGTTATTGAAGCCAATAAATTTTGCATAATAAAATTTGCAGCAAAATCAACGCAATTGTAATAAGCATATCAATAATATTTTCCAGTAAATTATGAACAATATATGAATTTTCTATGAAAATTTAATTTAGTATTTTCACTGATTAAAATGGATAAAAATTGAAGTGAAATCTAATGTTAATTGATTTTTAATAAGAGCGTTTCTTTGTTAAGAGATACATATTAGAGTAAATATTTCAGCTCCAATCTAAAATAATACAACTAAAAAATTTAGCCAGAGCTGCCAATTGGCAGCTGGGCCAACAATTTGCATGGTTTAAACTAAACTAAGCGTATCTTGATTCTTTATTCCCCAACTTGTATTTAATTCGGATGGCAAAAACTTTCCAAATCAAATGCAGGCACACAAACAGAATACTGTATGTATTCTGGCAGCAAAATGTGCCTGTTTTCGATTATATATAAATCGGAAGCACAAGGAAAATCCGTTTAGCAAATGTTTTCAGTTTGCTGTAAAATGCCATTGGCTGCGTTTGGTCTTTGGGCATCAATAAATCCACGTCAGACTGAAAAGCTGAAAGGAAACTTATAAAGAAAGCTGAAACAAAATTGGAATTCACAAACGCAGCATTTTTCAATCTTTGGCAAACATTCAAATACATTGTATTACTGGACTTGGCATGAATTGTAGGAAGTATTTATATGAATAAAAAGTCAGTTTGAATACACTCATAAGCTTAAAATGTATATTGAATGAATAAATTTTTAGAACTGCCAACTTCTTTTGTAGCTGTCACATAAATAACACTTTAAAAAAAATGTTGCCAACAATTAATTTGATGCAATTCTTTCTGTTAAACCATTTCATTGCAGCCATAAACGTTAGTTAAGGTTGCCGCAAAAACGATAAGAGCTGCTTGCTCCCAGCTGACTTTCCCAGCTGCCATTTCCATTTGCGTTGGCCATTTTGTTGTTAACACTGACCTCGAGGTACTTTGTCATGATTCGTTTTGTTTCAGTGCCTTTTGAATTCAAATAAGATCCCAGTTGAATCTTGTGTCGATGAGGAACGTGACGTCGATCCCTTTGAAATGGATTTCTGTATTATCATAATGTTTACAGCTTATGATAACCAACTGTATATCTATTTGCTAACAGAAATGTTTAATTTTGAAGTTGGTTTAAACTTTTCCAACGAATGCAACTGCTATTTAATGGATGGTGATTCGCTGAAAATGCGACAATTGAAATTGAACACAGCAATAACTGAATATATCAAGTCTGCTTGAAAAGCACCAATAACTTGGCGTATACGTAATTTATGACGCTCATGTCGGCCACAAAAAATAGTCAAAGCGTAACAGTTTACACTAATGGTCGAGTACAAAGGGGCAAACACATTTCAGCCGTATATATTTCCCTCTATTTTTTGACAAATAAAATCGGAAGCCAGCAGTAAATCATCAACATTGCCCGACGAGCATCGTGTGTGGTATGAGTGAATCATATATTGAATGTATCCATGTGCACAAGTCACGTAGTTCAAACTGTTTGCCGTATAATTTATTAGCGCTGGCAATGTTGTCCGTCGAATTACTCATACGCCGAGTTGCCCCAAAGCAAATGTAATTTTCAATTTACAATTTCGGAAATGATTCGATTTCGATTCGTCCAGAATTACTCGTAGTCACTTATCAGCCAATCAGTAAGAATTTTAGACAATTTTGCTGTGGATTTGGTTAGCTATCTACCGAATTAATTCGATTCTTATAAGACGAATGTAATTGCAGAGCATTAACCCATCACACTGGGTGGTCTTCTTCAGCTCTATTATCCAATTGCCCGTGTCCATTAACTCGTTACGGAATTACGTGACTTGGTTTTATTCACTTTAGTTTCATTTGGAATTTCCGTCAACAACATTGAACCACTTTTAGCAGTCTTTGCTGGACAAATATGAAAATTACAGTGCGATGACAAGCTTTCGGTTTTAAGTTTACCTTTTGCACCCACTTTGTCGGGTGCATTGTGGGCGTTTGCCTTTTCCCCCGTTTAATTTTTGTCCGTTGTCCTTCCCCCTTACGGCCCATTTTCATTTTGTTTGTCAACACTGCTCGCTTTGTTTATGACTTTCCACATGCGTCACTATGTATCTTTGTGTGTATCTATGTCCCATGTTAATGTTTGTTCGTGCTTTTTACAAATGTAGACTGTCGTTAACATTTCGCCTGCCAGTTATTTCAGTCTTTTGCACAACGCAAGCTTCCCTTTATCCAGTCCACATTCTGTCCCAGTGCCAGAAAGAAGACAGTGGAGAACCTCATGCATAAATAAAGCCTCACAGGTCGTTTAAAATAACAGATTCACCTGTGCTGAGCTCTTTATATAGAGTTGATCTATGCATTTCAAGATTTATATTTAATCTGCCTGTAACCATCAAATGGGTAAGCGGAGTATGTTATGCCAATAATGAATACTTGCTATTTTCGTTTGAACTGATCTTTAGCCAAAGCTTAAACACAAAATTGAGAAGAAATCAGTAAAAACTTCGATTTAAACAGTAACCAAATAGCCAAATTTACCATTAAATATGCAAATGTGTTCTACTCGAAAAGTCGACATCTTGGCCAATTAACAATTGTGAAAAGGGAGCAAATGAGAAATGAGAACGACAGTCTTAAGCATTTAATATGTACAATGTGGATAACATTCAACAGGGTAACATAGAAGAGTATATTTCCCTATTAATAATAAAGATTGCAAATTCTCTTGCAACTGGCAAAGAAACTGGAGTACAAAATTCATCCCTCAGCACTATGTTACATTGTACTTAACTTGCCAACAACTATTTTTGAACACAGATTTACGTGTTTATTTTTTATCGTTGTTACTATAATTAAAAGTTTCAGGAGAAAGATGAGATCTATTGCGAAAAAGTGCATTACATAAAAGCCAATTACAAGTTAAGTACGTGTTAATGAGATTAAAAAGTCAAGAACGCTTCAGCTTAGTGTGCTCGACTGCTAGAGACCCAGTACCCTATTCTTTGAAAAATACAAATCATGGTAAACTCAATATATAACTATTAAGTGGGAAGGGCTGTAAGCGAGTTAACTTGACTATGATTTATGTATTACGTAAAATAAAAAAAATTAAAGTAAAAATATTTCCAGAATAATCATTGATACGTAAACTTCGAAAGCGAGAATCGTCCCCATGACCAGGTTACATTCAACAGGGTTACATAGAAGAACATATTTCCCTATTAATAATAAAGAATGCAAATTCTCTTTTAATTGCTTTTCCAGCTACCAATTTTCAGTTTTCATTATGCCGTTTTGCGGGACAAAGAGCCCCAACAGGCCAACAGCCTCTTCATCATGTTCCATAGTTGCTGCTTGCTTCGCCGAACAAACTTAATTAATATGAGGAGGACATGTTCAGTGCATCTTGAGTTAGAGCTGGCCCCTCTTCTATGGTATTATTAGCTTTAAAATAACGACTGCACATAAATAATGCAGCACTTATCAGCACTCTTTACTGGTCTCTGGCTCCAGCGATTTTTATTTTTTCCACTTTTGTTTGTTCCTTTCGAGGAATGTGTGAAATTTATATGCCACTTAAATGCATTTCTCAGTTCAACTGCCACGAAATGTGCTCTTGTCCCAGTCCTATTTCCGCTTCTGTTTAAATTTTTTTACCCTGGGGGTATATTAAGCTTGTTAAAAAGTATGTAACAGGGAGAAGGAAGCATCTCCGACCCCATAAAGTGTATATATTCTTGATCAGCATCAACATCCGAGTCGATATAGCCATTTCCGTCTGTCCGTCGGTTCGTATAAGCAAAAGGATCTCAGAGATGATAGGAGCTAGGGCCACCAAATTTGGAATGAAGTCTCCCTATTATGTCAGGCAGAACAAGCTTATGTTCAAATTTTGCCACGCCTACTGTGGGGGCGTAATTCATAAACCACTGACATCACCTTTAATTCTGGGTCTTAAGTCAGAATCTAATCACCAACTTTTATTACGACTGGGCCATAAATAGTGAAAATATTAACAATTTTGTCTATAAATAGAGTAGAATTAATGGTCAAATAATTAATTTTATATTTACTCTGCCAGAATGCACATCGAGAATGTATGGGCATCAAATCTTCGGCGTTCCGGGGACTAGGCCAGGGTATATTACTGTCGAGTGCACTCGACTGTTCCGCTTGTTGTTCTTCTTTTTCTGTTTCCTTAGTCGCTATTGCTGTTGACTTGGCCTACAAGCACACAAACACACACACACACACACGCATACACACACACGCACACACACACACATACATAACTCAATGCGCCTGGAGGCAGGCAATAAAATGCGTTGAACGTTATTTATTGCGCTGCGGTTGCTGTTGAATGCGGAATTTGACAGCCGATTGTTGTTGTTAACTCAGACTAACTCTTCATTTCTTTCAACAAGAATATCTTAAATTCTTTGCCTTACATTCTATTTGATGCTCGTAAATACCTATTTAAAGTACTTTGTTGCTCAATTTTAATTTGTACCGTGTACGCATGTCTGTTTTAAAGTTGTTTCTATTCCTCGATTAAAACAAGCAAACATTTTAATTGAAGTCTGTTGGAAAACTCAAGATTTGCAGCTGCTGCACAAGTAATTGCAATTCTGTTGTCACCCTTTCAGATTTGTTCGCGGCATTGTTAAAACGCAGCGACACTTTTGTTGATAAGTTCCCAACAGAATTTCACGCAATTTTCGCTTGACAATTTTTGCCTTTTCTTTTCCCCTGTCAGATACCAACAAATTGTGTATCAATTATTCAGCTCACAGGACAACTGATTCCAAAACTGCACTGCGCAATATGAAACAAAAACGAATTATAATCAAAGCTCCATGAATGAATCATTTGTTCAGCGAGTTTCTCGTATCAATTGCAGAAGTAATATAAGCGAATCGTGAAATCTTTTATTGTGGACTAACATTGTTATTTTGCTGATTTTATTTTAACTTTGTAAACTATCACAAACAACGCAACGTTGTGGCAAAACTCTCAGAAGCTGAGTCGAGACACAGAAGTTTTACAAACTTGAAGGCAGCTTAAAATTTTGGCATTCAACTAATTGTGTTTATCTTGCCAATTTCAGATGCACTTCCAGGGCCATGGCTAAAACTTCATTTAATATACCACTAATTGTGACATATTTAAAGGATTTACTACAATAAATCATAACTTAAAGACAGAATATTAGAATCTATTTCAATTACACAATCTGTCGTTAAATGTGAACACATTTTCAGTGTTATACTTTGTAATTAAATATCATAGAGACCCAGAGTCGGAAATGAGAAAAACTCGCTGTCTAACTGATTTGTCACATAACAATAAGGTAGAGAGATTAGCTTGGGGCCAAACACATCGGCGACAGAATGTAAAAGTTTTCCAGTGGAAATAAATCTGCTGAGTGGAAAGCTGTGTTCGTTGCTGATTAGCTGGATTTTGAAATTGAGAATCCCGTCGCACTTTGCTGTTTAGATTTGAATGAATAGTAGTGTGAAAAGGTAAAGTATTTAAAATTATTTAAATTTTGTAGGTGGAACGCACTGCAAAAAACCTCCAACTTTAATATTTTCCGAGAAATTTTTATAATCTCCGTCTTAAGTTTATAACTTACAGTTTAAATAAACTTCCACAATCTGTACTTTAATAAGTGCAAGTATTTTCACTATTTTTTAGACTTCATTTAACAATTTGCACGTACAAAATATAAAATAGTTTGTCTCTATTACAATGACAATAACACCTTATGGGCTCATTCGTTTTTATTTGTCTGGATGTATATGATATTTTAATATGAATTACTTTAATCATTTTAAATTAGACAAAAGGATGACACTTAAATTCCACCCACACAACCATTTTAAATGACAATAGAATGCAGCCATTCAACAATAAGAGCAGCAAAAGGGCAAAGCTTAAAACTGCAGTTTGGCTTTGTTTAAGCAGCCAACAAAGAAAAAGGTGTCTCACATATCTTTAGAAGTGAGTTAGTAAAACAGACCGATATCCATTTGCAAATCCAACATAATAAAGCATTAAATGCTGGCACGATAATGTGTATGCAATTTTATTGCCGAAGGCAGTTACTTCTGTGTCCTGTGCAGGGTATCTTCTATTTAAAATATATATACACTACTGACCAAAATAATAAGTACACTCTTTTCTTTACTATAACAGCTATTGTATGTCAAGTCTTTATATTTAAAAAATAAATTTGGAAAGGACATTTAAATTTCGTTTGAATGATGCAAAACTTTCCCTAACCCATTAACTACCCATTGAAAATTTCGAATTTATGTAGATGTCTACTTTTTCAACTAATGGGTACATAACAAAAGTTAAATAATTTTAGTACTTTTTAAAAATGTTTATATCAGAAAATAAGGCCATTTAACCTACAGTGCATTCTTTAAGCTTAAATGTGTGTATGTATTTGTACATGTATGTGTTAGGCCTATTCACTACATACAGTGATATTAATGTCCCAAACAAGAAATGTGCCTGACTTCTTTGAGCTTCTTGACCTTTGCATATGACAATTTATTATACGCAATTCTAATTGTAGATGCTCAGGTCTCCAGTGTCATGGGTCACATACAAATAGAAAGAAAATTTCGTCAAGGATATCTTCGCTTTTTAGGGTCAGCTACAAGTTAACCTATCTTAGCATTTAGGTATAAATGATAATAATATTAATTAAGTTTTGTCAGTGTTTGTATGTTGTTTTCTTAAGCAATCGGACCATTAGTTTTCAATTAAAAAGATATACCCACAAATGTCCACAAGAATTATCTGGAGAGTTGGGATTTATTTTTAGCACCGATTCACATGCCCTCATTTCTCTGGGTCATAAATTATTAACAAATAATGAAAAGGGTGCTTTGGGCCAACTGGCAATTGTAGCCAACTGTAATTACAGTTATCCACATCGATGTCGCGGTCTCATGGATTCACATTCGTATTTGTTTGGCAACATTTACCATGAAGAATTAATTGAGCCAATTAAATACAATAAATGCAATTGCCAATTCGCAGTGGCAACAACAACAACAACAACTGCCAATCCATCAATGTGGTACCACGAACTTATTGACGGTTCGGTGTTACAATATTAATACAATTGTGTTTGTGGGTCTAATAAAGCCGCATTTTTAATATGATAAACTTCGACAAGTAAATTAAGTAATTGGCATTTGGTGTGGTTTTTTTTAAATGAGTTTATTTAATAACCAGCTAAAATGCTTGGGATAATTATAAAATTTTATGACTGATATTCGACTCTTATAATGAAAATTCCAATGTTTCATTCATTCGTTTAAATTGCAGTTTGCATTTGTTCATCGTTTACTGAACGGAATTGTGGCCAATTTGCGAATAAAGTAGAAATCAGGCAATCAAATTATATAATTGGATGTTAGCACTATAGTGCAACACAAAACTATGATATTCTCTGATGAGAATGATGACTCATAAATTATGTTTCTGAACCAAGTTTCGTTTTTAAACATAGTTTTAACTGTCTTCGTAGTTTAAGCTAACTATTAATTTACTTTCAAAAATAGACCTTTAAGCCCCATCGTCCCCTGTGCATGTGCCAAAAAGAATAACAAGAAAAAAATTACAAAAAGTGTAGCATACATTTTGGCAAATTGCTTTGGCAATTGTACTTAATCGGCGCCTAAAATTGTAATGTGCGCATTGGCAGAGTAACAGAGTTTTTTGCTCTACTTAAACAAAACAGATAAAAAATTTAAAGCGTATTTTGTTGCAGTCCACAGGACAGGCAGGATCCGATATATTTTCCCCGCATTATAAATTTTTGGTCGACTCTCAATAATGTCAGATGCATTACGCAAACAATTAATTCTTGCGGCATCAGCAATCCAAAAATAATTATCCTTTAAATTATATTGTTCGTAGCTGGGCATTTGCTTAAAGTGCCAAAATGCAAAAGAGCACTCTATAAATCAGCAATCAACCCGTCGGACAGGTGGGTAACCAAAAGGTGGCCAGAGTGTCCACCAATCTGCCTGTGCATCATTAACAGCATCCGGTAATATTTCCGTTGACAGCTGCCCACCCACTCAGCATTAAGAGACCAACTGAAATTGGAGAATGTTGTAGATCAAATACCCTTCGAAATAGTAAGGCGTACTCAACTTAATTTACTATCGATTCTCTCACAAATTTGATAAAATTACTATTTAGTAAAATTCTACATGACGCGAATATAACAATTCTCAAGTAAATGTTTTTAATTAAACAATCTCCCAGAAATACACAACAAGATACCAAAAACATTTATTATAATCGACAGTTTTGAAAACTAATAATTTGCTCAAATAATATATCAAGTACTTTCTCATACAGAAATGACAATAGTTTTTTTGAGATAGATTTTACAAATTAAGTTCATAAAGAAAATAAATTTGTATGGCTTTCATTTTGAT
Source organism: Drosophila limbata (assembly GCA_963924055.1). Classification (NCBI taxonomy): domain Eukaryota; kingdom Metazoa; phylum Arthropoda; class Insecta; order Diptera; family Drosophilidae; genus Drosophila; species Drosophila limbata. Next base: position 6,534,426 of record OZ001352.1, read on the forward strand.
AAAAAATATTGAAACCCCATAAATTAATTTATGCTTCAACAAAGATGTGATATATTAAAGAACTGTTTTTTCTCCGAACTGAAGAGTCCAAATCGACAGAGTATTTGGATGCATTGCCCGAGTCCATTTTGGCAGGTGGTTATAGTCATATCAGGATTGGTTTGCAGCTGACACAATTTACCCACACTCACACACACACACTCGCACTCGCTGCTTATACTGACACCTGCAAATTCATGGGTTGACCACACGGCGACCACGCCGCGAACAGGAACTAAGCCAATTTTCGCAGCTAATGCAGCAGTTTTATGTCTCCTGCTCGCTGGTGGCTTAACTTTTAGCACAGGCCACGTCTACTCTGCTGTGCCAAAGTTGATAATAGTTTTTTCCTCCCAATATTGTAGCCACATTTAATTTAAATTTTAAAGTTACCATTAATTAAATACGATTAATTCATTCACATTAGAAAGGTTTTTTGGCTTAACTTTCCCTACAATCTCAAATTTTTTTTTTCAATTGTATTCTCTGTAGACAAAATGCAAAAGTTTTGACACGCAGGCACTTTAATTAAAATGTATACCCTGTAACAAATAAATATGGGTAGATTAGCCTGGTCTGTATGTAATATGAAATAGGAGCATGTATCTGACCCAATTGCAGGGTATCTCAAAGTCAAGCACTCTTTAATATAGCGACATAGAACAAGTTTTAACCTATAGAAACTTTTTGCACCTTTTATTTGTTATTATTTAAAGTTTTATCTGCACTCGAAGCACTTTTAAATGGATTCAGCTCAATGCAATATCCACATCGAGCTGACACTCCCAGCTGCTAAATCACAGTGCCTGACAATAGCACATATCCAAAGATTAAATAATTTCGTCATAGATATTTTGACAATTTTTATGCATTCTTTACTTTTTATTTAGATGTCTTTAAAAGTTTCATCGTCGAAATTGTTTATAAACAAATTATTTCAGTTGTTTAACTGCAAGATACTCTGAAGTAGAGGTGTAGAACTATCGATAGTCGGCGCCATCGATAGCCGACGATAGTGTTTTCAAAACCATCGATAGTCGACGATAGTCGACTATAGTGCTATCGATAGTCGACGATAGTCCTGAACACAAAAAATACATACAGTTTGTCAAGAAACCCTTTCACACACTGAAAAAAACTTAATTTTTTGACTTTAACTAAGAAAATAATAGCTTTTTATATGTATTTGCAAAACTTTCCTTAACCCATTAAGTACCCATTTTCAACTTTGTTTTGTTGCAAAAAAAATTCTTCAAACAATTCTAAGAGCGACTGTAAAAAGAAATTTTCAAAAACTCTTCGCTAGTATTTTTTATGATTTTGGAAAATTGCAAACAAGACACTTTTTGTATGAAAATGAGGAAAAAGGGGTTAAAATAGAAATTTTTAGCAATTTTTTAACTATCGATAGTACTTCGGGGACTATCGAAAGTGGGTGGGTGCCATCGATGGTAGCTCGATAGCGTCCAACCATCGATAGTGTCGATAGTGCTTTCGATAATTCTCCACCTCTACTCTGAAGTTAAATGCATAGAAATTAATTTCAGATTTGAAAAGCAAGAAGATCTGTCTTCCGTTTTTTTCCTTAAAAATTCAAATAGTTAATGAATTGAACTAAATAACGAGAATCTCTTAGAAATGCATGAAACGAACTATTCCATTTGACTCTTGTGTTCATTAATTTGCTTCAGACTAAGCTGAGGAATGAATAAGCTACAAACGCGTAGAGTTCATTGATTTCATTTTCAGCTGAAAGTCAGTACATGATGACAAATTGGATAAGTACTCGAGGTTTACAGCAAATTGCTGTGGAGGTCGTGCACTTCTGTTTGGTTGACTCGCTTTTCCTTGGCTTTGGAATTTTCTCTTTTGTTTTCAAATCGTGTTCAGCATTTTGTCGCCTGTTTGATTTGCTAGCCAGCCAGAGGAGTCAGGAAACAGAACGATGTCAGCCAGCCATTGCAAAGTACTTAACATTTTAAGCGTGCAGCACATTCAATGTGTTTGCCAAAGCATTTGACTCATTTGTGCTTTATTAACAATTCATGTGGACTGCAGGAGTGCGAAGTGCTTCTAGCCCATTAAAGAGAACATAAATGCTAATGATCTTGTGCCTTTCCAAGGATAAAAGGTTTAAAAGTAGACTGCTATTGATGAATAAATAAAGCAAGGGTATTTAGGAATTTAATATGGCAAATGACTTTTGATGATGATGATTAAAAATTTGAGCCAAATGCATCCAATCAAATCACAATTTTTAGACGGAGTTCAATGCGAAAATGAAATTCTTAAGAAAATGTGCTTAAATGTAATTTATACCTGTATTTGTATGGTCACAATACGAGTACTTGGTCTATCAATATAAAGAGCTGCCGACTCACATCTGCCACGGAGTCTTCTACTTCCCAATCAATGGAGATGGATATTCCTTGCCATTTGATTGAAAGCTGTTCTATCTGTTATCCGCATCCACGTTGGCAGGTATTGTGTGTGGACCCCAATGATTTGGTTTCGTGTCAGGAAATTGGAAAATGGTGCCATTGAATGAAAGGCAGCCAACAAAGCGGGAAGAAACTAATTTATGCTCCATTCGTTTCGATCCCAAGTGCATATCAAGCAAAATCGCAACGCACACAAACAAATAATTGCTAGTTTCCCTGCTTCTGGGGACATATGTGTCTGTGTGTTTATGTTTGTGTGTGAGTGTGAAAATGAGATATATTGAAAAAATTTCATAAACTGCCAATGCAGCTCAAATGGATGGCAAACAATTACCGACACTCCATTTAAGGCACACACACAAGTGAAAGTGAGACATACTCACAGATGAGTGACAGAATTTTGATGGGCAACAAGTGCGGCTTAACACATACAGACACAAAATGCACGTGCCAGATGAGACTCAATCCCAAAGACCGTCTCCCCTCGACTTGCATCTCATCCATACGATTTATTAAGTTCAAGAGAGCAGTACAAGGCAACAAAAAAATGCAAGTTGATATACGAAGCTGCGTCGGATATGCAAGGCACAAAATTAAATCACCAACCAGTGCTCTCTCTCGCTCTATCTCTCTCTTACACACTGTCTCAACGGTTTGTGCGTGGCGTAAAGTGCGTATGTGTAAAATCTGAATCTGTGTGCTTTGAGTAATCTAAGCAAATAAACGCCGCGCAGCATTGCGACGATACCCAACGACAACACATCGTCTGCAAAGTTGAAACTCAAATTGCAACTCCACAACATGCAGATGGTATCAACAACAACAATTCCACAATATGCAGATGGTACCAACAACAACCACAGCAACAACCACAACAAAAACAACTACAACAAAACATAATTACGAATACAGTAGCTAAGAGCAAATGATTCCACAAGCTCGGGTTCAATGATATATGTATTTACTATCCTGATGATATTGGGGATGTTTCATAAATTAAAAAAAAATATACAATTTCTTAATAGGGTTTGTATTATAATTTGTAAACAGTATTTTTAGAATATTCAGTCGAAAGTTCGACAAGGAGCTAAGTATAGGAGATAAGAAATGCAAAAAGTATATGGATTCCTGTTGGAAAATAAACTACAGTCGAACTTCCCTAACTCGAATTACCATTATCCAAGAAAAAAGTTCGAGTTATTGAGAATTCGCCTTATGGAAGTCTTTTTGTTAAGTTTAGTATACGCTATTGCTACTCAATTTAGGTCGAGTTAGAGAGGATTCGAGTTATAGACGTTCGAGTTATGGAAGTTCAACTGAATTTAAATTTAACTCAGCAATTGTAAAATTTAACTGCTTCCTCTGTCATTATTATACAATTTCTATGGTGCAAAGATAGATAAGTAGTTATGAATTTAAAAGCAATTAAACGTAGACAAGACTGAAGTATATGATTTAATTAGAATATTTATATTATTACATTATAGTACTTATGTATATGCTGGATCCATTTACTTATTTAAACTAAACTAGGTAAATATTAATAAGAATTAAAATAATTGATAAGTTTATAGTAAATATTAATACAATGCAATTTAAATTTTCATATTTATAAATTCAATTGAAATAAAATTAATTAATTTAATATAGTATAACTAATTCGATTTGAAAACGGATTCGCTTTTGGAAACTTTGAGTTTTTGTCACTCATTCCGTATCTCTCAAATATGTATAAGCAGCCATTTAAGCCATATTATGTCCAAGCTTACTTAAAAAAAAACAGCCACCCAAATCACACAACAACAAAAAACTACAGCAAGAGCAATTCAACAGGAAAACGAAAACTTGTGACAATCGCCATTTCTAACTGGAAATGCATGCGTGCATGAGCGTGTGCGTGCGTGTTTACATATTTGTATTTGCTTAGCTTTGCATCTTACGTTTACATTTACGTTTTACTCTTTCGTTTTCGTTTGCGCTCTGCTCTCCATTTAACGTGGATCATGTCGCTGCTCTCGCTGCTGCCAACGCTCAAGTTTACGTTTACGTTTACGTTTGCTGCTTCGTCGTCGCGACGATGCGTCTGGTCGGTGTGTGGGAAGGTTCGTGCGTTCAGTTCGTTATTCGCATCGAGACTCGACGCATCGGCAAACAAAACGCGGGCCTTTCAACTCTTTGAAAAATAAACATTTGAAAAATACGGCGGCTATGAGATGCCCGAGCACAGTGAATGCAACTAAACAACTAACTAACTACTTATGTTATAATACATTTATTTTAAATTGTTTACAAAGTGCCGCATAAAGTGCCGAGATAACGTCGCAAACATAAAGTAAAGTGAATTAATTATATCGAGCAAAACAAAACAAACAAATCGTAAAAATATTTAAAGGAAACCTCTTAAAGTGTTATTTATAGATAGCCATTGAATCGTGCCAACTAGAAAGTGAAATTTCAATAAGCACCATTGAGTTTAAGCAACAATAATGAAATTTAAATCTAAATTAAAATTCTTAAGTGCCTTCGGACTCTTATCTTTGTGAACGTACTTGACATTATGCATATATTATATTATATACATACATACGCTGACAAATATTTTTTTATCTTCTCAGAAAGCAATTTGTACATTTTGCCAGATATTTTTGTTTATCATTCTCTGTGTAATTCTACAAAATCAAAGTGTTTGCTGTAAAATTAACCCATTGTGATCTGCTCTTCAACACAATTAACACCTGGAATCTTTGGCCGGTGACAATTATTGACAATATTTTGAACTTGATTTTGTGATACTTCTGTTCCTTTTATTTCCACTTCTGCGCCAATTGATTGAATATTATTTTGATCAAAATACAATCTGCTCAATTTACTGCTATTCCAATATGTGTATAACCAAGTTGGCCAGCATCTGTGTCTATGTAAATGAAGCTTATGGCTTCAAGCCGCCCACAATAATTCAAGTGCAAACAATAACTGTGCTGTGTGTGGCCAAATCCAAATGGATATTAATTTACATAAAGCTCAGCTGCTGTGCATCTATGATAAATTGCTTGATAAATTGTGTATAAAGTTCATTTATTCAAAGGACATAAATTAACAATTCCATTATCGTTTTTACATTTTCAATTGACTTACGAGCTATAACAATATCTCTGTGAATTTATTCAGACACACAAAAAAAAAAACAAGCGGGAAACGCTATAGTTGAGTTCCCAACTAAAGGATAAACGCTGCTAATTTAAAAACTTATTAAAATATTTCTGTTGCATATTTTTAGGCACTTACATATAGTGCTTAAAACTTAAAACAGCCGTTACTACCATTCTGTTTGACCGATCTTGTTGCGTTTAAGTAGAATGATAGCTTATAATTGTGGATAACGTTTGAATTGTGGAGGCATAAAAGAGCCTGGCGAAAATTGGTTCGGTTTCTCTAGCTCTTGTAGTCTCTGAGATCTAGGCTCTCACACGGACGGACAGACGGACTTGGCTAAATCAACTCGGCTGTTGATGCAGATCAAGAATATATTTACTTTATAGGGTCGGAGATGCTTCCACGAATATACCCTTTCACCTGTTTTCTAAGTAACGGGTATAATTAATAGTGCTTTAAGTCCTCAAGCAGAAAGAAAACTAAAACACTAACAAGTTTTAAATGAATTAAAGCGTTGCTTAGTTATAGAAAAATAATTTAAAATTTTGTAGCAGCAGTTTATAATTGTTTTAAATTGTGTTAAATATAATATTCTCTATGTAGCGGGGAAGTCACAAGAGAACAACTCGGCTCCGAGTCACCTGCATAACGGGCGCCGCTTTGTCTCTTTGGTAAACTCAGACGCGTCGAACTTGAAATGAGTTTTTTTTTAGATTTCACAGCACAAAGATTTCGTTGTCGTTTTTCGTAGTTGTTAGCCAGATTTTCCGGCTTCAATTTAATTTATTGCACAGTTTGCAATTCAACTTATTTCAGACGAACAAGTCCGCCAAAGGCAATCGAAATGTTTTGTAGCGCAAAAGCAGAAATTAATTATAAGACCCTCTCAATTTAAATTCTATTGATTAGCTTTTCAGTTCGAATTTCAGTCCTCTAATCAATTGTTTTTATTTGAAGAACAAAAACTGCAATTATGTGCTACAAAAGATGAGCCCTAAAGTTAAATGTGTGATGTATTAACACTTAATGGGAGGAGAATAAAAATAAATAATAAAGTTTATTAAGTGCTAACTCTTGGCATGATTAAATAACACTCTACTGTAATATATATATGCGGTATAATTTTGAATCAAATTGTATAATTATATGGAAAATATTAAAATATTTGCAAATCAGTAGCTCAGTTTAAGAAATTCACATTTTGTTTGTTTGATATTAACTTTTTATTGGATTTGTGTCTGCTCACTGTCATGTTAATAAATCTATAAGTGACGGTATTTAATCGCTTTTACTAATTTCGTTAAGCCTAATTTTCGTTTATTATAATGATCATACCGGTTTTATTTGCTTTGAAAGATCGTTTAACTTAACGTCAGCGTGCAGTGCATTTTAAACGCAATTAAATGCGATGGGATTTGTTAAAAATAGCAACTGGCATTCAAGTGCATTATATGGTCATTGAACTTCGTATCTAGTAATCTGTATATCGATTTGCTTCGGTCATTCGAGTAGGCGAATCAACTCTGTTTATTGTTACATATCATAATCTCGTCTAGTAATAAGTAGTAAAAGCCTACTTCAAGGTGTTATTAGTGTATACATTTTTATAAAATTCTATGGGCCACTTACAAAATTCCATCAAATTTTTGCTTTGTTGCTTCGATTACTTAACTGCTTGTGTTGCCGCACTCGATAATATTTTCAACTACTGCTAAAAAAAATAAAGGCTAAAAATAACACAGCTTATATTTCGTTCAAAAGGCCAACAACGACAACGACAACAATTTGCTTAAGCAGCAAACCCAACCAAAACAAAAATATTAGCCTCAAATAATGACAATAGTAATGAGTGAGTAATGTGTAAAGCGAATGAGAATATGAATGTGAATATGCTATTACCCTGTAAATTGAAGGAACTACGATTTCTATATCCCAGTTCCAAATATACATTTGTTTTAAATAAATATGTCTATAAATAGAAGTGAACATCAACTCAAAGCATCTCACAGACAAGTAACAGTAAAGTCTTCGAGTTTTAAATTTGTAATTGGTGGACCATAATTAGAGATCCATAAATCATAAATCAGTAACTAAGAACTATAATTAACTGTGTCTTATATTTATAGACAAAGCTGGTTTGTTTTGGTTTCAAGTGGTTTTGGACAATCATCGATTGCTTTGATTTACAGCCATAGAAGATCATTGAAGATTAAGTCAAAAACAAAGGGGCTTGTCCATAATTAGCGTAAAATATCAGTTAATGTCCATACCAATTAAGCAAGCTATAAACAATGTGTGAACTTCATTAGTCAAACAGAAAGAGACACAAATAGTCTAAAAATATGAATAATTACGTGTGCACATATTTAAATGTTGATGGATCGCAAGGTGGGAATTATACATTAAAAGTACACAATTCACAAGCAAAACGATCTCAAAAGCCAAGAAAAAAACGAAAATAAAAATTAATAATCTTAGTGCGAACAATAATTATAACGCAGCTCAGCTGTCAATAACTATCTGCAACTCTAACGGCACACAAACAAGCCAACATTAATGACTCTTGGCTATTGACTGTTGACTGTTGTCTGTCTGTCTGTTGTCTTTGTTTGACTGCTGTCTGTTGGCTGTTGGCTTTTGGCCGTGTTGTCCACCCGCTGTGATGCTGGCAGGCAATCGATCTGTTAATCCACGGCACGTGTAAACTCTTAACATCTCCGCGGTCCAAAATAATGCACGACGCACTGTGGCTCGTTTCCCGAAAACTCTCGGCTAAAATCAGTTTTCAAGTTGTTCCGTTTGAGAAAAATGTTTATATTTTTGAATTAAGAAATGGTTGAAGTATTTACTATATAAAGAAGGTCGTATGTTTTTAAAAAATTTGGTTTCAGGCTGCGGATTTTGTCAAAGTTCAAGATATTTTCCAAAATATGCCAAGAGAAAAATTTTACGCTTTAAAAGGCTAAGTTTGGCGTAGTCTATCTTTAAATTGAGCTTAGTCTTTGTATTAAGCTTTTTTATTTATATTAACTTTAAAACTAAATGTACATATATAAAAAAAAAGGTAGAAAGAAATTCTTTTTTTTTTTTCTAAACATCTATTTGTTTGGTTCTTTTTGAACTTTCGGTTGACTTTAGAAAAATTGGCAGGAGTGCGCGGAAGTCTTATATTTGAATATGAATATATAGAAAATATTTAAAAAAAAAATCACTGCGAAAATCGGCATACTCGAAATTTAATTTGGTTTTAGTAAAGCTACATACTGTATACTGCATAGCAGCCCCTTCGTATGGAGTAGAATTTTCCCTTGCTTAGTACAATTTGTCAGCCAGTCATCTATGACTGTGAGGAAAATCTGTTACTTTTGAACTAGATGAGATATCAGGTTGAAATTTGAAATATCTATTCCCAATACTTCATAGATATTTTTGGAAGAAAAATGTCAAATACGCAAAGATACTTAAGCAAGTGCAAAAAATATATTTTTTTCAGTTAAAATTTTTTTAGGAATATTAAAAAGTTCTAAAAACTTAAAAAAATTAGAGTTCAATTTTACATTTTTTTTTTTACATTTTTGATAAAATTTTGCAAAGTACAAATTACAAAAAATTGTGTTTGACTGTAAGCTTAAGCCCTTTTAAGTGCCATGCCCATTTTCGTTTTTCTTCCAAAAATTTCTTTGAAGTATTGAGAATATGTATTTCAAATTTCAGCCCGATATCTCATCCCGTTAAAAAGTTGCAGATTTTTGCCACGAGTTTTCGGGAAACGAGCCACAGTGCGACGGAGCAAAAAAAAAACAAACTAAGCTCAGAAAGTCTGAGACCGTATGAAATTGAAAATTTGGTATGAAAAAAATAACAAAAAAATTGGCAACAAAATTCAAACAAAGCATTAGCTGTACTTTGTCATTCTGCGTAATGCATGGCATGAGCCCGTTTGAAGTTTGGGAAAGGCTCAAGTGCTCTGACCCATATTTGGTGCTTTGGCATTTAAAAATAGACGAATCTGGGTTACCAATTGGTAGCTGAGTGGTAAACAAAACATTTCAGACTCTTCCCCAATTACCAATTATCTCTACACTTAATGTTGGCATCTACTTTACTGATACCATATTAACTTTTGCTATTATTATCCAATTCTAAATCTATTTACAACTACAAAAATAGTTCATCTGTTGAGTTCAGGGGCGATAACACCATCGAAGACACTCAACTGTGCAAAAGTCTTTTTAAAAAGTGTTTTTTTTTTGTATTTAGTTGGCACCGAATATACTTATAAACTTCAATGCCGAAAGGCATCATTAATGATCTCTATGCCAATCTTTTGTTGCAACTTTTTCCTTATATTTATTGTATTATTTCTATTGTTCATTGTGGTCAGTTTTGAATGCCCTGAGGCCTTATTGGAGTGTGGTTATTTTTGGCAATAGTTTTTTTTTATGATTTTGCTATAAATTATAATTATAAGACATTATATTTTAAGAAATTTTTTTCTATTGAATGTCTTTAAATACCTAGTACGTCAGCTGGTAGCTTCACTATTCCATTAGACTTCTGCAAACGATTTATGAGTCTTTAAGAACCAGTCTACCTAAAAACCTACACATTTCTACTATTTATTGCCTATGGTCAATTTGTGGTAAATCGAGTACTTTGTGTAAACAGAAGCTTTCTGCCAAATCATTCTTTTTATCTAGTAATTCTGCACATTTCTGGACTTTGGTAATTGGCCGTTAAATTTGTAACGAATTCGCTGATTTTAGTTTTACTCTTTATGGAGTCTGAGAATATATTATTAAATAAAAATCAAAAAAAAAATTGTTCATTCATTCTAAATTTCACTTTTGGACTTAAATTTTATAGCCAATTGTCTTATCCCTAAAGCACACTCGAATTTTACAAGATAAGCAGCCTTTAGACACATTTGTCGTCCTAAATAATATTTAAATACTGCTTTATTTATTCAAGACAGATGTTTGCATATTTTTATAATTCCGCATAATTATTTTTGTTTTGTGAAAAGCCAACTGTGGCTACATTCAGTGAAGCGTTGCACAAAATTAAAACTCTACGAACATTAAACAAAACATTGAAATAATAATAAAAGAGTAAAACAAAAAAAAAGCAAATTTCTCAAAATAAATAAAATAAGAGAACATACAAAATTAAAATAATTTCAAAAATATTTAAAATAACAATAAATATATCAAAATATAGCGCAAAGCCAAACAAAGCAACAATTAAATATAAATGAAATTTACACAGGTTTTAATTAAGAACTGTGTGCTAAATGTGCCTTATTGTTTTGCAGGCGACGTCGCAAATATGAAACACGTTAAACGTTAAACGAAAATACGAGTGAATATGCAAAAATCAACAAAAGTTCATTAATAATGAGATCGACACACAAAAAAAAGTAAACTAGTGCACCGTTTGTAAAACGCATGAATACGAAAGCAACACACAAACAAATTGCAGCAAACATAAATGATAATAATAGGAAAAGAGATACAAATAGCAAACTAAATACTCTAAAGATTACAAATCAGTGTCAAGTTATCCGGCCGAGCTGTCGCAGAATGTCCAACAACATTGTGCGGCAGCCACAAAAACAACAACGACAACAACGACAACAACGACCACAACGACAACAGCTCCAGGAGCTGCTGCTGCTACTGCTGCTCCTTCTGGTGCCGACTCAGAGAGCTGGGCCAGCGTCAACCTACGCCTGGTTCTACAATGTGGACGGCGATGTGGGCGTGGCCAGCATCAGTTCCATTTCGGATGTGCACAGCTTTAAAGTGCCCGACACTAGAAACTCCCAGAAATCGGCGCGAACCCAACTGGTTCAATACTTTCCCAGCACCGTCAGCCATGAGAGCCCTGAGAGCCACCGGCATCTGGTGCGACGTCAACTGGTGTTTGCGGCATTGCTGCCATCAGTCGAGTCGGACAACAAGAACGACTGCATTATGCCCAAGGTGTTGCCAGTGCTCGAACTCGGCATTGCGCATATCCAGCGTCTGGGATTCGTTGGAGGCGTACAGATTGATATTACCCTGATCTCACGTGACACATTTTGCTCTTCCACTTACGGACCTCTTGGCTTCTTTGAGATCTTCACACAGTGGCCGGAAATGAATGCCATCTTTGGACTGCCCTGCGAGTATGTCCTGGCGCCCATCTCTCGCTATGCCGACGTCTGGCAGATTCCCCTGCTCACAACTGGCGGAAATGCCGGCGAGTTCAGCAAGAAGACCGAGAGTTACTCAACACTGACACGCCTCAAAGGCGCCCAGGTCAATAATCTTGGCAACATGGTGCGCGCTATTCTGAACACCTACAACTGGACACGCACCGCATTAATCTATCAAAATGAGAATGCCAAAATCAAGGGGAATTCGGTGTGCTTCCTCTGCCTGGCAGCCATTCACGACACCATCGAGAAGGAGTCGGTTTACCAGCTGGGATTCGATACTGCTCACTGGACCAAGGCCTATATAATACGGCTGCTGCGCAATGTCGCCATGCGAACAAGAAGTAAGTGTACAAGAGGGTTAAAGGGGTAAAAAGATCTTGAGACATCTGCAATTAACTGGCTTTAATCCAATTATACTGAGGAATACGCGTCTCCTTTCCACTCTTACGTATCTTCATTATTGTAACTAATCATTATTCAATGTCGTGAGAAATAGAGGTGGAGAACTATCGATAGCACTATCGACACTATCGATGGTTGGACGCTATCGAGCTACCATCGATAGATCCCCAAGTACTATCGATAGTTTAAAATCTGCTAAAAATTACTATCTTAACCCCTTTTTCCTCATTTTCATGCAAAAAGAGGCTTGTTAGCAATTTTCCAAAATCATAAATATACTATCGAAATATATTTCTTAAAATTTCTTTCTACAGTCACTCTTAGAATTGCTTGAATAATTTTGTTGCATCAAAACATTTTTTGTTTGAGACCTAGGAAAAAAGTTGAAAAAGTAGATGTTTAGAAGATTTGCAAAATAATCAATGGGTACTTAATGGGTTAAGGAAAGTTTTGCATCATTCAAACGGAATTTCGAAATATATATAAAAAGCTAATATTTTCTTATGTAAAGCATGGTATCCACCACCGCGGAAAATAAAAATTTCTGTTAAACTTCATATAAAAAAAACTGAGGCAGAAACTTTTCGTTTTCGATTTCGTTGCTTGAGTATCCAGCAACTTGAACAAAATCCACAAATAAATATCGATAAATGGCCTATCGACAGGGTGTGTGGACTGACAGAACAGCTGACACACAGCTCAGGAATATATTGTCGACAATTATTTCGCTAGTGTCGATTGAAAAAATGAAAAAATAAACTGTGCACAAAACAAAAAAGTGAGATAAAACTATTTTCGCAACAATATACACCGCCACCAACACAATCACTTCATCGTCAGAGCTCATTATATTAATTTTTTTAAATAAGTTGAACTTTCAAAATTGGCGCTCTTTACAAAACACAGAGTGACCATGCACGTTTTAGGTACATCGTCACACGTTTTACGTATATGGGCACACTGTTTTATTTATATTCCACACACACGAAATAAATAGCAAATTCCTAGCATAAAAATTTCGCAGTGCTGGAGACAGGCCTTAAAGTCAAAAAATTAAGTTTTTTTCAGTGTGTAAAGTGTTTCTTGGCAAACTGTATGTATTTTTGGTGTCTGGGACTATCGTCGACTATCGATGGCTTTGAAATTACTATCGTCGGCTATCGATGGCGCTGACTATCGATAGTTCTCCACCTCTAGTGAGAACTATATAAATAACCTTGTTCAGCTGATCCACTTGCAATTTCATAGCGTCGAGAATACCCTGAACTCTATAGTCTCATGGCCTTTAATTACATGCAATTCTACTTATTTGATTTTGCATGCAGTTTGATGGTAAATATTTTATCTATTTCAAGCTAATGAAAATGCGATTCAACTTCCGATTAAATAGCGAAAATTAATGAGCTACCAAAATAAATTTGGTATGGATATCAGATAGCTGCGCTCTATTGCCCCATAATTCTTAATAACATCGCAATAATTGTTTTTATCGATAATAAATAATGAATAATAAACAAAAATTATAAAAAACACCAGTAGCTATGTATGTCTATTTGAGACTGACAAAGACCGACGCATGTTTGCTAATTGATTTTTAATATGTTAAATTGCTACTTTTGAATCACATCCACTGACGATTAAACTTTTGGTGACTTCACAAACCCATAAACATATTTTTAACTTATGACTTTAATATATAAAGTATATCAATTTGAAAAGAATATTTCAATCCGTACTCGTATTACAGCTATTTTTAACCCGCAATTTAATTGTTGCATTAAAATGAATTAATTAAAATACAATAATGGTTTTGTGTGCCATCAAAATCAACTTTACTTGAATCTCAAATTGGTCAGGGCGGCAAATTCCACTGATGACAAAAGTATTTGGACTTTGGGACAGGAAAGAACCTAAAAATAGAACTGAGTTCAAGGGCAGTCGACTAATCGGACGGGAATTCAAATGAATATTTCTCCGAATATTATAATTTGATTCTGATTAATTATTCCCTGTACAAAGTGGTGTAAAGATATTATTACAGGGATCGCAAATAAGAGTTATGGGTTCTAATAGTTATTTTTAATTTTTATAATTAAACGGGAACAAAATTCATAAATTTAATTTTAATTTAATTTAATATATACTTATATCTGATCTACACTTCATTGCCTTTCAATTGAAGTATCATATATACCCATAAACATAATAACTTCATGCAAAAATATTTCAATTCCTTTTATTTAATTTTAATTTTTATAAAAAAAATAAAAAAAGAAATTCCTTTTTAATTTTATTTGAATAATTACAAATAAGCATTACGGTATATCTTTCAAATAAAAAGTATTTTGAAATTTTTATTTTAAAAATTAAAAATAAAAGATATTTTTCAATTTTATTTATATAAATCAGTAAATAACTCTTGTTTATAGTTTTTTTTATCAATTTTATAATCTGTATTATTATATGACTGTGAAAATGTCCTTTATTCAATGAGAAAACATACCCTGCTCTGGTTGTTAGCCATTCTCAAAACGAGTTTTTTTTTGGGAATCCTTAAAATAGCCTTTTAAAATTATCTTAACAGAAATCCAATTGATTTAAGCTCAACAATTTTACATTGTATTGACATGTCAATTGCGGGTGTATTTTTCAATGCATTTCATTAAGTTGATAAGGAACCGGATCAGATACATGTTTCAATCGCCTTACGAATTTTTTGGTTAATTTAACCCCCTTCATGAACTTTTAATTGACAAATTAAATAAATGTAGTATAATTTCAAAGTGGTAAAATAAGATTTTTATTTATTTTTGTACACTTTGATTAATATCACCGAAGCAGTAATAAATTAAATATTTTTATAAAAATAATTTTTGACAATACAGAACAACAAGTTGTAAATAAAGACATATTGTCTTATTTATTGTTCAAAAGACAACGAACCTAATTTGTTATTCATACGAATATTAATTTAAAACATATGTATGCTTCATTTATTATTGTCAACTGACTCATGCGGGAATCACAACAATTTTGGACTCTTTAGTTTTAAATGCACAGATACGTATGATATCGCATTTATTACTTAATTTACAGCTTACATCAGCCGCAATAACAACAATGAGAGCAATCAGTCTGCACTCGTTTATGTAATAATTATACGCATTCCAAGCTCCCTCGTGCAAATTTATTTACACATATAATATGTGCTTTGCATCCGAATTTCATTTTCAGATCTTTGTTTAATTAAGTCAAGTCAAAGTTTTGCACTGAACTTGACATTTACAGCATGACAATGTGTTCGTGCTCGACTAAAAGATGCTCTTCATTTTTGTATGATTCATATTACAGAGGAACGAATAAGATCGAAGAGAAAAATTACAGCAGGGTATAGGATTTTGACTGAAGTTTAAATTGTGAAGTTTTGTGTAAATAATAGTATTTAGTATGTTGTAATTATTTTTTGTAGATATATATATAACGAAGTCAAAATGTGGTTATAAAATGCTGAATATTTATTATTGGTTATTCGATTAGAAACTATTTTATATCCTCTGCCTCTGTTGAAATTCTCTGCCTCCTTAATACAACATTTATATGACTTCCGAACATTCTTAATATGTACACGTTATGGCAGGGTATGAAAAGTTACAAATTTGTATTATCTCAATTGAATCGTTGTTTATTCTATGCAAAATATACTGGCCTTTAAAAAATTATACTCAGTCTCAAGGCACCAAAGGAAAATGCAAACACTGACATCGTGAGGCATGGATATTTAGTTGGGCATTACGTAAATTGTCAAAGCTTATTTAGTAATTACTGTTTTCAATTATATGCAATAAAAACAAAAGACTTGCTGGCTTAGCCCAGAGGTGCTTTCGACCATTTTCTACGAATTTTCCGATAGTTGGAGTAAAGTCTGCAGAACAAATATTAATTAACTTTTAATGTAAAACTTTAAGATTGAGTTCAACACACATATATTCTATATATTGTATAGTATACATGCATACATATAGAGTGTCCATTTTTTCGATTCCAAGCGGTTGTCAAAATCGTAGCCTACGTCGAATTCTAAGATTTCAAGAAGATTTGCTTAAGAAAATATGGGTCTCAAATGAAAATCGAGCTTCCCATTTTGAACGAAAAATTATGATAAGTTTTGGCTTTTCAAATGATTTCTTATGTTTCTCGTTAAAAATGAGAAGCTTTATTTTGATTTTAGACCCATGGTTTCTTGGTTAAATCTTCTAAGAATTCGTCGTAGATGACAACCGCTTGGAACCGAAAACATATGTATTTTAACTCCTTACAAAATGACCCACTCTAATACATAGTGCTTATTGGGTCAAGTGATGATATAGTTAGTTTAAACCATCATAAGACCAATTTGTTGTAAATCTCACACTCAAACCGAAATCAGAAATTTACAATTTAATAATTTATTTGTTATTTGCACCCGCATTTTAGTGTCAAATTAAACAGTCCGCTTAGCCAAAAGAATTAACACATGTGCCACCAATTGTCGCACCTATTAATTTAAAATGTAAATAATTAAACTTGTTTTGTTTGTAATTTCCAATACATATGTATTTGCATTTTGTGGCATTTGTGGTTCGGCTTGCATACCGGTAATTGGCTTTCAGACCATTTTATATATAATATTTATATGTAAGCATTCCTCTGGCATTCATATTTGTAATTGGATAAATTACATGAATTTTGACGGGCCAACTGATTTGTTATTAATTATTTACATGTCGTGATATTTTTTATAGATTTTTTGAACCTTTTCATAATATTTTAAAATGCGAAAAAAACTTTAATGTGTAGTCAAACATTGAATTATTGAGTATGATTGTGATATTTTAACTGTTATTATAGTTTGCAAAGTCCTCTGCACTTTACGTCAAAATATCTCTCAGATACTTATTACCTTTACTTATCCCTTTACTGGAGAACAAAATAAGTGGGCCTAAAAATCAAAGTGTATTGTGGGTTCACTAAAGAAACCACCGCCTGTACTTTTCCATTTGGAGTTTAAGCCCATCGAGGTGTATTCACAACTGTTTCGAGTGTTGCTGTCAAAAAAGACACTGGTTTCTATAAACTACTTCATAATCTGAAGCATCGTTGAGTCTGATGAAACACACGAAACATTTCTAAATTATCTGCTGACGTCAAGAAAACTGACACCTTTGTCGTTTCGTTAAAAAAGTGTACAAGTTTTAAATAAATTAATACATTTTTAATGACAAGAGCTCAGTAGCTTCAAGCTTGATGACTGCTTCTATTTTTAATTGAAAACAACAATAAAATGTTGTACTCGTATCTGAAGCTGCCAAATCAAATTCGCAGTTAACTTTACAATTTTTTCACAATTATCTTCATTTATTTTCCATTTTGTTTATTTTGCAGTTGTCATTATGTGCGCCGATCCGCAGTCCATACGTCAAATTATGCTGACAGCCGAGGAGTTGAATATGATCGATAGCGGTGAATATGTTTTCATCAATATTGAATTATTTTCGCGGTGAGTACAAGTACAAGTGAAAAAAAAAAATAAAATAAATATATAAATTACTCAACAAACTGATCATTTATAGCAATCGCTACAGTTTGTGGCCTTTCACTTTGGCAAACACGCGCACTTTGAATATTCTTTACAAAGTGCGCATAATACGTGTACACACAATATTAGCCAAGGTTATTAAAATTATGAAATTTATCAACAAAAATAGCTATAAGCAACTTCAAGACGACGACGTAGACACAGTCAACAATTAATATCTATTTATAAATCGAGGAAATTCCGATTTTCGACACTTGTCAGACTTGACCATCATTAACTCTAATGGCAAGCAAACAAAAAAATGAGATACTCTTCTAACCCCTTCTAGACATTTAGCTGCTGTATAATTATGGGCACTATGGTGATCACAAATTAGCCGAGTCATTGCTTCCTCACACCCACACTGAGCTCAACACTTGCCTAGTATCAACTCGACTTTATGTGCATTAACTTTGCCGCCTTCACAAGGCCAACAGATTGAGTTAAGTCATGCGAACAAAGGCATCAGGCAGAACTCAGACCTTAGTCAATCCAGTCTAAATTTAAATAGGGCACTAATACCATTCCCCTGCCCTTACCACTACAAAATCAAGAATATTTATTACTAACTGCTTTGTAGATATTCCTTTTACTGTGGTAGCTTCAGTAGTTGATGTTTTCAGATAACAAATGTATCTGTTTTGTTCCAGGAAATTATTTTGCATTTTACGCTTTTTAGAAATAAAAGTTCCTTTTATCGTTTTAGAAACTCTCATGAAAATGATATTAATGAAATACTCAATTAAATATGTATGATTGAAGTTGGTAAATTAATTTTCTACAAATTACCAACTGATCTTAAAATGAGATCAATTCATTCGAAAATATTTTTTATTATTTACATTTATAAATACGTAATAACGACTCAGGTAATCACTATAATCATCCAATGGCTTCTCGTACACCATTTCAGAGATTTCGATGCTCTCGCGGATAAGTCTTAGTATTACTTTAGAGAAAACAGAGCAGATGGTTGAAACTTGTTCTCTTCTCGATATGCGAGCGAGCAAATAGTCGAATAATAATTTGCATGCATTTACATTGCTCGTACTCGTAAATGCTCTCTAATCGCATAACCTTCATGAACCTCATAATCAATGTAAAATAATGCGAATGAAAATAGAAATTTTCTGTACCTATTCGTATACGCGTGTATGTAATGCATTAATAAATGAATTTCCTGATACTAATTTTAAATTCTACGTAATTTTTAAAATATATTTAATTGCTGGGTAGCCGTATTAACAATGATAAGATCGATAACACAATACTACTATTACTACTAAATAATACAAATCAGTTTATCAATTTATTTGAAATGTGTAATAATGATCATAAATTACAATCACTTTTTCAAAACTTTTTCAATAACTGAAATGCGATTTCAAAAGACTCAAAGCCTGATCCACAAACTCATCCCTAATTAGCTACACAATTTGTTCTTTCCCGGAGGTAAAGTAATCTGTACATCAAATACGACTTGCGGGTCTTGTCAATTTGCTGATTTAGCACAGAATAGCTGACATTGAGGTGGAAACGCAAACAAACTTTGACTGATAACGAGCCCATGCACTTACACATTGTGTAAAAAACAAATGAAATCATTTACATTCACTTCAGCAGTATCGTTTATAGACTATTTTTTATTGACACACTCGTCGGGAAGGTGGAAGGCAATTTCCAAGTGATAGTGAGTGAGGGAGAGGGGTAAAGAGAGTTAAAGCTGAGAATAGTATTTTCATTTTGCATTTTGCAATTTACATTTTCTATTTATAAAAAACTTATGACGCTTGTCAGACTAAAAGCTAAGACCAAAGGCAACGACATTGATAAGACAAGTACAAACTGCAACAGCTTAATATATGTACATACAAACGTGTGCGAAATCATAAGAACAATATTGAACTTAAGAAGGGATTGACTCTTTCGCCGAGCAATAATCTAGTGGATCATTAATGAATAATATAGCGATAGAAATGAGAGAAGCTATGCACAAAAAATTTTGGACAGTTGTGACAAGAAGAAGAAAATACTTGGAAGAATACTCCTATCTCCAGATGCCTCGTTCTCATAGCTTTTATAAAGTCCCGATGTGTCTAAATGATCCGGAAACGGGGTGGAGCCCACTTATGCTAAATTTAGGCAACTAAGTGTATACTTATAAATTGTTAAAACCAGAGCTCGCAAAAAGTGGTCCCTTTTTGTAGGCAGTCATAAAAAAAGCTGGTGCTAGCTGACACTCAGGCAAAGGGAATCGAAGTAACACTTAAATTTCGTTTGTGCTCAATTCGATCAGTGTTAAAAACACGAAAATATTTTGTAGCTCACTTCATGTTTCGTTCAACTGGGACACTTCGACAAATAATATTTTTAAAAAGTGTTTTTTTTCCTAATTTTTCGTGCATTACAGTAAAGTGCGTAAAAAAAAACGATGGGTCGTGAAGCAAATAAAATTCATTCTTTTTTTAAAATTGACAAAAATTTAAAACAGTCTCAATGCAATGTGTGTGCCTCAAAATTATCAGGACACCATATTACAAGCCAAGCGATAAATCGATCTCTGAAAAACCGTCAAATTCAAATGAAGTACCTCCCTCAGCAAGCATTTCAGAGGAGAATTCACTTTTATCAGATTTTTTTGACAGTATGGCAGATATCCCTAATTTTCAAGAAGATGAAACGTCTGAAAAAATTTCTAAAATTTACTTAGAAATTGAAAATTTCAATACAGTATATGGCCGTTTACCACTGAAAAGTGACTTAAAAAAATTTTACCACGGAGTGAAGTTTAAGGCACCACATCTGAGTGAGCCAGCTAAGGTGGTGTTAGCCACACCCGCAACTCAGGTGTCGGTAGAGCGATCGTTCTCTGCCCTTAATTATATTTTAAACAAAAAGCGCACATCCTAAACTGCTGAGAACATAAACCCAATTTTAATTGTTAAACTAAATACCTAATTAAAAAAAGCTTTATTTATATTTGTTTCAATTTATTTAAAATAAGACACTTTTTGCTTCCACTTCGTTTGTTTTGCTAAGTTTTTGATCGTTGAACGTCAGTTTCACATTCAAACTGTTTCGTTAGAGAACTTTTCATATTTTTTCTCACTGTTTAGTGTAAAACACAAAGCTCAAATCAAACAAAAATATGTGTTTTTTAAGAGAGTGAGCGAGTCTGATCCAATTTTCTCTGTCTTTTTGGTGAGCTGACAGCCTAAAAAAAATGGGTTGATCATATTTTGCGAGCTCTGGTTAAAACTTATGTAGAAAACGACAATCCGTTATTTTCTCACTTTGTTCTTATTATTTCAAACACCTGAATTTCGACTTAACCCAACAAAGTTGACATTATAAAAGATAAGGACATAGCAGGACTTGAACTCTTTTAGGATATACATAGCTTAAAATGTGAACTATTCAAACAATATAAGGGTTTATTATAATTATGTTTTCTTAACACCTTTTTTTACCAATTTAATTTGTCTCATATGCTGTTCTTATTCTTTCGCACACGTCTGTATGTCAGTTTGTTAAGATACTCGAAATGAGGACATTCTTAAATGCGACTACACGTCAATAATTTTGTAAAACACTTTGTGATTGCAGTGTGCCATATATGACGTCGCTGCCGTGGTATGATAAGAATGACACGGACTTCAACAACGAACGCGCCAAGAAGGCCTACACAGCCATGTTGACGGTCACCCCGAAGCAGCCCAACGACGATGCCTACACAAAGGTATCCAACGAGGTGAGTCTACGACCAAGTGCCGCAAGGAGGCGACATTCAAAATTTGCATGCTAATGGAATTGAAGTGCCAGGGAATTTTAAATTGTTTCACGATTCTTTTTCGGCCAGTTTCTGCAGAGTCATGTATCCTACTTTCTTTTATGCTCGGCGTCATTGTTGCACTGCACTATGGGAAAAAGACCCAAGTTTCGGCATACACTCTGAATACAAAGCTAAAGTCTTGAAATCTAGCCTGAACTTTAGTTATAGTAATGTAGAACTTTGATTCCTTATTTTTTTTTCAATTTTATAGTGTAATATATTTACATAGATTCTAAATATAAAGCTAGAGACTTGAAATTTGGCAGGAACTTTAATTAGGCTAAAGTAGAATTTATATTTTATTTTTGGCCTTTAATTGGAACTTGTCTTCAGGGAAAAGGTTGAATTTTTGGTTTAATCTTTAAATATAAAGTTTAATACTATAATAATACTGATTTTTGAACAACAAAAAACAATCAAACATTTTATATCAAATATGTCAGAAGTATTAACAGGAAATCCTGGCGGAAATATTTAAAAAAATGCCCTCACCAAGGTAGAAATCCTGGCATTACAGGGTATCTCGCAGTTGAGCATACTCGACCAGAGCTTTGCTAATTGTTTCGCATACTGAATGCCAGCGCACGTGCTCGACGGCCGGCCTATTTTGCATACGTATACACTTACATACACATGAATGTCTGTACACATGTCTGTACACATGTTTGTCTGTATGTATGAAGGAGTCGCTAAAGTCGTAAATATATTTTGCAAACAACAAGAACAAGAGCAACAATAGCAAGCAACGAGGCAAAAGAGTCCCGCTGAAAGCATTTGTTAGCCAACTCTGTGTTACCACTTGAAGGAACTCAGGCAACGAGAGCAAGTGATTTCTGTAAAGGTTTGTGTTGTTCTTTGTCTTTTGTTTGAGCTGCTTCAGGTCTGATAAGCAAGTAGACCATGGCCAACTGCAGACTGCCAACTAATGGCACTTAACACTTTGCGCCTCTCAGGCGCTGCATTGCCAATAAAAGTAGGAAGTCTAAGTCGATGTCCAGGACATCAGAGACTCATTACGCAAAGTTGACTAAATTATATACGTTAATGAAGTCCAAAAAGATAAAGAGACTTTATGAAGTTACAATAAATCTTTAATTTGGAATCTAGCCAGGAGTATCTGAGCACTCATTACTCAAAGCTCAACATATTTTATTCGATGTTACTGAAATTAAATCCCGGAAGTGAGAGGAGAGTTAAGGAAAATCATTAATATATTTATATTTATGACCGACCCTATAAAGTATATATATTCTTGATCAGCATCAACATCCGAATCGATTTAGCCATGTCCGTCTGTCCGTCTGTGTGAGATCCTAGATCTCAGAGACTTTAGGAGCTAACGCAATCAAATTTGGCACACAGATTTCTATAAATCCCACGCAGGTCAAGTATATTTCAAATTTTTGCCACGCCCCTTTCCGCCTCCGTAAATCGCGAAAATCCACCATTTATGAATTACCGTTGGCTACTGTTATTACCTTTCATCCTACTAAATCTTAACAAGATCGGACAAATAGAAAGGTGTTAATGGCTGATTAAAGCTGTTAAAGCATGCAAATAAAATATTTGAAATTTATTAAAGTCAGTATCGGGTATCCTATAGTCGGGTGCTTAACTAAAGCCTTTCCCACTTGTTTTTTTTAACAATAACAACAAAAATTTCCATTTATTTGACAAGTGTGAACTCCGTACATTCAAAAATTGTAACTTAACCAACACAGTTTTAGTATTGTAAAGTAGGACCAAACCTCTTGCTTAACGAAAAGGACTTGGAAGGTAGTAATGGCTGATTTAAGTATCAAGCTATAAGTGCCTAAAAGCATGCAATACATTTTTTCTTTGATTTATTTAATTAAGTAACGGGTATCCTATAGTCGGGAGCTCGACTATAACCTTTCCCACTTGTTTTTTATATATTTTGTTAAGTAATTATGTTTGTAATGTGTGAAAAATTCTTCTCCCCCTTTTTGTTTTTGAGGTGTACTCAAATAGTCACAGAAGAAAGTTTATAAAAATAAAATTAATCTTTAACATTTGTTTATGCATTATAGAGATTTCCCTACGTCCAACTGAATCTTTAATGTGCATATTTTATATATTGATTCTTAAACTGAAAATATGTAGCTTAAGCCAGTGAAATCCTGTATTGAAGCGACTTGACTAAGGCTCTTAACTTATTGTCGTGTCCGTGATTTATGCGACAAGCTGCGGTTGTGAATACTTGTAAAGGCGGTTCGGTTTCGGTCGCATTTTCTGCTCCTTCCTGTTCCCATTGACATTCGTTCAGGCATTGCAGACGCATCTCAGTCTCAGTCGCCGCAGGCTGTCAAAGGGACCGTCAGATGGAGTCCTGCCCACGTAAGTCCCTTAGGGCTGGGATCTCAGACTCGACTCGACTCGACCGCGGAAAACCTGGCAATGTGCGGCATGCAATAACTTCCGCCCGGATTCTGGCTAAAACTCATTGTTGTTGTTGTTGCCATTGCCATTGCCTTTGAAATTGTCGTTGTCGTTGCCGTTGTTGATGTTGATGTAATTGAATTTTACGGGTGCCAAAGCAATTAAGTTGCGAATTTCACAGATACTCGTAGCAGCAGATAAGGTTTTAGATAGTAGCAATTGGAGGAGAAGCCAGTGACTGACTAAGTTTAACCAATTCGCAGATCAAAGACATCGCCTCGGCCAAGTACAACTACACATTTAGCGAGAATGAGCCAATCTCGGCATTTGTTACCTCCTTCTTTGACGGCGTCCTGCTCTACGCCAATGCCCTGAATGAGAGCATCCGGGAGGATCCGAGTATGCTGACCCGGCCCATCAACGGCACGGATATTGTGAGGCGCATGTGGAATCGCAGCTTCACTGGCATCACTGGCAACGTGACCATCGACTCGAATGGCGATCGCATATCGGCCTATTCCCTCCTGGACATGAATCCCAGCACGGGTCGATTTGAGATTGTGGCACACTTCCTGCATAATCGGTTGGAGTTTGAGTCGGAGAAAGATATCCACTGGTCAGGTGGACGGGATCAGGCGCCACCCGATCGCCCGATCTGTGGCTATGATGGATCCCTGTGTCCGGACAACTGTAAGTCGATTCTAAAAGCAAACTAATTTGTTACTAATGATTGTAAGGATTTACAGCACTGCCCGGCTATGCGATCCTTTCCATTGTCCTGGGCACAATGATTATCATAATGGCGGTATGCTTCTTCTTTGGATATCGCCATTACATTGCCGAGGCGGAGATCAATTCCATGAGCTGGAAGGTCTCGTTGGAGGATGTGATGTTCCGGGATGCCGCCGATCATGGCATGCGCGGCTCCTTTCACTCCCTGGTCAAGCAGAGCTCCCAACTGACGCTCATGTCGGAGGACATGGTGTCCATCAACGGTGATCGCCAGATCTTCATACCCGTCGGCATGTACAGGAAGAGCAAGGTGGCCATCAAGTCCATAGAGTTGGACAATGTCAACACAATGCTGTCCCGTAGCCTGATGCTGGAGTTGAAGCGCATGAAGGATCTGCAGCATGATCACTTGGTCAAGTTCTACGGCGCCTGCCTGGATCCGAGTCGAAGTTTCCTCCTCACCGAATATTGTCCCAAGGGCTCGCTCCAGGATATCCTAGAGAACGAGCAGTTCCAACTGGACTGGATGTTCAAGCTCTCCCTCATGCACGACATTGTCCGTGGCATGCAGTTCCTCCACAGCTCCGACATTCGCTCCCATGGCAACCTGAAGTCCTCCAATTGCGTCGTGGACTCCCGTTTTGTCCTCAAGATCACAGACTTTGGTCTGCACAGCCTGCGACGCACTCATCACGACATCGAAAGCGATATTGAGAATTGCAACAGTCACGCCTATTGGAAAAGTAAGTGTGCCTCAATTTAGCAATTTTGCAATTTTCCATTTCCATTTTCACTTATTTTCGACCAGAACTCTTGTGGACAGCGCCTGAACTTTTGAGGATGGAAAGCCAACGGGCTCCGGAGGGCACACAGAAGGGCGATGTGTATTCATTTGGCATCATCGTGCACGAGATAACCACGAGACAAGGACCCTTCTACTTGGGCAAATGTGCGCACGAGAAGACGCCTCAAGGTACGCAACGAAACTTTGCATCATTTGAAATTAATTTACTTTTGCATAGATTGCCTTTGATAATCCATTTGTAGTTGCTCGAAAAAACAACTTTAATTTAATTAAATTTCATTTTTAAAACTTTATAGCGGGATTCTTAAATATTTTAAGATTTATACTTATTTTGGGCCATTTAAATATTTAATGTGCCTTTTGGTGCTAGATTAATTTTTTAAAGACAATTCTAGAGACAGTTGGTCAATGAACCGAATTTGAATTTTAGTTAAATTTGTGTCTGTCAACCAAGTGTATATTAAAAGTACTATGTGAGGATTTTAGATTCTTATATAAAAAAAAATAAACTTTTTGAAATTTAATTGACAAGTAGTACAAAATAGAAAGGATTTATATATTTTACATATTATTTATATATTTTATATATTTTCGTTGCTCGAAAAAACAACTTTAATTTAGTTAAATTTCATTTTTAAAACTTTAAAGTGTGATTCTAAAATATTTGAAGTCTTGTTTTAATAGAAAACACAATAAGATTTATACCAGATTGGCACTTATTTTAGGCCCTATAAATATCTAATGTGCATTTTGGTGCTAGAGTAATTTTTTAAAGATAATTCTACAGACAGTTGGCCAATGAACCGAATTTTAATTTCAGTTAAATTTATGTCTCTCAACCTGTTGTATATTAAAAGCACTCTGTGGGGATTTTAGATTTGTAAATATAAAAAAAAAAAAACTTTTTGAAATTTAATTGACAAGTTGCACAAAATAGAAAAGCATAAGGATTTATATATTTTACATTATGCATTTATATTTATATTCTCATGTATATGATTTATTCATACCTAAGATAAACCTAACTTAATCTTTAATTTCTACATTCGCACAAAACATTCATAAATTCAACGAGAATGAGATTTGCACACAAAAGTGAACTTAAATTTTTGAAAAGTTGGTCCGCAAGTTTCCAAGCCATTGCCGCTTTTTCCAGCCACTTGACAAGTTCATCAAATTATGCACCGAGTTGACTTAACTGCTTGACTGTCTGTTGCCTTTCGCCATTTGCCATTTGCCAGTGGCAACTTCTAACGGAATATACATAGACAATTTGGGCCAGAACCAGAAACAGTAATTGAAATGAAACTTGAATGCGGTTTGCAGTTGAGACACAAAATGCATTTAATGGTTTTCCTATTCTTTGTCGAAAAGTGTACATAAACTCGAGATACAAATCATAAACTTATCGCGCTCTTCTCGGCATCCAAAGTTTCTTCGGTATCAGAGACGTAGCCACAACTGTGTCGCAGCCAACTCCAGCATCCGGTTTTCTTTGGCGGCGGCGTATTTGCAGTTCTCCGCAGCTGGATAACTGATGGAACTGGTGATCCTCTTGGGAACGGCTTGTAGCTACCGTGCTCCCGCCAAATATAATGGAGCTGATCCTGTCTTTCCAAGTGCTCCAAGTCCCACAGCCAATCGATGCGCGATTTATCCCAGCCAGTTTTACATGATCGTCCAGTGCAAAGCAGCTTCTCACAGTCGCAGTTGCCAAACACAATCTCAGCATCCGTGGGTTCTAGAAGAGATCAAAGATTATGGAATTTAAAAATTGATGAAACTTGTCAATTATTACTGACCTCTTGGTCGGAACGTGATTCTCTCAATGCCACCAGTTTCACGCGGACTGCGGTGCATCAGCAAATTGAGAATCCTGATCTCGGCTCGTGTCTCGCGATCATTATAGAATGTGAACAGGGCATTATGAGACCAGATGCCAGTGTCGTCATTCCAAGATTTAGCAGTGATCAGTGATCGCTTGATCGGTTCCCCGGTCAGCAGATAGGGCCAAAGGAACTCCAGATGATGCTCCTCGGAGCACATGATTGCAACTAAACTGAATCTGAATGCGAGTGTTGTCCGTTTATTCGAAGATCAGAAGTGGAATTCACCGTTTTCCATTGGATCTTGGACTTTGATTTTGATGCAATATTTAAACATATAGGCACAAAATATTTCACTACTAATAAATTTCAAACACAAATGAACTGAAATCTAAAGCAGAGAAATTCCCTTCACTTCGCTATACATTCCAGAGATCATCGAGTTGGTTAAGAACTATCAACCGCAGGCATTGTTGAGCAAACCCTTCCGTCCAGAACTGGAGCCGTGCGGCGATACCAAGGCGGATGTGATTGGCATCATCAGACGCTGCTGGGCGGAGGATCCTCTGGAGAGACCCGACTTCAATACACTCAAGTCCATGATACGCAAGTTCAACAAGTAAGATTTTTATTTTTATTTTCAATACAATTCGCCAACATAATTTTCAGGGATTAAAACCCTAACCAAAACCGTAATCTTTAACCGGTAAAAACCGATTGAAATTTGAAACCGTAACTGAAACCGTAACCGATAAAAAATTTTTGCATTTGACCGAAACCTGAAAACCGAAACTCCGCAAACCGAAATAACCGTTTAGTAACCGTCATTTATAAGGGTTAGTTTAAAATTTTACATACATGCACACAAAAAAAAAGCAAGATGCAATTGAATTTTTAGTTTTTCAATTTTTAAAAAGAAAATATAATTAAAAAAAAAAGAAAACTAAATAGAATTATTAATGGTTAATGTGTTGTTTATTGAAAAAAAATATATCAAGACGATACCATAAATACAAGTAAACATTTTTGACAATCAAAGTTTCGCATTGAGCTTGTACGCATAGTTTTTCTGGCGAGTGTATGTAATTGTTTGGACAAGGAACACAAATTCATCGTTTTTATTTTTATTCCCTGTGCACATTGAAAATAACAGACAGAAGGAGGCATGGCAGAGACTATAAAGTACACTTTTTTTCATAGATAATTTTTCATAATTTTTTTTTGTGAACCGAAACCATACCGGTATTTCAAAACCGAAACATACCAAAACCGGTTCACCGTTACGAAACCTTTATTTAAAGATTTTGCGTAACCGATAACCTAAAACCTAAATGCGAACATAACCGAAACCGTAACTGAAACCGATATTCGTATCGGTTTTAATCCCTGATAATTTTAGATAATTACTCAATTTTTCAAATTTCATTTGTCATTTCAACTGCAATACTTTTCATACTATATTTTATATGCGATATTTATAATAATAAGCGATTTGTATATATTTTTGCAATGCTCGCTTACAGAGATAATGAGACTGGCAACATTGTGGACAATCTACTGAAACGCATGGAAATGTATGCCAATAATCTGGAAGAACTTGTCGAGGAGCGCACCCAGGACTATCTCGAGGAGAAGAAGAAATGCGAGAAGCTGCTCTACCAACTGCTGCCCCAAAGCGTTGCCGCCCAACTGATCAGCGGGCAGCCCGTGGTGGCGGAGACCTTTGACCAGGTGACCATATACTTCAGTGACATCGTCGGATTCACAGCCATCTCGGCGGAGAGCACTCCGATGCAGGTGGTTCAGTTCCTCAACGATCTGTACACATGTTTCGACTCGATTGTGGAGAACTTTGATGTGTACAAGGTGGAGACCATAGGCGATGCCTACATGGTCGTCTCCGGGCTGCCCATTCGCAATGAGAACTATCACGCCCGGGAGATTGCCCGCCTTGCTCTGGCCCTGCTCGAGGCGGTTCACAATTTCAGGATCCACCATCGGCCCAATGATCGCTTAAAGCTCCGGATTGGCCTGCACACTGGTCCCTGTGTGGCCGGTGTTGTCGGCCAGAAGATGCCGCGATACTGCCTCTTTGGCGACACTGTGAACACTGCCTCTCGCATGGAGTCCAATGGGGAGGCACTCAAGATACACATCAGCGAGACGACCAAATTGGCCCTGGATGAATTTGGCAGCTTTGTGACCACGCGTCGCGGTCTGGTGCCCATGAAGGGCAAGGGCGAAATGTTAACCTACTGGCTAGAGGGCGAGGTGCCCAAGCCCGATGCCCTGATCTCGCCCAGTAAGCTGATGCTGACCAGGCGCTCCTCGCTGAAGCAACCGCATCGCCAGCCGCACACGATCTACAAGCAATACTCAGAGCTGGGAGTTGTACCCACGTTGGCACCACCTCCGCCACCCCCAGCTGCAG
This sequence comes from Drosophila limbata, assembly GCA_963924055.1. Lineage (NCBI taxonomy): Eukaryota > Metazoa > Arthropoda > Insecta > Diptera > Drosophilidae > Drosophila > Drosophila limbata. Next base: position 6,564,303 of record OZ001352.1, read on the forward strand.
TTCCGGCGATAACGCTGCCATCGGTGGACAAGGAAGCGTCGCCCAATCTGCGAGTTAAGCGCAAGATCAGTTCCAGTTCGCCAAAGCTCAATGGCAACTGCTTGGACTACAGTGCGCAACAGAAGACTGAGACCGGGAATTATCATTTGGAAGCTGGACAACGTCCGTGTGACATCTATGGCAGTCGTTCGCTCCGCAGCGTCGAGGCAGACGGCGATGCCGGAGGTAATGGCGTAGATGCCACCACTAGCGATAGCTGGGAATTGGCCCACTTTCGGCTGCCTCTGAGCGGCACACTCAAGAATCACACGAGCAGCATTCTTCATGGCCATGGCCATCATGGACAGTCCCACTCCAATTCCAGTTCCAATCTGAGCGGCATTCTGCAGCCGACGCCGACGCAGCCAAGGAGTCGCTTGAAGCCGTCGCCCACGATCTCAACGCTGCTGAAGTCGAGTCGCAGCGATGCCTCCGCCACTGAAACTGGCAGCATGGGCAGCGGCAGCGGCAGCGGGCAGCGGATTAAGTTTGCCGACTGTGATGAGACGCCGCTGATCAACAACAAGGCACCAATGTCGCCGATGCCAATGCCGGTGGCGGCGACAGCTCTCTCGAGTCTGGAGCGGACTGCGAGCAGTTGCAGTAACCAAAACATTCCAGGCCTCAGCAGTGATAATCCCTACGGCTATCTAGTCAAGAACTACAAGCAGCTGTTGTCCAAGAATCCACCCGTCTCGAATAGCCACAGCCATGGCCATGGCCATGGATTGGCCGAGGACTGTCCACGTCCAACGGCGGGAAACAGCGCCGTGACGCAGCCGCTGTTGGCCAAAATCAATTCATAGCTGTAAACATTTACGACTCACTGTGCCCCATCCCGGCAACCTTAAGATTTCCGGTCTGCTATAAAGACCACCTTCTAGTACCTACTCGTAATGATGCATATTAAATATACTTGTTTGTGATAATAATTTAAATCCAAGTTGAACAATTTAGTCTACAGCCAATAGAAATGTATATATCTATCTATATAGTTACTGTTCCGACTATTTGAATCTGCAAGAATTCGTCATTTGAGAATTCAACACACATTTTGAGATCTGGAACAGACCTTGTAGCCAATGACAAATAATCAAATTTGAAAAATGTAAATAAGTTGAAATTTTAACGCTTGTAGTTTTTAAAACTTTTAATTTAAGTAATTCATTTTTTTCTAGCTTGTCGTTAAACCTCAAGTAATGTACATAGGATTGTAAAATACTATTTTAAAGACTTTAAAGAATTGTTCAAATGTAGTTTTTGACTCCAATAGATTCGTTCCTGGCACTTTGAATATTCATCAACCAACTCAGAAACTCGTTAAACTGATTTTTAATTAAGTCTAGAATTAAAGTAGTAAATTGTAAATAAAAATATGTTATTTAAAGTATTAAAAGCAACAAAAAAAAACGATCTTAGCTACTCTCAAGAATAAATATTTATTTACAAAATAAAGATTTTCAAGTAATTGTTCAATAAATGGGAATCTGATTTCTGTATCCATTTACCAAATTTAGTTTTAAAGTCCATTTTAGAAAACAAAAATGTTACATATTGAACATAAAAAAAATAAATCAGTTGTGGAAACAAATTTTTTCAGGTCGAAGGATTGGCATCAATAAATCAATTTAACAGTATATAACAGGAATATATTTTCTAGAATGGGTGAGCAAAAATAAAACTGAATCAAACCTGTAGAATGACTGCGTACCAGCTTTATAAAATTCGATACCGATAAATTTCCGATACATGTTCAAGTAACATGCCATTTTGAGTTTAACAGCAGTGATGCCAAACATTTTCTGCAAAAAAAGACTAAACGTCCAAAGAAAACACGGAAAAACATCTGAAAAACTTAAAAGACAACAACAAAACAGGCCTTTTTTCCAATTGTTTTTTATTTAATTATAGTTTTTAAGGCCTCTTGAATGTATTTTTATTTGCATTTTAATGTTACATTTGCAGTATTTGCAAAATGCTATGTTGATGTCAGCAATCGCTAAATTTTTGTTTGTAAACTTCTTTGGACATTTTCACACAATTATAAACAACCGCACTTTGCTCAACTTTCGACTACAAAGAATATCGAAATCAACATACAAAAAAGGATGCCACATTGTTTTAGGAAGATCAATTTGAAGGAACATAAAAGAATTTTAAAATATACTTCCATGTTTAAGATTTTTCCCGGCTGAAGCAGTTAAAAACCAGACAATCTATCCGAAAAATGGCCAATTTGGCATCACTGTTTAACAGTGCCAAAGTGAGCACAAAAGTGCCGAGTTGTAAATAAATAGAGCCGCAGCCTTTCTGTTCATTAACAAAACTGCATTAAATTGAATATATATTATAGTCTTTTACACAAATATTACACATAAATTACGCTTAGCTTAAAAAAGGTAAGCCACAACAATATACATGTAATTGTGTAGAAGTAATCAATAGTTATCAACAAAAGCAATGAAAACTGAGTTGCATAATTACAATATAAACTGCATAAACAATGATTTGAATGATTTGCAAGTTTTGTTTTATACTTAGTGAATTCAATGTTGTAAGCACAGCCAAAATTTAAACGTTGTTATCATTTTATTTATACTGATTATTTCAGTGATTTTTGACTGTGGTTCATTAAATGAAAATTGTGAAATAGCCGGAAAACAAAACAAAACGTATTTAATTTTATAGGTACTAAGTAACAAAAATATAATAGACTTTTATCTTTTAATCGAGTAGTTAGTCATTTTGCTCGCAACACAAATACTTTTTCACACTCTCCGTCTGCACCCGACGCGTCGCTTATCGTGATATAAATACATAATATAATTATCACATTTTGCGCACGCCTTTTTTGGTGTAAACTTTACGGCAGGCATTTAAGGTCTCAATAAGCTGCAATGAACTTAATTAACTTGAGCATTTCACAAATTGCAGGGCATACAAAATGTTGTACTGTCCGCCGAACGTGACGTTTAGTGAGATTTGGACCAAGCATGGAATCTCGCACTGTTTTATGGACACCGTGGGACCAGCCGTATGTGGCGGCTTCCTGCTCCTCTTTGGCGGCATACAACTGTTGATGTACCGCAAATATGCCACGCCCACGGATCCCACACAAATCTCCAAATCTCGTCTGTACGCCCTGCAATTGTTTCTACTCCTCTTTGTGCCGGTGCTGACGCTATTGCGTTTCTTTCTAAACGCTCGCATCTATACGGACAGTGCGGTGTATGGTTACATGGTGAGTACGATAATAAATAAATAAATTTGAGATCTTTAATTATTATCGTATTTCATTATTGGCAGATATTTTACACATGTGTTGTGTGTTTCTCGTATCCATTTTGCATCTGCCTCATAGTCAAGGAACGTCACTATCAACTGCCTTCTGTTCCAACACGTGGGCATGGTCTCATTTTGTTGCTCTTCTGGACTTTGGCATTGATCAATGAAGCGCTGGCCATCGTGAACTTGGACCACGAGGACTGGTGGTTCCATTTAAAGAAGTATGTTGCTTTAAAATTAATTTAAATAGAAGTTAATTGGTATTTAAAACTATTTACTGTGACACTGTGCAGGTAGATACCTAACTTTGTGGGAGATTTACTTATCAGAAATGCTTATTGAGCCATGTTTTTGATTTGGGGGCGTATCGCTCCTATTATCAGTTAAATTATCAATTTACAATAACACACAATAATTATAATAACTTAAAGATAAGGCAAAGCATACAAAATGCAACGAATATCTTAGTTTTTCTGTTACTTCACCATTTCTCAGTAATCTATAATCTCTAATTGTACTCTCAAATATCTATTTATTTAACTTTTCTTTTATTTACTCAGCAACAAAGATGAAATCGAAATGGGCATGTTTGTCACTCGTTTCCTTTGCTCGCTGCTCATCTTTGTGCTTGGACTTAAGGCGCCGGGCATAATGGCGCCCTATAATCCGCACCAGCGTCTGGATAATGAGTCAACGACCAACTTAACTGGTGATGTGCCAACTGGGTCTGCTTTTCGGAATGGTTGGCGCAAGTTGCGAACACTATTTCCATATCTGTGGCCCAAAAAGGATACAATGCTGCAATTTGCTGTCGTTGTTTGCATTATTCTACTCTTCGCCGGTCGCGTCATTAAATTGTTTCTACCCATTTATCGCAAGCTGTTGGGTAGGTCATGTTATCGCTAAACTGAAAAGGCAACTTAATAATGATATCTCCCTTTTCCATTCAGTCGACAGCCTAACCATTGAGCCAGTCGAATTCCGTTGGGACTTTGTGCTTATTTATGTGGCGTTATCGTTTCTTCAAGGCGGCGGTACGGGCAGCATGGGTCTGTTCAACAATCTGCGTACTTTCCTTTGGATTCGCGTACAGCAGTATACGACCCGGGAGATTGAGATTGATCTATTCCGGCATTTGCATCAGTTGTCCCTGCGTTGGCATCTGCAACGCAAGACGGGCGAGGTGTTGCGTATCATGGATCGAGGCACTGATTCAATCAACAATCTTCTGAACTATATTGTCTTCTCGATAACTCCAACTATACTCGATCTGCTTGTGGCTGTTGTCTTCTTTATCTACGCTTTCAACTGGTGGTTTGGTTTAATTGTCTTCTTAACCATGTTCTTGTATATAGGTAAGTCAACTTGATGAATAGTTTTTATATTGTCTTGTATTAATTTCATCTTCATCTCCTTCATAGCTTCCACCATTGCCATAACAGAATGGCGCACTAAGTACCAAAGACGAATGAATCTGGCGGATAATGAGCAGCGTGCTCGAAGTGTAGACTCGCTGCTTAATTTTGAGACGGTTAAATACTATGGAGCCGAAGGCTACGAGGTTGATTGCTACAGGGAGGCCATACTCAAGTACCAAAAGGAGGAGTTTCTATCCATGCTCACGTTGAACATGCTAAACACGGCACAGAATATTATACTCTGTCTGGGTTTATTAGCGGGCTCATTGCTCTGCGTTTATTTGGTGGTGCATCATCAAACTTTAACGGTGGGTGACTTTGTGCTCTTCTCCACGTATCTCATGGATCTCTATATGCCGCTGAACTGGTTTGGAACATACTATCGTGCTATACAAAAGAATTTCGTGGATATGGAAAATATGTTCGAATTGCTACGAGAGGACGAGGAAATTGTTGATGCTCCAGGCTGTGCTCCGTTGCTAACTGCTGGCGGTGGCATTGAGTTCTCCAATGTTACATTTGGCTACTCGCCGGAGAAGGCGGTATTGCGCAACATCAGCTTTTCGGTGCCGGCAGGAAAAACAGTGGCCATTGTGGGACCCTCTGGTGCTGGCAAGAGTACGATAATGCGGCTGCTCTTCCGTTTCTACGACGTGCAAATGGGATCTATATCAATCGATGGACAGAACATCAAGTTGGTTCAACAGCAAAGTCTGCGAAAGGCAATTGGTAAACAGCAGACATATTCAGCTTTAATTATGACAATGTAATGACTTTTCCATTTCCCAGGTGTTGTACCTCAGGACACAGTGCTCTTCAACAACACCATTTACTATAATATTGAATATGCCAAGATTGGATCAACAGCTGATGCCGTTTACGAGGCTGCGCGATCAGCGGACATACACGACAGAATATTGGGATTCCCCGATAGCTATGAGACCAAAGTGGGTGAGAGAGGTCTGCGGTTGAGTGGCGGTGAAAAACAGCGTGTGGCCATCGCGAGAACTCTTCTGAAGTCGCCCATTATTGTACTACTGGACGAGGCTACATCTGCGCTGGACACGCACACGGAGCGCAATATTCAAGCGGCGTTGGCCCGCGTCTGTGCCAATCGAACAACAATTATTGTGGCACATCGCCTGTCCACGATTATACACGCAGATGAGATTTTGGTGCTGAAGGAGGGCAGCATTGTGGAGCGCGGGAGACACGACCAGCTTGTGCAGCGAGATGACAGCATCTATGCAGACATGTGGCAGCAGCAGCTTAAGAATCTAGACGCTGAGCAGAGCGCAACCGAGGACGCAGAGTCATCTGCGTCTCAATCTGGTGGTGGTACTGCTACTAAAACAGGAGAACGGCCCTCAACTACGGGCAGTGCAGCAGTGCTTAGAACGGGTCATGCGCACGGAGGCGGACGCTAAGGGATGGCAACAAAGAGACCTAGATATTAAGCCTAATTTCGATTATATTTGTTACGTGTGATTTGTGGTACTTGTTGTACATGAGCAGCTTATCAGAGTCCTAGTTCTTGTCTATATTATTGTAATAATAAATACATAATTGTAATTTTTATAAATTTCCCAGTCTTTAAGCTCTTAATGTAATCTCTTTATTTCGTAGTCAAAGAGCAACTGTCTCAAGAGAGTCGAGATGCTCTTTGCATCGATCTAAGGCAGAGACTGTTGCTTATCAGTAAGAACCTCAAGCAAGGCCAGAGCATCGGCTGGATTCCAGAGCCAGCTTCAGTTCGAGTGCGGATCGCGAGCTAAGCAGACGTGGAATTCAAAAAGTGTTCGGCGCTACACGTTGGTGATAAAGAAAAGCGGCGGCTTCTTTGACAAAAATTTTCCAATTACATATACGCATATGTATATATAGTAGTTGATATATATTCAAATATATATTGCAATCGATCGGAGTCTGGCGTGAATAAATCGCTAATAAATCGCCATAAATACGATTATTTATTCAGTAAATCATGCGGCGACTGAAGTGTTCCGTGTTTGTGTGTACGTAGAAAGTAAAAAATAACCTAATTGATAAACCCAAAGAACCATATCAAGAATTTATTCAGGAACATGACGTAATATTTCATTGAATAACATTAAATGAAATTTAAAAACACAAAACAAAAAAGAATTATAAATAAATATATTGTAGAATAGAAACCAAAAACCACAAGCAATATGTACATTCATAAATTCATGTATTTAACAACAGTATTGATTAAAAAGTTTTGTCGCTTTGTGATGACCACACTAATAATCTACATACATAAGTATACGTACATGCATTTATATAGACAAAATTCAATTGATAAAAAGTTTATTGGATGCTGTTGCCCCCGGCTTCTTCAATTTCTTCGGGCTCTTGTTGAATGCAAACTGAATGCTGAACATCATTTCTCAATTTTCAGTTATATTTCTAATGATCGATGTCGGCCATTCGTTCAACTTTATTGGCATTAATAAGCAAATGCTTTACGAATATGTGGGCAACGTTCTCGTCGGCTCCAAGCCCCAGGACGAAGGGCGTCCATCGCCTCCAACCACTGGTTGGATCGTCCGCGGCAAATTAACCCTTCAGCGGCAAAGCGAACTGATCATGGCCGCAGCGGTAAGTCAAGTCTGTCAGGTGAAACATTAGAAAGATCTTTAGTCTGCGCATGTGGGAGCAGTTTAGAAATTATAAAGAATTATTCATTTTTGCTAACTTTTACTAATAAGAGCCAGGATATTGTCTCTTGTGTGAGCTTGATATTATTATTAGAGAAAGTTATTAAAATTGTTTCTGCACAAATGAAATTAATTTAGATTTTTTCTGGTTTAGTTCGAAATTCTTTTGAATATTTTTATAAAAATTAGAAAATTAAGATCTTTAACCTTATTATCCCGGAATATTAATAAATTGTTTTGTTTTGAAATTTTAAAAATAATTTTTATTTACCATTTATTTCAGTCTCGTATTTCACATAAAAATTATTATTAGAGAAATTTATTAAAATTGTTTCTGCTCAAATGAAATAAGTTTCGATTTTTTCTGGTTTAGTTCGTAAATGTTTATATGTTTATTTTTATAGAAATTAGAAAAGTAAGATCTTGAATCTTCTCATATAGTATTCAAAGCATAGGCTTTACAGGAATATATTTAAATTGTTTTCTATAAAAATTAAAAAAATAATATTTTTTAACATTTATTTCAGTTTCGTATTTCAAATAAAAAGTTAATATGATAAGAAACCGAATGAATTTTTTTTATAATTGATGGCAAATTCGAGTATGTAGTAACATACACACACAAATTTATTGGTAATCAATTGAAAACCAAATAAATTGATTGACTTCATGATCAATTTGAACAATTTAATAGTGAAAGTGAGCAATGCATGTGAGTGCCAGTTTATTCCCAGAGATGTGGAGAAGTCTCCCAGTTCGAGTTTTTGTCACTTTTTTTTGTATTTTTGCAGAGTCTGCAAAAGAATTCGCAGATGAATTAAAAACAATTTAACCTTTCACAGTCCCAGTGCACAATGAACTGAACTCGGCTGTGAACTTCTTTCATTGAAAGCGCAACAGATAATAAGTGATGCTACCAGTCTACACATACACTGCCGAACATATTTATTGGCACAGCAAACATTTTGAGATTTGGGGGCTTAATTGTTCCCTGATCGTTAACATGTTGGTATCAATGGAAAGGTCATATAAATTCCTTTTGAATGATATAAAACATTTCTTAACCCATTAAGTACCCTTCGAAAATTTCGAGTTTATGTAAAAGTCATTTTTCGAAACTTTTTTCCTCGATTTTTTACAAAAAATATTTTGATGCAAAAAAATTATTCAAACAATTTAAGGAGTAACTGCAAAACAAATTTTTCAAAAATATTTTTGCTAGTATTTTTTATAATTTTTTGAAAATCCTAAAAATGACCATTTTAACCCCTTTTTCCTACTTTTTACACAAAAAGTGCCTTTTTAGCAATTTTCAAAAAATTATAAAAAATACTAGCAAAAATATTTTTGAAAAATTTGTTTTGCAGTTACTCCTTAAATTGTTTGAATAATTTTTTTGCATCAAAATATTTTTTGTAAAAAATCGAGGAAAAAAGTTTCGAAAAATGACTTTTACATAAACTCGAAATTTTCGAAGGGTACTTAATGGGTTAAGAAATGTTTTATATCATTCAAAAGGAATTTATATGACCTTTCCATTGATACCAACATGTTAACGATCAGGGAACAATTAAGCCCCCAAATCTCAAAATGTTTGCTGTGCCAATAAATATGTTCGGCAGTGTAAGTGATCACATACTTATATACACTCGTATGCATGTGCAGATGCATATAAAATAAATATATAAGTATATATGAAATACTTACATACGTACGCGTCGTAATCAGTTTAGATTGTTTTGACAGCGGGAATGGGGGATTTGAAAGAAGCGGCGCTATTCTTATCAACAGGCATAGACGGGATACATACATATGTATGTATGTATGTTTGTACATACATATGTTTGGCATATGTAATACTCGTACTCGTATAAACATATACTAGACTTTGGGCTGACTAATTATTCGCTTTACGATAAACTCAGCTCAGACAGCTGATGTGTCTCAAATGTATGTGTGAGGATTAACTAGTGGACGGTGCTGCAGTCGAGCATACTCGACTGTCGGAGACCCCGTACTTACTACGGAAAAGCAAACACTGCTTGACATAAAATTATATAAATCGCTATTGGTTCAGAAAAACAACAAATAAGTTTTCCCACTGATCATTCCTATGGCAGCTACTTGATATAGTGGTCCGATTTCAACCAAATTTGGTCAGGATTTATTAGACCATCCTATATACATATTCTGTTGATTTGGTTCAGATATCTCAAACAACAAATAAGTTTTTCTTACTTAGACTTGATGTTCGACTGATCGTTCCTATGGGAGCTATGTATAGTGGTCCGATACAAAATCTAAAACAAACTCGATCTGCTTGCAATATGGACGAGCCTACATACCAAGTTTGGAGTCTCTAGCTCTTTTAGTCTCTGAGATCTAGGCGCTCTTACAGACTGACAGACAAATAGACGGAATTGGCTTTATCGACTAGGCTGTTGATGCTGATCAAGAATAAATATCCTTCTGCCTGTTACGCATTTTTTTTTTGTGACAAATTTAATAGACCCCTGTACTTTTTTAAGTACGGGGTCTAAAAAGATTGAAGATTACAGCGTTATGGGATTTCCCAGACACATGAAAGTGTACTTATCAATTCCCTCATCTCATCATCTTCTCTTTCTCTTTCGCAATTCAGCTTGTCATTGACGATGTCACGCTGAACAATTCGGGCGAGAAGTTTCTGCAGAACAAGGAAATGTATCCGCCATACAAGCCCTTTAAGATTGTCCTCACCAAGGAGGGCACAATATCCCATGTGGTGTTCAAGGAGGGTGATCCCATCTGGTCGATGAACTTTAAGCGTGCCATTGCCAGCACCTTGCAATTCCAGATGAAGTCCAGCGGCGCCTTTGTGGTGGACGAGGTGAGTGATCCTCGCCAGAATCAAGCAGTAACCAAATGATCTTCACTGTTGTAGCGATTTTCGAATGTTTCAGACGGGAATCCACGGCAAATGCCAGACGGAATACTTTGTGTCCAACAAAACCAATTACATATCCATACGCAAGACTCCCGAGCTGATGACCTGTGTCCCCTACTCGGAGGCGGTGCATGTCACCCGCAGCAATGTGCCACCGAACACTTGCGAGTTCGATCATCAGAAGAGCGTGATCATTGGCAACGAGGCCATCTATGGCATATTGCCGCACAACGAGACGGGCTACTTCCTGAGCATGGCCCATGCCAAGGGAACCACGCTGATCCACACCTTCGAGTCAACGGGCGAAGCTCAGTATATCAATTCCGAGTAAGCTGAAAGACTCTCTTGACTGATCAGATAATATCTGATCTTTCTTCGAAATTTTCAGACTCTTGCTAAACTTTCAAAATGAAACGCCCATCGATAATCCCATTGATATTGAAACATCGATGGCTGCAGAGATTTCGAAACTGCAACTGCAGCCACTGGAAATAAACGATCCCACCGGCGGACGCAATCCCCAGCAACAGGAGACACTCATCTCAGCTGCGGGCGGACTCCTGGATAATCTGGCCGAAGCGCTGGAGAGCACGGACTTCAAGTTCAGTGAGCCCTATGACTCGACGCTGTCGGATGTGATAAAACTACTCAGTGAAATGGATTTTGAGTCGTTGAAGAAGCTGTACACGGAAGTAGACATTGGTACATCGTATCGCCAGGAAACGATAAGGAACATCTTCCACGAGATCATACCTCGCATCGGCACCAAGGCCTCAGTATTTCTAACTCGCCATCTGGTCGTGGAGAAGTCAATCAAGTCACCCATTGCCGTCCAGCTGCTCATCCCCATGCCCTTTCACATATTCGAGCTGTCCGCGGAGCTGGTCAAGGGATGCGAGGACTTCATGAGCATTGGACCCGATCGTCCCGATGTGAGGCAAGCGGCCATTCTAAGTTTCGCCACACTCGTCTACAATGTGTACGTGGCACGTGGCATTGACAAGGATCAGTTTGAGGAGTACGTTCAAAAGTACTTCAATCTGTATTTGAGTAAGTTTCCAAGCAATTGAACTATAACATGAGGTTGTAACCCACTACTCCCTTCCAGATGATCGTGACTATGAGCAGAAGATGTTATTCCTGCAGGGACTGAGTAACTTGCAGCTGGGCAATGTGGCCAGTTACCTGGAACCGATCGTGCTGGATGCCGGCAATGAAGATCTCAGGTTTATGGCTGCCTGGACAACCCTCGCCTTGGCCGATAAGCGGGCCGAGCGCATCTACGAGATCTATTGGCCCATCTTTGAGTCACGCAATGCCAGCCTGGAACTGCGAGTCGCCGCTGTCACCTTGCTGCTGATCTCGAATCCAACGGCCGCTCGACTGATCAGCATTCATCGCATCATTCAGAGTGAAACTGATCCGCATCTGATCAACTATTATCGCACCACCGTCACTAGCATATCGGAGACAACATATCCCTGCTATCAGCATCTGTAAGTGATCGGTGATCGCAGATCGGTGATCTATGTGACATATGATCTCTGATCTATGACCTGTAATCTATGATCTGTAATCAATGATCTGTAATCCATTATATGTGATCTATAATTTATGATATGTGATTTATGATCTGTAATCTATAATCTGTGATCAATGATCTGTAATGTATAATCTGTGATCAATGTTCAGAAATCTATAAGATGTGATCTATGATATATGATCAGTTATCTATGATATATGATCTAAGATCTGTAATCCATAAGATGTGATCTATGATTTATGATCTGTGATCAGTATCTATGATGTGATCTATGATTTAGGATCTCTGATGTATGATCTGTAATCTGTAATCTGTGATCAATAATCTGCAATCCGTAATCTGTGATCAATGATCTGTAATCTAAAAGATGTGATCTATGATATATGATCAGTTATCCATAATATATGATCTGTGATCATGATCTATAATCTGTATTAAAAGATCCATGATCTCTACTCTTTGATCCAAGTAAAGGTGTGATTTAAATTGCGTAAAATGTTCTGTCTAATTTGATGTTATTTAACTTAATTTCCCCACAGTCGTCGTCTGCTCTCCTATATGCATCGTCACTTGCCCCAAAAACCGGAGCCACGTTATTGGGTGACTGGCAATTATATATTCGATTACCGGGATTCCAAATTCGGAATCGGGGCCATGCTGCAAACCTTCCTAGTCGGTGATCCCAAGTCGGACATGCCAGTGGTGGCTTATTTTAAGTTTGACACCGAAGCACTGGGTAAATTCACGGGTCAGTTGGCGGTGGGTAATTAAATGAACTTGGTTATGTACCCAACTTAATCTTCTCTCTCTTCTTAGCTCTATATCAAGGCGAGGGGTCTACCCGACGCCATCTGGCAGACAGTGCAGCCCAAGTCGAATGGCAGCGATCCGTTCACCTTCAGGAGCATCAAGAACTTGCTGGCCATGCTTAAGGCTCCCATAGTCACATCAAAGAATCTGCACATTGAGTTCATCCTGCAAATGGAGGGAAAGACTGTGCTCTCCTATTATCTGAATCAGCGCATGTTCCAACAACTGACCTATGACAACAGTGAGTGTGTTAAGCAGGGTTTAAAACCCTTACCGAATTACCGTTACCGGTATTAACCGATTGCAATTGGTAACCGTAACTGCAACCGTAACCGGAAGAAAACTTTTTTATTATACCTAAACAGAAAACCCGAAATTATTCAAACGGAAATAACCGTTTAGTAACCGATTCATGCATAACGCTTAGATTCGGTTCAATCAATCATAAAATTAAACTTTTTTATTATACTAAACAAAAAACCCAAAATTATTCAAACGGAAATAACCGTTTAGAAACCGATTCATGCATAACTGTTAGATTCGATTCAATCAATTATTAAATTAAACTTTTTTATTATACCTAAACAGAAAAAACCGAAATTATTCAAACGGAAATAACCGTTTAGTAACCGATTCATGCATAACTGTTAGATTCGATTCAATCAATTATTAAATTAAACTTTTTTATTATACCTAAACAGAAAAAACCGAAATTATTCAAACCGAAATAACCGCTTAGTAACCGATTCATGCATAACGGTTAGATTCGATTCAATCAATCATTTAATTAAACTTTTTTACTATACCTAAACAGAAAACCCGAAATTATTTAAACGGAAATAACCGTTTAGTAACCGATTCATGCATAACGGTTAAATTCGGTTCAATCAATCATTTAATTAAACTTTTTTACTATACCTAAACAGAAAATCCGAAATTATTCAAACCGAAATATCCGCTTAGTAACCGATTCATGCATAACGGTTAGATTCGATTCAATCAATCATTTAATTAAACTTTTTTACAATACCTAAACAGAAAACCCGAAATTATTCAAACGGAAATAACCGCTTAGTAACCGATTCATGCATAACGGTTAGATTCGATTCAATCAATCATTAAATTAAGTTTTGTGTAATCGTAGTTTGTAAAACTAATTTTTGATTTTTGTATTTAATTTTAATATTAATTGAATAGAAAAATCTATTCTGAAATCAAAAGAAGAAAAAAAGTTTTCTGAACTGGTATCATTCTAACTTAACCGATTGAATTTGTTTCGATTTGATAACCTGGTGTTAAGCAAACGACTTGGAGTGATGATCATCTAAAAGTCTCTCCCACTCTCTCCGTCTCCTAGTCTTGGATCGCCTGCAATTGCTGATCCGCACGGACAGTCACATCAACATGCAGACAGTGCGCTGGCCGTTCATGAACAAGTACTCGGTGCCCACGGTGCTGGGCACTTCCTCGGACGTGCTGCTGCAGACAACGGTGCTCACCTCGCTGCGTGGCAATATCACGGAGCACCGGACACCTCCGGGCTCGAAGCATACGCTGGAGATCGATGCTCGCTATTCGTCGTACGCTTCGGTGCGCAGTCGCAGCTACAATCCCTTCCTCAATCTGGACCACGAGATCAATCGGGAGCAGGGCTTCCTCATCTACATTCCGTTCAGCAGCGAGCTAACCTTTAATGAGAGCGGCAGGTGCGGCCGCTACACCTTCACCCGGCCCCAGAACCTGACCAGTGGACTGTCCTTCAAGTCCCGAGCGGTGACCAGCACTCGAGGACTTGTGACCAAGACAGCCGCGGCGCCGTTCGAGGAGATCATGTATCCGGAGCGGGGCATCGAAGTGGTAAGCAGCTGAGCTCAAAAATTTACAAAATTCTGATGCTTCAATTCAAAAACTCCCGCAGTTCCAGCCGTTTAGCTATGCCCTCCCAGACTTGGGTGTCAAACTGAAGGTCAACATGAATGTAAACGAGCTGATCAAGTTCCGGGGCATGCTGCTCAAGTCCGAGTTCATAGAGAAGTAGATCGATGGTGGTACATTCTGACCGACTTACTCATTTCTCCATTTCTCCCTTGGCTCATTTATGCAGTGGCTTCTCTCGCAACATGGTCGTTAGTCTGCTGATGTACGTCTTCGGCTTCACGCAACTCAGCTCCATCCATTTGGGCCATGATCGGAACTTCACCTTGCTCATGTACAATGAGAACGCAACACGGGTGAGACACATGCTTCAGGCATCCGAGTAGCATCAGCTAACTGACAATGGTTCCACTTATTCCCCTCCAGATTGATGGCAACATCTGCGTCGAGGATGTGCTCAAGACTTCGGAGCTGAAGGGCAAGAAAATTGGTTTCACCTTGGAGCATGCGGATGAGACACAGAATGTGGAGTCCCTGCACAAATGGAATGTCATTCTGGATGTCCAGACCTCCACCAAGTCCAGTTGGTTCACGGTGACCGGCAAAGTGCAACGCAACTCAAAGGACGACGAAGAGGACTGGAAGGTGAGTGTTGGCCGGGCACGGAGATACCCAAGTTATGAGAATTACAATACCCGTTACTTATTTAAAAATACCAGGGACCGCCATTACTAAGAGTTATGAGAAACTGAATAAACTATTTTTTTCAATTTTTACTTAAAAATTATAGAATAAAAGCTATTTTTTTAATTTTTATTATAAAAATTAAAATAAATTTGGTTTTAAATTTTTATAGTAAAAATTGAAAATAAAAAGTATTTTTAAATTTTTATTTTGGCAATTGAAAATAAAAGTTATTTTTAAATTTTTTTTATAAAAATTGAAAATAAAATTCAGCTTTAAATTTTTATTACAAAAGTTGAAAAATAAAAATTGAATGCAAATGTCTTTTGAACAGGAAGGAAGTTAAATTATAATTTTTAAATAAAAATTGAAATTCAATTATTATTTTATAATTAAAGATAAGTAAAAGGGGTAATGGGTCCAATATGCGGCACACCTCCAAAAAAAAAAATTATAATAAAAAATTTACTAAAAAAGATCATTTTGCGAAAAATTTTTAAAATTAATTTAAAAAAAAAATAAAAGAGACCCGGAAATAATTTTTGCACCTAAATTCATGATAAATCACCCTCTAATTTTTTGATTTTTTTTTTTTTTGGAGGTGCGCCGCATTTTATGAACCATTACCCCTTTTACTTATCTTTTAAGTATGTATGTCGCTCGAACTCGAGTCGTTTGGTTTGTGTTCCCAGAGTCATTATGGAGAGAAAAATGTGGATAAATGCAATAAATGCACAAAACGAAAATGAGTGAAGAGTATAGAAAACAAAACAAAATAAGTTTTCTATATATCTATCTCTGTCGTCTCTCTCACGTCAGACTCTCTGACAGCTTCGCCCCGAGATAGAGCGAATACACCACCTTATATAAATTCATCTTGGTTTAAACTATTGAAGAGGTCTCAAATTTATTTAATCGAATATTTGTGTAAATTTAAACTTAATCGGTTAGACTTGTCCAGATCCACGCTCGGCACTCGCACATTCAGTTTCCATTCCCACTCGCACTGGCATTTGCCTATTGCTTTTGGGCTGGGATACCCCCGAGATTCTAGCCCTCCTGGCCAGCTATCTCGAGCTCCTCCTCGGCGTTGATTAGGGCCACAATGCCGTCCTGCAAGGACTTCACCAGCTCGAATTCGGTGAAGCCCAGACGGCGTTTGTTTGAGATGTCCATGACGCCATCCTCAATGGCCGTGTGCTCGCCGCCCGTGCCTCGGATCTGCAGAGATAGCTCCTCTGCCATGGCCTTCAGTCGCTCCTCGTCCTTGCTCAGCAGGGGCAGGCGAATGTGGACCGAGGCACGGAGGGTGGTGCCCAAATTGGTTGGACAGGCACTCAAGTTGCCATAGCTCTGATGGCGTGCAAAGGTCAGATTCTTCTCCAGCTCGGAAATGCCGTTGACCAGACGCTGGTAGACATCACCCAAGTCACCGCACTGCGCCATCGATATGACTCTCAGGTGATCCTCCTCGTTGACCCAGATCAAAAATGTCTCGGCGGGATTGTGATAGACACCACGACCGGTTGGCCAGAAACGGAAGCATCCAGCTGTCTGGAGATAACGATCTCCGCGCTGGAAGAGTACGTGACGCTTGGCCATCTCCTGCTGGGTTTCCGTATCAATGTCGCCCAGTGTCAAATAGGTGCCAATTAGCTCCCCATCCATTGTCTCAGTGGCGGCACGCACCCGATCCTCCACCTCGATCAGCTGCTTCTCCGTCAGCTTCGGGAAGAAGGGGAAACCTTCGATGTTGCGGGCAATGCGAATCCGTGCGGAGAGTATGTACTTGCGTTCCGCATCCAGATTCTCAATTTCATCCACATTGCCCCAGTCGACGTCCTTCTGGAGTACATCGCTATCGTTCTCCTCCTGGCCATGGTACTCCTTGATAATCGGATCAAATAGTTTGCTGAACACATCGTAGCTCTCGGGATCGGCGGCATAGATGCCCACGTGGGAGTCGTGGTGCTCGAAACCCGAAACGGCGCAATCATACAGATAAGCTTCCACCGGTGGCGAGGTCGTGACCAGCATGTACTCCTCCAGCAGCTCAGGTGTGAGGTATTTACGCAACAGAGAACTGACATTCTCCTCGTCATCAATGAGGGATTTGTAGCCAGCCATGGTGAGTTCCTGGTACTCCTCCGGTGACTTCTTGCTGCAAAGAGGAAATTCGAATTCAAAAGATTGGGAATTTAAGGGACCAGCGACTTACATTTGACCACGTAGACGCTCCAGTTCCTGCTCCAAACGGGCTATGGTCGTCTTGGCCTCATCCAGATCGTTCTTCATCACATCGTACTGGGCATCATCCGGGCAGCTTTCGCACATGAATTTGCGCACAAATCGAATGGCATCTTCGGGCTTGTTCTGCTCCTCGTAGAGCTTAATCAGAGCCTTGCTGAGTGCATCAATGACTCCGGCACGTTCCAGGTACTTGCGATATTGCACACGCTTGGATTCAATCTAGAATTGCCAATATATATAAGCTGTATAGCTGATCTTTCTTCCATCTCTTCCACTTACCGAAGTCATGTTTTTAATTGAAAATAACCAAAATTTAATTGAATAACAGAAATAACTAAAGAGAAATGCTCAAATGTATAGAGTGCAAAGTGTTATCAGATTTTTCACACACTTGCTTAAAAAATTACGAATTTTCTACTGAATTTCCAATGGGATAAATGCGTCTAAAACGAATCGTAGCTGACTGCCTTCTAATCCCGTAGCATGACCCAAAGCATATTGATCAAACTGACGACGTGAAGCACCAGGCCATCTCAGTTGCCCCAAACACGAGGCGAAACAGCAACAAAATGTGAATGCGAATGCGAATGTGGGACAGCAATTGTGGTAGACACCAGTGAGTGGTGGGGTGAGTGGTCTCCTCTTCCTCCGACTGCTGATACTCCACACAATGTATGGCTCTGGTGCCATACAGTCGACAGACAACCCAACAGTCAGTGTAACAGACCCGACGACAGGCACCCGGGACTTGTGGAGGCTAATCGTTGCCACAGTTGTTGTGGTTGTGTTGTCCTTCTGCCTGTCGCTTCGTCATGGTAATCCGAGTCACCCTCGCAACATCAAACCACCTTCAACCGAGCAAACAATGTACAACAGACAAAGATATTCAGAATAATTACATTCAAGCTACAATTTACTATCATGCAAATCAAAATGTCTTCCCACAAACTATCGCAAATACTCGTATCTATCAATATTAGTTATTGTTGAGACTTTAAAATTGTACTTTTAAATATTTGTATTTTCTAACCTTTTCCCAATAGAGATTTTGACCTAAAAAATTTCTCAATCTAACATTATACGACTTAATTAATTAAGGTCTAACTACTTATATTCTTATCATCTCTGTCCACAAGTTTTATTTAACTTTTTTAACTTTTAACTCCTTTTTCAAAAAAACTCACATTAATATTATAAAAACATTTAAAAACATAAAAATACACATACATTTTCAAGTGGAAAAAAAGGGCAGTAAGTACTACAATAAATGAAATCATTGATTTCTATTTATACCATATTTCTCAAAGAATCTTTAAGCAAAATCTTTTTAGTTTTCGTAATTTATACGGTTTAAATTTGATTAGAATATCATAAATTCTTTAAATGATTAATTTGAAATAGTAAACACTTTATTTAAGACAATATTACAATAATTAGAGCAAACGGAAACTTTTAAATTTCGAAGCAAAGAGCTAGAAAATTATACAAAAATTGTCAACACTAATATAGTGGACAATCCAACATAACTTCACCATATTCAGCCTCAAGTGTTTTTAATTAACAAATCGATTTCACTTTTTTGTCTCAAGTGCTTCTAGTCACGTGCCTCGTACTGTACAAGTATAAACAGGCTGCAGGTTGGCTAATGAGAGCACTTGACGCGTGTGACAGAGACAACCACTTGAATTCGTTGTTGACTTCTTCGCTTACTTGCTCTCTCTCTCTCTCTCTCTCTCTTTCTGTGGCGTAGGCCTGCTCCAAGTTGACCTATGAACCGCTTGTCTTCACCAAACGCCCGCACACACTCAACGGATACGTGGTCTTTGGCCTGGCCGCCGAGGACGGCGAGTGCCCGGAGAGTGAATCCAAAGTGCAGTTCGCGGCACGCGCAGGCGTAAGTACTTGCATAAGGAGTTAAGACAAGTAATGATAAGATTATTGCAGCCCTCGGAGCATGCCCGAGCATTTCTGCGATCGGATAAGATCTCTCTAACGGACACCGACTTCTGTCCCAAGGAGGTGCTCAAGTTCTCACCCATACCCACATCCAAGTACTGCAAACGCAGTAATTTTGAGAATTTCACATCGATAGCGCAGTATGACATGGATCTAAAATTCAATAATGTACGTTAAACGCCCCGAAATTCGAATATGGTAGTAATTCAATTCATTTCAGATGCCCGCCTGGTTTGAGTTGTGGTCGACGCGTCTGGATCATTTGGTTTCCGCTCTGTCTGCGAATAAGGTGGATAGCTTGCACATGAGTCAACAGATAAATATAACGATGCACACGCCGCACGATCACTTCTGGCTGACTGTGGAGGTCAATGGAGTCCATTGGCGCATCTATCATATACCCTTCCTGTATAAGCTCGACTCCAAGTTCGATACATCGCACGAGTTGGCCTTCGATTCAGGCTTAAAGCGTTCCTGCTCGGTCATCAATGGCATGATCAATTCATTCGACGATTATCTGATTAATCTGGGCGAGATTGTCACCCAGCCGGATTGCCTGACTCTGCTTGTGGCTGATTGCTCGCCGGTTCCCCAAATGGCTGTGTTCTTAACGCCGTCGACCGATGCCGGCAGTCTGGCCAGCAACTATGGACTTCGTGTGCACATTGGCCAGAATTACTTTGATTTTCATTCACGCGCCGGCAACAGCAGTCAGGTGGATGAGTCACCTGTCCTTATCTATCTGAATCAGGCACAGACGCCACATGATGTGCGCCAGAAGCCATACCAATGGCCAGTCGATGACAGTGATTATGTATTCCGGTGAGTTTATTTCCTTCACACAGCTAGTCATGTCTCTAATCCTCTTTGCCTGCTCCAGCGTTGAACTGAACGAGCAAAATCTGTTGATCATCGAGTGCACCAAGCTAAGTGCCACCATTCAGTTTGACATGTACAACATCCTGAATTTCGAGATCTTTGGCGTCTACAAGCATCAAATGTGCGGATTGTGCAGCAAACCCTTAAATCGTATGCAGAACTACACGCTCTGTGAGTTGGACACGAGACCAACTGCGACGACGCCAATGCCAGTGCCAGTGCCAATTCCAATCCCAATGACGACGACGCCGACGACAACTGTGGAGAACGTATCTGAAATAGTTGTAGTATAAGAATGATATTAATGTGTAACTAAACTAAAACAGAGCGCAGTAGCGAAAAGAACTCGAAAACTTAGTTAAAATATATGTAAAGTTCAGCAATCATTAATAATAACGAGCACAATAAGTTAATTATACTCTTAACAATGGTTTAAGACTTTACTGAAATCAAACTTTTATATTTGTAGGAAACTTATGGAATCCATGTAATTATACACTTTTTTACAAAATCTTACATAATTATCGAAGCATTTGTTTATTTAAACCAAATAGTCCAAGTAATAAAAATAAAGCAAATATTATTTCACATAAAGACTTATTTAAAGTGCCTTTTTGGCAGATCTAGCCATACATAATAATTACATAACTAAAGAAATCAATTTGAAAGATAATTATTAAATGTAATTCTCTTCGTTGTTTGTCATTCGTTTTTTCAATGAAGAGTTTTTGGATAAGGATAATTCAAAAACTAGATGTATCTTTCCGCAAAGATTATTAAATGTCAAAACATCGTTGTATGTCCTTTCAAAAACATTCTTTTAGCAAAAGGAATAATTATAAACTTAAGAAATCTCTTTCAAAATAGAACAATAAATGTGAAGCTCTTCGTTCTTTCGGCTTTTAAGAAATTAACTGAATTGTAGATATTTTATAGCTGCTTCCAGCCAACTTGCTTCTCACGATCGCGATGCAGCTGGGTAAGCAAATGCAAACGCAACTGGACGACGCTCTCCAGAGTCTGGTTGCACAACATACAAGTCTTGGTTCTCATTGAGCCCTCACTGCAAGAAATTCAGCAATTAATATAAAATTCACATTTTAAGTCACTGGATACTTACAAGTTGCGCCAGTCGTATAAATCCTTGCAATTTGCTTGTAAGGCCAACAAGTTGCTCATATTTTCGTTCTCTAGATCGTAGGAGCAATGCATTGGAAATATGGCACGCTTGCCATATGGTTCCGAAGGAGGCTCCAAGTCATCCATCTTCTCCCAAACGTATTCCATATTCGATACGTGGCGTTCAATAAAGCTGCGATCCTTGCTGAGTAGTCTACAACAAATAACAACTTGAGAACTGAGGACCTAAGTGCAAGAATTGTGGGTTCTTTTATGCTTACCTTGTGAGCAAAGAGCGCAGCTGATTAAAGAAGATTACTCGATTTTGAACACCTGCCGAGGGCATTTCATTCAGATCAAAGTTGAAGAGCATACTATCGATATTGTAGCGCATTTGGTTTATCTAAGTGAAATAAATAATAGATTAATTCATTTTTTCCTTCTTAAGCAATAGTGATAGTATTCGTTTTGCAAGTAAATACGTACAATACGAATGTCATCCTTGAGTATAGAGACATCCAAGTTGACGACCATGTCATGCTCTTCAAAATATGGCTCCATAGTTTCTGGATTGAAGCCCAGTCCGGCCAATAGGCAGACGTACTTTGTTTGCTCCTTATTGCATTTGATCTGCATGGTGGGGCAAAAGAGCATGGTCATTAGTGCACCAAAGCCGTGAATATTTGGCATCAACGTGGTCCCTCGAGCAGTCAAACCCTCATCACCTCTCTCGGCCACCGAAGCTGCCACCACCATCTGATCGTGACGATCTTGTGGATCGGTGTCCAGAAGTACGGCATTAACCGATTCTCGATCAATTGACACCGACTTATACATGCCAATGCGTATCATTGAGTTCATGCTCGTCTCTAATGGACTAAATGGACCTTTGATGCATATATTTCTATTGCATTTATTCAGGGGCGGCGGTTCCAAGTCCGCATCCACTGGCTGCTGAGCAAAGCGCAAGTAATGTTCATTAATGTGCCGCTGATCAGTACAGGACACATGACGCTTTGTCTCCTGTTTGCGTATGCGAAAATCATGATCCTTCCGAGACATATAATCCTCATCGGCACGTCTGGCCAATTGACGCTCCACCAGTTTGTCGTTAAGCAGGCCATCGCGCATTTGTATCAAGACAGCGGCCACGTTGTCAACCAGTGAGTAAATCTCCAATTCGATAGAGCCGCATTTAGACACTGAGCGTAGCATATCGTTAGCCACCTCCGGCCAACGATTATAGACGCTTGTCACCGACGATGGCTGCACCAAAGCTAGCCGGCATTCAAACATTCGTGGCGGCAGTTGCTGAAATTCTTGTTTAAGCTCCTCGGGCATTAAACGCAACTGATTCATGGATAACAATGCATTATCGCCATAATCAATGAAACGCACACGAAACTTCGGATTCCGATTTGTCTGAGTCTCCACACTGACCACCATGGCACGCTGAAAGATGTGTTCCCGTTGCCCCAGCAGGAGCAGACCTTTGGTAATGGCGCTCGCATTCTTCACGACACAGTTTAGATGCTGTGGGTCATTGAATATCTCCGTCATGCTTCTAATGCGCTCAGTCATCGCACATGGCTGGAAGTAAAATCTGCCGCAGTTCACAATCTGAGGGAAAAAAATGGCATTTTATTCATTGTAAGTTAATCCGAGTTATCCAAAATCCAAATTATCCAAAATCAGTCAATTTCTTTGAGATTTAAAATTGCTGTGAACACTCACATGCGAAATGTTGCCTGTCAGAGTCTTATCAAAGACAGAGGGCAAGGTAAGAAGCTCTACATTCCATTCCTTTGTTGGTGGCACCCAGTTACAGTGATTAACAACGCCAATCCTGCGTTGCTGCACATAATTAAGGGCCAAGTCTTGTCTGCAAGTCAAGAAGATATTGATATTACTAAATTCGGTCAATGAAATGTTCATTAACTTACTCCATGACGCACAGACGACGTTTAGGATTTAGATGACGCATGCGAACTGCCTTGTAGACCTCGGTCATAACACGTCCTGGTACTTGTACGGCATTCGCTGATTCATTCTCATCATCGTCCTGTTTAAAAGTGACAAATATCTTTTCAGAGCCATGCTGAAAAGTAACATCCATTTTCTCCGGCTTAATTTTTGCCTCTGAAAACAGCTCCTTGATGCTGCGCGTGTAAAGTTCGCCCAAGCAGCGCTGATCAAAGTTGGTAAAGAAGACTGTGCGGCAAGGATCTTTGCCACAAATGATGTGGTACATGTCGCGATCATTATCCTCATTCATTTTGTTGGTGCGCATAAAATAATTGGGATAGAATGCACCGGCAATGATCACCTTCAAAACAATAGCCTTTTCGCGATCACTCCACGGCTGGCAGGCTTCGAAGGGCATGCGCTGCAGATTAAGATTTACGCAGCGGTCACGCAGTTCCTGCACCATTAAATGCATCTCCTTGAGCGAGCGCAAGCTAACATTAAATCGACGGGCCCATTGTTGCGCCGATTCTTCGAGCATTCGATCCTGACACATGTTCAGATAGATCTAGAAAAAGACAAGGGCATTTATAAAGTAAGCCCAATAAATGCTTTAAAATACTTCTGCTTACTCTGTACACGCGATAAATGGCAACCAAGTCCGAGCCTGAGCCATCGGCAAAAATGTAATGCATCCAAAACCCATCATTAAATTGCTTTCCGGTAAGAAACAAACCACGTACAGTCATGCCAGCAGCTACAAAGGGTACAACAATAGTAATTATGTTTTTCGGCCAATTTTGAATTGTTTTGTGTCACTTACATATGATTATGGACTCGTCCAGGCAATTAAAGATATAGCCAAGTATGATAAGACGACTTAAATGCACATCCAGCGGAAGCTTTGACATAATTGTACCCCAAAAGGTAAGATCACCGTCGAGCTCCTCGTAAACGCCATCTACTGTGGTGAAAAGTGCTCCCACCTCCTTCAACAACAGAACCGTGTTCTGTATATCCGATAGATTGGGTGGCGACATTGCCAAAGCCAAAATTTGAGTTGGACTACCCATATCGAGCTCCTTTGCTTTCAGTACGGAAGTTTGAAGGGGAGAACGAAGCATTTCGGGCACGCCAAATTCTTTCATTTCATTCACATAAAAGTCTTTGGTTACCATGCGATAAACTCGTCCACTTCGTAGTCGTCCAACGCGTCCAGCGCGTTGACGGCAATTCACTTTAGAGGCCCATTCCAAGCGGAGGCTGCTGAAGTTGGTAGCCGTATCGGTGTGAAGAACTTTGGTTAGGCAAAAGTCAATCACATAGGATACGTCGGGCACGGTTATAGAGCTCTCGGAAATATTTGTAGTCAGTATGACCTTGCGATGACCAGGAGGTGGCGGTTGAAAAACTTCTGCCTGCGAATCGGGCGACATCAAGGAGTGGCAGCGCACAATGGTCATTTCCATGCCGGGACTGTAAGTAATCTTAATTAATAACAAACTCAAATGAGATGGCCTCGGACTGTTGACTTACTTATTGTCTATGACTCGGTCAATCTGCTCTGCCATAGTATCAATCTCATTAACGCCAGGAAGAAAAATAAGCACTGCTCCCACGCGCTTGGTCTCCTCATAGGATTGCTTGGATGTGTTGGCAGCATTACGCTCCATATTATCAATGACCACGAGAATTTTAATGGCATCATCATAGCCGACCGGTGCTATGCCGGGCTCTTTCTGTGGCGGCTCATCCGTCCAATGTATATTTTTTAGTTGATCGCGATAGTATTTAACCAGCGGATACTTTCGGCCATGGCTGGCAGTGACCACGGGCGGAAGCCATGTACTGGTAGCAAAATATTTAGAAAACTCCCGAGTATCGATTGTAGCAGACATTAGAATGACTTTAACGTGGCGTGAATTAAGCGCCAGAAGACGGCGTACAACGATAAGCAAGAAATCCATGTCCTGATCTCGCTCATGCACCTCATCCAGAATAATGTGAGTGTAGTGGGTGAGTGTCCTTTGACGTATGAGACTGTTCAATAATACACCTGTGGTGCAATACAATAGTCGCGTGTCGTCTCTTTGGGCCGACCGATGCAGGCCCACCTGGTAGTTGCAAACAGTTCCCGGATGCCATTGCCGTTCTTGGCAAACCCGCTTACAAATTGAGATGGCAGCAATACGACGTGGTTGTGTTACAACTATATTACAAAATTCGCGCCGTTTGAAGGCTTCGTCCAAAATATATTGAGGCACCTGTCGGCAAAAAAGTGCAGCATTAATCGATAACGTAATTATTTCGATAGACGCTTAATCGATTGTTTTATCAAATGACAGCCCAAGAAAACTATAAATTTTTTAAAATAATGGCGAACAATTTAAAAAATGAAGTAAGAAATACTAAAAAAAAAATTTAAGAAATCTATCTTAAAAATTTAGCAAATTCCAAATTTAAATAAAATTTTTAAAACGAGTTAAATCTTGAATTGAGTTATCCGTGTGGCCACTTTTTTTTTATTTGCCAAGCTTGGCTAAGGTTGCCACACAGTTGCAAGATTTGTCTCTTAATGCGTTTTTTATTAGAGGTGGACTTTGTTTGTCCCCGATGTTTCGATGTGTTTAACATACAATTTTTTGGACACGGCTTTTAAATCTGTAAATCTCATCTGTAATATTTTAAAATTCTTTCTTTCCAATATTTTAGAGGGTCGAAATTATCCAGATTGTTTATTTTTGTTGTGTATAAAAACATTCGATAGTGGCCTACCAAACACCGATAGCGCCGATGTTTTGCAAGCATCGATGTTTCTCCCATCTCTAGTCTAAAGTGCCAAATTTAAAGCTGCTTCAAATATCAACAAAAAAAACTAAAAGCGCTTGCATGGAGCCAATTGTGTACGAAGACTGCTGGCAGCTGATTAAGCGTTTTGAACTCGCTGCCCAGGAATCGAACACTGCTAGTTTCGAGCTGTTCTCCCAGTGCTGGCTTGAAATGCAGATGCAACACATCTACTCAGCGCAAACAAACCACATCGAGGTGATAGAGACCACGATGGCTGCACTGCACGTAGGTAAAAGAATTGCCTGTGGCCGCAAAATCAACGGCGAACTGTTTGAGGCTAAGCGTGCTCAACGCATTGCTGGCCTCTATCTGCTTTATGCCATCTATAACAAGCAGCCCACGAAGCACTTTGTTAAGATTGAGGTTTCACCACGTACTTGGGATACACTTTCCAGCTATGTGGACGAGCTGCGCCTTCAGACCGGCGAACGACGCGATACGCAGCAAGTCAGTTACATCTTTTGGAAGCTCGTGCAAGAGAATGCTTTCCTCTACACGGCACTGGACTATTGCCAGGCATTGGATGCATTGGCCGCCTATGATAGCTTGGAAAGCATTGCGGAAAAGCAGTATATCCAGTCTTCTTCGATATTAAAGCAGCAATTGAGACCAAGCGAGGTCAATCTCAGCGAGGATCTGCAAGGACTTTTCGATTTGGCCTCTATTTGCAAGCCGCTTTGCCAGCTACAGGAGGCATACAACAAACAAATGGAGCGCCACCGTTCATCATTTCCTGCCACTCATATCTTCAGTCAGTTACAGAATGTCTTCTCTGAAGTTAATGATATGGTGACAGGAAAGAAGAAGCCGACCAACTCCGGTGAAGCAAATGATCAGCTGGAGGTGAGAAAGACCGCTCGTCACAAAGCAATGTTTGGAGACACAAAAGTATCGATGTCATCAGATGAATCAGAGCAACCGTTGCCCAAACCTGTCTATCTGCATGAGAAGCGCATGTCCTCGGCAACGGTGTTCGAAGCCAAATTACCAGAAGATGTTATTAAAAATTTGCAATCTTAATAGAATACAAATTGTCTACCTCTAAAATGTTAGCATAATATTTCAGCTGTATCCAATTCTGAACTAGTTGGAATGTTCCTTATAAACCAAACAGATGTTTAAGGAATACCAAAGAACAACCTCAAAATAAATTATATAAGTCCCTTTGAAATTATTCCCTTACGAGGAACTACTATTTTATATAGACTATAACAGACGAATAAAAAAAATGAATGACAAGCAATGCATACCTGAGTTGTTTTGCCGCAGCCAGTTTCTCCTTTCAATATGACTACGGGATTATCTCTGATGGCTGTCACAATCTCTTCGCGCTGTGTATATATTGGCAGATTTTTGTTGCGATTCAAATCGAATCGATATTTCGCATAGTACTCTTCATCTGAGCGCACGCGGGGCAGCTCTTCCATTTCATCATCATCATCATCGCTTTCAATATCATCGAGTGTTTTGTTGCGCTTAGCACTGCTTTGTCTGTCGCCTAATTGTTGAGAAACCTAAAGCAAAGCGCAATTACAACCAAACTCATACATACACATGTATAATGTATAATAGAATACTTACTTTGTTCATAAGCTGCTTCTCTTTTTCGACGATTTCATTCACATAATCTGCGCCGGCAAACTCGCGCTTAATTGGCTTGGAATCTTGCGGCTCTAAAGCGAGTATTTTCGGATCGCCGCTTATGCATCCTTTAATAACAGGTCCACGTTTAAAATCTTTCGAAAAGTCAAAAAAGTCCATCAAATCGGATTCCATTTTGAGAAAAATGCAAAATCAGCACTTTAAGGAATTTAGCATTCGCCGAATGGCATTTAAAATCGCCTGCACGCTTGAACTGTTGAACGGTAAATGACAAATTAGATCTACACTGATTATCGATATTTTAATATATTTTGGGGACGATATCACTTTTAATTAGCAGGCTTCAGCCAACACTTCTCAACTCTATATTGAGCTACACCATTCAAACTGGCACCTTTGATTATTTTGAAAATCGACTGTATTTTGTTCAGGCTGAGCTATTTATGTTTACAGTTAAGCAGAAAATGTGATATAAAAACAAATTTTGCTTAATTTATTTACAGCTTAGCTCACAACCTTAAGCCCAAAATATAATAAAATCTAAAATTTAGATTCTAAATGCACTGCCGAATTTAAATACGGTACCGATATCAAATTTTCGCACAAACAATCGATAAAGACAGCGAGCTCTGTTATTGCTAAACTGTAATCTCACTGTTGATTTAACAGCTGTTATGTTTTATTTTAAGCATAATAATTCGAGTTTCTTTTACGTAATAAGAATCTTACTAACTTTATATTTTTTTTTTTGATAATACAAGAACAACTTTACAGGGATTTTATTTAGAAAAACTATTTATTAAAAAAAAAGAGCTATCGGTTGCTATAACAGAAAAAATACTAAATGCTGTTAATAACAGTTCCGAATAATGTTAAGATGTTAGACGTCAAACACATCATAGTCAGTGTTGCCAATTTAGCTATTTTCCCGCTAGATCTAATGGGTTACTAATGGGTTGCGGGATACATCGTAAAATAGCGTAAAATATAGATATTTTTCAAGCGAAATTGGGGTAATTTTAGCTTTTTAAAATTATGTGGTAACTATATGTATTTTTATGCTTTACGATGTCACACCTAAATACTTTGTAGTATTTTTTACATTTGAATTATTAGAATTGTGTGAAGAAACTTTTTGCATTAAAGCATTTTTTACCGAGAAAACAATTGAAAAAGTAGACGTTTACAAAAATTCGAAAATATCAATGGGTACCTAATGGTTTAAGGTAAACTTTGTATTATTCAAAAGGAATTCGAATGACCTTTCCATTGAAGCCAAACTTTTCTTGAAGTAGATTCAAATTATGAGTAGCATTAACTTCAAATGGTTTCAAAATACTTATGGCCACCGCTGTATATTGCCACACATTAATCTGTCAGCCCAACCAAAAATTTGGGATTGTTGTGTGGAACCAAAAACCAATAAAAATATCGTTTTAATATTCTAGCGTTTTTTTAGCTACCATCAAAATTTTCTGGCCATTTCTAGCTTATTTTAAAGGCTAGTTTAGCTTTTATATGACCCAAAGAGTTGGCAGCACTGAACATAACATAAAAAATCATTGAACGTGACAGTTCGATTTGGAGCTCTCTTTTTTTGACATTAAAAAATAAGCAAGCAAAAATATAATTAATTTTACTAGTCAAAAGTAGAACTACATACAACACTTGGATCAAAATTGTTAAGCTAAGGGAGCTGCCCAAAAGTAGCACAAAAAATGACACGTAAGTGGACCAACCGCGAATTTCTGTTGCCGTTCTATTGTTGTCCAGTTTGGCTTGTAAAAATGTCCATTTGTTCGTTTTGAAAAATGGCAAATGAATAATAAAGTAGACAACTAGCATGCATTTTGAACAATTAACTTGGATTGCATTTGCACGTTGTCTATGCAAAATCGATTAATTATGCTAGCGACTGCTGCTTGTGTGAGTATATATATGTATATGTATGTACAGTTAGTTAATTAATTGTTTTGACAAAACATGAAACTCGCACATTTTACTTTGCAGATTAGGCGTATCTTGGTTTGCAATTTGTAATATTTATTTAATTTATTTAATTATAATTCTAAGAACAAGTTACAAAAATAAAATTATGAAGTGCATTTGGTTTAGTTTTGTCAAAACATTAAACTGACCAACTGTATGTGGGTACACGCTTGACTTGTGTACTTCTAACCTCTATGTATGTTGCCTATAGTAGGACTTGGCATGTGGAACTTCAGAAAATTCAATAATACCCATATGAAATTGAGATAAAATGTTTTTATGCACACTACAGGCGGCAATCAACGGGACCTGGCACGCGCCAAAAACCAGAAGAAGCTGGCCGAGCAGACCAAAGGCAAACGAACTGATTGCTTGACTGTGGAGCAACGTAAAGCCAGGTGAGTCGAAAGTGATCGAAAGCAAAAGCTGTACAAAAATATAAAATTTTTATTTGGTATGTAGGGACGCTGAAGTTATGCGAGAGAAGCAAAAGAAGAAGGAAGAGGAGGCGGCTGCCGCTGCTGCTGGCAAAAGCAAATAGTTCAAAATTAATACAGTTTCAGCCGGAACAGCGTTCAGTCGGGCAGTCGTGTTGTCGTCGTAGATCACAAAATCTTCATTAGGCATAAACAGTAACAAGAGAACAAACTCAAAGCAGGAGCAACAGTCCCCAATACGGAAACATCGATAAGCGCTAGCAGTATACCCCCAGGATAGTTCATGCCATTAAATTGGTTAAATTGCGCAACAATCGTGAATTAATAAGCTATTAAGCCGTCAAATAGCAATACCCACGTATCCCAAGGCAGAAACACACAGCAAAAGGCTCGATTTCTTTAATGCTCTGCATCAGTGCTGAACCATTATAATAATTTTTCTCTATATACCTGACTAAATTATTTACTGTGAAATATATAAATTTTCAAATAAAACATAATATACAGCCAAAACAACCAAACGTTATATTGCTACATATTATGTATTATTTTTTATCGAAAATGTATAGATTGATAAGTGTATAGATCATAAAAGATCATTTGTGGCGTGTCCGGTGGCCCAGAGAAATTATAAAATGTGCACACTAAAAAAACCATTTGATTTTATTTCTACCTTAATTTTTGCATACTGTGCTGACTTGTTGGTCAGAAAAAAATAATATCTTATACAGTTATTAATACCACATGACTTAAAGACTGTTAATAAGATTGATTAACTGATAGTAAAGTTGATAATGCTATTGGAAAGGCCCTGGAAACGTTGGGAAAGAATTAATCGTAAAATTCAGATATCGTGATCAAATTTAATCAGAATCTGACTAGTTTATATTAATAAATGTAAAATTACATAGCTTACAATTATTTTTTAATATTTATTTATTTATTGAAATACAAAATTGAAATAATTTTTATTCTTTTACGTTTAAAGCAGAAACCCTGGTGATTAAAGTGACGTTCGGCAATCCCAAGTGAACTTTCTTAAAGATTTGGCTTGTGACCTTTATTTTAGTACAGATTAGCATACAATGGTTCAAATGTAGGTCAAAATATTTGTAGTGCAACTAGTAAAACAAATTACTAGCATGGGAGAGCTCGACTAGAAAGTCAGGTGCCGTCTTCCATTTTATAAATACATACACATATAGAACTTCAAGCAAATCTGCTATAAACGTACACTATTTTTCCGACTTCATAGGCTCCACAATATGGATATTTGGTTAGAAAACTTAAATCAATTAAACTTAAAAGCAGGTATTTAAACCGAAACCATTAACCGGTATTAATCGATTGAAATTGGTAACCGTAACTGCAATCGTAACCGAAAAACCAGAATAATTCAAGCCGAAATAACCGTTTAGTAACCGATTCATGCATAACGGTTAAATTTTGTAGTTCTTGGGTAACCGTTGTTTTTAAAACTACATTTGTATTTTTATATTTAGCTTGAATAAATATCACATTGAATAGAAAATCTTCTTTAAAATCAAAGAATTTTAGTTTAAGCACTAAAATAATCTTGTAAAAATTAAAAAAAAAATTTTTTTCTAGCTAATATTATTTGGAAACCGAAAGAAACGAATAACCGGTAAACGTTACAAATACAGTATCCCAAGATTTTGCGTATTCGATAACCGATTACAAAAATTCTAACTTTACCGAAACAGTTAATGAATGCGATATTTGATTCGGTTTGATACCCTGCTTAAAAATCACAAGATGATCTTTAAATATGTTTGAAAGAAAGATCTGTCGAGCTTAAATTCAAATCTTGATTAAAAATTTAAAAAAAATTTGCTAATGTGCTAACATAATTTTATACAACTGGTGCTTTAAGATCTTATAATGTTTAAAAGTTCTTTTATCCTTCTATTATACCCTTTATAACCCATATACAAAATTAACCCTGATAAGTGAATGGCAAATTACTTTGATAAATAAGAAAGTCGTAAGCTGGACACAAACTCTTCTTAAAGCCAAAGGAGCCCAACTGCCAATAAGTTGAATCTAGTATTTACCATTTGGACATGGGTGAAATGCCCAAAAAGAAAAAGAAGTAGAAACAAGTAACCGGCAAGGAGGCCAGTAACCAAAAATGGGAGACAGCGAAGCGTGTTGGCATCATATCTATGGCGCGTATCTTATATGACTAGTCGCCATTCCATGGGATGCGGATGCCAGTGCTGGGATTGAGACAGAGACTGCAATGCTTAGAGTCTAAAGTGAGTGCAGTCGCGTGCAAGACGTTCAGTGCAGAGAAGAGTTCCTGGAACTGTAACGACATCAGCAGCGAGCAGTTGGCCAAGTAATGAGCGACTTTTAATGATTTGTTTGGGCTTCTAGTGCAAAACGTTGTAACTGATATCGCAGAACTAACAAAGCCCCATTGTTAGTCAAGTTTGCTTGTTTGATAAGTCTTTGCCGTAAAAACAATAGTCGGGAGAAAAAACAAGACAAAACACAATAAGAAGAACAGGTTTGTGGGTTTTGCTAGCACCCAGAGCAGAGAAAGCTCCCTAACGAAAGCTTCGATAGCTAAAAACAACCTTTAGGTTTCAGAACGCTTTAATGCCGCACTAAAAACTCAATCAACGTAGACGTAACTGACGCTGACGTCGACTACGACGTCGCTGTCGCTGTCAGCGTCGCAGCAGCCCATCGTTGAGAGCGTTTGCCATTTGAAGGCGATCGCTCTCTCTCTCGCTCTATGCGACTCTCGCTAGCGACGCGCGCGATTTCAGTCGCAACGTGAAACTCGCCGCAAACACAACGGAATCTCGCGAAAATACCGTGCCAAAAGTCGCGTCAAAATTGAACTGACCAAAAAATTCTAAAAAAAAAAAAAAAAACAAATAAATATTTATTAATTATCATTAATTGTTAGCCAAATACTTTTTGGTCAAAATTAGAAAGTGTAAGTGAAATTGGCTAATTGCCGACGTTTTTGGCACTCATTGGATGCTGATCGCAATGCTAATGCAAATGCCAAGTGTCTGACATTATCAGCAGGCAATTGGCAAACGAATGCAACTGAATTTGTAATTGCAGTCAGCGTCTGAATCTGAATGCGCCTGGGCATCGAGCGAGCGATCGATCAATTGATCGCCAAATGCAAATCAAGTGATAAACGATCGCTACGAAATTGAAATAACAGGCGTGCAGCATTTAGTTGGCGGAGGAGCAGCAAACCGCGTCCCCCAGTGCCCAGTTGCCGGTGGCCCCTTTTGCCCCCCCCCCTCGCCCACAATTTAAGTCTGAGGCGATCGTCTGCCGTAAACAGTCGCGAGTCGAAGTCACAGTCGAGTGTGTGCCTGTGTTTTTTTTTATTATTATTTATACAAAATATATTCAATTTCATTTAGCTGTCGCAGTCGTCGCCAGCAATTTCAATATTCAAATGATCATGATCACTTGACTTTGACTTCGGCGCATACTCGAAACGATCGCGTTTCAAAGCTCTGCTTTTTCTGAGCGCCTGCAACAACAAACCGTCAAATTATTATTAATACGCTAAACAAAACGCAGGAAAAAAAAATAAAAATAAATATATGTATATAACGACAGCTTCTGTTAGTTTTGACTCCCGTTTGGGGATCTGATCGGACGTGCATAGTGTTGACCCAATTTGTTGACGGCATTGATGAAAAATGACGAGCAAAACAAAACAGTTTGTTTGTTTTGATTTTTGATTTTGCAACTACGCTCTATATAGACATGCCTCTGCCCGAGTTTGTTTACATATCTATAAAAGAACGAGTATTATGCATCATATGTATGTACATGTGTATTTTCCTGCATTACCAGTTGAATATATGATGTCAGCTTCATCTCCCACTGACACAATGAGAACGTGTTGACATTGAAATTAAAGTCAACCTGCGTACATTTATTTTTGGGCAAGCAAGTCGCCAGCCTCGAGATGTCCGAGAGAAGAAAGCACTTGCGAACGGAACATATCTATATAACCATATTCCAATATTTTTAAAACAAACCCAGAGCTCGTTGGCCTACGTGGGCGTATACGTAATATTTGCATACATTTTTATTTTTGGTAGAAAGAACAAGGTAGAGACAACGGGCTGAGCTACTTTTTAGGCATGCCAGTCAGCTATGCCCAATAAAAATCACATTCAAGCTGGAAATGAAGTGACAAGCTCTGAAAAATTCTATCAAACACCTGTTACATGTCCAACGAACACTCAGAGAAAGAAATAAGCAACCCGATTCTTTTGCTAAGAAGTCAGTATATCAATATATATGAATTTAAAAGTCAAAGATCGTGAGGCTTAAATAGATTCCCCGCGAAGTTCAATGACGCACAATCATTAAAAATTTAACAAAATTAATTAAAACTCTAAAGCTGAATGTTTGACAATTTAATACCCTTTATTAAACTATGAGGAATTTGAAAGTTTAAAACGCAAAATTGAGGAGGAATTTATTGATTTCCATTGGACTAAATTTGTTTAGAATTATGTTTTTGAGAATACTTCATTCAAAATGAGCTCAAAAGAAGAATATTAGAATAATTGCATAGATTGTTAGGATAGTTGGGCTAATTGCGAATATACCCATTTCATGCATTATGGTTACAGGGTATTGCTTGTCGAAATGCCAAAAAGAAAGAGCAACAAAACGTGAAGGCTAAAATTTACAAGGCAATCAAGCAAGCATTAAGATAAAATAGCAGAATTCTAAATGGAAAACATACAGTAGACTATTTCTAGAAAAATGTTCTAATGCCATAAATGAGGCGGGCAGCACACCTACAAACGTTAATGTAGGCGCTGACTTTGGCACAGTGGCACACAAAAGTCGTGTAACGGAAGTAAAGTGCTCAAAATTAGAATCCAATTACGCTATTTGCCGATATTTTTTGCTCGAAAATAGATTTGTAAAAAATAATATTAAAAATAATTCCGCTTAATTGCAGAATTCTGGAATAAGACAACATTTTTAGACCCCGTTCTTTAAAAAAGTAAAGGGGTCTATTAACTTTGTCACAAAAAAAAATGTGCGTAACAGGCAGAAGGAGGCGTGGCAGACCCCATAAAGTATATATATTCTTGATCAGCATCAACAGCCGAGTTGATATAGCCATGTCTGTCTGTCCGTCTGTCCGTCTGTCTGTCTGTCCGTCTGTAAGAGCGCCTAGATCTCAGAGACTATAAGAGCTAGAGACTTCAAACTTGGTATGTAGGTTCATCCATATTGCAAGCAGATCGAGTTTGTTTTAGATTTTGGATCGGACCACTATATCATATAGCTCCCATAGGAACAATCAGTTGAAAATCAAGTCTTAGTATGGAAAACTATTTTGCTGTTTGAGATATTTCAACCAAACTGACAGAATGTGCATGTATAATGGTCCCATACATCCTGACCAAATTTGGTTGGAATCGGATCACTATATCATATAGCTACCATAGGAACGATCAGTCAAAAATCAAGTCTTAGTGTGAAAAACTTTTATTCCATAGTAAGTACGGGGTCTCCGACAGTCGAGTATGCTCGACTGTAGCACCGTCCACTAGTTTGTACATTATTTTGTAATATTTATTGATTGTAAACAAGTATTTGCATTTTTGTTTTTTAACGGCTGTTAATTCCATTTAATTACACATCTGGCCTGACCGTCTGAATGAACTGAGGCCGACTAAAATCATTTTATTTTTCATAAAATAAGTATATAGATTTCTAGATCCGAGAGCAAAAGCTGGCAACCTTGTGGGCTATTTATAATTCGCTTTGTGTTTTTGTGTTTAGCTTGCTTCAAAAATGAATCATTTTTACGGCAATTTTATAGTGTATGTTTTCTTCTCACTTTCGCTAAAAATCTTTAAGGATTATATACTAAAGTTAGTTGTTGAACGCGTTCAATGTCTGTTCATGACCATGACGATGTTGACAATAGACTGCGACTATTTAGAACAGGGGTGGGCACAAAAACTGAACTCGGGAGCTCTACAACAAAAACTACAACAACAACAACAACCCTATTAGAGTCTACATACTTTGTCGATCACCCAAATGCTTGTCGAGCTGCGTGTGTGCGACTTTACGGCGCCAAATAAAGTTGAGAGCTGCCGCATAGCTCCCGGAGCCACTGCTTGCCCGCCCCTGATTTAGAATAGAGCAAAGAGAAAACATGCAATGTAACTTACAGATACAAGTGCAGCGCATGCTGAAAAATTGCCATTGCGAAAGCATTAATTGAAAGGAAAGAAAAACGTCGGCTCGCCGTGCAGCTTCAAAGGCGGCAATTGAGTTCGAGTACTCGCATTGCAGCTGCAACAACTTTAATTGATTTATACTCGTGGCATTTGCCAGTCAAGTGACTGAAAGCCGTGCCAAAAACAATACCAAAATGCGGAAAGGCCAACGAACAATACAGAGAGTTTATCATTGCTGAGAGACAAGTCTAAATTCGAGTTTGGCTTAAAACAAAACAACATCGCGTGCTTTAAACTTGTCAAATTTGGTAGAACGATTTTTGACCGGTTTGGCAGGGCACAATACTTGAATTCTCCCACTAGCCGGAGATCAGAGATTGAGCAATTGAAAGCCACAACGAAACTCACTCTTCAATTGCAGACACAATACGCTTTTGTATCTTTTGTGTGTATCGCGTAAAAAGTAGCACAAAAAATGTCAAACTTAATTACGCGTCGAAGCGCAAACAAATTGTAAGAGCGGACCTGGGGCCATCGAAAAGTTCGGGCAATGTTCAAATCGACAACAACAAATAGTTGAAAATAATTGGCGCCCGCTTTGCTGGCGGGCACACGATAAATGATTAAATGATAAATGGCAAATACAAACATGTATCTGCCAGATACAAAAGCTCGACACGCGCTCACTGCACACACAAATTGTGCTAGTTGTTAGCTGAATGGGGAGTGGGGTACGGATTGGCATAGGGGAACTTGATTAACCCATATCGACGCCTTCGCCATTGGCTTTTGTCTATTGCTTTGTTTTCCAGGCCCGCTGAATTTTAAAATCAATCCAATTCAAATGATTTATATTGAAAAAAATTTGTATTTCATTTCTATGACTGCAAGCGGGTTTTTGTTTACAAATGTATCTGATTATAATTTATAAGTGTAGAAAATGGTTTTGTTGTCCAGTGATGAGATATGCAAATTTTTGTTTCACGTGATTTAAGTTTTTGTTTGCTTTGAACTATAAATAAATATGTGTTAAGCTAAATGAGCAAAGTTAAGCGACTTTTTTCCTACAGTTTAAAATGTTCTAAATATTAAGATCGCTTCATAACTAACTAGAAGTTTCTGTATTTTAAAGTAACTAATGTAGTTTTGATTTAAAAAAGACTTCTCAGCTTCTGTTTAATTATTTCGGTAGCTACATAATCCTTAAAGCCACAAAGCTTTCCCTACTTATGTAAACATCCAATTACTTATTCAAGACTCTTATCTGGAAACCTTTCACATTTTTCAAAATTCAACGGGGTTTTCTTAGTAGCCCACACACAAACAACAAAAACAAAAAATAAAAAAAGAATGTTGCAATGACAAACGTGGCAAGTTGCACTTGTCAAGCACTTTGCAGCTTAAGCCCACACATTCATTGACAATGACAACCAGCAGTCGCCTCAGAAATTCTTGCGAAGAGTCGCTAGAGAAACGCGCTGGTGACGCGCGCGTTTTAATCCGCCCACGAGTTCGCTTGAACTTGACTCTGTGTGAGGTTTGTGAGCTGTTTATGACTGCATACAGTTAAACTGTTAAACTGTATGCAAGCGGAAGTTAACGTCACCATTAAATATAATGTATATTATCGTGAATATTAGTTGGACTATTAACAGATGCCATTCGCATTCAGCTAAAACTGGTCAACGTGGCAGACATTGTTCAACTGATGGCTGGAGCATTGTGAGTGTGTATCTCTGGAGGGCACTGAGTCAACCGGCCACCTACACACTCAGATACATACATATGTATGTATCCGTGTATCATACTTGAATGTGGGTTGCCTCACAGTCCGGCTAATTGGCCGCATCAAGAGCTCCAAGTGCTGCACTCAAGTACGAGTATCTAAGTAGTATCTTGTATCTAGCGCAGACTCCGACCAATCTCTTGCCACATATTAATTGTATCTTATGACAATAAACAGAGGTAACTTATGCGTTCTGTAACTGGAGATGGAAGCCCTAGCTATTCTGTGGCAACTGCGCATTTAGTTCACAACATTTTTAATTTATTCATTATTTACACAACCAAATGGATGGGCTGAAAGACGCGTACGAATCGCGGCGAAAACGCGCCACTAACGCGCCATATGTCTGGTTAATTCAAACAAACAAAGCTCAGCGACCTTACTATAGCTACGTCCAACTATAGCACAACGGGCTTGAGATCTGCTCATTAAAAGTTTACTCTCTTCTCCCGTCTCCCTTCCCTTTCCCCTTTTAATTGCGTAATTTGTTTAGCGTGTTTGCTGCCATTCTATTTCTCACTATTCTCCATTTTGCCAACATTTATCGCATGCGATTTATGTAGCGCATCTTACAGAAGTATCTCAGCATTTGTTCATTCATTAAACTACAACTTTACAGTTTAATTAACAGATAATTATTTTTTTATTAATATGCAATCTTTTGTCATTAGTCTAGTGTATCTACAGGTCTGCTGACTTTGACTCTTTTTTGTACTTGTTGTTTATACAGATATTTGTACAATTCTCTATTTGTTCTTTATGTATGTATTTGCACAATTTTGAATTGTGTGAAGCGTGAATAAAGTTAAACAAACAGCGGATATTCTCATCTTTACGATTTTTACGATACAACGACCCGACAAAAGATACATGTATCTTTAACTGCTGCTCTGCCAACTGCCAATTCAGGTGAACAAATTTCGATTGAAAACTGTTGTAAAGTGTTTCCATGTACGACAAGAGATTTTGGCGTGTGATTATCTCATCAGCGTCATACGGCCGCAGGCCTAAAACTTGTTGGACAGCACATTCGAGTTGTACACAGTATGCATCCGATAGATACAAATACAAAACGGGTTGAATTTGCATGTGCCAGCATCAAATTGGAGCTGCCGTTGTCGTTGTCGGCGCTGCATGTTAAGCGTTTGATTAATTTAATGACAATGCCCGTAGGCTGCATTCGATGGGGCATGACTTACTATATACCTGCCCCATACTTGGATCTTGGATGGGTGATATCAGCTCTCTAAACCGCTGCCAACACAATTGATTTAGTAAACAATTCGCATCGAGTTTTATCTAAAATACGAGTTACTTAAGCGCTTCTCAGCGCTGATTCGTTGAGTTATTTCATAGCTATATTTAAATTTAAAATGTGTTTGTGGTGGAACAACATTTGAATATATTCAATTCTTTGTTATTGTGCCGTTTCTAATTTTAAATGAAAATTATTTTATAAACAATTGAATTAAATCCGGCCATTGCACAGTGGTTGCGCCCATAGGCCAAAATTCAAAAAATCGACAGTACTAAAAATTTGCTAAAAGTAAACAAATTGTCTCAAAAATGTCCAAGCTTCTTAATGGCAAAACGGATTTTTCTTGAAATCTAACGGGACTTTCTAAAAATAGAACGCAAAGCGTGAACACGTGTTCAATTTTGCAGCGCAGCGGCGTTACGTTAGCTTTTCGTCAAAACCAAATTGCATTTCAAAGTGGTCAAACGTTCGCAAGAGAGGTCCGAATTCGAGTATTTAAAATGAACTTTAAAGTTTCAGGTATTTACTTTAATAAATTCTTCTTTTGAAATTGATCTGATTGATTTATTATTTGTTGTGTACGTTTGATTAACTATACTTTTTTTTATGTATTATGTGAACGTCATTTTCATGTTTAAATAGACTTTTAGATATGTTGCCCCCCGATCCCCCCTTTATGAGTGTTATCAGTGTATTTGTCAATGTTTGAAGGTAATAAAAACGTTAAGTTTAGCTGCTGATATTTGCTGATTTGTGTGTATTCATTAATTAACTCAAGCTATCTTACTGTTTTCAAGGTCAAATTTGCGACACAATCTGCTGCTCTTCCTTTGCTTTTGTGATGAAAACTACCAAACAAAGACAAATCTAAATTTTTTTCCTCTACATTTGATTTATTAGAAGATATTTGTTAATCTTTTTTCACTCAAATTAATATCATTTAAATTTTATTTTTTATGAATTAAATGCATTTATTCTTATATATGATTGAAAGAACTAGAGAACCTTATTTGTTTATATTTCGAAAAGATTGTGGGGAGGGGGAGAGGAGTTACACTTTCACAAATTTATATTGAAGATAATTTAAATATACATATCTTAAATGCTAATAATGAAATTTTAGCACTGTAACTCCACAGGTGCTAAGGTGCTATGTGAGCTATAGGATACAGTCTTCCGATGTAGCCAATTTTTTTATTATATATTCAAAATATTTTTTTAGATTTTTGGGGAAAATTTCATAACAATATCTCAACGGGAAATATTTATGGCCGCGGCTCCATACAAGCCCAACCACTGTGCATTGGGTAGCTGGCAAATGTTGAAGTGCCGCTTGACGTCACAACAATATTTTTCTAGGAATATTTCTCTGACTCGAATCAAAGGTGTGTGAACAACGCACTCGCCATAGATACTTCCGTGCTCAGTCATTTCGGGGCAACTTTGAAGATTGCTGTACAGCTAGAGAGCAATGACTCGATAGACTCAACAGTCATTAACATATTTGTATTCTACCCACTCTCTCAGTTTCTAAGATTTCTTGATGAAACTTGGCACTCGACTTCGACTTTTGGCTGCTACAGGAAACTACTGCTTAAAAGCAACCCTTAGTAAAAAAAATATTTTGTTTCTTTAGACCTTGAATACATATTTACAGCTTGTATATTTGGCACTGACTTAAACAACCTGTTGTAATTTCACTAAAGTCTGGCTACTAAATTATTTTATTTTTTTGAACTTTAATTTATTTAATTTAAAATTTATTAATTTTAATGTTTATTTATAAAAATAAATAAATAAATATATAAATTTCATATGGCAATTGAGCGATCAAACGAGTATTGATTGAAGTTCTCAAACCTTCCATTTTAAAAGGAGTTTATTAAACACTGATTAAGCAAAGAGTATATAGAAGTGTAGACTATTTAGATTATTTATATCAATGTGAATCAAGAAACACCAAGTAATCGTCATAGCATACTTTCTTAGTATTTGGCATTACAGATTAGATAGACTTACCCAAAAATAATTTATAATGCATCCAAAAATTGCAACACTACCTCATTACTTTTACGGTTCTGACAAAAAGCTAAGCGAACTTTGTTATCAAAGATAACAGAAAAAAGAGTGACAAAGTGAGCAGTAATAACCAGCTGGAAAGGCTGCAGTCGCGTTCCCGACTACAAGATATGCGTTACTAAGCCATTACTACTGTTTTGTTTGGCCAATCTTGTCGGCTGTTGAAGCTGATCAAGCATATATACTTTATAGGGTCTGAGATGCTTCTTACTCCCTGTTATATACTTTTCATACATTTTTAAACCACAGTTCAACAAGTATCTGTAAACAATAAGAATGATTTTATTATTATTATTATATATAGAAAGGTTGCAGTTAAAACTGATAACCTAACTAAGATTAGCATGGCGTCCGAGGCCTTCAGCTAAGCTGATAAGAATGATTAAATGTTAACGTTTCTAATATTATTTGATAGTCGCATTAAAAATAAATTTAATACGTATCTTATATGTATATTTAAAATCTTTTCAGTTCCGAAGCAGTCTGCTGTAAATGCCATCCAAAATGCCGAAACCTCTCGTCAACTCCTGTTGTCTGTGCCAGACGACACGCATGGGATCTGTTATATCCGGAATTTTGGCAATAGTGCTATCCATAATCACAATAGTTGTGATACTCACAACGCGAGTGCATTTCCAGACAATTCTTTTTGACATTGTACCAAATAATATAGTAAAAATCATACTTGTGATAAATCTATGCATGACTATTCTAATATCGTTGCTGATGATCGCTGGCGTCCTTAAGGTGTGTATATAGACTTGTCTATTCGGATATCAATTTCATGCTCAAATATATATTTTTTAACAGCGCAATCATTATCTGATGGTGCCTTGGGTGGTACTCGGAATTATGATTGCCATTGGCCTGCTGATTTCTGTAATCTACACTGCCGTCGTCTTCTTCATCGATGGCTTCGTTCTGACGGGCTTTCTCTGGCTGATCTTCGGTCTGATCTGTTCGGGTAAGTGTTGCGCATGGGCGCCGGGCAATTGCGGCTTCTCCTTGTGCGGCTTTTAGCACCGGATGGCGTCTATACTTTATCCACGCATTTATCATGCGTCGATTATGATCAGTAATTACCTGCATGCTGAAAGACTGAAACGGCACGGCACGGCACCCGGGGGCACTTCATTCGACAACGGACAAATGAGGCGCGAAGTGCTTGCCCCGCAATTAGCCTCGCTGCCAAATGGCAAAAATAATAAATGGCCATGTGAGCAGTGGACACTCGCTAAAGAAAACAACACAAAAAAAATAAACATGGACAGCAAATTCGCAGCAATTTTTGGGCTAGTAAAATAAAAAAGCTTTTAATATTTTCACTTTTTACTACTTACGTCCAACGGAACCAATAAATAAATGACGCAACAATTTAAACGGTCTTAAAAAAAAACACATACTACTTGTTAAAATAAATAAATAAGAAAAATTCGCAAACTGGATTCCGAAAATTTAAAAAAAACCATTGAGTTTCACCAAAAGCCAATCTAAAAAAAATTATTTACAGCTCAGATTAAAATTAAAAAAAAGTATTTTTCATTTAAATCAATTCTGTTCAAATTCAATAAAATCATATACAATTTCAAATGTACAACTGAAAATATTGTTAGGGAATACATATTAAAAACTTTTACATTTGTTTAAAAAAAAAAATATATACATATATTTAAACAATCGAGCATAACCATTGAATAATTCAGTTACCGTAACCTTAAACCGGTAAAAACCGATTGAAATTTAAAACCGTAACTGAAACCGTAACCAAAAAGAACAATTTTTATTTGAGTGAAACCTTAAAACGGAAACTGTGTAAACCGAAATAACCGTTTAGTAACCGTTTGATTTATAAGTGTAAATTTCGGTTTTTTATGCATAAAAAAAAAATGATTTTTCATTTTTAATTTTAATTTTTTATTTTAATTTTCTTATGTTTATTTTTGAATTTTTATTTGTGATATTCATGATCGAATTTGCATATCACTGAATAAGCACAAATACAAAAATTTGTTAAATAAAATATTTAAAATTGTTAAAATGTAACTAAACTACATCAAACAGAAGAAGATGTGAAATTAATGTGTGAATGAAACATTAAGAAAATAATGCCTTTTTAAATATAACTATGATATTATTAATATAATTTTATTTTTTGCAAACAAATTTTTCTTTTGTGAACCGAAACTATACCGGTATTTCAAACATAAAACATACTAAAACCGGT
Source organism: Drosophila limbata (assembly GCA_963924055.1). Classification (NCBI taxonomy): domain Eukaryota; kingdom Metazoa; phylum Arthropoda; class Insecta; order Diptera; family Drosophilidae; genus Drosophila; species Drosophila limbata. Next base: position 6,608,188 of record OZ001352.1, read on the forward strand.
TCACCGTTACAAAACCTTTATTCAAAGATTTTGCGTAACCGATAACCGAAAACCTAAATTCGAACATAACCGAAACCGTAACTGAAACCGATATTCTTTTCGGTTTTAATCCCTGCTAGAACATGTTGTCAAAAAATAGTAATTATTTTTTAACTCAAGCTACAAGTTGAAACTTTTGTCAATAATGAATATGTTTGTTCATTTTCTTGCAGCTGTCCTCACATATTGTTGGTGCGTGGTCTACAGCGAGTACGCAAATCTGGCGGAGGAGAGCGAACGCGGACGCTACAACAAGCAGCCGTATCGCCGTTGATCAGATGGTGACTCTGGTGATCCCAGTGACCCAAGCACATCATCGCATCACTGCTTATGCTCCACGCACATCTTATATGTTAGTTGATATTACTAAAAATGCTATGTTCGTAATTAGCTCATATGTTTAACTAATAATTTTAATATAATTATTTAATAATGCGTCGCCAGTTTACCATATTGAAGTGCATACATTTAAGTACATTTACGCATAGGAAATTTATGGGGACCTTATTAAGTACAATCGAATTACTGTAACATTTAAATATTTATCACTGTCCAAAAAACAAGTTTGTTGTAATTTGTGTGTAATTTTTGTATGCAAAATAACAATAATATATCTAACACGTAAAAAAATAAAACAAAATTCAAATACCTAAAGTGTACGAGGTCTTTGTGGGTTTATTGTGTGTGTTCTCTCACATTATTTATTTCAAAATAGATATTTATTTCTCTCAAAGTCTATCAAATTTGTAAATTAACTATAATATATGTATGTGGGCGTTTTCGTTTTGTGAGTGGGTGTATGTGTGTGTATACATATCTCATAAATAGCTATTTATTTACAAGTGAATTTGTTTACAGTTCGTTGCGAGAGTATTTGGGCTTGAGCTCCTCGATGCGCTTTATAAAGTCCGATTTCTCCAGGCAGCCGTCACAGCTCTCATCCCAGTCGTTAAGAATCTTTTTCAGATCACGAACCTTTAACTTTTTCAGATCCACATTGTTCAAATCGATTTGTTTCTCTACAAAATTGAAAACAATTGTCGTCGTCAGAATCATGTAAATATATCAAATCGTTAGAAGAGCATACCATATCGCAAATCGCAAATTTGAGCATCCTTCTTCTTCAGTTTCTCACACACTTTCTCCGCTGGCATTGACCAACTCATGGGCTTGCTTAGCTCATTTAAAATGCCTGTTGCAGACTCCTCAAGACCGCCGAGGTAGTAGCACTACGTAAAAAAATGATACATACGTGTTTGTCATTGATTTGCTGCACGCTGTCTGTTTGCCGGCAAAATGGCCTTGGACTACTTACAAATCTGTGCTCCTTGTTTTTCTGTGTCTTGCAGAATTTCTTAAATGCCGTCTCAATCAGTTTGTAATCCTTCTTTGTCGCATCGTCCAGCGAGTCGCCAAAACGCTTCACAGTCTTCACACATACTATAATTACATTCGGTGTAAATTTCTTGTAGAACATTTTATACTTACGTGGCCATCAAGCAGCACACTTCAACACCAATTTTACTTACCTTCGCAGTCGTCCTCTTTGAGCGCCACCGCCGACTGTGCGACTCCGACTATAATACAGGCGAGGAGTACTATATATGACGTGTTCATTTTTGCAAGTTTTGTGTATTATTCGATTCAATAATTAACTTTTTATTTAATGTCAACGTTGTTAGCTTGTCAGCCAGCCAACTTGTAGCTACACTTGTGTTTTAGACAGTGTGACCGAATTGCGAAAACCGAATAATACCATATTTCACACATCGGACCAGTGTTGCCATTTTGTACTTTTTACGGACAGATCTGTCTGTATTAAAACTGCGATATCCGGAAAAATTTTAAAACGTCCCCTACCCGAAAAATTTTTGTTTATTTTTTTTTACCCAAAAGGGTAATAAAAATTCATATTTTTTTCATAGTTAAGACGCTCATACAATTTATTAATTAGAAATATGTGGCATCGTTTTCATATTGTTTTTCCCATATCGATAAGCCTTTCTCTAAGTCATGCAGCCAGTTCAGCCAATTTGTCCTTTTTGCGGACACATTTGCCCTATTTAAAACTGCGATTTCTGGTATAATTTTAATTTTGAATATATATTTTACTTTATCCTTTATTCATCCTTTTTTTATTGTTCGAAATCGCTCATAGAAATTATCAAAAAAAACTATGTGTAATCTTATGTATTCATTTTCTGATTGCGGAATTACTTTGAAATTTACAAAAAAAAAATGGATGCATTTCCTGTGGAAAATATTTTACTGGCTAATAAAGAGCCGATTCTTTCAATATACTGCCTAAAAGTATACTACAAAATTACAGAAAAAACTATTACTTATTTAATTCATACGTTGCCTCGCTAACGGCCTAGTCTGGAACCAAAAAGATAATACAACTTTTTGGTATTTTTTTTTAAAATATAATGAAATATTTTATTTTCCTACAAAGACAGGTGTCCTGCTACCTTACTGGGCCACTTCAACAAATCAGAAATTTAACTAAAACCAACAACAAAATTATTTATCAGAATGACATAAAGAAAAAAGAATGATTTTAAGTTTTTTAATAGATGCCAGGTTTTGAGCGGGGTATTGGGTTAAATGTAGGATTTCTGGGACTTTATGTCAAGACACGGTCCAGGACACTGTTGCCAACTGTGAACGTTAAAAAAGGACAGATTTGAATAAACAAATTTTAAAGAAATAATATAAAAGTATGGTACTGTTTTTTACCAAACTTTTATTTTATTTCTATATTAGAATGGAAAGAATGTAGAAATAAAATAACAGAATGCTATAAAATACAAACAAGATTTTATTATTTATTATTTATTATTGAAACAGAAGTTATTTTAGCTCGATTTTCAGCCTCCAATCGGGACATACTAGGTGTTTCGAGTTTCATATGCGGTGAACAATTCAGAATAAACAATTTACTTTGCTAAATAATGTTTAAACAGCTAATCCGAAAAGCTAAGCAAATGTTACTGATCTCTGCGTTATTTATTATTACTGTTTGAGTTCACCTTTCATTCAATTAAAAGCAGATAATGTACAGGTTATTCCCACTGTGCGCTGTTATTTCGATGTTCTCCCTACTTTGGGAACAGCCGAAAAAATGCTCGCTCAGTATTGAGTCACTCGGGCAGTCGGAAAGAACGCGCGCGGCTGTGTCTCGGCGCCTTAATTAGGTTATACTTACTTTCAATATATGTACGTTAGGCAATTCTCAAATATGCACTTCGTTGCCGTGACGTCGTTGTGCGATCTTTGACATGAAATTGCGGTAAGAGCGCCGGGTTCTTGATTACAGTTGAACAGTATTATTCACGCAAGCAAACTGTAAAGACCTATATCTCTCGCAGGGTATTTGCAGCTCTGAGATTGTAACCGTGGGCAACCCAAAAAGAACAAGAACGAGAAACCAAACAAAGCAAAAAGAAATTGTTTATAAATTCGTTCAATGAAATTTGCAATTTACTGCAACAAATTTGTGTAATTTAAATTTGTGTCGGCTTAACTGTTGAATCGTGTCCGCAAGCCTATTTTTAAACACAAAACATAAAATGTCTGACGTAAAATTCCTGATGGTGCTACCAACAAACCCCGACGAGTCCGACAGAATGACGAAACTTCTGATACAAGGAAGCTTGCTTCAGGAGCCCCAGCAGTAAGTAAACCAACATTAGCAAAATCAACACGTAAAAACCGTTCAGGAAAATCAATGAAGTGACCTTAACTTAAATAGTTCTTGGAAAATTTAGCTATTTAGGTTTCGCGTGCAATAATTTTTAGTAGCTGTTAAGAAATTAAACGGAAAGCAGAAATATTTAAATAGACGATTTATGGTAATCAGATGGGTGTGCCTTGAAAATGTTAGGCGGAAAAAATAAACGTACAGGAATATATACTATATTACTTATATTCATTTTTCTTATCAATTTGGGAAGCATTTAAAAATTTAATAGAGCTTATCAGTCAGTTTTATTTGGGATTCAATTGAGATATCGCAATCAACTAAAAACTCAGACACTTAAAATCACTTTTGGCATTTCTATTGTATTTATATCAAATCAGTTGCTTTCATCAATGACATCATCAACACGAAATTAAAGCAACAGACACGCGTTGAAGATGCCGCTAAATTGCCGGCAAGTGCGACGCTGAGAGACAACAACAACAATCATGTTATTGTTCAAAGCAGAAATAACAAATGAGAAAGGAATGCGAACAGAGCAGATGGTAAATCAACAGGTCGTAAATGAATAAGCAAGAATTAATCTCGCCCATTCTTCAGCTCGATGGTCACTGAGCAAATGATGTCAATAAATCACAGTTATTTCTATTTCTTCGTGCATTTCATCATTTTTGAAGCTTGTGTATTTTCTGTTACTTGGATCCGGCTTCGAGCTGTAAGACTTCGCGTTTAATTTATTTATTTACAAGACCTGCGAATCGATATCGTTATCTTGTCCAGATGATAACGGGCTCAATTGCTGAATATTAGTGCAGTTGGATTGATAAGGTCTTCAGATATGTGACTAACAAGCTACTTAAACTACTGCCTTAGATAACAATCTTCCACATAACTTTTATTGCTAAGAAATAGACACTTTTAATGCTTAACCCAATAGGTGTAGTTAGGGGTACATCCGACTCATTCGGACAACACAGAAATTCAGTTGTTATCAGCACTCCAAGTTGGAGGATCTTAGATTCAATTGCAGTCATAATTGCTTCCAAGAATTACTTTGTACATTTTCTTAATTAAACAAAAGTTCTACGGTGAAAATTACAAATTTAATAATAGTGTGGGATATCCCCCTCGTAGATCACGTATTTTAAAAATTGCTAAATTTAGATATTTCGGAAACAATTGAAAAACTTCTAACGTTGAATACCAATTAGCTCAAATGTTTGTACAATATGAATCACGTTTGGAAATTATTAATGCCGGTTGGAAACAATATATGTATAGAGTTAGTTGTACCCTCCGAATAGTTTGCACGCTTTTCACACCCACGTTTCTCAGTGACTCAGCAGTTTTGAAAGAAATTTCACACCTGCCTCTGATCACTGGACCCATATGATACTCGAATAAACATTTTATCGGTGCTTATTGCTAAATAATTAATTGCCTATTCATTTTATTACAGATTCTCCATTAATTTCGTGAACAGTCCGAGCTGCACGGACAACATAACATATCATTTCAAAGTCATAGTTCCCACGCAAACGATCGTCGAGAATTACAAGAGCGACGGCGAGTGGAGCGGATCGCATCAGGAGAAATATTTGAATATATTTGATGGTAAAAGCGAAATAGATAATTCGAATATGCCCAGTATTACAAACGGTTTTGATGCCGCACTTAACTATTCGTCCACAGAAACGGCGTTTTCACTCGTATTTCAATTAGACTATGAAAACTCAACCATTGACGTATACCAAGTACGTGGAAAGGGTCGTAATTTTGTTACCAAATATGAGACCCTGTTTTCCCTCTCTCAAATTCAGTCGATTCAAGTATGGGGCGATGTCAAGAAAATTAATCAGTTCTCGCTGAATTACGATTGATTGGAGCTCAAATAAGTTTTAAGGTTAGCCACCGTTCTTGATTCTTTTTTCCAAATTGACGTAGTTTGCTTGGTTTTTGGTTGGTTGGGTTTGTCATGTTCTGTTTTGGCTTGGTTTGGTTTGGTTCATTTTCGATGCGTTATTTTTATTTGTTCTGCTCTTCATCTAACAATGTATCCGCACGTAGTTACTCGTATTTGCATTCACAAAGGTCAATAAAACTTCAATTTACTATCATTCAGTTTGCAGCTATATTTCAAATTTATGTAAATCGCCCTCAACTTATGCTACGCTTTTTTGCACTCGTCAACTGGAAAATTGTCCGGATGAGCATGTGCATCTTTAAACCGTTTCCAGTGCCTTGCAGTAGTACTTAATTAATTGATTACCAATAGAATTAAGCAAATATGTATGTTCTTTTCGTATGTTAAGTTGAGCCAAAGAAATTTTAATTTTTGTTTCACGCTGCTGAATTAGTTTAAAATTATCATTTAAATTCCACATGTTCACATCCCACACCCCATTCGAAGTATTAAGTAAAAGCATTAAGCAACTGCATCCATCGGCTTTTGTTACAATCCAATACGAATTCCATTAAATGTTATTTATATTGCCAAATTGCTCTTAAATTTGTTTCATTCGAATTTCAAATTTTCAGATTGTTTTGCATACGTTTTCCCAGGAAACGTGCTTGAATTGCATCTCTGCTATGCCAAGAGTAAAAGTAATTGCATCCGAAAAAGTTCTTGGAAAAACAAATAATTTAAGGATTGCAATAAATTTGGTTTTTTTCTCGATCACTTTATAGTTGCCTCACCAAACTTTGGATAAACATTGGGGCCGGCCTGCCATCAGTTGAATATCGCGCTAAACAAATAAATGTACTATTCCATAAATTACACCATCGCATTCGCATTTATTTTAAATTTAGTTTTGGTTTCATTCTTCATTTCTATCCCAACAGGTGTGGGCGTTATTTTGTAATACAAATGCTTTTACAACTATTGTTATTCTCTATAAATATTTACAATAAAGTATGCTAATAAAATACAAATCTTAAGTCGGTGTACATGCTTAATATATAGTATATATATACTTGCTATATTGGCGAGACATTTAATACATTTTTAATTTAATATAAATGATAACTAAACGATTGCTTTTCAATACAAGATTGGAAAGAACTAAAATAAATTGAATGTGTATATAAGAAACGTCTATATTGCAACTACGCGAAGCACGAATACAATATGTACAGCGAAACAACTAAAAATATTCATAAAAATAAATAAGAAATCAAGTTAAACGGTCTTTGAGACACATTAAATAAACGAGAGTTTGTAACGAAACTGGCAAGGACGAGAATCAAAATGAAACTAAACCAAAGACTAGAAAAGGATTCGAGCTTGAAGTTCAACCAAAATTTGTGTGTCTACTTTTCAAGTTTACAAACTATTTGGTTCGCTGGACCGCTGGAGTTCTGGAATTGCGAAAAGCCCAGTTGAACAAAGTTCGCCAGAGATGTTTGCATATTGGAATCAGATGACTGAGTGATTGTTATAGTGCTCCCATCCAGATCCACGTGCATTATTTGAGGCTGCTGTTGCTGGATTTGCATTTGTGACTGTGCAGGTTGCGTTTGAGTTTGCGTTTGAGGAGCTGCAGTTGCTGCTGACTTCACCTCATACATTTCCTAAAAATAACAAAAAGAATAAACGTAAGTCGAACGAGTTAAACAACAAATTTGGTTTAAATTACTTGTGCCTTGGCAGCTGGATGACCTCCTCCTGCTGGCTGTGTGCTTGGTGCTGCATTATCGAGGCGCGATTTCTTGTGCATCTCGCGGTGCTTCTCATAATGCTGCTTCGATGCAAAGTTTTTATTGCAAATTTCACAGCTGTGCAGTCGAGTCTCTCCTGGTTGTGCGGTGTGTGTGCTGGAAATGGAAAGAATGCAAGCATTAATTTTAAAATTTTAAATTAGGACAGTAAGAGAGGAAAAGATTCGAAAAATGACTTACATAAGAAAAACTTCATTAACATATTTAACAATCTTAAACTTTTAACATTAAATTATACAATATTAAAAGGAAGAATCAGTATATGTATTGTCTTACCGTTTATGCTTGTTGAGATTATCCTTGCGCGAGAAGGGCTTCTTGCATTCCTCGCAGGTGAACATTTTCTGGCCAGAATGAGAAATGAGATGACGTGACAGGTGCTCCTTGCGACTGAAAGCCTTGTCACAGCCATCTTCAGAGCATTTAAAGGGACGGAGACCCGCGTGGAGTTTAACATGTTGTGTGAGATGCTCCTTCTTCTTGAACTCGCGTCGGCAGGTGGGACAGGTAAGTGCATTGGCTGGTGTTGCTGCCGGTGTCTCACTGGCCAAAGTGTTGGCCACCTGTTGTTGTTGCTGCTGCTGCTGCTGCCGCTGCTGCTGTTGAGGTGGTGTCGTCGTTTGCTGCGCGGGCACAGGCAGAATCTGTTGCTGTGGACGTGCGATCTTTGATCTCTGATTCGGTTGTTGCTCTGGCGGCTTGCGATTTATTTTTCTTTGGTTTGCAATACTTGTGACCACATTGGTTGTGACTGGTTGCATTGAGAGAGCTGGCGCTGGTGGCTGCTGTGGCTTGGGTGCTGAAGGAATTTGCGCTGGAACTGGAGCTGCAGCTGGAACTGGTGCTGGTTTCGGCTCCGGCTTGGGCGGTGCTTGCGTTGAGATGCGACTGATGGTTATATTCTGTTTATTTAACACTGGCAATTTATTGCTCGCCCCCGACTGCTGTGGTTTGGTCAACTTGGTGATAGTTGTATTGGACGAAAGCCGTTGCAGTGCAGCCACATTGTTTGGCGCAGCCGTTGGCTGCTGCTTTACCAGCGCCACTCGCTTGCTGAACTCCGGGTTGCCATTATTGTTGGAAGCAACAATCGGAGTAACACTTGGCGGCGTGGTCTTATATTTGACCTGTTGCTGTGGTTGCTGCCGCGGCGAAGGCGTCTTGAACTTGTGCGATGCGTCTACGCCGCTGCTCGTTGGTGTGCTCGGCTCGGAGCTAACATTCCTAATGATCAATTGCGGATTGATCGGATTTGTGCGCGGAGATCTAATGATTTGTTGTGACGTCACTTGCGCTGTAGTTGGCGGCAGTTGTTGTTGATGTTGCTGTTGTGGTTGTTGTTGCTGATGTTGTGGTTGTTGTTGCTGCTGTTGTGGTTGTTGTTGTTGCGGTTGATGTTGTTGCTGTGGCTGCGACATAAGAAACTGATTTTGTTGTGTTGCTGATGCGGATTGAAAGGATGTCGCATTGCCGAGAGTTTGTGGCGTCAACTGCAATGTGGCTGGAATGGATGTCGGTGTTAATTGCATAATAGGCTGACCATCCGCAGTGGCTAATTGTGGCTGCAGCTGCAAATTATGTAAAAAGAAGGAAATTGTTTTAAAAACATAAATACAAAGATTTTATAATACATGAGATCATTTAGACAATTTAAAATTTAATTTGTATAAAAGAAACAATTTCTTTACACTGATCGATTGAAACGGAGATTAATTCATCATAAATAAATAATATAGATGAGACTCACCTTCATTTGCACTTGGTATGTGGTGGGCAGCACGAGATTCTTGGTGTCTATGTGCGCTACAATCTGCTGGTCAGAGTTCTCATCACGAATGGTAATTGGCAAAAAGCATTTGTTGGGCGAGAGCATATTGGCAGCTCCATTGCCACCGACAACCTGAGTGCCTGTCAGGCTGGAGAGCAGAGCTGCAGCATTGAACTGCTGTGTCTGCTGGGCAGTTGTTGCATTATTGGCAGAGCCACCACCACCTGGCAGGAGTTGCAATTGAATTTGTGGCTGTGCTCCACTGATGCCGCCAAATTGTTGCAAACTTCCAGCAAATTGCGGAGCTGCGGCGGGTGACGACAGCACAAAGTTGAGTTTCGGTTTCTTGTCAGCGGATCCGTCGTCGCCACAGCTAGTGAACTGCGTCTGTGCCTGCAGCTGTTGAAGCTGCTGCAAGAGCGCCTGTTGCTGTAGTAATACATTGAGCTCATTAAGTTGTTGAGGTTGCAATTGTATCTGTGCAGCGGGAGCGGCCACTGCCGTTAACGTTTGCGTCGGCAACTGTTGCTGTTGTTGCGGCTGGTGCTGCTGCTGTTGTTGTTGGTGTTGCTGCTGCTGTTTAATGTTGACCATTGAACTTGCACCAGTTGAGCTCTGAACGTTGTCTTTCTTCCCCAGCGGCGTGATTTTAATGTCCGGCTTGAGACGTATAAACTCCTCCAGGGTGCTAAACAGTGAAACACAGTTGAATAAAGCATTTTATAAACTTATCAACTTGAGAGCAACACTTACTTTTGTTTCTCACTCTTGCTATCCGACTGGGGAGGGGGATGGGAATGGGGCTGTGCCTGCACGTGGCTGTCAACCGTAATTGTGTATTGCTGCTGCTGCTGGAGCGGCTGTTGCTGCACCTGCATGCCAACTGCCTGGATGATGCTGCTCAGCAGATCGTTGGGCTGGCTGCTGCTGGGGGCAGTTCCCACCACGTTGAGACTCTTGCCTGCGTCATTGATGGCGTCTTTGATGAACACCTTATCATCGGACTGAAGTGTTCGATGGTTTAGCCAATTGCTGAGTATTGTCTGCGAGTTTTTCGAAATGTTTCGCATCTCGTACATTTGCTCCACTTGGTGAGCGCACTGAGCACAGACGACCTTGGGCAGGCGGTCTTTCTCATCAATCTGTGGGGTAACGAGGTAACTAAGTGATTCACTTTGGAATTGACAATCAATACTTACTTGCACTGGAAGACACTCGGCAATTTTCTGACTGAGATTTTTGGCGCGGCCATCGGGTGAATAGATGTTAATCTTTTGTTCACTGCTGGTCGTGCAGATGCGACACAGATCCCAAAAGTTGATGCAGCGCACATTGGACATTTTGGACAAGCACTGCGTGCAAGTTAACTTGGCTTACAAAATGTTTAACAGTTGCAAATTCCCGCGTTCGCACTTTGTTTATATACACACACAAGACTCAAGCACACGCACACACACACACAAATGTTCAAGGCTGTTTGTCTGCAAGCTGCAACAAACAACAAACTTTACAAGCTCCCGCCTTTAACTATATTGCACATTTTTGAACACGTCCATAATCACACACTTGTTGTGTTAACTTTTTCGCTTTCTTTCATCTGATATTTTGCACATTTTCATTTTTATTTTGCAACAAGAAGTTGTTTTGTAAAAGCAGACGCCGCAATACCATGAGCTCATTTGATACTAAATTACACCAAAAAATACCACAAATGCAAACGTATAGTGCTGCCAACTCTTCACAGGCAAGTTGAATTTATCATATTTGTGTTATCGATAACTGATAAATGCAATCATGGAACGCCGTAGACATTTATGTATATGTGTAGTTCATTTGTGTGCGTAATTGCGTGACGGCAGAAGTTCTGAAAAAAATATAAAATTATTTTTAATTTCTGATTTTAAGCGCTTAAAAATATAAAAGATGGGTTCTCGCAACGAATGTCGCATTTATGTTGGAAACTTGCCACCAGATATTCGTACCAAAGATATCCAGGATCTGTTTCACAAGTTTGGCAAAGTCACATTTGTCGATTTGAAGAATCGGCGTGGTCCGCCATTTGCATTTGTCGAATTTGAAGACGCGCGGTGAGTAATGAAAACTTATACCGTAAACAAGAGCACCCCAAATACGCTCACGTACATATGAAGCAAAGATAATAAACTGTTTATTATTGGCGACATGTAGCGATGCGGATGATGCAGTTAAAGCTCGTGATGGCTACGACTATGACGGCTATCGCCTTCGCGTTGAGTTTCCACGCGGGGGCGGTCCCGGCAGCTACCGAGGCAACAATCGCAACGATCGCAGTCGCGATGGTGGAGGACGCATGGGTGGCCGTGGGCCCCCAGCTAAGCGCTCACAGTACCGCGTCATGGTAACAGGCTTGCCTGGTTCCGGTTCGTGGCAGGACCTGAAAGATCACATGCGTGAAGCCGGTGATGTTTGCTTTGCCGACACTTACAAGGATGGCTCAGGCGTAGTGGAGTTCCTGCGTCACGAGGACATGAAGTATGCCATTAAGAAGTTGGATGATTCGCGTTTCCGATCACATGAGGTCAGTACCACCGAGATTTAAATGATTAATGCCTTTAGAATTATGACTTAACTTGTCCACTTTGGTTTTCAGGGCGAGGTTGCCTACATACGGGTGCGTGAGGATAGCGGTGATAATGAGCGCGGTGGTGGTGGTGGTGGAGGAGGAGGCGGCGGTGGCGGTGGCAGTCGTGATTATCGCGATAGGTAAGTTAGAGAAATTATTAATTTATTTGCATTGCATTTTCTTCAAGTTGTATATAAAGAGATTATTTGTTGAACTTTTAGTTAATGCAATTATATGTACTCAATATAGAATATCCCTAATCAAATTTATCGTTTACAGGTCACGTTCACGGTCGTTCTCATCGCGACCTCGGCGCCGCGGTACACCAACATATTCCCCGGTGCGTCGTCAATCCTATTCCAGGTCTCGCTCACGCTCTAATTACTAAATTACACAATCATTATCCATTAATCTTAATATTTCTTACGAGCAGGAAAAATTAGGAAAAGCAAGCTTACTATCAAGACACACAACCCCGCCCCCATAAAAATTACTTATACTTACTGTTTGTTTAACCATACAAACTGATTGTGAGAAGATCGCTCGATCATTGAAATATCAAGAAAACTTTTAATCAAGACTGGAGAAATCCAATGCGAATCAAAACAAATATTAGAAATCCAACAGTTAACACTTGCTTAACTATCAGTGCGGAGAAATTCTTTTAAATAATTTTTTAATGCATACAAATACAAATATACATTTGACAAATTAATTTTAACGATAATAATGCAAGGAAAGTTTCCTTAGCCATTCCTTATTTTAACATTTGGTTGCATTCAGAAAGCATAATTTATCAGAATTTATCTCTTACCTGCAAGATTAACAACAACAGAAACCCACATTTATTAAGAATAAATATATGTAAACAAAAAATCAAAACACAAATTTCTATGATGAAAATTTATACAAATTATTAATATTTCATTTTATTTTTCTTCTCTTCCCCATTTTTGCGCGTTTATGTTTGGATTATAATGAGGATTGTTGGAGAAGGAGGAAGGATAAGGATGAGGAGGAAGAGGAAGGATAATTTTGATAATGATGGTGAAGTGGAGTGTAATGTGGATTTGGAGTAAATTAGTGTGGTTGCAGGATATTTGGAAAGCGTAATTGTCTTTAAAAAAATGTTATCAGGAAACAAGGATTTGGATATTAGGATATCGTAAAAGGATTCGGATTTTAGGAACTTTCATTCATCTTTACATGAATGAAATGTAAAACGCTAGGACAACGTGGGATGCAGTTTCCCCATGGCACACGAGCTCTAAACATGGAGGACATGATTCTGATTCTAATCTTCTTTGCTCTTACTATTTGGAATCCCCCTTCGGTGCTTCGTTACGTCTTTTGGGTTTGTGTTTTTCGATTCGGATTAATTTGTGGGTCAAAAAAAATCGTGAATCATGATGTGGAGGATGATGAACGTGTGCACTTGGACAGGATTTGCAAGGATTTTGGAAACGCATCCCTTCGGGATTTACTTCAGCATTTCAGCGTTTCACATCGGATTAGGAACTCAATTCGCATTTCACTACCCTTCGGATAACATTAACTCACCATATTTCGTGGCCTTTGCGCCCATAACAATGGAATTTCCGCATCATCCAACGTTGTCTTGCGCCCAACGCTGGATAGTGCCCGGTCCTTGTGATCTTCCTCTGTCTCTCCTTGTGGTATGTTCGATTTATGCGATCTAGCAACTGTTTTGAGTTTATTTACCAGTTTACGTTTTACATAAGCCAAATATTTGAAAATTTAACACTTGTCTTAATTGGTGTTGCTTATGGCGATTAATTTAGGCACATGCTGTATATATGTACTTAAGCATATATTATATACACTAATGCCAGAAAACTGTTGCCATATGCCATAAGTGTATTTGTTTGATTTTGTCCAAGTTTTGTCTAGAAACTCAAGCCCAAAATACTACAGCCTTAATATTTTGCATGAGGTTTATTTTTATCCAAACATAATAATAAATAGTATACATTCAAAAAATAAGCGCAGAGAACAAGGCATTCAAATTAAGAGCCAGTGAAATCAATTCGATACAAATGCTAAGTTCTCTTTGCTCACATTTTATACCTTAACTAACTATAGATTACACATCCATAGTTTTAAACTCCATACCCATATTTTTTGAAACTTAATAAATCATAAAACTACAATAAATACATATTACAAACTGCTGTTTTAAATCATGAGTTGGAAATTACTTAATAGATTTACTCAAGCAATAAACATAATGGAACAGGAAATGACCGAGCAGGGGAATGAAGAACTCAATTCTGAAACTTGGGGAAAGAAAAGAAGTTCAGAAAAACTGGTGCAAGAATTTAGACAGATAATTGCTGATTTGCAAATTTTGCAGTTTGCATTTTCGCCAAGCGTCGTTTTTTCCTATCCTTTTTGCAGCGAGTCCTGCAGATCGGATGAATGACGCCGCTAAGTCAACAATCCAACTTTTCTTAAAACGATCTTGTTTACTTCATCTAGTTAATAATTTTTTTTTTATATAAAATTATAACTTACTGCTTTATTATTACTAAATGAACTAAAAACGAATTCACATTTAAGTTTGGCGCGGGCTATTTTTAGATCCGGAGCCGACACTGTTCATGTAAATCGATTATTGTTTTGTTTGCAAAAATATCGATTTTATGTAATTTCTTTTATCGATAGAAAATTTGTGCATTTAATACTTTTTAAAAAATAATTTAAAAATTTGGACTACAAATTCAAAAAACCAAAACCAAAACATAGTGTTAGTACTTAGGTGACAGAATTCTGAAAATATCGATGCTATCGGTATTTATTTAAACATGGGCAGGGGTCGATAATATTGGCGGGTAAGTCCAAATACATTTATTTCCGCGCTATAAAAATACAATTGGTGCATAATCTGATTAAAACTGGAGTCTCGTTTATAATTTCGTAAATTGGCGTTCCAAATAAAAATAGCATTAAAATTTGCAAACCATTTAACAGCGCTTAAATGATGGATCCTGTTATACTCTTTTGGCTCTGTTATCATTTAAATCGGGGCAATTTAAACTATACGGCGGCTTGTATAAATTCTAAACAATGTCGATAAACTTTTCTTTAAATCAATTTAATTTAATTCATATTCATAGAATTTGTAAATAACTCGATTAGAAATAGTATATTTATTTAAAATTATTTCTTACAATTAAATTAAATTCTCTCTGTTATTAACAGAAAATGTTAAATACCTTTGTTGTTTTGCTCTGTGTTGTTATTGTGGGCAGTCGAAAGCAATACATCGGACATAGCGGTTGTGCGGCGGACATTTGTAACGCGTTGAGCACAAAACAAGAATACGTTTTCTTGCCGCGGTCATAAAACAACAACAATAATAATATGTACGAGAGCGCTATAAGGTAGCAAAAAGTGCGCCAAAACAGAGCAATATCAAGTGATTAGTTTGCAAAACGGTTAACAAATTGCCCGTCATTGCGCCCACGCAGACAACATACAACTGTCAATTGTCAATGCTCGTTTGCTAACCAAATAAATGCATTCACAATTGCCGCGGGCTATTCAAATTATACTTGTTATTAATAACGTAAAGTGCATTGGCAACGTGCGCGGCGTGTGGGCGGCCGGCAACTCGAAACGGATGAGCAGTGGGATTTAAACTGGAAGTGGAGGTGGATTCATCATTTGTTTGCCTTTTGGCCGCCTTATCAACAGCTCGCAACATAGGCGGCATTTTTTATTTTAGTTTTTTATAGACTCGCTCATTGATTCAATGATTTATGGCTCGATCGTGTATTTTATTACTTCATTCAACGGGTTAATTGAGTTTATTATTTCCATTAAAATTTCAGGCTTTAATATAAATAAACTTTAAGAAATCAATAAAAGGGGTCTATAAAGACATAGTGAAAACAAAGAAGACGGCTTACAGATAAAAAATACAATACTTAAATACAACAAGGCCGAAATACAAAAACTTGCCAGCAAGATAAAGAGTGAGTATTTATTTTGTCTGTTCTTTCTAATTTACAAATGACTCTCAGATGTGTTAGCCGCTACCGATTAATAATACTCTAAGAATCACACTTGGGTGTCTTGAGTGTGGTTGTAACTCGATATGGGAGACTTGTGGATGGATGCGGTTGCTGGCTGCATCCTTGTGGCAAGATCAACACAAAACCGCCGGCATCTCTACCTACCAAGTGCGTTTTCTTACCTGATCCCGCTCTCCCTCTCTCACTCTCTCTCTCGCAGTCACTCGCTTTGTCTCAGTTTCATTCGGTCGCTCTTTTACTGCTTCGATTTGTGTGTGTGCGTGTGGCCATTTTCGTTGCCTCTTTTTCTTTCCCCGCCCCTTATCTAACTTGTCCATATGCGAACCGTGCTTTTCCGGCGTGTTAATCTTTTGTTGTCATGAGATGCTTATCGCGCCCATGCTGTAGGTCTCTACCAGCTCGGCTATACTGTTTGTCATTGCGACAGGTGCGTCTCTCGGCCAAATAACGCAACTTTTGTACAAATGCGGCAATGCCTTTCCTCCACACTTGCTTGTAGCCGCCTCCTCCTCCTCATCCTCGTTTTCCTCTTTCATTGAAATGTCAGAGTTCAGTTGTGCGAATGATTGACGGGCAGCTGTCCTAAATGCGAACCCGGACCACAGAACCCCTTTGGAAGGCAATGAAGCGCAGCGCGTTCGCAATTTATGTTAATTGTTCTTGTGTAACTAACCATTTAACTAGCTGGGGTATATTGGAACCAACATAAAGTTGGTAACGCAAATTAAAAATCTGTCTGTCTTACAACATTTTTTTAAAGTTAATCTGAAAAAAAAATGTATTAGAAAGTAAAATTTGGGCTATTCCAGCGTTGCGAACGTTACATTTGCACGCATATTTTCATGTTTAAGCTGATAGAGCTCCCGTTTAGTTTGGTAAATTTTAATGAAATTTTCTGGAAAATGGAGATCTTTGGGAGTACTTTTCAACCTATTTTCAGATAGCAGTCAGTATAGAATATATGACCATATGAATCCAGCTTAAAAAAAATGATAAGAAGTCTCGTTAAATAGAAAGTTTATTTTTGTCTGTTGCGGACGTTACCCTTTTTACCCACTCATACTTTTTTCAAATTATTAAAAGTTTTTATCTCAAATAAAAGAAAATTGAAAATAAAATTTTTTTTGCAAGAATTATTAAAGTAAAGAGGCAAATAGATGAATTAATGGTTTAGGCTCGGCCATGAACAACTAAACCTCTTTGTTTTTGTAATTTAAAGCCAGAAAATGTATTCTATTATTCCAAAAATACAACTATTATTAAAAAACATGCAGTTTTTTCGGAATAGCCCAAACATAATAAATTATGAAATTAATTACTCCAACCCCACATTGCTTATACATATTTGTGTAGCGCATAAAAACTTCGTCTAGGCTTCCTTTTCACTGTTTATGTAATTTTGTTTCGCTTGTCGCATTTCCTTAGGGGTAAACACAAACGCATTTAATTACACACTTTTTACTTTTCACGCTGCAAGTAACTCAACCGTGGCCGGCAAGTCAGAGTCCAAGCCATGCCCAGATAGAGGCTCGACCCATACAGCAGCCTGGCAACAACTTTTCCGGCTAGTCGGCAACAAGTTGTAAGAGACCCGCCAGGCTGTCTAATTGTTTTGACTGGAGAAATTTCTCTAGGCCTTTTTTGGATAGTGCTTATCGTGGTAGACGAGGCGTGCCTGAAAACGTTGTAACTGGTTTCTTCTGTACTCTGGCTGAAATTGAGAATTTGGCCAACAGCGAGTGGCACTGCCAGGTTTTGGAACTTTTACCACAAGCAGCTTTCGAGAACTGATTGAATAAGCTAGTGAATGACTGAATGTGAATGCGACTACCAACAAAACATTTCAACAATCTTCTTAAGCCGGTAATCCATCAAAACTCGAACTGCACACACCCAACTCTTAATTGGCTAACAAGCCCAGCAGACGCCTCATATTTGCATTTCCCAGTGGCCAAGCCCCGTCCGACTAAGCTGCAATCAATAACAATGATAGCTAATACTCATTTGAGTACTATTATGCAGACTTGCTGACATTTAAATACACTCGTAAAAGATCCACAAACGACGGCGCGACGCGCGCGTTCTGGGCGCCGTTTAATAGCGCGACCAGCGCGCGTTTCTGGAGCGACTTTAACCGGTTGCGAAAAATACTCGTATTGTGTGACACTTTGTGAATGAATATTTAATTGAAGCCAGCTTGTTATGTATTTTTATTGCAAGTGTTAATTAACATATGTTTGCTTGCATATATTGACACACACTTTAGATGCTTGGCTTGACAGCCACTAATTAGTTTGAAATCCATTTCAATTTTTCTAGTTCTCGGTTATTTCTGCGCAGTCAATTGGACATTTGATCAGGCACTTACAGACATTTTGTTACTTTTGTTTATTGAAATCTTTTATAGAATTCAAACCGTCTGCCCTGAGGTCAACAACGTGAAAACATCTCAAGAAACAAATTTTTGGACTTATCGAAATCATGCCAAAAATCGGCTTTACTTATTACATGGCTTCTAATACTAGTTCAATTCCATACAAATAGTTTATTTGATTTTAACTATTATTATTAAATATGAGTATATGGATCTCTGCTTGACTCACAGATACATTCAAAGATCTTTTATTTATCGTAAGCGTAAATAATGCAAATATAATTAAGGAATGGCGGACTTAAGTAATAGCATTTAAATTGTTCTAGGTAATGATGGCAAAAATACCATCGACGCGTGCTCTAAGGAACAAAACAAGTATCCCACTTTTTCGCATGCAATTTTCATACCCAGCCCAAAGGCGGTAGGCGCGTTTTAAAACGCGGCAAAAAAGTCGCGCAACACATTAATGAAGATTACGCTCGGCACAATAGGGACAATAGGTTGTTGGTGGTGCGTGGCACAGAGTGGGGGTTGGGACATACATAATTATATATGCTTGTAAATACCCGTAATTGCAGTGGCTATTAAAATAATTCAACTCGTCGCGGTAATGGGCCTGCGCCGGCGCGCCATCTTGGGGAGGCCAGATTAGTTGTTTAACGGTTGCCAACGGGGGATTAACATAATTTTGCTAATATTTTGAGCAAAACATGCAGCATAATGCGCTTAGAAATGTGAATAAAGGCGGCATTAACCTGAATGACTGTGCCAGCTGCAGAGGATAAGACTGAGGACTGAGCACTGAGACTGAGAATGAGACTGTGATTCAGGCTGAGGTGCATAGTCTGCGGATTCGGATGCGGATTCCAGCTGCATGATGAGCTGCAAAAAACGCGCCAAAAGCAGCAGCAGCAGCAACAACAACAACAGCAACGACGACGACGACGACGCAACGTTGTCGACTGCATTAAAGTGGAAAATCCTGTCTGACAACATTAAAACTGAAGAAAAAAAGTCCCAACAAAACACATAATAAGCGTGAAAAAAGCAAAACGAGAGCAAACCAAACCAAACCTAGTCAGACCCCGACCAAACCCCTGACTGGCCTGGCCTGGCCAGGATGAAACAAGCAATGAAAAGCGAATGCGGCTAGAAAACAAGAAACACAATTGCAACGAGGAACGACTACATAGATGAAATATTCAGACTACATAGATGAAATATTCAGACTACATAGATGAAATATTCAGACTACGAGAATACCCCGTAGCGAGTCTTTTGTTCACTATTTTCCATTACATCTTGTTTATATGTTTATTTAATAACGCACTTATTACAATGGTGCACTTCAAATAAATAGCCATATGATGTATGACTTTAATTTCCCAAATTAATTTTTAATATAACAACTAAAACATTTCCTTCAACACAACAAATTTGTATTTGGCCATATGAAAAACTTCTTAGCCTGAACGGAAACTGTTTGATTCTGACAAACTGCATCTGTCAAGGAGTTCCCAGAAATATTTTCAATTAACACCGGCCAAGAGGGAAGCTTTCTCAATGAACCTTTAAAGAGGTGCGCTTTAGGTTCACTTTAATTTAGCGTAAATTATGTGAAATCATTAATCAAAGCGCCTGCACGCTCGAGATCATTTGGCAAAATCAACAGACATTTATTATTTTATATAATATATGCATACACATATCCGATAGATTGCGTTGTTGCTTTTCAACACATGCAATTCACGCTAAATTCGCACATTTTTCATTGGTTTTTGCCAAAATAAAACCCAAAGGTATTCAATAATTATAAATGATTCGACTACAGATTTAAATCAGAAATTTGTTTATTTTCCTCATTGATCTGTTCGAATATTCTTTGGAAATCCGTTTTTATTAGTTTTGTTTGGAAATTCATCAACTTTAATTGCATTTCACTTATTTATGTAAACAAAGTTTATTTAGTCTTGATATTTAAAACATGGTAGATTTGTATTTGTTGGGAAAATTAAGGTAAAGTTCCCATAATATAGGAGTAATCAAAAAATATAAATTACTTAGCTTTTGTTAATAAAACTTCAATTTGTTTTATTTAAAGGAATTTTTATAGACTTGAGAATAAAAAAGTTTCGGGAAAGCAGTAAGAAAATAATATATTAAGGAGAGCAACCTAACTAAATTGTATACCATAAATGTATCTATTGATACTTGATTAAACTGAACTCATTATTTTGGTACCTGATTTGTCATCTATGCATTTGGAATCATTATAATAGAACTTAGACCCACAATGTTCTTTGACTGTTACCATTTAAAGTTGAAAGAGATGAATTGAATCAAATATAGAATCAAAGAATATGAGCCCTTTGTGCATGTTAAATAATAAATATGCCAGCATTTTGTCAAAGTCAAAAACAGAAAAGGTAGAAACGAAAAGCGACAAACGACACACGAAAACCATAAAGCAAACCAAAGGCATTTTTACTTCTTATGTCATGCTCCCTCCAACCGACTTCCAAACATGTGACTATGGATGTGGGTTTGGGAATGTATTTACGAGTTTGTCGGGCCTGTCATTAGCAACAAATGACAGGCTGTTAACAAAAGGCCGGCAACTACTTACGAACATGACAATTACACAATAACAGCCTGGGCATAAATAATTTCACTGCCTTTTGCCGGTGTTCAATGAGTTGTAAATATTGAATAGTTAATTCAAATTTGTGCTTTATTGTGGACCAATAGGTAAATCAATTAATAACCAGTTGCAATTGTAATTGCAAATTGCCACAATTACAAAACAAAATTTGCCGCTGATTGTTATTTATGCGCATAAGTGACTGTAAATCATTACATTTACTGCCTGTTTATGTGTGTTTGTAAATTGGCAAAACAGTGACAGAATCGCGATTTTATTTACCATATTTCATATACTCCCAGCTAATGCTGATTTCTGAAGTATGATTGAAAATAGTTTTTTGAATATAATAATTAATTATGGAAAATTGTTTTTCGAGTATCAAACTAGATTGTGGTAACATTTTTGATTTTGATTATTTAATTCCCAGGATCGTAAAGCTTAACTTGATTACCCAGCGTTGCGAACGCTACATTTCCACGCATATTTTCATGTTTAAACTGAAACAGTTTCCGTTCAGTTTGGTGAATTTTATTGAAGTTTTCTGGTAAATGGAGATCTTTGGGAGTACTTTTGATTATATTTTAAGGTAAAAGCCTTGCTGTTTTTGAAAAAATTTAAGCGCGCTAAAAGTTCCGTTGCGGACGTTACACAGAATGGAAGTCGATTTGAGGTTAACGTGCATTTATACATTTTTTTAAGCAAGTTTTGCATAATTAACAAAAATATCCAAATACATAAAATTAAGTGAAATATATGACCATATCATTCCAGCTTAAAAAATAATGATAAGATGCTCGTTAAATAAAAAATGTTAATATTTGTCTGTTGCGGACGTTACACTTTGTATACACATTTTTTCTTCAAATTATTAAAATGTTTTAAATATCCTTTCAATTTTTTGTTTGTTTTAAAATTAAATAAAACAAAGTAAAACCATTTTTTTTTTGTAATTTGATGCCTGAAAGTGTATTCTTTTATTCCAAAAAACAACTATTATTAAAAAATATTTAGTTTTTTGACAACTATAAATTTAGCCCTTATAGCAAAACACGGGCAATGCCTGGTTGCTTCAGCTAGTTATTTATATGGATCATTAGTACAGGAAGTTTTATATTTATTTATGAAATGCTTGACAGATTTATAACATGTTATGAATAATATGCAAACCGAGAGAATTATAAATGAGGTTGATTTGTCGCACTCTATAATTAACATTCTAGAAAAAGAAATTTTAATTCGTTTCTCGAACTAAATAAGTTAGAATTGAATTGCTGGGCAGCGCTTCCGCACCCATCGTTGATTCTATTGAGTATTGAGGCGTAACTTAAACCGTTTGATTTGTGTTTACATTTACTCATACACCTTCCCTCGTCAATGCAGTGAAGCATTAACTATAGCATTTTTGCCATTCCGTTGTTTATATTTGTACCCATTGCTCAGTTGTTGTGAGGGGTGTACCGAGAATGAAATCATGCAACTACCTGTTCCCTCGTCATGAGACTCTATTAATAGCCCAGTGCGCAATACAATATGCCCGATGAACTGATGACGGGCAATAGGCAATAGGGAACATTTTCCTAGTTGGCTTCGGGCTCAAGATCATTGACTTTTAGTGCGCTTATCAAATGCTGTCGACTTGACTGGGAGGGTGGAAGGGTTGGATTGGGAATACAGATAAAACAGTCGGCACGATAAATGGACAGCTATCGATAATGAGAGGCTGCAACATGGCTCGTCAGCCGTCCTCCTTCACTTTAAGTATTTACCTGCAATCAAAACAGTTTATATATATTTTTTTTCTCTCTATCTGTTGGCACTTCAAATGTTTATTTACATGGTTGTGTTGTGTCGATGTGTTTGACGAGTTGGCGAGAAACAAACAAACCGATGAACGAGCCACTCACTTTTCTGTAGCTCACTTAAATGTATTTACAATCTTTATATTGTGTTTGTTCGCATGGACAAACACTGCGTATACGCAACGCGAGCTTCTTATCATTCTGCCAAAGTATTAATTTAATTTGTTGTCTGTGGAGTCACTTGAAGGGCAAGGTTGTCAAGTCAACTGCTTAAACATTCGATGTTAGCCGCATTCAGCCCTCTTTGCCCTGATTTACATGTTCAATGAACACAACTGCCAACAAAAGGTGTTAATGATAACAAAAAG
Organism: Drosophila limbata; assembly: GCA_963924055.1. Taxonomy (NCBI): domain Eukaryota; kingdom Metazoa; phylum Arthropoda; class Insecta; order Diptera; family Drosophilidae; genus Drosophila; species Drosophila limbata. Next base: position 6,631,263 of record OZ001352.1, read on the forward strand.
TAACTGCTGGCAAAGCAAACTGGGTTAAAGGCGAGTCGGGGCAGGCAAATTGCGCATACGCAGCGTTGCAGCCATAGACACATGAAAGCAATTCAACACGCCAGTTTCTATTCCTGCTGTTTGTTCAATAAAAGTTAAACTTCCAACTTGCGGTCTAAACACCGAAACTGACATGCAGGCAAATATAGTACTATGGTCAATATCTGCACATAAATACTTAAAATCTATAATCAATGCTAATTGTATTAACAAGTATATGAAAGCAGGCTTGACTTTTGTGGCAAGTGACTCAGGGAAATCACATAAATCTTAATTTCCAGTTGCAACTACGTGAAGTGTTTGTGAATTCCAAACTCAATTAAAATTCCAAGTTCAGAGCCTGTCAGCGTGCAAAACTGACAGCTGACAGATGGAGATGTTTGTAGGCAAAGAAAGCGCTTGTGTGTCGGGTCATGGACTCTGTCAACATTTTACAAACTTCGTCACTCACTCACTCACTCACTCACTCACTCACTTAGTCGCACTTACACAGTCACTCAGTTGAACTATCAATCATTCTTGGCTCGCATTCCCTGTTTTTCCACATTTCGTTTGGGACAGGTGCGAAATGTGGCAGTTCCAAATAGGGCAAAGCTCAAAAGTTTTCAACTTTAACAATTTGACATACGTTGCCAGACACACGATAGTGTTATAAGCTTCAAGGGGCATAGGTCTGTCTTAATTGGAACTCTCTACAAATGTGTATGGTAATCAAAGTTGTCGTTCTTTGATAAATATCTAAATATAACATATAGCTGTTAGAATGTATTATTAATAGTATTAATAGTATTATTATAGTATTAATTTAATACATTTCTTACTTTTTATTTGTTACTATCTATATTTTAAGTTCAGCTTAATTTAAAAAAGGGTGACAATAATAAAATTACTTGAATATTATTTTTAGAAAGATTCTTTACTCTATCTAGAATTAAAAGTGGTCTTATTACACAAAATTTATTTACTTAAAAAATGTAGGATAAATTAAAAGCAATTGAGATAAAAATGATTTGATTAAACCGTTCTTTAAAAAAATACGAGTGTCATTTTATTTTTTTTAATTTCATAATTTGTATTCATTATATTTATTTATATTTATTTTTTTAGATAACTGAAGTGTTGAACAATATAACTTGGACTACATTTCAAGTAAGTTAAAGTTTGATTTCCAAGAATTTCATTTGCAAATTTCTCCATTTACGACCGCGTAAAACACAGGAAACGATTAAATGCTTCACATCAATCCTTAGGTGTAGGCAATATCGGAATAACTTTCTAATGCAAATGCAATTTTGGAATTTATTCGCCTAGGTAATTTACTGCAGCTACTCGCAATTACTATTGGATTCCGTGTGGTCGCACATTTGGCCAATTAAATGCAGTTTTTCTTGGCCAAATTTATTCGATTCTTTCCATTTCACTGAACTTTATGCGAGACGCTTGCACCTCTCGGGCAATTGCACCCAGAAGAGGGCGGTTTGAAACAGGAGGGAAACGGGAAATCAACATCTTTGGGGGTTGACCTGTGACCTCCTCACGACGCGTCGCTGTGAATTTGTGGTGACAATGGCGACACGATTAATTGAAGTGCAAAATCATGAGCATGCATTTAATTCACTTTGTGGTTGGTCTCGGAAATCTGCTGGGAAAACTGAAAAACATCAGACCGACAGCATTTTTGCACGCATTTTGCAGCTTGTCTATTCAATTGGCCAACAGATTGCCAGCTATCTTGGCCAGCATCTGTGACCATTTAAGGGCATTGCAAAGTTTTTCCAGTTAATAGCCGCTGCTGCAATTGTCCTTTATTGCCATTCCTTCATTAGGTTTTGTATCTTGAGATATTTTAATGCAAGTTTTATGCGCATTGCAATGGGCTGCTTTCTCGGCCTTACAGCCATCCACGATAATTTCAATTGTGATTCATGTAATGCATTTTATTTCTTGTTGTGCTCGATGATGCGTATGTCTGTCTGTCTGTCCTCCTTTGGACTCAGTCTGAACAATGGGAAAAGCTCGTTGAAATGTTTACTTCATTCCATTCCCTTCAAGTACTATTTATACTTTCAATTAATTCAGCATCAATAAACTGCCTTCAATCTTTCTCATTAGCCATCATTTGTAGATCCCACATTTTACTTTATTATAATTGACAATTTCAGCTTTCATTGTCTCAAGTAGCAGCTGTTGCTAACAGAAATTATAAGAGAAGCATATTAAATTATGCATGAAATGTATCTGCTCCATAAAAGTGTAATAAAGTCACACATAAAATGTTGGCAGCAAATTAAAAACAACATTTTTATCTTCAAACAAAGTTCAGCAAAGCGCCAGCAATGTGTCAAATCTGGTGCACGAGCCGATCAGTCGGATCTAAATAAACTATAAAGCGAGTATGAAACAACGCCACATAAGTCACAGCAACTAAGGAAGTTTATCCCCTCGCACATCCAGCGGAGACATCAATTAGATCATAATAAAGTAAAAAAAATGAGCAGAGAAGAAAAAACTTGGACGACCGCAAGGCTTATAAAAATAGTCTTCTTTGGCTGCGTTGTGTGAAAATTAACAGCATTAAACATTCGAGAAGGCATAAATTTCAATAAAAGTCAAAAAACAGAAACAGCTGCATGAATAAAAGCATTTCAGCCACGGACTCGACTAATATACACTCTAATATTTAACTTTGTACAAACTTAATGAGTAGCTAAAAATGCCCGTCTGGTTGAACTTTATTTTCTGAGTTTGCGGAAGTCGACGAGGCGTATGAGCAATGTGCCTGCAGCCTGTAGAAGTCGCGATCGAAATAAACAACGACAAGTTTATTAGATAAGTTTTATTGTATCAACAGCTGTAGTACTTTGATGTAAGCTCCTGCTTAGTAGGCCTTAACATCGTGTACTCGACGGAAACGATGTCCAGCCTCTCGGAGCGTCAGGCCTCGAGTTTCCGGCATGAGGACGATGAAGATTAGCATGCTGATCACTAGAACAATGCCCACTGCCAAAAAGTATGGGTATAGGGCTTCATAGAAAATCACAATGATGTGAATCATTTGCTCGATGCAAATAATTAGGCCAATTAAGTACGGCTTGAGGCGCATTGGAAACGCTTCTCCCAGATAGATGGAGGTGCTGGGAACGTATAAGCCGGCGAAGAACTGGAATGCTATAGATATGCGTTGGACCTGTCTCATGTCATATTCGTTAAGCTGATTATAGGCATTCGAGAAGATCCCAGCTATGGCCAGCATGAGAGCCGCCATGCACAGCAGTCCCAGCACCGAGGTGATCTTGCGGCCCACTTTGTCCGCAAGTGAAAGGGCAACACATGCGCCAATAAAGCGCAGAATACCCCACACAATTACCGACCAGTCCACATAGCCCTCAGTGACAATGGTGCTCAGCAGAATCGTCATGCTCAGGGGCACCGAGAAGGTGAAGGCCACGAGGCAGCGACAGAAGAGCATCTTGATGAAGGGCATAAAAGAAGCTGAGAGCTCTGCGCCAATGCTCAGACTGGAACCATCGGCCACATAGCGCTTGGCCTCATCAAAGGCACTATTGAACGCATTATAAGGCGCCGGGTTTTTTAGATAACACATTTGGCAGGATCGTGCCTTTTCCTCATTATTCTGGCGCAAATGGAAGACTGGCGACTCGACAGAAAAGGCCACGAAGATTATTGCAAGAAGCGAAAGTACAATACCAACAATGCCATGTGCCAAATTGAGTCCGGTATCCAATCCAGTCCACTCTACAGTGAAGATCACCTGGAGTGCAATGCCCAGAGCCAAAGCGTACTGTTCCATCCCTGAAAACGTGCCACGATTTTTGCTCGTCGCAGTCTCCGAGTTATGAATAATGAAGGGCAGCGTTATGAGGCCAATGCCCGTTCCGCCCAGATATCGAGCGGCCAAAATGGCCGTGTTGTTGGTCGATGCACTTGTAAAGATAATCCCATCGATTAACTGCAGCAGTACACCTAGAGACTAAAGCAACAGAATCAATTCTTTGAGTTCATCTTTAATTATCTGATTAAATACTCACATAGAAATACAACTTGGGCACATGAGTCACGGACAGAGCAGATATCACAGCTCCAATGATTACTCCCACGAACCAACTGTACTGGAATTCATATGTGGTTGGTGTTCCTCCGCTTATATTCCAGCCTAGACCCTGAGCCATGTCCATTCCACCATATATAAATACAAACATGGCTGTAACAAAAATGAAACTATTTTTAGCACTTAATCAAAAATTAACTTTAGACTTTTATTAAATTGTAGCTATTTATGAAGAAGGAGTAACTTTTATGTGCAAGGACATAGTATTATAAATAAAAAACTCCTAACGCATATCATATAACGAATCAAAATTTGTTATATTAAATTTTGTGACGAACAATATTAAATTTAACATATAAATTATTAAAAAAAAGGTTGGGACTTGGCACCTTGCGCTAATAGGTCCCGATCTCTTTTAATAACAGTGTCAAATGCCAAATTTTTTTTTAAAATAATGTGCTGAATAAAAATCGTTTATCTCGTTTTCTCTAAAATCGCCAAAGCGTGGGATAAAAAACATTATTTCACCTGTAGCGTTTTACCTATGTATTTTAGAAACAAAGCTTAAGGAATTGCAAAGCCCTTTAAAATACCTTTCTAACTATATGTGGATCATATTTGTAGCTTCTGTGGCTTGGAAACTGTGGGGGTGTCAATTTTAGCGGGCTTCAGCGATTTACCGCTAAATTAGCGGTTTCAAAATGTGGTAGGACAAACGTTTTTAGAATCGCATTCAAGCATTTAAGCTATCTCAACGCTTTGATAAAAGCAAACAAACAGACAAACTGACTATTCATCTGATTTTCGGAGTGCTACTAACAAGTTTAAATTAAATTAACCTATGAACCTGTGGTCGGATTTCGACGCGTATCAAGCCTGATCAAGCAGTCTTATTGCTAGTCGCCTTTCGCACCCTTCCGTGGGCAAATTATTCTTTTGAACCTCAAACTTAATAAGACGTTTTGGAAATTGAAATTTAATCCATAATTGTTTGTTTCCAACACAAACATTAGTGATTGTTGTATATTGTTAATGTTCTTTTCTATTTGACGGGTCAAATACGTAATATTTAATGCGACTATTTCAATAAAAAATACGGGCAATTTAATTCAACTTGAGGGTGGGATTAAATGATAGTGCGTTATCACTTATGAAATAAACGAGTCACAAATTGGTGGTTGGAAGACTGCGCAAATATAAAAGATATTTTTAGATACATATGTTTGGTTACTAAATGCGTACTATCGAAGAATATTTGTGTTCTCTTGCTTACCTGTGGCAAGAGTAGTAGTACCCCTTCTGTCTTGCCAACGAGCTCGTCGTGGCATTGGATTGTTGATCACCTGAATATAGGTGGTTTGTGGTGGATTTGGAGGAGCTGTGGCTATATACACTGGCGGATTCTGATTCGAATATTGAATCGGGGGTAATTTCTCCGGTGTCACGTGCACTGTCTCAATCGGAGGCATTTTCTCATGATTTTCGTATGACATTCTTTTTTATTATGTATGTCTCTCGCTTCGATTCGTTCGATATAAAGGCTGCGCTATAACTGAATTCAAATAGACTCATTTGGGTTTATTTATAGGGATAAAAAGTCAGCGATATCAGTATCTTATTATAGATAGTGTTCATTGTAATTATCATGTGATACAAGGGTCTTCACATTAATGGCTGCTTTTGACCAGCAACTGGTTTGCCACTGATTCACTTGCCCAGGTCTACCGACTTTGGCCTTTAGTATGACAGTGCTTAGTCTCATATGGGCTAATCCTGAGTTGCGAACGTTACATTTGCACGCGAATTTTCATGTTTAAACTGATACAGCTCGAGTTCAGATTGATGAATTTAAATTAAATTTGCTGAAAAATACATTTCATTGTGAGTACTCTTAAACCTATTTTAAGAAAAAGGCCTTACTGTTTTTGAAAAAAAACTAGGCTTGCTGCAAGTTGCGTTGCGGCCGTTACAAAGAATGGAAGTCGTTTTGAGGTTAACGTGCATTTGCTCATATATCAGCGAATTTTGCATCATAATCAAAAAATATCCAAATGCAAAAAATATAATGGAATATATGACCATATCAATTCAGCATCAACAAATAAGATAAGTAGTCTCGTTAATTAAAAATATTAATTTTTGTCTGTTGCGGACGTTATACTTTTTACACACACACTTTTTTTCAAATTATTAATATATATGGAATATCTTTTCGATATAGTTTTTATCGTAAATAAAAGAAAACAAAACAAAGTTCAAGATGAGCTAAGCGCTAAACACTCAGACGACCGCTTTGCCCACTTTTTTGACCATTGAAAATACACTTTTTTTTTACAAGAATTATTGAAATATAGAGGCAAAAAGAGGAGTTAATTGATTAGGCTCGCCCATGAACAACCAAACCACCGTAAAACCCTTTTGATTTTGTAATTTGAAGCCTGAAAATGTATTCTATTATAAGAAAAAAGAACTATTATTTAAAAACATGCACTTTTTTGACAACTTTAAGTTTTCACTCTTATTTTTCGGGTTAGCCCATATGGTAACTTTTTTTTGATAACAGATAAGTAACTGATCTATGTAGTTTCGAATTAATCAAGCATTGAATTCAATTATTTTGTTAAAATGATCATCGTTATTCATTTATCTGTTATCTTTTTCTAACTTTATTCAAAATCTGCAATGATGTGCAAGGGTATCAAATCATCGGTGTGCGAAGCTAACTTCTTTTTACGCAAAGTATTATTTATTTTTATCGACAAGCTCTTTTCAATATAAGTTTTAAAGTTGAAAAGTGTTTGCGGTATTTCAAACCTAAAAGATTGTTAGTGTAAGAAACCAACAACAACTTTATTACAAATAATTACTTAATTACGTTTATACAGCGATTGACGATCCTGCTTAGTAGGACATGACATCGTGTACTCGACGGAAACGATTGCCCGCCTGTCGGAGCGACAATCCTCGGGTCTCGGGCATAACTCCGGCAAAGATGAGCAAACTTATAACCAGGATTAGGCCCACAGCCAAAAAGTATTGGTATAGGCAGTCAGCGGAGTTGCCAAATGTGACAATGACAATAATATGGACCACCTGTTCCAGGCAAACAATCAGGGCAATGAGGAAGGGCTTGACACGCATTGGAAATGCCTCGGCCAGGTAGGTGGGCGTGGGCACGACAAACATGCCGGCAAAGAACTGGAAGGCCATTGAAACTTTAGACACCTCGGACATGTAGTATCTGCTTGTTATATAGCTGTTATCCGAATAGATGCCGGCCATGCTCAGCATTAGACCCGCCATGCAGACCAGCGACAACAGAGAGATGAATTTGCGTCCAAGTTTGTCCACAACGCAAATTGCGATCAGGGCGCCAACGAATCGCAGAATGCTCCACAAGACCATGGGCCAGCTGAAGATGGTTGACTTCCAAACGATCGTGCTTATCAGCATGGACGAGCTGAGGGGCACCGAGAAGGTGAAGGCCACGAGGCAGCGACAGAAGAGCATCTTGATGAAGGGCATGACAGAGGACGCGAGCTCGGCTCCAATGCTCAGACTGGAACCATCGGCCACATAGCGCTTGGCCTCGTCAAAGATCGCGTTGTAGATCTCTGTTGGCGCATTGGAACCCAATAGTTGGGTTTGACAATTTCGCGCTGCGTCTTCATTATTCCTGCGCAGATAGAAGATCGGGGACTCAACGGACATGGCCACAGTCGCCGTTGCAATAACGCAACAGATGATGCCAATAATGCCATGGGCCTCATTGATGCCAACACTGTAATCCGGGCCCCACTGCGAGTCCATGAGCACCTGAGTGAGCAGTCCCAGTGCCAAGCCAAACTGCTCAAAGCCACACCACTTGCCACGGGAACTGCTCAACGTGACCTCCGAGTTCTGTACGATGAAGGCCATCGTGATGAGGCCAAAACCCACTCCGCCAACATAACGAGCTGCCAGCATTGGGCTGTAATTATGGGGGGCACTCACACAGATGATCGCATCGATCAGCTGCATCAATCCACCCAAAAGCTAGAGAAATCACAGGCATTAGATATAAATTATTATAAATAAAATGCTTCTTACGCACATAAAAATATCTTTTTGATATGTGAGTCATGGCCAGAGCAGCGACAACAGCTCCAATGATGACGCCAATGAACCAACTGAACTCAAACTCGGCTGTGTTTGCGATCCCTGTGTCCAAATTCCAGCCCAGACCCTGGGCCATATCCATGCCGCCATAGGCAAATAACAAAATTCCTGGGCAAAGATGAAAAAAATTAAGATGAAAAAAGTGGGAAAGGCTATAGTCGAGCACCCGACTATAGTATACCCGTTACTTATTTAACGGTTATAAAGATAGAGAAAATATAATATGAGATAGGCATAAAAAACATACAGTGCACTCTCGAAACCGTGAACACTGCAAATTGTGAACAACGCTTAATGTGAACAAATTTTTTTTTTAGTTACGACCTTAAAAGTTGAACAAGGAAAGCTCTATATTAATTAGTTTACGTTTATGTGAGTACACTGTATATGCTTAAATTTCAGCCATTTGAACTCATAAAAAAAACTTTTTAAATAAATCCTCTCGTCATTTGTGTGTTCCTAAAAATCTGTTTTTATTTCAAAATCAAATGGTAAAAATCAAAACAATATTTGCCAAATGTGAACAATTTGCAAACGTGAAAACCCTTGTCTTTAATTAGTTCACGTTCTCGCGAGTGCACTGTATATTTTATATGAGATAGGAATTATATTATAACTATTTGAATTTTCACTTTCCTCAGGTAATTATGTAACTTTGTAAAATTTAATGAAACGCACTGGAGAAATGTAAACACCGTATTATAAAATATATGTATATGTGGATATCTCGTTTCTCTAATTTGTTGATTTTCCCTCAACTCTCTCAACTCACCGACAGTTGCAGTGTGAGCACTGTGCTGATTGTTCCAACGATTGTAACTATGTCTAGTTCTCGGATCCTCGATGACCTCAATGTAGGTGGGTTGTGGTTGTTGTGGTTGCCCTGGAACTGTGGTAATATAGGCAGTCTGACCTAATTGACCCGTTGTTACATAAGTAGTCGCCATTTTATTCGCTTCAACTGTTAATGGTTAAGGTTCGATGGTAACTGAGCTAAACTCGTTAAATTTCGGTATTATTTATGTTATCGATATTTTAATCAATTAGTAGATATCTGGAAATTCTTTACCAATGCTCCCCGCTAGCTGCTACTGTTGACAGGACAGATATTGCCGTGATTCATGGGCTCAACTTGTCTTATACTCATATGAAAAATGAGCCCCGATAACGCTTGCCAAATTTAATGAAACACGTTTATTCGTTAGTGGCCAAAATTCCCTTACTTTACTGACTCATAAAAACCTTTGAGTTCTCATATTTTCTCCAAAGCTGAATCGGCATATTTCGTGTTCATTTGTTGACATCTAAATGTTCTAATCGTAGAAAGCCTGATTAAATACATAGTTTCGGAACATGACCTAGGCTATTAGTTTCTATTCATTTGATCGCTCTAATCTGAATTTAAATTTTCGACAAATTGTTTGTGTTACATCTGTATGATCTAGTGAACCGATTTAAGCCAAATTAGATCCAAATGTAAAAGTCATAGAATATTCCCAATCTGTGTGTTCGGATGAGATACATATCTGCAAAAAAATGCATACTAAATCTTTATTTTCGATCAATCCTTCCTATGGCAGCTATATGTCACAGTGCTCCGATCCAAATTTGAAAACAAACTTGATCTGCGTCCGGTATCCAGCAACCTACATACCAAATGTGAAGTCTCTAGCTCTTATAGTCTCTGAAATTGACGCGTTCAAACAGACGGACCGACAGACAGACGGACATGGCTAAATCGACTCTACTATATATAGTTTATGGGGTCGGAAATGCTTCCTTCTGGCTGTTACATACATCACACAAAACCATTATACCTTTTTGACAATTTTCAATAAGCACAGGGTACAATAAACTTTTTTGTATTTTTATTGTACCTCAAAGCGAAAATTGTTTATTTTGTTACACACTGAATGTAACAAAGCAATCGATAAAATAAATCAAAGTGGAATTTGCGACTTGCCTTCCGTGTTTGTTTAACATGTGGTCGGATTCAAAGGCTTATCAATAGTAATTAATTTGGCATGCTCCTCATTTTTATAATTGCCATTACAAAAAATAAATGAAATTTTTTTAACTTTAACTTATATTTCTAAAACAAAATAAAGCTGAAATTGAAATGAAGAATTAATATCGAAAAAAGAAAAAATAAAATGTTTGGATTAAACTTAAAAATAAAAATATTTAAGAAATCTGTATGATCTGATCTGATGTATTTTTAGTGTAATGATCACTAATTTTGCAGACCATAGTATTTAAACATAGTGGACATATTAAAATTATCCGTTCAATTGATATTTATGATGGATTTTTAAACCTGTCGTATTTAAATAGTCAAAGGTACTGAATTTGTTGGTTCGAACAGAAGTTTAATAAAAAGTAAGTTGCTTTAGCAGATCGACAAAACAATAAAAATGTTTGTTTTAATTTGTTTTTCTATTTATTTCAATTCATTTAAACTAGATCTAACTACATAGGAATCTGAGTGCATTTGGTTCTTAAAATTAGTATTCCACAAATATATTTTATTTGCATTCAATGAGGTAGAGCTTTGTCGCCCTGATGTTCTCGATGTCTCCGGCTAATGTGCAAATACATCATGCAGACGACGGAAGCGATGTCCTGCCTGTCGCAATGTCATGCCCCGCGTCTCCGGCAGCATCACCATAAGGATGACGAAGCATACTACCATGACAATGCCCACACCCAGATAGTACTGGTAGAATTCGCCATTCTTTCCGAATGTGACAATCACAATGATGTGAATCAACTGCTCCATGATCACGATCGTAGCAATGAGAAACGGCTTGATCCTCATGGGGAATGCCTCGCCCAGGTAGGCGGGAGTGCCGGAGACGAACATGCCAGCGAAGATTTGGTATGCCATTGCAATCTGGCACACCTTTCCCATTTCCACCGAATTGAGAATATTCAATGGATTGGAATAGATGCCGGCCATGCCGAGCATCAGACCAGCCATGCATATGAGTCCCAGCATGGAGAGGAGCTTACGTCCCAGCTTGTCCATGAGCAGCAGTGCGATGAGTGTTCCAATCCAGCGAAGTATTCGCCACACAATGATCGGCCAGCTGTACATGGTTCCTTTCCAGGAAACTGTGCTAGCAATGATTGTATGGGTGAGAGGCAGCGAGAAGCTGAAGGCCACAAGGCAGCGACACAGGAACATCTTGAAGTAGGGCACCACGGCAACAATTAGTTCATGATCCAAGGTCTCACTTGTGCCCTCCTCCACATAGCGATGGTTTTCTCCGAACGCCACCTGGCAGTCTTCTGTGGTGGCCTTCTTGTCCAGCAGTTCCCATTGGCAAGTGTTTGCCTTCTGTTCATTGTCCCGGCGTAGATAGAAGATGGGCGACTCCACGGATAGAACTAATATGGCAATTGCAACAACAGCAAATACAATTCCAATAATGCCATGCACTTGATTATTTCCAATGGGCAGAGCTGGGTTCCACATCGAGTCCATGATCACTTGGACGGCTATGCCCAATCCCAAGCCGGACTGTTCCACGGCACACCATTTGCCCCTTTCGTTGTTTGGCGCCACCTCCGAGTTGTGGATGATGAAGGCCACTGTGATGAGGCCAATCCCAATGCCACCAATGTATCGGGCTGCCACCATGGCGTCGTAATTGTAGGGCGCACTCACACAGATGATGGCGTCGATCAGTTGGAGTACACTTGCCGCGGACTAGATGGATTAAACATAAAACATTAGTATCTAAATACTATAATATTCATTCAATTCGTTACTCACATAATAGAAAATCTTGGGCAGGTGTGTAACACTGAGAGATGCGAGAATAGCGCCAATGATGACGCCAATAAACCAACTGAACTGAAACTGTTGGGTATCGGGAATGCCAGTGTATAGATTCCATCCAAGACCCTGGGACATATCCATGCCACCATACGAAAACAGGACCATGCCTATAAGACGGAATTCATGAATCAAATGAATATTAAATTCTTTCCTCTTTTTGCACCATTATTTACACAGCATAACTTGCTAAAGTTAGACCGAGTTATTAGTTTGCGGCAACACACCTGTTATGATATTATGAAGTCTCTGTCTGTTGAGACAACAACCGTTTAATTTACTCTCCTGCCGAGTATCGCTGACCACCTCGATGGTGACCTGTTGCTGTGGACTTATAGGCATAGTGTTCACTTAGATTCAACCGCCGTTTGTTCGTTCGATTCGAAGGCAATGCCAAAACTGATTTCAAATTGTCTTGTCTTGTCCATTTATAACCGATAGCACGGCTCCGTCGTATCCATATCTATCTATCTATCAAATATATTGTAACTACACCGATTGGGCGACAGATAACATGCGGCGTTACCTGATTGTGTGATTCACTCGTCCCGCCTTCGGCACGTTCCTAATCGTATGCCCCACATGGAACTAAGCCCTGATAAGTTCTGTGGCAGGTTTTCATTAGATTTTGTAAGGAGCTCAATTTATGTGACTCATTTGACCACTGGGGGCTCTAATGTTCTCCCTAGGAAACACCCGTTCTGAATCAGACCGCTTAACTCGACCGATTGAAGTGATGTATCTATTGAGTTTATGATAAATTACCACGCGTCGAGACATTCAGTTTTCTATATTAGGGGGAATAATTGAATTTTAGCTACTTGGCTGGAAAGTGTATTTCTATCTGGAATTCGTCTAGCTCCTATCTACGTTACACGTTCAGTTACTATCTATAAGCCCAAATTGTATATTTAACTCCTTTATCATTCTTCAAATACTGTGATTTTACGTGAATCGAGTGTACTCGACAAGGACAAGGTTGTCTCAACTTATTTCATTTTTCCTAAACATTTTAATCCTTTAACTTTGAAGTATAGCTGACATAAAAAAATTAGCTGTTAGATATTAAAACTGTGCAATTTTTGAATGTTTTTGAGCACTGATTTATAATTTTATTTATTTTTGCAGAAATTAAAATTAGCAATTCACTGGAGTTTGTTCATCGTAGTTTATGTGAGGAATTAAGTTCGTTGAATCTTTGATGAACAACCGAACAACAGATTCTAAATATACAAACTGTCACAACTTTGCCAATTTTATATTTTTATTGCCTTTTATTTGATTCTACAACAATATGTTTTTTACATGGAAATTGAAATATTTTTCCAGCACTGTCCATTTTTTGTATAAAGTAGATTTTTATTAATTAGCCACACCTTGACCTATCCTTAAGCGTCGGGCCACTTGATGTGGCAAATGCCTAATATAGAGAGGCCCCCCCACCCCCCTCTAACATCGTCATTAGCTGGAAACGCAAACCAACATCATTAATGTTGCAGCAACAGTCGACACTCGTTGCCCGGAGGCAACCCAAGAACATCCCTGAGGCGGCAATCTCAAGTGTTTGCTTGAGTTGTTTCAAATTGCGTAATGTCTGCACTGGAGTCAACTCCATCTCCATCTCCAGCGCCAATGCCATCTCCATCTGCATGGCCGTAGTCAGTGTAAGCCAATCTATCTTGTTGCGCATCAAACTGTCAAATTGTACACATGTCTCCGAGTGTCACACTCTGTGGCATGAAAGACGATGGCTACGACTGGGGAATGTTAACTCTATGCTGGGATGGTCCATGTCATTTGTCGTTGCTCGACAAATTATCCAAATGCGATGCCAAATGGCCATGGGTTCTAGCTTTGCCTCGGCTCATATTTTGAGACATTCAAGTACATTTATATGAGTTTCACCACCAAGTTCTCTAATGGCGCAAAAATTATGAGTCTTAGCACATGGTGCCCATAACTCACACTCGGCTTCAGATACAAATACAGAAAGAGAAACAGATACAGATACAGAAACACTTTGCATCAATTTCTATGTACATGTGTCTGTCTATGCTTTAAGGAAGAGTCTGCCACTGCCACTAATGGAGTCTAATTACTCCGACCGACAGGCGACGACCGATGCGGATCCATCTCAGCGCTTTAGCTAATAAAAGCATATTAAAACGTTTGTCGTTCTTATGCTTGACACACAGACAGACAGACAACCAGACAGATAGATAGAAAACATTGCGACTTGCCGATTGCTCAGTATTTATTTTCGTACTACCCAAATAAAGCGTAGACCCCTCCGATTGTGCATCACAATTTGCCAAGTTGCTATTTCGGTTTGTTAAGACATCGAACATCTCCAGTCTGAGTGCTTGGCCCAGAGGATCTTTTCTTTCTACATGCTGATGACCTCTGCTTACTATGAGGGGAGGCCTCTTTAACGAGAGTCTCTAAACTGGAATAAAAAAACATATTCCTATTATACAATTATTATATATTATTATAAATATTAACATATAAAAGATAAATGCGCTTCTTTCTAGCAGGAGAAACGTGTCCGCTTGTAGTCGGAGATGAAGTCGTATTACGTCCTCGTTTTTTTACTTTTGCTGCCTTGCAGAGAAGCTCAGCTATCAAAAGCTTGAAGTCAAACAGCGGCATATACTATATTCCTTTGACTTACGACGCTATAAAATCCATCATGTGGAAAAGAATCTTTTTATACCATTTTTGGTTTAAAAGCAATTGAATTCTATAAAGTCCAAGTAATGAATCAAGTAAATCAACGCCACCCATATAATAATTATAGACATTAACTGCCTTCGTTGACCTATTTCAAGTTACCGTAACATAAAACAAATTGACAAAACCGGGGATCTTCTGCGTGTAAGCTGGATGTGCTAACCACTACACTACGGAAACACATTATCTACGAAAATTAGAAACATTTCGAAAAGAAAGTTTGTTCTGTCTGAACTAGACTAGACCTTTTTTACCGGCGTCATAACTTTTTATAAAACTTTATAAAACGAAAATAAATAAAGATTTTGAAATCAAGTCTGAGAAAAATGACTGAATTGATTTTAATCATTTTTTTTACTTAATACATTTGGAGTTTTATTTTTTATTTTTTAAATTAGAAAGGAATATTTTATTTACTAACTGCATACGCCGCGCCGCCGCCAGTTCTCTCGGTTATTTCTGGCCTTTACGTCGCGACGCCGTGATAACACAATCGGCGTAGAAGCACACAACATACCCACAATAAAATCGTTTAAGCATTAAAAAAAAAAATTAATGAAAATATACATATGCTCAAAAAAATATAAAATTGCTACAAATTTAATAATGAATTTAAAAAATAATAAAATAAAAAATTGGTATTGCCGAAACCCGGGATTGAACCGGGGACCTTTAGATCTTCAGTCTAACGCTCTCCCAACTGAGCTATTTCGGCTGTTGTGCAAGCTTTGGCAAACTTGGGATCAAATACGAAAGCACTTGAGCATATATGTAGTTCATAAATGCAACTGAACAAATTTAAACTTCGGAATATCAAACATATACATACAGTACTGTCTAACGCAATAGGTACACTTACAAACAATCACTGTGAGAAACGCCTGCTGTTCCGCACAGTTCTATAAATAGAAGGACGCTTTCCCAGTTTCACATAGGCACATATTGTATTCTACATATGCTTATGCTTTATTTAAATGCACAACTTTTGGCGCAACTTTTTTGTTTGACAGACAGCCATGAAAACAGCGTTGACAGTTGCATGTCTTTATAAATTTGGTGCAGTTGCAAAACTTTTTGCAGCTGCAATATTATGAAATGCAAAAATTCCCCTTCCCGCCAACCCATGAATGCTACCGGGTCCAGTGCATCTTTTAAATATTACAGATGATTTAACGTACATCAAACAAACTTTTCTAGCTGAAAATTGTCAGAGTCAAAATAAATTAATAATAATAATTTGTATACAAAGTTTTGAAAGAGAGAGAGAGAGATTATTACATTGAATTGTAAATTTAATGATGCTTGTGCGCAAAAATTAAAATTATATAGCTCTTTTAATGGTTCTCAACGCCAAAAACGAAGCGTAGTATCTCAGAGTATGGGAAAGTGAAAATTTCGTTTTGGCACAGTATCAAAATGGAAGACTAATTGCTCACAGGCATTTATAAATATATTGGCAAAATAAACTTTGAACTTTTGGCATGCTGAAAAAACATGAACAAATTTGTAAACATAATTAACATTTTTGTCTTGCAAAATTAAAAAAAAAGAAGTTAAATAAAACGTAAAAGTCTACAGATTCCAATGGGAATTCTCAGATAAGGTTTTGACGTGTCAACAAGTGTTTGAATAACCTGATACATATATTTTGTATGATCACTTTTTGACTTGGTCTTCTCTATCTCCCTCTTGCTCTCGTTCTTTCTTTCTTTCTTCTTTTTTATATTGTGCAACTAATGCGGCTTCCGTTTGACGCCCAGTGTTGAAAGCTGAGCCCCGACAGACATCGGATTTTTGTTGTTGTTGTTGTTGTTATTGATGTAGATGTTGTTGTCGTTGTCGAGGGACAGCTTCACCTTTTACCAATGATTCGCATTCCTGAAAGGCGATCGCAGTAGCAGTCGAAATTCTTTAGAAAACCACACACCACGCCCACCACCAGCCAGATATGATTTATAGCCTGCCCACAGAGAGAGCGGCAACTCTGTGGCGGCAACTCTGCACCGTTGAAATTGTTGACCAAAGCATTTAGTCCAAGGTAAGCAACTTTTGAATAGTCGTTGTCGATTTTTTTTGGGTTTTTTTTCGGTGGCATCAGCACATTTTTCGTGGTCTGGCTCTACCTGGAGACATTTTTGCTCTGTGACTATTTGCACTACCAACAACAAATGCGACAACAACAATAATGGAGACAATGACAACATTCTTGTGATATGTCACGAGAATTTTTAGCATTTGCACTACAATTTCTATTTTTGCTACGACTCCTCCTCTGGCAGCTAACTAAACTCTCCCCCAGCTCGCAATCGCATATACTGAGTATTTCAATTTAAATTTGGATTTGGAGTCGTTGGATTCGTAATCGTATTCACCGTTTTTGTCGGCCAGACCTTGAGGCGTTCCCAACAAGTGCAAATTGCTTTCGCGGTTGCTTTTGCTTAAGGTTGTTCCACATTATTCGAAATTAGATTTAATTTGGTTAGAAGTGAAGAGTATTCGATTTTGATGATGATGATGATAATGACAATGATGGCATTCTGATTAGAGGTGGAGAACTATCGATAGCACTATCGACACTATCGATGGTTGGGCACTATCGAGCTACCATCGATAGCAGCCACCACTTTCGATAGTTCCCGAAGTACTATCGATAGTTTAAAAATTGCTAAAAATGACAATATTAACCCCTTTTTTCTCATTTTCATACAAAAAGTGGCTTGTTAGCAATTTCCAAATTCATAAAAAATACTAGCAAAGAGATTTTTGAAAATTTCTTTTTACAGTCACTCTTAGAATTGTTTGAAGAATTTTTTTGCATCAAAATATTTTTTTTTTGAGACCGAGGAAAAAAGTTGAAAAAGTAGATGTTTACAAAAATTCGAAATTTTCAATGGGTACGTAATGGGTTAAGGAAAGTTTTGCATCATTCAAACGGAATTTAAATGACCTTTCCAAATATATATAAAAAGCTATCATTTTCTTATGTAAAGTCAAAAATTAAGTTTCTTTTCAGTGTGTAAAGTGTTTCTTGACAAACTGTATGTTTGTATATTTTGTGACCGGGACTATCGTCGACTATCGATAGTACTATCATCGACTATAGTGGACAATCGATGGTTTTGAAATTACTATCGTCGGCTATCGATGGCGCCGACTATCGATAGTTCTCCACCTCTAATTCTGATTATAGAGACATTACTTAGATTAAAGCATACCCTAGGAAAATAAATAGCTGACTCTGCTTGTAATCCCTTCCCCCAATCACTGCATTTTTGCCACATATTCAACACAAGAAAAAGTCAACTTTGGTTTATGCAAATGCCAGTCAACTTTCCGAATGTCCTTTGGCAAACGAGTTGCTTTCGAATGCAAATTGACAAACTGTGAAACGGCCAAAAAAGAAAAAAAATACAAAAAACGGCAGTTGAAGTAAGTTTCCCGTTGGTAGGATTGTTTTTTTGGGTTGAACTGTGCAATGTTTGGCAAATGTTTCGTTAGTTTATTTTCCTCAATTTTCTGATTTTCATTGCAGCTATTTTGCCCTATGTATAAATATAACATGACTTTTGGCTGTCACTGTTTGTGTATGTTTTTTTTTTGCCAGTTTACTGTAGCAGAAAACTGTCAAAGCTTTTAAGTGGGTCACTGTTTGATTTGATTTGTTTATGTCACCACAGCAACAACAACAACAGCAAGAACAGCAACAACAACTCTGGTAGGGCTTGTCCTAGTCATGAGCATAAAATTATTTATGCCTAGTTATTGTTGCCTGTACTCGTAATTGGCCAATTCTGTAGGCCAAGTGGACATATGAAAAGCTCCTCAGTTGCATTGCCAGAGCCAGAGTTGGTATCAGTCATGGCCATAATAACTACAGCAATTAACTGCAGCTGTTGCCATTTAACATTTGACATTTGCGCAATTTACCTGCCAATTATTAAAATATATTTCTTCTTCTATTGATTACAGTTTTTTGAAAATGTCTGCAGAAAACATAAATAATATAAATAATTACAAATATGTTAAAAAGTCCAAAACGTGAGCTGAGAATAAAATAAATTTTAGTTGCTTAACTCGATTTCGATCAAAAGAAAAAGATTATTTTATTGTTTTTACAATTCTTTCTATTGATTTTTTATTTGTGGCAAGTAAATAGATTTATTTTTGCGCATTCCAGAACAATTTGTCGGCATTGAAATTTATTGTTGTGCTAGAAGCTGCGGCTTTGCATGTATTCACATTTAAATACATACATTTAATTTGTGTTTATGTATTTTTGCTCTTTTTCTTTTTATTAAACAAAACAAATTTCGCTGCCGCGTTTCCCTCACAGACACTCATACTTACACTCACATTCAGAAATGAATAAAGAGAACGACGAAGGCGCATTTGACATTTGTTTTGTATTTACTTCGACGTCGTCGTCGTCGTCGACGTTGCGTCGTCTGACACTTGTCTGCCAATCCGAACGTGCGCCAAAGTCATTCACATTGAGCAGGTTTTGTATTTCTCCTTCAGTTTGTGCACTCATTTCATTTTTTAGCTTTGCACTTGTACTTTGGCGAATCAGCAAAGAATTTGAATACATTTTTTCATATCTTAATACCCTATAGAAAAGTGCGTTAAGAAGTCATAGACACAGGTGTGATACGACTTTATTAAATGACTTCAAAGTCAATTCACATTTAATGTATCTAAGCAATAAAATATCTTAATTAGAATATTATTTTGCACTATATTTATTAATCTGAAAAATAAATATTCATTTTTTTTTGTTGCAGTTTTATGGACATTTAAGTGTCAAAGTTTTACATACAGAAATAATAGATATTTTCTTAAGATCAGTTATTCGTAACTACGCAATTTGTGCCACTCTCGGAATCCGAAATGAATCTTTCGCAACAACAAACTCAGCTCAAATATTAATGGCCAAGAGCCGCTTAGCTTAACTGTCTCATGGAGTACACCTTTCTGGCTGCCATGCGTGTCCAAAGTTTGTTGTAGAACCGCTCACCTTCTGCTTGCCTCCCTCCCTCCCGCTCCTGGCTCAAAAGTGGCTAAGGCTACAGCTAAGTGACATTTGCCACATGCACGCAAGTAGTTAACGTCTTGTTCTCGTGAATGTTGTGGGCTGGCATAAATCGAAGTTAGAAGAGGCAGAAGAACGTTAGTCAAGTGAGTGTGGAGGCGTCTAACAAAGCCCACACCTTCTAGTTCTTCCTTCCCTCCTTCTCCTTCTCTCTCACTTATTGTTTGGTATTTGCAGCGCATGATTTAGTTTTTGAATAGTTATTTAGTTAGTTGAGCGTTAAATTGACTTGACTCTTTAACCGGCCTGCTCTGTTAATTGTCTAATTAAGTCGAGACCCGGAGGAGCGACAACCCACGCAACTTGCTCCAAATTTGCAGACGTCAGTTAAGGCAGTCCCAGTCCATGTCCAAGACGGATGCGAGTTGCCCACACTGGGACAACTTCTCGTATTTGCACATGCGTGTCGTTGACTTGTCCGCTAATGAGCCGTGAGTCCAACTAGGCGGACGGACAGACAGACAGAGTTGCTCCAATGGAGCTGATAAGCGAGATTTATCAACTGGATACCAACTGTCGCCTGGCTGTCGGATTAGCGGCATCAAGAAGTCAACATCACTTTATTAGCATATTCATAAATCTGCACTTGGCACGAAAGCGAGCAAATTGCAAGCAGAATGCATCTAAAGATACATAACATATAGTATGTACATACAATTGGCCTGATCTGAGTGCTAATTGAAACATGTATTTACTTTTAATTGAATGTACATACATACATCTGTTTGATTCTTTCTCTTTGGCCTGTCCCCAGTTTGTTTTACTTCTGCTGTGTAATCACTTAGTATCATAATCTGATAAGCATTTATTTCGCTCTTCAAGCTCAGAGTCGGGTAGAAAACACTCGCTGAATCAGCGTAATCTTAATATCGTTGGAATTTGAATGCTTTTGATGTTTGGTCGATGATGCAACTGAATTTTGAGACATGGTCTATTCTCAAATTGCATTTAACATCTGCTCTCAACAGATCCTTGAGTCTTCAGAAAGTACTACTATATATATTTATATGAAATATGGAACATTGAAAAGTACATTATCAGGGATGCCACAGAAATCGCAAGCGAAATAGAATTCCGCAGAAAGCAATTCCGCACTGAAATTTCCGAGGTGCCACAGAACTTCGAATGATTTAATGTTTTTTAGCATTTTCACCAACCTTTGCGAACTACGCTGCTAAGGGTTGACACCTTCTCAGATTAAATTTCCCAAGGGTTTGTTTAGCAACTTTTTTAAGTTTATAATTGCAGTACAATAGGTTTTTAATTTTTTTGTAATTAAATTAAAATAATTTAATTTATTTACGCAATAATTGATTTTGCTTAGCTGCAAAAAATTTAAAAGTAATTGGCGCGAAAAAATAAAAATTACTCGACAACTCTAGCAATTGTCTTCCATTAGTCTGGCAGCTCTTCGAGAAAAATGTTTTCACAAATTGCACAATAGGTTAAAGATTTTTTTCGGTAAAACTTGATTTACCTCAAAAGACCTATTTTTTTAATGCTTAATTTAAAGAAAACTAAAGTGGTTCCATATATTTTTTTTAAATACCTTACTTCGAATTCGAACTAAAAAGTGTGGCATCGCTGACCCTGACTTCAAAAATCTAAATCGGACTAGGTGGCAGCATCGGACGCCAGCGGTTTTAGCTCTAGTTTAATACGCGTAAAATTATTCTGCGATTTGACCTGTGGCACAGCGAAATGAAATTGAAGAGAAATTCAAGCTAAAGCGATTTCTGTTGCACCCCCGTATAAGATGGAATGCAATTCATATCTAAGTACAAATCAAGGAATAAATAACTATACATATTATTACATTACTCTTATTATTATCATACTTAAGACCTTTTGTACTTTTAAGAGTCAGTGTCTGGTTCACTCCCAGTATCATAACTGCAGACCTTTTGAATATACTGTAATTTGAACACAAAGTAGCACCCCTGACTCATTATCTTTTGTAATTTAAAACCAAAAACCATTTAGATAATCAGTAGAATCTATAAAATGCGAGAAGTATGCAAAGATTATAAAATAAAAACTAAAGTTTAATAAAAGCAACGGAATAAAAGGACAACAATGGTTATAAAGCTATACTGAGCTGAATTTAACCATTCTTCGTTTCTCTCGAAAAGATACCAGCCTTAAACATGATTAAAAATCGTTCTTTAAATATCATTTGATGTCCTATTCTTAAAGGTCTACCGCCTTTTTTTCGAAGCCAGCCCAATGGAAATAACTTGGCAAAAACCCTTTAAAAATAGCTTTAGAAATCTGAGTACAAAGGCCACAACTCTTAAAATGTTGTAATAAAATTTTACGAGCGGTTGGCAACAGGCACGACTTTTAAGAATCGACCTGTCGAGAAGCTCCATGCACACAAAATGAATAACACGGCAGACTAACAAACTAACAATGACTGAAAGAAGAGGCTCAAAAGCCAAACAAGAAAGCAAAGCAAAGCAAAGGACACAAAATAAATATCGTGAAATTCATGAATGAATCAGAATCAGAGAATCGTGTTGCCTTGGCCAATGACTTGAGCTGCTGTTGCTAGCCGGGCACACGTTCGCTGTGGTCCGGGATGTAGACCGAGACTCAAATTCAGACTGAGACTGAGACTGAGACTGGGACCAAGACTCAGGTTCAGGTTCCAGGGTGCAGGTCACTGGCTGCGCATGCGTGACGTGCGTCAAAGGCAAAGAAGGAAGAGAAACTCTTTTTTAGCGCTTTATGCTTGCATCTCCTTTTTGGAGTCCGGCCAGAAACATGTTTCCATTTAAGGGCCATGGACTTGGGTCATGCTGTGCAGCCAAAGCAAAACTCGTTCTTCTCCGTTGTTCGTTGTTCGTCTTTCTCAGTCGTTGCTGCATTTGAAACAACCTTGGGGAATAAGGAAGTCAATGCTGATGTTGGACTCAAATTCGGGGCTCGGAGTCAAAGTGGAAGACGCTGACGCCGACAATTTCCAGCTGCTTTCGACAAAACCAAAAAAAGACCAAAAAAACCAAAATAAAAGAAGATCCACTTCAGCTGTTTCAGCTTTTTTCGAGCCGCAATACATTGCAATTTCCTACCACTCGATCGGCGAATGCAGCATAATTGAGCATGAATAAATAAATGCCAGGCAAAAGGCGAAAGGCAAAAGATTGCATTCACCCGGGCACTTAGACACACATACAGACTTGCATATATGTATGTATAGTACTTATTTGTATATTCTATTTCGTATTGTGCGCCTTCAAGTGGCCCATTGAGGCGACTTCGATCTCTGTATTTGCCAGCTATTTTTGTGGCCAACTTGCGTCTGTTTGTTTTTCACATAAATGGACACATTCTATATTTTTCAAAGCAAACAAAATAAAACGGCAATTTGCCTTTTGCCCCATTTGAATGCAGTTGAAAAGCGCCAACAATGCGATTCAAGATGAATATACTATGCACATATATCAGGACTTTATTACTAGCTTCTAGCATTTCAATTGAAATTGAATTTTTATTTTCAACTCAAGTTGAAGTAAACAACGATTTGATATATATCCAACAAAAGCATTTGCCGAGCAGACTTTAACTCTTTATGTCTCTGAAATTGTAAGCAAAAGAAATCCAAAAAAAAGAGTGTAACTTTAAGAGAAATCATGTAAAGAGTATTTGATACTCTTGGCTAAGTGAAGGGCACAGCACTTGGTTAATTAATTGTTGGCTAAGAGTCGAAACATTTGGCTTAATCTGTCGAGGCCATATCGATTATTTGTTACACTCTGAAATCCAAAGTTCAGTTAACTGAACGGAGCTGAAGTTTATCGGGGGTGCCACAGAAATCGCTTTCCCTTGAATTTCTCTTCAATTTCATTTCGCTGTACCACAAGTCAAATCGCAGAATAATTTAAGGCTTATCAAACTAGCGCTAAAATCGCTGGAGTCCGATGCTGCCACCTAGTCCGATTCAGATTTTCGAAGTCAGGGTCAGCGATGCCACATTTTTTAGTCCGAATTTGAAGTAAGGTATTTAAAAAAAATATATAAAACTACTTCAGTTTTCTTTAAATTAAGCAATAAAAAAAATGGTCTTTTGAGGTAAATCAAGTTTTAACGATAAAAACCTTTAACTTATTGTGCAATTTGTGAAAACATTTTTCACGAAGAGCTGCCAGACTAATTGGCAGACAATTGCTAGAGTTGTCGAGTAATTATAATTTTTTCGCGCCAATTACTTTTAAATTTTTTTTAGCTAATCAACTTGGGTAAATTAATCTGAGAAGGTGTCAACCCTAAGCAGCCTAGTTCGAAAAGGTTGGTGAAAATGCTAAAAAACATTTAATCATTCGAAGTTCTGTGGCACCTCGAAAATTTCCGTGCGGAACTGCTTTCTGCGGAATTCTATTTCGCTTGCGATGTCTGTGGCACCCCGGTATATAGATTTATGAAGTACGAGAGTCTAGTAAAGCCAAATTTAAAGCCAACTTCCTTTGTGGCAATTACAACGGCAAAAGCTCTTTACTGCTGCGGCCACTACATAAATCACACTTAGGGAAACTCTCCTGCTCAAGTGCAGGTTGCACCTTTTACTTTACCTGTGGTGCTCAGCCCAATGCCAAGCACAAGAGCACATTAAATGCATCTGCATTTTACGTGAAATGGCAAGCGAAAAACATTGGAAGGAGCTGCAAAAGCCAAAGCAATTGCAGTTTTCACTTAACCGGCAAGTGGCACATAAATTTCAGCAAGGACATTTGAGCACTTAAAGAAACATCAACAAAAAGGAGCAACAACAACAACAACAACATGGACTGCGATGACTGTCAAGGCATTTCCTGAGAAGTGAGCAAAATGCTTATAGTTCTCATTTGGTTGGATCCCAAGACCGAAATCCTTGCAGAAATCTCTGGCCAAGGACTCTCGAGTCGATGCGCTGTCAATGCGCCAAGTCAAACGGAGCATCGAATTTTGAGACCCTTAGCGAATTTAGGATGCAACGAAATTAAATCAATTAAGATACGCAAATATCCAGAAATTTCGAGTCGAGTTTTAATGAAAAACTTTCTTTAATACTTCTTAAGTGAAACTAAAATAAATATGTTAACAAAATTACTAACATTTAATAATGGTGATTTTTCTTTTTTATTTGATATAATTTTACGTTATTTTTGATCAATAATTTACTCAAATTCCTTTTTTGATTGCATACAATTTATTGATTTCCAAAGACCTTTTTGAAGCAGTTAAATATTAATATTTATTACTTAATAAATATAATTAAGGGTAAGGTTTCTTCAGTTCTCAAGTTAAGCTTGCTGTCTTATTACAAATATTATTAAAAATTTCATTTTCTCGCGATTTCTCACCATAGTTGACTTTTCTGTCTCCTTGCAGAATAAATTGTCTTAAATATTAATAAATATTAATGAAACACTTAAATATTACAAAATATAAATCAATAGCTAGAATTTAAGCGTAAGGTTTCTTCATTTCTCAAGATAAACATATTGTCTTATTAAAAATATTATTAACAAACTGATTTTCTCGTGATTTCTCACCATAGTTGACTCTTCTGTCTCCTTGCAGAATAAATTTTCTTAAATATTAATAAATATTAATGTAACACTTAAATATTGATAATTATTAATCAATAAATATAATTTAATTATCTTAATTTTTCAAGTTAAATTGTTGTCTTATTACAAATATTATTAAAGAATTGATTTTCTCGCGATTTCTCACC
Organism: Drosophila limbata; assembly: GCA_963924055.1. Taxonomy (NCBI): domain Eukaryota; kingdom Metazoa; phylum Arthropoda; class Insecta; order Diptera; family Drosophilidae; genus Drosophila; species Drosophila limbata. The sequence continues at coordinate 6,656,911 of OZ001352.1, forward strand.
ATTGTTGACTTTTCTCTCTCCTTGCAGTATAAATTGACGTCGCGCGTTTCTCACGCGTTTCGCTCGCTGTTTTTACAGTCGCTTGATGATGTGGCAGATGACTTAAAGTGAAGCTGCTGCGGAAATAAACCTTTGCTTAGCCGCAGTCACAATCTGTGGTTAAAAATGCAGCAAATCAGGAGTCATCTGGTCATTTACTGCCTGGCGCTGTTTGCTTTTGGCCTAAATTTGCTGCTGAGCGCCGCGGAGGGCAGGGAACAGCAATCAGTTGGCCAGGAGGGACAACAACATCAGCATCAGCATCAGCAACATCAGCACAAGCAGCAGCATCGCAGCCACGCGAGTGGATCGTCGTCCAAGCGCTTCTCCCGGGACTCGAATGCGGCTCGGGAACGTCGTCCCAATATTGTGTTCATCCTGACGGACGATCAGGATGTGGAGCTTGGTTCACTCAATTTCATGCCGCGCACCTTGCGACTGTTGCGGGACGGGGGAGCCGAGTTCCGTCACGCGTACACGACGACCCCGATGTGTTGTCCGGCCCGGTCGTCGCTGCTGACGGGCATGTATGTGCACAACCACATGGTGTTCACCAACAACGACAACTGCTCGAGTCCCCAGTGGCAGGCGACTCACGAGACGCGATCCTATGCCACGTATCTGTCGAATGCCGGCTATCGCACCGGCTACTTTGGAAAGTATCTGAACAAGTACAATGGCTCGTATATTCCTCCGGGATGGCGCGAATGGGGTGGTCTGATCATGAACTCCAAGTACTATAACTACAGCATCAACTTAAACGGACAGAAGATCAAGCATGGCTTTGACTATGCCAAGGATTACTATCCCGATCTTATAGCCAACGATTCAATTGCATTTCTTCGCTCCTCCAAGCAGCAAAACCAAAGAAAACCCGTTCTACTCACCATGAGTTTCCCAGCGCCACATGGACCCGAGGACTCGGCGCCGCAGTACAGTCATCTCTTCTTCAATGTGACCACGCATCAGTGAGTTTTTATGGAATCTTTATTTCCTATAGGAATTTTGACAATTTTGACAGGAAATATTAGCACTAACAGAATTGGGAATTTAAATCAGAAATAAAGTAATTAGGAAATTAAAATAAAAAGATACAAAATAGGAAAATCTTTAAATAGTAAATTCGATTTAAAAAATAGTCCTTGTATACTATTGTTAAATGAGTAGAAAATTCCACTGAATTCATAAAAATCAATGCAAAATTTTAAGTTGGGATTCAAAAATATTAAATTTTTTTTATATTGTAGTAAATTACATGCATTTATAATGTTTTTTTAATTTTCTAGTTTTTGGTATTCTGTTTATTTGTTTTTTATAAATTTAAGGGCTGTATCTGTAACTGTATCTAAGATATAATTTTAAATTTGACAGTCATTTCTCTACATTTTACTTCAAAATTTATTTTCAAAAGTTATCAAACAGTTTATTTTGACATTGAAAAAACGGGCCTAATTCTTAGTTTTTATTTATATTTTTGATGAGTATTCAAAAACAATAAAGCGATTTTAACCTAACCTTTCGCTTTCGCTTGAATTTGACTTAAATTTTTGAATTTTTGAAAGCGATTCCTTTGGCACCCCTGTTAAATAATAATTGTGAAATATATTTTCTTCATCATTTTTATGTTTTTAAATTTTCTAGTTTTTTATGACATTCCTTGGGTTTTTTTTAAATTTATTTAAAGAATTTTTTCTTGCTTTTAATCTGGAGTTAAAAGCATTTAAGAGATTTTGTTTTCCTTAGATTAGTGAAATAGATGTTTTTTATAATTTAACTTTTAACATCTTATACATTTTTTATCCACATTTATTTTTTATTTTTAAGTTTTATTCTAAGTTTAATTTTGTCTTTCTATTTGCAATTCTTACAAAAATATTCGCCTTCACTTGCAGCACTCCGAGCTACGATCATGCGCCCAATCCCGACAAGCAGTGGATCCTCAGGGTCACCGAGCCCATGCTGCCCGTCCACAAGCGATTCACCAACGTCCTCATGACGAAGCGTCTGCAGACACTCCAGAGCGTCGACGTGGCCGTGGAGCGGGTCTACAATGAGCTGAAGTCCCTGGGCGAACTGGACAACACGTACATTGTCTACACCTCGGATCATGGCTATCACCTGGGCCAGTTTGGTCTGATCAAGGGCAAGAGTTTTCCCTTCGAGTTCGATGTGCGAGTGCCCTTCCTCATACGTGGACCCGGAATACAGGCCTCCAAGGTGTAAGTGCTTGAATCCTTATCGGATGAGTGACTGAATTAATCCCAATTTGATTGCCCTTCGACAGCGTCAACGAGATCGTACTGAATGTGGACCTGGCGCCCACATTCCTGGACATGGGCGGGGTGCCAACTCCCCCGCACATGGATGGACGCAGCATCCTGCCATTGTTGCTCAGTCGCAATCGCATTGTGCGCGACAATTGGCCCGATAGTTTCCTTATCGAGAGTTCAGGTCGCCGGGAGACAGCGGAGCAGATAGCCGAGTCTCGAGCACGCTTGTTGGCGGAACGACACAGCATGAAACTGGTCAATAGCACCTTGCTGGAGGACTTGGTGGCCACCGGGAGCGGCAGCAGCAGCAGCAGCTTCAGCAGTACGGCAGCCACTCTGCTGAGCTCCGTGGCAGCCACGACGGAGCAAGAGGACCTCGAAGATGACGTGGATACCGACAATGAGGATGATGACGCAGATGCGGATGCGGATGCGGATGGTGCCATGGACAGTTCAGCACCTGCACTGGACGACGAGGAACTGGAAGATGCCGCTGCCGAGGAGGACGAAGACTATGAGCTGGAGGAGCAGGAGCACGACAACAGTCTACCCCTGCCTCCCTACATCACGAAGATGATGCGCCTCAACTCGGAGTGCTCGGACCCCGCGCTGCTCAAGAACTGCCTGCCTGGCCAGAAGTGGAAGTGCGTCAACGAGGATGGACGTTGGCGCAAGCACAAGTGCAAGTTCCATGTGAGTACTCCACACTCTTATTCATGTATTTAACTAAAGTCTAAAAGCAGTATTTAACAATTAAAAAGTGATGCATGATTTACAATTAGAAACTGAAATGTTTATTTAAAATTCATATTAAAATGCAAAATGGGATTTTAAATAAACAATTAAAAATCAAATAGAATTTGCAATTAAAAACTGAGATATTACAAAGAATAGGTTATAAAAATATTAAGAAGTTTCTAAAAGCTGAAAGAACTTTAAAAAGCCAGAAAAGCACATTGCAATCAAAAAGTATTCGTACAAAGTGAAAAAGCAATAAAATATGAATTTGAATGACATACAATTCTAGAGTACTTACACAAGGAAGCGAGATGACTTCAGCAGTCGCATTGGACTGAGACCACAGGTCTCAGACAAGCTAAACACCTCCTAGGCAGCTACAACCCTAAGCGGTTCAAGCAGGCAATTTCACTTGGAAAGAACAGACACAGAATACCCAACGGTCTGCTGACAGGGCACTGTCGACTGAGAAGTCACCTATTCAAATTGGGCATATACTAGCAGAATGCACTGCTCTATCTATGCGCAGTGCAGGCTTCCCCTATAAATAATTGTAAATAAGTGGCAATAGAAAGAGACAGAGTGAAGATTAAAAGAAATTTTAAAAACGAAAAGAAAGATATAAAAACTAAATAAATAAAATATATGAAAGAAATTGACATCAATTAAAATCACTGAACAGGGGTGGGAGGTTTAACAGACTGTCCGAAGTCAGGCGTTTCTCGATGGGTCTAGGGTGAGGGCAGCGAAAAAGATAGAAAGATTTCAGTGGACAAAACGTGTAAAACGAACCAAGTATGTGAAGTGTAATCAGTTAGATGATAGTTCCTATTAGACCTGCTAACCGAGCTGCAGTTTTGATGTACGACTTTTTCTTGGTTTTCCAGCTGCAACTGGAGCATCAGCTGGCGACGATGCCACGCAAGCAGTACCAACGGAACTGCGCCTGCTTCACCTCGGACGGATTGGTCTACACCAAGATACGGGCGCCGACATCATCGCTGCACTCTCACTCTCACTCGCACTCGCATCGCGTGCACAAACGCACACAGCTGCAGCATCATCATTACCAGAATGTGGGCAAGCGACGCCATAAGCGGCAAGTGGAGCAGCAGCTGGACCAGGAGCAGGAGCAGGAGGTCTATCACACTGAGCTGCCCTACGAAATGGAAGAGCTGCTCGATCTGGACCGTTCAATTGCTGAGCTCGAGTCGCACGGACACAGGAGTAAGCGAGAGACGCCAGGTCGTCAGAATGTTACATCTAGCAGCTCCAGCTCCAGTTCCAGCTCTAGTGATGCCATCGCTGTGGTCATACAGCAAATCCAAAGCACTCTGGAGACCCTGGAGCACAAGTTCAATGAGCACGAGCTGGACAATCGCAGCAGCAACAGCAACAGTTCCTTGGGGCGTGGCAGCAAGTTTCTTAAGGGCGGCACTCGATGCTTTGTGGATGATAGCACCGACAAGGTCAACTGCTCGGACGTCATCTACGAGGATGAGAAGACCTGGCGCACATCCCGCAATCAAATCGATATGCTCATTAAGCTGCTCAAGGACAAGATCAGCACATTGAAGGACATGAAGAAGCAGATGCGGGAAAGCAAGCAACAGGCGGCGGCAGCCGAGAGACGCGGAGAGGGGCGCAGACGCAGTGATCCGACGTCCTTCCGGGAGAGCGCCGGTCCCGAGTTCAACATGAGCTACTTCAGCGACATAGTCAACACGCCACGCTCCGTACTGCTGCCAAATGTGTCCAGCAGTGGCCAGAAGGAGATCCTTCGGGGCGTGGGAGGCTTTGACTCCATGGAACACTCACATTCGCCGCACTATGCCTCGCGTGCCGAGTGCTACTGCGAACCGGATGTGGGCGAAAGGTGAGTCCCATGCACACCTGAACTCGGGCTGATCTTCTACTTATTGCCCTTGTCTTGACAGCCACGCGGACTCCAAGGAGATGGCGCGAGAGGCGCGACGCAAGCTGAAGGAGGAGCGCCAGCGCAAGAAGGAGCGCAAGCGCATCAAGAAGGCGCGACTGGAGAAGGAGTGTCTGTCGGAGAAGATGAACTGCTTCTCGCACGACAACCAACACTGGCGGACGGCGCCCTTCTGGAACGACAGTCCCTTCTGCTTCTGCATGAATGCCAACAACAACACCTACTCCTGTCTGAGGACTATCAATGCCACCCACGATTTCCTCTACTGCGAGTTCACCACGGGCTTGATTACCTTCTACAACTTAACCATAGGTGAGACTGAGTTCTTTTGTCTCTATTTATTCATTAAATCTCACTTTAATAAAAACATTTCATTAAAAACTAAAAAGATATGGAAGTTATATTAAGAGGAAGAAAAACAGTATCCGAAAAAATGATATACATATATGCAGCGTTGCCAACTGTGACCGTTAAAATAAGACAGATTTGAATAAACAAGTTTTGAAGAAATCATATAAAAATTTGTTTGTGTATTATAGCATTCTGTTATTTTATTTTTACCTTCTTTGCATTCTAATTTAGAAATAAAATAAAAGTTGGCTTAAAAACAGTACCATATTTTTTATTTTTACTTTAAAATTCTCTTATTCAAATCTGTCTTATTTTAACGGACTAATTTTGGCAACGCTGTATATATGATGATTAAATATAAAACCAAAAAAACACAAAAGTAATGCCCTTTCCTCACTGAAACTACATTCCAGCATTTTAGCATTTTTGGAGCAAATGCTACGTTTTTCCAATACATTTCATATGGGAACTAGTGGGGAGAGAATAATACATTTCTGAGGAATGTAACTAAATTTTCAGAAAACAATGCGATATTCATCGGAATCAATAGATTTTTGGAATTTTTTTTTTAATTCTCGAAATTACTATCACTAGATTTCTCAACTTCTGGCGCCAAATTTCAAATGATAAAGCCCTGTAACAACAAAAGAAATCAAAAAATCGATCGCAACAATTATTATTTAATCGTTATAGTATCTCATTAAAGATGATAAAAATTTAACAAATAAAATAGTATTTCTTATTGGTAAGTATTCTAATATTTATCAGTATCAAATAAATAAATACTCCGTTGAATTATACAAGAAGTATCTGATAAGGGTGCTACGAGTTGTGTTTACCAACAATCAATTATCAGAATCTAAGAATCCCTGACTCTTGCTCTAGTTGCGGACGATTCCAAACCATAAAAAGCTACGGCAGCCCCTTGTTCAATGAGAGTTCATTGAAATGGTGCTTTCACTTTGGGTTCCCTTTGCAATGATTTATCTGAATGGTTTTCCAATCCGGTAAGGTTTGATGATCTCCTAAACATCAGAGATTCTGTCCTAAGCAGCGAAATTATCTTGAAATCCTTCGATTTATTTTCTCGTAAACAAATCACAAATGTTTTGTAAATGCTAAATGCAAATGCTATGAGGACAGACAGTTGCATTCTTATCGATAGCACCGATATTTTTCTAAAATGTACAATAGTGAGAAGAGGGCATAAGATGCCAAAATAATTAATTTAATTGAAATTCTTTCAAAGCATAAGCATGTCCTTAGAGTCCTTACCCACATCCTTGTGTTTGTCTTGATAGATCGCTTTGAAACTCAGAATCGTGCCTCAAGCTTGACGCCCGCCGAGAGATCACACATGCACGACACACTGGAGCACCTGAAGAGCTGTCGTGGACGCAACTGCAGCATTCGCCGGCAGCTGCCACAAATGGGAATGGGAACAGCTCTCCAGCCCTCCGCCGTCAATCACGTGCAGCGGAACAACAAACGCAAGCATGGTAAGTTGCGTGGTATTCAGTTCTGATTTGTAAAGACATTCACCGATTTCTTGCTCCATTTAGCAGCGCTGTCGGGCACCGTGGGCAACTTTGGATTTGTGAGTAGTCGATTGGACATGGATGTGGTGCCAGCTGCCAAGCGGCGCAAGCTCTCCAAATATCACAGGTGAGTGCAGTCGTGATTTACACTATCATTCTTTGATTCACTCGTTACCTCTGACCACAGATGGACCAACTCCCAGCACACACATCTGAAGCGTCGTCCCTGGAAGCAGCAATCCCCCAGATACTCGCCCCAACAGCCAGTGCAGGCTGAAGCTGCCGCCTAAACGGTGTCATTATCTCCATTTACCAGTATCCAGTGAACACATATTCTCAGCTTACCCAGCTTGCCAATCCGTACAGCGCACTGCACTGATCTGGTCCACATAGATACACACTTACATAAATACATGCAGTGATGTATAATGCGTTTTGATATCTTTTCTACGTAAACAAGACTGTGTTTTTTATTCATATTAATTTTAGCTATTATGTTTAACACTGCGAGAACTCTTTTTGCTTCTTCAGCTTGACACGCAATAAAAAAAGCATAAACTTAAATTAGTGCTTAAGTGATTTAATTTGTACATAAAGTTTTTATCAAAATCCAAAATATGTATTTACACACTACATAAATTATTTAGCGCAATTGGTTTACAACTTATTTAAAATAAATTTAATTAGTAGAAGTGTACACTTAGCCAAGAAAAATCAAGTTACCATAGAGATCATATTTACATAAATTGTAGTAATTGTATTTATTGGAAAACTGCTAAAAACGCTACGCAATAACAATCTGTTAATGTTGTTTTTTTCTGACAAAAAAAACTAATACAAATACAATAGTTATTTAATGCCGATGTGCTGTAATTTGTAAGTCACACAAGTAGCTCGTTCGTTTAGCAGCTAATTTGCGCCACTGAACAAATAATGTATCTGCTGTAGCAAAGTTAATATCGTACATTTAACTAACTTACTCTAACAAATTAAATACATATGTATGTACAAATAAAGGATCGACTTTTTCGGAAACAAATATTCAGTTTTTAGTTAAAAAAAAAGAGAATTTTTATAAAAATAATAACACTGTCCGAGGTAAGAATCTAGAGACGAAAACATTTTCTTCTCATAGCCAATTATTTTGACAAAAATATAAAATTTAACATACTTATAAATTAGTTAAAATAAAAATAACTTGATAAAAATAACTTTTTTCCGTGATTCTTTCGTCACTAGTCCGCGGAGCACTATTTCATTCTATTAATAATTCGTCTCTTTTTTAAAACGGACAAGATCAACATCACGCGTCACAATGAGAAAATTTTTAAAAATAATAGGCGAACAGAAATAAAATTAAATTAAATTATAAATCAACAATTCAAAACTAACGATCGTGTAAAGAGGAGCATAAATACTCAGAGCTTCTGTGCCCAAATTTTACTCAAATATGTTCACTTTAACTATTTAAATGTCGCTCAAATGAAGTGCTCACTTACTGGTGATTCCTGTTAACCTGGTATTTTTGCAGGCTTTCCAGTTGCAGTGAGATGATCCATACATACTTACATAAATAATACATAAATACATACACATGTATGTATGTCAGCAATCTGTAATTCCCAGAAAAGCCAAAATACCTGCCAAAATATCAGGCTAACAGAAATGTGCAGAAAGCAACCGAACTTATAAATTAAGTGAAAACATGATCTTTAATTTCTCTCTCTCTTGTAGTTGTCGTCAGGGTGCAGTAGTCGTCTCACAGGGTGTGGTAGTCTTCTCACAAGGTATAGTAGTCGACTCACTGGGTGTTGTGGCGCTTCGAAGCAGAACTAAAAATTCTATTTTCACATGCTGCTGGTTTCTGTTCGCTTGTTATTCTATTACAATTGATGTTGTCCTCACTGCTGGGGTCTAGACAAGCCACAAGCCAAAATAACCCTGTTACTGTCACAACCACAAAAGGTTGTCCTCAAGGGGGAGTTTTGTCTCCTTTACTTTGGAGTCTGCTAGTAGATGAACTACTCCAGAAACTTGCCGGCTATGGAATTCAATGTCAGGGCTACGCTGATGACATTGTCATCATAGCACGAGGCAAATTCGAAGAAACACTCTGTGACATTGTACAACTAGGTCTACGGATAACGAGCGACTGGTGTGGAGAGGTGGGCCTCAACCTCAACCCTGCCAAGACAGTCATCGTTCCCTTTACTAGAAGATACAAGCTGCAGAGAATGAGGCAAATAAGGCTATCAAACAGCATAATAGAAACAAGTAAGGAGGTTAAGTACCTAGGAGTCACTTTCGACAGTAAAATTAACTTCGGCCCCCATGTACAAAATGCGATAGCAAAGTGCACTCGAGCACTTTATGCCTGTCGCAGCATAGCCGGGAAATCATGGGGCACATCACCGAAGATTATTAGATGGCTATACCTAATGGTAGTCAGGCCAATGCTCACATATGGAGCAATAGCCTGGGGTGATAGAGCCCAACTCATCACCGTCAAGAAGCAGCTGTTAAGACTGCAACGAATGGCCTGCGTATGTATGACGGGGGCTATGAGCACCTGTCCGACGACGGCTATGGAAGTTTTAATGGAGCTCACGCCACTCCATGTATTCATTGAACTGCAACAAAGGGCGACTCTGCTAAGGATAGCACGAGAGGGGGTGGGAAGTATCCTTAGCCACAGAGACGCAGAATTGCTATCAGGGACGAGATGACTGCCGAGCTCATGTTCGAGCAGAATTTCAAAGTGAACCTGAGCAGTAAGAAGGACTGGACAACACTTGATGAAGTCCATCCAATGGGTCAACACACCATAAAATGGTACACCGATGGATCTCTTACAGACCAAGGCACAGGACTTGGAGTTGTAGGCCCTCGGATATCTTACCATGAATCTCTAGGAACATATACCAGCATCTTCCAGGCTGAGGTATGTGCAATAGGGAGGTGTGCTGACCTTAATCTCAAGCGTAACTATCGGAATAGAGACATAGCCATTCTATCCGATAGTCAAGCAGCTCTCAATGCACTCAGCAAGGCGAAAATAACGTCTAAAGTAGTGCACGAGGTGCGAAAGAAGCTAAACCAACTGGGATCATATAATAGGCTAAGCCTAAGATGGATCCCAGGCCACAGGGATTTAGCAGGAAACGAGGCAGCTGACAGACTAGCCAGAATGGGTGCATGCAGGCCCCTAATAGGTCCTGAACCGTTTTGTGGAATTGGAAGACACACAATCCGGGAATACCTACGAAAAGAGGAGAGGCGACTCCAGCAGTCGCATTGGATGGAGACCACAGGTCTCAGACAAGCCAAACACCTCCTAGGTAGCTACAACTTAAAACGGTTTAAGCAAATAATCGCATTGGGAAAGAATAGACTCAGAGTACTCACCGGTCTCTTGACCGGGCATTGCAAACTGAGAAGTCACCTATTTAAGTTAGGAATTGTAAGCAGTGCAACCTGCCGGTTCTGCAACTGCGAGGAGGAATCCTCGATGCACATACTAGCAGAATGCACTGCTCTATCTAGACGTAGATGTAGTTTTCTAGGGAAACATGTCCTACACAGAAAAAAAAATGACATTCTAAAATTAAGTTTAAAATTCTTGATTCAAGCCTGCATTTTTTAAGTATGTTTTCAGGATTAATCTGAATAATCAAGCCTGTATCGGGATTGAAATGGGAAAATAAGCCCAAATTACTTAATTCTCTCTCGGCCTCTCTCATTTCAACTGGTCCGATGGCTCAGTGGTTAGAGTCGCCGACCTGTTTGAAAAAAACATGGGTTCGATTCCCCCCGTCAATTGCAGTCACAAACATTCCCTTCCTTAAAAAAAAATGTTAAAAAAAACAATGAATAAAAAATGTTTAAAAAAAAAATAATTAAAAAAAGAAAATTTAAAAAAAAAATTTAAAAAAAGTTTAAAAATTTAAAAATCATAAAAAAGAAAAAAGAAAAAATTTGAATAAAATAAACGACCAGAATAAAAAAAAACTTAAAAATTTTTTTTTTGCTTTGTTTTAAGAATTTTTAGGATTGAATTCGGGATTGAAAAAATCAAGTATTTCATACTTGGTTTAAGTAAATCCGAGATTACCCCACTTTTGACATCGTTTCGGATTGAATCCGGGCTAAATATCCCGGATTTTTTTTTCTGTGTACCGAAGGAGGACTTAGCAGACCTTAACCCGATAAAAACTCTCGAATTCGTGCGAGAACTAGGTTTGATGGCCGAGCTATAGGCTCAGAAGGGGGCACAATAGATCCGAAGGGTCGCAGTGCAGATTTCCCCATTACAATAATAATAGATGTTGTCCTTGTTGTTTTTGCTGATTTTGTTGTTGTTGGTTTTGTTGTTGTTTGTTTGTATGTACACATATGTGTACATCTCACGAACCAGGTAAGTTTCCAACAGTCTTAGTAGGAACTTTTGTTAGTTAAAACTATACCTTTCGATCGGTATATAATTTGAATTGATAGGACATTCATAGAAAATTTTTTATTCTTCCTGTTTATGTTGCTAGTCGCTTTTCGCCCCATTCGTGATGCTTTCGTCACTAGCGCGTACTGCAGTCCGCAATGATTGCAGAACAGTCAACAATTAAACTGACGTAAATACCAGGAAAAATGCAGCGCCTAAAAGTATGCTACAGATTTACAGCTCTATGTGAGAAAAGATGCCCAATTCGTTTACAAATGTCTGTAGCACACTTTTCAGCGCATGTGCAAAATAAATAGTGAATTTGTTGTTCAATTAGCCAGGTAAGAAATTTTTGTTTAGAATGAGTCCGATAAATTTCTATACAATCATCTTAAGAATGTGGCTTTTGTTTTACGTATACCAAGAACTTTGAAAGAAAATTAATCTGTGTATAGACCTTTGAGAATTAGTTGCTTGGTTCTTTAAGGCCTTTATGACAATGTTGACTAGTCAAGAATTTCTCTACTTATACTAAGTATAAGCTCCCAGATAGTGACTAGCTTCTGTTACAGACTGCTGTAATACAACTTGATTAAGATTAATAAAAATGTTTATTTTTAGTGATCCAATTTGTGATACAATGTAGCGAAATGTGCTAAGGTCGAGTATACTTTTGTTTTAATCTACAAAATATATTCGAATATGTGCTGTAAATGAATGCACTTTGTTTTAAGGTATCCCATTGCAAATAATCAGTAATTCGGTCAGTATTAACCACATCACATTTAAATTAGGTTAGTTTTTTAAATTACTTAATTAGATTGCAGCTATCAGGGTGAAATTAGAAAGATTAAATGTTGACCGATAATTTTCGTCAGAAAGCTAAAAGGAGCAATAAAATCGAATAGGTTGCGATCCATTGAGTAAATGTTTGCGAAATCATTTTGTACTCGTGTGCAATACAATTTATCACTGATAAGTGATAAAACTGATAACACTGAAAACTTCTACAAATTAGAGTGTGTCAGCAACAGAGTGCATATTCGTAGTTGATCAAATAATAACTTAGAGGCTCTATTAATCAACCCTAAGATTAATAGAGGCAGATAGAATGGAGAGAGAGAGAGAGAGAGAGAGAGTGAGAGCATCCAACACGGAGAGACCTAAATGGAAGACTCTTGCACGAGCAGAGGCAGCATCTGTGGATCCAGATGCAAATGAATATATGCGCTAATTAAGTTGCCGAGATGTTTTCATGAGCTGTCAAATATTGTTACCCACTTGGCAATTCACACTTGACACTTGACGCGCTAATTTCCGTTGCAGCTAGTGGACTGTCGCGGGGGGAGGGGAGCGTAGCGCGCTTCCTCCCCCTCAACTTATCTCGATCAAAACACCGAGAGAGTGGGACAGTGAATGAGAGAAAGGGAGAGACAGCGCGTGCATAGAGAGCTTGACAACCAGCGTTCGGAGCGTTCGTTCATGTGGAGATATCGTGTTAAAATTTTGCGCAAGCAACAAAGTTATCAGCTTGAAAATTAAGTTTATTTATTGTTTGCTATGCGGCTAAGAAATACCTGTGTTTGCCTACTGAGAAGCGCCTAGACCAAAGAGTTTAGAGGCCTCCATCCGAGGCCTTTGCACTGGTTCGTCGATCTTCGGTCATACTTTGAAATTCCGTCTAGTGTTTATTGTTAGCTGTTGCCACTTTACGATGCGCACTTCAATCGAGATATCGTGCTGAAATTTCACAATTTCGGTATTGCGAAGTCTCGGAGGCCCCGCCCCAGGTTTTCTATGGCCCGGGCACGTACACAGCCCCCCAAACTCAACTAGGCAGCTGTTCAAAATCATAAAAGTAACTTGTATAAAACGATAAACTCACACAAAGTCCAAAAAAAAGTTTATTCTATTAAGAAATGTCCGATTAATTAATAATTAAATAATTGTTTATCTTCATGTTGTTGTCGTCTTCATCATACGACTTAAGGATCAATGTTTTCTTCCAAATTTGTTTATCAACTCGCTCGCCCAATAATTAAATTAGAGTATAAACAATAATTCGTAATGATCTAGTAATTAGCATTTAGTATAACACATACGTAAACACATGAGTATCCAGCGGACTCCTAAATAGGCAAATATTTATGACAATCTTTTGTTAATACTCATAAGCAAACGCACACTTCATTGATCTTATATAATAAGAACACTCGCTTCGAAGAAAATTTCACATAATAACAACATCTTATTTGCATTATCATTTTAATGACAAACAATCGAAAATCATCCTCTTTCTATTATACTTTTTAAAGTCAAATGCACAAGTAAGACTCATGTTGTAAGTAATTCTTGAGATACTCTCAGTAATAAAAACAATATACAGTCGAACTTCCATAACTCGAACTTCTATATCTCGAATTTTCTCCAACTCGAACTAAATTGAGTGGCAATAGCTTTTACTTGGCAACTTACATATAATTCTGCTTCCGTAACTCGAACTTCCATTAGTTGAATTTCTCCATTACTCGTACAGAAATATTGGCCCGTGCTTCTGTAGGTCAAATTTTTCGGGAAAATCCGCAATAATACTTGAATTTTTTAACGATTCTGTTTAATTCATTAATTAGTTAGGCTTGTGATATTGCAAGATTATTTACCATGGCACCAACACGAGTATTAAAATGTTTATCGCTTAAAGAAATATTCAAACTTATTAGCAAGGATTAAACCCTAACCGAAACCGTAACCTTTAACCGGTAAAAACCGATTCAAATTGAAAACCAGAACTGAAACCGTAACCGAAAAGAAAAGTTTTCGTTTGACCGAAATTTTAAAACCTAAACTCTGTTAACCGAAATAACCATTTAGTAACCGTTTCATTTTTATGGGTTAATTTCGGTTTTTCATACATCCAAAAAAATAATTATTTTTCATTTTTAATTTTGATTTATGATTTTAATTTTTTTATGTTTAATTTTTAATTTTTATTTGTGATATTCAAGATTAAATTTTCATAGCACTGAATAAGCGCAAATAAAATAAGTTTGTTAAATAAAATATTAAAATTGTTAAAATGAAACTTAACTACTTCAGACTTAAGAATATGTGAAAGAAATGTGTGAATGAAACATTAAGAAAGTAATGCTTTTTAATTATAAATATTAAAATAATTATATTTTTGAAAACAAATTTTTTTTTGAGAACCGAAACCATACCGGTATTTCAAAATCGAAACACACAAAAATGGGTTCACCGTTACGAAACCTTTATTCAAAGATTTTGCGTAACCGATAACCGAAAACCTAAATTCGAACATAACCGTAACCGTAACTGAAACCGATATTCGTTTCGGTTTTAATCCCTGCTTATTAGTTAAGAAATTCAAATGTGGAACTAAAAAATTGAAGTGGCTGAAAAAAATGGCCGAAAATAGTTTTCATTATATTATAAAATAGAAAACTTTTTGAGATGTCATTTGAGTCAGCAACTTCTTCCAGAACGAAAAACCCAATTTTTGAGAATATCGACAGGTCTTGAACAAACTTGAATCTGTTTCTGAAAATAACAAGAAAAGTTTGCAGTTTGAAATTAATTTTGAATGAATGAAATTGTAGTTTCTTCTAAAAGACTTTAAAAAAAGAATTCTATAAGTCGAAGTCTCCATAAGTTGAACTTTTTCTTTGGATAATGGTGATTCGAGTTAGGAAAGTTCAACTGTGTAATTAATTTCTCTATCTGTTACCAATATCTTATTTAAAGCTTTAACTTTCCATTTAATAAGAAAATCTTTTATATCTCAAAGTATTTACTCGTAAGATTAACTCAAATTATGTCTCAAAAATGTATAATTATCCGAAATATTTTGTATAATTTTAGTTAAAATAACCCTGACATCACAGTCATATTTCTGTTTAACATAAAATTCGATTCGTGTTTTTCGATTCGATTCGTGTTTTAAAATGGTATAAGAAATATACGAAGCAATTGCTTCTGTGATTTTTTTGTATGCTTTTATGCTGATAATGGATTAAGCCACAGAAAAATTCTAGTCGCGTAAGTGGAATTGTCAACATTTTATTAACTGCAAAGCAAAGACGAGGATATCTGCAAGTCAATCATACCTTAAGGCAGAGGCACGATTCCTTCTTGTTTTGCAACACACGTTTTCAACTTCTTAAATGTCTCAATTGATTAAGGAATCGCGCTTGTTTCATTAGTTGTTCATTACCTAAACAAATTTTACAATAAAAGTCGTAGTTGCTCATAATATTTAACAGAATTAACTGTTTTTTATTTTTATTTTAACTTAAAATTAGTAATGAAAAACTTAATACAAATTATAAATACAGTTACTCACAAAGGAATAGCATTGTTGCTCTAAATAATAAAATTTCTTAGCTCTTACTTATGTGATAAGTATTGGTGTTTATTGTAGTTCCACAATAGTTGATCAAACTAGGCTATTTTCTAATACGGGTATAATAAAAAGCAAATAAAACAATTTAGTTTCTTTTCTTTAATGATATTAGTTGCTGTAAATTAAACATTAGAATTACTACCTAGATAAATAGTTTTACAATATTAATATATGTACAATCTCTGCTTAGTTAGTAATTAGTATAAGTGTGAAGTATTGAAAATGGAATTATTTATGCTTTGGATGAGTCTCTAGCAGCTTTTGGGTCACTTGACGTAACACCTGTAATTTCTCCTGATATTTCTGGGATGTCGCCAGGGACTCGGCCTCGCCGTGATGCGAATGATGATCTGCACTGGACTCGATCTCCGAATGATGATGATGATCGTCGTGATCCTCTGCGGGGGAGCAGCTGCCGTGACTGTGTCCATGACCACCACTGGCACCTGAAAGCAGAAAACAAATTACGAAACTTATAAGCATTGTAAACTGAAAGCAGGTAAACATTGAGGGGGTGTAATTAGTCTGAAGTGATAATTATTGACAATTGTTTGTTTTAGTCGGAGAGGGAGAGAGTGACACTCACAAGCTGAGTGTCGTCTGGGGTTTTTGAGGTCTACAGACGGTTCTTTTTGACGCACTGGCTATCCCCAGTGGCTGAGATGATTTCACTACGGGGTTTTTTCCCAACCTGTTTCGCGGTGCACACAAAACCACCGGCATCTCTCGAAACCACAAAACTGACAAGGTCTATTACAAGGCCAACAAGGCGAAAAATCTTAATAAATTCATTTAATGATAAAAAATAATGTGTCTTAAAAGCGAGTCATATGTAAAGAACCTGTTCCTAATTCCCTCGAATCGATTCCGGTTGACAAAGAAAAGATGTCGAAATCACACACACACACACACACTCACACACACACGCACACATGTATGTATATGTAGTTGATTATCTACTTACCGAGCTGTTGCAATCCAAACATTATCAGAAATCCGACAAAGAGCGCGAGATAAGCCAGTAGGCCGGAGCGATTCTTCGATAGTATCTCAAAGAATACGACATAAATGAGCGTGCCGCATGCGAAGCCCTGCAGAATGGCCGATATCAGACTAGGGCCGCCTCCGCTTTGGCCATGACTGATCAGGATGCCCAGTCCAATGCCCAGGGGACTGACCACGGCGAATGTCAGCACATAGAGAACGGAGAGGCTGAGCCGAGTCCTGGCCACGATCAGTTCGACGCCAACGCAGAAGGCCAGAACCAGTTTGTGGGCCGAGACGGCGCCAAACATGAACCACACCGAGCTGGCAGATGCCTCCAGGCCAATGGCCATGCCCTCGAAGAGCTCGTGCAGTGACAGGGCCAGGACGATGAAGAGTCCTCGCAGCGAGGAGGTGAGCACATCCCCAGAACTGTCCGTCATGGCCATGTGACTGTGTCCATGACCATGATTGTGATTGTGACTGTGATTATGGCTGTGATTATGACTGTGATTGTGGCTGTGACTGTGCTGATGATGATGCACTGCACCATACTTTTGCTGCTCCAGATCATTTTGCATCAGATCCTGCACAGACAGCGAGCCATTCGGAGGAGGAGGAGGCGGAGTAGATGCTGCCAGCTCAGCTGAGTTCGCTGTTGGCGCCGTCGCCGACTTCATCAGATGACTGTGACGAATGCTGTGTCCCCGCTCGAAGGCAGCGCTGGCGTCGTCCTGATGATAGCGATGCATCCACGAGTGCATTGCCTCCTCGATGAAGTACATGAGAAAGAAGCCGCAGCACATGAGCAGCTCGGCAAGTGGAAATGTGAGCTGGCCAATGATACCGCATTCCTGCAGTTGTTCTACAACTTCTTGCACCTCGGGCAGCAGGTGGAGAAAGGTGGTGGCCAGCAACACACCACCGCCAAAGTACAACAGGCACTTGACCACTGTGGCCGAGCGGGCGTTGGTCTGGTTCTCTGTCCAGTGGTAGAATCGGTCCAGCAGGAAGGGAATGGAGCCGCAGAGAGCGCTGGCACAGCAGAGCACCACCATGGCGGTTACCTTTGCCGTCAGCAGAGAACCGGAATCGTCATCATGATCATGATCGTGTTCGTGATCATGATCGTGTTCGTGATCGTGCTCATGATCGTGATCATCGTGACGAGCCGCCAAGTGGCTAACGGGCTCATCAATTTGCAGGAAGCATTTTAAGAAATTATTCACTTGTGTTTGATTCATTGTGATTTTGAATTTATTTTCGTTTGTCTCTACAGATCAATGCTTATTCCTTCTCTCTCTCCCTCTCTTTTGTCCGCTCTTTGTATTTGGCCTATAATCGCCAAAATGTTATTGTTATTGAATCGACAGCAGCTGCATTTGGGATTTCAGTTTTATGCCTTGAATGTCAATATTTCACTTTCGATCCGTCCCGATCCGCACGTTTAAGTTTTCTTCAAAAGGTTTTCTTTGACCAACCCACAAAAAAAACGGGAATCGGCAAAGTGTCTTTTCTTTTTTTAATTTTATTGTCGTTTTGTATTTTTTATTTTGCCGCTGCGCAAGTGTTAAATGCTCGAAGCGATCACACAGACTGATTGGCGATGGCTGAAACAGAGTCTGTTTGGAGCTCTTAACTGACTTGCTTTTGCTGTCGCCGCTGCCGCTGCCGCTGCCTCTGTCGTCAAAGTTGCCGTTGGAAGTTAGTTTTGAGTTTTCTAGCATGCATTTATTTGCTTTGCTCTGTGTCGGCTCGCCCGCCTGCAACATTCACGAGCTTACTCTCCCGACGACGCCAACGACGCCAACGACGACGACGACGACGACTCGTCGGCGACACGTCGCGACGTGAGCAGCAAATTAAATAACCGCAATCGGCAGAAATTCTCTTTTTGCTCAACTTATTGGCTCTCTTCTGCTCTCTACTCGAACGTTCACCTGTTGTTGAGCAAACACTATTTCTTGTCTTGTGCCAAGCATAAACTCACACACACACACACATTAGCAATTGTAGTGGGTTGTACAATGCACAAAGGCCAATGGAATTAACATCTCAGCTTGGCAATTCTCCGATTGCATCCCTTCACTTTTCGCATCGCTGGAGCTAATGACAGAGAGCGAGATAGAAGTATCTGACCTTTAGTTTGCATGTATTAGGATCAAACTGCTTTATGA
Organism: Drosophila limbata; assembly: GCA_963924055.1. Taxonomy (NCBI): domain Eukaryota; kingdom Metazoa; phylum Arthropoda; class Insecta; order Diptera; family Drosophilidae; genus Drosophila; species Drosophila limbata. Next base: position 6,675,799 of record OZ001352.1, read on the forward strand.
TTCAGTAAATATTAAAAGTAACAGCAGCCAGTTTTTCGAACTGTTTATCGAGGTGAAAGCTTTTTCATATGGAACCAAAAAGCTCGCGGTTCTTGTCTTAGCTAAGTCACTTTGCATATGACTTAGCTGCCAATCGGTATTAAAGTGAAATTCTTGAAACTGTTTTAAATGTACTCAAATAAATGACGCTTTGAAAATTGTTAAGTTACAAATTTGCATGTGTACATAAATAGTTTAAGTGAAACTGTGAATCACCAACTCGCTTTGTTAACATTTACTGTGTTTTTAATTAGCTTTTTACAGCCGCCGCTCTCTCTTTTAAAATGCAATTCTGTTAATTGCTGGACATTAGCGTCTCAGCTTATTATGAAGACGACAGAATAAAATAAGTATTTAATTTAAAAAGTGTTGGAAATCCCAATAAAGAAATAATAATAAAAAATAATAATAATTTTGCATCAAACTTATGCCAATAGTTTCTAAAATTAAGGATTGTTATTATAAAAGTTGAAATGAAGTTGTTTACATTTTGAACACCGAGTAATAAATCTATTCCTATTCAGGGCAATTTAAAAACCAATATACTGCCAGTTCTAGGAAATTGCAATCTAACGTAACTTAAGCAAATAATAATATATAAATAGACTAATGACACTACTGAGACTAGTCAATGTTGACTAAGAATATTACTTTATCGTCTGTTGTTGTCAATACAATACTCGTGATACATTATAAAATGAGCTGCGACTTTCATTATAAAATCATCATTTATATTTATTAATTTACATACTTGATTCTCCCGACTTGGTCAATACATTTAAATCAGAGTTTAAAACCCTAACCATAACAGTAACCGTTAACCGGTATTAACCGATTGAAACTGGTAACCGTAACCGAAACAAAACTTTTTAATAATACGGTTAATTTCGGCTCGGTCAAGAATAACATTTAATTACGTTAAGGTTTAATCACCGTTTTCACAACTTAATTTAATTTTAACTTCTGCCCTAATTAATTTATATTTTGATCTCGAAAAAAACCTTAATTTTTGAAATTATTAAGTATTTGTTTTCAAATTTATATTTCTTTAACCATTTTTTAAATTGTTTTTTAAACCGAAATCATATCGGTATTTCGAAACTGAAACATACAAAAAACCGGTAACCGTTATGTAACCGATACATAAATACTTTGCGTAACCGATAACCGAACACCTAAAAGCGAACCGTAACTGAAACCGATATTTCTTTCATCAAGTTTGTGCATCTTTAGCCAGAAGATACCCTGTAATCACTCATATTTCCAAACACACAACTTGCAATCTGCGATCCTTTCCGTAAGATGAACAAAAATGCATGCCTTAATTATTCATTAATTAAATAATGAAAAGTAAAGAACTTTCACAAATAAATTGAAAACACACACATACGCACACACATTTTTAAATAATTTTCTTTTATTTTGTTTTCATTTTTAGCTTGTTTCTGTTTTGTTTTTCTTTTATGTTTCTCGGGGTTTTTCTTTCTTTTGCTTAAATCTTTTATGTTTTGTTACTTATAATTAATAATAAATCATTTTTATACAATATTTATCTTTTACATACTTGTTTTTCAGTTGTCAACTGAAATGGCGCTTAAACATTTCAGCTGTAAATGACTTAAATATTTCATGTGTTTTTTTTTTTGTTGTTTGTTTTTGTTTTTGTCGCTCGCGTATGCAATAAATTTAAACGTTAAATTTGTTTAAAACTGCTTGCCAGAGTTAACAATGTTAACTGCTTTACCTGCAAATTAGCGAAAGGCTATGCGTGCACTGCTTGCCAAACGGTTATACTGCCGCTCTCCTACGCTCCTCTTCTCTTGCTCCATCGGTTCTGTTAAATATGTCAAGTTCTTCTGTTCTGAATGCCTTCTTTCAAATTTGATAAATTTCATTAATGCATGCGCTTAAATAGTTTTGTTTTCTTTGTTTTTTCGCTTTCATTCATTCTCTTTTCCTTTTGTTTTATGTTTTTGTTTGTTTATCAACATTAAAGTACATTATATTGTATGTATAATCTGTTATACTTGACTTTTTATAGAAATATCGCTTTCCTATTATTGTTGTTTAGCATAATTTATTTTTGTGTGATTTACGTTTTAGCTTTAGACTTCATATATAATACAAATGATTTTCATTTAACTATACAAGAAATTTGGTAAATTTCATATGTAATTTATTTTATATTATTATACGTTATCATGTAATGTTTGAAATTTGATTTTTGTTTTCCCATGCTTGAAGAAAATCGCAAAAACACATTTAAAGTTAAGTTTCGTTTCATTCTGTTGTTGTTGTTGTTGTTGTAAAGTTAACACTATTTTCCACATTCATTCAACTTTCATATTATATTCTTTTTATTCATTTTTTGTTCTTGTTGTAGTATGTATATTTTAATAAGTATAAAAAATTTGTTTAAAATATATATATATATATATCATAGAGTTTCTGTTGTTTTTACGCTTTCTGTTAATGGGAAGGAAAACAAATTCGTTCAGATGGGTTGAAAGTTGTTTCGAATTTCTCTTTATAAGTATATTTTATATTTTATTTAAAAGTGTTGTAGTCGTATTCATGTTTGTATGTGTGTTGTTGGGTACGGGAGGCGTAGCTGCAGGCAGCTTTCAGTGTAGTAAGTATGTAAGTATAGTATCACGTAATATCAAAATAAATAGCTCAGTACTTTGTTTTTGTTTTCTCTTTATATTTTTTGTTTTTTGTTTTTTATTTTTTTATTTTTAAACTTTCTTCATTTATCATTAACTAGAAAATGATTGATATTGAGTAGTTTCTATCTTCCATTCTTTTGATTAGCTATTGCTACTGGGAAACATAGTGCCGCCTAAAAGGAGAAGAGTGTGCTACATTTTTATTTTTTGGTTAAGGCTTAATGTGTGGAATTCCAGATGCACTGCTTGCGATTTTTACTAAATTTCGTAAATGTTTGTTTGTAAATAAAATTGACCTAAATACACACACTAATCAAATAAATGCACTAATCTTGTACAAAATGAATTCAACTACTAAAACATTAATCGCAATTCATGTTCATCCTTCGGCTCTAGTTATAAAAATTATGTACAATAGCATATACCTACGCACATACATACATATGCTATGTATGTACATAGATACGATATATTTGTGTAAAAAGTGCATCCAAAAGCAGAGCTAAACAAAAGCTGCCTACGCTAAAAGAGAGGAGGTGAGAGCTACAAGAGATTGTAAGGATTGCTTGGGATACTGACAAGGATATGGGTAGAGTCTGAATCTGCCTTAGGGCGGAATGAAATAGTTTATTTCTTTTGCTTGGCTTTCTCCCTGGAAAATGTTAGCTTTAAATAACAATGTATCTTTAGGTGGTGAATTTTTGAAACATTTTAAAAATTTATATCAAGTTGAAGTTGCTGCTTTGAAGGATCCTCCAATCATACAGAAAATGCAATAAATCAAGAAATTATATTGTTCACTCCGCCCTAATGTGCATATGTGTATTATATGCGCATGTATGTGTATGTATGAACGCATGTTTAACATATATATTGTATATAGAGGCATACGAAATACACAAACATACATATTTAAATAACTTGCTTCATACATATGTTCAATAGTTGTTCGAATGAATTAAATATTTGTTATACGCGTTTAGTAATGTACAATTTGTTGTCGTCTATAAATATTAATGCATGTAATGCTTTGTAGTTTTCATTAAATGATGCTGCACTAGTATTTAAATAAGTTTATATCTGTATATATGTATATAAATATGTTTTAAGTGGTTTTCTCTGTTGAGTGTCAGTGTCAGTGTGTGTGTGTGTGTGTGTGTGTGTCCGTGTCCTTCTGTTTCAAGTTCTTCATCGGTTAAGAGCAATTGGTTTTCCTTATCGAGTTTCAAAGCAGCCAGGCTTTGTCTGTATTATGAAATTATTATGACAGTTTGGTATTTGTTATGTTTCAATAATTTTGTATGTATATTATTTGCATTTTGTTTTGTTTGTTTCTTCTTTTGTTTTTTTTTATTAATAATATAATTAATAATTATAATAATTTATATAATTAACATAAACGCAAAATTGGTAAATAATAAAAATAATAATAAAATTGTGTTTTTGTTTTTGTTTTCTTTTGTATTTTTTTGTTGCAATTTTTTACTGTTTTTTTGTTTTTATGGTATTTAATGTTTAGGTTCATTTTTTTGTTTTTTTTTTTTTTAGTTTTTGAATTTGTTGTTTGTTTTTGCTTTCTATTTTCTGTATTTATATAAATTACAACGGAAGTGTCGGTGTATTTGTAGTTGGTGTTGGCGTCAACATCGACGCGGATGGAGGATAACGCAACGTGTGCTGCGACGTTGCTTGTTGTATGTAATCCTGACTTGGATTATTCAATACGCTATCCCGTGAGTTTGAATGTGAAGTGGCGCGCAGCAATGTGACTGCCTCGCGTTCTGGACTACATTGTACACCGTCTAGTCATTTTTGGCGCGTTGATTTCTTCTTCTTTCGTTTAAAGAAACAACAACATCTGGAATATAAGGAACCACTAGAAACAGTTACAAGAGAGAACCAAAAAGAGAGAATTGCGCATTAAAACGACAAAGCAAAAACACCAAACAACGATTGATTCATCATTTATAGATTGATCGATTGATCGATAGATCGATAGATCGTCATCAACATACTTTGTTTCATCGACAAGTTCGACTTCGGGCTGCTGAGTGATGGGTGTGTTCGAGTGTCCGGCCGTGGGATCGTCCGCATTCAGTTCGCCATTTGTCGAACTCACAACCTGTAACAACAACACGAAAAAGAAGGCAACGAATTGCCCAAAATATAATTGCATTAGTAACTGTTTAATCTCGCACATACACTAAACATAGAGTATACATATTGTCTGCATTCTTATTGTGTTTTTCGTGATTATACATATTGGACGTATTACACACTTTCTTTTATCTTATTATTGTAATTGTATATTTTGTTTAGCGCTAGTCAAAAACTTTAAACAATTCAATTTGATACTGCCAGAGAAAAAATAACAAAATCAATGGCCCATCTGGAGTTCGATGAGTTTTAGCTAAAGGTGTGCTACTATCAGGTGATAATTCCAAGTGAATTGTGACTGAACACTACATGTGAACTAATTTTGAAGACTTTCTGATATCTGCAAACGAGACTCGAGTATTTCACCTTCATCTGATACTGAACTGAATGCTGATTTTACATTCAGTTAGGCTTGTTCTGTTAAGCACTTTAAAAAACTATTTTTTATATAACTTGTGTTTAGCTATTGAATTTGAAATATGACCTATTACCCAAAATTGGTAGGTTGCTTTGGTAAATAAAAAAATAAATTAAAACAAATTGATTTAAAATTTGTACTTAGAAATTTTTAAATAAAAAAAACTTTTTTCGACAAGCAAGATTTGTAAATGAACTCTAAATAGATATAAACTAAATTATTATTTTATATTCTTTTTATTTACAAATAACTTTTAAAACAAAAAATCATTCTTTTTTATGCACTCTGATTATATGATTAGAGTTGGATTATGAAAAATGTATAACTCTTAAGAGAGTATCCTGAAAAATATGTTTTATTGAATTGTAATCTTACAATATTGCAATATTTAATGAAATTAATCCAACATTTACTAATGGTATTTCTAAGTCTGGATTAACTTTTATTAAGTGTCTAATAAGGTCCATTCTATTAGTTAAAAAATTGCTCTAGATGTAAAACTTGTTTTCTATTAAGAAAAGTGTGTTTAATAGAAAAAATCCGATTACTACAGAGATTGCCTTTCCATGTTCAGCTCGTTTGCAGTCACACAATGGCGATAGATCACAATTGTGTTTACTTGATTGATAGAAACGAGACACGTTCACATACACAAAGGACACACACACATACATGTAGATAGAAACAATCACACATAGAAAACGTTTCAAACTGGAGGACACAGGCCACAGGAAGTTTATGAAATACCTCGCGCTCTTTGTTGACCCTAAATATGTAAGTATGTAAATAAAACTTTAAAGCTTATTGTTTCGGGTAGGCAATTTAATTGGACTTGATGATATAGTAGTAGGTAGCAGATAGTAGTAGTAGTAGTAGTAGGTAGTAGATAGAATATAGTAGACAGTAGATAGTGGTAGGTAGAAGTGGGATCTCGCTTGGCTTATTTCTTAGCTTCGTCCTCGCAGTCGCTTGTCTCATAAGCATCAAATGGGCTATCATCGTCCGAGCTTGAATCTTCGGGCAATCTCTGTAATAAGTTTGGCTTCACAATATCTGTCTCTGCATTATAATGGACATGCCAATGAATTTGCAATTGTACGATGTATGAGCAGATAATGAACTTCCAATTAATTTTTATGCCGAATTCTCACTAATTGTGCTGTGTTTTAGTGTGTTGTGATTTGTGTTTATGTGTACGTGTGTTTGTGTGTACATGCAGTGCTAAATCCTTTTGCAGGACATGCATAGAGATCGGTGTTGGTTAACGCCATGCAGTGCTGCAAAAATGATATCAAGATGATTACATCTATTTATCTCTATAGATTTGATTGTCTCATTCGCATGCATTCGTTTTAAAATTACTTTTATTATAATCGGAACAGGCTGTATTCAAAAAAGAAAGTCCGAGAAAAAAAGAACTAGTGGAAACTAGTGGAGCAACGAGAGAACAAACAAACCGAACGATAGTACACTTGGGATATTGTATATTGAATTCAGTACCTTGTTGAGCTAATGTAGAGTAAATCAAGTGAAAACATTAGAATTGAAAAGGCCAAAAATATAACAGTCTGCGAGTAATTCAATGAATAAATATTCTTTGTTGTAATCATCATCATCATAATCATATTATTCAAGTATGCTTATATATAATCTATATGGATATATATTTATTGTATGTGTACGGGAATGTGTAAAATAATGTTGACATACAATTATGTATTCATGTAAGTAAGTAATGAATTTTGGGATAATGTCAGGCATTATGCGAGCAGGGAACGAGGAGAGAGAAAGAACAGGAAGAACATTTATACTAAGAATATATATACGTATATATGCTATATATGTTGAAACCAGAATTGAAACCCAACTTTTATTTATTCGGGCTGCGAGCGATCTTCGCGAAATTGAACATGAATATATTTACAGAAAACTGAACAGAACACAGAAAACGAAAAGATCTTAAAGAGATGTTGTACAAATTTGTCTGCTTATTATTTTATTTATTTATTTTTCTTTTCTGTGGTTTGCCTGGCTTCAGCTGGACTCGGGACTTACCTGCACTGAACCATGCCGATCGGCGGGTGTCAGATTGCCAAGGGTCGCACCCGGCTTGGGCACGTCCGGCCACGCAGCAACACCTCCTTTGGCATTTGTCTGTGGATGGGTCGGAGATTCAATTGGTTCGTTTCGTTTCGTTTCGTTTCGGATCGGATCGGATCAGTTGGAGTTTCGATTTCGGAGTGTCGGGTTGTAGTATAATGGGTTTCAAGCGAGCGATCAATGCATAAATTTGTCAATTATTAATTTGTCAATTTATCGATGTATTTATTTTTGTTTTTCTTTTTTCTTTTCAATAGACAGACTAGACTCTAAAATTTGGTATCTAACAACAAAAGTATAAAACTAAAGCAGTTCAAGACGAATGTGCGACCAATAAAACTAAAGTTATTACATCAATATAACCAAGATTAAGTTAAAACATTTAAAGCCAAAATCAAAGTCCATAGTTTTCAATTGTTTGAAGGTGTGTGTTAAGTGTATAATGTGGTTTGTACAGCAGCATCAACTAAGTATTTATGTATACCAGTAGTTAGAACCGTTCACCAAAATATCTAAGCCCAAAAAAAGCAGCAATTCTGAAAATGTGTTAGTGTCTTCGAATTGAAAGTAAGCTATTTACATAAATATTTGTATCTTGGAAAGCTTTCAACTAGAGCTCTAAATCATTTCGACATAATTCTACCCATCTATTTAAATCGAAGGATCTTAATGGTATGCTGCTTAGGAGAATCTAAAATGGATATCACAAGCCTCAAATTCGATAAACGACTGAAAACCAAAAGACTACTACAAAATAAAAAGCATCATCTAATTGCATACAAATATATAGCTTGAATAAATTATAGCAAATTACATAAGTACAAGTACGATAAATGTATCCCTCTCTAGCTCACTGAAATGACAGATATTTATTTATGCATTTTTAAGCATACTTTCAATTTAAATCGATCTTTGTATAATACAGCATTTCTTGATCTTAACTAACCAGAACAAATCAAGAATGTCTAACCTGAAGTATTATATATTCTTCATTCTCATTATCAATATCATCGAAATCAAAATACGAGACGTCCTAAATCAAAATACGCTCAAAAGATCAGAGAAAAATAGACAAACCATTTTTTTTTTTTTAAATTAAAAGCAGAGTTTAAAAATAAATAATAATTGTTGGAAGTTGGAAAAGGAAATTGCAATATTTATAGAGTAACAAAGGAAGAAGAAAATAAAGTATGTAAGTTAAATGGAAACTTAAAGCTTAGTAAAAACACACAATAAAATAAGTGTTTGTCTTATAACCGGGATTATTAAACTAAATCAGATTTGGATTAAAAACAAAAAGAAAACAATAAAAGGAGAAGTATCTCACAAATATTGGTCAGTGATAAATTAACAATACTTTACCTTAGCCGTAACATTATGACGATCTTTATTTGGTGAAATGATGACTTCATGGCCAGTTTGCAGAGATCCGACGGGCGTCGACTGTGAGCGTGGTTGGTCAATGATATAGTAAATATATGGATGCAGTCGATTTGGTTATCGATTTTTAATTTGTATTTAATGCACAGTTGAGGATATTATATATATTCGAGTTTTAGACACACAAATACACGCATAGACACATGAAACGGTGTTTTGATTGATTCATAAGTTTAATAATTGTTTCATATTGTTTTGTTTGTTTTTTTTTTTCGTTTCGTTGTTGTTGTAGACAGGAAATTTTTAAAGAGAGAGAGAGAGAGAAAGAAGAGAGTGCTGTTAGAATGGCTTCGATTACAGTTAGTTTCTTTTGGCCTTAACGCTAGTGCTTAACAACTATTTATTGGAGCTTGCGACAAGCATTTACCAACACTGAACAAGCAAACTATCTTTGGCACTTTTGGCAATATTCTTCAGCAGAGTACATGTAGTGTAAGTGCAGTGTATTGATTGTGATACCTTGTCGGATTTATTCTTGGCCAAATACGAAGGCGCCGCATTTTTAATGACCTTCATTTGATCCAGCTGGTCCTTGGTCTTTTACACACATACGAGTACAACAATACACAAAAGTAAAACATCTTAATCGGATTTATAAGCAACAATTGCAAGCAAACAATTTAAAAACTAAACAAACAAGAGGGCTCCGCGGCTACAGTCGAGTGTGCTCGACTGTAAGATACCCTGTGCCTTGGCACTCAGATAGCCTAATACGTATTTGCACCCCATTAGGCACGCTAAAGGTTTGATGACGCCGCATTAGGTTTTCGACTAACTGTTTGTGTTACATCTGTATGATCTAGTAAACCGATTTAAACCAAATTGGATCAAAATGTAAAAGACATAGAATACTGCCAATCTGTGAGCTCGGTTGAGATACATATCTCCTAAAAATATCATACTAATTCTATATATTCGATCAATCGTTCCTATGGCAGCTATATGTTATAGTGCTCCGATGTCAATCAAATTTAATCAGGATGTTTGGGACCATCCTATATGAATATTCTGTCAGTTTGGTTTGGATATCTTAAACAACAAACAAGTTTTTCATACTAAAACTTGTTTTTCGACTGATTGTTCCTATGGCAGCTATATGATAAAGTGGTCCGATCCAAATTAAAAAACAAACTTGATCTGCGTCCGGTATCCAGGAACCTACATACCAATTTTGGGGTCTCTAGGTTCTATAGTCTCTTAGATCGGTTGTCTCAAACAGACGGACAGACGGACATGGCTTAATCGACTCGGCTGTTGATGCTGATCAAGAATATATATACTTTATGGGCTCGGAGATGCTTCCTTCTGCCTGTTACATACATCACACAAATCCAATATACCCTTTTTGACCATTTTCAATGGGCACAGGGTATAAAAATATACGAATTTGTTGTTTTCCATTTTCGTTTTTACTTTTTTTTTTGGTTTGGGTGTTACCGTTTTTCTGGGCTATGTTGAGTGGTCTCTCTTTACTTTAATTTGGTAATTGGCGCTTTATAAAAATATATGAATAAACGAAAAGAAATAACATCGCGCTGCAACAAGAATCGAAATTGAATTGAACAATCTGGGGTCCATCATCATCATCATCATCTTCATCACCATCATCATAATCATTATCACCTGCTGTAATGCTGTTAACGGGCAGCTTTGGCTTGCATGCTTCCAATTTAACTGAATTGAATTGATAACTCTTTCAACTGTTAACTTAACCGCTGGGGTCTTGAACATGCTTTTAACCCATTTCGAAAGTGCATTTGCAAAGTTACATGAGGAGGCGCATTATTCAAGTGTTAAGTTAATGGATAATTCTTTATATTCTTAAGATTCCTATAAAATTAAATATGAATTTAGAATTCGGCATAGATGCATGTATGTACATGAGAATGCGTATAATCCTCTTTTTTATGTAGTTGTAGTAGTAGTAGTTGTTGTTGTTGTTATTATAGTAGTATAATCAATGTCTGAGCGAATATTATGTGAATCGAATATACTTCAAAATTGTGACCTACCATTGTCTTCCCTGTCCAATCGAATTCGCCCTCGTCGGTGTAGCCCTTACGTTCGAATAAGTCTTGAAACAGTCTTCGCAGAAAATCATAGTCGGGTGTTTCGAAAAAATCTAACCGCCTCACATAACGCAAATATGTTGCAAACTCCTCGGGGTGGCCGTCACAAAGTACCTGTAATATTTCAAATAATTAGTCAAAGTTCATACAAATGTTTTCGATTGCAAATCAAAGCCACAGATCTTCAGTCAAATATAACAAAAAAATTTGTATCTTTCGTACATTCATATTATGGTTAACATCTCTTGTATTCATCAAATTTTAAATTAATCTCTTGTAAATTAAATTTAAAAAAAAAACTAAGTATTATATAGACGTTTTCAAAACTTTGTAATTTAAAAAAAAAACATTTTTTTTTAAAATGTTTTAAATTTTTAGGTAGAATCAATCAAATTAACAAACATTTGTATTATTCGTTAATTCATGTTATTCATCTTTTGTTTCATCAAACTCTAAATTATTTTTGTTGCAAATTCTATCGCAAATTTGTATTCATATTCTTGCAATATTCTAAAATATTTTAAAACTTTTAAGCAAAACATTTTTACAAAATTTAAATTTAGAATTATGTAGAATCTGTCAAAGCCTAAGACTAAATGGATTTACAATCAAAAGTTTTCTGTCGAAGACCACAGTCGTCCATTGTCTCACCTCAATGGGTGTTGCACGTTTTGTATCACCGATTTTTTGATATCTCTCTTTGAGTGTATCAGCCTTAAGGCCTTGCCACGGCAGTGAACCTCTTAAGAAGTACATAAACATATGACCCAGGGCCTCCAGATCGTCGCGCCTCGACTGCTCGCGTCCCATATGCGTATTGATTGACATATAGCGAGCTGTACCGGTCAGGGATTTATGCTCCCGATATGGTATATGTCTATTTGTATCTAAATCAATGTATTCTTTGGCCAATCCGAAATCTGCAAAGTGTTGGAAATGTTTAGAAACACAAATATTGATTTGATATTTTAGCTTCAGTCACTTACCAATAATGTGAATAATTTTCTCACGTTTTGTTGATGTTCTGCCAATGAGAAAGTTCTCTGGTTTCACATCCCTATATATTAAGTGCCGACTATGAACATATTCGATCCGGTGGAGCTGTGATTTTCATTAAAATTATGTGTTTCAAAATGTTGAAAAAAGATAAAAAGACATTCGATTAGTTTTTGTAGTTGTACAATATGTAAAATACACGTACACACACACACACAAGTCTACCAAGGAGCAGAAAACGAAAATAAAAGTTAAAAAATTTAATTAAATGTTACATTACTTTTGCGTGCTCATTGACAGACTGTGGAATTGTGTTAAACAATATATATTTGTTTTTCATATAAATTAAATTTTTTTTGTAGTGTCTCAACTAGCTTAAATTGTGATTGTTGAATTTGATGGCAGCGATTTTTGGTTTTTAAATTTATTTGAATTGATTCGAAATTGATTGAAATTATAAATAAACGTGAACGCACTTTAAAAATGCAAACTAAAATATTTATCAAGTCAACTACGTATTAAATGTACATGCAGAGTTTTTTTTTACAACTTTTATAATTATGTATAATATTTATTATTTACGATTTGTACAATGAACGTTGGCTGTTAATAACTAAATTTTAAATATTATGTATATATTAAGAAAGCGGCATTATTATGTGTATGACATTAAAATGCTAAATATGATAATGCTAAACTAAAAGTTAATAAAAAAAAAAAAAAATTAATCCTTAACCAGAAATTACCAATATTATGAGTGAGAGGTAGTAAAAAATAAAACATCCTCTTTGTTGTTGTAGATGTTAGTTGGCAAAATTATAAGAAAAGAAAACATGTTTTAAATAATAAACTAAATAAATAAAATTACCCAAGCAGCCCTATACTCACTCATACACTCACAATCACACACACAATACACATTACACACACACACTCACACAAAATAAAATGGGTTGGGGGGATATAATGTGTGAATTATTAAATATTGCGCTGAGGGGGGCTAGTGTTGGTTAATTGCCTTAACTGCTACCAGTGTTGAGTACGTGAGCAAAAATGTGAAATGTACTGAGAGAAATGCGCGTGCTCGAATAATAAAAAAAACATTGTTGCTTTTGTTGTAATTACTAATTGCAACTGCAGTTGCATTTGTTTATGTTTTTTACTCTTGTTGTGGTTGTTGTTGTTGTTGTGGTTTGGTGGTGGTTTTTGGTTGTACTTACTAATTGTATAGCTATCAGTAGTACGCTCTTCAAAGTAAAACGTCTGCCGCAAATATCGAACAAATCTTCAAGTGATGGACCAAGCAATTCCATAACTAGAGCATTGTACTTGCCGCATGGGCCGAAGTAATATACTTCTGGTACACCCTCTGCTACAGGTCAACAAATTGCGGAAATTTTCAAATTGTATGTGTGTTGTGTGTGTGTTTTTTAAAATGACAAGCAATTTTTTTTTGTTTTCGGGTTTGTTTTTTTTTTTGTTTCAGTGTTGAGCAGCGCACAAAAGTAACGTAGATTTTGGGAATACGTTGTTGATTCGTATGTTGTTGTTGTTGTTGTTGTTTTATGCAAAGAAACGAGATATATAAGGGAAGAGAGTAAGAAGAAAGGAGAAATAGTGAGGTGAGAGAGAGACAAAAAAAAACATTTTAGATATTATTTTTGTAATATTGCAGCTTAATTTTTTTTTTTTTTCCATAAAGGGAGCACCGGGCACAACGAGATATAGACGAAGAAAGAGAGGAAGAGAGCGAACAAACGATAGTCAGATATTATAAGGCTCTTTTAGGTTAGTTTAGCGCGTCTTACGTATATTACCACCTTTTTCTTTATGTGTATATTCTGCGTCATCATTTCTGAGAGTCAACAGCGAAACTGTGCTAAAAACAACAAGAACAACAAAAATAGAAATTCTCGAAGCATATAACGAGGAAGCCTGTAAAACGATCCTGCCCAATCTTGACTGATATCACAACAAAAAAAGTGGCTGCAGTCTATTGTTATTTGAGCAAAAACTAGATGTAGTTGTAAGTGGTATATTAATAGGTATAACAGTGCCTGTATAACACTTAAAGCTAGTAGTAATTGCATTTTTTGCACGCCTAAAGGCAAATCTTAATCGTAACTTAGGTGTAGAGTTGAGTGTATAACCGTAATGTATAACAGTATGTGTTGTTGCTAGAGCGTTGCCACTTTAGCAAAATATCTCTTTGGAGCTGTGTTAGTAGTTGGTTAAAAATAAGTTTAATCATATAGAGCACATACAAAAAGTTGTTCATTAATAAAAATGAAGAGAAAACAATTAGGAGGAAATTCGTTAACTTAGGCAACTAATAAGACTGTTGTTAAAATGCTTTTGCAATAGTTTTTTTTTTTTAATTTTTTATAGTATACAAATAGAAAAAGAAATTTGTTCTTTATTATTTACATAGGAACATTGTAAGTATAAATTTTGCCTATTTACGACGCTTAGTATACATGCTTTTAATTTAATTTTTGTTTGTTGTGGTTAAATAGCGATTTCAATTTCAGTTTTGTTTCAAATGTGCTACAACCCAAAGAACAAAAAAAAAAACAAGATCTTAATTATCTTTAACTACGACAAAGGTATGTAATTTAAATGTTTGGAATACTTTTTCCACTACATAAACTAAAATGTTGGCACTAACGTTCATTGTGTTGTGAGTTGTTCTAAGGGTTTAATATGATGATTTTTTTTATTTTTTGGTTTGGTTTGGTTTAGTTTTGTTTTTTTTTATTTATATAATAACAAAAATTGCTTGCTAACTTGAAAGGCTTAGCCGTTGAGACACTTTGCTTTAAAATGTAATTTACAATTGAAATAATAATGTGTAGAACTGTTTAAGCGAAGTGGCATACGGAATTCACATGCAACTGTTATACGACCATGATACAAAAGTACCACAAACGAATAAGTCTCTTGGTGGGCTTTCAAAACTGTTATACTGTCATGTGAAGTCCGCGACAATTCGCTTAAACAGAGAAACAAAGAAATGTTTGGCCATTTTTGCATAAACTTACAAGTTGTTTCGCTATCATCAATACAGTCTTAAGTGAAAATTTACGGGAGCAAATATTGAAGAGATCTTCTAATGATAATCCCAATAACTCTAAAACCATGGCATTATAACGGCCACCACAAGTGCCCAGGTGATAAATGCGTGGTATGCCTTCTGGGGCGTTATCGGCTGTGGGATCATCGGATTGGTTGTTTTGTATTTTTTGTACAGGGTATGTGCCATGCCATCATAATGTGTTATGCAATAAATCAGTCGATTTTTTTGGTGGTTTGGTTGATTGGTTGATTGATTTTGGTTGTCGCACGATGATTAATATTTGATTCAGGATTTTCAATGTCGGTTTCGGTATCATTTTCAATTTCACAGCGGATGGTGTTTTTGATGGTTGTATGAAGGAACAGAGCAATATACATACATATATATATTGTTTTTATATAAAAAGAACAACGAAAAATAGAACGATCGAAAGTATAACGTAAGATTATAAACAGATTGAGTTGAGAAATCAGCATATAGTAAGTTGGTGGGTATAACATCAGAACAATATAACAGTAGCACAGCTGCGGTAGCTGCCCACAATAATAGTATAATTATATATTTTCTTTTGTTTTTTTGTGTGTTTAATATTTGTTTTCTTTGATTTTTTTATTTCAATTTAAATCACGCACCGACCTCCAAAATATGCTTGAGAAAATCTATTCATGTCTTCTTCTGTGTATTCTTATAGCACTCACAATACAAAGTGTTATACAGAGTTGAGTTTACAAGTTTGTTTATCAAACTAACGAAGGTGGTAACGGTGCAAAACATAGTTTTATTGGAGTAGTAAGGTTGGTTAGTAATTTGTCAATAGGTCGACAAACGGGCATGGATAAAATAAATTTAATTTTATTTTTTTCTCATATTTTGTTAATTGTTTGACTGTTGTTAGTGTAAGGAATATTTTTTAATATTAAGGGTTATTTTAGAAACATTTCAACATACCATGTGATCCTAATAGCTTATAAAACCTATACTCTAAGTGTAGTTGCGGAGCCTTTGACTTCATAGGCTCCATTTTTATTGCTACATGTTCATTGTTGTAAAGATTTTTGCCTGCAAATATGAAAAAGAGATAAATATAATTAGTAAGTTTGTATATGAAATGAATAAAACATTCGTTATAAAAGTGGTGCAACCCAACCCATGCCTAAACTCAGAGACTGCCACAAATACATACAAATAATGCACAACATGCTCATGGGCGAAACTGAACTGGACATAGGTTTATCCAGAACTAACCAACTAACTAACTAGCATGCAGTTTACCTTTCCTACCTGCAACATTTTCTGCGCCACGCCCACCAACTTGAGCGCCTCCAAAACAACACAGGCGACGACCTGACCGTTAAGAAAATAACATTATAAATTCAAATTTTCCGTATCCCAAATATATATATTTTTACTCTGATTATAATCACAAATTATTATTATTTATTATTGTTAGACATTTCCTCAAGTTTATTACACGCTTCTTTTAAAAACACTGGCTATTATTAAATTTGCAAATTAATGGGGCTTATAGAATTCAAAATCCAAAACAAAATCGCTTTCTTCGGTCTGCTGAATATTGAATACCCTTACAAATTGCACTTGTGTCTATCCATATTTTGTACATTTAATTCAACAATAACATTTATTTTATTGAGGGAAAAATTAAAGTTATTCAGACTAATCATTTCTGACTGTTATTTCTTAGCACAACTTTTTAAGTGGAGTTAATAACGATTATTTATATTGCACAGCATTTAGGCCCATTTTTCAATGTCTAAATAAGGTGTTTGATACTTATTGAAAATATATTTTGACGTAAAATGTATAGAAATTACTGTCAAATTTTAATTTATAACTTAGATACAGTTTATAAGTACATAAGTACTTAAAATAGTTCGACTTATTAAAAGAGTGGAATTGTATTGATTAACTTGAGGGCATAATTCAGAAAAACAAATATTTGAAATTGAGAATCCAACGGATTAACAGTTGTGAATTTATAAAGAAAATTGTTGGCATTTACTACATATTCTAATTAGATGTACAAAGTTTAGAGCACATACAACAATTTTAGTTTATTCTCCCAGGTGCGAAATTATGCCATGAATGGCAACGCCGCAGAGTTAGTTGGTTATCTGCTTATCGAGACGACAACATTGGGGCCGTTGATAGAGTTGTCAGGCCAACACTCACATTCGCATATTCACACTCACACTCACATTCGCATATTCATACCCATATGCGAAAGGGCGCATGACTTTGATTACAACAAAGCAAATTTGTATGTGGGGCAACAATACGTTTGTTTATTTTTATTTATTTAATATCAAGCAGAAAAATACAATTGTGCCACAAATTGTATTTACCATAAATATGAAAACACAAAACGTAAACAAAAACTCATCTTTATCTTGGACTGTCTCCGAATTTTCTATATTACGCAGCTGGCAGTAAAATTGTCTAAAATTACTAAAACAAGCACAAAAAAATATAGTTAAAAATGCTTAGAATCTCGAAAAATCTCCATCCATATAAGAGAATATTTTATAAATAATCTGTTTTCAAAAACCAAACGTAAACAATATGCGTTCCATTGAAACTTAAAATATAAATAAAGCCTCTCACTATTCACTATTTTGAAAACGCCTCTTTTAAAGCGTCACAGATTCTGTGAAAAAGCTAAATAATAAATTGAAGCACTGATGTAACTGACGACAGCAGTGACTCTCAGACTGTGGTTCCCCTCAATCAGATTTTATAGCCGTGTCGTAACTCAAGCGAAACCAAAACTGTCATGACCTAACGCAATACGAGTAAATTTACATACTATAGACATGCATGTATATAAGATCTGCCTTCGTCATATCTGAATGGGTACAAAACACAAACATGTACACTGGAAAATCGACTATATTTATATGCGAAAAGGCATTGCGAAACGCCTTCCAAATAAGAAAAGATTGACCAACAACAATAAAAAACAGTATATATTCTATCTAATTAAATGGCAAAAACCCACGCAAGCCGGTTATATATCTGTACCAAGTAATACAAATGAATTCAATTTCCTTAGTTTTCAAAATTTGTCTTTCTTACGAAAATGTGTAAGTAGATATTATATAGATGATGCACTTATATACAGTGGCTCACAGCTTATTTCAACCAGCACAAAAAGCAACTTTACTCAAAACATTCAATAACAACTAACTTAAAATAAATAGTAATAAATAGTATTCACAAACTAATGTTATATCAATTCATAATTTGAAAATATTGAAAATATTCGAAAATAGTTCCTTAAGCTACTTTTTGTATGAAATGGAGGAAAAAGTGGCTAAAATAGCCATTTTCAGGATTTTCAAAAAATTATAAAAAATACTAGCAGAAATATTTTTGAAAATTTTTTTTTGCAGACACTATTAAAATTCTTTGAAGAATTTTTTTGCATCCCAACATTTTTTGTAAAAAATCGAGGGTAAAAGTTGAAAACGTGGATTTTTACGAAAACTCAAATATTTTCGAATATTTTCAAATTATGAATTGATATAACATTAGTTTTCTGTGAATACTATTTATTACTATTTATTTTTAGTTAGTTGTTATTGAAGGTTTTGAGTAAAGTTGCTCTTTGTGCTGGTTGAAATAAGCTGTGAGCCACCGTAGATGATCAATTTATAGAAATTATATCACAGCAACGTAACAGTGCATTAACAGCGCACTGTTGATTCGTCCAACTCAAACTGTGCGCCAATGCTTTTCAAACTGCGCATTGTATTTTTTGAACATAATGGAATATTTTTAAGCAAATCATTTCTCTTTCAGCCTCTTTACATAGCAAAATTGTCAATAAACACAGCTGGTTCTAAGATAATAATGGCGAACAAATAAATGTTTCAAATGTTTTTAGGAAAACAATGAAGTGCCTAAATAATGATTAAAAAAATGCTGAAAATACTGCATTTTAAATTGGAACGCTGTCTTGTAACTCTGCACGAAATAAGCTGTGAGCCATTATATGGCCTATATGATAAGTAATGATTAATGACACGATAATTAATTGTAGTGACGTTATGCATATATATAAAGATGTAACCCAAATGATTTTCGAGCTAAGCTCCCAAATCTAAATCTTTGATTAAGCCCTGGATACTCATATGTGCTAATTAAACACAGCTTTTGTTTTCTTTATGCTTACGCATACAGACACGTATGTGTCTAAACATTTACATATATTTGTTTGTATGAATTTGTGTACCTTGAAGACAAATAACTGCGTGACTCATTCATACAAATAAGGGAGAGAAAAAACGCGGGCGCCAAACGCCAAGAAAATTAAAAAGCTACCTTCTCGACACGAGAGTACCTGACTGTGCGATACCCTGTGTTTTTAAAAAATGTTATTGTTCCCAACTCTCGCACTTTTATCGGGTAAATGCTAATGAAGGGAAAGAAAGACATGATAAATATGTGAGGAATAGGGAAAAGAAAAGAGTCTGACAGCTGCAAATTAGTTGTCATTCATTGTCAACAGTTTTAGCAGCACTGAGCGTTTGTTTGGCTACCTGTTGCCAATGTGATAAGTCAACAATAACAGCAACCACAGCAACAGATGAACATACAAACATACAGTATGCAAATGCATAAAAGTGGCAAGCCCCACGAAAAAAGAGAAGAAGAAGCAACAAGAAAACATACAATTTTTATAAAAGCGCATTTAGCAAACAAAGCAAAAACGACGACGACGGCGACAAAACAGATGGCAGAATGGAATGGCATTTTATATTGTATTGTGAAAAAGTTCTCGTTGTGGTTTCTCTGCCTGCCATTGTTCTTGTTGCTATTGTTGTTGTTGTTGCTATTATTGTTATTGTTGTTGCTGTTGGCAGCCATGAAAAGGAATGCACATGCAAAGGAAGTAACAAACGAAAATGTCTACCCAAATAATACTTGATGCCAACGTCGCGTCGCAAGCATGCCAACAAGACAGTAGCGAGACAGAAAGAGATGGCGAGAAAGAGACAGATAGTTTTTAAGAGTTAGTATGAGAAGAGGCAAGAGAACAATCTTGGACTTTTTGAGTCATAAACATAATTTACAACTTATTTACAGTTACAAGACGTTGGCGCTTAAACTCGCAGTTTATTGCAATGTCTAATGATGCGAGATGTGATTTTGAATTGAGGAGATCTTAAAGTCTGTTAGTATTACATTTTTAAAACTATAAATCTTAAAAATAAAACTCATTTTAATAAGCTTATATGAGAGTTTCTTCAGCTATTTCTTCTAGAATTTCACAAATGATATTAAAAACAAGCGTCTTCCCGACTTCCCGTTACTTATTTAAATATATACAAAATATTTGTTATTGCATACTTTTAGGCACTTACATTGCTTAAAAACCTAAATCAACCATTACCACCTTTCTATTTGTCCGATCTTGTTACGATTTAGTAGGATGATAGTTAATAGTAGTATTTAACATTTATTACCGGAAGCGGAAACGAACGTGGCAAAAATGTTAAACAAACTTCATCTGTATGGGGTTTATAGAAGACTGTATGCCAAATTGGGTTACTCTAGCTCTTATAGTCTCTGAGATCTAGTATCTTACACGGATGCTGATCAAGAATATATACACTTTATAGGCTCGGAGATGCTTCCTTCTTCCCGTTGCATACATTGCAACGAATACAGTATAAAATTTTACTTATTTTTTAAGTAAAGGGCATAAAAACTTCTTAAGCTAATCGCATTGTTAACTAATAATTTCTGTCATTGAGAACGCTGATTCCTTATTCACAAGACTATTTGGACAAACTCTAAAAAGAAGCCAACTTAATAAATAATCTCATCTCTTTCTGATCAACGCTTAGAACGCTCCTCAATCTACAGCTACCCCAATATTCCTCATTCGTGAATTGAATAAAAATAATTGTTAAAATTAGTTAAAACTAATGTAAATTGGTCAAAGACTTACCTAAACGCAATTCGCCAAAGTTACCACAGCCAATTTTTTTGCCAACACGAAAATTTGGTCCGACCATAAGGACACCAGTTGTGGTGCTTACAGATTGGCGGGTGGAATACATGTTATTGCTTGCGCTTTTACCACCGACGATGGTATTGTTAGCCACATTACCAGCGGATGGACCGGCAGTTGTCGTCTGTGGACCACCGCCACTGCAAATAGAAATAGAAAGTATAAATGGATCATTGATTAATACATTTCAATTAGTGTCTGTGTACATGTCAGAGTAATAGATGTCTGTATGTATGTGAGAAATGGTATTGATGATTGATGATGGGATAGATAATTGGATAAGCGAATGATGCAACAACCTGAGATAGGTCTTAAATTTCTCAATTAATTTAGGCGCCATTAAAACGAATTTAACGAAATCTAATGAAAACGGAAAAATAAAACAAACACAAAATTTAACGAAACTGATTGACTTAAAAATATTGAACAAAACGATTAATAAAACACAGCCGCGAAATTCCTTGTTTACAAGATATTCTCTCAGCTGCTGATTTGTTGTTTCTTTTTCTTGTGTTTCATTTGTCAGTACGTACTCGTTTTTATTAATATTGTTACGATACATTCAATTTTGAAAGACTACAAAAGCAAAGCATTCTATTTTTTTTATATCTAAACTTTACATTTCTTAACACAATTTTAAATAAATTAAACTAATATGTTGAGGCGAGCAGACAACTAACTAAAAACGTAAATACATTACATATTCAATTGTTATATTTATAAATCATTCTTAATCTATAGAAATTATTAAGAAATATTACAGAATTTAATTGACACAAGAAGGAGATAAGAATTTAATTAAATTGCCAATCAATTTAAATTTTTATGTTTCACATAAGCGATATTTATTCGACAACTCTAATTCTTTGATTAAAAAACATATGAAATAAGGATTTAAAATAAATTGCTTTTTTATGATTGAAATTATCATAACAAATACTTTCTCCCAACGTATAACTGGGCTTAAAAACTTGAGGGTACTGCCAAAAGGACAATGACACCAAAAACTTAACGCTTGTATTTTTAAATGGCCACAACAAAGAGACACAACTACTGACAGAGCCCGCAGCCAATCGTAGAAGCTGTCGAGCTGTCTTTTGACCAGCTCCGACTTCAGTCAACCGACTCAACCCGGCGTAACGCCGACTGACGCTACCGACTGGGGCTGACTCATTCAGAAATACAGAATTGCGAGTATGAATACGAGTAGATTCGAAAAAGACAATAGGTTTTTATTATTTGTCTACAATATGCGTCTTTCTGGTATTGGGCGTGGCGTGAAAAGTCTTCTTTAGTCTTGCAAATCTGGCTCAATGTCAGGTCAATCATTAAAATTATTGCAACAATTGCCGCCTCCCTCAGTTCATCCTCCTTCCCTGCTGGCTCCTCAGTCACGCCTGAATGCAAGGCAAATAGGAAATTCAAGGAGAACGCAATGTGTTTGACTAAGGTCTCAGTCTTAGTCTCAGTTTTCTTCAATAAGTGGCGTACTGTGTTTGGCATTACCCTGACCTTTCCCTCAAGGTATCAGGAGTAGCATGCGAGGTCTATAAAAATGCAACATTTTTTTGTGAATCATCTCAGATCGGAAAAGTTCTCTTTATGAATCAAACAAATGCACAAAATGTTGATGAAGATAACACAAATAAATGTGATTTTCTTGAGTTCCACATTAATTAGTCACAAGCTCATATATACATCTATCTGTTCACGAGCTTACAGACACCCACACACATACATAAGCACACCCAAACAGTAACAAACACCGATAATTGTACCGTTAAGTGTTGCTGCAAAGGAAAAAGAGTATAAACCAAGCGATAACAATTAAAGCCAAGGCAATAACAACAATCTTTCCGCCTTGCAAAGTAACACAGCTAATACTCTGTGAGTATTGAGTATTGTCAGTGGGGGCCAAAAGCAAGGAGAGAGTTAGGGAGGGGGGGGGGGGAGGGGCCAACGCACCAAATCGAATGGAAACTCAAAGAAGAAACGAGTTCTTAACTCCTCGTTTGTTGTAGCTGTAGTTGGCTGAGTTGACTGCCTGTTTTTATGGCTTAATATCCTGCGGCCAAAACTGGTTCAATCCCATCCATCGATCGATCGTCTCGGCCAACAGCTCCACTCAGTTGAGTTTCAGTTGTTGAGTTCAGTTTCTTTCGGCTCGCTTGCTTTACTTTGTTTTCTTTACAATTTTTTTTTTTTTTTGATTTTGCTACTTGACAAACGAGTTCTCCATCTCTCTTACTCTGTTTCTTAACTTCTTTGTTTTAAATCGCATGTTTTTTTCTTTTTTTTATGAATTAAATGTGAGAAAAAGGCTCAGAGCTGGGGGATCGGGACAAGCACACAGCTGGCCGGAATATCATTGACCGGTTTCTAGGTTGCTCCCCATTGCGAAACGAAAGACGGAACGAATTGGCAATAACCCCTCCCACATATCTAGACAAATAACTGTTCTTTGTTAACTACAAATTGTAACAGAATATTTAATTATAATTTACTTTTGGAGTTCTTACATTACTTGATATCTTGATCAGCTTTTATAGTACATAGAAAGTTCGCTGGCAACTCAAAATATTCATAAACAAAATTTTAAATTTATAAAATAAAATAATTTTTATGAAATATTTTGATTAAATAATGAAAGACAAAAATTAAGATAAACTTACTTTAATATCAAGTTTAAATTTAAGGGGGTACCCCCAATTGATTGATAATTTCATGATAATTTTCATGACCTTTTTTTAAGAAAATGACGAAACTTTTTAAAACGACCATCATGCAATTTTTTTTTTTTTAATTTTACATAATTAAGTAACAAAATGACGTTTTGCGGTGACTAAAACTGTGGCGAACTGAATTATCTGAATCAAGAAATGTCGATGGATTTAGCTAAATAAAAGTATAAACTTGTGTTTGATTGAAGGATTTAAAAAATATACACATTTTTTCAAAAAAATAAAAAATCGTACCATAAAACAGTACATTTTTATGTTTGGAAAAAGCGCGCCAAGTTTCAAAAAGATCGGTTCAGTTGTTTTCGAGTATTTTCGGTCAGCGAGTTCAAAAATGTCATTTCGAGAAAAACGCTTTTAAAGTTTCAATTTCAGTCGTTTACGTATGGAATTCCAATCTTTCAACGCTTACATCTCAGTCAATTTCGTTGGGATCGAAATTTTATGAATGTATTCTCTGATATTTATTCTTTAAAAATAAATTAAAACAAAAAATGTATTTTTCAAAGTTACTAGTGGGGGTAAGCCCTTAACACTTATCACAAGATAAGACCATATTGGATTAATGTATATATTGCTAATAACAAAAACTGATTTTAAAGAAAATAAATTACACAAAGAAATGAGAAATAAATGTAAAGAGGAGGAGGAGGAGGAGAAGAGCTAACTAGATTGAAAATCAATAAATTAAAATAAGCCATTGGCTAAAAATAAAACGTTTCCATGCAAAAGGTGGCTTTACACACATTCACACACACATATAAAAAAACACACACACACACACATACAGAGACAAACGCTCATATACACCTACTAACACACAAATTAGAAGTGCGCTCTCCCATGAATAAATCAAGCACAAATTGAACACAATTTTGAACTAGAGTAAAAGAGAGAAAGAGAGAAAGAGAGAGAGAGAGAGAGAGAGAGGAAAGAGCGAATGCCACGCTAAAGGGTGGGGCAGAAATATGTTTTGAAAAATCGTCAGAGGCGGAAAATCCCAATTAGAATTTGTCAGACATTTGTCATCGCATGGCAACACAGCAAAACTATCAAATTATCAACAATATTTGCCAAACTATTGATTTGATCGACAATGCGACACAGTGCTTGTCAAACTACGGATAATTGTTTTTAATACAATCAACCGCAATGTGACTAATTTTTCAATTTAATTAAGCACAGAAATAAAATAAAAATAAAAACATGATACTTAACAGAAACCTTAAAAGTATTCTAGTCACCAATTATATAACAGACAAGGGAGGTGGATAACAGCCCTAAAAACAAATAGCGCTTAAAAGTAAACAAGAAAATTCACCGAAAAAAAAACTGTTCTTGTTTTTATATAGTATGCACATTATAGAAACGCCTGATAAATTAAGTAAGCTGATAAGCTGTTTGCGGAGCGTTGTCGTTATCAACAACACTGAGCTAAGCTAGTCCCCGTCCCCGACACAATCGTTTATTTATATGGGGACTTGACCTGTGACGCGCTTCACATTTGCCGCCTTTTTATGCTTTGCGTTTTTTAAATGCAAAAATTACAATTGCGATGTTGCTATTTTAAGACACAAATCGATTTCTTTATAATTGTCAGACATGAGTTGAATTTGAATTATGAACATAATAAAACACCTGTCAAATAAATGCAAGTTTCTTCTTACTGATTATAAGCCACTTAAGAAATTCTTCACAACTTTAAACGTCTTTTATTTTCGTTCGCTTAGATTGTGAACTCTTTCTCTTAAAAGGCGGGAATTGTTCACAAATCTCGATACATTTTAGAGAACAGAAATCTTAACACTTTCAAATCTTTGAAATGCTAATGTCGTGCTCATTTATATTTAGAAGAGAGGGTACAAAATAGTTGCAAAGCCAAATATATTCATAATTCAATTCCATTGACAAAATGCCAACAATGCGCATTGTTATTGCTTTTATTAGTTGTGTATTATATTATTGTTGCTTGTTGTTTGTTTATTTGTTGTTGTAATCAAATTGCCGCACATAACATGCCAATATCCATTTTCAATGGCATTAAACGTTAAAAAAAAAAATTATTGAAAAAGACGGCGAATGAAAGGCGTATAAAACGCGAGCATCAGAGCAACAACAATGATTTTGTTCACATAACACAAATGAACAGCCGGTTGTCCCCCTTGAGAGTTGAACACCCCACCCCACCCCACGCCATGCCATGTTTAGAGAGACAAGCACAACGAAATGATAAGCAAAGAACATACACAAACACACCCACACACATACCCAATAATAGACACTTGAGCACACACACACACACACACGCTAAACAAGTTGGCTAGATAAGGGCGCGTTGATTAGGGGCAGCTGTCGTCGCTGACAGACAATAGCGAGTCAAAACGAACGAGAGAACGAGAGCGATGCGAATCGTTTAAGAGAGTGCCGGTAAAAAGAACAGCAACGAGTGCAGCAGCCCAAGCAGCCACCCGCTGCAAACAGCGACAGCGACAGCGACTGCAGTTGGGTGGCTTTTGGGGTTAGGCACTTGGACGTCACAATCTAATGTGTATGTGTGTGTGTGTGTGTATGAATAAGAGAGAACGGCGCCTCAATGGCCGATTGACCTTTGCAAGCTAGATTAACTGTGAATATGTCTATGCATCTACAAAGTCGTATTTACCTAAACGTATGTATGCAACTGTGTCTATGTATTGCTGCATTGGGGGCAATCCAGACCAGACCATGCAACGAGCACTTTAATTAGTTTAGCCTGAATTCCATACACGTGCAAAGGCTAAAATCTATGCAAATGAGTTTTAGAGGTCAAACTTTATCAGTAAAATGCAGCAAAACGCCCACCCAGTCAATTATATACACATATACATGCATATGTACATGTGTACATGTATGTGTATATATAAATTGTCTGTAATTTGCTTTCTAGTGTCTTCTTCCTGCATAGACAACATTTTCGCTCGTTAGCATTGCAAACCCGCCACCCAACCCCTACCCATTTGCATTACATTTGCACTCGATTCCTTCCTTCCGCTTGACGGAGGACGCATTCTTCTACGCGACCCCCACCCCAATTGAACTGCAGTAGTGAAAAGCCTCACGTGCATTGGCAACCACAATATTTGCTGCACTGTGGGTACATGCATGTCTCATCTTGTTGTGTGGAGGTCAAAGTCGCGTACTGCATTTTAAGCATTGGCGCTTTTATTTCATTATTACAGGCAAGAGAATCGAGAACTGGTCACACTACTCGGATACAATTCACAGTTTGGTATGCGGGTTCTGTTCAACACATGTTTATTACACACACACACACACATTTATGGTGTATGTATGCGCAATTGTTATACGTTTGTTATATACTGTACTACAAACTCAAACTAACCCGGCAAACTCCGTCAAACGGCGCTTTAAGTTCTGCTTTGCTCTCACGTGCTCTCCCTCACTCTCTCACACCGCCGTGGTCTCATGCATCGACGTTGACGACGTTGCGGGGGAGCCTCGCTCTTCTTGCAAACTGTAAGCACAGCTGTTTCCTTTGCTGTTGCTGCTGCTGCGGCCGTTCACTCGCGCGCTGATTGGCTGGTACTTCTTCTTCTTCTTCAGTTGCTGCTGCTGCTGTTGTTGTTGTTGTTGTAATTGAAACTTGTTTTGATAATTGTTTAAATGTTATTGCAATTTTTTGCTTCAGCATTTAATGCACTTGATTTATATTGATAGCTTTTGTGGGCATTTCCTTAAAATTATAATAATAATATTTTTTATGTAGCTTTGGCGTTAACTTATAGATTTCATATTTTTTACACTTCACATTTCGCCAAAATATTTTCTCGCTTTGATTATTTAACGCCAACGCGCTGCGCTTTCTTTTTTACACAATACACACTAATCAACAATAACAATGGCAACAGTCTTCACTAAATTTTGTTGCTTTAGTTTCGTTTGCTTTTGCTTTTGTTTTGTTTTGTGTTTGCCGCTGTCAGTCGTCTACAATTAAAGCTCAACTACAACACTCAGTTAAGTTGTTGAGTGCTTGGAGTTCGAGTGAAACATGTAAAAAAAATTTTTAATTTATCATATCCGTTGTGCTTTGTCTTTGTCTCTGCCTTTGTATGCGGTTATGCGAATGTGTTTGTGTCAGAGAGGAATAAAGTTTTTTGTGGCCCTGGTCATATGCATACGATTATGCTGCAATCTGAGACACAACTTTCGCCACATTATGAAATTTAAGAAGCAGCGCCCCCAACTGCTACCTTTAAC
Organism: Drosophila limbata; assembly: GCA_963924055.1. Classification (NCBI taxonomy): domain Eukaryota; kingdom Metazoa; phylum Arthropoda; class Insecta; order Diptera; family Drosophilidae; genus Drosophila; species Drosophila limbata. The sequence continues at coordinate 6,703,795 of OZ001352.1, forward strand.
AGTTTTTTTGCAGGTCAAAAGTCTGAAGACTTAATGCACACATACACATGTATATACGTATGTATGTACGTACAAAGAAGAGATACAGATACCGAAAAGGCAGGCAAGGCATATAGCAAGCAAGAAAGACAGGCAAAAAATAAATTGTAGAAAAAAGTCATAAATAACTCGAAAAACCAGTTTGTGTTGCCGGTGTACAAACCAGGCAGCAACAAAAACATCAACAGCAGCAGCAGCAACAACAATAAACAAATGTGCAAGAAGTGCTGCTGCTGCTGCTGCGGCTGTTGTCCATTGCTGATGATATTTGAGTGAGTGAGTGAGAAGGTGAAGTAAGAATAACACTTAAAACTCGTTAAAGTTGTGCAGAAGGAAGAAATAAAGCACAGAGGCAAAAAGCAGACAGCTGACTCAAATCAGAAAATAGATACGACCGCACACTTACATACGCTGCTGTGCATGTGTGTGTGCTAGTGTGCGAGAGACAACGACTCTTTAATAGACTTTAATACTAAAAGACAGAGACAAGCTAAAGATAATAAGTTTTTTACAGTTTGACAAATAAAGAGCGGTAGAGCTCAGGTGCATATTGAATATAAAAAAAATACTGTGCAAAACAAGCGTAACAAATGTTAGTAAGATAATACTTTTATTTTTGTGCGTAAACTAACTTTAGAGATTGTGGCAAAACACTGGAGCAAACACAAATTAACAAAACGTCACAACGAAAGAGTGATTAACACAGATGTACACACATACACATGTATGAATGTGTGAACACCCACACAGACACTCACTTAGCCACGCATGCAACGGCATACAGAATTTCCTCCATGCGTGTGAGTGTGTGTGTGTATTGTTGCTGCTATATTTTTTTTATGTTATTATTATTGTATGTATGCACACCCGCAGTGCTCCGCGCGACCGAGCGTTGCAAAAACTACTTTTTTTGTTTGTTTTAAGCCAACAGCGATAATGACCGCAAGGAAATGACAACTGCTACGGCGCACGATCGAAAACGAACTGAGCAGGAACGAGCGCCAAACTAAAGCAACACCGACGAGCGAGTAACCATTGCGAGAGACCCAAACGAGAGAGAGAGAGAGAGAGCGCGCCCTCTCTTCCTCTCCCAGATACAGATACAAAACACTTGTGCCTGTAAGCGTGTGAAAATTAAAATGCGGCAAATGAGCATTTTGTATTAGTATGTAATTATCGTTGTTGTAGCTGCTGATGCTGATGTTGTTTTTGCTGTTGTTGTTGCTGTTACTGTTGACGCGCCGTAGGGGAGACATATAGGCAGGCGGCAAGCAGGGAACAACAACACTGGAGGGCAGTCAATGTGCGAGAGAACGAGCGACATATTGATAATGATAAATAGTTGCCAGTGTGCGTACACACATACATATATCATCTGTGTGCATGTGAGTGTGCACATGCGTCAGAGCAAAAACTACAATTCAAACTCGTTACACAAACAAAAAGCACCTGTCAAACACATACCCAGATAAATGCATACACACATATACATGTTCAAGATTTGTGTGTGTGTGTGTAATTCAGTAATGCCGGCAGCAGCAAAGATCTGTGCAGCGATTGAATGTGACCAGAGTTTGTAGATTTAACTGAAGTTGAGTGAGACATGCGCAGGTGCTTTGGCCTCCTACATACATACATACATACATACATTACTGTGATACAATAGCAACTGTTTGCTGTTAGCTTTAGCAGCGATTGCCGTAACAGAAACGTGTGGTAAATGTTAACAACGAGTACATTTATAAATGGGTTTTCCATTCACTCTTTCGATAATACAAATATAACTAAACATTGCATTTCAACAGCTTAGCTTTTCATGACTTTTCTTTTTTTTATTACCAACAACCTCTTATTTACAAGGTATGGTTCGAAAATCATTTCACAGGTCAATGACATATGTAATTGGGCGATAAAAACTGTTGTTCGCCCCACCAATTGCGTGAGATAATTACTGTGAATTTGAACAATTGCATCTGTTACTGTAATCTTCTTCCGCTACATTTTACATAACTAAATTGACTTACTTTTTTTTAAGTATTCTCGACTAGTAAAAGTTATTTATGTATATACAAATTCTTATACAAAAATATTTCCTTTATTTCCCTTACTTAACACAAAGTTGACATACCCCAAAAGTTTATTAAAATTACTGCATACCTTTAGGAGCTCAAGTTCTTAAAAATATTAAATTAGATTTAAATACTCTTATATTTATCCGAACTTAATGCGATGTAGTAGGATTATAGATAATAATAAAGAATTTGTACCACCCAAAAAGTAGTTCTAACTTAAAAACTGTAGCTAGCAAATACAATGGTTTAGTTCTTGCAGTGCGAGTGCTACCCATTTTTATTGAACTGGTTACCCTAGCTCTGAAATTCGCTGACATCTAGGAGTTCATACAGACAGACTCGGACGCTGAAGCTTTTCAAGCTGTTATAGCGCATTAGTATACTCTATGAGTAATGGGTATAAGCAACGAGGTCGGTGTCACATTGTTGCCAACCAACGAACTCAAAAAAAAAACATAAAATACAACTTTGTGTATGACTTTTATTATTTAATAGTGTTTGAGGGGTTGGACTAACCTACATTTTGCGCATTCCCAGCGAAAAAAGAAACAACAACAAGCAACAAGAACAAATAGTAGAATAGTAGCAATAATATTGTATAGGCTAGGCCATGTCAGGATTGCCACCTGGCCCACAGACCACAAGAGGCAAAAGTTGCGTGTGGCGGCAGAAAAAAAAGTGGCTTCAATAATCACACTCAAATGCTGATGAAAACTTGACGAAAGCGTCGGTCGGGCCGAGAGTGAAACGGGGTCAGGGAGGTGGATAAGAAGAAGGCTAAGGCGATGAGGAAGAAGAAGACAAAGAAGAAAAGACTAGGCCAACAGTGAACAGCAGCTGTGGCACATAAAAACAAGGACAAATTGCGGATTTAGCAAAAAGAATGTGAATGTAAAAGCGTATACACACAAAGAAATAAAAAGCAAAGCACATGACTTTTAGAGCAGACAACACAGCACAAGTGGAGGAACGATGAAACGATGAAACGACAAACGTACCAAGTGACCCATCAAACATTATGCGCCGATGACGTCATTAAACACTTGGCGACTGTCAATGTCGTCAACGTAGCACATTACTCTCTCGCTCGCTCTGTGCCTTTCCCCTCTTTCTCTCTCTCTCTCTTCAAGTGTGCAAAATTATGTGTGGGTGCACATAACAACAAGCAAAGATAAAACCATAAGATGTTGACGATTAGCAACAACAACAACAACAAGAAATTGAAGAGATGATGCGGCCACTCTTTATGTTAAAGTACGTACGTATGTATGTAAGTTGAGCAGCATTGTAAATGAGACGGAAAGAGAACAAAAAGAAGAATTTAAGAATGAGTGCAGTGGTCGTCAAATAGAAACGTTTCTACGTGTGGGCGTAAACGTGAAAGAATGAATGTGTGTGTGTGTAGCAATCGTAAGAAATTAAATAACGTGTGCATACAAACAGAAATCAATTGTTGATAAGTAAACGATGATTACTTTGCTTGAACGGTTTTTGCCTTACATACTTACAAATGTGAATACATGGTATGTAAAGAAAATTCACTTGCTTTCATTTACAAAACACCTTGCCAAGATGTGTGAAAAGAATGAGGGGGAATGGAGCTTTGACTACCGCAAATATACTCGTATGTATAAAAATAAAACAAGTTGCACCGCAAATGGACGTCAATAGCAACGACAGTAGAAGAAAGCCAATAGTGTGAAAATTTCATCTAATTAAATTAGATGCCAGTCATGCTTGAAGCCAACAGGACAGAGACAGAGAGATGGAGATGGAGACGATGAACAAGGTGCAAAGTAAAAGCCTGTCAAACAAATCGATGAGATTAAACGAGCGACAGCAAACAGCAACACCCACACACACACACACACACATACCATACAGATACACACATGCACAGCTGACAGAAAACTTGGAAGAAAAAAAAACTAGGTGCAAAGTTCAATAAGGCATCCATAGTGTGAGTCACAAAATGACTTAGAATAAAGAAAATAATGACCTTATCTTAAAGTTTTGAATATATAGTTAGTTAAGTTATTGTTTTGACTAGTAAAAAAATGCAAATATTAAACTAAGATTTTGTTTATTTACAAAAAAAAAAAAAAAACTTGCATATAGTTAGTCAAATTGTTTGCATTACAGATTAGTACAAAACCATACATGCATAGATATATTTATCAATCACACTTTGCAACTGTAAATAACTGTACCATTCTCACTGCACTCAGTGTACGAATGTGGTTGGCTTTAAATAAGTTGACATGTCCATGACAACGCGCCTCGTTGTTACAGCCACAACCAGAAGAGTCCTTTACAGTGATAAGCAGTTTAGCAGACGGCACTTCACTGTGAATGGCAGTGTCAAGTGACTGACAGATATAAGCTGTTCATTACTGACAGCTGCTTGAGGGGCGCGCCTGAAGGCGATGACAGCCCAGCCAGTGTTGATTAACTGTTGTGTGAGCTAATACATTTTCCCCCCTCCCATAAATAAAATACGACAGTAAACAGAAATTAGTGTAATACCAGAAGATAATATATTTTTAAATCATCCTCATTATCATAATATTAAAAAATAACAACATTTATTTTTAATGATTTAGCTCATTCATAAACTTTACCTATTTTTTTTTATTTTAAAATTTAGTAAAAATAATATTGATATTAATATCAATAATATCAATAATTTTAATTTAACTTGAATTCTAGTTAAATCTTTATTGTTAAAGCTGGTCATTATAATATTTATATCTCTTTATTATTTTAAGTATTTCCTTCTCCATTTTCTTTTTTGCCATTAAAGCTCTCATTACGAATATTACACATTTATTATTCAAATCCTGGCACAAGTTGCTCTGCACTCTTGCGGCAATTCTCTTTCGCCCGCTCTACAGATTTCAAGTGCAAAGCAAACGCCAAGTATTTTTGAAAAGTTTTTAAAGCCCTCTTCCCCTTCCCTTTCTGTTTTAGAGCTGCCTTTGCAGCCGCTCTATTTGTCTTTGACTGCGTCGTCATCTTTACCATCGTCTGGCGCTTTTTCCGCCACGCTGTCGACAGCGACGTCAACAGCGGCGAAGACGGAAGACGTTGACTCATTAGAAGCGTTAACAAGTTGGTCAAGTTTTCAATTTTCAGTTTTCTTTCTTGGTAGTTGGTAGTTGTTCGTGTAACCACGTCGAATAATTCACTAACCAAAAGGCCAAGTCTGTCAATCCGTCTGAGTGAAAGAAACGACAGCCATAGTTGAGTTGACCAAAAATTTGCAGATATTTAAAATGAACGCAGGTCGGTCTCAGATGGCAGGACAGAGACAGAGAGAGAGACAGAGAGACTGACGGCGTTGACTTGGAAGCACTCTCGCACTCTTTATGAGTATATTTAGTTCTCGTTTTTCCTTTTTACGGAGTGCCTTTATTTTGTTTACACTGACGGCATTAATTAAGGAATCTTTTTCAGAGTAAAGTTTATTATATTTTTATATTTTTTTTTAATTTTTATACGCTTAAAGCATAAATTACATTTTAATTAATTAATTGCTTTTAATGCAATATCAACAAGCGTACAACCCACACACACACACATTCAAGTAGTATCTGTGTGTTTCTCCCTCACTCGTGTTTTTATCTCCCTCTCGCTCGTTTCAAATGAGGTCAAATAAGCGACATATCAGCAGCGTCTGTGTGGAAAGCTCAATAACCCCAATCTCAAGTCCAAGTTAACGCTAGGCTCTCAGGGTTTCTCCGATAATTACAGCCTGTATGCAATATTCATGCACTTCACAAACCAAATGATTGAAGGTTAAATAATATTAATGTTAGTCAAATGTTTAATCATTTAATTATGAACATCACGATAGACCAGACACAAAATACACAATAAGTGCAATATAAATGTTAACACGGTGGAAAATGTACAATACAACAGCTATTGACGATATTAAATATTGTTAAAAAGGTATATATTAAAATACAGTCGAACTTCCCTAACTCGAATTACCATTATCCAAGAAAAAAGTTCGAGTTATGGAGAATTCGACCTATGGAAGTCTTTTTGTTAAGTTTAGTATACGCTACTGCTACTCAATTTAGTTCGAGTTACAGAGAATTTGAGTTATAGACGATCGAGTTAAGGAAGTTCAACTGTAGATCTTTTAAAGTCATCAAGCTAAAAAAAAATTCAAAGTTATTAAAAGCTTCACCCAAAACAATGCTCTAACTGAAACGCAATATGGTCGGCAAGAAACTCTGTTTTATTAAATTCTTATTTGCACCACTCAAAGTCGTAAAACTACCCGAATAATTATTCCCCAAGGCCCCATTGTTTTTCTTAACTTATTGGTCCCACAGGGAGCCAAAGCGATAAACACACTTGGTACGAAAAATATTAGTTCCTGTTTATGGCAAAAGGGAAATTCACAAACAAAAACGCATCATGAAATGGAAAAACCAGCACGATAATTAATATACTTTTGTGCATTGCCTAAATCATAAGTGCAAAAAAGGAATATATAAGAAAGAAACAACACTAAAATCTATATACAAATGAAAAGACAAACTAAACTAACAATAACCTAGAAATGTCAATAGACCTAGAGCAAGGTAACAAAACTTACAATAACAACTACTTTATACCAACCCACACACACACACACACACATACGTATGTACACACACACACACAGATGCGGAACGCTTTTCCGATTGCCTGACACAAGAGGCCGATATCTATTCAAATATCTATACATAACTTATTTAAATGTATGAATGCTTGTATTTGACTTTCCGCTTCCTTAGAGGAGGCCTCGCATCTATTATAGATTTAAAACCCATTTTGTTCTTCAACCCTCGTGACAACAAGAAATCGCATTACAAAAGTGCGGAAAAAGCACCAAATAGTGGCGAAAATAATCAAAGAAAATAAGCAAGTTTAAATAGAATTGATGTTTGCTAAAAATAGATTATTAGGAAAATCAACAAAACAAAAAAAAAAAATAAATAAATGAGCAAATCAAAACAAAAATCTACTCAATTTGTGGCTTCGACTCTTTCTTTCTTTTGAGGCTAATGACGAAAGCCACGCAGCAGAGTAAATACTCAAAGAAAAGAGAGCATCGATTGGTTTTTATATACACACATACGCACACACACACACATGCATCTGAATAATATACCATTTTCAGAGCACACAGGTGTCATCTGCAACAGCACATGTAGATACAAATTTATGTTGCTAAGAGAGACTGGAAGTTTATTTAATTATTGTTATTTGAAATATTGAAATTATGACGTTTACTGTACAATGATAAAAAATGTAATTCCCCATGAGAATCAAAAGATTCTGTGCTGCCAACTTTCCAACAAGTTTATGGTCAGAATTTCTGAGATATTCAGCTATAAAAAAGCAAAACTTAATAGATTATTAAATGAAAAGTAGACTAAGCAAAATATAGTCAAAAATATATTATTTTTATAGTCCCTTTTTCAAAATTTCTTACGAATCGGTTTAATTGTTTTTTACTTGACATTAATTAATATACATTATAAGTCAAAGTATCTTTGAGTTATTAAACCGAAATCTTAACTAGGACGTAAAGAAAATTGGCCTGAGTATTTATTTTCTTTAAAGTATACATAAATAATCGTTGGCGCATTGACGTATTATTTCTTCTGGAATTATCTAATCGTCAAACATTTTGCGAATTTATGTATGTTTCAACAACAGCCTGATAAGGAAGCTACAACATTATAATGTACAGGTTTCTTCGCGTTATCAATGTTTAAAGATAACAAACAATTGGTGATATTGTTGTGAAGTCGCCATTCAACAAGAAATTCCTCGATTTCTGGTATATTTATGCAAATATTAATTGTATAAACATTAATTTATAATATAAATTGTATAAACTTTAAAGTTTAAACAATGGGTTCAGCGGAAAGAGAGCGTTTATTATCTTGACAAGCACATTGTTGAATTATGTTGAAGGGAACGTGGTGTGATTTGGCCAAATAAGTGTAATGCATATTAGTATTTAAGTAATTGCAGAACAACGCACAATATTCGGAGATAGGAGTAAATAAAAAAAAAATGTAAATCTTGTCATACCACAAACGGAATGCTCTAACAATCGCATTAAACCAACGTTGAATGAAAGCAACTTTGCCGTTGGAGAGTTTACACTAGTCATAATCATTTATTGGATTTAGCACTCACCTGGTTTGCCGCTCCCGTCTCTGCATGTCGTCGTCGTCGTTGCTGTTGTTGTTGTTGTTATTGTTGCTGTTGTTTACTTTATGCTGCTGTGATTTTTGTTGTTCTCGCTGATACTGATGGTAGAGTTATTATTCGGCACGCTGCCTTAAATTTAGTTTGAAAAACGCAATCACTTTCCACAAAATTTTGAAAGATAATAAACGAAACAAATAGCAATGGCTATTGATTGTTGATAAGATTGATCCAAAGCGTAGTTGAAATGCGAAATTGCTGCTCAGAGAGTTTGTTTAAACTGTTGAATGTGTTGATTTTTTATTTGCTTTTGTTTGTTGCAGTTGTGCGTGTGCACACAAATGCACATGCAAGCACACACACACACGCACACGCACAGAGACACACTCTCACACACTCACACTCACTTAACGTCCACGCATGTCGCGCATGCGTCCAATGCATACGGGAAGGAAAGCAGGTAACACTGTTGCGCTCCTTCTGTTCTTCTCCTCCTCAGCCCCAAAAACTGCCGCAACTGCCTAACTGTTCTATGATTGGTGTTGTTAGCTTACAGATTTTGTTGTTGTTCTAGTATTTGCTGTGGTCTCAGTGCTGCTGATGCTGATGCTGCTTCTGCTGCTGCTGCTGCTTTTGCCTTTGCTTGACATTTAATTGTTAAATTTGAGCATTTTCTTCAGAATGGTTAACTCTGTTGACTGTTTGTTGTTCTATGCAGTTTTGTTTTGGTTTAGTGTTTGTCTTTATTTGTGTGTGCCTACTTTCTTGCCTGGTGCGTCGAATTGTTGTTGTTGTTCTTGTTGTTTTTATGTTAGATTAAGAAAGGCAGTTACGTTCTATGTAGTACTAGGTAAACAAATAATTTTGGCTAACAATTTAACAAACACACTTTTGCACATTTTTCCCCACAAAATTTTGTAAAGTATCGTTGACGTATTTTGCAAATGTTACGCCAACGACAACAAACAATACTATTTTAATTATTATTATTATTATAATTTAAATCGTGTTGTCAAACAAATCAGATCGTATTTGGCGCGTGCACGTTGAATATTATTTTATTTGACTTTCTCTTCGGCTGCTGCGATGTTGTATCTGCACTTTTATGGTAGACGAGCTGAAAATTAAAAAAAAAAAAAGTACAAACAAGTATTGCATTAGTATAATTATTAAAAGATCTTGGCATCAGCAATTGTTCAAATATTTACTATTTAAATGTTATCAAAGAATACCATAATGAAACTGAAGCAGTATTTTGTGGTATGTTTTCTTGGCAAGAAACGGTCACACTAAAGCTGAGAGAGCCTGTCGCATACATTGATTTTCATGTGCTATGTTTGCGCATAATTGCTGCAAATATTGTTGTTTCTTTATTTAAACAATGTTCAAGCAAATTTAACAATTCAACAAAGCCTTGACCCCTACCAAAATTTCATTACTACGTTATTAAACAAGACTGAAACTTCAGATGCACTAACAATGCGGAGGAAGTTCCCAAAAAATTAGGCCAATTAGTGCGTATACTTATATGCACGTAGATAGCTTGATGAGAAAAGCAAAAATTATTCATATTGGCTTTTTTTTAAACAAGAAGGCCTCTCAAAATACACTGTTTCTATGTACGTGATTTTTTATTTCATTTGCTTTTTAGATGCTTTCGGCACGCAAAAAGCTTCTTTTTTCAGTGACCACAAGACAACAGGGTGCAACTGCCTGAATTTGCCATATTTTTTTCATTGCCAACGCGTCATTGCCCGTTTCTGGTTTTTTCTAATTAGGCAATTAAATTAAGTCAGTGATAGAACTTTTAATATTTGTACCTTTTCGAAAATTTTGCACATATTCCTCACCTACGCCTCATTTTTCATAGCTCACTTACACACGCGCGCACATACACAGTTACACACACACACAAGCGCTGGGCCGATTTCTGCAGTTGGAAAGTATATGCATGCGATTATGCACTAAAACATTTTTTTAACGAGCCCTTGCTGCTTTTTTGTAATCGCTTTTTTGTACAACTTAAGCAAACACTTTTTAAATATTTTGGCGATTCGCCATTAAATTGTTTTGCAAAACCAAACGTACGCAGGAGAGCACGAGAAAAATGGAGCGACTTTTTCCCCTGCCTTTCACACACACACGCTCATTGACCACTCAAAAGAAGTGTTGCTGTATCAAACCAATTCAAGAATACCAAAATAGTATAACTAGTTGGCAATACCGTGTTTCATACTAAATAAACCAAATTATATAAATGTATAGAAATAAGATTAAATAGGGTGATCATTTAATGCGAGTTCAGTCTCCGCACCCCTAGGTGGGAAAATTCCAAATAAAAAAATTCGAACAGAAAATCATGCAAAATTTTAATTCCCAAGCTACAAAATTAAGAACCTTTTCTTTAATGGTCAAATTTGTATTAATAAATTCAAAATAAAATAAATGGTAAAATGAGATCCTTTTTTATAAAATACCGAAGATCGACCTTTTACTTGCAACAGAGGCTGCCACATATTTGAAAGCTGAGGCGCCATCTTTCGTATGGATTGCGAAACATAAATATGCCATCAAAAACGGCAGCACTAGCCAATTGAAAAATTCATCCGTAAATTACGATTAATTTATAAAAACATCTAAAATCGACCTTACAAAAATCGAAGTATCGACAATCCTTTTAAGTCTCTCGGCGCTAAGTTTAAATGTACAATTAAATTTTTTTTTGTATTATTAATAATAATTCAATAAAAGTATAATTTAAAAAATCAACAAAATTATTAATTCTAGAAAGTAAAGTTCATTTTAAAACTTTTTTGGTGCACGTCAATCTTCGCGTGGTGAAGTTGTTTTATAAATTTTATATAAAATTATGAAAAATCGACAAAAAATTAAGCAAAACCCAAAAAAAACAACTAATTTTTTTAAAACCAGTTAAAATACGAAAATTGAGTGTTTCTGTTTTGGGAGCCAAGGTTACCACACGGTTACAAGAATTATCTTTTAATCATTAAGACTTAATGCATTAGAGGTGTGCGTTTCGATGTTTGCTTGATCGCATAAAAATGTTTTGGAAACGGTTTTCAAAGCGTTTTCATCAGAGCTCATCTGTAAAAGAGATTGTATTTAAACAATTCTTACCTACCAATTAATTATCAGGATTAATTAGTTTTTGTTGCACATAAAATCATTCGATAGTAGCCTAGCAAACATCGAAGGTTCCGATGTTTCACTCGATGTTTCTCCACCTCTAAAGCAACACGTGCGTATTGTTTGTGGTTTTATTTTTCAATTTCGCGTTCAACATGGGTAAAATTAAATCAGTTAAACAAAAACTGGTAAGTTTTAAATATCAATTTTAAAAGCGTGCTTTCAATAATGTCGACGTAAAGCTTCCTGCAGCAAAACGGAACTCCACAGACGACTCGATGTTGGATTCACATAGCGAGGAAAACAGTGACAACGAAAATGCTGTTGACGCCGCTAGTAGCGATGATGGCTTCGAGGAACCAAATCAAGCCACAGCGCAAAAACGGAAAGTGCCCGTAACTAGCGAGACAAAGAAGAAAAAGATGAAGCACACAGAGAGCGTGAAACCTCCCACAATGGAGGAAATTAAGGAGCTACGAGATACACGCAACTTGTTTCACTCTAATCTATTCAAACTGCAAGTTAAGGAAATGCTGGAAGAAGTCCAAATCAAGCCAAAATACAGCAATTTTATTAGTACCTGGCTGGAGACATTCACGACTGCAATAGAGGACCTGACCGATGCATTGCTGGACGCATGCCAGTTGGAGGTACCTCTGCATCTACAAAAGAAACCATTCAACTTTCAGTTCCTAACACCATCGTCACCGCCCAAGTTAATTGGAGCTGCCGCAACCGGCACATTACTGGGCCCAAAAATAGTAGTGGATGTGTCGCTAGAGATGCCCGCTGCATGTTTTCAAAAGGAAGATTATCTCAATTTAATTTACGATCAAAAGCGAGCACTATATCTGGCGTCGGTGGCCAGTAAAATAAAAGAGCAATCTGCATTTGCGGCGGATCAGTTCGTATACAATTACCATGCGAACAATCCATTAAAACCAGTGCTAGAAATGACGCCTGCCGCCAAACTGGGCAGCCATATTATGTTCCGGCTGTATATCACGGCGCCTTCCGAGATCTTTTCACTGAGTCGCTTTGTGCCCTGGAATAACAATATTCGACCCTCTGCCTTTGGCGACAAGTGGGATGAGAAACAAACATTGCCTGCTACCCAGCACTATAATGCCAATGTGCTATTCGACCTGACGCTAGCGCAGAATGAAGCGCTTCTACTCAGCTCCTTTACAGGACGACGCAACTTTCAAGAGGGATTGTTGCTACTTAAAGTTTGGCTACGACAACGTCAACTTGATGTGGGCTATAGTGGCTTCAGTTCCCATATTCTGGCTGCTTACATTGTCTACTTGTCCCAGAATCGTTTGTTGCATCTGTCCAGCAGCAGTTACCAGGTGGCCCGCACCGTCTGGAATCAATTGGCCAACAGCGATTGGACACAGGGCATAACGCTAGCCCAACAAAAGTCGGAGAAGCATCAGCTAAGCACCCTAGCCGGCTACTACGATGTGTGCTTCATGGATGTAACGGGCCATTACAATCTGAGCGCCAATCTGCCTCTTGCTGTCTATAAGGCTGTCTGTGCGGAGGCCAAGCTGGCTGTGGATTTGCTAAATGATATGAAAGTCAATAGCTTCTCGCACATATTCATGCAAAAGTCACCGCTCTACACTCGGATGGATAACATACTAAAGTAAGTAGCGTAAGTAGTCAGTGTTGCCAACTCTTCGGGTCATATAAAAGCTAAACTAGCCTTTGAAAAAAGCTGAAAATAGCCAGAAAATTTTGTTGATAGTTAAAAAAACGCTAGTGTAGTAAACCGATATTTTTATTGATTTAATCCAGTGTTTTTGGTTCCGCAGAACAATTCCAAATGGTCAATTGGGCTGACAGATGAATGTGGCAATATACAGCGGTGGCCATAAGTATTTTGACACCATTTAAAGTTAATTATACTCATAATTTCAACTTACTTCGGGAAAAGTTTGGCATACAAAACTTGCCTAAACCCATTAGGTACCCATTGAAATTTTCGAATTTTTGTAAACGTCTACTTTTGTAACTTTTTGTCTCGGACTCAAGAAAAAAATGTTTCGATGCAAAAAGTTTCTTCAAACAATTTTAATAGCGACTGCAAAAATTTATTCAAATATCTCTAAGCTAGTATTTTTTTATAGTTTGTTTGAAAATGGCCAAAAAGGCACTTTTTGCATAAAAATGAGAATTAAGTGACTTTTTTTTTCCATTTTCAAAAAATTATAATTATTTAATGTTTTTTTGGCCTATCGATGTTTTTTTGCCATTCAAATGTTAAAAATACTACAATGTATTTAAGTGTGGCATCGTAAATCATAAAAATACATGAAGCCTCCAGATGAAAATAGCTATAATTCCCGCTAGCCGATATTTTACAATTTATCCCGCATTTGCCACTTGCAACCCACTAGATCTAGCGGGAAAATAGCTAAATTGGCAACACTGCTCGTAGTCATGAACTGTCTCACTCTTTCAGAATTACGACTCCAGCCAGCGTGGATCAGCTACTTCAACTGCACGTACAGCCAGAAGTCAAGTATGATTACGCCAACTATGCCTATCCACAGTTGCTCAAATTACTTACAGAGTAAGTATTCGCATGTCAATTGTATAAGATTGAAAACTAATAACTTTACATCTTTAGACTGCTGCAGAAGGGTCTGGGTCAACGTATTCATGCCATTCTACCATTGGAGATACCCTCCAGTCCGTGGTCAGTGGATAGCAAGGCGCCAGTAATTGGTCGCAGCCTGCAGTTGGGTCTTATACTTGATCCGGAGCACGCGTATGAGGTGCTAGACAAGGGACCTGCAGCCAACGAGGATCCCAACGGCGCGGCCGAATTTCGAAAATTCTGGGGTGATAAATCCAATTTGCGTCGCTTCCAGGACGGCAGCATAACGGAGGCTGTTGTCTGGGGCGCGGCAACGGATGCGCCCAGTCAAAAGCGTTTGATAGTGCGGCAAATAGTGTTGCACCTTCTGGAGCATCAGTTGCAGCTGGAGCCCAGCGATGTGCAGTATATTGCCGGTGAGCTGGATGTTGTCTATTCCCTAACACCTTCGTTTAAGGTGTCAAAACTGCAGACAAAATTAAAATTGCAACAGGAAACAGACGCCGAGGCACTTACTCCACATGTCATACACTGTTACGATGCATTAGCCCGCCAGCTGCACAGTCCAGAGGAGTTGCCCCTGGACATAGTGTCGATATCAGGTATTTCACCGGTTTTCCGCTACTGTGAACCAGAGCCGCCGGTGCCGCAGGCTCGTCTAGTGGCCGATCGCATGCATGCTACTCAAGTGCTGCGTGTGATCATTCAACTGGGTCCGAGTGGCAAGTGGCCCAGTGAGTTGGGTGCACTGCGCAGTCTAAAGACCGCCTTCCTCATACAAATTGGCCAGCAGCTGAAGGCACAGCATAAACTACACTCGGTGCTATGCAAAGACGGTTTGATGGTGTTGAAACAAGGCTTCTGCTTCATCTTGGAGTTGGCGCACAGTAAGGAGCTGGCATTGCTGAAGCAGCAGCAAACGGAACGTGGTGTAATCACCTACGTGGACAATCCGGCCAGCCGTGAGCTGGAGAGACGTCATTACATTCTTCCCCGGGTTAATGGAGCACTGCATGCGTTGCATCAATCGCATCGTGCATTTGGACCCACAGTACTGATTGCAAAGCGTTGGCTGGCTGCCCAACTATTGGACGATGGTCTCTGGCCAAGCATGGCAACGGAACTGCTGGTCGCACATCTCTTCCAGCAGCGACAGTCGCCGCACACAACAGTGTCGCCCCAAACGGGTTTCATTCGATTCCTGCAGCTGCTCGCCCACAGTGATTGGAATGGCGAACTGTTCCTTCTCAATTTCAACAACAGCTGGACAGGTAAGCTGACACTTCTTTAAAGAATCAAATAAAGCTTTAGAGAGTTGAGACTTACGAAAGCGGAATGATGCTTGGGAACTAACTCTGATATTATTCTCTGATTTGCCAACTTCATAACATCTTATTCCCTCTTTCTCTTTTGCAGAGCAACAAATCGCGGACTTGGAGCACAGCTATCGCAGCGAACGTGCGAGTTATCCACCATTATGTTTGGCCACCTCTTACGATCAACAGCATGCTGGACGTCTGTGGACCACGGATGAGCTGCCCAACAAGCCAGTGCTGGCTCGGGTCACCTTGTTGGCTAGACATGCCCTGCAGCTCATCGAGTCGAGTCTGATGTCTCAGAAACTGGGTTTTGTGCGTCCCGCACAGCTGTTTGTGCCCTCTGGTGAGGGCTATGATCTGGTCATACAACTTAAACCGGATCTGGTGACGAATACATTGTGCTATGACCTCGGTTCGCCTTTTGTGCCGTTGAGTCAGCGCAATTTCCGTTTACCCTTAGCGGGCAGTAGACAATTGGCCAGGATTGTGGAACAGCTGAGGGTAAGTCAAGGGAAATCAATTACAATGTCGTTTTATTTACGTTCTATTTATTTAATCTATAGGCTGCCTACTCGGAGCATTCAGCGTTCTTTTACAACCCTCATGGCGGCAAGGAGTTGGCCATTATGTGGCGACCGACCGCCGAGTTTGCCCCCAAAGCCTTTAAAGTGAATGAGCTGCAGGCATGCACGCCCTGTTCCGGTGGCAAAGTCCAGGTGAACAAGGACACACTGCTGGAAGATTTCAAGCTGCTGCTGAAAGATTTCTATCTGCGGATCTGCACACCTGAGGAATTGAAGCGGGAGCAACGCGAACACAGCAAACCGAAGCGTTATTTCAGCGGCCAGCCGAATGAGGATGCAGAGAAGCCACCAAAAAAGAAGAAAAAGCAGCAATTGCCCCAACCGAAATTGTCGAAGAAACAATTGATAAAAAGCAAATCTCTAAGTGCGTTATGTTAATGCCAGGAGACGAAGAAGGACATGGAATACACACAATATTAAAATGTAAATAAAACTTTTGATTTTTTAAAATGGAGCTGGCTGTTCATCGTAATCCTCGGTTACCACACAAAAAGGTGGCACCACAGGCTTTTTCCGTTGGAGATGTGGACGATCTGATGGCGTCACAGTCGTCTCACTTGGCTGATCCTGTGGCGCATGGCTGCTAGACTCGGACAAGCTATCATTGGAGCTTTGCTTCTTGAACCATTTTTTTGGTTTCTTGGCCGGCTCCGTGTTGCAGGCCTTGGTAGTGGTCTGTGCGCTTGTCTGGCAACTGCAATGCTTCGCAGTCGGATGACTCTTATATTTTTGAGTCTCGAGTCCGCTGGTCGATGTGCCGACACTGTAGGTTATCGGATATGCTGCTGAGGATCTGCCCGCCTTTGACCATGTCACTTGCTTCGATACGTTGGCAACCAATGATCGTGGCTCTTCAGTTTGCTGTGCCGCCTCGTGATTCATCGGACTGTTTTGCTGACAGTAGGAGATGAAATTGTGTAGCGGGCTAATCTGTCCAGCAGGCAGGGATTGATTAAGGCAGTTGCCAAACGTCCCTGCAGCAAACTGATTGGGAGTCAACCGATTGTAGGACATGTGCCGGGTGTCCTCCACTCGCCTCACATCCTGCTGGGTAAGCATGAACAGCTCATTGCCCACCATAACGGGTACTGCAAACAAATGAAACATTTCGATTTATTCGATGGCGGCCAATACAAAAACATCAAAGGCACAAAACTCACTGTGCACCGCGGGCGCTGCCTCCTCGGTGACCTGCAGCACCTTCGTTACTGTGTTATTGTTTGCCATTTTTATATTGAACAATTTTTCGCTTATCTCTGTTATTCTTTTTAATTTTTTATTTTTTTTTTTGTACAACTACATGGGAAAATATAAATACAATAATTAGAGATGCTGAAATTAGAAGCGGAAGGACTGACAGAGAGCTAGCGAAAAGCCTCCTAAATAGGTACGAGGGTGGACTGAGAAGTCATTGAAGTAAGCAGAAACTTTTTAAAAACTAATATTTATTGTAACTAATTGTAATCTTATCGTGCAACTTTTTGTATGTTTATCTAACTTCGAATGGATTCATCTTTTACGCTTGATGGCATTATGCCAGGTGCTAGGGCATCTTTATCCTTGTTTCCAAAATCGGGATACAATTTGGCTGTCTGGCCCAACGGCGTGCAAAGGCGTCCAGAGAAATCCAATCGCTTGCTGGATTGGTTACGTTCCGCATGGCTAATCATGTCCAGCAGTGAGCTACAAAGGATTCAAGTATTCAATTAAAGTTTTCGTATTAAATGTGAACAAATCCCACTTACCGCTGCCCGGAGCTGGACATCCGTCGCTTGCTGGCTTTCAGAAGGCTGCTGGAACTGTTACTACCGACGCTGTTGGGCTCCAGGCGTTCGGGTGAAAGAGGTGACTCTGTGTAGGAGCGCAAGTGAGCGACACTCGCCTCAGATTTGTTGGTGACATCTCCATAAGCAGCGCGCAGACTTTGCAAGCTCTCCAGTAGATTTTTATGGTGCAATGTCTGAACATTCAGTTGAATTAGCTGCTCCAGTTCTCTGTAGAATAAGCGATACTGATCCTTGATCTTGCTCGCCTTCGGGCTAGAAGAAAAATAGCTTTAAGCCTGTTTAGCTTAACTAACAACTGCAATAACTTACCGCATGTTATTTGTGTTGCTAAAGGGCAACATATCACCACGCGATGCACTCTTATATAGCTCATGGATTTGCTGCTGGCAACGCACTTCCTCCTGCTTGTCCATGTCCTCTTTGACCAGTAGATGCAGAAAGTGTGGCAGCCAGGTTAACTGACGCTGCAGATTGAAGAGAATGGTAACATTGGTGGTTCTGGGAAAGTAGCGGGGCATTCGTCGCCATAAATGTTCGCCCGGCGAGATTTTGCCCTTGGGTTTGGTCTTTAGGGGCACCATTCGTGACATCTTCAGCAACTGTCCCATTTCTGGTATGCGATAATCGGAAACTCTTCCACCAGGTCCGTCGCCAATCGAGGGCGCTTCGTCCATGGCGGAGCGTGCGATCGAAAGGGAATGCACAAAGATTTCACCTCCGCGAGCAGACAGCATATGGCTTGTTGTCTTGGTGCCCGTTTTGCGTGGAACCTCCAAAAGCACGGAACGACCGTTCAGCAGAAAGTTGATTAAACAGGAGCTTGGACGCGAGGTGACATCTACAGGGGTAACATTAAATTGACCAACACATGGCTGTAGGTCTGACGAGCCGCAGCCTCGAGGTGTGCACCATTTTAACGTAACCGTTTCGTAGGATGTTCCAGACTTTATGCTGGTGGGAAGAGTAAAGTCCGGACCACAAACTTTTGTGTGGGCAGCACGCTCATGTAAGATTTCTACATCGTAATTGGCGCTTGAATTGGCATTCTGCTCTTCTTTCATGGGTATGTTGGTCACCGTGGTGCTTGCCAGATCATAGTGACCCATAATAAGGTGCAACAGTTTGTCAGATATATCGGGAGCGTTGACCGTGTGTATTTCCACATCCAGCAGCGGTGAAATGTCCAGCAGACTGCGATTTGTAACCAACGACTCCACACCCAATGGTACTATGTTAAGTATTACCAAGTGACAGTGGTCAATAAGCAGACCCTTCTTGCCGGATGGCGCCACCAAAGCATTTTGCTGTAAAAGCACAGTATTGAAGATGTCTTCCAAGCCTGTATAAGAAGCGAATTGAGTGTTAAATAGTGAGAATTAGACACTCGAGCAGACTTACTCTTCATGCTGGTATTGTCCCTTGCCGAAGTGATGCAGATGACGCGGCCTTTGTTGGGTATTTTATTGCAACCAACTTGAGCCGCATGAGCTTGCTCATCGGTTGGCTCTGCCAGTGCTTCGATGGCAGCCCGCAGACCGTGTATGACTGAATAGTCAGAGGATTGTGGTATACTACGCGATGGTACACTAACCATCATCATGGCATTCGATACATGCGACATATTTTGTGTGCTTGAGCTCCAGGTGTTAACAATGTGGGCCGCCGTATCGGAGACGATAAAGCGCACATGTTTCTTGCCCGGAAAAAGGTCCCAAACTATACGACAATATTCTATTGAAGATTCCACGGCACAGGTCCACAAGCTTTTACTGAGCTGCGTGCCGCCAACTGAGGAGCTGCCACCGGCAGCCGTTTCAGGAATCGGTTTGCCTTTCAAATAATCCATCGAAATGTATTGCTCGCTGGATATGCTGAAATAGCGAGTGTGGTCTAACACAAATATTGTCTTTTGGTTACGCTCAAACATGATTTTAAAGTCGATTTCAAAAGACAAAAGCAACAGTTAAAAATAAGCCAGAAAAATTTGTTTACAAAAAAAACAGCTGTTGCATCTTGCAACTAGAGATGGGATAAATCGATGTACCCGTGATCTGATCACTGTGACCATCACAGTGATATTCTTAAGGTGCGCGACTTGTATAATTTAGTAACAGAATCTGTAATAAAAAAGCTTATTAAAAAAAAAAAAACGAATAACCTGAGAAATTTTAATTAAACAAGTTCTTTAAATCAAATCTTTTCAAGTTGATTATTAAGTGTTACAATTGTAAATATTTTTGTTGAGCTTTTAGAAAATATATACATTACGATATTCTTAATATCAGCAAACTCTGTCTATTTTTTAACACCGATTTTTTTATTAAATAACTCGTAAAAAATAAAACAAAAATAACCAACAAAAATACCAACCTGTAACAATCGATTGACAAATCAAGACAAATATCGATGGGTTTCTTACATCACTACTAGAATCACGTTGTCCGAATTGAAAAAAAGCGCTACAATTTTTTTTGGACATTTTCGTGCGTTAGTGGCAAAATTACGTTTTGAGTGGTTGTCAACATTGTCAGTACGTAAATCAGATCGAAATGTCGTGGTTATTAGGAAGAAATCGTCAGCAACCAGTGGAAGTTAGTGGTGCCGATGGAGCTGATAATCCAGAGGGCAAAACTGCCGGCGAGCGTGGAGGTGACACGCAACTTACAAAGGCCGAACGTAAGGCAATGGAAGCCTATAGGTTTGATTCCTCAGCGCTGGAACGTGCCGCGGATGCTGCAAAAACGCTGGAACGGTCAAGTAAGTGTCTTCTATGCGTACGCACATACATATTTCATCATCCATTGTGCACATTGCATAACCGATGCCTCAACTCTAAATGACGTATGTGTGTGCGTGCGTGTGTGTGTGTGTGTAATGACTGATTGAAACTTTACAGAACATGCGCGGGAGGCCCTGGAGTTGTCCAAGATGCAGGAGAGCACCAGGCAGCAGGAATACAACACCAAGGTCAAGGAATACGAGGCGCATATCGAGCAGGCAA
The DNA here is from genome assembly GCA_963924055.1 of Drosophila limbata. Classification (NCBI taxonomy): domain Eukaryota; kingdom Metazoa; phylum Arthropoda; class Insecta; order Diptera; family Drosophilidae; genus Drosophila; species Drosophila limbata. The sequence goes on from OZ001352.1 coordinate 6,724,574, forward strand.
AGGTGGAACAAAAGCGTATCGATCATGAGGAGCGACGCAAGACGCTTATCGAGGAGACTAAGCAGCAGCAACAGCGTGCCCAATATCAGGATCAATTATCGCGTAAGCGGTACGAAGATCAGCTCGTTCAGCAACAGCGAGTCCAGGAGGACAATCTACGCAAACAGGAGGAGAGCGTACAGCGTCAGGAAGCCATGCGTCGTCAAACCATTGAGCATGAGATTGAAATGAAGGAAAAGAATCGTCTGAAACTTCTGGAGCATGAGCTGCGCGCTAAAGCCCGTGTGGATCGTGAGAATCGTGACATTAATCTGGAGAAGATTCGGCTGAAGGCAGAGGAGCATCGTACCACAGTCCTTGAGGGTATACGGTAAGTTTGAGTATGTGATGCAACCTATTGACAACCTATAACAATGTGTTATTAATTGTAGCACTGCTGGTTCAGTGATTGGAGCCGGTGCTGAAGCCATGTTGACCGATTGGGATAAGGTACTGACTGCCGCCGGTGGCTTGTCGCTGCTTGCCTTGGGTGTATACAGTGCTAAGGGTGCAACTGGTGTTGTTTCACGTTACATTGAGGCACGGATCGGTAAACCTACGCTTGTGGGTGAAACATCACGTTTTGCTTTCCTTGATGCCGTCAAGCATCCGCTCAACTATATCAAACGCTTGCGGGCCAAGCCCGCTGATGCACTACAAGGCGTTGTGCTGAATCCCAAGTTGGAAGAGCGATTGCGTGATATTGCAATTGCCACGAAAAATACGCGCATCAATCGTGGATTGTATCGCAACGTGTTAATGCATGGCCCACCCGGAACGGGCAAGACCATGTTTGCCAAGAAGCTTGCCGAGCATTCTGGCATGGATTTTGCCATTATGACCGGTGGTGATGTCGCGCCCATGGGCAAAGAGGGCGTTACGGCCATACATAAAGTGTTTGATTGGTCGCATACCTCAAGACGCGGATTGTTGCTGTTCGTTGACGAGGCGGATGCGTTTCTGCGTAAGCGTTCGTCGGAGAAGATATCGGAGGACTTGCGTGCTGCGCTTAATGCTTTCCTGTATAGGACTTCAGAACAGAATCCCAAATTCATGCTCGTGCTGGCATCGAATACGCCCGAACAGTTCGATTATGCCATCAATGATCGTCTCGATGAGATGGTCGAGTTCACCTTACCCGGTTTAGAAGAACGTGAGCGCCTGCTGCGTCTGTACTTTGATAAATATGTGCTGCAGCCAGCGGCATCCGGTGCCAAGTAAGTTAAATTGTCATTGTTAAAAAAATTGGAATTTCCAACAACCTGTCTTTTAGGCGATTTAAACTGGACACCTTTGACTATGGAGAGACTTGCACAAAAATGGCAAAACTATGCGAGGGCATGTCGGGTCGCGAAATATCCAAGTTGGGCGTGGCATGGCAAGCTGCTGTGTACGCCTCCGAAGATGGCTTATTAACTGAGAAAATGGTACTAGACAGATGTAACGATGCTGCCCAGCAGCATAAACAGAAGGTAAGCTACGAAAGCCATTAATATCATTTAAATGCCAACTAAAATTAAACTTAATTCTTATAGATGGCCTGGTTGTCAGAGCAGGAGCGTTCCGATCACAAATCTATAACCGGCTCGGAAGCCGCAAAACCACCGCTAACGCTCAGTTCTTATAAACTGTGAGTTGGATCTGCCGGATCTGTCTGTTGACTAGCATTCAAAATTTGTTTAGTTTTTAAATGAAGTAATGTTAAGTAAAACGCGCAAAGCTTTCTCTGGTCACTCGATCCTTCAGTGTGTATATACAATACAAGTGTGTAGACATGCATTTACTATTGTGCAAAACCATTGCAAGACTGCCAGGAATTATTAATACAATTAAGTTTTTCTTGCCGATAATTGTATTGTAATATAACATTGCATCTTGATTGTTTATTGTACAAAGCGCTCAACAGATGTTGATTTTGCTAATTAAAGCTTTGGAAATAGTTTTAAAAAATTTATGCCAATTGCTTACAAGCAATATTCAATTGGTCGCGTCAGCACTGTGAGAGATTTATATTAAACTTCTCGCTGACGATACCATAAATTTGATTAATTTGGCCAGTGTTTTCCTCATAACAGAATTCATTATATATAATAAAAATATAATTGTTATATTAATTGGTTTTAATAAATAGTAGAACAGTTTATATAAAAGGGTAAAATATATAGAATTAATACAGTTTTTATTGCAAATCATTTTGTTGGTTTTATCACTTTGAAACGATTCCAGGATAAATTGTCTCTATATCAAATTATCAACAGCCTTTTTAAAGATTAAGAAATAAAAGTTAAAATATCAATCAGAATATTTTTTTTTTCAGCAACAGAGGTTGTAAAGGTCAAGTAACTTTATGTACTCGGTATTTTCTTTAATATCTTGTTCCAATATAAGTTCAAGACTTCTGGTTTTCCTTCCTTCCACGTGGATTGCGTTTCATCAACCAACCTCTTAAGCTTGTCTCGGGACGAATCTGAAAAATTTTCGAGCGACTTTGTGTATTTAACAATTTCTTTTTTTTATTTTATATTATCAAGATGTAAACTATTCATTTTCAGCAAAATATGAATTGAAGAAAAAAGCTTTTAGTTAAAAATGTTTTTTACAGCGGAAAATATCTTTGTTACTCGTCGAACAACAACACCTATTTGAATGCAAGGTAACGCATTTCAGCTTTTGTTCCTGCTCTCTCGATTCTATTGGCTTACATATTTCTCTAATACATATTTGTGGTATTCTGTTTTTAGGATAGCGGAGTAAAATTAAATTTAAGCAGCTTATACCAAATATTTACGATTAATAATGTTTTTGTCAATTCTCTAATGGAATTAATAAATTTAAATAAATATATTTATTGATTATTATTCAATAAAGTACAAATTCAATAAACGAAGAATATTATAAATTTTCTAAAATAATAAAGCTCATTTTAAAATTGGTTTGGGGCACGACACCCTTCGCGTGGTGAATAAATAAGGCAATTAGTAAGAAATTCTAACAAAAATTAAAAGAATAAACCAAAATTCCTGTACAAGTTTTAAAATTCTAGCTTCAAAATTAATATAAAAAAAAAATCATTTAACAATATTTCTGAAAAGGGTTAAATATTGTAATGGGTGCCACCATTGCCAAGATTGCCACCTGTTTTATTTTTCAATCAACTGATTAATGCGTTTATTTATTAGAGGTGTGATTTGTCGCCGAGCTTCGATGTTTGCTGAACACAAAATATTTTTTGGACACGGCTTTTAAGTCTGTAAAAGGGATTGTATTGAACATATTTCTCATAATATTTTAAAATTCTTTCTTTCCAATATTTTAGAGAGACGTAATTATCAGGATTGTTTAGTTTTGTTGTGTATAAAAACATTCATTCGATAGTGGCCTACCAAAGACCGATGGCTCCGATGTTTTGCAAGCATCGATGTTTCACTCGATGTTTCTCCACCTCTACAACTACATAAATAAATAACAAAAAAAAAGTGCGCTTTATTTAGATTATGGCAAAATGAATGCAGATGAGACCGAGATTGCAGCAGCATACAGTAGCAATATTAGTTTTAACAATCAAACGTGTCGTGTTTGCCTGGAATCTCACGAGACAACACTCTGCCTTCGCGATGAAATTGAGTACAATGATCTGAAAGTGGAATTGTGGCAGTTGCTGGAGAATGTATCCAACGTTAAGGTAACTTCACAATTGTTGCATACTATGAATTTGGTAAATTAAGCTGAAATTTAATTGCAGTGCACCTGGAATGAGCCAAATCTGCCAACACAGCTGTGCCAGAGCTGCACACGCCGTCTTATCAGCGCCTATGAGTTTATACGCGAGGTTGAAAGGTCGCAGCAAACACTACAGGAATTATGCAGCAGCCTGGAGCAGGATCAGTCAGAAAGGCTCATGTCCGTGGTAGATATGGACGCTGATGAATGCGAAGAACTACCACGAGATGAGGAAGAACTACCACACCACGAGGAAGAATTTGCTAACGATGAGGAAGAATTGTTACAATTGGAGGAATCTATCATTGAGTTACAAGAGGTAGAGCTCTCGCAGTCAGAGGAACCGACTTCACAGACAGAGCACGGTACCGAGCTAGATGTTGGATCAACAAATCTAGAAAAAGAGCCCAGCGAATTTATTAATCAACTAGCGCAAGACGAATCCGATGCAGAAACAAACTATGATGCAGATCGGCCAGGAGAGCGTCCATCGCAACTGGGACTGCGCTTAACGCATTCACAAAGCTACACGTACAAATGTGCCAATTGTCCGCGAATCTTTGCTAAGAACAACTCTCTTATGCGACATTATGCTGCCGCTCATAGCCAATCGGCGGATGAGGCGGCGCAGGAGCTGGCAAAGGAGCACAGCAGCAGCGGAGCACTGATCTGCGAACACTGTCCGCGCATATTTAAGCGGCAGGATACATTGCGTCGTCATATGCTGGCATTTCATCCCGAGGTAGTGGCAGCTAGCGGATATGCTGAAAACTATACAAATGCCACAGCACCAAAACGTGCGGCTAAGCGGCGAGAATGTCCCCATTGTGGCGTTAGTTTTCCCGTCTCCAGCCTAACGATACACATACGTCGTCACACCGGCGAAAATCCCTACAAATGCGATCAGTGCGACAGGGCATTTCCCCGCAGCCAGGATCTCAGTTTGCACAAGCGCCAGCACACCGGCGAGCGTCCAAGTGAATGCAAGATATGCGCCAAGAAATTCATTTCACAGAACAAACTGGCGCGCCACATGCGTCTACACACTGGTCAACGTCCCTATGCATGTGACAGGTGTGACAAGAGTTTTGTGCAATCGAATGATCTAAAGATTCATATGCGCCGGCACACGGGCGAGCGACCGTACACATGTGGCGTCTGCGGCAAAAGCTTTGTTTGCGGCTCTCTCCTGAATATGCATCGCAATCAGAAGCTACACTACGAGACTGTGAAGCCAGGCGATGACGATGGCGATCCCGATCCCTACGAAAATAGTCGCGTGAACAAGCGACGTGCTGAGGATATTGAACGTATGCGACTCAAGCGCGAGAACGAGGCGGCTCCAGTCATGCTGCGGCCGTACAACTGCGGTGTCTGTGGCGATAATTTCAAGAGCGGCGCCCTTCTCACAATTCATCGCAATAAGATGGCTCATTATGAGATTGGCAAGGTGAACTACGGTGATCCATATGAGCAAAAATACAAGCTTCAACTTCCCCCCAAAACAGATCAAAATGAAGACTAAACATTTTTTAATGTACTCGTGCATATATTAAAAACATTCAAGAGAATTAAACTTTGTTTTTTCAGCTAAATATTTCACAAGGTTCTTTATTACTCCAGTTAAAATTCCCAAATCTATTTATGGTATTGCACTAATTTTGATATTTTCTTATGAAAATCGGTAATTTGTATTTTAATATATGTACCATAAAAAATTATATTCTTCTATTTAACTATATTTTTAATTTTTTTCTAACTACTTTTTCTCTAAGTTGTATTTACATGCATACATACATATGCATGCTAAGCTTTATTTGCAAATGCTTAAAAACGCCTCAATTCTTGTTTTTATAAAGAGGCTTAATAAATTTTAATTTTAAATTATTTGTGTATGCATTTTAGGTACAAGCAAAATAATTTTTTATTTGAAATAATTGTTGAACAGCTGTACATTTTATCAGGAGCGCAGCTAATATTTTTTAATATGGGAAAATCAAAACCAGCTTGAACAAAGCTGTACAATTTTTTGTTTGGAATACTATACTGTGTTTAATTGCAGGAAATTATGTAAATTTTAAGGTGACCAGATAAGCTCACCTGTTGTTCATTCAGAATATGCAACTGAATATTTTAAATATGGCTTACGAAGGGAGACATATATTTATTTTCAGTTTAAATTAAAATATTTAATTAAATCAAAATTTTGATTTATGCAGTCATGCTAAATAGGTGGTATAAATATGATTTTCATACGATTATTTATTTTTGCAATAATTCGAATTTGAAATGAGGGCCGAAGCACATATACGAGTGACGACCCTGTCTACGCCACTGACTTGTACTTGTATAAAGGGTAGGTTTTTTTTCTGTTTTAACTTTAGGGTTGCACTCTGCACTTGCACTTGCGTTGAAGCATAAAAAGAGCATAAAAGCAAAACTTTTGGCGTAGTTAACTTATGCAATTCAAGTCGGCTCAATCGGTGTGACATAACACACAAAATATATAAATACAATATAAAGCAAGAAAAGAAAAATGTGTGTATATTTTATGTATGTATATGTGTAACGAAAGCTTGAAAACTAAGCGTTCAATGTGTGAATTGATTGCATATTAATGCGCACAACGAAACGTAAGTAAAAAAATCGATAAGCATGTGTTTTGGTCTTTGCAACTAATTAATTGTCAAACAGTTTTTGCTCTACAATAGACAGAAAGCAAGGTAAACAAGTCGACACAAAATGGACGGGCAAACTTGTGAGACGGACGTGGATTGTTCGCAGTTTATGCTTGATGATTTGCAGCTGGCAGCGGAGCTGGGAAAAACTCTGCTCGAACGGAATAAAGAATTGGAAATTATGCTAAAAGAGCACAAATGCAAAAATGAAGAACAACAACGCGAAATTGTGCATTTGCGAAAGCAAATCAATGCCATGGCCGAGGTGAATGATACGCGCTTGAAGGTCTACGAACAGTTGGAGGTGGGCATTCAGGACTTGGAGCGTAGCAACCATCGTTTGACATTGGAGAAGTCACGCGACAAGAAGCAAATCAAATCGCTCTCTGCAAATATCGAGTCATTGGAGGCACGCTGCGAGGAGATCACCCAACAGCTGGAGGAGTCGAGGCAAATTCTAAGCGCCGAACGACGTAAGAATCTTAGGCCACCTCAGCAGGAAAGATTCGTTGCTAGGACAAACGTTGATCATCAGCCTCCATCATCTAAGCAATGGTCTGGCCATGATCGTGATATCATTGAATTGAATGCCACGCCCATTGACAATAGCGCCTTCGCTGCAAATGCCAACTCAACGGGTGTTACGGAGATTTCGCAAGTTCATGATGGATCCATATCCTTGAGTGATGTGGGCAGCTCAAATGAGATTATGGAAGTTGCCGCTGCCATCAAGGGTGAAGACAATGAGGAGCTCTACACACTGTTAACTGATTTGGAGACAATAAAACGCGAGCTAATAACGGAGAAGCAACGCTGCTTTGAACTGGAGGAACAATTGGTGGCCATTATACAAGAGAATAAAACGCTTCAAAGCCGAAATGCCATAACAAGCACAAATGAGGAGGAGATGATGTCCATGCACGATGAGTTCTCCCTCTTGGATGATGTGAGGCAGGGTCAAATGTGTAGCCGTTGCTTGCGTGCTATGGAGGAACAGGAACAGGCCTCAATCATCGATGGGCAATCATCGGTGGCTCCAACCGAAGGCGCTGTGGAGGACGATGAACGAAGTCTTCTTGGCAGTGAGTTTAGCGCACCATTGGCCAATAATAGCGTTGAAGCACATGAAATGCTAGAGTTGAAGAATGGAAACAAGACAAATCCTTATCGTGACTTGGTCGAGAAATATGAAGCTTTGTTGGAGGTGCAGCGTACATCGAATGTGCACAAGAACGAACAGCTCCCTAAGGAACAACAGCCAAAACAGGAAGAGTCACAAGCACAGAAGATTACCCAAGAGACTTGTTCAGTTGCAGACAAAGATTCCAAGACAGCACGGGGACGAACATCAACAGAGTTCTCAGAGGCGGAGACCTCGTCGTCAGGCTTTTCGGAAGAGACTAGCAATAAGTACACACAGACGGATGAGCGGCCTGGTTTCTTTCTGTGCTCCATTAGCAATGGCGAGGAGTGCAAATTGAGCATATATGACGATGTTAGTCCAATTGACACACATTTCCAGAGTCGTCCCGAGTATAGAGAGCTATTCAAGGAGATCTTTGGTGTGTTGAAAAAAGCCGCCGATAACAAAGACGATGGGGATAAATCAAAAACATTTGATGCCGATGAAACACAACCAAAGATTGATACAATCACAACCCTGACACCGGCCAACGATGAGTTCTCCGTGGACTTTGGCGATGATACACACAGTATTATATCATCTGTTGTCTCTGATCAGTCCTTTGCCATGTCCGAGTGTGTCACGAAACTGGAACGCAGAACGGCGAAGAAGCACATCAATGAATGCAAGACTCAGCTACCACAGATAAACTCAGCATCCGTTGCCCAACTGACTACCCATGGAAATGGAAATGAAAGTGGCCTTAAACAGATCGAAGAGAATGGACGGGTTTTGACTCCAGTTAAGCGTGAACCCCTCGAGTTTTTGACAGTTGCCGTTGGTGTTAAGAAGAAGAACCGTCGCAAGAATCGCGGCCTGAACAGCAATGGAGTTCGCGTCGAGTCGCCACTTGCACAACCATCGCCATTGGCACATCCGTCGCCACCGCACAGTGTTCGACGAACACGCAAAGACTTTGTGCCAATCCCCCCTGAAATGCTGGCAACGGAACGCGTTGTCCGCAGGCCATCGGATCGCTCCAGCACCGAATGGAATGGTTCACCAATGATCATTTATAATCGAAACATGAGCGCAACACGGGCAAAGCGCACAGGTCGCGTTATCGAATTAAACGGCGTCGAATACCATCCAAATACAGTATCTCAAGAGTTCCACAAACTGAAGCGACTCGATCTATCTTACGCTGAGGTCTTACGCCGTGCGGATGCCTGCGAGCATCAGAGTCAACCAATGCGCGTGCAACGGACGCAGCAGTCCCGATGGAATGCAAACAAAAGTCAAAGTAATCGCCGCTAAATATGAACACTGGACTCAACACTTAGTTATAGTAATCTGTATTTGTCTTATCTCTAATCAGCATGGATCTAATCGACTCTGCATCAACTATTTTTTGATGCCAGAGCTCCTAGAAATAGTTTAGTGTATTCTGAATTTGTAATCGGGTTTTGATTTTTAATGTTACCAGCATATTCGACTATTGTGGTTCGTAATTTTCGTCCTTAAATCTTACTTCCACTCGAAACAAAACAGGCACGAAATGAAAAACGCCACATAAAAACAAAAACACAAAATGTTGAAGTTTTTTGTGTGGAGTATTTCAAATAGTGCCTGTTTTGTTTCGAGTGGACATGGGATTTTGAGATATCATAGTTTTTGAAAAATTTCTATACGTTTTCTTTAAGTTGTATTTAATACGTACATTCCCTAGCTTGTTGTAGCAACAGCAAAAGAATCTCTTTTTACATTGGACGTTTTTCTTGTATCTTTTGTAATTAAAAAAAAAACCTAGATTTATGTACTTCTAACGTAACCAAAAATTTTACTTGTACTTTAAATATTTCAATATGCCTGCTACTAACTATATAATGATACTATGTACGAATATGTATGATGTTCTTTAAGATATTTAATAAATAAGCATGTGTGCCAACTCTAACATAACTGAAAACACACGCAGCGCCCAAATCTTTTCAATAATCAAATTGATTTTCCTTTACCTTAATGCCTTGAAACGTATTTAAAAGACGAGTATAATTTGTATATTTGCTACTCAGCATTAAAGTGTATTATCATTAAACAGAAGACAATGTAAATAGAATAACTTCAATGACGCTTGCGCTGCTGGTGTGAAGTGGATGTGGTCGAATAGGAGTTGTGTGTGCTGCGTGAATTTGATCGAGAGCGAGTTCTGTCCCGATGTTTGCCATAGCTGCTGCTCTGGTGGCTGCGGCTGCTGCTGTGCCGAGAGCTCCGTCGATAGTCGCTGCCATTCTCATCTCCGGAATAACTGGAATCTCGCTGATGATGGCGACGTTGTCGCTGATTATGCTGACTGCTATAATGATGAGCTTGTCGATCTCGTTCCCGTTCCCTGTCCCGGTCACGTTCACGTTCGCGACTGCTGTGATGACGACTGTAAGTGTGTTGGCTACTACTGCTGTGACCCTTGCGATGTCTATCGCGACTTGTCTCACTTCGCTGCTTGCGACTGCTGCTACCTCTGCTCCGACGGTGGCTGCGGCTGCTGCTGCGTTTTTTGACAGCGAGACTGCTACGGGTACTGCTGCCATCGGTGTTACTGGAGGACTTGGAACTATTGGAACTGGAGTTGCTGTCGCTGCTGGAGTTACTGCTCTTGCTATCGCCACTGCTACTGGAGGACGATGATGAGGATGACTGTCGACGTCGGGTCTTGGCCTTCTTTGACGTCTTCCGTGCTTTGTCGAGTGCCTTGTCTGCAGCATTTAACATGGTGGCCATGGACTCGGGCATTTGCAGCAAATGGGTAGCTGGATTGGGCACAGGCTTTAGCTTCTGGGGCATCAAGCTGCTCTGCGCAGCCGCAACTGCAGTCACTTGGCTCACATAGCTCTGAGACTGTTTGCCGTCCTTGTTGTCGCTGAAGCGTGTAGTTCTCTCTTTGCGACTGAGGCGCTTGCCTGGACATTGAATTCAAATAGTTCTTTAGCATGTGATATTTAAAAAAATTATAAAGTTCAACCGACCATTAAACTGCTGCGACTTTTCATGTGAAGTGGCTGACGTCGTCGCTGTTGCGACATCATCTAAGGCTGACTCGGCGCCAGAAACTGGACGTCGTTGTTCATTGGCAGCCTTAGTTTGCTCGAGCTCTAGCTTGCGATGGTGCTGCAGCTTTTGCTCATCCATCTGTTCCTGCAGCGACACACGCTCCTCAATGTCATCAATGACCTTCTCAAAGGACCGCTTGCTTTTGCGTATGCGAGCCTATATGTGCAAAAGGAAGTGTTTATTAATAATATTATTTTCGATGCAACTGCAAAGCTCACAGATTACTTATGTTATATACTCGTATTCATAATTATATTTATATACCTCATTGAAATAAGTATATGTGCATGAAGTTATTCAAAAAAAATATACTTTTAACACAAATAATTTGATGCAGATTTCTTAAAATAAATATGTTGATGCAAAAAAATTCTTCAAACAATTCTTAGAGAAGCTGAAAAAAAAATTTTAAAAACTCTTTGCTAGTATTTATTATTATTTTTTAAAAATTGCTAAAAATGACTATTTTAACCCTTTTTATCCTCGTTTTCATACAAAAATTTTCTGAGATCATCCCATACAAGAAATCATATAAAATACTAGCTATGAGATTTTTGAAAATTTCTTTTTGCAGTCACTATTAGAATTGTTTAGAGAAACTTTTTGCATCAAAACATTTTTTGTTTGAGACCGATGAAAAAAGTCAAAACAGTAGACTTTTACAAAAATTCAAAATTTGCAATGGGTACTTAATGGGTCAAGGAAAGTTTTGTATCATTCAAACGGAATTTAGATGACCTTTCCACTCAACATAAAGTAAGTTCAAATTACGAGAAGAATTAGCTTCAGTTAAATATATACTAACCTTGAGTTCGTCCGCTGTAAGCTCAGTGCTCTTGTCCGTTTCCTTGCCAGTTGAGTCAAAATTGGTTTCGACTTGACCACCATCGTTCTCATCGGAGTTGTCATCCTCTTCGCTGTCGCTTGAAGAATCGCCATAGGCAGCTAAACCTATAATTCAAATCAATCAAGTGCTAGTTGTTGCTGCCAGGCGTAGTTTGAAAAAGGCGCATGTTTTTTTTTTTAGTTGAGGGATAGTTTTTGTATTTCATTTTCATTTAAGTTGAGTTTAATAAAGACAGAGAAGAGGAGGAAAAGAGGGGTGCCAAATTGTTGCAAAATGTTAACTGGCCTGGCCAAAAAAGCGATTTACTTTAAATTGTTTGAATTTATGAGAAACGTTGAAAGATCAAGTAAAAATTTACACAAGAAAGCGAGAAGATGTTTTGTTAACCAATCCCGTTCACGGCATACGAAATATGGGTACAATACTTATAACAGGGGTAACAATGGGTGTAAGCAAAACTCAGACTACCTATTAAACAAAAGTGTACAAGAACTTACGAGATAATTTGGAATTTGTTACTTACCCAAGTTGCCGGTAATGGAGGACAAGGCGCTTTTGCGAATCACTTGGGCTGATGACGCTTTTGATTTTCATACACATATATATATATATTACGATTATATAGTAAAATTCAGCATGTGATTTGATTGTTTGTTTTGTTTCAAGTATAAGCAATGACAAAAATTATAGAGTATTTGTTTTGTAACTTATAAGAAAGCTCATTGTAGCCCAAAGGACTTCCTTTGTGTGAACAATTCCAAACGTTAAGGGCGTCGGATTAAGTTTTACTTAATATACTTGAGCTTTATATCACACATTCTCGTACTTACACGCATACACACTAAATGTTTTCACTGTAAAAGATTGTTTTGCGATAAGCTTACTGTTCTAAGTTTTGTTAAATGTACCTTTAGCGCGATGCGCTTTGACTGTTTCAGTAGCAATAGCTGCAATCTCTTCATTGGTGGTTTCCAGCAGTATTTCGGTTAGTGTGCGACGCACAACAAGCATCTATAGATTGGTTTTTGATAGATTGGTTGGGCTATTTTTATTGGCTGTCAATAACAAAGTGGCGCCAGACAATGAAACCAATAACCATTAACGAATTGTCAATTTGATAATCAGTTAACAAAGCTTATTTTAAATATATGTTACAAAGAGACAAAGTTACATTTACGTAATAATAATTAAATGATTTTATAAGTGAAGGATATTGGCTTTAGGTTTCATTCTCTGGATAAACGCACATTGTGTATAAACTGTGATGCCTACCAAATCTGCAAGTCTTTCTTCGTAGTTTTTACCACTTAATGAAGCTTCAGCATTGGCTGATCTTGCAACTGTAGATTTGTGTCGATCGACTGCATCTTGATGTTGCGATTCCTGCTGTCGTTTATCCTCCATGTTATCCAGTTCCTCATCACGGCCAATAGTCTTACTTAATACATCATTACCTATTAGCTGTGCTATGGTCGCATGAGTTGCCTCCTCGACCTCAGGAGCAGCAATTGAATCTTCGCTGTCGCTTGCCTGAATTTCAAGTTCATGTTAATTGCTAGGCGTTCTTTACATAACATACACACTTTGATCTGGTATGCATATTTTGTGTGCATTTTGGGCAACCAATTCAAATAATATGTTGCAATTGGCACTTGCACAAGACAAAATTTAGTGATATGCAGCCAGGAACGCACTCTACTTACCACATTCGAAATGTTCAAGAGATTAACAGGTGTTGTTAGTGTTTTGCTAGATACTTGCTTAACATTGATAGCTAAAGACTCATTTTCCGGCGTTGTCGGCTGTTGTCGCTCCAGCTGACGTTGCTTTTCGCGCTCCATTTTTTCTAGGCCTTCCCTGTAAAACACAAATCATATTTGATTATACTCTGATCGTTCCTATGACTTTCATTTTGACTTTACCGTATCCAAGCTGGCAACATTTTACGTTTATTTGCATCAATTTCACTGCTGGCTACATTGACGGTGCTGTTGTTATTCTGTTGGGTTTGGGGCTGCTGTAATGGTTGCAGTAGTTGCTGCGTTTCATTGGGATTGCAAACGTTAAGCTTCAACAGCGACGGAATATGCGCTGTTGGATTGGAGCGCAATGGCCAATTGCTCCACGGCTGAGTGCCAGAGCCGGCTAGAAAATTAATTGAAATAAATAAAGTCACAAGTCAATCAAAACTTTAGAGCCACTCACCCGCATCGTGGGGTGCAACTGTAATAGACGCATCGTTGGAGCCGCTGTCTGTCCATTGAGATTGCGTAGCAACGGGTGGTGGAGGGGGCACAGTTTTATTGATATCATGATTTGCTCTTTCACTATTTTCATTAACATTTTCCTCTTCATCCATGTCCATATCCATTTCCGCTTCGCCATGCTCCTCGTAAATCGGTTGAATTTTGGGGGGCTGTTGTCGTAGTTCTGGGCTATTTTGGTGGTATTCTGGTGCATTGCTGATGATCGGCGGAGGAGGTGCAATCGGCATGTTCATGCTAAAATTAGCAATAGACGCTGCTGGCGCAGAGTCCCGCATGTGTATCCACTGCTGAGCCAGCTGCGCCCAATCAATGCCGCCCTGCATGTTAAGTGGCATGACGGGCGCAGCTGTTCTTAGCGTATTAGCAACTCCTGGACCCGGAACAGTCCCCGGATTTGGAGCTGCTAGAAAATGAGGTGGTTGCGCCATATATTGATTGTGTTTATTGTAGCCTAGATCGGCATTAGCATTGCCACCGGGAAACATGTTGTTTGTCACTATAGTTTTCACTTCACGATTGTTTGTTGTTGAGTTATCTAAAATTTTCTAAAACGATTTTCCGACTTTTACGCCATTTTCTTGCTCTACACAGATTGACAGTCACGTTGAAGCAATAACATGATTGATATACACGTACCCGTGACTTTTGACAAGTACTTAGGAAAATACTGTGGAATTCAAAATATATCTTGGTTTGTCGTTAAATAAGAAAGCCAAAAACAATAATTGTGGAAGTTAGATAATATTAATGTCGAATGTAAGTACTTCTTGAAATAGTTCAACCTTTTTTAAACTATTTGTCATTGTTTGCGATTATTTGAACCACAGAATGGCCGTTCGGTCGATAGCTTATCGAAGTGTAATCGCCATTCACTGGGCGACGCACACACGCGCTTCACAATTCAAACGAACGGCATTTTATTTTCACACAGGTCACAGGAATCTAGCCTAGAAGTTTTTGCCAATTAAGTGACTTACAAGTTCCCAAATTGAAATAAAAATCTAATAAAGTGAACAAAACATGTCACACAAACCAAACAGTGTGCTCCGAGCTAAAGATAATGCAATGGCCAAGCCAGGCCTAGGCACTTCCGCTGCAGTCTCTGCAATTGCGATGCAAAAAATGCAAATGTTAACCAAAAAGGTTTGTACATAATTCAAAAGTAACAATTTGATATTTTTGTTATACGTAAACATACATAGCCAACAATTGAGAATGCCGCGCCTGCGCCTAGCAGCAGCAAAACAGCCGCACAATTAACAACAACAAAGACTATGGTAGGAGGACAACAGATGCCAACAGCGGCCACTTCGATGCCTTCTACAAAGGCCGAACCTGTTGTGACCAAGCCTGAAAAGACAGGATCGACTTCAGTCCCAAAGAACAACAGCACTGATAAGGAAAATACTGGTAAGGGTCGTGGTAAATTCTGTTAATTTGAACCTTATTAAGAGTATCTACTGAAAGACGCTCATTTACAGAAACAGCTACGACAAAGCCCAAGAAGACATGGGCGTTGAGCAATTTTGATATTGGTCGTCAACTGGGTCGTGGTAAATTTGGCAACGTGTATTTGGCCCGCGAAAAGGAATCGCAATTTGTCGTGGCGCTGAAAGTACTGTTCAAGCGTCAAATTGGCGAAACAAATGTGGAGCATCAAGTGCGTCGTGAGATCGAGATTCAATCACATCTACGTCATCCGCATATCTTGCGTTTATACGCCTACTTTCATGACGATGCCCGCATCTATTTGATTCTGGAGTATGCGCCACAAGGAACCCTCTTTAGTGCACTGCAGGCTCAGCCTATGAAACGTTTCGATGATCGCCAATCGGCCACTTATATTAAGTCCCTTTGCTCAGCTCTACTTTATTTACACGAACGGGATATTATTCATCGGGATATTAAGCCAGAGAATCTGCTATTGGGACACAAAGGTGTCCTTAAAATTGCCGATTTCGGTTGGTCTGTACATGAGCCAAATTCGATGCGCATGACATTGTGCGGCACAGTTGATTATTTACCGCCTGAAATGGTGCTCAACAAGCCACATACCAAGAATGTGGATCTATGGAGCTTGGGAGTCCTATGCTTTGAACTGTTGGTGGGTCATGCACCGTTTTATTCGAAAAACTATGAGGAGACATACAAAAAGATACTGAAAGTTGACTACAAGCTGCCGGAACACGTTTCGAAGGCTGCGGCTCATTTGATATCCAAGCTATTGGTTTTGAATCCTCAACATCGACTGCCGCTGGATCAGGTTATATTACATCCATGGATTGCGGCGCACACGCAGTAGATTTTACCCCTTATGTTTAAATTTAATATGGATTTTATTTTTTTTGTTACGTCTTCATCCAATTTGTGAAAGAATTTTTTGTTTAATTTTCGCTTGAGCGCCGAATAATATAATTATCGCATTTAACATATCCATTAAATTATATAACATAAACATTTTATAATTAACATTTATGCAATTCATTTTATTATATTTCAAATAAAGTTTCTGTGTACTAGACACGTTTTTTTCGATCCAATATTTTCTTATGAACTAATTAAATAACTAGCGCAGGGTATTGACTTATCGTTATATATACTTGTACGTAAATATATAAATGAGTATAAACACTATTGTTTAAAGCAACGAAAAAATGCAGCTTAGCAAGTTTTTATCACAGAAAACAAAGTACATACTTACAAAGTTCAAGAAATGTGATAACCACGACAGCTGAGCCTTTAAAAACCAACTGCAATTCTTAAATCAACAAAATGCCTATTAATTCAGTGTATTTAACTCTTGCTGCCCAGAATAAATATTTATTTGAAATTAAATATTATTATCAATAGCTCTACATAATATATTTTATGTATTTCATTAGCCTGTTGAGCTAACTACTTAAAATGATTCATGTGTAAAGAAATCATAAAATGCGAAAACATTTCCTAACTGCCATAAATTCCATTACAAACAAAAACTTAAGTCTCAAGTAAATTTGTATACAATTAATATTAACCGATTTTCGTTAAATATTGCAGTTGGCTTTGGCTTTAACGATTGCTAAACAATTTCTGTTTTTACAAATATTTCAGTTTTCATTAAATGATGCAGAAGTTGTATGAAAATTATACTAATAAAAATTTGATGCTTGGGCCTTATAAACTAAAGTGGCTGGATTCTTTCTTTCTTGTTATCTAATAGAGCTAACCAAGTGTGCCAGGAGAGATGCTGTGATAAAATACTAACGTGTAAAATGGATTATTGCGTATAATTTTAATTTCTAACGGCTGCATCGGCGCCCGGTTTTCGAGCCGGCACATTATAGTCATCCTCTAAAATTGTAAATGTTTTAATAGTCACATGAGGTATAAGGTGAAACCATTAATTACCATCTTGATCTTCATCCATGTTATCTTCTAGATGCACTGCATCGGCAAATTCCTTGCCCTGATCAGCAGCAATTTCATTATTCAAATTGTCTCCTTCGAGCATATGCTGTTTGACAGCCATATCTCCTAGCATAACGTCGTCATCATCGTCCCCACCACCACCAACTGCGGCTGCATCGGCGGCCAATAGCTTATTGTCTGCTTCAGCTGCATGACCCGGCTCGGCATCAAATAAATTGGAGTTTGCGGCAGGCAAATTGAAATTCTGGTCATTTAAAGCATCCTTTACCTCATGGGCTCCAGAATCAAGTACTCCTTGATTCTTATTTGACTCTAAATCGTTCACCACATTGGCATATCGATTGTTGCTTTCGTTTTTAGGTAGCTCCTCAGCAGCCGTATCTGCATCGGCTGGTAACTCGCCTTTTCCATCGAAATTATCGGGAATGGGCGCAACATTCTCGGGCAGCTTACGCTCCATCTTCACTTCAGCTGATGGCTTGGCTGGCGGCATGGCTAATGGAGGTTGACCAGTGCTACTGCTGCTGCTGCTGTTTGCAATCTTGGGAGCCACTGAAGCATTCGGTGCGGGCTCTACGTTTGCCGTACTTGAGCTGGACTTGCGTGGTGCGCTTAGAGGCGAAGCCAAGGCAACGGCGGCGGCTTCGATAGGTTGCTCTTGCTGCTGTTGCTTATCAGTTTCGTCCGCTAACGTTTTAAGAGACTTTTGCACCATCTGAAAATTTTCAACAGAATTTAGAATGAGACTGTGATTGTTGCGCACGTCAAAGGGTTGCACTGGTTGCGCTTGCAGTTCCATATGCTGCTCCACACCGCCACCATGAGGATTAGTTGTTGCGTTAGTTGATTGGCTCGCCTTGGCAACGCCAATTTTGTACAGCCCTTGACTCACTTGCACTTGTTCGTTGAATGACTTATCGTTGCGTGGCTTCTCGATGCTGTGTGCCAGCTGGGCGGGACTAGAACGACGCGCGGGCGTTGTGTCGGGCGAGAGTAAATCGGATGGCTTATTAAGCTGCTGGGCCTGTGGCATGTAATTACAGTGGGCCCTGAATTCATTCAGCGCAGCCTCTAAGGTCTGCGTCTTATGCTCCGACTCCCGGAGCAACGTCTCGTACTTAATCTAAAAGCCAATCAAAATAGTAAGTAAATTTAGTAGCTGTAAGGATTTTGAAATGTCGACGCACCTTCCAGTCAGTTGTGTCATGTTGTTTCTTATCCTGCTGCAACTGTTGCACCTGTAATAATAGCGAATTCCTGTCTTCCTGGTGTTGCTTCTTGTTCTTGGTATATTCGGCCTGCAAATCATTGTGTTTGGCATCGAGCAACTTGTATTTGCCAACTTGTTCATCGAATTTCTTCTTTAATGCTCGCTCCTCTGCCTGTTGCTTTTCGTTGTCTTCTTGCATGCGCTGCTTTTCGCCGTGCAACACTTCTACTTTTTTCTCAGCCGATAATTTGTCGTCAGTGAGCGCTGTAATCGGAGATTAACATTTAATATAGGTGCTTAATTATAAGAATAGGAGCTTACATTGCAACTGTATGTTTAATCCCTCCTGATTTTGTTCACAGCGTAAGCGAAAGGCTCGAGTCTCATCTAGTTGTTGCTGGGACATGTGGTAAATGACTATCATCATAATGAGCACAATAAACATGCTCATCAGTATACAGATTCGAGCGCGTCCGGAACGCGCAAAACGTGCCGTACTCATTTTAAGACCTTTAACTTTTAATCTTTTCCGAAATTATCAATATTATTATTGTTGTGGCCGTGCCGTGGAACGAAAAACTGGTCAAAAGAATTCCAAGTGCTGGAAAATGCATTTGTTGTCCGCCCGACCAGTGTTGACTGACAATAATCGCTGCCTGACTCTGGAATTCGATATATCGGTTTTGCAGAGCTTTTTGCTCATTTGTTGATTGTTTCTTATTTTTTTCAAAGCTTTTTCGCATTTTGCGCTTATGCTGGTTAAAATAAAAACTTAATTATACAGTAACCGCCGGCAGCTCGCAGTGAGAGAGAGTCCCATTGCGGAAAGATCAATCGTGTTTTAAGCTTTCGTTGAAGCTGAGTACCGCACACTAACGGCGACGACGACGCGGAAAATCGGTCGAAAACTAAAATATATATTTCGTAAAACATAGTTTTAAACATTTTAAAAAAGTTTTAAATTAAACACAATTGTTAGGTGTTAAGTAAACAAGTCAATTCTCACTACGGAACAAATTAAAAATGTGAGTTGTAGTGTTGTTTTCATCAATTTCAGCTACGTCGACGGCGCACACGCCAATTTATTTAAACATATTAATATACCCTCACACACACACACATGTACAATACAAAATATGCATATACACATTTGTTAAGCTAAAGGTTGCGTCAATCAATTCAATTTTCGAGGCACATATCTGTATCAGCTGGCTTATGATATAATAATAAGTATATCAAAAATTAAACAGCTTTAAGCTAGAATTTGCTATCCTGATAGCCAGCCGTATATTCATTTTATTGACGCTCATTGCCTTCACAACCTGTTCCAATCTTAGTTTGTTCATAAAAAGTAAACAACAAAACTCTCAATAATGACACACTCAAGTCGTTCGGCTTGGACTTTTCAGGCAGCAACAGTAATCGATAATGCGAAACGAGTTGATAACAACAATTTAAGCACACACACATACAAACAAGTATGCATGTATATGCAGTTGTATGCATACAAACTGTATTGATATAGACATAAACATAATCTAAATCACTTTATAATGCCTTAACAACTTTTCTTGGTGACATTGAACAAAACTGTTTTTTTTGGCCCTCTATGGGCCGCTGTTTGTGTCTCATATCTTTATGTTCACCATTTTCTGGCTTCAAAGATAATAAAAAAAAACAAGAAAAATAACTGTTCGAAGATTAAATACTCTTACAGAATTACTCAATAATTTAATCAATCATAATCACAAACTAATTAAATTCAAACTGTAATTTCAATCATTCATTCCTATAAGATTATTAAAATTTTTGGGTTATAAATTAAATATTGATTAAAATCTGAAAGTCACACGACCCATTTTTCAATATCCGTCTAAATATATCTATACTAAGAGTTGTTTTTGAATTGGCATTAAATTCTATCTTTAAGTTAATTAAATGCGACTAGATGTTGATAAAGTAGGCGCTTTAGTATAATATTGAATAAAATAATAAAGAGGTATTTCCCATATATGTATGTATGTACTTCTATGTATTTAAATTTGTGTGAAAAAATGATTGGTATACAAAATGTCACTTGTGTATCTGTTCACCACTGTATACAGCCATTAAATTTAGGTTTTATTGAATTCGTCGAAATGTTCTTCTCTATTAATTAACACTTCTGTGCTATTGTGCTAATAAACTATGCATATATTGAATGTACTTTGAAATCGCTTTTAAATGCCCACAATACGCATTATATGCAGTTGTTCCCATTTAATATTCAGACTTATCTTTAAAGAACCCAAAGTCGTTATCAGTGCGGATCAATAAACCTTGGAGATACGTCATATTGCAGAACCTCTGTTATCTCTATTTCAATTGGATATTAATAAGAAAGCTACGGACTGCTCATTAATTAACATATATATCTGAAAGTATACACTTATTGTTAATGATTTAATTTTATAAGCAAAAAATGTTACACTCGTGGACGTGTATTTATAATTTAATATGTTTTCATATGCTTACAAACTTACATAATCTCTGACAAATCGAGGTTAGTTTATCTTTTTGAACCCTTTCTCATATATCTCTGTTAATTATTCGTAAAAATTATAAATAATTATGCTTATTCTATGAATATTTCGGATATACATATATACATTTTGGATGGCTTATGAGAAATTGATTATAATAAAGTTCAAAATTTCTTTTATTTAAGAACCATGACAGCAGTTGAAACTTCACCACAATTAGATTCTAATCATCCGCTACAGCAACCGAAGCAACAACAGTTCGCGTAAGTTATCAATAAATAGCAAATAATTAGAGCACATAAAATAATTTCTAATGTAAATATAAATAAATGAAATGCGCCCATTGCAATTCGTTACAAATATGTACTTAAATATGTATTTACACTAATCTGTGTGCTGATATAGTACTTCTATGTATTATGTACATACAAGCTCATATTTATATTTTGTTATTTTTGAGAATGAAAGAAAAGTCGACGCCCTTGTATTTTCTCTCGCTTTCTATCAAATCAAATGTTATAATATTGCAAATTTTGAGCATATCAAGAAATTCGTATTTGTTTTTATTTAAAATGCGATTGTTTTAGTTTGTT
This sequence comes from Drosophila limbata, assembly GCA_963924055.1. Lineage (NCBI taxonomy): Eukaryota > Metazoa > Arthropoda > Insecta > Diptera > Drosophilidae > Drosophila > Drosophila limbata. The sequence continues at coordinate 6,746,095 of OZ001352.1, forward strand.
TTTTTTTTTGTGGGGCATGCCAACCAAAAATAGCGTCTTATCCATATACACATACAAAATTGAGAGATTGCATTATATATAATGCTGGCAAGTCACCAATTATTTTTCATATTCGTTGAAAGAAAGAAGAAAGCAAAAGTGTCTCACTCTTTTAAGTGTAGCCACCAGTGATGACAGACGTGGTAGACAATTTAAAAGAAAATAGGAAAATTAATTTTAAAAGTTTGCAATTTAAATACTTTTTAGTTTTATTCTATATTTCAATACTTTATGCCTTCATTGTTTACCTTAATTTAATTTTTTAATTGCTAGAGTTCCAGCTTGTTGTATATCAAAAAAATGTCTAACTTTTGCAATTCAAAAATAGTCATAAAATAGCTAAAGAAACAGCACCGATAGCTACTTTATAGATATACAAAGTGAAGCGATAGTTGCAAACAGCATCATTGCTGATCTTATCAATGTCAGGGTTGATTGCCAGGGAACTGTTTTTGTTGTTACACATACAAGAGAATGTAAAGGTTAACGCAGTGCAAATACTTGTCAATTAGCCAATAAATTTCGTTACTCACCATTTCTATTCTACAGATTGCTGCCCAAAATCATCAACGGCGGCATTGCGGGTGTAATTGGAGTAACATGCGTATTTCCATTGGATTTGGTCAAGACTCGCCTGCAGAATCAGCAAATCGGCCCAAATGGCGAGCGAATGTACAGCAGCATGTAAGTCGAACAATATTAAAGGTTATTGTGCCCAAGATTATCAATGTTTAAATATTTTTCCAGGCTCGATTGCTTTCGCAAGACGTACAAGGCGGAGGGATATTTTGGCATGTACCGTGGTTCGGCCGTAAACATCTTGCTGATTACCCCCGAGAAGGCAATTAAACTGACCGCCAACGATTACTTCCGACACAAGCTCACCACGAAGGATGGAAAACTGCCAATAAGCAGCCAGATGGTAGCTGGTGGCTTGGCCGGTGCATTCCAAATTATTGTAACCACACCCATGGAGTTGTTGAAGATTCAGATGCAGGATGCTGGTCGTGTGGCCGCTGCAGCGAAATTAGCTGGCAAACCAATTGAAAAGGTATCGGCCACACAATTGACCATGCAGCTGATTAGGGAAAAGGGCATCTTTGGATTATACAAAGGCCTTGGCGCAACGGGACTACGTGATGTTTCCTTTTCCGTCATTTACTTTCCGCTGTTTGCCACGCTCAATGAACTGGGTCCACGGCGTGATGATGGTTCTGGCGAGGCGGTCTTCTGGTAACACAATTGCAGCTTATAAGTCTTTTTAACTGCCCGCTCTAAACGATAATTACATTTGTTTTAGGTGCTCCTTCCTGGCTGGTTTGGCGGCAGGCTCCACAGCCGCTCTTGCGGTCAATCCTCTCGACGTGATTAAAACACGGTTGCAGGCTCTCAAGAAAGCCGATGGTGAAAAGGAGTTCAAGGGAATTACCGATTGCATTACGTAAGAGATTTACAAAGACACCGGCTCAATAGCGATAAATTCATCTTTCTTTTTCGTGCAGTAAAACTCTGAGGCACGAGGGTCCCACAGCATTCTTCAAGGGCGGTCTTTGCCGAATGATTGTGATTGCGCCACTGTTTGGTATTGCCCAAACTGTCTACTATTTGGGCGTGGCCGAAGGCTTGATGGGCGTCGAGAAAATGTAAATGGTTTAAAAAGCTAAACCATGTTGGAGCTACAAGCAAGGTGACGTATTCCAATGTGGTGAGGTGAGAAGTGGTTGACTGTATGAAAATATCTACCCGAAAAGGGTACAGCTGTGAGGAATACATCAACTTGCTAGTAAATTCACCGTGAGGTAAACCAAGAGCTTCTTTACGATTACTCTCTGAATGTTAAATGTATATGTATGCGTTAATGCTATTGTTACTGTTAAAGCTGTCGTCTTTCAATTTAATAAGCTAAAAGCACGCCATAGTTCATATATAAAGCCAATAATATTTAAAACCTTTCACATATGTATGCATAGATACATATCAATACAGGCTACATATTAGTTCAGTCTATTGAAAGAAACTTAACTCCAATGACAATAAGATTATTAAAATCCATGATATTATTAAGTGTTTACGTTTAAAGATATTTAGAATGTTTTTGCTCTATAGACAACCATTATATTTAGTTCCGTACAAAGTTTGCATTTTTTGTTTGATTTTATTCAGCGGCTTAACTATTATACACACACACACAAAAAACATGTACTGAAGAAAGCATCGAAAAACACACAATTGTAAAATTATGTAACAAATATGACAAATAGAAATGAATAAACTATAATCAAATTAAAAGTCGTTGGTTTACTTAAGCATTTAAGGATGCTGTAAGAGTTGTATATTTCATCTGACTAATTGGAATATATTGTAGGTGGTTACTCTTAACTTGCTCTTAACTTGACATTTTTAACTTACTAGTATTTTATTTTAAGCCTTATATATTATAAACATAAATTCATTTTACTTATTTTAAAAGTATTTTTACCTTAAAGTATCTTCACTTAATTCAAATATTGTATTCTTATGTTCTTAGTTAATCTTTATCGTCTTCGTAATCCACAAAGGCAAGTTTTTTAGGTTTATTAAAAACAAAGGGATCCCTACGAGAAGTAGTTCCATCGCTGTGATGAACTGATACCTGTTCCGCTTGGGTGTTGGAATGTCTAGCAGATGCATTATCATTGCTGTGCTCATGCATTAACTGAGTTTCTGGAATTCCAATTGCTTTTAATGTCGGGGAGTAGCCTTTTTTGAAACGTTTTAGATATGTTGGCACTGGTTTCATGATACCATTTTCATGGTAACCAACTATTCCATTTATGTAAAGCGGACGGAGCAAGCTACATAGCTGAATGAGATTTATACGATTGGGGACTGGAGACCACATTAGTTTGGTTAATGGATATCTTTCGCCTTCAAACTTGTCCAGAGTGCTCACTTTGACGATAGTCGTGTAACCAGGTTGGTTAAAATAAAGCTGCTTTGGAGTCAGGCAGGAATAGTTATCCGAGAAGCTGCCCAGTAATTCAATATGGCCAAGCAACGCAGAGGATTGAGCAAGCCGGTGGACAAGATACTCATAGCCAAATAGAGGCAGTTTGATTTCAACTTCGCTGCCAATATCCTTGCTGTTTTTCGCAATTTTCTGGGCGACCTCTTCAAAATCTACATGGACAAACGGTTGATTGGCTGCCTGAAGATTTAAAAAGAGCACCTCGGTGCCCAGTGCAATCCATTCCAGATAGGTTGTATTGCCCATTAAAAGACAAAGATCATCCTGTTGTACAGCTGAATAGTAGTAGAGCAATCTCCCTCCATTCGGCCTACGAACTAACAGCATAAGACTGTTTCCGAGCTCATTGCCAGCACAGAGCATTGCCTCCAAACGTTTTCCATCGTTAAGGCGAAGCGTAAAGGGTTCAGCATCCTCAACTATATGAAAATCTTGCACAGAAATGTTGGCTTTACGTCGAGTTAGATATATCAGAAGCTGACTGGCGAGAGATTGAGTAGTGTACATCTTGCAGAACCGCTTTGGCAACCGCTCCAATTGCTTTTGCATACCGTTGAGATTTGTAATGAACACCTTGATGTGGCTCTCATATAGCTTCGGTATCGTATCCAAAATAATGTCCGGATACTCATTAAATCGCATGATGTTGCTTGCGTCTTCAATGCCCGTGATTTCCTTTATGTTAGCTATCTTATAGTTTGTGTTTTGTCTTGCTACATTATTTATTTACACTTAAAATCCAAATTGAATAACAAACACTATGTTGTTGTTGTGTCACCAGCTGATCGCGGTTTCAGCCAGTGATGCCAAACATTTTCTGCAAAATAAAAAGACAAAACTTCCAAAGAAAACTGTGGGAAAAAAGCTGAAAGCTAAAAAGAAGACAGAAAAACACGCCAAATTTTTTTTCCAATTGTTTTTATTTAATTTAGAAGTTTTAAGGCCCCTTCAATGTTTTTTCATCTGCATTTTGATGTTACATTTGCAAAATGCTTTGTAGATGATCCAGTCCTTAAATCGCGAAATTTATGTTTGTAAACTTCTTTGGACATTTTCTCACAATTATGAACAACCGCGTTTTGCTTAACTTTCGAATACAAAGAAAATTGAAATCAACATCTAAAAAGGGATGTCACATTGTTTTGAGAGGATCAATTTGAAGGAACATAAAAGAAATTTTAAAAAATACTACCAAGGTAAATTGAATCTAGAAAAACGGAAAGATTTTCGGATAGAATATTTTTCCCGGCTGAAGCAGTTAAAAGCCAGACAAATCTATCCGAAAAAAGGCCAATTTGGCATCATTGTTTTCAGCTAGGGCCGCAAGAGCAGCGATAGTTATATCGATGGCTGTGAAATATATCTTATCGATAGTTCAAATCTTTGACAAAGTATCGATGCCTTATCGATTTACAACTTATCGGTGCATAATCTTAATTAGGCAAAACTGTGTTTTTCGATTTGAAATGCAAAATTATTAAATAATTAAAACTGATAGACACCAGGTGCGCGCTTATGAAACCGGTAACTTTACGCACCGGTCGATAGCCGAATATGAATGAATTCCAAACCGAACCAAATTTCCTAGTTTCTTTATTTGACATCTGCCAAAAATTTTCACTTCACAGTTTATCTAGTTTCACCCAAAAAACCTTTTTTTCTGCTCATGAAAATGTCGAGTTACGCAGCGATATGCGGAGACAACTGATTGTGTTGATTCATTTGAAGAAATCGGTGTGGCTTGTGGAGGCTTATGGCGAGCATTCTCTAGGTCGTACACAGTGCAACGAGTGGTTCAATAAATTTAAAAGTGATGATTTTAATGTGAGTAACGAAGAACGCGGAAGACCACAGAAAAAGTTTAAAGACGACGAATTGAAAGCATTGCTCGACGATGATGGACAGACGCAACAGCAGCTCGCAGAACAATTGAATGTCGGACCGTTGGCGAACGTTTAAAGGCCATAGGAAAGAAAACGAAAAAACCACATTTGAAATGCTGCTCGCCAAACAACAATAAATTATTAAATAGAACACATTCGTGATAATAAAGTCTTGATAGTATTTATTTGTATGCTAATTTAAACTGATAGGTATATATTTCATATTTCAGAGATTCATCCCAAAACTGGACAGATCTATAGCAGCCCTCCTCCCATATCACAATCTATGCAAAATTCGTCAACATCTTCACTCTAGACAACATCAGCGGGCTGACTGCTGGGCGTTGGACCAGTCTCAGCAGCCATGTCCATGTAACGAATGCGTTGCCAGCGAGCAAGTGTTGAACGATACCATTCCACAAATATAGCCTGTCTGTACAAAATGATGCCCGTTTGCAGTATGAAAAAACCTAAAATTGTAATTAAATTCAAAATTTCCCACTCGGCAAAGATGACAAATGCCCAGATGAAGTAGACGCGTATTCCATCAGCCAGCAGACGATTGCTGCTGGAGGAGAACTTTGCAATGGACATGCCAACACAGTTGTAAACGGCGCAGGAGCATGTGAAGCCGACAAGTGCAAGGATTAACATTGTGTTCCCACGTAGCTGCGGAATAAGATCGGTCAAATCATCAAAGACACCGCGCGAGCCCTCATTAAACGGTGCAACGCTCGGCACAAAGTTAAGGCAAACCGCTGCCAATGCAGTGATGACAAAGCCAAAGATGCCTTGCCAACCAGCTGCTTGCATGGGCATCCAGTCCGAGGCCTTCATATACTTCTCCTCGTACACATACAGAAAGGCGTGCAGCACTTCTGCCATTATGACCAATAGATCGCCTGTAAGGATGGTGTTGTGATCTGTATGCGGCAGCGTTTGGTAATCATAGTCCACGCGCTGTACATCCAACGCCAGGATGTCGATGATGCCGCAAGTCATGGTGAATATGGCAAGCCAATGGCGGGAGCTCAATGTATGGTTCAAGTACATAGTGCTAAATAGGCCCACAAAGATCAGTGAAACGCCTGCAATGGGCAAAGGGATTGTGTCATCAGAAATAACAACAGTGACTGCTCATAAAAGTACCTCTTATCATTTGAAAGCTGGTCGCATAGGTCAAAAACAAGCCGGTAAACAGCAAAATGGATGCAATCGCACGTAAAAGCGATGGCAGCAGCATGCTGAGAGGGTGGAAGAACTCACTGCTGCCTCGAGTCAAAATATGATCTTGGTCTGCACTCATCTAAAGGCAAACAATAAAATTGGCAAGTGCAATTTGACACTTGAATCTTCGAAACTTACGCCGCGTCGAGACATCAGTGCGTGCACCACTTTATAAACTCCAAAGCACAAGAATTCGCCCAGAAACATGAGCATGGTCAAGACGACTGGATGTTGAAAACGATGCGGTTTTCCATCACTGCCATCCACACTTTGGTTGCTCACCCATCTGCAATGTACGTATGTATGTATGTATGAAAGTATATATCGCATTCTCGTTTTCCTCTAATATTTCTGTATGCACTTTTGCAATTTAACAAATTGTTACTCACTTGATTAATAAAACATTTAAAGTTCCGCTCAGCACGAACAGCAGTGTTATAAATACACGGTGGTCCATTTTAATGCATTCAATCTGAGCAAGCAAAGTTTTATAATTAAATTTACAAATTATTGACGTTCTTTGTGTAATATTTGATGCGCAGATAAAAGTAACTCAACCAACAACAACGCTGGCAAAATCTGCTTTTATACTCACTATAAAATTATTAAAATTGCTGCTACCAAAGAATATTTTATTTTTAATTCTATGATAATGCACTTTACCTGGTTTTCGATCAATGCTTAGCTGGATAACAATATTTTTGTTTGTAATAAAAACTGGAAATTTAATTGTACATTCTGGCTTGCCAAAGCTTGCCAGACTATTAAAAGCTTGAGTTGCCAGATAGAGTAAATAAAAGCTACAAATCAGCTGTTTGCCCTCCGGTGACAAAGCCACTAAAATGCGCGTAAAATGTTATTTGAAAAACCAATCGTAAATTTTTGCGTTTTTTTTATTAAAACCAAACTTAAAAAATATCACAGGATATAGAATTAAAAAAGAGCATTTAAATGAAAATGTGCATGCCAGTTGTATTTAAGCCGCCTTTGTTGCATTTTTCCTGGGAAATTAGAATAACAGAAAGTCAATTAATTTAAAAGAATTTCTACTTCAATTAACAAACAACAAATGATCAAACAAAAAGCGTGTGCTTGTCTCACCTGTAGTGTTTTTTAAGTGTGATACTAAGTTACTTTTGTATTTGTTTGAGGTGAGTGTGTGTGTAAATTTAGAGTTCATCTCTTTCGTGAGCCAATGGTAGGTCAATGGTCACTTCCTCAACTGTGCCCAGTCTTATGGTTTCATTTGGTTTGGAAAACTTTGGTATGTACTCTACTGTATCACTGTTGCTAAATACCGAGTTGTGCAGATTGTCCATTGGTGCAGCGGGATCAGGACTTGTGAGTGTTATTTTGGATTTTGTCGCCACTCTGTGAATTGTATTCATGCATGCATGTTGTTATGTGGTTTAGAGATTTGTGTTTGATTCGTGTTATTGTGTGTTATTTGTTAGTAAGGCACTACACAAAGAGTTTAGTTTCTAGATCAGTACAGAGTCAAAGAGTTGCAGATTCATTTTGTACCTTAAGTACAGCTATTGGAAGTGAGTAAAGTTGAAGAACTTAATGGTCATAGTGATCATAGTGTAAAGTTCTATTGACGCTGGCGGGTTCCACCGCGTGCTCCGCGCAACTTTTGTGGAGTTCTATGTTTCGATCATACACATCCAAATATATATTTAAGAGTATAATTTTATAATCACAATATTCTATATGGATTACCTGTCCCTGGTTTGCATGCTGGCCTCTACATCCAGGCTGCGTGGCTGACGGAAATCACATTCCAGCGAAAAAGCCGAGTCCCCAGGCGTTATAAGCTCCGGATCGTTCTGAATGACAACAATATTTGAATAGAGTTCACCATCCTTTAGCGTCTGACACTGATCCAATTGGAAGTTCATCTCCAGCGTGCGCGTTCCCTGATTATCATTGGGCTTCATGAAACACGGCGCCGTTTGCTTGTAGAAGCTGCCCCGAGTGTACATGACTCCCGTAAAAGGTTTTTCAGTCTCCAGCATCACATTCATCGAATTGGCGCCACACTTTAGATTGACCTTTTGAATGCCCTGATCGCTGCCCTCGATTTTAAAGGTGTCCGACAAGTCTTGCTCCCAAATTTCTGCAATGATTAAATTTTAAATATATTTTAAATAAATTTCTTAGTAAGTTCTTAGTTTGATTTTATTCGATGCCTGTGCAAAAGACTTCTAAAAGAGTTTTATTTTATTTATTATATTTACAAAATTATGTTTAAAGAAATATACAAACACAATACCAATTTAACAAGTACTAACCTAAGCCTTTGACTCGAAAAAATGTCTTAACTTCAGTAGGCTTGATTAATAATTAAATTTAAGTTTAAATAATGAAATATTTTGCAAATTTCCAAAATAAAATAAATGTACATAATTTCTATCTAAAATTTAAGTTTTTATAAACTGTATTTACTGTAAATATTATTTGTAGAAAGCCACAATTTATAAGACACATTAGTCTCTAACTACCGAACCACAACAAGAAAGTTCAAACAACTTTAGAAAACTACGCCGGCTGCAGCCATAAGTATAAACCGGTTCCCTTTGCTTTGGTCTGCCTAGAACTTTGACTTTACTTGTCATTGTAAGTTTCTCCACACCTCGGATGAATCAACGTTCGTAGGGCCCTCTTGATGGCGTGTCGTTAACCTACCTTGATTCTGCTGCTGTTTCTTATTGCCAGTTGCGTAGACGGCTAGCAACATGTTGCAAACCAACAAAAGCAAAAGCATACTTTGCATTTTCAACATATTGCACTTGACTTTCAATTAAATTTTTTAACACAAATAAAAGAATTTGCCGTGGAGCACAAAAGACGTCCCAATGACTCAAAGCTGAAAGTAAAACTGACGCTTTGACTGCGACGGCGCAGCGTATATAAACGAAGCCGACGCAAAGCTCGACTTGCCCATCAGCAGCAGTCGAGAGAGCGAAGAGCAGGAGAGTGGAAATCAGAGAGCACATGCGCAACTGAGAATCTGGTCAATCAGCTGTAGCCAATGCATTGATAAGACTCACAAATGAAAAATAATTCATATGTGTGTGTCTGCGTGTGTGTGCGTGTTTATGTTAAGCAAAATATATTTTTTCATGCTGCAAGTCGAAAAACGCAAAGCGCAGTTTAAGGAAAACAAAATGCGGCTTCATCGACAACAGCATTTCCGCTTTTCATGCGGATTTTTGTTGTGCATTCATTTCGCATTGCTGCTGGTGTTGCAATGGTTGCATTGCGGTTGTTTGTTGATGTTGTTTGTCTGATTATTTATTATTCAAAATGTTATTAAACTTCCACGTTTTGTACACCGCGGCTCGCTTCGACGGTTCTCTCGTGTGGCTTTGTTTTTTCTCATTTAATTTTTTATTTGTTTTTTTTTTTTTTGAACATATTTACAATTGCGTTAATTAGAGCTTAATTAATGTATTAACCGACTGGCAGGCTGCTGACCATGGCAGCGAAAGGTGGAAGTCGCATATTTTCGTATCTTTTGGACAACTAAATAAAAACTGCATTTTGTAAGCTTAGTCAATTAGTCAGTTAGACATAATGGATTTATATATGCGTATGATGTTGATCATAACCATATAAGTCACATCATTGAAGAGCCATCTGTTTATTTGGTAGTAAATATTTGAGCAATATTTCAATTATTATTCCATAATCTGTAACTAACCTTTCATAAATTTTTCGCAATTACTCGAATGATTTATTATTTTAATTTTTTATTGATTAGGCTTATCAATACTCACACATAGTGAGTGGGTATTTATAAATCACAGACTGACATCAATAGAGGTCTTGTTGAAGGTCAGCAATTTCATATCTACATCAATACCTCAGGTATTTTTCCAATATTTTCTAGTAATAACTAAATACATTTTTTGTGCACAATTTCAATTCTTTTAAGTCTCTATTTCTTTGATATAAACAATAAAATGCATTTAAATTTAATGATTAAATCATTCATATTTTATTTCATTTGAATTTAATATTATATTCTTTTTCATTATATTCCAAACACCAATTATTTGGCTTTAAGTGCACTCCAGTATTTTTCCAGTTCGTTGCCCTCCCAATTAAAAGGCTTCGTCAAGACGCTGAAAAAGTTAAATTTTACATAAAAAAGTTAAAGTAAAAACTATAAAAAACGAGATAAAAGTAATATCATAATTCGATCAAGACACGAAACTAAAACAGGTCCAACATCGGCGGGTAATCGTTGGATTAGAGATAGACAGAGAAGTGCAGAAAGAGAGCGAGATAGATAGAGAGAGAGAAAGAGAGACAGTCGCTGGCTGCCTACTGCACCGCTGGCCAAGATTGACAATGAGTATGCACTTAAACGGACAGACTTGTGAACCGAACTCGGACTCGAACTCAAAACGTGTTGATATCTCAGTCTGCAAATGATGTCGGATATGATGCAATAGTAACATTGTATCCGAGTTGCACAATTTCGGTCAACTTCCGAGTGCAACTACAAGTTGACCGCCACTCACTTTTCTCTGAGATGCTGCAGCACTTCCTGCTCCTTAGCATTGAGGCCGTCGTAAGCGGCAGCCAAATTCGTGGCCAGCAATTGGCGGGTCTGCATGCCAGTCAGAAACGTGGACACTTCGTTCAGTTGGCTGGTGTAGTACATGGCCAGCTTGCCCAGCTCAACATCACGATCCTTGCACACCTTGGACGCCTTCCTGGCCAGTTCCTTTTGCTCATTGCTTGCTGGATGCCAGGCCGGTGGACCGGCGTTGGTCAACAGGCCCAGAGCATGGGCGGCGGCACAAACAACGCCCATATTCTGGGACTTGAAGAAATCCAAATAGTCCAGCAAAGTGTTGTCAGTGAGCGTGTATCGTGCATATACGAGCACAGTCTAAAAAAGTAAATAGATACATCAATATTTTTAACTGTATAAGGAAACTAATATCTGATAATAACACTAGCTTACAGCCCTTTTGCTTTTCATGTCTGAGTGCACTTTTCTTATGGACTTTGGAAAATCGCACTTAAAAATTTTTTTATGGAAGCGTTTTCGAAATATTCATGTTTTTCTAAATTTTTGAAGTTGCTCTCACATTTAGAGTATACCACGAGATCTAATTTATCGATGTGGTCAAAAAAGCACTCAAATTAAAGGTAACTAATCTCTTTACAACTTTCTCTCATATAGCTTTGAGATCGGCTTAGTAGTTCAGAAGCTAGCGACTCAAGAGCTCACAAATCGCCCCAAAAAAAATAGATATCGCAAAGGTAAAATTTGTTTTGAGTATTAAGCGTAAAGCTGACACTGTTACAAAGAAAATAGGCCGTTATTTATGAGAATCCATGGATAAATGGCGGAGTATTACGCTTTTCAGAGAAAGAATATAAATCATCTTTTTAACGACTTTCTAGTTTGTTTGATACAGTGGTCCGATTTCAACCAAACTTGGTCAGGATGTGTAGGACCATAAATGATGCTGATTGTGTCAGATTTGTTAAGATATCTTAAACAACAAAGAAGTTTTTCGCAAAAAACAGCTGTAATTGGAAATATTGATCGAAAATAAAGATTTAGTGCAAAAATATTTGTTGTTTTTGGAGATATTTCAACCAAACTTGCAGAATCAGCATCTGGGATGGTCACTTACATCCTCACCAAATTTTGACTAAATCGGACCACTGTATCATAAAGCTGCCATAGGAACGATCAGTCGAAAACCAAGTCTTAGTATGAAAAACTTTTTGGTTGCTTGAGATATCTGAACCAATAGTGATTTATGTAATTTTATTTAAAGCATCCTATTTTCCTAGCTATTTTCATTTCAGTAAATTTTATTCCAAGTTTTTTTTTTGTTTTTGTTTTGTTTTTAGTACTTACATCGAATCTGCCCGCGGCACGTGAAATGCATTCCTTCAGCACAGAAATGGGATAGGCGGATAAGCCAATATACTTTGCCTTGCCCTCCTTAACCAGCTGCTCGAGCGTGGGCAACGTCTCGTTGAGCACAATGTCCAAGCTCGGGGCGAATTCAATGTCATGGATTTGTATGACATCCACATAGTCCAGGCCCAACAATTGCAGACTCTTCTCCACACTCTCGCGAGTCTTCTTCGCACTGAAATCAAACATGTGCTCATAGTCCAGCTCATAGCGTGCCACCTTAGTGGCTATGTAGTAGGCTTTCCTGGGCACATCCTTGAGCGCTTTTCCAAGCACCTCCTCCGAACGTCCCTGGCCATACCAGGGAGCTGTGTCAATGTAATTGATGCCAGATTTTAAAGCCTCATGCACCGTTTTAATGCCCTCATCGAGTTCAAAGCTGCAATAACAACAGTACTCTTTCATTTAAAGAACAGTCTCTCTTCTTTTTTTCTCTTTCGAAATGTACCCGTAGTTAGCACAGAGCGCACCTCCGCCAAATGATATTTTGGAGACTTCTAGACCCGTTTTGCCTAACTTGCGGTATTCCATACGCTTCACTTGCTCCTCATTATGAAAACCCCTCACATAAGTGGCTGGTAATTTTCCAGACATATTTATTAATAGATTTATAATTTATATTTATTTTGCACTCTAACGAAATTCGTTCACACAACGAGGAGGCCACAAGGAAGACTGATAGCTAATTCTACAATTTGCTTTGTTATTCTCAAACATTTTGCATTCATTATCAGAGAGCAGATGTGTGTGTGTGTATTTGTGATTGTGTTTGTCGAGTGTTTGTAAATATAAAGAGCACTTAATTAAGTTTGCAGGCGAAATTGCTTGTGCTCTCCCGGTTGTTGTTGCTGTTTAAGCGCAAAGAGATTTACGTTCTCAGGGCTGGTTCAAGCGAAAATGGGGTTTTATTGGGAAATCGTATATCTGATATCTTGATACCTTACTCAGTTTAGATTTGTTTAGGCTAGAAATTGTAAGATTTCAAATGGTAACCATAAACCGATCGATTGTTGCTAAGCTCATTCTTTCAACCGATTTAAAATAAGAAAAAAGGAGAATTTTATTGTTTCAAGTTCAGATAGTAAGAACATTCCTGAACAGCATCGGACTTTAATGTATAAGCTATTTAATAAAGATTTTTTATAGATTAAATAAAGTGTTTTGCATGATGTTGATTGTTTATTTAAAATTTTTAAGCTTAATTTGTTATTATTAGAACTATGAGTTGTAGGTAATCTCAACTAATTAGCAGCTGAAATTAAGATGATATTTAAGCTATTAATATTCTCGAATATTACACAATACATTTGGGTCTTTTTGTGTCTAGACATCAAAATAATTGCGACCTTCAAAAACTGTTCAAGTAATTGCTACATATCGATTAATACAGCGTAGCGCAGAAATATTTATGGACATAAAAGATAAGTTCATTCAAAACGTAGATAATCGAAAATACTATCTAAAATAAAATTCATAAATCACTAACAAAAATGAGTGCCAAAGTTTCGTTGCGCACGCTACGAAAAACTGAAATAATTTTCGAATTGTTATTCATTTAGCGACTTTTATTGTAATAAACCAAAGAAGAATTTACATAAAAAAATAAGAACTATTTATGGAGTGTGAAGCAGCTCTTATAGCAGCCAAAATATACTTCGTTCATACAGTATATGAAAACTGGACCTTTTCGAATGTTACGTTGCGCACACTATTTTTTTTTGTTAACCTGCATAATTGACATTAAAAAACTTAAATTTTTCGCTTGTGTTTTTACTGAGATTTGATAGATCTGAACAAATATTTTGTAGGCAGACTTGATATATAATGCACCTTTCAAAAATATGGATTTTAATACCTATAACTAATACCGAGTAATAGTTTGAACAACTTTTTTTATATGTCGCTTGGAAACGGTTTTTTTTTGTAAGAGGAATTTTATTTTGCTCAAAATGTCCGTCTAAAGATATCTGCTGTGGTTTCCTGGAAACTAACAGGGTCGTTAAAAAAAACGTATTTTTTTGGGTTACCTGAAAGTTTCAAAATTTAGAGTTGAAATACAGATTTAGATTTTAGCATATTTAATAAAAATTTACAATAATGAAGTTATTTTAAAAATCATATTTATAAAAATGTTGTAAATCATATTGTTAAAATGGCATCAATTCCGCATTCTTCCTTTGGTTTTGAGCTACTTAAAGTCTTTAAGAGTAGACAGAGTGGATCCCCAGCTGTAGGATCGCTTGAAGACACTGAAATGATAGTAATGAAGAGTTCCAGTTTAGTTAATCAAACCGGTAAACCGGTTGGCATAGGCCAAGTTCGAGTGCCCCTGACGCAATGCTAACACCAAATCCGAATTGCACAATTTCCCAAAACCGGGTTTACTCACTTTTCGCGCAGATATTGCAGCACTTCCTGCTCGGCTTCAGTCAGTCCGTTCAAGACCACAAACAGGTTGAGCTTCAGCAAGTGTCGATTGGGTATGCCGATTAAGAAGGTGGAAGCATCCTCCAGCTGCATGGTGTAGCACATGGCCAACTTGCCAAGCTCGACGTTCCGCTTCTTACAAATGTCGGCGGCTTGGCGGCCCAGCGCTTGCAGCTCCTTGCTAGCAGGATGCCAGGCTTGTGGGCCGGCATTGGAGAGCAGACCCATGGCATGGGCTGCGGCACAGATGACGCCCACATTCAGCTCCTTGAAGGTCTTCATGTGCCGCAAGAGCGTGTTGTCGAGCAGTGTGTAGCGGGCATAGGAGAGCACCGTGTGGACACGTCCCTTGGAGCGCTCTGCGCAATCCTTAAGCACTTCCACATCATAGCCAGTGATACCAATAAATCGGGCCCTGCCGGCCCTCACAAACTCCTCGAGCACGGGAATTGTCTCATTGAGCACCATGTCCAGGCTGGGTGCCGCATCCACATCATGCACCTGCAACACATCCACATGGTACAATCCCAGTAGATCCAAGCTCCTCTTCACGCTCTGTCGGGTCTTGGCTGCCGTGAAATCGAACATGCGATCGGTATCCAGTTCGTAGCGTCCCACCTTGGTGGCGATGTAGTACGCCTCCCTTGGCACATCCTTGAGCGCCTGTCCCAGCAATCTCTCCGACTCCCCCTGGCCGTAGAAAGGCGCCGTATCGATGTAGTTAATGCCAGACTTAATTGCCTCTTGCACGGTTTTAATCCCCTCTTCAATGTCGTACTTTTTGTCATAGAGGGCGCTTAGAGTGGCGCCACCTAGCTCAAGGGCAGAAACTTTCAGACCAGTGCCGCCCAGTTTGCGGTATTCCATGCGACGCACCAAATCCTCATTGTGGAAGCCCTTGACAAAGGTCGCTGGAAGTGTTCCCGCCATTGTTGTGATCTTAGTTAAACTGTGCCTTGCACCGGAATGTGTGGAGACTTTATACCTGCATTTCACTCATGTCGTTTATTCCTCACTTCAATACACACTCATTTACGTACACATACATACATGCATACAAGTCTCTAGATCAGAGAGCATTAGTTGCATTCTAGCTTAATTAATATAAATGTCTCTCTTTAACTCAAGAAACGACACAGAGAGCTATAAATGTTCTGCTCTCGAAGGCTCTCACAGCTTTCGAGTAATGCTTACTCTCTTAAGAATCACATTTAATACTCGTACTCTTTACACAACAACTAAGCAGATAAGATATATGTGTGAATGTATTTAATAAATAGCAATCAATATTCCTAATTGCTGCTCGCCATCTATGAAGAGAGCAAAATAAATAAACACTTCGGGGAAATAAAGAGAACTCAACCGTTTATTTGTTGTGTTTAGATTTTTATGTATTTTATTTATCAGAGAGACTTTCAACTGACGTCTTTGTATGCTTATGTGAGTTTCCAATCGAATTCAATTGACAAATCATTATAAAATAATATAAATATGTGTATAGTATATAGACACGGATATTTATTGATAAATATCGCTGCTGAAACTCGGGCGATGTTTCTCAGAAGAAACCATCGAAGTCGTCATGGGGCTGATAGTTGGGAGGGATTTGAGGTCGACGGTGTTGCTGCGTTGGCCTGGGCACGATGACATCGTTAATCTCGTGCAGAATGCCATTGGTGGCGACCACGTCGCATTTGGTGACTCCGGCATTCTCGATCTTGGGACGACGATCGCGGGTAATGCGCAGATGGTGACCCGAGATGGATTCGATGGAGCGCACAAATGGCCAATTTGTGGGAATGATGCCGGCACAACAGACCACATCGTTGACAATATGCGTCTTCACCTGAGCCACCAGCTCGGCCTGACTCTGTGTGGTCGCCTTGGATTCGCTGGACTCGCTGAGCTCCTCGAAGACATCGTTCTTGGGCACTAAGAGCGTAAAGCTGTCCGAATCATTGGTCAGCAAATGGGTCAAGTTCGCCTTGCGGACCAGCTCCAAGAATTTGCTGTAGTTGGGATTGGCCTCCAGGGATTGCAGCAAGTTCTAAGCGGAAAAAGAAGATCACTTATTAAAGTTCCAGTTTCGATTTCTGTATATTAATCTCACATTTTGGGGCGGGTTCAGTGGGCGGTCCAGTTGATGCAACACGGAGCCGCAGCTCTCGTCATCGAAGTGGACGAGGCGGGCACAGTTAACGGTGGCCCGGTTCATGACGTCCGAGAAGAGGGCATGGGTCGAGTACAGATTCAGGCGAACATTTGTGCCCTCCACCGTGGGCAGGGAGCTCTCGGAGAGATCGCAGGTCTTGATCATGGGCTTGATCACATGGTAGTTGAGGAACTTTAACAAATCCTTGTTGCCTTTCAGCGATTCTGGTTGCTCAGCCACCAGACGTGCCCATTCCGAGTTGTGCAGAGCCTTATCCGTTGGAGCGAAAATTGTCGCATTGTCCAAATCGTCGAACTGATCATCAAAGCCCGAGGCTTCCAGCAGCTGCTTGAAGATCGTTAGATTCTTCTGCAACATCAAGGAGGTCATGGGCAACGCCGATTCCGTGGGCAGAATGGTGTCGATGACATGGAGCACTCCATTGGTTCCCATTACATCAGCATCCAGAATCTTGGCCACACTATTGATATAGACTGCACTCTCCTCTGTGGAATTCGCGGCTCGCTGGGTGCGATTGAATAGCAACGGTTCTCCCAGAAGATTATAGGCGGTCGTCTTAGCTCCGGGCAGCGTTGCCAGCGAGCAGAAGGTCAGATCCAGCATATGGTTCTTCAGTATATCTATGGATGGATTTTTAATCTTAGTAGAACTTTGATAAGACATTTTGATGGATCAAATTTTGAATTAAATTCCCAATATAACTGTCGCGTTTGAATAAGCGATATTTACAACCGCTAGATGGCGCTAACACTGATTTCTACACTATGAAAAATTAGTTTTTTTTTTTCAAACTTTTGTTTCTATTATCCGATTAGGTTGAAAGTTTCAAGACAGATAGAAATCATTATAAGCATTAAGAATTTATCTGTAAATACCTGCTGAATAGAAGATGATACCAAAAATAAAATAGTAAAAAATATCTGCATCTTATATGTAGATGGAATCAAATTTGAAATCTCTGAATATTTAAGTAGATTAATACGGAAATTTTTACTCGAATTAGTACCCTATAATAAAATTGAACACCTTCTTCTTTGTTAAACGCAGTACCAGTACTTAAAAAATTTTATTCGGAAAGAAGGAATAGGGAGAAGGAAGCATCTCCACCCCATTAAGTATATATGTATATTCTTGATCCGCATCAACAGCCGAGACTATAGATTAACCAAATTTGGCACACAGACTGCTCTAAACCCTACGCAAATCAAGTTTGTTTCAAATATTTTTTCCCTGCCCCTTTTCGCCTCCGAAAACCCAAAATCACGCACTATTAAAGATATAACGGTTTTTTTTTTTTGGAAATAAACGTTATCTATTATTATAAGCTATCATCCTATTGAATTGCAACAAGATCTACCAAACACAACGGTAGTAATGACTGTTTTAAGTTTCAAGCAATCTAAGTGCCTAAAAGTATGCAATAAATAGTTCTTCACACGTATTTAAATAAGTTACGGGTATCTTATGGTCGGGAGCTCGACAATTGCATTTCAAGTAAATTTTCAATAAAGTTGGAACTCTTCTACTTACTGGAAGCGCAGCCACGTCCCTCCTTCAGAGTGCGTCGCAGATGTGGTTCCAGCTTGTCGAAGGCGGCATCCGTGGGCACAAAGATGGTGACTGGCTTGTCCGCCTCCAGCATGGCACTGATGTTGGTCTTCTCGAGAACGGCGCGCATGATGGACATGTCGGCGCGATCGCGAATGATGTCCATCACCGTTTTGGTCAGAGGCTTCAGAACGCCACTCAGTGTGTGAACCAGAGCCTGTTCCGAGAGCTTGTCGTGCTTCTCAATGGGCACACAGTTGGCGGCGTAGCGATAGGGTTCCGGACTCAAAGCTGGCGGCAGCTGATAGCTGTTGATGCGTATCTTCTGGCCGGGCAGTTCAGTCTGGAGCAGCTTCTCGTTGGGCACATCCTCCAGCTGCACATCGCCCAGGACAGAGTGCAGTTTGTAGATTGATGACGATGCTTTCTCTGAGGCATATGCTTTGGAGTCCTCCACGTTCTGTTTGACACAGTAGATAGTTAGTTATTTGTAGATCATTTGAGATCAAGTGTCCACTTACATTCTCCTGCTGATGCTGTCCGCGATACTCCTGGAAAGCGGCGTCGTTGGGCACAAAGAGCGTCACCTTCTTGCCACTGTTGCTGGCCAACATGTCGCCCAGTTCCCCGGCACTCTTGGCACTCTCAATGAACTGCTTGGCGCCCATGTCCGCGGCTGTTGCCTCGATGTCTTTGATCTCGATCTTCTCACAGGGCGTGGCGAAGTCCGCGTTGCGTGGACGTCCATAGCCGTGGCAGCATTGCCGTGTCAGAGTCAGCGTCTTCTTCTTGCCGTTTTGATTAACGCTGTGCGAGTGAGACAAGAAATGAATAATGCATTAAGCATACGCAACGTTGGTGGTTATGCAAATTGCAAGTTGCCATTTGTGCATTCGGCTTTCGTAGCACTGCTGTTGTTGTTGTTGCTGTTGTTGGCCCACTTACATCTTGGTGCAGACGTGCTTGTTCGGCTTCTCGGCACAGGAGTTCACGCTGAAGTGGAACTGGCCAAAGAGCGGCGAGCGGACAACGCTGCCAGCGCCATCACGTTCCTGACCAAAGGTGTCCACGCTTTCATCACCATCGATTTCCGTGGTTGCGCCCTCGTTTTCCTCTTTCTCGGTGCACACATTGGGTCTACAATTAGGTGAAAGGAATTATCCAATAGTCACAACTGAAGTACAAAGTTGTTTAAAGATATTCACTTGTTTGTTTAACTGATCAATAAATATTAACAGCATTTTTTAGCGAGGGAGTAAAATATATAATAAAATAGTAAATAAAAAGTATCGTGTTTTTCCCTAAACTTACTTGCTTTAATAAGTACAATCATCTAATTACATATCTATAAACACAATCAATTTAATTCCGGCATAAATTTATATTTTTATATATTCAATAGTTGAAATTATATTTCAATCATTGAGACAAACTTATACTTATAAAAATTCAGAGAATTCCTTATAAAAAATGTCTGTTACTAGCTGCCTGATCTTTCAATGCGGACAATCCCCTAAAATGATTAGAACTCTGCTAAATGGCTACTTATTATTAACTGTTATTACTTGCTAATGCTATTGATAAATCCCAAAGTTGCAAATTAAAAGTCAATGCACCCGAAACTACAATTCGTAGATATACTAGATTGGAATATGAATAGATTCATGGGTGTATCTACTATAAACTCTGTCACTCTCTGAGGGCCTTTTACTCGCATCGCATCTGTTCATCAATTAAGCCTTGATTAATGTTTACGTTACGAATTTGTATATAGAGGAGATATAATTTCACATGGTTTCGTGGCATACTCATGTACCATATAGTAAATATTTTGATATAGTATATGCCCTATGGAATTATCAGCTTAACAGCTTTGCCTGCCTTCAATTCAATTTGCGCTACAAAGCGGTTCATTGTGTTTGTGGACATAGTTTTCAAAATTTGTCTACATGAGCATATAATATATAGATGTCGAGTTGTAGATGTATACGTACTTCTACTCTTGCTGTTTATTTGTATTTAGCGCTAATTTTTCAATTGCTGCGTCTGATTTTCGCTCTCAGTTCAACAAAAACAAATGCAGCGAACACTCGACCAGTTGTTGATTTCACAATTTTGCTTTAATAACAATTTAGAAAAGTGCAAACGAGTCTATACATATATCTATAAAGATTGCATTATATCAATAAATATGTATATAGTATGTATATGGGTTGCATAAAATATAAGCCAGTTTACAATTCTGCTGACTGAGCAATTAATTCAGAAATTATAACCTTTGGCCAAGCAATTTGCCAGTTAAGTTTCTCATGAGCCAATGTTAATAATAATCTCTTACTATTATAGATGGGAATATAAAAATATTTTTATTTTATTTGCACGATGGCCAGCTCAGTAAATACAGAAGTTCCAGCAGTTGGCGATAATTCGAGAGACGTTACGAATCAAAATTATATTTAATAGCTCGAACGAACTTGACATTGTGCTCGGTTAATTACCAAATGCCAAGAACATCGAAATCAGTCGACTGTGGTGATTAGGAAAGCAACAAGCCAAGTGACCATAGCATTTGAATAGAAGTCTCTTATAAATAATTAACTTGAAATGATACCATTATAGAACTTTTTTCAGAACTAAAAATCTAACCAATATTCTTGAAATCTATTTTATAAGTGGAATCAGACACGGAAAACATTTTGTCAGATGAATTTGAAAATTATTTTCTAAAAGTATTATTTTTAAACAGCTTAAAATTTCTGAGCTGCGCAATTCTCTAATATTGTTAAAAATCTAATCAGGTTTGGAACTTTTGTACTTTTTGTATGCTTTCGTTTTTTTTATTAATTATCAAAAGTTACACAAGCTAAGATCTTTTTGAACTTAACAATAAACAATTTGACTAAAGGGATTATTTATTTAGACGTATTGAAAATTAGGATAATTTCACTTGCTCAAATTTGTTCGACTGCGTTTAAGAAATTATAGCCTAATACACTTAATTTTGGAAGTCTATTAAATCTATTAAATCCGGTAATCCCGGATTTTCTTAAACCAAGTTCGAAATACTTGATTTTAGTATAGTTTTTCAATGCCTTCTCCTAAAATATTGTGACTATCGGAGCTCTTTAAGAATTTTTTCAGAGAAATCAAATGTTTTAGAATTTTTTGAATATTTTACTGCCTAATTTGTCAGTAATATCCTAAATACATACTTAAAAAATACATGCTAAAGTCAAAAATTTCAAAATTAAATTAAGAATGGATCTTTTTTTTCTGAGTAAATGATATTCATGTCTTTTTTAAATGTTACTCACCCTTTCCACCAAGGTTCCTGGGCGTTACCGAATCCGAAGCCGCCAAATGAATTGAAGAATTCGTTGCCAAAGAATGGGAATGATTGTTGGAAGAACACAGCTGGATTGGGCGAGTTCACATCCGAAGTGATGGTATCGACATCTGTTTGAATTGAGGGAAATACACCTTTGTAGGATCGTTCAATTGGATGCTGATTATGTTTCTGTGACTCACTGAAGGGTTTCTGATCAGCGGCAGGTGCAACTGCAGTGGCAACTGCATCCTGGCGTCCCTGCTGCCGTTGCTGCTGCTGCTCGAGAGGCACAAACTCGGTGTCGGTGAAGCCGTCGCTGCCGTAGCTGCTGCTGTAGAGTGGCAACAGTGGGGCGTTAAGTGGGGCTGCTTGGGGGCGTGGCTGCTGGGGGGCAGCCCAAACGCTCGCCACCCGCTGCGACGGCTGGGCACGCAGCGGCTCAAGCGGGGCGAGCGGGGCAAATGGAATGGGCGCGAGGAGCGTGCGATGCAGTGGCAGCGGCAATGGGCGTGTTAAATGTTGCATAAAGCTGTCGAGGGGTGTGAAGGGGGAGTGGAGTGGAGTGGAAGTGTACTGTTTGGTTAGTGTGATTCGTGTAGTGCTTCCTCTGTCATTAGTTGATGTGTGTGCTGAGTTTTTGTGCTGCCTGTGTTTTCATGCAAACGCCAAACCAGAACTTAACCCTACGTGTAAAGCGGATCCCCACCGTACCATAATTCATATGCCTTCCATTGTGCCGCACATAAAAGAAGAAGCTCCGGCCTGACTCGACATTCTCTCTATTTATTTATATTGTATATCTATAATATATGGTAGTATACACTCCGATCGTGCTCATTGTTCAGCAATTGTTTTGCGCAGCATTTCTGTGAGCTGCATACTAATTGTTTGCCTCCATTAACTGTGAATACAATACTACAACAAAATCGAAAAGAAAACCAATTTTATTTGTTTCAAATGCCCGAAACATCGTTGCAAAAACTCCCAAAATAAAATAAATGCGCTGCACTTCAGGGTCATCAATCAAATGGGATTTATGTCTTTCATTTTTAGGTGTACACTTTTATAACTGCTTCTTAGAAATCTGGCAAATTTACAAGCTATATATATAGCTCAGTATTCTTCCCAGCTGAGTCATTCGAACGCTGCATGCAAACAAATTGTAAGTCCGCTTTCTATTGACAAACGGCAACAAATGATTTGTTAGCTCACTTTTCCTATATATTTATTTACTATTTGTTGGCACCCACTTGACAATATATATATATTTATATATAACTTGTTTCATTGTAACATATTCGGGACCTTTTTTGTTGTTCATTACGCTCATTATAAATTCACACCACGGAAGTTAATTAAAACAAAAAGACATTAAAACAAAAGCTGAACAAAATAAAAAAATGTATATACTTTAAAAAATATGCTGGAAATGGCAAACATAACAAATGTTTATAGTATCCACGGTCGGTTAACAGTCGGCAAATTTACTTCTGACTTCTGGTTAAGTTTTCGTTTCGTTTTTTATGACACCTTTATCATATACTCATGACTCATGATTTGCGTCGTGAACAAGGAAGGGCTTGTCATGACTAGCGTACTCTGTCATTTGAAGCATCTTCATGGATTCGGGCAAGTCACGAACTGAGATGTCTCTACAAGATTTAAGATGGTAAATAACTAATTTGAACTTGTCTTGAACTTGCTGGCATTCGGGATTTTGAAAAGAGAAACTTGCAGCTAAATCAATTGCAGCTATTTAAATGGGAAATTATATTCAAATAATTGGATTATTTGATGAAAATTCAAAGCAAAGAGAAATTGATAACTACGTGTGTTTAAGTGTTTCACAAGAGATACTTGAGATCACTCCACACTATGGAAAAGAGCGTTTGTATTTTCTATAAATCATCACTAGATTGATAAACCTATAGGTCGATCAATATTCAGTCTGTCAAAAATCACAGAGTATATTATATTGCAAAAGACAGCTGTTGTTTACATTTAATAGAAACGACAAATTTCTATAACTTTCCGTTTGTCAATAAAAAATAAAAACAGTCACTTTGACTACCAAAGCGAAAGTCATTGGCCACATTGGTCGGTCAACGGGCGATCGAAGCAAACCTGGTTAGGTGCCAATGAGTTGATTAAAACTCTACCATGGAACGAAACAAGTTACTCAGAACTGAGCAGGGCCAGATTCTGGTTGACCCAGTTTTAAGGGGGAATTTTGAAGTTGTCAAATTGGGGCACTACCTGGTCCAAAATTGCATCTAATGAGGTGTCAAAAGTTAATTAGCTTCGTGGTTGCTCTGATGACTAACATCAAAAATTGTGTTAAAATGAGTGGCAACTAAATATTTATGTAGTTTTTAGGGTCTACAGCTCGTGTCTAAGGTTGTCAGGTTGTCAGGTTGCCACGTACTCGTACTCGTAGCCAGCCATGTGTAAAAGGCTCAGAGACATGCAAGCAACGAAGCAACATCCGAAAGATACATTCAACAATCTGTATCTGCTGTCAGAACCCGCAACTTCATCTGCATTGCCAACTCTTGCGGATGCCCTTAAGTCGATGATGACCCACTTTGACTGGGCATTGTTCTCATCCATCGCTGTTGTTGTTGTGATTTGTGCAATGCCTTTCGCAAAAACTTGAACTGCAGGGTTAAACGATCTTTGCGGCGTTTTTCTGTGCCACATTTCGATCGAGATTCTCTGTGTTTATGGTCTTGTTCTTTAATTTAGTTAATTTTAATTCAACAATCTCTTTTTTAGCACATCATTTGAATTGGTTGGTCGAATTCAAAGAGATAGGAAGTGAATTGAGTCATCTCTACTGATCTACCATCTCTAGATCTAAATTTAAATTTATAATTCAGATGAGAGATCATTTGCCGAACTCAATACTTATCTCTCGATTAAAATATAGTCCAATAGCGCAGGCAGGGTATGCTTATAGTCTAATACCCTTGTGTGGATTCTCAGTTAGTTCACTTTTAATGGGACTCAGGCTTAAGTTTGTAAATTGAGGTCACCGCAATTTGACTTTCTTTCCGCCTTTTCGGGGATTTTGTTGTTGTCTGGTTTGTTTTCTTTGGCTTTAGACTCAGTTTTTCGGTACATTTTATTTGCAATATCGTTTAGCGTTTGCTTTTTTTTTTTTTTTTTTTTGCAAAGTCGATGTTGTAAACGGGAAAATTTCTCCAAGCAAGCACTTAAAGTGCTTGAACAAATATCATAAACAACTGAACTTGCATTTAGGTGGGTTTTATGACATGTCAATGAGCACTAAACCATAAAAAAAGTTGTAGTTGCCATGTTAATATTTGAACAGAATGGCACAGATGCCGTTGGGTTCGGTATTTGTTTTGGGAAGAGGTTGTCAAATGCTGGAAATGATTGCTGGGTAAGAATTTCACCTGTCTGAGAGTGATGAAAAATCAGAGTCATCAAAGCTGGAATCTGAATCGAATTCTTCACTGTAAAGAAACTTTACTGTTTTACTACCCATTTAATGATATATTTAATAAACACAGAAAGTATTGTTAACCTTGGGTTGCTAGAATCGCATGAGTTAGTTATGTTTATGCTAATTACGATACTTTGATGTTAATGTTAAGCAATTCTGAACAAAGATTAAGATTAAAATCTAGACAAACAAATTGCTAATGCTCGACTATGTTTATGATTATGATGTTAAACCATCCAAAAACAGAAAAACTATGGACTGCATGAGATATTATACTTCAGGCACAAAAACCACACAAAGATAAATAAATGTTAACTTGTTTAACATTCTGTTACTTACTCGCTGTAGAATGGTACCGCCTGAGCGAAGCAGACCAAGAGCAGGCATGCCCAGAGTCTTAACATTTTTCCTTTGTGAAATACCAGAATATCTCAAATGAAGCTAAAAACAAACAAAAATATAAACAGAAAGTCAAAGAAATGAAGAAATAAATGAAATTTCACAAAATTCGAATCAACAGATGATGAGGTCGAGGACTGAGACAAAGCACTTGGAAAAACTGAAACTGAAAATACTGGTTTTCCACGCCAATGTGCACTCGAGCTGCGTAAAACAACAACAACAAATATGTAGGTGAACGTGGACAGAAGATTGGAAATTAAAGAAGAAAATTTTCCACTGTCTTCGTGCGTTAATTAGTACAACGTCAATAGTTTTATATAATTAAAGGCAACTACAATACATTTAATTGTCTTGCAAAATTGACACACATAACATTTTCATTCAAGCAAGTCGCATTTTCCATTTGTATGAAAAAGACTGTCTTTGAGTCCTCTTCACCCACATACGGCGAAACACTCACTCTCACAAACACACACACACACATATATAGTACACTCACGAGTACTAACAATTTTCTGTTAGGCTTAATATGTTGCCGATGTTGCCGACGATGTTGACGTTTTGAACGACTGTTGAAAACTAACTGCCTTAGAACGCGCTCTGTCTGCTATTTATGAGCTGTGATCGCTGTCGCTGTCGCATCGAAGCAAAGCTTGAGAGCGGCGTTTGAGCGTCTGCCGGCTTGAGAGCTTTGGCTCTCTCGCAACTCTCGCAAGAACTTTTAGCTTGGGAGAGGCACAGCACTAAATGCAAAATTCGTGTACAAATTGTGAAAGTAAGCGATAGTTATAAGTGCTTACACTGCACAACACACGATTGTAACTCGAGCTATTGTCAACTAATTTAAAGCAAAGGATCAATTCTCAGGAACATTATTTGGTACAGGAACATTCGAGGCGCAGATGCAGGTATTTTTGGATTCGTCTACCTGAATTTTTTTTGTGTTTAAATGTGTTTAGTAATTGTATCTCGTGTTATACAGAAAAATGTCTATTCATATACTGTAAATATTTTAATGTTAGTTGCATTTTGATGACATATTCTATGAATTTTGAATTGTTTTCGGTGTCATAGACTTTGTTTACATACCCTATACAAAGTGAAGTCAAGTCTCTCCTTCTATAGAAATTCTTGTTATATGCTCTATATCTTGATCCCCTTGTCGAGTCGTTGCCCGCAGAGACACCTCTTGATTTGCCAAAACATGGGATACTTTGCATTAAAAAAAATGCTGATAACTCGATGACCCAACTAAACTTAACTTACCATTAAATTTCTTTTTTATTTTCAAAATATTTAAAATATCCAAAATTCCATAACCGATTAAACTTGAGTTAGCGATTTCAAGAAAAATATCAGCTTTGAAATGTATGTTACTAACATTTTCATACAATTTAAAACAAAATGTATTCAAATTATTTAATTTTCATTATTATATAATTGATTTTTTTTTAATTTTTATTCTTTCTTTACCATACAATATTTACAATAATTAATTAGACATTTGTGCTATATAGGTGTGTATATGTTATAGATTTGTTATCATTTGTATATACTTTTATTATGATAAACCATTGTCACAAATGAATGGTAAATAAATTAACATTTTGCTTAAACTTATGTACGTTGTGAGAAATCGACATTAGGTACATAGTATGTACTAATTAAGATGTAATTTTGATTAGTTTGTTCACAAATAGATATGCAAATTATTCATTTGAAGCCAGGCCCCAAATTGATGTCAATTTCAATTCGATTTATACTAGATCTTTTTAGAGAGTCGTAAGTCTCGTTTGTATTAACAGAGAAAAGCATTAAGTGTGTGTTTGTTTGTATATTACAATTTAAATAATCTCCAGCCCAGTGATTATTTAAACATTATACGAATATTATTTGCCTAGTTTAAAGGAACTTCCGACTGTCATTCGTCAAATGTAAATGAGGAAAACGCTCGCCTATTTTTGCCACCAGTTCCGTTTACTCCACAAGCGCTACAATGGGAGAAATTGAATGTAGGAAAAGTATAGATACAATGGGGTCAACTTTCCACTTTGCACTCACCTGGACGTTTGCCTCGCATGCCAACAAAGCCGCTTGGTGCCCGCTTCTCTCCAATGAGATAGACCCAGGGCTGGACCGCGTTCTGTTCCACATCGATGTCATCGGCCAGGTTCAGGTCACTCTTCTTGCCGCGCACAGCCACAAATTTATTGTTAAAGTCCGTGTACTTCTGCTTCTTGCCACGCACATCGTATGCCTTTTTAAAAAATTTGGGCCACAACTAGTCGCGGTTAGTTCCATTAATGTTTCAAATAACAATTAGTTGGGAATTCAAGATGAGAGCATGACACATGATACAATACAAGTTTATTTAGATTATATATTTATTATTTATTCTGTCACTAGCTCATCCACTTCGGCTTACCTCTGAGAAAGCAGCCCGCTTGTAATGCTGATGTGAGACATCTTTTTTACCCCGCATGCCCACAAATGAGTTGACGGGAGCTCGTTTCTCCACCAGCTCCATGGCGTCGTCCTCATCCTCAAGAGCCTCGCTGTCACCCAGGACTGGACGCTTGCCCCGCATCCCTGTAAAGCCAGTCGGCGCTCGCTTTCCCACATCGCCGCCATCAATCGCCAGATGATCAAGGAAATCCTGTACAAGATTCTCACGCAGTCGTTCCTCCTCCATGTGTTGAATTAAATCCCGGAGATGATTGTTGCCCGGTGAAAACTTCTTGCCACGCATGCCAACAAAAGCCAACGGAGCTTTCTTCAATCTCCGTCCGTTCTCATTGTAATAGTTGTCCACATCCTCTTCACCGTAGTCTAAGGGATCGGGGCCCAACCAATTTGCATCTGACGCCGCCTCCTGTTCCTTTTTGCCCCTCATGCCAATGAAGCTGGAGGTGGGAGCACGTTTCACCAGATTCCTCGTCAGCTGCTGCTGCTGCCCTCGAGGCGTCGACGTGCTAATTGTGCTGCCGTCTGCATCTGCTGCCTCGACGTCAACGTCGCTGCTAGCAGTGGCTGCTGCTGTTAGTAGCAACAGCAACAATAACAGACGCTGATTATGCATAACAGAAAATTTCTGTAGCGTGCTTTTAGGCGGGTGATCTAATTTGTTGCCGACAGATGGCGTTTTGTGCGTTGAAAACTATTTATTAGATGAAATTTGTAAATGATAAACAAATATTAAAGAAATCGATAGATGTCGCTTTATGCATTGAAAACTATAAAGTTACTGAAAAGTAGAATAAAATTTATTTTTGAAATTACAGTCGAAATCCTTAACTCAAATCACCATTATCCAAAGAAAAAATTCGAGTTATTGAGATATTATTTATTAATTTTACTGCCACTCATTTAGTTCGAGTTAGAGAGAAATTCGAGTTATGAAGGTTCAACTGCATTTGCAATTTTCATTTATAAATTCTAATGTAACAAATGAAAGACGTACATTAAGAACAGAAGAAATATTTGAGAGGGATCAGATAAAAGTACAATTTTATTGAAGTAAATACAGAAATTGTACACAAATGAATCATAAGCAAACAATAATTTCCAAAATCTCATTTGGGCATTTTAGGTGCTTGTCAGCAATAAAATTAACATGAGTACAGAATTAAATTTCAACACTCTAAATATACATATGTAGATTTATTGAAGTGCACTGTAACGGAAATGTCACAGGGCGACCTCTTGACCTGATTGTTTGTTTGAGGCGGACAGGGAATCTAAGTTTTGGGGCATGTTGAACGAGCATTCATTGCATCATGGGTGTATGCACATCACATTCACACAGCAACAGCTCCATTGCAACTGTGACAAAAAATCTAACGGCTCTTACAACAATTTATAGTGGCATAAGCAAATATTTGCAAATGCTGAAATGGGTTTAATGCAACCTCTTGCCATTGATTATACTGAAGAAGTTGTCAACACCCTTCGCCTCGTTAAGCCAAATTGCCATGCAAATGCTGTGGCAATGGCTGTGAGGCACTCGCTATCGATAAGACAACTACGAGTGCGAGGATGCATATCCAGCCAGCTAGGCAAATGGTGTCAGCCACAACAACTGCGGAATCAAATGTGCAAGTTAAGACCAATCAATGATAGACTACAAGATACCCCCACATTATTCAGCAACTATAGTGAAGTTTATAATATTTTAAAGTATTAAAGTTTCCAGAATATAATACAGTTGAACTTCCATAACTCGAACTTCTATAACTCGAAATTCTCTCTAACTGGATTAAAAATGAGTGGCATTAAAATTAATAAACTAAAGAAAAAGATCTCTATAAGTCGAACCTTTTCTTTGGATAATGGTGATTCGAGTTAGGGAAGTTCTACTGTATTTGAATAATCATTCAATGTGCATACAGTGGAAAACAAAATTCTACGAGCCAAAAATAAAATTTTATTTTAACTATTTCTATTAAATGAACAACTAGAAATGTTTTTGAATCAATAAAAGCATATTTCGTTTGATTCATAATTTAAAAACCTTTGAATAAAAATGTCAAAAGCATATTTTATTTTAAATTTTTTTTTATATTTTTAACACCTGTCAGAAACAGAACAAAAAGATTTTGTATATCTTTTTAAAAGAAAAAATTAATAATTCTTTATATAAAAAATAAATTTTTCCTTTGCAAATATTAAAAATAATTTGTTTTCTGTTTTTCTAATCAAAAGTAGGGTAAAAGAAATTGATTTATTTTTCCCCAACCTAATATTTCTTTTGTCCATTATAGTTATTTTAAAATGAACTGTAACGAGTATCATTAACGAGTAAGTTTACTTATGTCTTTTAAGGTTTTCTATTGTTGTGCATACCCTGTTGTAAATTTGAGTTTTGAGGGTATAATAGTAGCACTAACGATGCGCGCACAGGAAACTGGAAACATGTAATTCAATTGATTGCCGCTGGCGGCGGGATGAAGTTGCCCGGAGAGGCGAAGGATGGAGCGGGAAAGCGTAGGAAGTGCAGACGCCAAGTGGCAATTGAATTGAACGCTAAAAAATGCATTTGAATTGAATTGATGTTGAATTTGCGGCAATCAACAGGTTGCGGGGGATTGCACCCATTTAAGCTGGCTTTTTTTTGTACTGGTTTTGTTGGCTTTTAGCCTAAGTGCCTTGTTCTAAAAGTTTTTAAAAACCAAACACTATCGGGTAAAATCAACGCAACGGGAAATGTCAAAGTTAGAGGACTAACAATCCCAACGCATTGTATTAATCCAAAGTTTCAGGCACAAAATTAGCAGGCAGCAAAGTGTGAAGCTTCCTGTTTTAGAGCCGCCTCATCATGACATGAAAGTGACAGTCGACATTTGAACAATGGCTTAGAAATAGGAGCAGACCTTAACAGTCCTTAAATTCAGCATGTACCCACGTATGTGTGTGGCCTAAAGCTAAGCTGTTAACTTGTGAGTGTTTGTGTGTGTGATGCGTGTGTGGACTGTCTAATTGTCTATGCACATCTGTATCTGTGTGTGACTCTGGATTTGTTTGTCCAAGTGTGTGTGTGTGTGTGTGAGTGTGTGTGTTGTTCTTCTTCTCTGTTTGCTTTGTGCATCCCAACGGACACTTTAAACCGCCTGCGGGCAATGTGAAAACATTAAAGTTGTGTGAGAAGCTGCCGAATAGGATTTACATTTTGGCCAAGACACGTGTATGGCTAATAAAAGCCCATTAGCTCAGCTCAGCTGGTGACCCACAATACAAAAAAACGACAACGACAACAATCATAAATGTATAAAATTAATAATAAAACAACACAGCATACAAAATTCACTTTCTTGGCCAATTGGACTGTCTCCCTTTCCATTGCCAGTTGCCATTATAGCCCGCGGCTGCATTCTCATCTCGTCATCACCCTTTTTGCATATTTCCAGGGGCACCAAATATTAGGGGGACTCCCACAACAACAAACAAGAGGAAAGAAAAAGTCAATAGAACGCGTATTTGAGCAACAGTTAATGCATAGAATATGAAGCGTGTCCATATTTCTTTATTTCCCTTTACCCCCTGCAGCTGTAGCCTATTTTCAAAATCTTGTTAGCATACCAATCATATTCATAAGACTTGTATTGATGTTAGCAAGAAATGGCCCAATGGCTTGTGGGCCTGTCTAAATGTGTTTGCATTAACAATAATATGACAGCATGCGAAATATGCAATATTATCATATGTAAACACAACAAAATTGGGTTAAAGAACAAATTTGTATGCTTTTTCTGATAAGTACTCTCAATATTGCATTTAAAGGATTAATTACAGTATAATAAGATGCATCGGTAAAGTTGATACAATCAAATACACTGACCAAAAAGAGATCAAAAAGCTCAAATAGCAACAAGAAAGAATTTCTGGTGGCCTAATAATATTGATGGTCGGGTTCAGACTGAATAACCCTGTTGTCCTGTCTCTCTTTCCCAACCCAATATTCCCTCTCCCTTTTTCTCTGTCTTTCTATTTTTTATCGTAAATTCACACTTACTACCGATCCTAATTTTTTGTTTACTATTTTCTTGCGATTTCATTTTTTGTCATTATACAGTACATAATCATACTTTTTTTTTTAAATAAGATTACACAAAAGATTAATTATTGTCCGAGAGCTCGATCAGAGACTAGCATAAGATTAAAACTGAATTGTACTTCTATTTATTAAGTCAACCAACCAAATTATTAAAACAAAAAAAATAAAAAAAAAAAGCTGCTGTCTGAAATTTTCTTTTGGCTGCAATAAAAGCTCATTTTGTATGAATGAAAATCAGGGATTAAAACCCTAACCGAAACCGTAACCTTAAACCGGTAAAAACCGATTGAAATTTAAAACCGTAATTGAAACCGTAACCGAAAAGAAAAATTTTTATTTGACCGAAACCTTAAAACCGAAACTCTGTAAACCGCTATAACCGTTTAGTAACCGTTTCATTTATAAGTGTTAATTTCGGTTTTTTATACATCCAAAAAAAATTATATTTTATTTTTATTTTGATTTTTGATTTTAATTTTCTTGTGCTTAACTTTAAACTTTTATTTGTTATATTCATGATCGAATTTGCATATCACTGAATAAGCACAAATTAATAAATTTGTTAAATAAAATACTTAAAATTGTTACATCAAACTGAAGATGTGAAATTAGTGTGTGAATGAAACATTAAGAAAGTAACGCCTTTTTAATTATTACTATAATATTATTAATATAATTTTATTTTTGGAAAAAAATTTTTTTTAGTGAACCGAAACCATACCGGTATTTCAAAACCGAAACATACAAAAACCGGTTCACCGTTACGAAACCTTTATTCAAAGATTTTGCGTAACCGATAACCGAAAACCTAAATTCGAACATAACCGAAACCGTAACTGAAACCGATATTCGTTTCGGTTTTAATCCCTGATGAAAATAATTACGTTAACTGCCTTTTTAGGGTAGCTGCCTCAAATGTCTGAGCAAAGATTTTGAGTCATTACTGCATTACGAATGATAAATAATATTGTCATACACATGGGGAACAATTAACCCATCTGGAGACTAGATTTTGTTCCCAAACTACTCAATGTCATCTGCATTTAACTGCTGAACATTTTGTGCAAATTTCATAAGCAATTTTAATAATTGGCTAATTGTCATTTCTATATTTTTAAACTTGGAGAAGTGATTTAGTCAAAAACTGCCAAGGTGTTGAACTTTAAATGCTCTGTTCTATGTGCAACTTAATCTTGAGAAAATGTTAGATATTTGTTTAAAAAATGTATAGTAACAAGGGCAAAGTTGTGCTCCATCGTATTTCTTAGTAAAATGCTTGATATTTCGTGTTTAAATGTAGTTCATTAAAAATCGTGGAGGTAAAGGCCCTTTATTCAAGATTAAGAACAAGATTATTTTTTTTAGATTAAAATTTCAAAAAATTTCCCAAACACAACAACACGACAATAAAAAGTTCAAATGTAGTTCCCAACGCATTCGATGAGCGAGTATCCCTGCGAGTAGTTGAATAGCCCACATGAATGATTCAAGAATCGTTCCCGTCTTGTGTTTGACTGTTTGTGGAGTGCACTTATCAGCAGCTCGCAGCTCGCAGCTCGTAGTTCTCAGCCGACGATCGTTCAGTCAGTCGGAGCTGAGCTTTGAAGCAGAACACACGGTTCGCTCCAGCAGGGAACGTGGATGAAGAGTGCACAGTGTTTAGGCGAAGAAATTACACGTTTCGTCATAGAAGAAATACAAATAAGTAGTAACTAACCTGAAGAACAAATCGTGAGAGACCGCAGACTCTGGAGTTCTTTTTAATTGCGAGGTGAGCATTGCAGTTGTGACAAAAACAATGTGAAGGTTCTGCTATCTTAATGGAACTCTTAAGTGAACCCGGCCTGACCTCTCGCCGGGAAGTATCGCCGAGTGTTTTTTGCTGATATTTCATAGAATTCTATGCTGATCTTTAGCACAGCCCAACAGCAATGGCAATAAAACACGAAGACAAATGGGAAATGCTAATGCAAAAGACAAGAAACGACTTTCTCGGCAGGGAGGAACTCTCCAGGGGACTGGAAGTGGGACTGGAAATGGGACTGGGACTGTTAGTCGGGTTCAGGCATGCAAAATAATTGAATTGGGTCAAATGCTTAAAATGCTTTAAATGCTTGCCTCAAGTTATGCGATTGGCTGACGCTGAATAGCATTAAAAATGTGCCTGAGAATTCGCTGTTGTTCTTGTTACATACTAAGTACGCTGTTGTGATGTATATATGTATGTACATACAATAATTCGAGTACATACATAAATGTACGTTGGGGCAAATCATTTTAGTGATTGCCTTAATTTTGGGCAGGTCTACGGCATTTGCCCAAGTTCAGGGCCGGGAATTCACACATCATTTAATTCACCCTCGTCGCATTAGTTTTTTTACAGTTCAGTTCAGTTCATCATAATAAGTATTTGCATTAGGTAGATGGTAGATCGCATCGCGGGACTTTCAAAATGTTATCAAAATACCAGATGCTCAAATGAGATCAATAGGTTTGAAGTAAACAACACTTGGGGATGTACAAAAGCCGAGTTATCAGTTGAGTTCTTATGTGAAAAACCTTTTTTCTTTTAATCAAACTCAACGCAAACAAAATTAATCAAGATTTGTATTATAAATATGGTAATTTATGAAAAACAATTTCATTAAAATCTTAAATAAATTACCAGAATTTTCATACTCTTACAAACTTGACACACCCACTTCTTATCATTTATTTTCTGACGTTGATAATCCGATGAAAATTCAGCTTATTGCTGACTGATTGTTAATCACAATGAGTGTATTAGTGTATTAGATCTTCAACTCATCTTACTTCTTTTAAACATCCTATAGACCTAATTTAATATTCATTTGTTTTCATTTCTTTTATATTTCTTATTAATAAAGCTATTTACTTTTAGAATTCTAGCTAATCTTTGGGCAAGTTATCAATAAATTTCACGTTGTGATCTCATTTTCACCTTGTGCATGTTTAATAACCAAATTAAGTGAATAATTATTTACTATACTGATAAGCAATGCAATCATTTATTTATTCTAATTAGAGATTATTCGAATTCGATTGAAAGTAGAACAGGTTGATGAAACAAACACAATCATATATGAGTATCAGATGATATGATATGATATGATATGAGAGAGGGGTAAAATACAGTTACCTAATCGTCCGCCGAATTGCGAATACCTTTGTGAGTAATCAAATTACGACAAAAGTTTATCAAACTTATAATTTCATAATAATTTTTAAAAACAGCTGTCGGACAATAAGTCTGGAATATGATGGATAAATAATTAAATAAATAAATTCGAAATATGATTACGCATAAAATTAGTGCTGATGAAAGTGTCACTGGCTCTGGCCAAAAGTTGTTGACCAAACAAGAGTAGCAGAAATTCGAAATGGGCTTATTAACCGAGACAAAGCATTAAATTACTTGATTTTATAAGTAAAACAAACAGCGATTTGCTCAATCGTCAGTCCGTCAGTCTATCAGTCCGTCAGTGGGCGAGGAAAGAGACTTCGTTGACACATGACGAGCACGTTGTCAACTAATTGAACCATGAACTTGAAATGAGGCTACTCATCTCATCTCATTCTATCTCAACCCATTTCATCTCAGATGACAGATTTGCGGTAAACATTCTCTATTCATATTCGGTACTAGGAAGCTGGACGACTTTTATTTCCGGCTGTGTATACGGATATTCCTGTGCTGTGTGCTCATAAGTAGATAGTGTAAACCAAACAATGCTACTTTGATAAGCGAAATTTGCATAGACGGAAGCAACATTACTTTCCTGTGAATTAAACCAAGTAAAATGGCATTTGAGTTTCGCATTTGAGTATTCTAATATGTGAGACTGCCAAATATAGCAATTATTTATGTTTTTAATAATATATACATTTTTTATAAACTGTTATGTGTGGAATAAATTTTAAAGAGTAAGTAAACTTGATCTTCTGCAAAACAATTTATTCAAGTGCATAAGTAGGTGTAGTTTAGTTTTCTTTTGCTTATAATTAATCTGTTTACTTATAAATTTCTATAACAATAATCCCTGTTTTTAAAGTAGATACATTTTTTAAAAGCTGGTATCACTCATACTACGGAGAATTGTTTATAAAGAGTGTTAAAATAATGAACAAAATTTGTGTCTTCTTACAAATAAATAATTTGCGAGGCTAGTAATCGATTAAAGGGCTTTAAATAGGTCTCAGTTATGGTCAAATAAATGGTCTTTCTATACAGGATTCTTTACAGGACTCATTATATTATTTATATATTATAAGTTAGTAATAAATTGATTTATTTTTTAATTATCTCTTTTCATTTCCAACACATTGCATTTGAATTCTTTTCTTCTGGTAGCAATCATGAAATTCCAGCACAGTTGTGTTGCCGTCTTCGCGCTACTTTCGCTACTGGAAATTGCCAAAGCCGATCGGACATTTCGAGTGGACTATGAGAACGATCAGTTCTTGAAGGATGGACGACCGTTCCGCTTCATATCCGGATCCTTTCACTACTTTCGGGCACATCCAGACACCTGGTCGCGTCACCTGAGAACAATGCGAGCCGCAGGTCTCAATGCAGTGACAACGTAGGTGACAATTCTTACAACAATCTTTCTATGCTTTAAAATGGTGTCAAATCTATTAAAGATACGTGGAATGGTCGCTCCACAATCCACGCGATGGCGTCTACGTTTGGAATGGCATTGCGGATCTGGAGCGCTTTATACGCCTGGCTGTGGACGAGGATCTGTTGGTGATACTGCGTCCAGGACCGTATATATGTGCCGAGCGAGACATGGGAGGTTTTCCCTACTGGTTACTTCAGAAATTCCCGGGAATTCAACTACGCACGGCTGATACAAGTAGGTGCTACAACTAATAGTACTTATACACTAGTGATGTAAATCCAAACAGTGAATCGAGTTTTATATCAAAAAGTTAAAGTTAAAACTCGATAAAAAATGAATCAAGTTGTCGATATATCTTCAAATAATACGATATATCGAGTCTTCAAAAACAAAAAGAAAATTATAAGAAAACGTAGTTGTAAATACAAAATACGTGCATAAACTTTGACGTGTAAAATTGCCGAAACTGAACAGATTTTCAAACAGAATGTCATCAAGATCATGACTTGGCCTCGAAATTTATTTTGCATTCAAACATTAATAATTTCGTTAAAATAATTATTTTCTGGCCGTATGCGGTTTTTAAGTAACACTGGTTCAATTCCTCAACTTTTCCAAAAAATTTTCAAAATTTTAACATCAAATTTTACCATTAAATCAACTAATGTCATAATTCACTAAACTTGAATTGAATTAATATTTTTAATATTGATAGTCCAAAAAAAACTCGGTTTTAAGTAATTGAATATAGCTTCCGCGAAAATCAAGCTATCAATTTTTAGTTATCACTGAGGACGGCAGTCCGCGCTAGTGACGAAAGCATAGCGAAGGGAATGGAAAATTTGCTATGACTGTTCGATCGGATCGAATTATGTACTGATCAAAATGTATAGTTTAAACTAGCAAAAGTGCATACTAAATCTTTTAAAAACTCTCCTGGCTCTTGAGATAAAGAGGTGTATGTGGGTGGGACCAAAATTTAAATGATTATAGCAATGGGGGTTGTAGCCCCTTGGTAAAATTTTTTAATTTTTTACTATTCTCATTAAAAATACGCTTCCAATGACACCTCGATCATCATGTGACGAACAATACTAAATTTAGCATACAACTTATACTTAAATAATGTTGGGCATTCGGCACATTACTTAATAAGTTCCCGATTCTTCTCAGAATCAGTTGTATGTTAAATTTAATATCGTTCGTCACAAAATTGGATATCAGAAATTTTGGGCTTGAGACTGTTTTCGTCACTAGACTTTTACATCGTAAAGAGTGTTTTTTATAAGATATTATTACATCACTCCTTATTTGCAGATTATCTGAGCGAGGTTCGCATCTGGTACAACCAGCTGATGACTCGCATGGCGCCCTACCTATATGGCAACGGTGGTCCCATCATCATGGTGCAGGTGGAGAACGAGTACGGATCCTTCTTTGCCTGTGATCTCAACTATCGCAACTGGTTGCGTGACGAGACCCAGAGTTACGTCAAGGACAACGCTGTGCTGTTCACCAACGATGGGCCCACTGTACTGCGTTGCGGCAAAATACAGGGTGTCTTGGCTACAATGGACTTTGGAGCCACGCGAGACCTGAAGAGCATTTGGGCCAAATTGAGA
Organism: Drosophila limbata; assembly: GCA_963924055.1. Taxonomy (NCBI): domain Eukaryota; kingdom Metazoa; phylum Arthropoda; class Insecta; order Diptera; family Drosophilidae; genus Drosophila; species Drosophila limbata. The sequence continues at coordinate 6,784,372 of OZ001352.1, forward strand.
CGGTACGAGCCCAAGGGTCCGCTGGTGAATGCCGAGTACTATCCCGGTTGGCTGACACACTGGACCGAGCCCATGGCCAATGTGAGCACGGAGTCCATAACGGGAACGTTTATGTAAGTGATTAAAACATATTTTACTTGAATTTAGTATCCACAGTGCTCTTCTCCAATCCTCCAGAGACATGCTGGATAGTGGTGCCAGCGTCAATTTCTACATGTTCTATGGCGGCACCAACTTTGGCTTTACGGCGGGCGCCAATGATAACGGACCGGGCAACTATATAGCGGACATAACCAGCTACGACTACGACGCACCCATGACAGAGGCTGGCGATCCCACGCCCAAGTACTTCGCCCTCCGCCGCATCATTGCCAGGTACCTGCCCATGCCCGATCTGCCCGTGCCAGATCCCGTGCTCAAGCGTGCCTATGGAACCATTCGACTGGCCAGCTGTTGCACTCTGTTGTCCAGCCAGGGACGGAAAAAGCTGGCAACCGGCGTGGTCCGGTCCAACAAGCCCAAGACCTTTGAGGCATTGGATCAGTACTCCGGCCTGGTCTTGTATGAAACCTGGTTGCCGGCACACTTCAAACGGGATCCCAGTATCTTATATGCGCCAGGATTGGCAGATCGGGGCTATGTCTACGTGGACAATGAGTTTGTGGGCATCCTCGCGCGGGAGACACCCATCTATGAGCTGCCGTTGAGTGCCAGCTCGGGCAGACTCCTGCAGATTCTGGTGGAGAATCAGGGACGCCTGAACTATGGTCGGCAATTGAATGACTTCAAGGGACTGACGAAGGACGTGCGATTGGATAAGCAGATGCTGAGCAACTGGAACATGACCAAGTATCCACTGGAGTCCTACAACGACCTGGAGCAGTTCATTGCCCAGTCGACAGAGTCGGCTCAAGTGGGCTTCCAGGAACTCAGAAAGCCACAATTATTGCTTCGCTCTGGACCAGGAATCTATCATGGCACACTGACCATAGACCAGGACGATCAAGTGGCCGACACCTATTTGGATATGTCCGGCTGGGGCAAGGGAATTGTCTTCGTGAACGGCGAGAATCTGGGGCGATACTGGCCCCTCGTGGGACCCCAGGTGACCCTCTATGTGCCCGCGCCAGTGCTCAAGATGGGCAGCAATCGCGTCGTCCTGGTCGAGTACCAAATGGCACCCACGTCCATGGAGCTGCAGTTTCGCGATACGCCCATTCTAAATGGTAGATCTTAATATTAAAACACAAGTTAAGAATTAGAGTAAGTACATCGTTCATCATGTAAATGCAAATGTCGACTGGATTAGGAAGAATCTTGTGTAAGCCATTAAAGTGTTGGTGTTGGCGCCTTCAATCTTTTGTAAAGCTGCCGCTAAAATACTCATTACTGCTGCAGAAACAACCACCAAGATGTGACGATGTGCCGAGGCACACATGTGACCTTTGTGCTCCTGCCCTGCCAAATTAATCCCCAATGATTGAAGTCCACAAAGCAACGCAAACGGAGCTGATGAACTGAAAATCAGTAAAAGTCCAAAGTCAACGTCTTGGCTCGTTGCTTTTAGGGCCCAAGTTTTAATATGTAGCACATACATATGTACATATCATCCTATAAGTATATATGTCCTCTGACGACTTTTAAGTGATGTCAAATGAATATATTATGATGGACGTTTCAAATGCAGCCCAAAGCGTTATTTTCTTTGTGAAGCAAATCAATTTGGGCCTGACTAAGTTAAAAAAAAACAATCTCAATTTCAAATATTGCTTAATAAACTGTATCGTACATAAGTTAGCATTAAACACTCAGAATAAAAATGGTTTTTATTTTAAACAATCTAGTTTAATTGAAGATTAATATCTTAACTCCAATACGATTGAGCATCAAAATAAGGGTTGAATTGGATTTTTAAGAAGAAATATTTCGGGTTCCCTTTTCTAAATTAATTCAGACAGATAACTCACTTAAGTAATACTATTAAATAAAAAAGTGGGAAAGGCTATAGGATACCCTTACTTATTCAAATCAATTTAAAATATTTTTCGTTGCATGCTTTTAGGCACTTACAAAAAACTTAAAAACTTTAATCAGCCATTACCACCCTTCTATTTGTCCGATCTTGTTACGATTTAGTTGGATGATAGGTAATAATAGTAGTTAACGTTAATTAGTAATGAAAATCTTTATCTTACTCTGATTTTCAAAATAGTTCAATTTTTATTTCCAATTTTTATATTTGATCTCAATAAAAAGATTTTAATTTTTGAAATTTCTGAATATTTGTTTTCATTTTTACATGTCTTTAGAATAATAATTTCGAATTCGGCTTTAGCAGACGTCTCAGTTGAGTAATAATGCTTAGGATATTAACACAAAGGTTTAATTATTATTATATTAAACTGTGTTTATGTTTAGAATAAATGTACGCTATTTCCTATGTGTTATTTAAAATAATAAATTTATTTTTGAGCTAACAGAAATGAGTTTAATTTGAACCTCGAGTGTAATTTAAAATTATATAAAATGTATGACCTTAAAAGCCTACACCAGCTGCTCATACCAAAAACGACTCCCCACTTGACCATCTTGCTGCTGTAATGAGTCCGGCAGCAATAACTGTTGTTGCTCTTGATGCTTTGGTTAATTAGGACGCGCTCAAATCTTCACAGTCCATTGCACACTGCCGCCAACTATTGGACATGCGTTTATTTTATTTTATTTTTTGAAGCATCTTTTAGGCGCAGCTGCAACTCGAGTACCTCCATGCGTGTGTGTGTGTGTGTGCATGTGTGAGCATGTAAAGGTGTGTACAGTGTACATACTTAAGTAGATTTCTCTCTGCTGCTTGTATTTATGTACTAATTGCGACTGTTTGTTGTCCGTTTCGTTGTTGTTGTTGTTGCTGTTGCTGTCCAAGTTGACATAAAACAACTGAGGGCCCTGGGGCAGTTTTAAAGCGTCGCCTCGTGCTGCCAAGTTTTTAGTTTGCACGAGGATTCTGCTTTTTTGTCATGTTCCGACAGTCCCATAATGGACCCCGTGTTGCGTGCGCCACATCACATCATCACATCACATGACCGGATGCGAGTTGTATCTTTACATTGATGTGGCTTTTTATTAGCTTTCGCCGCCGGCTTCTACTAAAATGTCGGCACTCTAATAAACAATATTACAAACTGTGGGGTAAAAACATAAAATGGTCACAATGCATTTTTAATTTTGACTAGAGCCTCGATTTCACGGTTTTTTAAATTCTTGCAGCCAATTATGTATGAAACACATTTAAGACAGTATTCTAGTCTAGAAATTCAGAAAAATATATTTTTTTTTATATTTCCAAAGTTTAGACATTCAAGAATATGCCATTAAAAGGATTTTTCAAAATGCCTATTATTTCATGAGTTATAGCTGTTTTAGTGTCGTGGCATCGGTTCCGGTCTTCCTTGTCTCAAAACTTTAAACGCGTTTTTCTTGAAACTGTCTTTTTCAAAACGATACCCACGATTTCTCAAGTTCTACTCGACCGATTTACCAGATATATTTTGAGAGTCTTCTTTATAGACTTGTCTATACCTGGAACTATCCCCACCCCTAGTTAAAGTTTTTACTATTTTTAAAAAATTCGAAACAGTTCAAAAAAGTGGTACCAAACTTGTTTTTTTTGTTCAGGCAGTCGCCTTTTTGTGAAAAAAATGTTTGCCAACTTTTCCGTAGTTTCAGACATTGCGACATTTTTTGGTTTCAGATTGATACAAGGGTTATAATCATGGCCGAGTCAATTTTTTGAGACCCCCACTTCATCAGCTGCTAATTTTTTAAATTATTAACTTTTTCGTTTAGTTTTTTTCTGTATTCTTCTAAGGCTAATAAATATCTTATAAAAAAATGGATAGTAAAAATATTAATTGCTTTTTTTTTATGACACTTCAAAAATGACCTAAAATTCATGCCTCTAGAGTAGAGTACCCCCTTAACCATTTATTTCTGATCCCAATAGGTAATCATGTTCTGATCAGATCACAAAAACCATTTGGTTAGTCCGCTCAAATTTCACCAATATCAAATACAATATATAGCAACAAAAAGTTAAATATAAGGATAAGTATATATGTATGTACATATTTCTAATCGAAGAATTCGCTTCCAGATAATCTAATAATTAATATTTTCTTTTGGTTTTTTTTAGTTGTTGACTATTCCAAAGACATTTTCTTAACTAACTCATTTACATTATTGAAAGAAATTTGGGAGTAAACTTTAAGTTGGTAACTTTATTATTCATAAAATAAAGCAATCTTCAATTTAAAAAAGACATATGCATCTAATTAATTTTTGAGTGTTATTATTAAGGCTTAGAATTGAGCATAAAACTGATCCAGGTTTTTAAGATATAGAATCTCTGTTAATGTGCTCATTACATCGTGAAATCTAAGTCTCACTTTCCAAAAAAACTTCAAAAATCTATCATTTAATTTTTTATTTAACGTAAGTTCCCACATATCGACTTGACTTTGTATTAGTAAGTAAATACTGCACCATTTTAATTAGATTTTTATATATTTCTTGAAGCAATATGGAACCTGTAGATGGTTTCACAATGATATTCTCAAAATAAACTGGTAAGGACCATAAAATTTTAAACGAAATTCCAATTAATTTGAAAATTTGTAAAATAACTTTATTCACTTAAAGATAAAATGCTAATAATTTTATGATGAATGCACTTACAATCGAAAATTGTTTTTTAATTATTTGGGTTACACAAAGAGTTACTGTTCTTCAATTTTGCTTATATTTTGCAAATGTTTTTTGCGCGCCGAACGAACACGCCGAGAAGTATGCAACAACTGAGCGACAGATCAAAGCGGCAATGGACTTTATAAATGCTCGACAGGCGGCGAGCGATGAATACAACTACAACTACAAACACAATTACACACACACGCACGCACGCACACTACGAACAGGAAACGACGAAGCCGAGGCAGCTCGTGTGCCGCTCGGCCGTTGCTTGCCTCGTCTGTGTGTTCGTGCATATCAACAATTGGTCGAATAGAAATTTAAACGTGTCTTTGTATTGGTAACTATTTTGTATTGCGTGGGTCCCATGCATGTCTGTCTATGTGTCTCTCTGTGTGTGTGAGTGTGTGTAAGAGGCACATGGCATGTGTTGGTATAGATGTTGGCGTGTTTTCATGTGGGCGCCACTTTGTTGCACAGAAAAAAAGAGGCTAAAAGAATAACCGTTGCATACTTTCAGGTCGCGGCGCGCAATTGAATTGAACGGAAATTCTGTTTGCATATGTGAATAAAACATTATACAGGACAAAAAATTGAGCCTCTTCTTTACATGAAAATTGTTTTTAAATTAATTCACCCTTTTCGTGGTGAATGTGCCACATGTACTAATAGTATGGAATTATATTAGTTTTTCAGATAAATTCATAAATGCTCTCTTATTTGCATTAACCATTATTAATTTTCAATGTTTTCGCTGGGTAAATACATATTTTCAATTTTGTTTCAACAATGTTTGCCAGTTTCGAATATTTACGCGTGTGTATGGTAATTAATGCCATAAACGCAATGACGTTTGCAGATACAACAACCATTTTAAATGTGCATCTTTTATGCGCTCTGGCAGTGCATTTAAACCTCGGTCGGCACTTGAGTCGAGGCCAGCTATGAGAGCTGCAACACCAAGACCTAGACCGTATAACTAGAGTCCAAGATGCCAGATATGAGAAACCATGCGCCACTTGTAAAGGCCAAGTGTATGCAAACACAAACGCCCACATCCTTACACTTATCCTTTTCCGTGCATCCTTTGTCCATAGCCGAAAGGCAAGCGGTTATTACAGCTTGAAAAACATTTAAAACAAACCTTTTAAATTTGTGTGAATAGTATATACTGGAAGAAGAGTCTAATAAGTGGCAAATATGATCATCATGCTAAACTTAGTTTAAACGTGTTATTCGATTCTCCTGAAACTCAAATAGGGCCAGTGATGTAAGTCCAAATAAATAATCGAGTTTTAAATCGAAATATTAAAATCGTCAAAACAAAAATCGAGTTGTCTATGGTATATATCGTCAACAAATATTATCGAGTTAAAGTATTGGAAGATCGATTCCGCAAAAATAGAGTTTTCAATTTTTCGATGTACTCGTATTTTTACATCACTATTTAGCAGGGATCGTAACAATTATAATATTTATGAAATAAAAGTTATTTCCTGATTTTTATAAAAACATTTAAAAATAACTTCTATTTTAAAAATTGCAAATAAGAGTTGTGGTATAACTTAAAAAAAAATATTAAAAACAATCTTTTATTTCAAATTTTTTTTTAAAATAATTACGACACAAAAATTGAAAATGAAAATTTAACCTGCTCATGGACAGTATTTTCAAAAATAACGTAAAATGTGTAATTTTGGCAATGCCCGTGTAATTTTTTAAGTTATCGATTTTGTTCCAGTATATTGGCATATTTTAGGGTATATTGGTATCGAGCATAGTCAAATGTTGTTGTGTTGCATGCAATTGTTCTTATTACTTTTGTGGCCAGTGCAGACAATGTTTTCGCTTTTTTTGGCATAAAATTAAACATGGAAACGGAGATGTTGCCCCTTCCGCTTACGTCGTTTATCGTTCATCCGTATATTTTAGCATCCTTCGAAGTCGAATATTCGCGGCTATAAAACTCAATTTGGCAGTGCTGCAGTGCAATTTGCATTTAAATTGCCCGATTCGCCTTGTAATACACACAGATTGTGTTGCATTATAGCCAATAGCAGTTCCAATTAACAATATTCAGAGCCTCACTCCACCTCCAACAACGGTCTTTTCAGCAACCATTCAAATATTTACGCAGGCAGGCCATGACAAACATAATTAGCATTTAATTAAAATAAAATTGCGCAATGCTTTCGTCGATAGACCAGCAATTGACTGATTTGATTATTGAAATCAAATAGAGCTGCCGCAAAAGCCGCGCTGACTTTGGCTGTGTAAATATAAAATACTTATGTATACATATATACTTATATCGGGAACACTGATAGCAATGAATAGTATGATCAAATCCCTCAATAAGGTTCATCATGGTCCGGGTCTTTGACGATTGGGCAGGATTGATAGGACGCCGTGTGGTGTGTCATTTATCTATAAATGGAATTCATTCGAATACTGTTAATTGCATTATGGTTTTTGCGATTGGTGCTTTGTGGTTTGAGATAAGCAGAATAGCCGTCAAATTTTGAGGTGGCGCCACCTGTTGTTCGTTTGAGGCAGCAGCTGTCCGTGTGCAACAGTAGGTGGCATAAATTCAATTTAAAATTGCATTACAAGAACACACTGTCGTTCGAGGGTCATACAATAAGTTCCAGTTGACAACTGACTGACTGTAATACATACTATGAAATGGCAGAAAGTACAAATGAAACCCTTAATTTCTATGTATGAGAAGCATTAATTTAATTAAATAATTTGCATTTTTTGATATTAGGTTTATAAAGATGAAATTCAATAAATCACATGTCACTAGAGAACTAAAGTAATCTGAATCTGACGACTTTTGTATACGATAAACCTTCGTAAATGTAAATGAGCTCGTCATCAATATAAATATATGTATGTATCAAATTACTAATTTCGGTTGGAATTGAAACTTCTGGAGTTACTCTCGTACATCGAAAAAAAAAGTGCAAGTGTTTGCACATTCCTGCTGTTTGCCAACCATATATTGTTGAGCAAATAAAGCGAATTTGTAGCACAAATGGAATACAAGCAATTGATTTATACGATACTAGGGGGCTACGCCCCCTGCTCGCTTCGCTCGCCAACCCCCAGCTCGCTTCGCTCGCAACATTGTCTTTAGTTGTCCGGCTTAACAAATTTACATAATATTCGCCCCCTGCTCGCTTCGCTCGCCAACCCGCAGCTCGCTACGATCGCAGCATTGTATTTAGTTGCCCGTTTTAACAAATTTATATAATATAACATTTTTTCTTTAAAAAAAAACGGAAATATTTAGCTTCCGCTGTCCGCTGCCTTAATTTTTTTCCTTGCAATTGAACTTTGGCTAAAAAGTCGGATTTGGTGATTTAGCGGGAAAAAGCTAAATTTGGCGGGAAAAAGCTAAATTTGGCGGGAAAAAGCTAAATTAAGAGAATTTGTCAAAATTTGGCAAGAAGAGTTAATCTAAAAGTTTTGTTAGGATATCTGCGATTGCATCCGATTGTTCCTATGGCAGCTATATGATATAGTCATCCGACTTTGACCAAATTTGGTCAGAATGTAAGAGACAGCCCCAATCATACAATCTGTGAGTTTGGTTGAGATATCTTAAGAAACAAATAAGTTTTTCATACTAAAGGTTTTTTCATCGGATTGTTCCTATGGCAGCTATAAGATATAGTCATTCCACTTTCACCAAATTTGGTCAGAATGTAAGAGACAGTACCAAACATGTAATCTGTGAGTTTGGTTAAGATATCTTAAGAAACAAATAAGTTTTTCATACTAAATGTGTTTTTCATCGGATTGTTCCTATAGCAGCTATAAGATATAGTCATTCCACTTTGACCAAATTTGGTAAGAATGTAAGAGACAGTACCAAACATGTAATCTGTGAGTTTGGTTGAGATATCTTAAGAAGCAAAAAAGTTTTTCTTACTAAATGTGTTTTTCATCGGATTGTTCCTATGGCAGCTATAAGATATAGTCATTCCACTTTCACCAAATTTGGTCAGAATGTAAGAGACAGTACCAAACATATAATCTGTGAGTTTGGTTGAGATATCTTAAGAAACAAAAAAGTTTTTCATACTAAGCAATTCCGTGACCTTTGACCTTGATTTTGACCCTCTTACAGGTGGAATTTCGCAAAACGCCGTCTTATTGCACGATGAAATTATCTCATCTATGTTGTGTGAAAATTTCAGCTCTCTATCTCTTACCGTTTGGGCTGCACGTTGATTCTCAGTCAGTGAGTCAGTGAGTCAGTCAGTGAGTCAGTCAGTGTGTCAGGACAAAGAGTTTTATATATATAGATGTGAACAATGAGATTTATGTGAATTTGATTCTGGGACTGCGAATTGGATTGCGCCCAAAAGCAATACCGACAACATGATGAGTAGAAAGGGGATTAAATAAATTAATGTAAATAAGACTATAAAGAAATATGATTTATATGTATACAGTTTAATGAGTATTGAAAGCTAGGTGTAATTTACTAACTAACAGAAATATACAAGTGGAATGATATACTCTTAACAATCCTGATCGATACAAACAATTTTATAAATAGAGCTGTGACCCAAGGACCACTAAAGCTGAGATGCATACACACAAATACTATAAGTATAGGACTATATTATGTAATTGCATTGATTTACTAAACGAATAACGAGGAGAGCATTTTTGGCTAGGGCTAGGCAAGCTAATCAATGCGTATAACACCGGCACCGACACCGCCACTATGTGCACACATTGGAGGCATGAAAGTCCATTTGTCTGTCTCAGGATCATACACTTCAACGGTTGACAAATTTGATTCGCCATCATATCCGCCAATGGCCCATAGTTTGCCCATATTGGCAGCCAATGCTACTCGCGACCTTTTGCAGTTCATGGGCGTGACCAGTTTCCAGACGTCAGTCAGTGGATCGTAGCATTCTACGGAGCGCAGAAATGAATTGCCACAGTAGCCGCCACACACATAGATCTTGCCATTGAGCGTGGCCACGCCCAACCGACAGCGTCTATTCAGCATGGGCGACATCTTAATCCAGACATCCTCGTTCTGATCATATCGCTCCACAGAGTCAAAAATGGACAAGCCGTCGTGGCCACCCAAGGCATAAACGTAACCATTTAGCTGTGTCACTCCGCCAGCCGACCGATACTTCATCATTTGTGCCACCTAAAAAGGTTTAACGAGGTATTATCATTAGCTGTTATTAAGAGGACAGTTGCTTGTTTATACGCACCGTTTTCCATGTATTTGACTTGGGATAATAGACCTCAACAGTGTTAAGCGAAGTAACGCCATCGTATCCTCCACAAACATAAATGCAATCATCTAAAGCAGCAACGCCAACGGCGCTACGCTTGCACAACATGGCACAGCCCTGGGACCATTTGTTCTTGCGAGGATCATAGACTTCCACTGTGGACAGACGCTCAGTGCCGTTGAAGCCACCAAATGCGTACAGTTTACCATCTAAAACGGCCACGCCCACTCGCGAACTGAAAGAAATGTTTAAATCTAAACATAATTGAACATTCCATTAAATTCAATTCATTTAAACTCACCGCATCATGGACATTTGTTCGCCCATTTTCCATTTCTTTGTGATCGGATCGTAGATTTCTACAGTGCTGACCGATTCGCCCGTACTGGCCAGTCCACCGACGGCATAAATTTGGCCCGTAAAGAACTCGCCACAGCGTTGGCGGGTGCGAAAGCTCTGCAGCAAGCCGCGACGCTCTGGCATTAAATGAAAGTCCTTGGCCTCATCGAGCAGATCGCGACATTGGTGAGATGAGCGTATTAGCTCCTCGCGTGCTACACGATCTGCCAGAAACTGCGGAGACAACAGCGGTAGACGTACTGCGGCCAGAACTTGCGGAAACAACTCTGAACGCTTCTCCTCGGCATATTTAACCCAGCGCATGCACGCCTCGAATATGACTTCCTCATTGCTCACGTTCAGCTCATCGCGACGCATTAGCTCCAGAAGTTGCTCACAATCCAACGTGGAAAACTCCTCAGACTGGGATACTTTGGCAAAGTTTTGGTCAATAAACTTATCGGCAGCATCGACCAGCTGGCGACAGATCATGGAGTCGGCAAAGGTGCGAATGCCGAGAACGTTGTGTGGATGGAATCGAGAGATCAGGAATGAAGCACAGGCGTCGCGTACATTAGATAGCTGCAGAAAAGACGCACCCACCATAAGGCTCTGCACATTCTGGTTATCAATTCGCACTTGGCCGCTATACACATAATTGATTAGGCTCTCCAAAGCACTGGGCTCAATTTCCTTCATAGTTATCTCCTTGATCCGACTTTCGGCCATGTTGTTCGTAAACATCGCATAGAAATATGGCACAGTGGCAGCCAGCACAACGCGATGTGCGGAGAATGTCTGATCTTCAACCTGTAAGCAGCCGCGATTGCAAAATGCAATAGCAGAACATATTTGTTTATATTTAGACACTGACAATAGATAGCGATAATACCAAGATAGGGAGGGGGGAATGGGCAATCAACCAACCTTCAGTGTGACATCACAAAGCTTGCCCAGTCTTCGTATCTCCTTAAACAATGGAAAACTCTCGATGAAGAGCTGCTCGTGCTTGTATATAAAGGACTGGTCCTCCAGTTGGTTATCGCTTAAGTCCATGTTTATGGTCCTAGGCTTCAGTGCCACCAACAACAACGACCGAAAAACAGCTTTATTGAATAAATGCTATTTCAACAGAGTTGAGTCGTTTCGTTCACAATAAGTTCAAATGAACTGGTAATTAAAATGAATAAATGAACTGATTCAATCATTTAAACTATATTGTTAATTTTGTTCACCTAATCAGTATAATTATTATTAATAATTATTTTTAACACAAATGTAAACACATGTTTAACATTCCGTGTTATTGAAAATACTTTACATTTTTAACTATTTTTTTTTTTTCGGAAATCAACATAAAAATTTTAGCTACAAAAGAGCTGCAAAACCATCAATGGCGACTTCGATACATCGATTATGTTGTATTTTGTACCAATATCGATGGCGACTGTTTACATTTACTTCATTTGATCCATCTTCAATTTAAGCAAATAAACAAACAGCTGATTACAAAGTTAATTAAACCAACTCATCAATTTTCCTACGCACACGATTGAGAAAAAAAGAGAATGTTTATTTTGTCGACCTGTTGCTTTCAAAGTGTTGTTATTTAGGAAACTCAAGTGATTCGGTTATTTTAGTATAACCGTTTCGAAGCAATTAATAGCAATCAGCTGAGATTTTTCGAGACCCTAGTTTTGACATCGATAAGAATTATCGCTTATCGTTAAATTACCCATCTGACAACTTGTTCATTTTTATAATTTAGTTAAAGCTTCTTAAGAAAATAGGGAACAACTTAATCATCACACGCATGAAGAATTGTTAGCAGAATTGTTAGACAGCTGGCAAATAGTATTTAAAATGGACACATCACACAGAGACACGCAGGTACGTAATATCTCTGCATAGATAGGTGAACCCAACAAAACAGGCAACGAAAGCAAAACAATGACGTCTCAACTACATATCTTAAATGTTTGCGTGTATGTGTGTTTACAGAAGAATCCAATCGAAGCTTTGAGTAAAGATGAACTCATTTCCAAATATAAAGGTTTGCTCGGCATTGCCAAGAAAGCGAAGCTAGCTAAAGATGGTAAGTCAACACGTCTACTAAATGTCGACCTACCTGTATTTTATACTCCTACTCATCTCCTGGGCAGAGCTCACCGAGGAGAATCGACAGCTAAAGGAAGCGCTGGCAAAAGCCGCTGCCAAGCAGAGCAGTCTTCCAGCCATGCAGGAGATGCTGCAGGACTTCACCGACAAGAATCTGATATTAACGGAACAAGTAAACAGTCTGCAGCGCAGGACCAAAGAAGATGCTGATCGATTGGGACAGTTCGAAATCGAAAATGAGAGTTTAAAGCGTCAAATTGGTCGCCTAAGCGATGAAAATGATGATCTCCTCGCGGACGTTGAACGCATGGAGCAGGCCATGCACCAGGTAAACGAACTTGGCAACGAACAGCGCAAGAATCTCGAATTACTCGAGATGGACATTGCCAAAATTAAGGAGGCAGAGGCGCAAAATGATGCACTCAGGGAACAGGCCGAGAGCGCGGCGGAGGAGACGAAACTACGAGTCGCCGAGCTAGCTGAACTAAAGGAAAAATATGAATCAGTCAAGCAACTGAATTCCGAGCAGCGCAAAAAGTTTAATGCACTCAAAGATCGCTTCATAGATGTGCATCGAAAGCTTAAGAACCTTAAGGAATGCAAGTGTGTTCTACTAGAAACTCAGCATGAGTATGCGGCATCCGTTTCCAAGTGGCAGCAGGAGATCGTCAAGGCATCACAGCTGCTCTGTGCCAAAATGACAAACTTGCAACAGGAGAACATGCAGCTCAAAGAAAGGCTAGAGGCAACAAATCAGCCGTCCCAAGTATCATTCTGTAATAAACGTTTGCTGCAAAAGGTTTACGAAATGGAACGCTTGTGTAAGCTGGCAAAGGAGCAGCAAACACAGCAACAGCAAAATCCAAAGATTGCACTTGACATAGACAGTGTGCTGGCCAAGATAAACACTGCAGAGCGTCTGGCAAGTATCGTGAGGGAGGAGCAGAGCTCACAACAGGCTGCAGAGCCAGCTAGTACCATAAACGTAGCCCACTTTAGTGATAGGCTCACTCAAATGCAACGCTTGGCTCAGGTGCTCCAGCAGGAGCGAAGCGAGCAGCAATCGGCATTGGAATTAATGAGGCAACAATGCGAGCGCGAGAATGCGCAACTGGAGGCCAATTGTGTCGAGCTGCGTCAGCATAATGACGATTTGCAGTCGCGGTATCAACTGAAGGAGCACGAGCATGCCGAGCTACTGGCCGAGATGCGGGAACTAAACGAGGCACTGAAGGCACGTGGCGATGTCATTTCCCGTATGCAGGAGCAGCAAGACAAGAGCCATAAGGAGCTTCAAGCTCTGACCGATAAGCTGACTGAAAAGTCAGAGCAGCTGGAGCAGGCTCAGGGCCGAGTTGATGAGCTGGAGCAACAGGATCACATGAATGGCGATGCACAGAGCGACGTGCTGTCCACCTCAACCATTTCGCGTGCCGAGGAATTGAGTCGCCTGCGGGAACTGGACGACGGATACGAGGAGAAATACAACAAGCTGCGTTCATTGGCCGCCAAGTTGAAAAAGAAACTTCAGGAACAGACGCAGCAAATTAAAGACATGGAACAAGCAGGATCAGCTAAACTGGAGACCGAACTGGAAGCCATCAAAGTAGCGCAGACTCAGCTGCAACAAGACTTAAATGCGGCGCGTGCCGAGAACCAAAAACTGAGATCCAAGGACAAGTCAAAGAGCTCAAATGTACTGAATCTTGAAATTGAGGCGGCTGAGAAATCATTGGCCGACGTGAGTACCAAACTGCTTGCCAAGTCGACAGAACTGGAAGGCCTCAAAGAAACGCTTGCTAGCAAAGAGAACACCATAACCATGCTGCGTCAAGAGATCAGCATATTGGAAGAGGCTCAGCGGGGAGAGGCAGCGCATAGCAAGCAATTGAAGCAGCAAATAGATCTGGTGCAAGCGCAGATTAAAGACGCCGTCCATGGCAAGCAGCAGACACTCTCGGCAAATAAGGAACTGGAGCAGAATGTGGAACAGCAAAAGCAGCAAGTGGAGCAAATGCGTCTGCAGTTGGCTGAGATAACACAGCAATACGAGTCCAAGCTAAAGCAGTCCCAGGAGATGCTAACCAATTGCACACAGCAGCTCGAGATGCGACTGGATGCACTTACCCAGCTGGAGACCTCTTTGCGCAATACGGAGCGTGCCCATGAACAGCTTCAGGCCGAGTACTCTGACTACAAGATCAAGGCCCAGTCGGTGTTGCGTAAGCAGCAGCATCGTGACACGGACAAGGAGCACGACCTCGAGGCCGAACTATCCACGATGCGTGACAACGAACAGAAATTACGTGCCAGCAATGAGGAGAGCGCTCAGCGAATCGCTCAACTGGAGTCACAGCTGGATAATCTACAGGAGAACAACACACAACTTCTGCGACGCAGCCAGGAGCTGTTGGGGGCCATCGATGAGCTGCGTGAGCAGATCGATAGCTTAACCCAGGACAACCAGCGGCAGCTGCAGCAGCAACAACAGCAGCTGCAACAACATCGCCAGCAGATTGAACAGATGGATAGTGTGCATCAACTGCACGTCTCAAAGCTGCAGCAACAAATTGAACAGCTCGAAAAGGCAGTCCCAGTCATTCCCGTCGACCCACCAATGCCCAAAGCGGGAGCAGCGGGCATCGATGTCACTAGCGTGGAGCAGAGCAAGATTGATTATCTACTGGACCACGATGGCGGTGGCAGTGAGACACTTGCGCAGCTGGCAGCCCAGCGAAAGATTTCCACTGCTTCACGTCGCTCCCACGATTTTATGCCGCTGGACGAGCTACTTAATACATCGCTGAATGCAATCAATAGCGATACGGTGACGATGATTTCCAATTTTGGACGCAGCGTCAGCATGCAGGACGATGATTTGGAGCTGGATGGACGTGGAGAAACGCAAGCAGCACTGTTGGCCACCAAAGAGCGCTTAAACATACAGGAGAGTCGTGTCCGTCATCTGACTGCCTTGCTAGCCGAGAATGAGCAGGATCTGGCCAAGCTAACACAAATGAATGATATGCTCAAAGAGGAACTGCGTCGCCAGGAACGTTCAGAGGAACGGGAACAGCACATGCACAACTCGGAATATCTCAAGAATGTATTTCTGAAGGTAACCTTAAACATTTCTCGATGCCTAACAATGCCAGTTGATGTTTGTCCATTACAGTTTATTACGCTGACCAACACGGATGAGAGACAACGCCTGGTGCCGGTGCTAAATACAATACTGCGTCTCAGTCGCAACGAAATGGAAATGCTCAATTGTGTGGCCAAGGGACAGAAAGGTAACTCACTCGAAATCAAAACTATCCAATACTATATTCATTGCTAATTATTATTTTCCGCCTATTTAGTTTCCACTGATGGTAATAATCGCAGTTGGACGGGATTCTTAAGCGCCTGGAGTGGAGGAGGCAACGCGGCGAGCAATAACAACTAACTGCCGATCAGTCATTTCGTTATTATTGGTATTAAAATTATTTAATAAGGGAAGCCAGGAAATTAAACCCATTAATCCCTAATCAAGCCAGTTGCTCTGTATTGTGTAAATCTTGTATATTGGTTATTGTCCCCAAAATTGTATTTATGTATTTTAAAAAAGTTACCCATTGTGTTTCTAATGTAGTGTTGTTCTTTGAAAGGTTTATACTTATTTCTAAATAATATTTGGAGCGCCCTATACAGCACTCTTCAAGCAATATATTGCATATATGAAAATATAAATAACATACGTACATTTCTGTGAGTTTGTAATGCTTTTTTTTAGTGTTGTGCCATCAAAATGTAGGACAACAGCCAAATATCAAAATGTGTAAGTAAATTTAATTCTGTTATTTCATGGAAATTTGTATTTGTGGATACATTTTTATTTTGAGTTCTATTCCCACAAAGATCAGACTATAAAATCAATTTTTTTTTTTTTTTTTAAGTATAAACTTAAAGATAAAGTACATATATGGTGTATATAATCTTTAAATTGTATAAATACAATCTGTAATTGGCTAAAGCTACGCGAAGTTAATGCATGCATTTACACTTAATTATTGTATAAACCAAGCAATGAAATTGTACAATTGATGTAAACTAATCGAGTAAACTTAATTTAAAATCAGTAGAAAAAATCAAAAATCACATTTCGCACATCGCAGCAGCGATGGCGATAAGTCTAAAATCAAAATATGCTATTGGCCTAAATACTATCAGTTTTGTGACAGATGTGTGGATATTATTGCCAAACGCCCGCATAGTTTCCCACCAGGGTGGCAGGAAGTGGCCCGCCTGCTGCAAACAGACGCATCCTGGTGCTGTCGTAGCAGTGCGTGTAGATGGCGGGCACATATTTCACCTGCTGGAAACCGTCCATTTCATCCTCTGGATACTGATAAAGAAGTGCTATTAAATTGGAGATCAACTGATTTCAATTAATTAGGAGTACTTACGACAATGCCTTTGCTACACTTCAGAGCGACAGTTCGTGAAGCATTTACGCTACTCTCCAGATACTTGCCAGCACGTATATCGTAGAAGAGCAGCATGCCCAGACCAGTGCCCACGGTTAACAGGTTACCCTCAAAGGATGTGGCACGTATACCACACCCACTGTAACGCGATGTGATCTTCTTGATGGTTTGCAATGTACGGGCATCCAGCAGAATTGTGTAGGAGCGACATCCGACGGCATAAAGACCATCGCTATGATACGCAATGCTCACATTGTCTTGGCAGTTGGGAAGCTTGCGAGATAGTGTTTGTTTAAAGGTCTCCGCGTTAAAAATGTGAATATAACCGTTTAAGGAAAGCGCTGCAATCTCCTTGAACTCTTTGTTAAAACACAGCGAACGTATCTGCAAGCATTAGAGTTATATAAATACTACTATCCTGTGAAGCAAAGTACATTCGTTACTTACTCGTTGCGCAGTTCGAACTTCTTTCACGCTCAGTGGATGAATGGTGGCAAACGTGGGACAAGACTCCTCGCCGCCGTCAGGAAAATCCATATGATCTTCGTTAATGCGCCACAGAGCCATGCGCGAGTCCTTAGAACCGGATACGAGAAACTGATCGTCCAGCCAACACATGCCCATTATCAAATCTCGATGTCCATTCTCGCCCACACAGACCGGATCCAGAGTTGGTAACCGATACACGGCAATGTCGGATGAATTGCGGGCACCCGTGGCCAGAAACGAGCGACTGGGCGACAGTTCAATTGCATGCAGGCCGCCTTGTACTTCTGGATGATTGGCACGACTATTGGATAACGTGGGTATGGCGTCCACCCGACGCATATTCACATCATAGACGAGCAATTTATTGCACTTGGTGCCGAACACCACCTGACGATTACTCAACCATTTGGAACAGAATACCTTGTTGATGTAGCCCAAATTGATTTGGGTCTCACGTAACATATCGTGGGTGAGCACATATCGACTGGTGAATTCCACGTTAACGCTGCGACGCTGTAACGTTGAAAATTCGTTTAACAAAGACAAAGACATTTTCACTCACTTTTACTTACGTCGCACAATGAACTTTCTCTGCTTCGCAGGTAGTCGCATAGATTATAGGATGTGTTGAGGACCTCGTCCTGCTGTTGGGGCGACTCCTCATCGCTGCCAGAGTCCTCATAGGTAACGAAATCGTCGGGCTTGTCTGGTTTTCTCCTACGTTCCTGGCGCATAGCTCTTTGCTTAGCCCGGCGCTCCTCCAGACGTGAGTTCACATGGCAGGATGGATAGGTGCCTACAATGCTATCACGTATGGTCTTCACCATGCCATTGAACATTTTTGCGGCGGTGATTTGATTTTCCTAATTCTAAAAATTAATAGCGATAATTCTCCATTTAGAGTAGGGTTGTTAGATGTTTTTCGGCGAAAGGCTGCCACTCTTTTCTGGGAGTCAAGGTTGCCACACCGATGTTTCGATGTTTGCTGAACACATAAAATTTTTTGCAAACGGCTTATAAATCTGTAAATCTCATCTGTAAAAGAAAATGTATTAAACATCTTTCCCATAATATTTTGAAATTCGTTTTTTTTTTTTCAATATTTTAGAGCGTCGTAAATATCATGATTTTTTTTTTTTTTGTATATAAAACATTCGATAGTGGCCTACAAAACACCGATGGTTCCGATGTTTTGCAAGTATCGATGACATTAATATTTCACTCACCTCTACTAAAAAGACAACAAATACAAAAAATTTATTTGCAAAAAGATTGTTGATAATTTAATTTAGTTAAAGAAATAATTAGCTGCAAAGAGATTTTGCTGTTTACACCTAATCATGAATTACCAAGCAAAGCGAGTGATGCGTCAGAATTCGGTGTCAGTTGCTGCCAATGACATTGGCGGTGTCGCGTCTCCAATTATGATGACAACAACCACATCGGCGCCCAGCACACCGCAGTTGCAGAATCTGGACGAGAACAAACCCGTGCACGTTCATCGCCAGGTGATATTGGTGCAGGGCGGAAATGTGCCGCAATCGCAGCATCAGCAGCTCCAAACAGTAGCTGCTGTGGCACCCAACCAAAATTCCGTTATGGCCGCCATACAAATAGCAGATGATGCGCCCGTCTCCTTGCTTACAGAGATCGCTGATATAATGCGGAGCTTTGGCGACAGCGATCAGCCGCGCACGGCCAGTGTGAAGTTGGTTGAGCAGATACTGCAACAGCAACTTCGAGGTATTTTTAATGAAGCCTCATTGGTTGCCATGCGCCGCAAGCAGAATCCCTGTCCCTCGCAAGCCGACTTTGAGTTCTTAATGCGAAATCATCCAGTGAAAATAGCGCGGATGCGAAAGCACTTGAAAGACATGCGTATATTGAAACGATTTCTAAGTATACGCACTGGCAGGCCGCAGGATTTTATGGAGGATCTGGAGCAGCAGGAGGAGGACGAAGAGCTGGCTATTGAAGTTCATGAGCTGCACGACGAGGATCGCATGCGTCGACTGTTTCGTGCCGATCGCATTTCACAAATACTCACAGGACAACAGTATCTGGAATTTAACGAAGCGCGAAAGACGTCGTTTTACTGCCGACACGGTGAGAAGATTAAGAACAAGTTTAGACGCTTTCTGGACCTACCAGCCGATTTGCGTATTCCCACGCCCACAATGAACATTTTGGCCTATCTGGCGCACGAAACAATTGCGGCTATTGTCGACTACTCGATCCTAACGAGATTGAATTCGGAAAACCGTGCCACAGAGCCTTACAGCCGCGTCACCTCAGCTGGCGGAAGTCCTGCAATGATGCATGTGTGTCCTGAAGTAACCCAAGGTCGAGGCATGGAGGTAGTCAAGCCCATCAGTGTACAGGAAATACACGAAGCAATGCGACGCTTTCGTCAAATGAGCAATCGCAAAATTGGACGATACCGCAACTCTTGTGACATTGACTTCCGACGCAGTTTTCTGGCCATTTAAATTATTGATAAGCTTACATATAAGGTGTCATTAAAGATTAGAATGCAAACTTTGAACATGTTGCAGTTTAAATAAGCGCTGTAATAATTTAAGTAACAATTTATTTCAATCTATAGATTGTTTTGAAAAATAAAAAAATTAAAATATTAAACACATATGTTTTATTGTTAAATTAAAAGAATGCAAGCTTTAACGATTCAAGTGCAACTGTTCTTTAATGCACAATATGTACTAGTATAAATATGTAGATAACATATTGATTCATTATCATAAACATGTATATTTTCCATAAATTGAATCAGACCAAATTTTGTATGCTTTACATATTTATTCCCGTTACTTAAAAAAAAGTAAAAGGGTATATTGTATTCGTTAAAATGTATGTAACAGGAAGAATTTACTTAAAATTTACTGAACTGAGCGGGAGCTGTGTCAGTTTAAACATGAAAATAACGTCCAAAACGTAAGTAATATAACTATTCCCATTTAAAATCAAATTAAAATAAATTAATCAAGTTGATTTTTTGTATATATGTATATTAACGACTTACATTTGTTAAGTACATTTACTTGTCTACATACATATATTTAGAGATAAGAAACGCTAGCAAAAATGTTCTACACATACACATAAATGTTAGAAAAGCTTTGAATTAATAACATGATAGATAAGATAAATAAATATTCAAAAACAAGATTGAGGAAATTGTTTTAAATTTATCAGAATTAAAAAAATGAAATTAAAATTTTCAATAAAATATCAAAGAAAATAGAAAAATACTTACATATGGGCGAGAAAAGCTTTAACATCAATAATAAAAAAGAACAACCGATAATTTAATAAGCTTAATAAACTTGTTTATATTTTGTTTACGTTCGTTCAGAGAAAGAGAGAGAGAGAGAGGGCTAGAAATCGTTTAATATTTTTGGACGCTATCTCAGGTTGAAAGCTTTTTCGGTTGAGAGCATAAACACATTAAGCTTATTATTTGATCACGGCAAGTAGTTTAATTTTAGCGGTGGCCGAGTGTAGACCGAAAATTGGCGAAATGTTGAAAATGCGCAGTTGTGTGGCCATAATTCAGGGTCAAAGAGCGGGCGTTGCTCTCTTCGCAAAAGTAACTAATTTACACTTGTAGATAAGGATATATTAAAAACTTATCACTTGTTCGTCTTAGCGTTATCAAAGCAATCCAGCCGCAGCAGTTAAGGAAGAAAAAGTCACCAGGGAAGATGCTGAGTGGCAACAGGCGCGTCCCTTTGACGAGGTTCCAGTGGTTGGTGCATTGTCACTTACCTATAACATGGCATTTCCCGGTGGCAGATATAAGAATATGGACTTGACCCAACTGATGTTGGCCCTGCAAAAGGACTACGGTGACTTCTTTCGAATGCAAGGATTGTTCGGCAGCGATCCAGTGGTGATGACATCCAATCCAAAAGATTTCTCAGTTGTCTATCGGCATGAAGGCATTTGGCCTCATCGACCAGGCAGCGATACCATTCGATATCATAGAGAGAAATTTCGTAAGGACTTTTTCCAAGGCGTCGAAGGTCTTATTCCCACCCAAGGTAAATCCTGGGGCGAGTTCCGAAGCATTGTGAATCCAGTGCTTATGCAACCCAAGAATGTTCGACTTTATTACAAGAAAATGTCCCAGGTGAACCGCGAATTTGTCGAAAGGTAGGGGAAGAACACTTCCATATTTCTTCTTTTAAAAATTATATGACTCATTCCAGAATCAAGGCAATTAGAGATCCCAATACATTAGAGGCGCCGGAAAATTTTCTTGAACACATTAACTGCTGGACCCTAGAATCGGTCTCTGTGATTGCTTTGGACAAACAGCTCGGACTTCTCAAGGCATCTGAGAAAAGTGATAGTGCCATGCTGCTCTTTAAGAGTTTAGATGAATTCTTCACATATGCAGCTGTACTGGAAGTTCAACCCTCACTCTGGCGATACATTGAAACACCCATGACGAAGAAGCTAATGAAGGCTTTCGACAACATTAAGGACGTGACCTTGGAGTACGTCAATGAGGCACTGGAGCGACTTGAGATTGAGAAAAAGAATGGAGTTGTTAAGCCCGAAAGCGAGCAGAGTGTGCTGGAGAAGTTGCTGAAGATAGACAAGAAAGTGGCCACAATTATGGCCATGGACATGTTGATGGCCGGAGTCGATACTGTGAGTATATGTATAAGGAAGATTTCTCCATTGTAACCAACTTCTTTAGACTTCAAGCACATTTACCGCAGCAATGCTGTGCATTGCGACCCACCCGGAGTGCATTGCGACCCACCCGGAGAAGCAGGACAAGCTGAGAGAAGAGGTGATGCGGGTGCTGCCCGACAAGGACTCGGAATTTACGGAGGCCTCTATGAAGAATGTCCCGTATCTACGGGCATGCATTAAGGAATCACAGAGAATATATCCTCTTGTCGTTGGCCAAGCAAGGACAACCAATCGGGATTGTGTTCTCAGTGGCTATAAAGTGCCCGCAGGCACATGCGTCTCCATGTTTCCCATGAGCTTACTTACAAGTGATCAATACTTTCCACGATCTTCTGAGTTTTTGCCGGAACGCTGGATGCGTAGTGATGCGGACTCGGCCAAGTGTCCGGCAAATCCGTTGAAGTCCACAAACCCATTTGTGTTTTTGCCTTTCGGCTTTGGACCTCGTATGTGTGTGGGAAAGCGCATTGTGGACATGGAACTTGAGCTCGGAATTGCTCGGCTAATTCGAAACTTCAAGGTGGAGTTTAATCATTCCACGGACAACGCTTTCCGCTCGCTACTTATAAATAAGCCCGATATACCACTCAAGTTTAAGTTTACGGACTTGGATAATTGAATCACTGTTACTCATGATAAATATTCGTTAAACTGAAGTTAACATTCATTTAACTGGTGCTATCACTCATCACTGATAATTTCTATAAATACCGTTCTTGAATTTTATTTGTTTAATCATTTAAATCGACCTGTGTATGACAAGAGAAAAATTACCTTGCTAGTATTTACCTATGTATTTTCAAAAGTATAAAAATTAAAGGTGATTGGTAACAATGAGAAGTAAATATTCGTTAATTCTGAGGAATTATTTATATTTCCTTATTTGTGTTAATAACAAGTAGGTATATTCGAGAATTCTAATCGCACGGGAAATATCGATAAAATACAGTTGAAAATAAAATTATTTAGTAGATAATGGAATAATCTGTAATTGTGATGGTTGATAATACTGTCTACAAATATAGCCTTGAGTTTTAAAGTTAAAGTTACTATGGGGTCAATCTTCCTTTTTACACCCTTTGCGATGTGATGTATGTAACAGGCAGAAGGAAGCATCTCTGACCCCATAAAGTAGATATATTCTTGATCAGCATCAACAGCCAAGTCGATTGAGCCATGTCCGTCTGTCTGTCCGCCCGTCCGTCTGTCGTCCGTCGATCTCAGAGACTATAATAGCAAGAGACTTCAAATTTGGTTTGTAGGTTGCTGGATACCGTACGCAAATCAAATTTGTTTTTAAATTTGGATTGGACCACTATATCATATGACTGCCATAGGAACGATCAGTCGAAAATCATGTTTTAGTATGAAAAAATTTTTTATTGTTTGATATATCTGAGCTAAACTGACAATATATGCGTACGGGATGGTCCCATACATCCTAACCAAATTTGGTCTAAAGCAGACAACTATATCATATAGCTGCCATACGAACGATCAGTCGAAAATCAAGTCTTGGTATGAAAAACTTTTCTGTTATTTGAGATATCTGAACCAAACTCACAAAATATGCATATGGGATGGTCCCATACATCCTGACCAAATTTGGTCGAAGTCAGACAACTATATCATATAGCTACCATAGGAACGATCAGTCGAAAATCAAGTCTTGGTATGAAAAACTTTTTTGTTATTTGAGATATCTGAACCAAACTGACAAAATATGCATATGGGATGGTCCCATACATCCTGACAAAATTTGGTCTAAAGCAGACAACTATATCATATAGCTGCCATAGGAACGATCAGTCGAAAATCAAGTCTTGGTATTTTTTTTGAAAATTCGATCTGTAAGTGAGAGCAAAGATTTGCTCCTACGCTTATGTATCGAATTACTCAACAACGATGAAATTTTCATCATATCCGAGTGAACTATTTACTTTTGCTAAGAACACTTACCTACGCTACACTTTATTGATAAGAAATTCAAGCAAAAATATACTAAAAAATTTAAAATAAAAATAATAAAGCTTTGAATTGATAAGATGACAGATAAGAAAACTTTTAGCAAATTTCAAGTAAACAACAATTCATAATATAAGAATGATTATTGTTAAACAGAATTAAATAAATTAAACTATCAATATTAATAAATTTAAATAGAATATATAAAGGACAAGAGCTTTAGCAAAAAAAAACAAACAACTTTTTAAGACGCTTAATAAACTTGTTAAATAAGTTTGTGCAAAGTATGTTACGGTGAGAAAGAGGCGTAAAAGCTTTTTCGGTTGTGAGAATTATAATATTTGATCACGGCAAGTAGTATAAATTCAGAAGCGACCGAGAGTAGACGGAGAATTGAACAAAATGTTGAAAATACGCAATTGTGTTACTATAATTCAGAGTCAGAGAACGAGCGTTTCTCTCTTCGCGAATGCGATCAGACAACAAGTAAATAGTCTACACCTATAGATAAGGAAATAATATAAACTTAACAGTGTTGTTTTCTGTTAGCGTTATCAAAGCAATGCAGCCGCAGCAGTTAAGGAAGAAAAAGTCACCAGGGAAGATGCTGAGTGGCAACAGGCGCGTCCCTTTGACGAGATTCCAGCAGCCGGAGCATTGTCACTTACCTATAATATGTCATTTCCCGGTGGCAAGTATAAGAATATGGACTTGTCCCAATTGATGTTGGCCATGCGCAAGGATTACGGTGACTTCTTCATAATGCCATCAATGTTCGGTAGTGATCTTATAGTGACTACATTTAATCCAAAGGATTTTGAGACTGTCTTTCGGCATGAAGGCATTTGGCCTCATCGACCTGGCTTCGATACAGTAATATATTATAGACAGCAACATCGTAAGGACTTTTTCCAAGGCGTCGAAGGTCTAGTGTCTTCCCAAGGTAAAGCCTGGGGCGAGTTCCGGAGCATTGTGAATCCGGTGCTGATGAAACACAAAAATGTACGACTTTATTACCAGAAAATGTCTCAGGTGAACCGCGAATTTGTCGAAAAGTAGGTAGAAATGCTTTCTAATTTAACTGTATTAAAGGATCTTTAACTCATTTAACATAGAATCAAGGCCATTCGAGATCCCAACACACTAGAGACTCCGGAAAATTTTCTTGAACAGATTAACCGTTGGACCCTAGAATCCGTCTCTGTGGTTGCTTTGGACAAACAGCTCGGACTTCTCAAGGAATCTAATACCAGCGATCGTGTGAAGCTGCTTTTCAAGAGCTTAGATGAATTCTTTACATACGGCGCCATTTTGGATATGAAACCGTCACTTTGGCGCTACATTCAAACACCCATGATGAAGAAACTGATGAATGCTCATGACAACATAAAGGACGTGACCTTGGAGTACGTCAATGAGGCACTGGAGCGCCTTGAGAAGGAGGAAAAAAATGGAGTGGTTAAGCCCGAAAACGAGCAGAGTGTGCTGGAGAAGTTGCTGAAGATAGACAAGAAAGTGGCCACAATTATGGCCATGGACATGTTGATGGCCGGAGTCGATACTGTGAGTATATGTGTAAAGAAGATTTCTCCATTGTAACCAACTTCTTTAGACTTCAAGCACATTTACCGCCGCAATGCTGTGCATTGCGACCAACCCGGAGAAGCAGGACAAGCTGAGAGAAGAGGTGATGCGGGTGCTGCCCGACAAGGACTCGGAATTTACGGAGGCCTCCATGAAGAATGTCCCGTATCTACGGGCATGCATTAAGGAATCACAGAGAATATATCCTCTTACCTTTGGAAATACAAGGACAACCAATCGGGATTGTGTTCTCAGTGGCTATAAAGTGCCCGCAGGCACATTTGTATCCATGATTCCTTTGAACTCACTCTCAAGTGACCATTTCTTTCCACGATCTTCAGAATTTTTGCCGGAACGCTGGATCCGTAGTGATGCGGACTCGTCCACGTGCCCGGCAAATCCGTTGAAGTCCACAAACCCATTTGTGTTTTTGCCTTTCGGCTTCGGACCTCGTATGTGTGTGGGAAAGCGCATTGTGGATATGGAACTTGAGCTCGGAATTGCTCGGCTTATTCGAAACTTCAAGGTGGAGTTTAATCATTCCACGGACAACGCTTTCCGCTCGGTACTCATCAGTAAGCCCAATATACCTCTCAAGTTTAAGTTTACGGACTTAGACAACTGAATTAATTTTGCTCGTTATAATAATTCGATTGCTAACGCACATCAAGCTGATCAATTTTATAAATACAGCTCTTGCATTTAACTGTTCAATCATTTAAATCTAGCTACTAGTCAAATGATGAGTCAATTAATAAGTTTAGTACATTTGAAATTAATAAATTCAAATTGCGAATTTGAAAATCGGTAAATAATGTTTGCTATTTCATAATTATTTTAGAGCTATTGCACATATTGAACAACATCAATTTCCTAAAATATTTTCCCTGGGTTAGAATTTAACTTGTGACGGATATATAAGATGTAAACAAGTCGTAAAAGCTATAGTCGAGTTCCCGACCATAGGATTTTTGTTACTTATTTAAAAAAATATGAAATATTTTTTATTGCATACTTTTAGGTAAAACTTAAGTCAGACATTACCACCTTTCTATTTGTCCGATTCTGTTGCGATTTGGTAGGATGATAGCTAATAAAATTTCCCTTTGGCTGATTTTTTAAGTTACGGGTATAATGAGCATAATACAATACATAAATTCAATAAAATTTCAATGTTTCATTTTTCAGACTAAGTAAAAGAAGAGTATTTAATTTAAAACATTTAAAGCTATATTTCCATCAGTTTATTACATACACATTTAAAGAGTATATGGGAGTATGTAGAAATATTCATATGTGTGTATGAACACACATACTATACAATATGTAAATATATGCACATTCAATATATATTTGATTCTAGACATACATACATATGCAGAAGTACATTCAATATACTTATAATACCAAACATTTTACAACAGTTTTACAGATATAATAAATAGCTCTTGATATTTAGATGGTTTCTCATTACAGGGTATAAGTGCAGAATATTGCAATAAATTGGAAATTTTTAATTTTTAAACTCTTCAAGTAGTTTTTGGCCAATTTCAACAATAGATTGCTGCTTATTACACATTTCAATTTAATTTTGTTTAACAATTTTGTAAATAACTTGCGAGTCGTGTAGAGTAAATAACCGCAATAGTATATGTATTTATTTATGTAGATATACCTATAATTATACAAATAAATACTTATGTGTGTACACATATGTATTTTCTTTATGTATATGTAATTAGCAATTTTATGTAAAATCTTTTTCGATATTCAAGTACGAGTACACTTCAAATTCTATTTATTTTCTGATTGGTATTTTTTGGTCCGATTGCCCAGAATATTGAAATATTATTGGATTGGTTCGTTTTTGTTTTGTTTCGATATTTTATTTTATAATATTTACGAAGGATGAATGCATGTTCCTATTAGTTTTATATTGAAATACACTTTGTTTTGTATTTCTTTGTTTAATTTTAAATATGGAAAGTTGTAATAACAGTTTACCCTTTTAATTTTGATTTATTATTCGAGATTTGTTTTGTGAATCTGCTGAGTTTTATTTGAATGATACATAAATATATAGCTACTTACATATTAAATATGTTTTATTATTATTGTTATTAAATGTTTAACTTTTTGGAAATTTTAAAATATATTTTCACAAAATTTTTTTTAAATATTATTCCGAACATTCTGAATATTCTCGAAGTTTACAAATTTTCTATTATGGAAATGAATTCAGTTCTAAAAACTTTTATGAAATTTTTTTTATAATTTACACATACAAATTTCAAATCATTACTTTATAGTATAGTATAAAGTTTAACTTCATTATAATATAGAGCACAGCATAACTAGATTAGTTAATAAACATTTTAAATAATTATCTAGCATTGTTCTTAATCTTATACACATCAATTTAAATTTAAATTTCCGAATATTTTCTTGCTTCATTTTTAAGTATTCAATTATTTTTTAATGCGGAATAAATACGCGAAGACAGAAGCAAACATACAGAAAATCAAGCCACTTGCGCAGTTTGTTTATTTCAAGCAGCGAGGGTCGATTCACAACTCAACAGCTCAACTTTTCTTGCTGCCCAAACCAACGCGAAATGTTATACAAATTATATTCGTGCTGGCAGCAAAAAAAAAAAAAAAATTGGCTAATAAGTAGTATCCTTTTGAAATTAGCATAGAGTAAGAAAAGAAAATCGGTTTCAACGAGAAGGGAAATTTTCTTTCAGCATGGCATGTCCAAGACCAGAGATACATAGTACTTTATTTACTTAATGCACTGCCTTGCTTTGCATATGTATGCGTATCTGTGTGTGTGTGTCGTACGTGAAGGCGCAATAAAATCTAATTTGATGTTTAGTATTCAGTACTTCTCATGCATTCGCTGAAGACGGACGTGTCGCGCTGTGAAAAGTTCTAAATAATCACAAACTCAATTCTGTGTGCTTATCTTGCACTTAAATCTATTTTTAGACACTGCTTAGCGGTGTTGGTAACAAGAGATAAGAAAAAACACCGAAAACGAAGTAAGCTTTTGTCCAGTGGGCAAGACTACTGCCCTCGCTCTGCGCGCAGCCGCAAACGAGGGGCACCAAAAGCTCAGTTTTCTTATCAGCAAATAATTCTCGATGCTGGGCAACCGCAAATTTGAAATAAACAAATTTTGTGAATTGCCCAATAATGGAAGGAGACTCATCTGATCATCCCCAGCTTAGTGGTAAGCTGTCTGCGATTGAAAAGATGAGGAAAATCGCTGGTACATCAGCAGAACTGCGTGCCAGTCTATCCAAAGATCTGAAAAAATCAATTGGAACCTTCAACTACAATAGTAACTTGATCGCAACGACTACAAGCACTATTACTACGAGCACATTAACTTTTTCAAATGGAAGCTGTCAACCAAATTACTCAACAGCAAGCACCACAGCTGGCAGCATATGTTCCTTATCAAGCACCGCTGAAGTTTCTAACTCAAGCTTAGCCAAAAAACTACCCCAAACAAATGATTGCACTTTTCAGATGCCGATGGTCTCTCTTCGTAAAAAACAAAAAAGAGCGGACAAAGTCTCAAAAGCAATCCAGAAAAATACATACCCAGTTACTTACAAAAATCACCCAAACAAGGGCCGTCAAAACAATACACCTGCTACCACCTCTTCAGTAGCACTTCAAAATAATCGCTTCGCAGCACTATCTGAAGAAGCTGATTATGTAATGGAATTGGACGAAGAAGATCAACATGAGCAAGCAGAGGCCAGCAAACAAAGTGTAGCTGGCAATGAGCAGCAGAAAAGCATAATGACAAAGCCACCAGCTATCTGCGTTCCGCAAGTAAACAAAATGGGCAAACTCGAAGAAGCCCTTAATTCTGTAATTACAGCTGACGATTATGACATTCGGACATCGAGATTTGGAGTCTCGCGTATATATACAAAAGATTCCAAAGTTTTTCGAGCAGTTGTTGATATGCTCACCAAACAAAATTGTGAATTTTGGCACCATCAGTTAAGAGAGGATACTCCGTTCAGATTAGTCATACGAGATATTCATCCAAATGTACCAAAACAACTGATTGAGCGCACGTTTACTGAAAAGGGT
This sequence comes from Drosophila limbata, assembly GCA_963924055.1. Lineage (NCBI taxonomy): Eukaryota > Metazoa > Arthropoda > Insecta > Diptera > Drosophilidae > Drosophila > Drosophila limbata. The sequence continues at coordinate 6,814,198 of OZ001352.1, forward strand.
CATACAGTCATGAACATATATTGCCCCAGAAAGCCAGACTGGCGTAATATTGAAATCAATGATGATGATGATGAAGAAATAAATAATATAAAAACAAGACAAAACATGTTTTACGTAAACCTAAAGAAGACACCAAATGTTGTAGAGGCACTTAAAATTACTCAAATTGGAAGACACAGAGTAACTGTGATGAAGGCAAAGCCAAGCAAAGAATTGGTGCAATGCTTCAGATGTCAAGATTTCGGGCATACTCGAAACTACTGCCTTAAAAAGCCAATTTGTGGCAAATGCTCAGGTGATCACTATACTGGATCGAAATCATGTGAGCTTAGTCAAAGTGATAAATCTATTTGTGCCAATTGTGGGGATGACCACTTATCCAGCTCTAAAAGTTGTTCAGTCAGAACTGAGCTTAGCAAGAAGCTTAAGCCAGCTGCCAGACTACCGGAAAATGGACTGCCAACTAGTAGCAAGAATAAAAATAATCCAGTAAAAGCACAAGTCATTTCAAATGCTACTGTTAGGAGTGGCTTTTCCTATGCAGACATGACAAGATCGCGTGGAGAGAAATACAATAACGTGAATACAATGCAGGATAGCTTCCGGTTGGTAGATGGAGTTGAAGATCAGCATCTCAGTAGCAAATTTAAAATATTGGAAAAAGCTATAAACGACTTAAATAGCAGAATGGACCAAATGTTTAAACTCATACAAGATACGATGGAGGCAAACAAAGCCTTCCGTGACCTTGTGCAGAAATTTATTTCAAAATGATTAATTTACAATTAAAAATCGGATTATGGAATGCACGCGGGCTGGTCAAAAACATAGAAGAGCTTGGACTTTTCCTTAGTGCAAATTTAATTGATGTAATGTTAATAACTGAAACACATATGCGACCTGGCCTGAGAGCATACTTACCAGGATACGACCAATATTACGCTAATCATCCCAGTGAAACCTCGAAAGGTGGATCTGCTGTTTTTATACGATCATCTATTGCTCATACTCAGAATGAACCTATGTCAAGACTGAATATACAGGCTGCCAGCGTGAGTGTGCCGACTAATGGTGGATGCATCAAAATCTCTTCTATATATCTACCTCCAAACCAACCTTGGTGTAAAACTGAATTCGATCAATTATTTCTAAGCTTGGGCGACAGATTCATCGCAGGCGGTGATTTTAACGCAAAGCATCCATGGTGGGGTAACATAAGATCATGCTCTCGAGGGAAGCAATTACAAGAGGCCATCATCAGCAGCACATGCGAAATCCTTGCCACTGGCGAGCCAACGTTTTTCTCATATAACACTCGGCTTACACCCTCTGCTCTGGACTTTTTTATTGTCAATGGGATTGCTTTAAATCAACTTTCAGTTGAAATTAAGTATGAGCTATCTTCAGATCACCTGCCAATTCTAGCAACACTACATCATGCTCCACAATTTAAAGCCAAAAAGCAATGCATCCTCCCACGCGGCTCTTGTGTTGAAATTTTTAAAGCCGAACTGGATAGAAGAATCAACCTTAACACGAAAATAAACTGCCCAGATGACATAGAAAATGCAATCTCAATCTTTATGAGAAACATATTACTGGCTGCGTCTTATGCTACTCCGGTAAATCAATGCTTACCAAGTCAACGTCGACAAGCTTCTCTTCCATCAAGTGCCGATGCTCTCTTACGACTGAAAAGAAGAGTGAGAAAAGAATATGCAAGAACGGGTGATATTCGTATACATCAAATCTACTTAAGATTATCAAACAGTTTGCAAAAGGTTCTTGCAAAAGTCAAGCAAAGAAAAATTGATGACATTTTAGAGAGTGCAGGTCCGGATGCATCCTTCAACTATACTCTCTGGAAGCTAACAAGCCGCTTTAAACGAGTTGTCATTCCAAAAACTCCAATTAAAGACCCAGCAGGCGGTTGGTGTTACTCCAGTCAGCAGAAGGCCGAAATCTTTGCAGACAGCTTAGAGGAAAGGTTTAAGCCTTTTAGTTTATCATCTGCGCCTATGCGAAGGGCTGTTGAGCTTCGATTGGATGTGCCGTTTCAAATGTCCTTGCCAGCAAAGCCAGTCACACTGCAAGAGGTGGTGCAGCAAGTCAAGAAACTGAAGGTCAAAAAATCCCCTGGTGAGGATCTTCTGGATAACAGGACCTTAAAACTTATGCCCAAAAAAGCCCTGCTGTTTACAGTTCTGCTCCTCAACAGCATTCTTAGGTTGGGTCACTTCCCAACCAGCTGGAAAACCGCACTGATCACCATGGTACCAAAACCAGAGAAACAACACACGGAAGTCGATGGATACAGACCAATTAGCCTGCTCTCAGCGCTAGGAAAAATGACGGAAAGGGTGATCCTCAACCGTATTCTGCAGCTCGAGCCCGTGATTCAAAGAATTCCAAAGTGGCAGTTCGGATTTAGACAAGGTCACGGCACGCCGGAGCAACTTCATCGTGTGGTCAATTTTGCCCTAGATGCAATGGAGCAAAAAATGTATTCAGTAGCTGTGTTCATGGACATTCAGCAAGCTTTTGACAGGGTGTGGCATGATGGCCTCCTCTTTAAACTCAAGAACATCCTAACGCCGCAGCTATTCCAACTTGTAAGTAGCTTTCTCAAGGACAGAAGCTTCAGAGTAGTTGTCGACGGCGCAAAATCCTCGAAGCGCCCAATCTGCGCAGGCGTCCCTCAAGGCAGCGTTCTTGGCCCTACGCTATACACCCTGTTTACAGCTGATATGCCTACCTCAAGCGTTATAACTGGACTAGACGAGGACGATGTGCTGATAGCAACCTACGCTGATGACACTGCTGTGTTGACTAGAAGTCCAAGCATTTTTCTAGCTACGGAAGCCCTGCAGCAATACGTGTGCAGCTTTGAGAAATGGGCTGCGAAATGGAACATAGGCGTCAACAGCAGCAAATGCGCAAATGTTACCTTTTCTACAAGGACATTGTCGTGCAGCGGCATTACGATGCTGGGCTCCACCCTTACGCACAAGAGCTCCCACAAATATTTAGGCGTTGTACTGGACAGGGAACTCAATTTCCAAGCACATACAACAGTAGTCCGACAATCGGTAATGGCAAAGGCCAGAAAAATGGTGTGGTTACTGGCTGCCAGAAATAAGCTGTCATTGTACAGCAAAGTAACTATTTATAAATCCATATTAAGCCCCATATGGAAATATGCACTACAAATTTACGGCATTGCGGCAAAAACAAACTTAAACAAAATTAGAGTTGCCCAATCAAAAATTCTAAGGCGAATATGCAACGCACCATGGTACATGCGAAATAGGGACATCGAAAGAGATTTGAAGGTTCCTAAAGTGGGCGATGTTATGCAAATACAGGCATCGAATTACCTTCAACGCCTTGGTGATCATCCTAACGCGCTAGCCAGACGACTAACTACCAAACCCAGAAAGAGAAGACTCAAAAGGTGCCATCCATTGGATCTCTCTACTAGGTTCCTTCATTAAATTGTAAATGCTGTAAATAATTCACTGTAAATAATATTTTTTCTTTTTTTTTATATATGTATCACCTGTGATCAATTGTTCCTTCCTTTAAATGTAAAACTAGATTAAGTTGCCACTGATGGTAGCAGGAAACCAGTTTAAAATAAAATATACAAATTTTTTAAAGAATAAAAAGATGTTTAGTATTAAAGAAAAAAAGTTGTTAAATATTCCGGCACAGCTGCCAAACCAAACAAAAAAAAAACATTGCATACTTTGGGGCTGAAACAAAAACCGAAAATGTGGCCGGAAGTGGCGTCGACGCTGGACCTGAGGGCGCACACGCCACAACCAGAGAACATTTAACGAAGGCAGGTGGATTAGGCGGCAAAGCCGTAGATAATTTTTGAAGGGCGGCAGTAACAGAACATGCAATAAACATGTGCAAAAAAAAAAAAAACAAAAACAATGAGCAAAAAAGGCAGCCTGAAAAGCCCCAAGAACCACAAGAGGCAGTTAACGATGTCTACGCTGTCTGTGCCGTTTCCTTCCTTATGCCGAGTATATGTCTGTCTGTCTGTATGTATGTATGTCAGTCTGTGTATCTGCATACTGTGCACTGCGTTAATTAGTTTTTCTTGCTTGTTGTTCGGCTATTTTATTTCATTTTTGTGCTTCCTTCAAGCCAATTAAAATTTAATTTGCGAGTGGCAGCTGTCAGAAGACTATTTTGTATTGCAGGACTGACCTTTAGACACCACTTGACCTGCTTGAGCCAGGCCAGCGTCAAGGTATTATGTATATGCCACCATAAATTTCAATATTCAAGGACAGTAGGCGGGCCTGACTGTGTTTCAACCGTTTGACTGCCTGTTGTTGTTGCTGGTGCACGACTTTATAAATCAATTGTCGCATTGCAAATTGCAATTTCACGAACCTCCCTCAAAATGTGCCCGTCTATATGTGTGTGTGTATGTTTGACTTGCCAACTTGTGAGCTGGCATCAAAAACTATTATTGATGATCTCAAATTAATGTCAAAGCTCGGATGCACAACAGTGCGTATGCTTGATGACATAAATGTGGAGCGATAAGAAAAATACATCAAGAATTAAGGTGACATCATTTTTCATTCAATAAATCGGACATTTACAACAAACAACGTAAAACACAAAACATAAATACAACAATACATGCTATTAACCATCATCAATTATGGGGCGTGACCATAAATAGATAGACAGACACCATTATTATATATACTTATGTAGATGAGTTTAGCTTAAACGTAAGAAATATGCAAAAATAAAAATAAAGTAAAAAAGGACTCCTCCTCAATATTTGCGGCCAAAGGTTGGCGTGCCCGGATTTAGCACGCGACAATAATGCGAAGTGGTCACGCAATAATTCGTGGCGGCGTCGGCGGTGTCATCGTTACTGCTCGACATTTGTCGGTGCTGGAGCTGGTGTTGGAGCTGCTGCTGCTGGTGTTGATGGATCTGCTGTTGTTGCTGCCGTCGGCGCATCGACATTGGTCATTGGCGCTGTTCGGCGCTGCTAATGAAATCACCGTGTTTTTGCACCTAAAAGACCGAACAACATGAAGGGATTTGTTAAATGGCCTTGGCTTTGTTGCAGTTTGGGTGCAGGTAAGGACACTTACCACATCGGCCACAATAGGCTCCTCTATCTCCAGGCCCTGCAACGCCTGCTCGCGACTTAAATGCAGCTCATAGGAATCTGTTGGCGTTACAAACACCACGCGATGTTTGCGTGTCTGCAGCACGTTGGCAATCACCAGCTAAACGAGGAAAATGCATGAAATGGAAATGGAGAGAACCGAAAACAGAAAACAGCAAATCGACATTGCTTACCTTGTGCTTGTATTTGTTGAGGCTGTCACGTGCCTTGACAATCAATAGATTCTCATCCGTTTCCAGCTTAAAGGACACCACAAATGCATGCGGCACCCACAGGCTGGCCAATGGAGCCAACATTTTTGGCACCAATTGCAGTGAAATCGTTGGTGCGCCATCGCCCGATTGCATTTTGTGTGTGGGCTGAAATGTTGTCAGTGTTTTGGTTTAGCATATTAATGATATGTCAAGTCAACGATGCGTATGAGCACTGCATCGAAATTGCCAACCCAAACCCTCACACACAACGGAAGCATATTCATACACACACTGAAACCAATTAGAGATGAGCTGGGATTTAGTGGAGCTTCGTGCGTGCTTAGTGTTTTTAATACACAGACATCCTTGGTGATTTCAGCAAAAAAGGATTTTCAGGAAAAACAGCAGTCACCATAGTCAGACATAGTTAAAATTCCAAAAAGCAACTGATTTGTTAGTCCAGCATAGTATTCAGATAAAAAAAAAACCTGATAGAAAATGTATGGAAAATTCTGCTTAGCAGTATTTATTACACTCAAATAGTGTATTGAAGATAAAATTGGATATTATTCAGACGTGGGAGTTACCTTTGAAAACTAAGCCTAATTAATTGTATGTCAGCAAATTTTGCTAAATTTTTGACAAATAACGACTGATATGCTCTTAACAAAATTACTAAAAAAAAGTTGTTATCTATCTATATAAAACTCTTTGTCCTGACTGACTGACTGAGAATCAACGTTTAGACAAAACGGTTGAGCGTAGAAAGATCAAATTTTCGCACAACATAGATGAGATAATTTCATCGTGCACTAAGTGAGTCAAATACGGGGTCAAAGTTCAGGAAATTACTTAGCATGAAAAACTTGTTTGTTTCTTAAGATATCTCAACCAAACTCACAGATTGTATGTTTGAGACTGTCTCTTACATTCTGACCAAATTTAGTCAAAGTCGGATTATTACATCATATAGCTGTGATGGGAACAATCGGATGCAAATTAACCTTTAGAATCAAAAACTCTGATGTTGTATGAGATATCCTAACAAACCCGCCAAACCTGGCTTTTCCCGCCGAATCTGACTCTATTTCCCGACAAACCACAAAATCTGACTTTTAGCCAAAGCATAATTGCAGGGGAAAAACTAACTATATATCTTTTTTTTATATTAAAAATTATATTATTATATAAATTTGTTAAACCGGACAACTAAAGAACATCCTTTCAATTCTGTGAGCAAGTCGAGCAGGGGCGGAGCCCCCTTGTATATACATACATATATAGGCTTGAATAGTTCTGCAACGTATGCGCGAGTATTTAAAGCAAATAACTTAACCTTCGAAACTGAAAAATCGATATTTGGAGGCAAAAAATTATTTGAACGAAATTATTAAATGTCATTGTAAAATTTTCAATTTAGCAACTTTGTAAATCAAAATTTTTTTCAATTTGGCATGGTTGAAACATCTCAGAATAGATTTGTTATGAACTTATTTGAATTATATATATATTTTAATTGTATATAAATACACTTTTTGAATATTTATAATAATCGGAAACACATTGGCCGTGTTCACCAGAACAAATCGACAACAGAAAATCGATGAAATTTGCATGATTATTCTGGTGAAATGCAGTGATTAGCAATCATGATTTCAAATTTTGTGATGTATGATGACTGAAAATTCATCACCAAAATAGTACGCTGAAATTCTGTGATGTGATGCTTTGTTATCGAACAAACAAAATACATGATTACTGATTGATTAGTTCTGGTGAACGCGGCCATTAATCATCTGATATTAAAACGAATCCAGTAATATGCGACAAGTTGTCCTTAACAATCAAGAGCTGTTTTCCACTAAATTTGACATATGGATTTAATTTAATGTTAAAAATTTGAAGTTTTGAACTTTCGAAATCTTGAGGCAAAAAGGTTTTTGAAAAAGATTAATAATATTTATATGCAAAATAAATTTAGAAACCAAACGATGATTAAAATGACATTGCTTTTGTAAATCAGACAGCTCGATTTTTTTTGACAATTTTTCAACTCGATATCAAACACGAATTAAAGTTTGGATTTACATCACTAATTTTTAATTATACGTAAATTATTAATTGACAGCGTAGCTCAGACGTAATGAGCTGTCGGCGAAGCTTCGTTGCACACTTGCCTTAAAGGCGCTTTAAATATTACACATACGTCATGTGGGCGGTTCTCGGTTTGCAACTTGTTGAACGTCAACGTTCTCTCTCTCTCTCTCTCTGTATCTATCTCTCTCGCTGTCTAAAAGTATTCTAAGCTGACCAGATGACCAGTTTCATTCATTCAGGACACAAAGCGACTGGCAGACAAGCCGGCAGGATGAGCAACGACAGAAGGACAAGCCTAAGCAGCCAGGACATTGTGCGAGTGCCAGAGAGAAATGAAAAACATAGCTGCAGGCATTAAGCTGACAACGAAGACAAGCCAAAATGACATTGACAATTGCACAATTCTGCTAATTCAAACTTTAAGCTCTTGTGGCAATAAGTTTTTATGCACTGAACTTAAACAAATGAAAATGACAAAAAAATGGGCATCGCACAGTCTGACCTTAAGAATTTCTACAAGTTCAATAGTTCTTAGTATACTCTTAACAATAATATCCCTTTTGTTTGCTGCTGCAAAGTAGCGTGCTCAGTTCAGAGGAAATACCTAATCATTATTTCTTTCAAGTTTCTTTTTGCATTTTTCTAATGAACAGATAATATATTCAAGTACATAACTATTTTCTGAGTAAACCAAGATGAGATTATAAGAGAGTTCAACTAGTACCTAGTATAAGGTAAAATTTTTATGGGAGTACGTTAAAGTATAGGTGAATGAACCAAACTTGGGAAAGTAATCAAGAAAAAGAATACTACAATTCTCAGTTTATCAAATCTTGGGCTCAATGTTGCTTCACTAATCGAAGTGACAATTGTATTATATTGTATAAAATTAACAGACTAGGGTATCTGCTCGTCGAGCAGAGCATTCTCCACTTGAGTAGTCAAACTTATTCATACTTGTTGGGCTTGCTTTTAAGAACTGCCAACAGCTGTTGACATTGACTTTGGCTTCTTATTCGCCCATTAACTGTCTCGCTCACTCCCATTGCCCTAATGCTGTGTCAACGTACCCACTAACTATGTGTATATGTGTGTGTGTGTTAGTCCTTTAGTATTACTGTATAAGTTGATGTCTCTTTGTTTGCGTTCATGCGTGCTCTTGTAAAATCTTTTGATTTGATTTAAGGATCTCAGCACGTCTCCTCTGTTTGCCTTAAGTTTAAGTCAAACAATATTTTCTTCTCTTGCTCCTTTTTTTTCTCTTTCATTTCAATTCTCTTTTGCCTTGTGTGGTTTACATTTATAATTTCATGTTGGTTTTGGCTTATTAGAATTTACTTTAGCGACGGTGTTTATCAGCTCTAAAATCAAATTAAATTTCAAGTTGTTTGGCAAGTTTTGGCATAAATTTATTTAAAGGCTGCTCTCTGTAGTCTTAGTAAAATTAGAAATGGAATTTCTTTGTCTTATTATTGAATCTCCAAGTTGTTTTTGTCATACTTTCGTTATCCTAAAGCTTGCAGAAATTTTGCTGTGCAAGATTTTTAGCTTTATCTTATGTATGCATTTTCAAGTCGAATTCAACAAGTTTATTTATTCGAAATACTTTTTGGATGTGCAGTTAATTGTAGAATACAAGGGTATATTGTATTACATGTATTTCAGCGTCTATAAGAACTGAAGCTATATATACTCAGATTAAGGTTGATTTTGGGCACGCGACATGTTCCACAATATACTTGCTTTGTCTCTCTTTTTTTTTTTTAAAAAGTTTTGTTATAAATTAAACTTTCAATGGTTTATGTTATAATCTTACTATCTTACTAAGTGTAATCGTTAGAATACAAACGGCCCATTATGAAGCAAAAATTTAGAATATATTTGTTCATCGTATTGCATTTCTTCTAGAGTTTATTACTTAAATAAATAACTTAAATGCATTTTTGGAAGAACATTTTACAAGATTTGATCAATTTTACGTTTATGGCCTCGGTTGACATTTCTGTGGAAATGCCCATATACGTTTTATTTAACAAATAATTACATATTTGACATAAATTTCTATACGTTTTATGTCAAATTCTCTTTTCAATAGTTATCAAACACATCATTTTACTTATAAAATGTATCTAAGATATAAATTAAAATTTGACATTAATTTCTATACATTTTACGTCAAAATATATTTTCAATAGTTATCAAACACCTTATTTAGACATTGAAAAAACGGACCATAGACATTGAAAAAACGGGCCTTAATGTCTTTAAAATCAGATAAATATAACAAAAGTTATGACTGTTTTAAGTTGCAACGCAAGCGCCTAAATGAACGCAGTAGTTTATATGTATATAGTATATATACATACACATGAAAGATGTGTTATGTGCATCGATTATGCACATGACTTAGTATAATCCCAGTGGCGGCTTTGGCCTCCTCAAATATAATATTTACGACATTCTATTTAAAGTCAAGAATGCATCTCAATGTGTCAGAAAGACTCAAAGAAGATGCAAATTAAATTTGCAGGCAATCAACTGTCGGATGTCGAGGTCCTTCGGCTCGATTTTCCGTAGAATTTGCAACAGTATATGCGCATAAATTTGAATGTACACACATCATTATCATCAAGAGGCAATTTTTCGATGTTGAGCTTTGTATAACAACGAACTAACGAAGAGTTGGCAGAACATTCCATCTAACAATTCAATCAAGCTGACGGTCGATTTGCGGCTAACGCCCCACAACCAACCACTGACACTCAGGGCGAACTGAACGCCTTAAGCAGGAGGCCGAGCGGAAATGCACGAGCTGAACGGAAATAGAGCGTTGAAAATGCCAGCCCGAAGCTGAGAGGCTGAAAGGTAGGCGACAAGTGGAAAAACTTTCTGTTTACCTGCTATACTATTTACCATGTGCATGTGTCTGTGTGTGAGTTGGTGTCGGTTTGTGTATGTACATATGTGTGTACATATGTCTGCGCTTGAAATGTTAGGTGGATACAACTAAAGAAGCTTTAGTCGAGAGTGCACGACTACGAGATACTCTGTAGAGCTGGAAACGTTTGCGAATCGAATTGATCCGATTTTGAAACAATTTAAACCGATTTGTTTGAACAAACAAAATATGGTATTAATCCGAAATTTTGTAATTTTTACATTTTTCATAATTAATACATTTTATTTAAATTTCATTCATTATTTAATTTTTTCGGCAAATGAAAAGAATTTTATGCTTTGCGTTGATCCTCGATGTCGCTGCTGATGGAGATTTCTGCAACTTCTTGAAAATAAATCTATATACACAAAGAATAATTAAAAATCGGATATAGTCGATTCAAAATCGAATCGCTAGTGACGAAATTATCACAAAGGGTGCGAAGGCGACTAGCAATATGAAGGAAAAATGATAAATTTGCTACGACTGACCGATCATATCAAATTATATAGTGATCGAAATGTACAGATTTAACTAACTTCGCAAAAAGATATTTTTATTAGATATGAAGAATCAGGAACGTTTATCGCAATGTGCCGAATGCCAAACTATTTTTTAAAGAATAATTTATATGCTAAATCTAATATCGTTCGTCTCAAAATTGGGTATGAGAAGTTTTGCGACATGGAAATGTTTTTGTCACTAGATTTTTACTACGTAAAAAGGATTTTTTTTAAAGTAAAGCCTTAAAATTGCTGAGTAGCTAAATTTGAAGCCCCTAGCTCTTACCATCTCTGAGATCTGTTTGTTCATATCGCATTATCGACTCAGCTGTTGATGCTGATAAAGAATATGTGCATTTTATGAAATCTGTCTCCCTCTACAACCTCGGCACAGGGTATAAAAACGACGCGACGACGAACGCCCCCAGCAACTGAACGTTTGATGTATGTACTTGAAAGTCTTTCCCGCGAAACACTGTATATATGTATGTAACGAACGAACGATAGTAAGGCAGTAAGTCAGCTGACAGGAGACAGGCGATGGGCGACAGCGATGAGTTAAGGACGAGGCCAACTGAGAGATAGAGAGAGTGAGGAGAGGTGCGGTGTAAGGTGAACTTGACAAGCTGAGGATGCAACCAGAGCTGCATGAACATGTAAATGAGTGTAAAAGTGAAGTGAAAATGAAATGTGGCCAGGAGAGGGAATATAGACACAAGCCAGCAAAAAAAAGAAAGAAACGAAAAAGGAAAAACAAGCAAAATTATGCAAATCAAATTAAAGGCATGATGATGACAATGTTAAGGCTGATGATGGCACAAGGCAACTGACAGGGATGAGTGTGTATATATGTCTGTATATGTAGATAGTAACTGCTGCTGTCAGGCAGGCATTTGAGATGCGAGGACACAGGACACAGCTTGTTAGGAGTCATAGTTGACTTAAAGCGGCTTCCGGTGCTGCTGCTGCTGCTCCTTCTGCTGGGACTGACGTCAATTATATGAAGATAAAAGTATGGCAATCAACATTGCGAATCGATAAAAAGCAATTTCCAGGCAACTTGAACTGGCGACGAAGCCAGTCATTGAATGACTTGTGCAATCAATTACAAGATTTCCCACATGACACCCACACACACACACATACAATGCCATAGATTGGGGACTCACCATCATGTCCTCGGGTATATAGAAATCGGATACGGCAGCTGCCAAATATAAAACGGCACGCTCCTCAAACGCAGCCAGACACTCGCAGGCGGCACGCAGCAGCCACATGTAATCGACGACGCTGGTGAAGTTGACATAGAGTATCATTTGGGTCTCCCGTGCTATCTTGTATTTGGCCAGAACGGGCGCAAACACGTCCACCGAATCCGGTTTGATGGCTATCGTTGAGCTCTGGCTGTTGTCCGCAATGTCCAGCATATCGAAGAACTGTTGCCCCGTAAAGTGGCGCGTAAAGGGCTCCAATGATTTGTGTCGATACATAAAGATCACCGCATAGTCGTGATCCAGAAAATACTCAGCACTCGCCGAGCCTCGTGTTCCAGCGCTAAAGTTGTCCACAAAGCGCACCGTATTATGCTCCAGGGGCACTGTGGTGCCGCCAGACTAAAAAAGAACAGAGGAGAAGATTATTATTTATTTTTTTAATTAATGTTAAACAACTAAATAAATTAAATTAAATAATTAAATGTTCTGGGTGTATCTAAAATAAAAAGAACAAATATTGGCCCCACATTTGTTGCTGGGATTGGGGAAAACCCAAACAAAAAACCAATCAGAACAAAATAAAATTAGAGAATAGATTAAATGCTCTGGGGGTATCTAAAATGAAAAAGAAAATTGTTGGCCCTACATTTGGTACCAGAAAAAACAAATCAGCCCAAAATAAAAGTAGCTTTACAGCTATTTTGTCACATTGCGATTTAGAATTCTCAACTGGTTCTAGCGTCTCAAAGGAGACATTACGATAGAGACTGGCATTTCTTGAAACAGCTCTATACCGAGTCTTGCTCCTTGCAAAATGCAAGTGTTTTGTGTGTTGGATATAGTGTCATATCGACATTAATCAGACCTCTAGTCACCTACTAAAATTCGAGCATACTTAGTTGGTTAGGCTTAATTAGACATACCATATGTAACAATATTGTGGCTTTAATAGTGAGCAGAGAACACTCGAGAAAATGGTCAGCTTATCATTATAAGCGGGGATTTAAGTTCTATTCACTTACCGTGACGAGGACAATGCGATTTTGCAGCTTATTATGTCGCTCGCAGAACTCCTTTAAGAGTGAGCGATTATCCTCGAAATCTGCGGGCGGCAGATGTGTATTGTAAAAGTCCTCCCAGTGCGTCATATTGCGTCCAGATGATGTTCGTTTAATGGTTGTGTTTAATGGCAACCAGAGGGGCTGTGGGGAGGGGAGCCTCTGTTCCAGTCCAGGTCCAACGAAAGGAAAAAGGGAAGCACGAAAGGAAGCACAAAAACAATTTTACCGGAAACGATGCTATGCTTTTACCGTTAATTGATATGACAACGCACAAACACCTACACACACACACACGCATACGCACACACACACACACAGCTAAGAAACGGCGGCAATCAAAGCAACAACAATGGCAACTGAATTAAGCCACGCAACTACATATACAATAAATTAATTAAATCACAGCGTGTGCTGCATGCGGTGTCGACAGCTACAACAACAACAACTACACGACGGACGCGACGGACAGCGATAGAACTTTCGCACTATTTAAATATACTACATATATTTTTCGTATTTTGTATTTCGTTCTGCACTTTGGGCGCGCGTAAGCAAAGAAAGCTGTCTGCAGCGACGACGAGACAATTGAGTACTGACAACCGATGTCGTGTCAGTCTCTCTGCCGAGACTTTCACTTGCGTTCTTATCAATGAAACTGTCCGACAAGTGTGCGCATTCGCATTCTAACGAAAAGCATAGACAAAGCTACAGATTGAGAGGACCGAACTCTCTTCCTCCCTTTTCATGGGAGCAGTTGAACTTGTGAAATGTTTGAAATGCAATGGCAATGGCATTTCTACTGTTGTAACACAAAGGTGCGAGTGAACAAATATACTTCTAACTTTACAATTTTCCGTTAGTTCCCATAACAGCTCGTTAACAGTCATTCCAAAAAGAGCATTACACTGTTTACTGCAATGATATGCATGTATGTACAAATGAATGTACATACATACATATGTTGCTCCTGTTGCCGGTCGTATCAAAGTTGCACATTAATACTTACTGTAGCACAAAAAAAGCGCGCGCACGAGAGAGAGCTCTGTGAGAATATCAAACCGAATCTGAATGAAAAATTAGGACAAGCACCACCAAATCATGTGCAGGACACGCGCACACTCAACTTTGGCACAGTTTAACTAAAGAAGTACAAGTTCAAAGTGCAAATCGCTAATACGAACAGCTGTTTGTTAAATATTTAAAACGAGGAGCGGTACTGTCTAATGAGGAGTAAATCTGTTAAGTTAAATTAAACTTCTCAATTGTAAACGGTTCTTTTAAGACTTCATTAATTCTATAGATACTCAAGTCATATAATTTTGACAATTAATAAATAAATTCTTGTCTATATAAATAAATATTTCAACTATAATATTTTAAGCTCTTCTGTTAGATTCGCTAAACAGCTTCAACCAACATTACGGCAACGCTAGAGCCAATTGTACTATCGATACTTAGAAGCTGCCAACTCGCTTCAGTTTATTAAGCGCAAATTAAGTATACGATACGTAAAATTCAAAACAATTTATATTTGTGAAAAACAACAAATAGCATTTTTTACTTTATAGACTTGTATATTTATTATTATTACCATTAGATGCGTGACATTGCATCGCACAATTTAATTTGTTAGCCTGCCTTTCGAAAATCAGACTGATCAAAATAAAGCTCCAATTCCATTTTACTGCAAACATTCATTGATTAAATCGTTTTATTAAAAAATAAATTTGATTGTGGCTCTCAGCATGCGGTTAGTACAAAGTCATACAAGGGGTCTCTAGAACAATATCACAGAAACTTAAAACTAATTGGCATGTCCACTTCGCACTAGAAACTTCCAGAAGTTGATCGTTATTCTAAAATGACCGTTAGTTAGTGTTATTATTTCATTCGTGACTGTATGTGGTTAATTGACAAGGCACCCGAACACACACCTGTGTCAGTGTAAATTTATGGCATTCATTATATGCACTTATTCGTATGTAAGCCCTCAATTAACGGTTTTATCAAGTGCAATTTAAAATAAACTTAAGCTTAATTGAATCTCAGCCCACACAAAACTGACACTGACACCAGACTACGAACGCATCGTAGCCGCCGTTGTTGTTGTTGTTGGGATTGTGGTTGTTGTTGGAGCGTAGGGGCTGAGAGTGTGAGGATATACCACATGATAGTCGGTATCGTCGATGCCCTCTTCGTCCACATCCCGGTTGACAAGTCGCTCGCGCATGCCATAACGTTGCCTGCGTGAAATGACAATCACAAATAAATTAGCACATTTCAGATTGAATTCAATAATAATTATATTAGCAGCTTAGACACTCACTCCAAATGCGATCGCCAAATAACCAGTCCAGCGTAGAGGCAAACAGAAACCAGAGCCACAACCACTAGTACAACACTGAGCAGCATGTGGCTTTCACTAATCGCACTCGATTCCACGTCCACGGGCGTCATTTCAATGTTTTCGGCAACAAACGCATCTGTGTCTGTGTTGAGGATACCATGACCCTTGAAACGTTCCTCCAACTCTTCGCTGCTGTCCCGATCCGCATCTTCATTGTCCCCCGACTCGAGTATTTCCACATCGTATTTGTAGTTTTCGGCCAACACTAAATTGGTCGCCGTGTTCAACTGAAAAATTATTGTACTGTTAGATTTCCTCCGTTGTTTCATGAATGGAATTTAAAGCTAATTTATGGTGACGCATGCCGCAGTCCAATTTTGGCATCGAACTTTTCTTGGCACGTGATTGTATGTCGATTTATTAACTGTTGTCAGCCCGGCAATT